>JAEIFJ010001870.1:0-1423433 GCA_018903435.1 Leucophenga varia
GTGGAAAATTAAATAATCTAAACGTTGAAGATTGTGGTTATACGAAAGAATAAATTCAAAAAAAGTTAATTTCTTTTAATGCTACATTAACTTCGACTACTGTGAAAATACGCGTCAAGATACACACACATAAGGTGTAAAGGGAACAAAAAACCCTTAAAATTTTAAAAATTAAAAAATTTTGTTAGAAATAATTTTAAATAAAAATTGTTTTTGCTTTCCAACTTAAATGTGCGTAAAATTGTAGGAAAATTATTTAAAGAAATTCTCTGTTAATAGTTTACGTATATGCTTTCTAGAAGTTAATCGAAGAAAATAAAAGAAATAAAACCTTCTGGCGTTAAAAGTTTATGTATAAAATTGAAATTCGAAAAGTTAATCGAAGAAAAAAAAAAAAGTAAACAACCCTGGATAAAAAAAAGTATAAAAAAAAAAAAAAAAAAAAAAAAAAAACAATTAAAAATAAAAGAATAGATTCTTTTTTTTAGAAAGTTTTTCAAAAAAAAAAAAAATAAACCATCAATTTAAATTCTTATTGACCTTGAGGTGAGGTAAACCAATTAATCAGAGTTGTAAGAAAGTTTTGAAATTCTTGTAGATACTTTCTTTTGTTTACAGTCACTTGTAATTTTTTTCTCAAAATTCTTCAAAAAATGCTATGAAGCCCTCAATATTCAACGGACATAGTTTTTCAATATTTTACCCCTTTAACCAACTCTATCGACGAAATTTGGAATATGTTCAAAATGTATGTTTTAAAGACCATTCTGCAGCAGTGGCAGAAGTGCCCTTAAAATTTCTTCAAACGATTGCCGAAAACAATATTTTGTAAGTTTATAAAAAACGATTTCGACTCAAAATATTTGTTCTGGTCTGGTTCTCTATTTGTAAAATATAACAAGGATAAACGTTATATTTTAGAAATAGCTATGTCTGCCTGTCTGTCTGTCCGTCCGTCCGTCATGCTGTCCGCCATATTAAAACGATTACCTCTGAGACTATAAGAGATAGAGCTTCCATATTTGAAATTTAGACTCTCCTGAGCCGTCAAGTGTTCTCTAACCCAATTTTCAGAGGTACCCCCATACAAATTACCCAAAATTTTGTGTTTTTGAATAAAAACGTCATTGTTTCCTATTTTAGGAAGTCTCAATTTAGTACAAATTATGCCTAAGATAGTCCCAATAAAATATCCCAATATGGGTAGGACCAAACAAATGTTAAGTATAGCCCCATACAAATTTACTCCATTTTTAAAGTTTTTGTTTAAAAATTCAATACAATAAGGTTTATTAAGGTTTTTTATTAAGGTTTAAGATAGCACTTGACTTAAGGTACATAAAGTTTAACAGGGTATCTTGTAGTCGAGGACCACTCTTAGCGTTCTTTCTTGTTTTATATAAAAACTCTGAAATAAGCTTTGGGTTTTGTAATGGGGCCATATTCTATAGTGGCCCGATCCTTTCAAGGACAGGGAATGGGAAGATTTTCAAAGTATTTTTTAGGACTGCAAGCTCAAGAAAATGACCCTTAGCACACACTGATTGTCAAAAAAATGTATTAAAACCAATAAAATCTTGCTTATACTTCAAATCACACCCAAACTCTTAAATTCAATTTCCAACTAAATCCAATGTCATAATAAAAATAAAAATAAAATAAATACAAAAAAAAATCTGTATTTAAAGAATCCACAAATCTGTCGTTAAGCAACACTTAAGCGTATTAAATATTTTTGTTTCGACTGTTGAAAGGATTAGAACAGATATAAAGTTTAAACGTCAACATATAAAGAGCAAGTAACTCACTCAATAGAGAGAAAAGATAAAAACCATATAAAGAGCGTGGTGTGTTCAGAGAAGACAGACAATTTTAGAAGCAAAAAACTTCTTATTTTTATTTTATTTTTTTTTATTAAAAGTAAAGTAAGCGAAACGCGCTTAAACTTTATTTCACACTTTTGGGTTATTGAAGCAGTACAGTACAGAGACTTGTGTGTTGTGCTGTGCAGCTTTTTGTAGATTATCCTTCAAAAAAAATAGTATGGGGCGAAAAATAAAGCAACACTGTACAACTCGATTGTATACCAAAACGGCGACAACGTCAAAATAACGACGATACGGCGTGTTTTTTACTCCTACAACTTCTTTTTTTTTCACTTTTTTCCCAAAACGGGGAAAACGTCAAAGTAATAACAACATTGGGGGTGGTTTAATCCTAAAAACTTTGGCTTTGGCCACACAAAACGCTTGATTGTTATTGTGGGTTGCCATTTTTATCCATTTACAGTTACGTTTTTTTTTCCTTTTTTTTCTTTTGCTTCTTTCCGCTTCCGTTTCGTCAATTTTCTATTTACAAACATGTTTACTTGTCTATACTGTGGCACGTTTAGTTTGGTTACTGTTGGTGTTAGTATTGCTTTTATCCTTTCACATTGTTGGCACCTTTACGCGCATTAGTAAAGAAGTAAGAAAAATCTAGAAGGATATACAGCATCAAGTTCCGGAAACCACATAAACTTGGCACACAAAGCGCATTTCCCCGCTGGCAATTTACCAAAACACTCATTCGCATCGTTGCCATCGTACATTGTCTGTGCACACACACACAAACACACAGACACACCTGCATTGACTGGCTTCTTTGTTTGTTAGTTTGTGTTTATTTGGAGCTGGTCCTTTTTTTTAGCTAAAGTTCTACGTCTGCTTTTAGTTCGTTCGTTAACTAAATTCATTCTTAAATCGTTTTATTGAAAAGCTTTTATACAATACATACGCAGCCAGTCATTTTGTACAATTTGATTAAACTATTGAGAGTTGCTTATTGGAGAGAAAAGGATCAACACTATGCGGCAGACAGACAGACAGCCAATGACAACCGACGACAATAATACAATGCAAAATCAAATATTTTTTGATGAATATTGCTGCTGCTTTTATTGTCATTGTCGTCAAGGTCTTGGGCGCCTTGCAATCTAAGAAATGCATTTGTCGCACCGCGTCTTGGCATTTCTATGGCATCACCACACACACACAGCAAACAGCAACAACAACAACAATTACAATTCCATCTAACGTCATCGCATGCTTCGTCTGTCTGTCTGTCTGGTTATCATTCGCTCGCTTACTGAAACATGACAATCTCTGCTAGTCGCTGTTCGAAGAAAGTGAATGAGAAAAAATATTTTCAAAATTGGAAAGAGTCGGAATTGAAATTGAGGTAAAATGAATTTTTTTCTTTTTTTCTTTATACAACGAAATGAAATTGAAAACGTTACGCATGCGTTTTGCCCTAGCTGCTCTTTGCCTTTTTGTATGTGTATTTATCTATACCACTACTTCTGCTGCTTTGCTGCCTCTTTCGAATGTCTAATAATATCGAATATCAAAAGTTAAAAAAGTAAATTAACCAAACACTGAACGAAATATTTGATGTTATATGGTGTTTAAAATGACTTAAACAATGTTAACTACTTGTGCAACTAGCTTAATTACTGAAAAATACATTGCATTACTATGTAAGTACTGCACAATTACTTGAAGTACTTAAATAATATGCTGATTCATGTTCAAAATTAATTGATTGCTTTTTAAAATAGGTGGCACAGCAGTTTTTAATAATTTAATTACTAAAAAGTGGTTTAAATTACTTTGTAATTACTGCATAATTACTTTTTTTAAGGTTATAAGAGTAATTACACAGTACTGCCTAAACGTTTTTCATAATATTATCATTTCAAAATGTACTAATGACATAAACAATAAATGGTATTCACAGTTTGCAGCAAATTAATTACATAAAAGTACTTTTCATTACTTTCTAAATACCGAAACAAGTACTTGATTTACCAAATAAATACTTGCGTTTTTTTACGGTAATTAAAGTAATAATGCTATAATTAAACGGTAATGCAAGTTTTGTTTAGTTGTATGCACAAAGTATTTGAAGTAATTAACAGTAATTGAAAGTACTTAAAGTACTGTAGCTGTAATTAACAAGTAATGCAATAATTCAAATGAAACAAGAGAACACTTAAATGCATACTTTAGTGATAAACAAAGTGTTTGGTTGATATTTAAAGTATTTGATTGTAATTGTAGTACTTATGCTGTAATTAACAAGTAATGACAATTCACCAAATGAAAGCATATACACATCTAACGTTAATTTAAATTATGGTTAAGGTTTAAAAGTATTTGATTGTAATTGAAGTAATTCAACTGTAATTAACATTGATTTAAATGCAGCAGTTGCATTTAAAAGAAATGTATAATAACAGCATTTACAAAGTAATTCAAAGTAATTGCAAGTATTTTGAATAATTTTTCAAGTAATTAAAGCCAATTTTTCGTCAAAAATTAAAGCATTTTAATACAAAATCTCGCGCAGTGCATTCACAACACCTCAACGCAAACGCATGAGGTTAAGAATACTACAATGGCAATGCCACCTAGGCAGCCAATATAGCAAAACACACATACAAATATGTATACGAACAACGAACGACTGGTTGGCTGGCTGACTGGTTGGTTGGCTTGTCTGTTAGTTCGTTGTTATTTACTGTTCACCGAGCACAATGAACGAAATTTGATCTTTTGTGAAATGGAGCAACTTCAACTTTAACAAACAGTCAAATAGCAACAGCAGCAGCAGCATCCAAAGCGAAAGAGGTATTTTCTGTAAAAAAAAAAATATTAAAAAATAAGAAAAATGCGCTCGATAAAAGTAAGTGCAACGCATATAAAATTGTCATAAGTTACGCGTCGATAATAGCGTACAGACCTCATCATCAGCAACGCAGTCGTTGTCGTCGTTCAGCATTGCCAGCATCAAAGTCATCCTTTGAAGTTTATACAAAAAAAAAAAACACCCACAAAAAAATCACAAAGGACAACACGAAATGTCTGTGTATAATATTCACGTGCAGTTATGCCAAACGAAGCAGTTAAAATAAACTAAAAGACCGGTGAAAGGATTTAATAAAGCGCAGCGCGCAACAACGTCCTTGTAAAAGTCACAAACAAAACAAAAAAAAAAACAAGGATGCGACAGCAATATGCTTATGTGTGGCTCGCTTGTGGTGGACTCTTTTATTGTCTGCTGCAAGCGATGTCCTTAAGTGCAGCGCCGAGTGATGAAAGAGAGCAGTAAGCAACAAAAAAAAAAAAATAAATAAATAAAAAATTAAAATTTAAAATAAAAAGGATATACGTTTCACATAAATTAATGCGCTTCTCTTACTATCCTACTTACAGTGTACACATTAAGCTGCATATGCCGGAAGTAGTACGCAAACATACGCATGTGCAGCACAAAGTGCTCAAACATCATCATCCGCAGCCGCATCATCATCAGCATCAGTATCAGCCACAGTTACACTATAGTTATCCCACAACACACTTGAGAAAACCAATAGGACAACACAAATCAAAATCGGCAACAACAATTGAACTGGGCTACTCAACAAGCCCAACGACGTCGACAACCACCGGTGCAGGCATGAGCGCTGGCACAGCACAACTTATGCCCATGCAAGCCGCTATCAATATGGCTATGCAGCAGCAACCCAGTTTAGAGCCAAACTATGGACCAGTACTCTTCGGTACAAACAGCCACACAGCAGCAGCAACAACAACAACGAACGATGATGCTAATGATGCACTCACAGCAGCAGCTTATGATGTTGCTACAAAATCAATGGCTGCAGCCGTAGCGAACAACAATAAACGTCACAAACAGCAACAACAACAACAAAAAAAATTGCTACAACAACTTTTTACGCCTCAAATGATGGCAGCAGCTATCACTGCAGCAGCCGCAACAAAAGCTGTCAACAACGATGAAGTTATTATAGCCAATGATGTTGCCGCCGAGGATACTAGCAATGAAATAATTAATACGAATATTCCGTATGATGGCGGCTTAGAAAGTAATGCATTACTTAATAATGATTTCTTAGTGGAATTACAACATGAATATGCGCAAAAATTTAGCAATACAATACACCCACAACAACAACAACAACAGCAAACGAAACGACATAAACGTAAGAAATATGGTAAACAGGGAATTGGTGAAACATATGCCACAAATATGCAACAATTTCGAAGACCACAGCATTACGCACAACTAGCTAATTACTACAAACACAACAATCAATATTATCCGCATCATCGACGTCCAACACATAATAACATCTTTAATGAATTCAATGCTGAAGGACAAGCAAATGATGATATCATTGATGACATTGATGCTGCTGCTGCTGATGATGTTGATGATGTTGATGATGTTGATGATGTTGACGATGAGGAGAATATTGAGCATATCGATGACAACTCAAAATATCATCATGATTCCTATGGTGATTCAATTGAAGTACATAATGATGGCGCCATTGCTTTTAGTAATGATGTTGCTGCTGTTGCTACACTACCAAATGTTGATGATTTTCTTGATAATGTACTTACAACAACATCACCACAAGGACAACAACATCTACAACAACAAAGACAGCATGAAGAACAGGATAACTTTAAACCGCTACTTTATTCGAATGCCTATGATGCGCTTATGTCAACGACACAACCAACAGGCACTGGTGGCAGCAGTAACTTACAACATAATAAATGGCTATCATCCGCTTATCCAACAAGCACATCCTCTGCCTCTGCCTCTACAGCATTTCATCATCAAATGCAATCACCCACAGCAACAGCATCAGGGCCAAGCGCAACATCTTATATGCAACAGCAGCAACCATCAGGCACAGGATATGCTGCTGCTTTTCCAATTAATAGCAGCAAAGGCGCAGCAGCAGCAGCAGCTTCACGTCAACATTATTATCAAAAGCAGCAACAGCAGCAAAAACAACGTAACAAGCAACAACGCCAACGTAAACGACAACCGTCATCGTCATCGTCGCTGTCACGTTATACAACTCGTAAGAAGCGTAAAAATCGCATTAAATCAAAAACGAAATCGTTTTTAATTGCATAAAAAAAAAAAAATAAAAAAAAATACTGTCAAAGCTTTTTCACATTTAACAGCTTAAATCAGAAGAGTCCTCCTCTCTTTTTTTTTTTTGGCTGCCAAAAAAGGCAGCGTTGTACACGTTTGCTGTAGATGCGGTCTAGAGTTACTTTTAGTTTTATATTCTGTTTTTTAGTTTTAAATCTTTAGGCTTAATATAAATTATTAAATGGTTTAGGGCTTCAGATTTTTAAGTTTGTATTGTAATAATTTAAGAAAATAAAGAAGAAATTAAGTTTTTTTTTTTGTTTTTGTTACATACCAAAAGTTTTATTTAGTTAAATTGAAGCAGAACTTCGAATATTGAACTCACCTAAAAAAAAAGAGAAGAAATAATAAAAAATTAGTAAATTAATAAGTTTCACCTACTCTAAATATAAATAGATAAGCCGAAATATTTAAGCAAATATGTAACGTCATTAAACACAAAAAATTCGCTAGCAGTGTAGTGTATATTTTCTTGTGTAACGTTAAAATGAAAGGAAAAACAAATTTCCTTGGAGTTAGAAGTTCACGTTCGAGCTCACTCAGTCTGTTTTCAAATAATCGTAAGATTCATATATCACAATTGTAGTTTTTATTTTTTTGACTTTTAAATTACTTTGATTTAGTTTTCTATACCCAAGATCAACTCTTTTACAAGAAAAAACAAGAAAGAACTCTGAAGTCGAGTAATATAGTATACCCTTTAACCCTTCGGGCACAGTGTATAAAAATAAACAAAGGAAGAACTTTGGATCCAAAGCTTAATACGAGTCGTTAAATAGTTTGTGATCGTCGAAAATGGGTGTGTATATTTATATGGGGGCTATACCTAAAAAAGGCGTGGTACGTTAGTTTTGATGTTGGTCGACATAGGAAAATATTACTTTCAGTGGGCTTTCTCAGAATGCAGAAAATATTCCTAAAAGTCTTCAAAGACAACTGGCAACCCTGACAATGAGCTTTCACATCATACTATCCGAGTGCAGAAATTGTCCCAAAAGTCTTCGAAAGAACTGGAGAAAATGATCCCGAATTTTGCGATATAAGTTATTTGAAAACATAAAGAGATATATTTGCTCTTCATGGAATTTCTTAGGAAGCAATGACGTATGATTTAAAAGTTATCAATTCTGAGGTTATTAACGAGAAGCACATAACGACCTACTCGATCGATCGAATCGATCGTCCTCTAGGACGTTAAGAAAATATTAACAAAATATTAAAAAAAAAAAAAAAAAAAAAACAAAGTTTCATTTTAGGATTCAAACATTTTAGGCTTCTTATCACTTTTACTTTTGTTCACTTTCGGAGTCTAAAATCGTTCGATTATTGACTCTGATATACTATATAACCAAGTTTGATGATTCAAGGTTACAACACAAACTTTCAAATAGTTTACTTTTTTCTAAATCGATTTCTGAACCTCACAGAAACTAGAAATTATATTAATAAAATTATGTACATATTTCTATGGAAGTACTTGTTCATAAAACTATGTAAAATTTAATTTTTAACAAGTTTTAATTAAAATTTAAAATAGGAAAAAAAAAAAAAACTAAATTACAAGTGTTGTCAACTATCACTTAGCATTCTTTTTTTTTTTGCATTCACCAACATGATGATTCCCTCGTGTTAAGCCATTACACAATAACACACTAAACTCGTTATAAATACAATGCCCATGGGCAACTATGAAACTACAAATACACACCTTTTTAGTGGCAACAATGTGTTGTGTATAAGGACAACTAAACATCACACACACACACACACACACAACATGACCATGACTATGACTGGCTATGCTGATGATGACATGCAACAAATGATTAAATTATACAGCACTTTTATTTAATATTATTCCCCACTCGATACAAATGTGTATGTGTTTTGTAACTACTTAACCCTTACATTTAACAAAAAAAAAAAAAAAAAAAAAAACTCTGGCCACTTTTATTTTTCGAGTACATATGTGTATGTATGTATGTGGTATATCATCTCTAGAGTGTGATAATGTATGTATATATATGCCACTCATATATAATCCATACTCTACTCCTAATGTTGACAGAACTTTGGTTAATCAGGACACGCTATGATGATGCGGGTGTGGTCTTCAAGTGCATGCATACACATACACATAAGTATCGTGTATATACACAACACATGATGATGACAAATAAACAAATAAATAAACAACGAAACAAGCGTATGTATGAGTGAATAACTATTCATGCGTTTAATTTGTTTAATTAATTTAATTAATATATTGTTTGATATTGAATTTTTATATTATATACACTCAAGTGAGCACAGCTCTCACAAGCTCTTCTACCACTCATTTATCATTTGCAGTTTTAGTGGGCGTTCATTTTGTTTTTATCTTTTAATATTTTTTTTTTTTTTATGATAGAAAAACATTATAAAAATGACCAAAATTATTAAATATAAAATTTTATTGGAATACATACAATATATTACATATGGTTTTTATTTAATAATAATGTTGTGCAATACACAGCAGGACATTTAAAAAACAACAACAACAACAATAAATATTAACTCATACTCCAAAAATAAATATTTGTTAATGATTCTTTATATTTTTTACGCACACTAAAAACCCACCCACAAACCATTCCTAAATTACGTAACGCAGGAAACGGAAATAGTGACTATAACGATAAACGCAACTGGACAGTGTTGTCGTCAATGCTTAAAGTATGCTGCATGAGTTGTCGCTTTTTTTTCACACATTTCTAAAAGTTTATTTGGCTTTAATGTTATTTTATTCGTCTGGAAAATTAATTTTTGTGCAATAAAAAAAAAATAATTTTTATCACAATTCATCGTTGTTGTTTTTGTTGTTGTAATTGTTGTCGTCAAGTATACACAACAAGGAATGACAAAGTATTTTTTTGTATTTGTAGTTTTTGTTATTTTTGTTTCTCGCATAAAACTTTTATTAGGCTTATAAACTTTAGTCTTCTCATACTGTGCGAGCGTGTGTTTGTGTGTGTGTGTGTGTGTCGTTGCTAATGGTTTTTATGTCACTTTCAACACAAACACTTGTCCTATTCATTTTCCGGAAATGAGTTTCTCAACGCAATTTTTCTACGCCACACATATACATAGTGTTATTTTGTATAAAGTTTATTGAACTATTTGCAATTTTATATGAGATTTGCTTGAAAAAATAGCTATTTTTGGGATTATACAAAAATCCTGTACACTGTAACACTGAAAAAACAACAAATTAGTTGAAATCAGTGCAAAGTAAAAGAAATAAAAATTTCACAAAGTTTTTTTACTAGTGCACGTTATCGATTTTGACCAGAAACTATGTAAGTAGCTCTCAGCTCAGACTTTCCAAAAAAAGTTATCATCCAGAAAATTCATAATACAATTGACGAATGAGCGTTGGCAAAAATGTCGATTCGTATCGATTTTTTTTACTTTTCGATATTTTTTTTAGTGATGGAACAAATATCGATAAATCTTTGTTACAAGAATTTTGCTTTTAGGAATCGTGCAAAGCAGTAAATATTTGGCTAATATTGTATATAACAATTTTATAGTAAATTATAAATGCACAACTATAAACTCTATTTGATTACTCTATACATTTTTTTTTATTTATAACAATCTAGCAACAAAATTCTTAAATACACCACAAAATTATAATGAATAAAAGAAGCACACAAAATGCAAATAAAATTCAATTAAATAACCAAAATTGCAATAAAAATGCCAAAAGAAAATAAGGGCGGTGTCAGGCAACTACACTAAAATGAAGTCAGCAGCTACAAAAATATTGGGTTTCTAAGGGTGGACCTTCCAAAACAAAAACAAAACAAAAAAAAAGAAATTAACGACTCATTTGGGCAAATTGTAGTCATAAACAATGCTCACATATTTTTAATAGTAGACGACGACGACGAATTCGCCGCCGCCATTGTGCGCCAGTGTTGAGCAAAACGCTTTAAGGCGAGTTTTACAAACTTTGACGTTAAAAATCAACGAAAGTGCAAGTGTACGAACGAAGAGCACAGAAAGGACAATAAACGAACGAAAATTTTGTTGGTTTCGTATGGACGCTATCATTTGCTGCTGCACAACACCAAATGCCGAGCACACAAATAAATTACATAAATTCCTGTAGAAGAGTGACGATGATGACGACGACGAACGAACGATGACGTTGACATTTAGGTATTTCTATTTCTATTTCAATTTTTTTCGTTTCTTTTTTTTTCTATTTGCTTCCAAAAACAAAAAAATTCTTATTTTATTTTAGGATGCAATAAAAGTGTGACAACATTGCTTCAATGCCAAAAATGTCATTGTTGGAGTGAGTTGACAACTCTGCTGCTTTGTGTTTGCTGCTGTTATTAAAAACGCGCGCGAAGGAAAAGCAGTGAGATGTAGCATAAAAATGCGGATTATATTTTCAATCGTTGTTGGTGTTGTTGGTTTTTTGATTGCTTCAAGTAAACACAGTGTTCGCTGCTGCTGCTGCTGCTGCTAGCTGCTAGCAGCAACGTCATTGTCAGCATCAAAGTGTTGATGTGTCAGCCCATATGACATTTATTGTGCTGTTAACTGTTTGTGGTGTGAGGCTTAAAAATGTTGGGGTTATGTTTTCTGCCACACACACACACACACACACACACACAAGATGGCGCCACATAGACGCCACACAAATGACAAAGTTGGCGTCGTCGTATCGCATCTAATGGTTGGCAACAAGTGTGCGTTTTATATCTATTCTCACCCTTCTATCTGTGCTGTTGGCATGAAATTGTTGCGCTTTTTATTGATAACCAAAGGTCTTATATGGTACAACCAACCTCACACTCAAACTGAAACACTTAGTATCATCATGGTGCTTTAAATCCAGATTTTAGGGTTACAACATGCCATATGATTTATTGAAGCTATACGCGCGGGTTTATAGCGATTAGTCGTAAAATTTTTAATGCTTGATTTATAGAAAGGTTGTAAAATTCATATATGTACATTTATGTATTGGCCGTCAGATTGAAATTTATTTTAGTTAAAGCATGCTATGTGTGTGTGTGTGTGTATTTTAAAGATTATTTTCAAATCAAAGTGTTGCACCAGGAGGCAGCGAGCTTGAAGTAATATTTTTGCATTTGAAAAGGAAACTTTTCATTGTCAACCCTTGTTATAGGCATGTGCACTAGAAAGTAGCCTCAAGCGATATGTAACATATGTGCAATCTATAATAAATGAAATGAATACTTATCCACATGAGTACATATAAATTTTGAGCCAAAGAGAACGATTTGAGCAGTTATTGTTTTTAAAAAGCAACAATACTAACAAAAAAAAAAACAAATTTTTTCACCAACGATCAACGAGTTTGAAATGATTATAGTCATAGTGAACTAAGCGCATTTTATGGATGTGCGTGAGTGTATTCAAAATTTAAGTAAAAAATATCGTTGTGAGTTTTCTTTTTAAAGTGTAAGAAAACTAATGCAAAAATTAATTTAAATCATACTTAATTTCTTTAATGATCAATTATTAGTATGAATTAGCTTGCATGAGTGAGTATACAAAGTAATGAGTATACTCATAGTGATGAACTGAGTCACTCACATGTCGTTTTGAGTCAATTCATGAATCGATCTTGCTTTGTTCGTCTTTCTGTTTGTATGGCCATATCTCGTATGTCTGTATATCCCTCAATCGGTCTGTCTGTTTCTAAAAGTTTCATTTGGTTATAAAATTTATAATTGAAATTTAAGTTTTCCTCAGCAATGACTACTTTGTTTAATAAAATAAAAACGTCACACATAACATAAACATACAATTTTTTTTTAATATCAATTGCTCCATTTTTTTTTTTATAAAACGAGTGTATTACTTTAAATTTACATGAAACGAGTGTATTCATTTACTATTAATATTTAACTTTTGTATTCATTTCATTTTTATCAAACGAGTGTTTTCATTTTTATTTATATCAAATAGGTGTATTCATTTACTATTTATATTTAACTTGTGTATTCATTTTTATTTATATCAAATGAGTGTATTCATTTAGTATTTATATTTAACTTGTGTATTCATTTTTATTTATATCAAATGAGTGTATTAACTTTTATTTATGTATATGAAATGAGTGTGATTCACAATCATTTTATGACGAGTTCTGCTATATAGCGTTATTTTTAAAGTTAGTTAATATTGATTAGGTGATAATGTATCGTGGCACCCAATTGTATGCGCATACTAGGCAACCTATTTTCATAAACACAATACACATTCCCCATGATATTAGTTTCAGTAAATTACATATGGCACTAATTAATTTGTACGTAACTATAAAAATATATTGTTTCAAAAAAAAAAAAAATAAAATAAAGCTAACCACACAAATGATATAAACTAAAAATTACAAATTAGAACGTTGATGTATTTGGTACAATTAACTTAAATTGGATTTTTGCGCGTCAGCATATGAGGAAAAACTAACAGCAGCAACCACTATTCAACCTGAATTCAGAATATTATGGAGACCCGCACACACAATATGTCAGTGTGATATACCGCAATATTGTGTGATTGCTTGGGTTCGTTGGCTGCCTGCTGTGGCACATGTAGTATAGCAGCAACAAAGCTAAATGATGATGACAACCGAATAACAATGATAACAAACAACAAAAATTGAGAATGACGATGATGACTATTGTGACAGAAGAACAACAGCGATAATGATTACAATGATGATGTCAACAGATGCAACTGATGCAACATGCAGAAGAGCAACAGCAACAAACAACAACAACAACAAACGTTAAATGACATACAATCATAAAGTTTTGTCAAAATGGCATGACATACGCATTCCAGAAAGATACGATGACAACAAAGTTGCAGTGATTATCACACTGAAACTGACATAAAAAAAAAAAAAAAAAAAAAAAAAAAACAAATCACAATAAAAACTAAAAACTTAGAAAATAAATTTCATGCCATTTTTAACAATTAAAATGAATGAAGAGCAACATTTGTGTGTCAGTGCAATATTATTGTATAAAAAAAAAAAAAAATTATAAAAAAAAGATGAGCATATGACATGGTTATGCTGCTGCCGCTTCTGTATCTGATGTATCTGATCCTTTAGTTGCTGCTCAAGTATCTGCAATGTATGTTTTTTTGACGTCAGTAGTAATAATCTGTATGATAGTCACAAGTGCGTTTATATATTTTATTGTTGATTCTAATAATTGTTCTGTGTGTGTAGGTGGTAGGCGTATAATAAATGTCCCACATGAAAATATAGTTTTGTATAGTTGGACATAAATAATACAAACACGCATATAATAATTGTTATTGTTTTCTATGATATTTCCATTGCTTCCATTTATTTTCTTTTTTTTTTTTTTGTAACAATTATACTAAACTTTGTGCTCATAATTGTATACAAATGAGTACAGTACTATTGTACAACAAAAGATAAGAGATATTATATCTGTTGTTGATATAAATTAAATGCTTTGTTTTCGTGTAATACTTTTATGCATTGTATAGAGTGTTACTGAATAAATTATAGTAAAAATTAAATTAATTCGTAACACTTATATTGCGCATTACTTTGGTTCAATGTACTATGAACAGTGGCGATTCTGGAGTGGCGAAATAAGGAAGGTTCACACTTAAAAAAAAAAATTTTATTGCAAAATTTTGTATTTGAATTAATATTGTTTGAAAAACAACGATTATTATTTAAATAATCGACAATTGTTATTCGATTATTCGATTATTTTTCGATTATTATTCGATTATTATTCGATTATTATTCGATTATTATTCGATATTATTCATTATTATTTAGTTAAACGGTTATTATTCGATTATTTGATTAAACTTAATTTAATTATTTTGTTTTCGATTATAATTCAATTGCTCGATTACTTCAAAGGAGTTCTCTATTGGGGAATTTTACAATCGATGTGTTGCACAAGATCGATTATCATTGAATTAATTTACTAAACGATTGTTATTCGATTTTTTAAATTGTATTCAATTAAACGGTTATCATTCGATTACTAGATTAATCGATAAACATTTGATATTATACTAATCGATTATAATTCAATTGCTCGATTAAACGACTATCAATTAAAAGGTTGAGTAACCATTAACATTTAATTACACGAATATAATTAGTTTAAGCGATTATTGCTTTAACAATCGATTATCTTAAGATTTGAGTTCAAAATGTTTCATTTTTTATTTTTTTTTTTAGAAATTTTAAACCCTTTTTCTTCTTCCTTTTTTCACATTCACATTTCATTGCTTCATAATTTCCTCATCTTAAAACAAGTAGAAAACTTTTTCAAGTTTTTAACTTTTTAAATTCAAGTGCAATGCCAAAAGTTATTATGCCCAATTGTGCAGTATCCGACATTTGCAAAAAGGTTCATATGAAAACTCAATTTGAAACAAACACCAAACAACTTGTACAATTCTTCGGCGACACACTCTCACACACAACCAAAAAAAAAACTATTCTCACATCAATTTATACAATTCATACTCTTTAGAGATTTATACTATAAATTGCACACTACATACAGTATACGCTTTCATGTTGAGTATATTTGACCATTGCTAATACCAAGCAAATAAATGTTGCACATGCTCACTCATTCAGACTTTACTCAAACCATGAATAAAGGGGCTTAGTACTATGACCAACCGCAGACAAACAATTGCACTCAACGATTTTATTGCATGTATATGTTTTTTTTTTTTTTTTTTTCAAATGCTTTCTCAAAGTCTCTGACCAAACACATTGTAAACAATTCAATTTAATTAAGACTTTTACCAACTACCAAAAAACTTCATTGACTCAACGACTAAACAACTCAAACTCAAACTAGAAAAACCCGAAAAATTTTGAAAAACTTCACACCACTCTTAGCTAAAAATCTGACAATATCTCTGCTAGTGATATAGTGTACAATGGACAACCGCAAAGCTAAAAAACTTTATCCTTTTTATATACATATGTATATAGTATGTAGTACACAGAGATACATAGAATACATAGAGTATCGTATGTGCACTTTTGGGTATTATTGTATTTGTTCAACTAAAATTGTCTGGTTTTCGTATACGTACTATATGTGAACGAAGTTCTTTATTCGTTTTACCTCAAATGTGTTACGCATGTCATTTCAACTAAAAATTTATCTATAGCTATAAACATATTTTTATGTATATATAATCTTGGTACAATATTTTGATATTTAATTGAGTATATTGTTGTTGTAATTGCTTGTCGACGTCGTCATCATCATCAAAATGTACCCAGTCAGTCTAACTTGTACAAATCTGTTTCAAGTATGCTGGCTCTTACTCTAGCTAACTGACTGACTGACTGCATCCATAGAAAATATGTCTTATATAATTTATGTGAATTTCTAAAAATTGTCACCCTTTAAGATGAACATACTATATAGTACATAGTTTTAGTTTTGTCTTGGCATTTAATGGAAATTTGTATTTTTGTTACTTGAGTATAAACATAGTTTATGTTCTGTTGTGTATAACAAATTGCTGACTTTGAGTTAGTCTGTATGACTTTTATGGTTGCATATGTTATGCTTTTGTTTGATAAATTTTTGATGACAAATTTTTAGTTGGATTTTTCTATGTCGTAAAAGTAGTAGAGTAAATTTAGACTATAAAATATTGCTATGTAATTTTGGTTTCGAAGCAAATTGTTTGATGCGCAAATTGTAAATAGTTTTTGCGTTAGTTTGGCAACGTCATCTTTATAATCTAATCGTTTCTTTTTGAAAATCGCTATCCTAAAGAAACCTGCAAAAAATTTAGGAATTCTTGATCAACAAGTTACGATTTCAGACCGAATTTGAGCAGCAAAAAACTAAACCTTAATTGCAAAAAAAAAGCAAAATGTTGAAATGATATCTCAGTCATTGTTATTTGGTCAGTTCTAATCAAATAAACTGAACTGAGACCGCCAAGATAGGCCCTTTGGAAACTCTTCAGAAGTTTGGAGGTTGCGCTCTCTTGTTCTCTCTTGTCTCTCTTGTACTCTCTTGTACTCAACTGTACTCTCTTGTATTCTACTTATTGTACTCTTTTCTACTCAATTTTACTTTCTTGTATTCTACTGTACTATACTGTACTCCATTTTATACTATTGTACTCTATTGTGATCTTTTGTATTCTATTGTACTCTATTGTGGTCTTTTGACTCTATTGTACTATATTGTACTCCATTGCACTCTATTGTACTCTATTGTACTCTATTCTACTCTATTGTACTCAATTGTACTCTGTTGTACTCTGTTGTACTCTATTGTACTCTATTGTACTCTATTGTACTCTATTGTACTCTATTGTACTCTATTGTACTCTATTGTACTATATTGTACTCTATTGTACTCTATTGTACTCTATTGTACTCTATTGTACTCTATTGTACTCTATTGTACTCTATTGTACTCTATTGTACTCTATTGTACTCTATTGTACTCTATTGTACTCTATTGTACTCTATTGTACGATACTGTACTCTATTGTACTCTATTGTACTCTATTGTGATCTTTTGTATTCTATTGTACTCTATTGTGGTCTTTTGATCTCTATTGTACTATATTGTACTCCATTGCACTCTATTGTACTCTATTGTACTCTATTCTACTCTATTGTACTCAATTGTACTCTGTTGTACTCTATTGTACTCTATTGTACTCTATTGTACTCTATTGTACTCTATTGTACTCTATTGTACTCTATTGTACTCTATTGTACTCTATTGTACTCTATTGTTCTCTATTGTACTCTATTGTACTCTATTGTACTCTATTGTACTCTATTGTACTCTATTGTACTCTATTGTACTCTATTGTACTCTATTGTACTCTATTGTACTCTATTGTACTCTATTGTACTCTATTGTACTTTATTGTACTCTATTGAATTCTATTGTACGATACTGTATGATATTGTACTCTATTGAATTCCACTGAAGTCCCCAATTCTCGTGACTAGGAATTTGAACCGAAAGTGAAAGAAAAACAGACCAATGATTGCTTTCATAGCAAAGAAAAGAGTAGTTTGGAGAATAAATTATGTTTTCTGATCTTTTTATCAAAAAAAAAAAAAAAAAAAAAGCTCTTTTAGTTTAATTTTATCTAAATATGTATTTCAAACTCTTTATTAGAAACTTTGCTGCATACATAAGTTCTTTTTCGTAATCGTTACTTCAACAAATGTTAATTTTGATTAAATTCTGTCAAACTTCTAAAGTACAACAATTTTTGAACAAACTACAAAATTTTAATTTTAATTTAAATTGAAATGCCGACAGCAAATGTCTGTGTAAAACAAAACGTTTTTTGCACCTAGAAAATCTGATATAAACTTATAAAATAAATGCCAATTAAAATGCTGCAATGCAAAACATGCGCTCCAAGACAAATTATAAACCAAAAAAACAACATTTTAAATATGAAAACTTAATTTTCTACACAACACAACAACAAGGACACATGGCAAACAGGAAGACATTTTAGATTTTATAACAATTCAATATATTTAAATTTTATTTTCAAAAGCAAAAAAAAAAAACAAAACAACAACAATAACGACAAGTTGAGTACAAAAGACTAAAAGTATTATGTAAATTTCTAACTAAGCAACTTTGAAGCGATTTGCATTGAACAAGTTGATGATAACAAGAAAATAACAACAGTAAAAAAAAAACAAGAAGAAGTAAAGGATTTCGAGAAATGCATATTTATACAAGAGACACGTGCAGCACTCAACCAGACAAGTTAGACAAGACAAGCTGCTGCTCAAGTAAAAAAATAAAAATAAAAAATATCTTTAAATAATAATTCGAGAATTGATTTTATAAAAACCACTTGAAGATATTTACATGTAGTACACATACACATATGCATGCAATCAAATAAAACGGCAACATGAACAAGCAACACTTTAGCTTAAATGCGCTTTCGACCACATTGCAACATATTGCAATTGATATTGTATGTAAGTAGTAAAGGAGCTACAAGAGGATATGTACAAGCAATTGGCATGTATTTAATACTTAATGCAATAAATGTATCTAGATACATTGGAGTGGAGTGAAGTGGAGTGGAGTGAGTAGCTTTAAGAAGCCAAGCAACCGAAAACTTGCTTGTGGTCAAGTTGTAGTTAAGGATATACCATATACATACACATTTACAAAACCACAAACCTAAACACATACAAATATGTACACATATATACAAACTTAAATCAAATAAGCCAAACTCCTTGACAACTACTACTACGTTGAAGGCAAGTGCTTGTTCGTCGTCGTCGTCTTTCAAGTTTAGTGTTGTACTACAAATTTGCAAATATAAAGCCAATTAATTGTTTTATGAATTAAATAACTTGATGAATGAGATAGCAAATACTTTCAAGTAGCCAAAAACTTTATATGGAAAATATTTAAATATACATAAATAAAATAGACTCATGTCTGCAACATATAAATATATTTGTAGTAGTCAAGTGTCATAGCAAAATAATACAATAAGAAAAATAATAAAAATATTTTATACACTTGGAATATGTAGCACTGTTTTTTAATAAGAAATTTTTAATGCATAGTAGAATCCATAAATATAGTCTAAAAAACATGAGAGTAACTCTAAGAATACTTATTTGTATGTCTGTACACTACTGTATTCTACTCTGCTGTACTATAATGTACTTTTTTGTACTCTATTGTACTCGATTGTACCCGATTGTACTCTATTGTACTTATTGACTTTATTGCACTTTATTTTACTTTATTGTACTCTATTTTACTTTATTGTACTCTGTTGTATTCTATTGTATTTTATACTGCATTGAACTGTATTGTACTCAATTGTACTCTATTGTTCTCGATTGTACTCTATAGTACTCTATTGTACTCTATTAAACTCTGTTGTACTCTATTGTACTCTAGGTGAAGAAGATGATTTTACCCAGTCTGGACAGAACGAACCTATATTGAACGGCATCGGAAGTCGAATCGATTTAAAACCATTCTGCAGTCCATCTATCGTACGAACCAATTTAAAGATCTTGTTTTAATTTTGTCTGGAGTTTTTACGCAAAGCATTCTTCTGTAGCCTTATAATAACGCCAAATTATTCCTAAAACTATAAAAATTACTCCATTATTAAGCTGTTTCGCGCCATTTTGCACCCACTAGTTTTATACAACTACGTCCGTCTGTCCATTTTGAAATAAAAAAGAAAAGTATTATAGTTTTTGTATTTTACTTTTCGCAAGTGTAAAATAATATTTACTTATTTGTATTTTACATTGAATAAAATAAAAGCAATATTGAAGAGAGCAACAGCTGCGTCCCAATGTAAGAGTATTTACCAAACAGTAAGTTCGGTGTTTGTGTCTGCGTGTTTGTGTGTTTGTGTTTGTGTATTGTATACTTTTAATAAACAAAATAAATTTACAGTAAATAATTGTTTGGGATTTATACCAATTTGCACAGCGTTACAGACAGACATATACTAAATATACACACACAAACAAATAATACGATAGATCTAAAGAGCAGTATCAATTGGCATACAGTCTGGGTGGTATAGTTCAAAGTTGCACAAGTTTTTGATAAAATTTATCGATGTGGCAGAGGCATTGGGTAATTGTCTTTTGCAAAATTTTATACAATTAATGTAAATACTTTGTATTAGATTTACACTTAAAATGCAAATACTTTGAAATTTATTACAAAAAAAGTCATTGAAAATAATATTTAATTTTAAATAAAATGTATTAAATTTGTTTTAATTTAATAAATATTTTGAAACAACTTTATTTGTTTTACTTCAAAGAAAATATTAAAATAAAAAGTATATACGTACTAAAAAAATACCAAATACCTTTTCAACACTGCTATCTGATTCAACAAAAACTTCATCTAAAATTGCTTTTAACCAAAAAAAAAAAACAGTTTCCACCAACTTCAAACTTAACCACAAACCTTAAACGTGGTACAAATGACAATATCCCTATTTTTTTTTTTTTTTTGCAGTAATCTAAGCTAACTTCTACAAACAGATTTGTCGTAAATACATACACACATACATTGAAGCAGTTAAAGTTGAACTGTCGCGACCAACAATTGTCGCCAAGACGCAAAAACCGCACAGCACAACCAGCGTGCGACGAGAAACAACTTTAGCTGCAAAAGGCATGCGCAAGCAAGCAAGCAGGCAGGCTGGCAGCAAGAAACCAGCAGCAAATTAGTTTGGCAAGGCAAAGACAAGCCGCCACTGTCATTTTCAGGCAACTTCCTGTGCCGACGACAACAGACTACGACAACGACTTAGGCGACCTCCAAACTCAGTTTGCCAAAGCTATTTGTCTGTTGCAATTATAAATGCCACAATTTCGCGACACCCACAACAAGAGAAAAGTAGCAAACGAAAGCCAACACAAGAATTGCCAAAAAGTTTGCCAACGCGTTTGAAAATAAGCGCACAACTAGAGCCAATGTCAAAAGCAACCGAAAATAAAAAAAAAAACGGAAATGAAACTTCCTTGTTGATTTTTTTTTTTTTTTTTTTTTTTTCCAAAAGACGTCGTCGTTCTGAGTTGGTCGTCATCGTCATTGTTGCCGTCGCCACCGCATTTGCGCTGTGTTCGTGCGCAGCAAGTTTAATTTTGGATCCTTTTTTCATTTTAGTAAAAAAAAATAAATTTTTTAAAATAAAAGTCGCGCTGCAATTTGAATTTACTGTTCGAATCCTGTTGTTGTCCTGACTGGTGCTGCTGCTGCTGTTTCATGCGACTATTGCTTGTGCACATTGTTTTGTCATCGTGCGGCTGCATAAATTAGCTTTTACTTTAATCTGATTTTAATTGGAATACGGCGACAAAGAGTGAGAGAGGAT
The DNA here is from genome assembly GCA_018903435.1 of Leucophenga varia. NCBI lineage: Eukaryota > Metazoa > Arthropoda > Insecta > Diptera > Drosophilidae > Leucophenga > Leucophenga varia. Next base: position 21,988 of record JAEIFJ010001870.1, read on the forward strand.
AGCAAGTTGAATCCTTGTTATTTGTGCGGCGTCGAAAGCTGTGAAAAATTAATGACTAAAAAAAAATAACACAACACAACAGAAAGAAAAGCGACGTCGAAAAAAGGGTTAATGTCACTGTCGACTGGACGCAGTTGTTTGCCTTCGATTTTGTAGTTGTTGCTTTTCTTTTTTTTTTTTTTAAGGATTTCGAGCGCCATTTTTGATAAGCGCCATTTTTCGCGCGCGCTTATCTTTGCGTTTGCAGTATTTATTTACATAAAAGTAAAAGTTTTCTTTTTTACTCATTTTTTTTATCTGCCATTATTTACTTAAAGAAATACCAATTTTAATGTTACAACTGCACAAAAGTATGCAACGCATTTTTTTACACACAAAAAGGAGCCAATAAGCACAATAGTACCAAACTTGTCAAATGCAATGCTTTACAGCATAGTGAAATATTACAACAAGGACATGCCTACATACACAGCTATAGTCCAAAAAAAATATACGCATTGACATTGCATACTTTTGGGCATAATGGCCCCTTTTTTGTATGGAGTTCGTTTTTGTCTACGCAAGCAGAAAACGAAAACTATACACACAGCAGATAGGCGAAACAATGAATAAATATATGTTTTGTGTGTGTGTGTGTATGTATGTATGTATGTGTGCAGTATGCAATAAAAAAGACAAACGCACTCACCACTCACTGTAAACGACAGGAAGGAAGAATGAGGTGGTAAAGTATGTGTGTGTGTGCAGCAAAAGGAAATAACGGTATGGCAATGAATTAACACACTGCGCGTTCCGTTGCAGTTGTTGTTGCAGTTGTTGTATCGTTATGTCTTTTGCATGTGTATGTGTGTGTGTATATAAAATTTAATTTTTCGTTTCAAAATAAAACCATAAATGCTTCAGATGCCTGTAAAATAGTTTTGTGGCACTACACACACAAAAAGGAACTGCAAACGCTTTGTAGTTGTGGCTAGCACATTTTTACACAAGGAGAAATTTTCTTATTTTATCCTTTCCTCCTTATTGTAGTGTGTTCTATTTCCTAAAAGTGTTTACTACAAACTTCCCAAAAAACAAAATGATCTTCAATGATCCGCTCTCTCCTCCCCATTAGAGCCTTTATTTCCACACTTCTGGGGTTTGAAGTCAACTTGCTAAAGAATCTTTGATTTAATAGACCACAATCAGACTCGTTTCAAAGTTCAACCAATAATATTTATCTAGAATTTACCATTTGTCATTTACTGAGATACGTATTAAGCGAAGAGAGTATCTTATGACCCAAAGAAACATAGCCAGTGGCTTCTGTCAAGCCATAGTACCAGACTTTAGCCACTGGTCATGCACCATACCATGCTAATTTAACCTTTAAACAAATACGAGCTTTGTGATTCCAAGAACATCACAGAGATTCGAACGACCTTATTTCGTTACGTCGTTTCTTCATTAAATATTGAAAAAATCTTTGCTAAAGCTGATTAAATTTTCAACGATAATTTCCACAGTGTTCGCATTACAAATACATGACATTGGGCACACATAGATACACACATACATCGTATATGGTATACGACGAAATTCTAGAACAATTGCATAGCAGCTATTTTCAACAGCTTTAGAGAGTATAAAGCTTGCTGGACAATTTTTTTTTTTGCTCCATTACAGAACACAACACACCCAAACTACAAGCGCAACGCTCTTTATGACTCTTATCAACGAGCAAACAATGTCCTGCAATGTTGTACGGAAATGCGCAGTTGATGCAACACATGTGTATCTGTGTTTGCATTACTATACACACACACAAACAAACTCAATTATATGTGTGTGTTTGTACAAAAAAAAAAAAAAATTTTTTAACTTTGAAAAGGAAGTGTTGATAACCAAAAATGAGCGTATAGCAGCTTCCCCACACACAGACAAATACATTTACACTTTATAAAAGCTGCTGCTGCACATTGCACAAAAGCATTGCATACTTTCATGCGCAAACTTGTTCATGACAGGAAGTTTTACGCAGTATGCAGCAGCAACAACAACAACAAAATCAGAAGCCAACCGGCGGCAAAAGCATTTTTGGTTTCAAATAATTAGTGCATTTCACTTTTATGAACTCTAAAAAGTTTAGTTTACTTTCTGATACTCTAATATGGTATTTTTCGTTATACGGATGGATGAATATTTTGCTCTCTCTCTCTTTCTCTCTCTCGTTTACTTTGTGTGTGTGCAGTTGGCTTTTACAAAAAAAAAAATAAATCAACTAAAAATGAACAATTTCTATTTAAACTTTTTCGTTTAATTACTTCAGCATACTTTGCATAGATTAGTTGATTTTTACTATATTTTCTTTTTTTTTTTTTTTTTTTGCTATGAATATTTGCTTAAACTTTTGCTTTGATTGTTTTTTATAACTCATAACACTTTTTTTTTTTTTGGTATATTTTTCAACACTATTCATAACTTTTCATATAAACGCCTCAAAAAAATCATAATAAAATATTTCCTTTGCCATTTTTTTTTTCTTGTTTTTCGTATACATCAAGGACACATCTTGTGGGAAGTATTCTTGAAATAAAATAAAACATCTTTTTCTGTTCATCTTTAGCCAAGTAATAGAACGCGTGTATATGTCCATTCGTCCGTCTGTCTTTTTTATTTGTTTAAAACCCACTTATGCGGCCCACTAGCGCGTTAAACAAGCTTTATAGAGAGAGAGCGCAACCGTTGTCAAAATATATTTTTATTCTATTATTTATCTTATATTCCTTATTTTTTTTTTTTTCTACTCTTCAGTTTCATCTCTTAAAAATATATATTTATATATACAATTTCTTTTTTCTGAAAACAACACTTCAAGGTTCTTCTGTTTTTTTGTACAATAAATGCCAGTCTATTGTCTGTTCTGTCGAAAATGCCGACAAGCGCGATGTTGTTGTTGTTGCTAGTGCTGCTGCTGTCACTGTATAGAGTGCATAAAGGTCAAGCGTACAAGGATTTAAAAGAATATGCATCATGCGAACAATAACAACAACGACGAATAAGCAGCATTAGTTTTGTTTGCTAGAAAAAAAAAAAAAAAAAAAAGGAAAACATTTTGCAAAAAATATAATCGAAATGGCAACGAGATGACAACGCTATTTATAGTGACAGAAAATGTCAATAGCCGGATATTAATCGCATTGTTTGATGCCGGAAAATATGCAATATGAAATTGTTGGCAAAATATTTATGAATTTATTTCGATTGATTATTAAGTCATCTGAATAATTTTGTCTAAATTTTTAATAATTATTTGTAGTTTGCACGAGGCAATCATAATCTGAATTGCTATAATGCCCGATTCTTTTAGTCCGGTTCTCTCCTTCTCTCTCTTTTCTCTTTTCAATTATGTTGAATTTTATTCTGCCAGCTTTCTATCTGTTGGTTCGTAATCAAATGATTTTTGATGTAATTCTATGGGATCTGTCAATTTGTCGAAAACTAAATATTCCGGTTTTTTTTTTAAGGTTTCACATTTTTAATTCGATACAATGTGCAATAGTTCGCCATTCAATCTGCCTTTCAATATGTCGTTCCTCAATGTGATCCCTTTTAGTTTGGATCATTTCCATTTCAATCATTTCAACTTTAATCATTTTAATCTGTCTTTATTCCATCGGTTTCATATTTATTTGTCTCCATTTAATCTGTCTTCATTCAATCTGTTTCCATTCAATCTGTTTCCATTCAATCTGTTCCCATTCAATCTGTCTCCATTCAATCTATTTCCATTCAATCTGTTCCCATTCAATCTGTCTCCATTCAATCAGTTTCCATTCAATCTGTCTCTATTCAATCTGCCTACTTTCAATCTGCCTACTTTCAATCTGTATAATTTTAATCTTTCTCCATTCAATTTTAATAATTTCAATGTGTGTTCTTTCAATCTGATTCTGTCTCCTTTCAATACAAAACCATACAATCTATATGCTTTCAATGCTGTTTTTTTTCAAACTGTCTTCTGTCACTCAAACTTCTTTCAAATCTATCTTTTCCATCTGTCTCCATTCAATCCATCTCTTTTCAATCTTTCAGATTCTTTCAATATGCTTCTTTCAATATGCTTCTTTCAATATGCTTCCAACTATTTTTAGTCAACAATTTATGCCTTAATGCCTTTCAGTGTATCTTAAATTCAACAAACTTCTCTATTGTATAACTTTAAAACCTTTCAGCTGCATTTTTTCAACAAACCACTTTTCAATCTTTCGCAAATTTAATAAAAAAATAAAAAAAATATGCAACAGAAAGAAACTAAATCTGTCAAAGTTTTATGCTTCAGAATTTTAATATAACTGTCAACAATATCTCCAACGAACGACCAGACTGCCTAAAAGTATACTAAACAATAAACAAAAATACAAAATAACACAGCTTACGCTATTGTTATTTATGCATAATGTTTCTTTGTTTGATTTTGAAAATACATAAATGTCAGGAAAAGTAACAAAATCTTTCAATAAAACAATTTTCTCAATTGGCTGCACGATGATATGTTCTTAAAAGCAAAACCACATGCTGCATAACTTCAGGCAATCAGACTCTAACTACCAAACCAATTCTGTTCTCTACATATTTTTTTTTTTTTTTGTTTAAAAAATACCAAAGCATAGCATATCCCTTTATGTACTTTATGGTCGATACATGCACACACAGCAACAAATAAATAAAAAAAAAAGTGAAACTAGTACAAGTACAAACAGCAGGATCTCCGCCGGGAAATAATTTTTTTTCTATCTTACTTTTTGTTTGCTGTATTTACTTTCAAACGCCGCCTACATATACAATTCTATTTATTCATTCATTCATTCTTCTCAATACTTTTCCGTGCATGTGTCGCCATTGCAATTGTCCTTGTACACTACTGGCGATCCCTGTTTATACACGGTAATATCTCTCTCTCTCTTTCTCACCTTTCCCTTTTATTCATTCGCACAAACTGTATCAATTTAGCGAATGTCGTCGTCATAGCAGTCGATGATGCATAAATAATAGTTGCAAATGCTAAAAAAGTAGAAAAAATTGAAACGAAGGCAGCAGCAACAGCAAAACGCATTGTTACTGACTGTAGTCGAATATAGACATACACAAGCCAAGCCGAGCCAATCCATTGTCTGTCAGTTGGGACGACGACTCTCTAAAACTCTGTTACTGACTGAGTAGTACAGTAGTAGTCAGTCAGGTAGTTATTTTACCGATTCAATAAATGCACATTTTGTCTCTACTATACTATATGCAAGAGTCGAAAAAATAAAAAAAAATTAGAAGAAACTAACTTTCAATGCACAGTGTCCAATTTTAGTTGTTGTTAGATTCGAATGTGGTACTTAAAGTTTTAGCTTACAAAACAGGAAATATGTCTTCCCATAGCATTCTCCAATTAGCTGTGCTTTTCAAATTAGTGCATCTCTTTAAATTAGTCGAGCTCAACTATTTTATTCAAAGCATTTATATTATTCAAATCAGCTGTTCTCGTCACATCAGCTGCATTCTAAATCAGCTGTTTTCTTCATTCATATCAGCTGTTCTCTTAAAAGCAGTTGTCTCAAGCAAATCAGCTGTTTACTTGCAACTATTATTTGCATATCAGCTGTTCACTGCGCATCAGCTGCTCTTTTTAAATTAGCTGATGTATTCCAATCAAACTGTAGCAGCTGCTCTCTTCAAATCATCTGTTACATTAAAAACAGCTTCTTTGCAACAAATAACTAAAGTTTCAAGCATCTTCCAATATATTACGAGTAACTCAAATAAATTCTATGCAAACCATAAAAAAAAAAAAATTTTCTAGTGTAACCCTCGCCGCTGTCAATACATTGAGCACTACTACTACCCAACAAAAGTACTAGGCGTCATCTAACGTTAGTTTTATTGACTAAATGTATTTCTGAAAACACTGTCGTTTGTTGTTTTCTACGTAGCCATCATCATCATCGTCTGTCTGCCTGCCCACCGTATAGCACCCACTCAACAGTATAACTGAATTTAGTATTTATTGGGAATTTTCTTTTCTCTTTGTTCAGGTTTTACCTATTTTTTTCAACAATTTTATATATTTTTTTTTACAATTTTTGTAGGTAGGCAAATATGGTATTTTTTTAGTTTTTTTTTTTTTTTTTTTGTAATTTTGTTGCTGCCGCTTGAAAGTTCTGGCGCGTGAAGTTGACAACAATGAAAAAACCCAGCACTCAAACAACACCAATACTATTTGCTATGCAAAAGTATTTCAATCGATTTTCTGTATACAGTGGCAGCAGCAACATTTATTTCTGGAAAGTGGTAAGTAAGGCAGTAAAGTAAAAATAATAAAAATCTCATTTTGATGACAACAAAGTAGCGCTCTATAGTTGGGTAACAACAAAAAGAGTGTTTAGTTAAGTGCTTTAAAAAATGTTAATAAACTGCATAAGAAAAAAATATATTAAAGCTGTTTGAGGCTTAACAATTATGTATGCCATGCCTAACAACATTTGCATTAGTTGCGCACTTATTTAATAATTATGTATGGCAATGCCTTACTATGATCGCTTACATGATCGTTTTCGCTTGTTTCATTTCATTCTTTTTTTTGTTTGTCACCGAAGTTGGAAGAAGAAAATACTTCTAATGTCATCCAATATCAAATCCAAGCTGCCACGCCCATTTTTAGATATAGCCCCCATACAAACTTACCGCCCATTCTCGAATTTTTGTATTAAAATAGGTATTATTTTTGAAACTATTCACTCAAATTTGGGTAAAAACACTTCTAATGACATCCAATAACAAAACCAAGGTGCCACGCCCATTTTTAGATAAAGCCCCCATACAAACTTATTGATTATTTTCACATATTTGTATGAAAAAGATTTATTTCAAGTATATATTTATAAATGTATATAAGCCACTTATGATCACATAAACTATTCAAAGATTCATGTGACGGTATTTAAGCTTGGTTCCCAGTTAACGTTTTTCCTTGTTACAGCTTCTCTTTGTTGTTTGCTAAAGATTTAAGCTTAGAGTTAACTAAAAGCGTATTTAAAATACATAAAAAAACATTTTAAGAATTTTTAATTGCTTTACACACTCAGCTACAGACACCGCCGGCGTCACAAATTTTTATGATGCTAACACTTTCATCAGTTAATGTTGCAATGAAATGAACACCTATGTTAAGTTAAGCACTTAAAGGAAGATAGACGACATCAGCTACACTTCAAATTCTTAAAGCTGCATACATGTATGGATTTTTTGTTGCTGTTAAATTCGTTAAGACTTAACAACTGTCTATGGCGTCGTCAATAATCCGTTGAATTGCAGCAGCATGTCAGACAGACAGACAACAAAACAGCAAACAATGTTAGAACGAAAAAAAAAAAAATCATCCTGTATACAGGTTGCTGCCATGCAACAGCAGCAGATGCAAATCACATTTAAACTTTGTAAAGAACCAGAATTGACTGCACAAACCAAAAGTCCAGTCTCTCTAGTGTTGCACATGTTAACGACGTGTAGCAGCAAAAAAAAAAAAATCTTGATAAATCTAAAATGCAAATTTTTCGCGTAAAGCACACACTTGGAGCAAAAAAAAAAAAAAAACTAGATAAATCTAATATTACAAAGAAATAACGCTGCTGATGCAGCAAATAAAACTATAATAATGCTACATGATGCTCGGAAAAAGTGTAGATACAAATTTAACTGCAATATATCACGTAAGTAACTTCAACTTATAAATTTAAACAAACAAAAGCCGTTCACAGTCTAAACGAAATCAAAGTCCGAGATCCACGTACAAATAAATAAAAATCAAACTTGCATATGTTGCACAAGCTGCACACTTACAACCAACACTAACGACCAAAAATTTTCTTCTTCTACACACACACACTCCTTGCCCTCACTACACACCGCATCATTTGTTTCGATTTGTTGCAATTCATAAGGATTGCTTTGAAGCATGTTATTGCTTGCACTGCCGCCATATGGATTTTAGAGTTCGATTTTTGTACTTTTTAGAAGATAGACAATCAGACAGACAGACGGACAGACAGACAATATTGCAAATGTAATTTTTATGCAATTTAACGTTCACCACGGGAGCTGTAATTCAATGTTCTTCTTGTTGAATGCATACACAAGCTAGCTAACTGGAATGTAGACATAAGCTAATTTTATATATGAATGTATCGTACGTTTATTCAGACAGACGGACAGACAGACAAAAAGAACATTAAGTAAATGTGTTGTGCACTTTTGAATATTATTTTTATATTTCTTTGGAAAACTTCTAGGCAGAAGTTCATTGGAATGAAGGCAGGCTTAATTTTTGTTATAAAAAAAAATAGATACTGAGATACTTTCTGAGCTGCATTGTACAAGCTACTTTCCCTCAAAAGCCTCCCAAATACGTTATATGCTTAATTTGTACATATTAAGTTATATTCGTATTTTCTTTTTGCATACGATTTTGCTAAAAAATAGCCCAAAACAACAAAGGCAAACGAATGAAATATTTAGCTTGTGCAATCAATCAACCTGTAATCGGCTTGGAGCTTCATTTTACCACATACTGTACTGCTACCGGAATGATCAACCAATACAAATTTCGCTTGAGGTTGCAGTATGTCAACAGCAGAGTTGCATGAATTTATAACATACGAGAAAACCGCTAAAACCAAACCAAACTCCCCCCCAAAAAAAAAAAAACATACAAACTCATTCTGAGTACACACAAATTTTACAATATACTCCCAATGCCAAACTTGTAATACTGCAATATGTAAAAGTACAAACACACACACACACACACACATTGCACAATCCTCGAAAAATAATTGATCCCATTGTGTTTAAATTGGACTGCGGTGACGTAGCTGATGACAACACAATGCGCTCTCTTCTTCTTGTAGCTAGTAGCATCAAAATGTTTTGGAGTGATTTTAGGCCTACACCAAATGACAGACAGAAGCCATCCAAAAAAAAATAGAAGAAGAAAAAAAAACATGCAACGCCATCGATAGATAGCAAAACTATGTAGTGGCTTCCGTTCTAAAATTGGCTTTTGTGTGTGACACTTTATATCTGCTTCGTACGTAGTCATCACCACCATTGGGATATGCGTTATAGTAAAAACTAAATAGAGAGGAAAAAAAAATATATATACATATAGAAATCGTTTCGTTGCCACAAGCTAGATTTACTACTACTATTCAATTTATGATGTATGCAATTGAAAGTGAGTATAAAACTGACATAAAGCCTAAACAAGAACAAAAAAAAAAAAAAAAATATCGTTGACTGAAGCCAAACAAGAGTCAAATTTAGTATTTGTGGTGTTCAAAAAATAGTGCATAAGGCTTTATAGCAGCAGCAGCTAAGCATTAACAAAATTTGTGATTTCATGCAACGTATTTGGTTTTGACATGTTTCAAGTTTTGATTTTTTTTTTATTGATTTGACAAGTGTTTTTAAGCACTCACTCTCTCTATTGCTATCTCTTTTTTATTGTGCGTGTTAAAGGACTTTAATCGAATGTGATATTTGAGTATAGCGCATGGTTTAATTTTTAATGAATCAATATGAAGTGTTTTTTTTTTTTTTTTTTTTTTGTAAATAAATTTTTAACAAATTTAAAAGAAAATTTTTAAATAATGCATACCCAACCGTTCAGATAAATTCTAAGAAAAACTAAAATGTCAACTTTTGACAGCACCAAACAAATATTGGAAGGCATTGTCATGCATGACATGTCTGGCAAGGCGACATGAATGGTAGTCGTTGGTAACGAAACGAGGGCTCTCTTACTAAAGCTTTTAATTATGTTGCAGTTGACATTTCTTTGCTCTTACAATTCTTGTTCTTTTCTTAGAAGGCAAACTTATATTTTAATTGAAATATCATATCCTTGTGACTTTTACCCTAGGGTTAATATTTTACAAAGAAACTAGCTTTAAATCTATTGCTTATGTTCTCACTGTATTTTCATTTAATACAACTCTCTCTTTCTTTCCCTCTTCTCTTTCTCTCTTCTTTCCCTCTTCTCTTTCTCTCTTCTCGTTTTCCCTTCTTCTCTCCCTTTTTGTCACTCCCTTCTTGTATCTTTTCCTCCCTCTTTTCCTACCCTCTTCTTCTTCCCTCTTCTTCTCCCTTCTCCTTCCCTCTTCCTCTTGCCTTCTTCTTCTTGCATCTTCTTTTTGCATCTTGTTCTTGCCTCTTCTTCTTGCTTTTTCTTCTACTTCCCTCTTCTTCTCCTTCTCTCTTCTTCATTCTACATTTCCCCATTGCTCAATTACACAAGGTTATGTTCAACACTCCTGCTCTCTCAATGTTTTGCGTACCAACGTCATTCGAATTTCATTTTTATGAAGAGGAAAACATAAATGAAAACACAAACTCTCTATCTCATTCACACTTGGAAATCGGTGTAAAAAAAAAAAAGTTAACTATCTCTTTCGTACTCAGTTCCATTGGTACCATCGTTTCGCTTGACACCAACTTTATAATTCTAACATGCATTTCACTACAATTTTTTATCTGTGTACTGCCTCTCTTTTCCTCTTTGAAGAGGAAATTTTATTTCACGATTAATTTTAAAATATGCAAAAAAATTTCATATTTTCTCAAAAACATACGAAAAAAAAAACTGACATCAAAAATAGAATAATGCTCACGGGCTTACCTGCAAAGAGTAGAAAAAAAGGAGAAAAAGAAAATATTAGAAAAAAAATATATAAAAATATAATTTTTTTAAAAACAAAGATCAATAAAAATAATTTCACTCATTCACATAAAACTTTAGAAATTCAATAAGATTTTACCTTGCCCTCATCATCAGAACGTCATTCGCATATACTCGTAGACGACAGACCTTGAACAGTCAACATTTATTAATATATTTCACTTAAAAACAACAACAAAAAAAAAAAAAAACTAAAGCGCATATTGAAAGAATATGCTTTAAAATTTCACTCGCACACACTCTTCTTTCATTTTTTTGTATTATTTATTTATGACAAATCAAAAAATGCGACTAATTAGACACACACACACGTAACCGACCGACGACGTAACATCGTCTTCGACGTCGTCATGCTGGCTATTTAAAATATTTCTAGAGGAAAAAAAAAAAAAATAATTCCCCAGAGTAGTATAAATGACTTTAATTAGATGCTGTTATTGGCAATAGTCAAACAGGTGCACGCATTATGCCAAAGAAAATATATTATAGGTTGAGATGGTATCTTTTATGTAAAAAAAAAAAAAAAAAAAAAAAAACAAAAATATTATAAATTCATTTTGGCAATAAGCAAAATAAAAATAAAAAATAATAAAATCAAAAATTAGCAAATATAAAAACAATATTTGAATCAGACACAATATATGTACTATACATGTACATATGAACTCAAAAGCTAATTGTGTAGTCAGGCAGAAAATTAGTCATTCGAATTGAAAAAAAGGCGGAAATTTGGTTATTTAAAATCAAATTAAATTAAAAAAACATACACAACAATACAATTGTTTTAAATAAATTATAAATATACAATTGTATTAAAAATATTTGTATTTTAATCAATTTGTGGCTTTATAGTCAATAAATATTTTATTGATAAACTTTTGGCTTAGGCAACACAGACAACAGATGGCAGATGGCAGCAATTGGCAGTTAGCAAAGGGATTGAATGTTGCAAACTTAACTATTATTTTTTTTTTTAAATATGTAGCAGGCCGCCCTAAAGCGAGAATATGAGGTTAACCACTTCATTAAAAATGTTGCGTTAAAATTATTATTAAATATAGTAAATATTTTATATAATGATATATGTATTCGCACTCTCTCTCTACTTCACTTTATACACGCAGTTTTTATTAAATTAACATTGAATTTTTATTTATTGCATTGAATTAATTGATGCACACGCCTTTTTGTATTTAAAATTTTAAGCTGTGAATAATAAAAAAAAAAAGAAGAAAAAATATAAAAACTATGCGAATTTTAAATACACTGCAAAAGTGGAAAAAGGTTGAAGCAGCACAAGTAGTTGCGATACGTATACTTAGTCAAATGTCTGTCTGTCCGTCCGTCAATTTCATTTAAATAATTTAAGAGTTTTCTTCAATTACATCAAGTTCGAATTTTAGAAGGGAATTATCTGTTATTTAGAGAGCTTCTTCATAGAAAAAAATACATTTTAAACACAGAAATTTCAACGGCATTGCCATTCATGGTTTACCATTGCCAAAGAGAGCAGAAATGCCAAGTCACTGCTTGGTATCGTATTCTGTCTCTCTCGCTGTTTTACAATTTCAATTTAGCTTAAGAACACTTAGACACAAGAGCAACTTGAATTTAAATTTACTATACTCTTCTCACCACAAAATTTCTTTCATACTGAACAAATGAAAAAGGAAGGGCCCCCCTTCTCGTCGGACCAAAATTCCTAGAATCTGATGGAAAAAAAGGTCTGTAAATGCATTATTACTTGTACAATTCTAATTTTTTTCTGTTCAATAAGTTCAATAGTAGTTTGTCTCCATTGTTCTTAATTTTTTATGCTGACTTAAGTAGAAACTAACAAACTTACAAAAGAAATGTTGGATCATTTTTTAAAAATATTATTTCACCATGCAAAGTAAGAGAGGAGTAATAAGTTTATGTACGTGTTTCTATTCATTCCTGCTTTCTCTCTTCTAGAGGTCATGGAATTTATTTGGAAGCACGAATAAAATAAATATATTTTGTAACTGTGGTGAATTTCTCAAAGCTATGGTGTACTTTTAGAGGTCATGGAATTTATTTTAAAGCACGGTGAATTTCGCTCGGCTATGTGGTGTACTTATACTTTTCACATCATTATATCACAAAAATCGAAAGGTTTAAGGTGAATAAATATAGCTTAAAATTTAGAAAAGTTAAGAAACTAAGTTTTTCGAAAAATATTGCAATAAATACTATATTCGAAATAATAGCTTGCTTTCTCATTTAAAATTTGAACTACTTTTTTAATATTTCTATAATTTCGAACATTGTAGAATGCTCTTAGTACCACTTTTTCTCATCTTTTCTATTACTTTCATACTTTTCCATTAATTTTTAAGCCAAAATTCAAATACCCTACTCAAATGTATAGTGTATTAAAATGCGTGCAGTGTTGCTTGAAATATTGTTCATAAAAAATGCATTAATTACATATTGTAATGCGATTTTTAAACTGCAACAAATAAAAAAAAGTACAAAAAAAAAAAATTGTCGAAAAATTAAAATAGCTTTTTCATTATTAAATTCATATATATATATCGTATATACTGCATCATCACGTACATATATAATCATTAAAGCTGTACATAAAAAATGCCACTTAAACAAAATAATATTAAACATGCAGGGAATTAATTTCAGACTTTAAGCGATACTTTGTTTCAATTCGAACTCATCAATTTAATAAGTATCAACAAAAAAAAAAAAAAATACAAATTTAAATATTAAACTTACAACACTCCCAAACAAATGAGTTGCCAAAAAAGCAATATAAAGCGTTACAACTCTGCCCAGGCTACTGTATTTCAATATCAATTTGTATACAACTTAAATTGGCATAGATTTTAATAATAAATACGCATTCACTGCCTTTTCATAAAAGTGTCCCCATGGAGTAGCACTCCCGCAATTTTTTTTCTTTATTCAATTTAGGTCGTTCGTCGTAAAAAGCTTTATTTCATCTCTCAAAACGACATCATCTAATGCGTATTTAATTGCTATTTAAAATTTGAATTTTTGAAGTTTTTTCCTTTTGCAGCATTTACAAAATGTCAAACTTTTTATTGAATCGAAATTAACTATGTTGCCCTAAAAAATATCCTTTTTGGCTTAAGTTAGATTGCTGCTTGTGCCTGCCGCATTTGACATTGTCAAATAATTTAATCATTAGTAATATTAAATTTTCAATCACTTTTTTTTTTTTTTTTTTGTTCTTATTAACCCCAACCACAACATAACTTCTACTTTTACTTATTTTAAATTGCATCAGCTGCTGCTGTTTTTACTGCTGAAATTCATACGTTTGACTTGACATTTACATGATTGATTGATTCAGTTATTGTTATCAATTATGCATAGCAACAAACAGTCAGACAGACTACACAAACAGATGAAGGTCAGCAGCAGCAAGCATGAAAAAGACATTTGTTTTATTATTATTTTAATCAATTTTCATCAACATCGTCGTCATCATCATCATCATATTTGCCTCGGGTAACTTTGAGGTTAAAATTAAATTTGTTGATTTTAAATGAAAATATATTTTAAATAATAAATTATATTACATATTTAATTTAATGGAAAAGTGTAATAACTTTTATACTTTTGAGGCAACAAAATAAAGCCGAAAATATCAAAATTGTACTTATGAAAGTAATACTAGCTCTCAAGTTAAATTGTAAAATAAGAGAGCAAAGTTGTGAAAATTATGATCTATACTCTCACAAATTTACTCTCATAGCATCATATATTTCATTTTTTCTGTCCGTTATGGTTCTTGATATAAGAACTAATGTTCTAGCTAAGAGAACTAATGTTTTAGATGAATTAGCTTTATACAAGAACTAATGTTCTAAATATAAGAACGAACGTTCTCACAAAAACTTATTTACGTATGCGAACATTTTTTAGAGCAACATTTATGTAAACTAGAACATATATGCATTATAAAAGTAATCCAATTTCGAATCAAGACTAATAGTTAATGATTTAAGCACAATTCGTTCTTAATATAAGCACAACATGTTCTCAAATTCTAAATCATTTCTTTATTTTTTAATTAAAAATTATATTTTATTTTAGAAAAACTCAGCTTATCCTACTTTTGACCACAGTTGTGCTGAATATAATGTGCTTCATTTTTACTCTCTGTATAACAGTGCTACGAAAATCTCAGATTTCTGTTCTATTCTCTTTACTTTGACTTATTTTTTAACTCAATGCTTTTACATAGTATGTCAATATTAAATTCTTTTACACGAGCATTTCGCAACACTGCCCTAACTAAATACCACAACCAATAAATAGTTAATGAAAGAAAACTTTTGACATAACCCAAAAACTATGCCAAATTTTACAGCAGTTCAAAAACTTTTCTTAAGAAGCCATGCGCACTCTCCTACATATATGCTACATTTTTTTTTTCTTGTCTAAAGAAAAGCTAGCTAAAAGTACTTTTGCATACAAGAAGAAACTAAACAAAAGTGTATGTATAACCAAGTTGTACAAGAAAATTTAAATCAACAAAGAAACTATCGACTCAAACAAACAACAAAAACAGCTCATCAAATAAACATCCGTTTCCGCATTTATGAATAAAGTTTTTCAAGCATCGCGTATATACATTTTGAAGCTTTTCAACACTGCTACACTCGTATGTATGTGTATGTGTAACGTTATAATAACACGCGCACACTTTAGTTGTAAATATCTTCAGTTTGAACTTGAATCAACTCAAGAAAGTTGTACAATACATTTCAAGTTCTTTAGCTCTTTTCATCGTTGTTGCTCAACACTTTTTTTTTTAGTTTCATCAGCTGTTTTGTTGTCATCAATCTACGCTCATCCCCGATCAACGTCATTGTCATGTGTACATTATCGACGCCATCACAACATTGTCAAAGCAATTTTCAAAAGCCATAAGCTGCCATTTAAGTCTTTTGTTGTGGTTAAACTATTACGACAAACGATGATGATGATGATGATGTTGATGACAATGATAATGATATTGTATAAAGCTTAGAGTTGAGTTCTATTTTGTCTGTCAATAAATGTTCCAAATAAAAAACAAAACTTGTTACGCACGTTGCCTGCGACTAATGAAGTTGTTTCTACAGTTTAATGGGCGGCGGCGTCGCTGTCGTCGGCTTACTTGTCTGTTTTGTTCTGAAGTTCAAAGTCCTAAACTATAGAGTTTTGCTTCAGCTTGATTAAGTTTCAACAGAAGTTGAATAAGTAGACCCAAACACACACACACACACACATTGTTTAGTTCTTATGAGTTAGTAGTAACACACACACAGAAGAACTTTGGCTGGCTGTTTGCCTATATAGACAGAAGATAGTATCTCTCATGCTTTTAAGCTTAACTGATATTATTATTGTTCCTGCTACTGCTGCTGCTGCTGCTGGTTGCTTTAATCCTTTTTGTACAAAATATATAAAGTTTGAACTAGGTTGTTTGATTATTATAACGCTGTCGTCGATGTATACGAAAAAGAAGACGACGACGACGATTCAGGAAGGCAAATGACTTGTGTTATCCTTACATATTAAACTCTGACTGCTCTCATTTGTTTGGTTGCTCTATTGTAATCGTATACAGCATTTAGTGGTTTTTCACGTAACATGTTTCGTTGTGTTGTGTTGTGTTTGTCGCTACTTTCACGCTCATCTTAAGCTTTTCAACTAAAAAGATTTTCAGCTTTAGTTTTGGGTGTTAAGAGAAGCAGTAAAATTGTTTCGTCTACGTTGTTTTTGCTTGCTATTGTTTTGTTTAAGAGTTGAAGTTTTGCCAAGGAAAAACTTTTTACTTAAATAGTTCGTAATGAGGCGTCAATTGAGGCTTTTTCGCTTACAGCACTTAGACGTGTGCATTTTGTATTGAACAGGTTTTCCATTTGAAGTTAATTATTGTGATTAATAGTACGTGTACTTGTAGACAACAACAACAAAAAAAATTGTTTTTGTTTATACGAAAAATTTGTATGTAATTGGATGCGAATTTATTTTTTTGTCTTAAGCTTCTACAAGGAGAAATTTTCAAATGGAAAAGTTTTGCGAATTTAATTACAAGAAAGAAGAGGTTGTCGAATATTTACCGAATGCGTGTTTTTTTTTTTTTTTTGTAAAATATTTCAGCGTATTTAAGTGAAAATCATTGTAGTGTATTAGCATAGCTGAGGGGAAAGCATATTCCCGAACACAATTAGCCTTGAGACGCCGTTTTGATACCACACTTTTCAGTTAAAACCTTCTGTACATTTTAATGAAGAAGCCGCAAGATCCCCCATGAGCCAATGTGCCGTAATAGTGTGTGTTAAGGTCTCGGCAAGAGTTTGGCAACAGTATTTTTGGTACGTTTGGGATCGATTGTTAGACAAATAAGTTTAGCTTTCCTGCAGCTAGTCATTTTTTGTCATCTATTTTCTTGGAATCCGCACTGCGTCTAGCTAGGATTCTTCCAGTTATATTCACAGTGCCCTTGGACCTACGACTGCATTTTAGCGAACAACCGTATTGCATATTCCAAGCACACCGTTATCAAATATTTTATCATACATACTCCCATGATGCAATTATAACAGGTGAAGTATTTCCCCACTGTTTTTTTTCTAATTTAATACAAATTTTGTTGAGTATGCATGTTGTGGTGAAATTATAAAATTTCACCTTACGTGTTTTAATTTTCTCTTTCCCAAAATTTCAATTACTCTTCTCTCCTGTCATGGTGAAATCAAATATAATTCACCACAAACTAAATTTATATAACCAAATATTTCCGAAGTACTTCAGCTGGTATAATTATACCAGCTGAGTACAATAAGTACAATGATGCAATTATAATTGCATCATGCATAACTCCAAAGCAAAAATTAACTCATTGAATCAATTACTTAAAAAATAATCGTTGTAACAACAAACAATCGATTATTTTAATACAAAATGAATATTACAGCAAATAAATCACATAGCACAACTGGTTTTGAGCAGTCAAAATTGAAGAATTTACTCTAAGTTAGCTAATTAATTTATTGTAAAATTTTATTTTCAGTAAAAAAAAATCTATTTCTGGCTTTGAATTTAATTAGAAAATTCCAGAAAGCTTTTGTTTACTAAAGTAAGCCATAAATGTACTTATTTCGTGTAAAGTATTTAATTTTATTTAAATTTTATATCAGCTAACTAGCAACAATTTAGCATAATAATAGCACATTGATACCTATCTGTATTGTTTAATGGGTTTTTTTTTTTTTTTTTTTTACTCTGCGAATTTACAATTCAAAAATTGTTTTTTATTTTATACATTTTTTTTTCTGACATTTTCTATGCTGCTTTGGGGAAACATTAAAACATTTTCCATCATTTCCGGCTTTTATTTGTCGCTATTCTTTGCTGTTTCCTTAACAACACACAACGACAAAGACGATGTCTACGAATGCTTATTTGCCGTTCAATGTGAATCCCACCAGTTCGTCTTACTATTTTCAGTTTTATTTTTTAAATGTAAGCATATAGTTCTTACTGTGCGGCATTGTACAGAAATTTTTCACAGGTTATATATATATCTATTTTTAATTTTGATTTGACATATTTAATTGTATTGATCATTCTACTTATGAAAATTTAAATTTAAATTGAATTAATACTACTAAAACAATGCCTATATGCATATTCGGTTCATTTTAAAGAAGCCGATTTTCTAATAAACAAAAAAACAAAAATAAAAAACAGCTGATTTGCAGCATTTCCCAATATATTATAGGTAAGATAAGAAAAGTGGTATTTTTTAGTATGTTTTTAAGTTAGCCCCAGCCCATTTTGCCCTTGTGTTGCATACAAAAAAAAGCAAATACAATAGTAAAAATACTATCAAAAAGATCTGAAATTGTACAAAACACAGCAGATGCGAAACGGAAAAAGAGCTGAAAGAGCAGCCGAAACGCCCGTACAACGTAGTAGCACATGCTGAGGGTATCTGCTAGTTTAAAATATTTATAAACGCTGACAAAACTCTTCATTATGTTTCACAAATTTCATTTTGATCCATTAACAGTTTGAGGCATCTTGCACTAACATTTTACTTTCCGATATATTGCTAACAATTTTATACACATTTTCAACTATTCCGTACAATTGTGTTCCATTCCATATCGTTCCAAATTGCTCTGTTTCAAATGTTTCCAAACTGCTTCGTCTCACATTTATTGTACAATTTCATACTATTTCAGTGAAATTTATGAAGAAAGTAGCACTGGAAAATGATTTAAGAAATATTACAGCAAAATAGAACTTATTTTGAAAACAATTTAATTTAATATTTTAAGAGCAGATGTGATTTAAATCGGTAGAATTTAAATGAAACTGAAAAGATTTGGAACGAGTTTAAGTGCGGCAGTATCTTTAGATAATAACGAAAAAAATCCGTACATCACTTAATTTTCCATAAACATTCAATATAAACGTTTGTCGTTTATATTTCTTCATTTAATTTTATTTCTTTTATTGCTTTCTTTTTTTCTTTCTATTTGATGCTTCAGCAGTGCTGCCAGCCAGCCAGCCACCGCACCTTTACGTATATACTACGTGATTACTTTTGCTTGCCGGCTCTCTGTGCTTTGTTCAAATGCTACTCAATGAAATGTAACCGGAAGTTGAAGTTGATGAAGACGACGACGACGACGACTACGAGTACGACGACCAAGAAATGTAGTTGTTTGGCATGCAGAGAAAAGTTTCCTCTGAAAGAAATAGCAGCATACAAGTTGAAAGAAGGAAGACAAAAAAAAATAATACAAGATGCTTCTTAATTGCGTTTCCATTATTCTATGCTCGTATTTCAGCTTAGTTGAGAAGTGCATTTTGATTGAGCTTAAGCATTTGAGTGGTATTGGGTGGTGCTGTTGGTTGTTTTTTAAGCGCCACTTCCGTGCGCGTCTAGAGTTAAAACTTGCTTCGATTTCAATACAGTTGGCAGCTACTGCAAGTGTTCTCACTCGATATGCACTTATTAGATATTCAATAATGATTCATTTAGTTTTCGATTTGTTTAAGCTTGTCGTATTGTTTTTTTTTTCTTTTCTACTTTTGATTAGTTTACTTTTGTAAGTGATACTTTTTATTATGAAGAACTTAACTAAACTTTTGCACGTGTGACTCAAAAAAAAAAAAAAAAGTTTATTTTGTATTAAATAGTTTTTTTTTTTTTTATTTTTATTTCTTATTGCTGTGTTTCCAATTAAATAGCAACATTCTTCAAGACAATATCCTGCTTATAGTCCTTGTTTCTTATGATATTATGCCATAATATAAATGTTTATATTCTTGTACTGCGGATATTATTAAAAACTTTTCCTTTCTTTATTTAATTTATTTTTTTTATATTTTCTTCATTGCACAGCTTACAAACATAAAAAAGAATTATGAAAAAGAGCAGCATACACACAGAACGCAACAACTTTTGTATTTAATATTATATTCGTATTTTTCTTGGCAAATTCCTTGGTTGTTGTGCGGCGTTGTTTTTTCAACTTGTTGTCTGTTTGCTTTAGTCGTGTCTGTTATCTCGTTTGTTTTTTTAGTTGTTTATGCCACATACAACACTTAAGTGGCACATGTACATTCATAGTTCTAAAGAAGTAGAAGCAGAAGAAGAAACAGCAAACTGCAACATGATACGCACTGAAAACTTTATAAGATAGCGGCAGGCAAGGCAATATCCTTCTTCTACGTAAAATCTTATAAGTTGCGCACTTCGTCCTTTCATCATCATCATCATTGGACTTTTGCGTCTTCACATCACAGTGTGGATGTATGTGTGTGTGTATGTGTGTGAGTGTGTTGTAATAGCAACGCAATGCAATGCGCTACGCTTCACTTTGCTTTCAACTATTAAAAAATTTTCTTTTTTTTTTTTTTGAAGAGAAAAACTCACAACAAATTTCTTCAATTGCAAAATTGGATTTGTTAAGCTTGTTGTTGTTGTTCTTGTTGCTGCTATTGCTTCTTCTTTTTCCACAACACTCTTCTTTCTTTGAATTTTAAACTGGCTTAAATAAGCAACTTGCTTAGTAGTTTAGTTTATTTCAAGTTGATTGGTTAAATTTAATAAGCTATAAACTTTTTTTCTTTCTTTCTTTTAAAGTAAGATTTGTATTAAATTGTTTTTTAGTTGTTTAGCGTGTTTAGAGCATAAAAGAAAGTTTGAAAGGTAATATTATTTAGAAACAAACAAAAAAAGGAACAATTTTATTTTAACATAATTTGAGTTTTCAGTGTGTGAGTCGCAGTGTGAATAGCGTCTGCGTCTCGAAAATCACAATGACTGCAAACAGTGATTTAATCGCTTTGGCTGCGCTTTCAGTGAAATCTACGTTTTGACGTAACAAGTGATTGGCAAATGTACCAACGAAATTGTACAGATTCAGTGTTAAAGCGAATATGAACGTTTCGCGAATGGTGATAAAAGCACCAATCACTGTTAACTGAAATGAGAACTGAACACAAAATCGCCGATAACTGAAGATGTTCACTGAGGAAAACGAAAGTGCCGATCACATTCATTCGCAGTGTTAACTGAACTGAGAACTGAACATAAAATCGTCAATGACTGAACATGTTTACTGAGGAACGATCGCCGATCACTACTCTCAGTCGCAATGTGACACTGTAAATTTTTGAATTACTCTGAAAAAATCATCGAAATTGATTTTTTTTTTTGAATGCATGTTCACTGGAAAACGAAAAATCACCGATCACTACTTTCAGTCGCAGTGTGACAGTCTGCGATTTTTGAATTACTGTAAAAAAATCACCAAAAGTGATTTTTTTACCTGCCAGTCCTAAAATGATGTCTCACAGTAAAACGTTCACAATGAAGATACCCATCAACCAAACTGCAGATAAACTTCAGTCAGATTTCATCTCACAAAAAACCATCGACATTTTCTATATGCAAGATTAGGATTTGCATGGAAGCATTTGCGTTCCTAGAAGTACAAATGTAGTAAACATTACATTCATTAACTCGTTAACAAGCCACACTATTGTGTCATTTACGTCTGTCCACTTTTATTTTTTATTTTCTTTTACGCTCATTCAAATGTTGTGTCATAAAGTTAAATTTTTTTAAATTCTTAAATTTATTTTACAATTTTTTTGTAAAATTTTTAAAACAAAAATATGTTTACTTTTACTTCTGCCAACCATTAAGTATTTATAGCTATACGAAAATAAATTGAAAATACCGCAAAATTGACAGTAGTCAGCTGCTGCTACAGCTAAAATCAAGATAAATCAACAATGCATTTTAAACGATAAAAAAAAAAAAAAAAAGAAAAAACAAACACCAGAAAAAAAAAGCACCAACTTAAACTAAAATTGAAACCACAAACCGTCAAGTGGACGTAGATACTAGTTAAATATATAAAGAAAAAAATAATAAAAAAGAGGAAAAGGAAAAGAACAAACAGGAAAAAGGACATTTGCTATTTCTTTAACTTAAGCAGTCCTTTTGTCTTTTACATTACGACGTGGACTACACGCAAAGAGCCGCGAGGAATACTATTTTTTTTTTTTCAACCAAAAATAAAAAAAAAAAAAAAAAAGAAACACTAAATTCAAAGATATCATTTACGATGTGAATTCAGCAAGCAAAAAAAAAAAACATAATAACGAACGAACAAACGAAACGAAGGACTAAATGCTAGTACAATAACTGTATGTAAGGACAAATGAGGCGGCGCGCTGCAATTTGTGGACAAGCGAACAATTTGTAAATGTAAACAATGATATGCTACAATATAGCTAAAGAAGGCTAGAGATGACAGACAGACAGACAGACAGAAGGACAGAAGGAGCATAAGAAAACGTACAACGACAAACAAACAAAAATAAAAGAAACCCAACTTGGTCATAGAAAATATAAAGTCAAAGCAGCTATCGAGTGCAAACTGAGGAGAAGAACATTAGAAAAATAAAACTTAAATGAAGAAACGATTAAAAATTCAATTGAGTGGTAAACAAGAAATAAAAAACAAATAAATGTAAAAAAAAAAAAAAAAAACAATGTCGTCTCACAGGAAAACAAAAGCACACTAAAACAAACAAAAAATAAAATAGAAATGAAACGAAACGAATGGAAGAGAAGAGAAGGGAAGCAAAAGAAGGCACCAAAAATGTAGCAAATCGAAAAGTAACAAAAAAAAAAGAAATCACAAATGATATCAAACTGTTATTGGAATGACCGAAAAGGGAAATTGCGGTTACTCTTACTATTACTGCTGCTTGAGTCCTGTCAAGTGTCTACACGGATTACTACAATATGTACAAACAAATATAGCCGGCGTTGTGCGGAAGCTATAGAGATTTATTGTTTTATTTCGATTTGTATGGTCACGCAATTTCTTTTCGTTTAAAGCTTTGTAGTATTTGAAGCTGGTAACGCTATATTTCATCACACTTCAATTTTTATGCTTTAGTTTTATATTGCATATTGGTTCGCTTTCATTTCTTTTGTTTAGAAAGCTTTAACACTTTTTCTTCAACAAATTTTCACTCTTCTAGTGTTCTTTTTCAAAACGTTCCCATCATGATTTTACTTGAGTTTCTAATACTTAAGCGCTTCATTCTTCAAAGTTTCGCATTAGTATTCATGTATTCCTGATAAATTTATTGTTTCACAACAAGAAAACTACACTGTTAATGGATTTAATACGTTTTCAGTCGCTTGCTTCCTTTTATGTAGTCTTCCATTGACAGTGTTCCATTCGGCACATATTTCCTTTTATTTCTGAGTTCTATTTACGTAGTATTCCTTATATTTGAGTGATCCTTTTTACATAATTTTTATGTTTGAGTGTTCCATTCCACACAATTTCTTATATTTAAGTGTTTTATTCCACACAATTTCTTATATTTAAGTGTTCTATTTCAAAAAATTCTGATTTTTTAAAGTGTCACTAGACCAAACCATTGCTTATATATGTATAAGGGTTCTGTTCCATACCATTCCACGTTAATCTCATACACATATTTTGCTAACTGAGCACTTGATGCTTGCCTAAAAAATATTTTTTTTATAGAAAACTGGGGTTCTATAAATAAGTTAGCTATCTAGTTATTAGAATATAAAACTTTTTGTTTCAATTAAGAATCGCTACAAATAGCTACAGATTAAGCAATTCAGATTGATTTAAGTTCAAATCCTCTTTCAACAACAACAAATTTAACCGGATATGTGCAACTTGTACAAATTTCCTTGCATTGCGTGTGTACATTGATTGATTTATATGAAATTTTTACAGAAAAAAATAAAGAAACTAATATTTCGATTTCAAGTAGCTTGTAAGAAAAAAATGCTAAAATTTATTGAATTAAATTCAAAATAAACAAAACTTTAAAGCCAAACTGCAAAAAGCGATTTAAATAATTTTTTTTTTTTTACTGTTTTTTTGTTTGTCATCAAACTTGTTGTGTGTCATCTTGTAGCACATAAATTGAAAGTTGTAAAAAAGGATAAAAACAAATTTTTTTTTATTTTTAAATATATTACACAAACCCACACAGACACACAAAACCCACACACACAGTTGTTGATAGTATGCATTGCATCATGCTGACAATAGTTGAAAACGAAAGCGTAATTTATTATGTTTAGAAATGAGACTATTGCATATCAAGTTGTTCTAGAGGGAGTACGTACTACAGCCAATAGCCAACTATACTCACGCTAAAGTCTACAAAAACACATTTATTAATGCATTGTTAGATAAAAAGCGCAACTGAAGAGCAAAAAAAAAAAAGTAAAGTCGAAGAGTGTGGAAAATGCATTCAAAAATACACTCTTAAACAAAGTCTACAAAAGTGTAGAGTTTTAATTTTCATGAATTTTACGCTTAGAAAGCAAAGAGACATAAGAGACATTGAATTGCATGCAAAAACCAATACTTAAACAAAGTCTACAAAAGTGTAGAGTTTTATTTGAATGCAAAAAAATAGTATTCCATTGTTTTTTTGGCTACCTGCAGCACTTGTACATATAAATCTACTTATAATAAAAGTCTACACAAAATTTTGTAGAGTTTAACTGTTGAATCAGGCAATGAACAAGAATTGTTTTTTTTGTTAAAATTACTTTTATTCGTACAATTTATGGAGTTAAATGTATATTAAAATTATTTTTTGTACTACAAAAACTCTACAAAGTTTTATTTTATCGCCTTAGAAAATAATTTAATTTCTTTTTTTTTTTTTAAATTTATTTTTAAACAAAGTTACGTCATATTTGTAGACTTTTTTCATAGACAACACCCGGCATATGTTTTTGATTTAGTTTCTGTTTTCAAACTAACTGAAAACTCTTATATTGCTTAGTGTAGAGTTTGCATACTGCACATGCGTACTTTTGTGCAATATAAGTCAAAATTTTATTCGTAGACTTTGCTCTTATTTCTTTTTATAGAAGAAAATTGCAACAAGTTGCTCGAAATGCCGAAATGCCACAAAGGATAAGCATTGCAAGCTAATATAATAAACACTTCACTAAATGACGTAATACGCCGCTCTCTCTCAAAATAAACGTTTTTTTTTTTTCTTAAAATTTATACCACACGTTATCCTTTTGAATTGTACTACACACATCAAAACCATCAAAAACCTCTAATTGACGCATTTAATTAAATAATTGCACAGTCAGGCAGAAGATTTTCGGAAAATTTGACTAATTGACTAAAGAAAATAGGCGGGAATGAGTAAAGTGACCGCCTATATGGCTTCTTGTAAACACACACAATAATTGTCTCTGTCTGTCTGTCCGTCTGTCTGCAATACACAAATCAATAAGAGCTAATTAGAAAATATATACATGCAGCATATAGACATCATCGTAGATACAAATATCTTGTCTAAGCTGCATATATGTAATTTAAATTTCATTTACACAGATACATGATGTCTGCCTGACTTCAGGCTGATTGACCGACCAAACGAACGAACGAATGAACGAAGGACCAATCGACCATGTAGAGAGAAAATTGAAATTTTAATGCAATTAATTATGATTTCACTTAAAATTAAACAAACTGAGTTATTTAATAAATGCGATGCATACATTTAGATACAAATAGCAACATTTGCCATGTGTAGTCGCCTTTTAAGTAGCTATTACAACTTGTACTTTTGCCTCTTATACTCTAAAGTAACTAAAATTAAAATTGAAATGCAACTTGTAAGTTCTTCAAGCAAGGAACCAACCAAGCAATCAAGTCAACCAGGCAGAGCATAGTACTAATCAGATTTATTCTTGCTGTAAATCATATTACGTATACGCACGCAGCAACAGTGTGTTTTGTGTAAAAATTTATATGAATGCATCCTTCTTCTTTACTTTTATGTCGAAGAATTATGTATAAGCATGCGTGTGGGTCGTGTTAAGCTGCTTTCTTTTTCTTCTTTATGATTTTTGCTTTAGCTTTGATGCTGTTGCTTTTGCTTTTACTGCTGCTGTTGCTGCTAATTTAATCTTAGACAGTAAATTGACAGCAAGCAAATACTGCAGAATTGTAACAACTTAAAATTCAATTTACTCGGAAAATATATATATACCCATAATATATGTTATTTATTATTAATCAATTTACAACACTTGGGAAAATTTTAAAGCAAATAACACATCAACTTTTCATATCAAAACAAATTTTCTTTGAACACCCATTTTTCGAAGTAACCTGGAAAATTGTATACAATCATCTATCATGTTTGCATTAACAAAATAATAAAAAAAAATTATGTAAAAAAAAACAGCAATAGTATTATATTTCTATCTCACGTCTACTCTTCTTTTCATGGTCTGTACAAATATATTCAAAACCGAGTTAAGTTCTAAAAACACAGCCCCACTATATTTTATTATTTTTAATACCTGAGTAACTGAACACCATTAAAAAAATCCATTCGTAATTGCTTTGTCCGTCTGTCCAATCATCTAATGAGCTCACCAATAATATAGAAAATAATAACTTAAGTGACTAAAATTAAAACTAATATGCCCAAAGCTCTCGTCAGGTGCCTTACATTTTTGTAACTGCTTTTTTAAGAAATGAACCAGTTAAACTCCATTTTTCAAGGTAAATATACGAATATCAAATATAAAAACACCCATAATGATCCCAATTAAATATTCCAACTTGACTCACAAGTAAAGCTAACCATGTGACACTCACAGATCTTAACGAAACTATGGTTATATGACTGAGCTAGGTTAACAAAATATAGACTAGTATTTTTTTCCATCGGTAAAGGACCAAATTTAAGGGTGAAATACTCTTTGCATCCGCCATTTTGAAATTGAAAATTTTGCCATGAATTTGGAATCAGTGACCTCGAAAACACTCGAGTAATAAAATTCAAGCAAATATAAGAAGTTTTAAAAACGTTTTTTGACTCTTCCCCACAACCTCAAATGGTGTTTTCAACCTTTAAATTTTGGACCTTTGCCGATAGTTAAAAAATACTTGTTCATTTTTTTTCTAGCTCAAAAGCCATAGTTTCATTAAGATCTGTGAGTATCACTTGGGTAGCTTTACTTGTCAGATACAATATTTAACAGTGCCTCCATACAAATCTGACCCCAATTTTTAGGTTTTATTTCATGATAGATAGATAGAGGTGGCCTAGGAGAAAACCCATATTCCCCACACAATTAGCATATAAACGCCGTTTTGCTACCACTAAAACATCTCGGAAGTGGGCCTTAAGTACATGGCCAACCAGTACAGTTTAGGAAGGACCGTAGTTTAGAGGGACATAAGTACCTTAGTCTACTCGATCTAAGTGCAGGACACACACGAGAAAGTGTTTCTACGTTTCCGGAGTGTCCTCTTACTTTACAACTTCTGGAGGTCGCTGTTTTAAGGGATACCCAGTCCAGCCGCGTGCTCCCCGATAGGCCAATGCCCAGTGTTGGCGGCCGTCAGTCTCGCAAGGTTTTTGCGGAAGTTTAACAGTAATGTTCTGGTACGTTTCGGGTCGATCGAAGGCCAAATAAGCCTAGCTTTCCTGCAGTTATTCATATTTTGCCATTTATAGTTGCCTAAAAAGGTAAAGTGATTCTTAATGTGGGCGACCCTAGCACTAATTGGAATCTAGACCGCGACTGGCTGAGATTCACTCGATGAACCTCGTCTAGCCAGCGCGTCAGCTTGCTCGTTTCCGGGGATATCACTATGCCCTGGGACCCATAAGGTGCAAAGTGTGTTATTTCATGATAACTAATTTAAATGGCTTCATGATAACTAATTTAAATTAAATATTCTATTGTAATAATACATAAGCCATAGCTAACACACATTTACAAAAGTATATTTTATTCTTTTATAGACTTCCAACTCACTATTTTCATTTTCAAAAATCCATAACGATTTTGTTCATTCACTTACCAACACTCTTAATTAAATGAACACACACAATCAACACTAATAACTTCCAAATATGAAGCGCACTCACCTGTAAAGAAAATGAAAAGAAAAAAGTGAAATAGATTAAAAAAAATGAAACAGGTTATTAATTACATAAGTCACATAACTTGAAAAAGTAAAGTCCACACAAAATCCTTTTAAAACAACCGTTAACACAAAAAGTGAGAAAGAGGGAGGAAGAGAATGAGCCAACAGAATACAACCAAACCACTAAAGACAACCAAACAAAATCCGCTTACAAGTAATATGCTAGCCAAAAACTATAAAATCCGCTAAATAATGTTTAATACTCGAATCAAATTGTCGAGAAAAGAAAAACCAGCTTGGGAAATGAACAAAACGAAAATGAAACGAAAAAAAAAAATTATAGCAAAAATCACAGCAGCGCAGAACACAGAGTAAATCAAAAAAAAAAAAAAAAAGGACTACGACGTTGCGCTGCTGCTGATGATAGCAAACAAAAAAAGGAGTAACGAAAAAAAAATAACATGCTGCAAGATAAAAAACGAGCAAATCGCGGCTAGTGTGAATAAGTGAAAAACAACGCAACGAACCGTAAGGCAAATAAAATGTAAAATAAGGATAACGAGAAGAAAAACACAACAACAATTTACACTGAAAGGAGGGGCGTGTAGAGCAACAAAAAAAGAACTACACGAGCGAAGGTTAAACGTTGTGCAAAAATAAAAACGAACCAAAAAAAAAAATCCATACCAACCAAATAGCCTCGGTTGAAAAAACAGGACATGCTACACAAATTTTCATGTCGAACATGAATTGGGCGGAATGAAGCAGCAAAAGCATTGCTGCATTGCATTGGTGGGCAGTCACTAGTCAGTCAGTCAGTCAGTCAAGTCAGCCAGCAGAAGTAGAAATATACAAAATGGAACAAAACTGAAAAAAAAAGTAAAAGCAACCAAGTGGAGCCCGTGAGCATCCGTCGTCGTCGTGTAGTGCTACTAACAAGGCGCTAACAAGCTGCAGCAGTAGCAGTAGCAACTTTAACGTTTCAGCATCAACGTTTTAGCAGCACAACTCAGCACAGCTTTGTGCTGTTATTTTCCAAACGAGTGAGAATTATTAAAGGAAATTATTGCAGCTTCATGAGCACACACACCACTCACACAATACAATGCAGCAACACAATACACAACAACCAAAGCGTTAGACTATTCGAGTATTAAAAAAAAAAAAACAGAAAGGCGAACCTTTAAAGATGTTGCTGCTCATCGTCGTCGTTGCCTTCATTGACAGCAGCAAGCTGTTTAATGAGCAGTAACAGCAACAGGAGCAGCAACTCTGTAGCAACTAAAGTTGCTGCCAATGAATGCAAAAAGCCCGTTACTACAGCAGACGACTTACTCGAATGTTTTGCCTAAAAGTGTAATGCAGTGTTGTAAAGTATTCGAATTGTAAACACTAAATTGGCTTTGAGTGCAACAGCAGCACGCCGGCATTCGTCGGTTTTGCTTGCTTTAATGCGCTGCTTCAAGTGCATTAATTTGAGTGCGCTCGAAAGTAGGCAATGTAAAATTGTAAGCCAATAAATGCGAGTGGATATTTATATATTTTGGCAGTATTGGAAGTATTTGGTAAAGAAATATTATGTAAATTATATGTTTTATTATTTTCAAAATTTATTGAAAAAAAATATCTTCAGAGCCACAATTCGAATGACTCAACCTGCAAACTATCTCAACCTAAATACACTTTAAATTTTTCATAAATTCGTTCTTGCTTTAATAGATTTTTTAATACTTTGGAACAACTTTTATATAAAAACTTTCAGTACAAACCTCCTTTACTAAAAAAAAAAAAACATTTATATTAACAGATAACAGACATAGAGTAGAACGTTATCAAACAAATGGAAATTTAGCAACTGTTGCAAATGAACAAGAAAAAAAACAAAACGAACAAACAAGCAAAAGGAGTTAGCGAGTTGAGAGTACCTCATAGAATATTATATACATTTCGTATAGCAAAAAAAAAAAAAAATATCAACATTTTGTAATGCATTTCACTTGTACGAATACGAGTGTAGTTGGTTACAACATGTCTGTTCTGTCCAGTACAAACGGCTTGCTTTGGTTCAGTGCAATTGAAGCTTGCAATACATGCATATTTCAACAGGCTAAAGTCAAAGTTCGACAGGAGCAGCAAACGAACGAAAAAAAAAAAAAAGAAAGATAATAAAAACAGAAAAAGGAAACTCTATACAGCATTTGCAACTTTTTCGCATGTAATCAAGTCAAGTTCAGCGTAAAGAATTTTAAACAAGTAATTATCATAAAAATAAATATTAAATGCATAGAATAAACGAGAGAGAGGGAGAGCAAAATATATAAACTTAGAGTATGCTACATGTATGCATTTATAGTGTTGTAAAATGCAATAAGCCATGTAAGAGAGCTTTAGCTTTTTTTTTTGTTCGAGTACTTGAAAATTACTTTAAAATGCTAAAAAGTAAAAACTGTAAAACTAAAAGTCGAAAGTGCAATTAGTGTACTCAAAACTGCAGCATACTAAAAAATTAAAGTGATTAGTTTTCGCACTTTACAATACTGAAAAATAAAATGTGATTAGTTACGCATTTTACATCACTGACAATTTAATTTTTTACATTTCTAAAAAATATTCAGTGTTCTAAAAAATATTCAGTGTTGTAAATTACGAAAAATAATCACTTTTGATTTTTTTGTTGATTGGTTTTGAAAAAAAATAATTATTTAGAACACTAAAATTCCATATAGGCACTACAGCACCTTTCAATAAAATATCTCTGGCATCAAGAAAATACAAATACAATTTTTTTCTCATATACAACGTACAACAATTTTAATATTCATAACAAGCAACAAAACCGCACAGCATGCAATGCGTGTCTGCTTGTTAGTAACCAAAAAAAAAAAAATGGATTGTATGTACCCCAAAAATTCATTTAGAACACAACCAACAAAAAACTATCTCAACGACATGTAAGTCGAAAGTTTTAGTGTAACTACAAGAAAGCTCAGAAAACTCAAGAACAACACAACAACAGCAGCAGCAGCATAACATGATGCAACAACATGATGAAAAGTTGCAGCATGCCATATACCCAAGTCCTCGTAGTATTCAAAGGAGTAAAATTAAAATAAACATGAAGACGTATCCGTAGTACGATATACAAAAGTAAAATAAACTTTTTATTCGTTTTAGTTATGCATTATGAATGAAACATGTGCATCTTATTAATATATAAACAAGTTTTACGCGTGGCAAATAGCAAGCAAAGGACGAGAAACCTTTAATGCATTATTCCGCTTGTTGTAATAAAAATAAATTTTTGTCTTCTTCTCAGTTAGCAGCAAGCAGTGTCTGTGGTATGTCTGCCGACAATATATTCATTTATTTATTGTTTATCAAAAAAGTTAATTTAATTGCAAATTATTTTTGAACTTTGGCAAACAAAGCAAAAAAAAAAAAAGTTTTACTCAGAGAATTTCAGCTGTAAGCAGCCATATGCAGTAAAGTTAATTAATTTACATGAAAATGTTGAAACGTAAGCTCTAAAAATAATATTTTTGCAAAATATTAAAGTTTTAAAAATTTCAAAAAAAAAAAGTTGGTGAGCTCAAAAGTGATTTGTAAGCCTTTAGAATTGTAATCATTTACATTAGAGATGGTAAGCAATCGATAGACGCCTTTTTCTAACATCGTTCCTTACCATCCATTTTCAAATTCCAGATAAGACCTGATTTCAATAATTTCTTATCTAAGCATATTTATACCGTTTCGGACGTGACATAAATACCTCTATGGCTAATTTATTTAAACGATATAATTTCAAAAACAAATCTTTTACAATATCAAGCACAGTGTAGAATTTTCTTTAAAAAGTTATTCGCTTTTAAAATATAAACATATTTTTTGTTCCTTTATAATAAAATTAATTTTTTCATTACGGACGTGACATAGCATTTACGTCACATTACTTATACATATTTTAATGCCCCAAAAAATGTTTCAAAGTTAGTTCAACGTTCAAAAAACAAAAAATGTTATACAGCTGCAACTGTCTGAATATAAAAGATTAAAAAACCACAACTTAAAAAAAACACCTCAACAAATATCGTTTTCAACTTCCGCCGACAACTTTAAGCAAACTTCAGCTGTTTTTTTAATAATAATATCTTCAAAGCAAAACAGCAACTAACAAGTTTTTTTTTTTTTTTTATTTTAGACTTCAACTAACGTTGACGTGAAAAAGGAAAGGCAGCAACAACAACGGAACAACAAAAATCCAAATGACAGCAGTAGTACTACTAAAGTTGATGACTGATGACAAACTAAATAGTCTGCAGCATATAACTTCTTCTACATCAATTTCATATACAACATCAACGTGTACAACTACTGCAAATACAACTTCATAGAAACTCCCCACAGGAATATCAAAGTTAAATTAAATTGTAGTTTGTATTAAAAAGTTTATCTGTGCAACTTTTGCTGCTGCTGTTGCTGTTGCTGCCACTTCATAAAATACACAAACGGAAGCTCATTTTGCATAGACGAAATGTAAAGAAAAAAAAATATTAAAAAAAGACAACGCTTCGTATACGCAATGTTTCAGGTGTTTGATTTGTGTAGAATGACAATTGGCATGACGAACAGACGAACAGACAGGCAGACAGACAATAATATTGACGACGTTGACAACTTTAGTTCGAGAAGGCGTGCACAGCGCGTGCTGACAACTACTAATTGGATTTCAATAAGCCACAACAACTTTATAGACGGTAAGTAGCGAGCGAGCTAGTAATTATGAAAGCGTCAAATGTCAAAGTACTTACAACTTTAAAGGGCGTGGCGTAAAACAACTCAATAGTTGTTCCGCAACTCAAAATACAAATTGGAACTTCTCTTGTTTTACCATGTTTTTTTTTTTTCTTGTCGAAATTTAATTATAGCAAATCGAAAAACCACAAAAGATGCTCATTAAAAACATATAAAATGAGAACATTTTATAAAGCGCCCACGTTTATAGAAAATGAATTCGATAATGATAAAGTATAGTTTATGTTGAATTTACAGCAACGATTTAAAACACAATGTAAAGCAAGCTTAAGATAAAATTTTAATAAGTAGACGAGGGTAGCTTTTATAGTTTCAATTAGAATTTTTTTTATTATAATAAAGATGTTCTAAAAAGCTTAAAGACTGTCGTGAGTGTTGATCAAATTTTAAAAAATAAATTACTTTATTAATCAACACTAAAATGTATTACTCAACACTTATGAGTTTATTCACCACGGTTGTATTTACCATAATTTTTCTTTCATTTTCTATCTCTAATATTTTTGAAGAAACTTAGTCATAAGCTTTAAAAACTACCCTCGCATAGCATAAAATTATAATTCATTTATGTATTCTCATAACGACGATAAATGAAAATATTATGCACCTCACATTTTGCAACACTACACACCGCAAAAATCTACAAAACTGCTGCTGCTGCTGCTGATGTTGCAGCATAATTTTATAACTTTTGCTTGATTTGTTGTACTTTTCATTGTTGTTGTTGTTGTTGTTGTCCTTTTGTGTTATCCTTGCTATTTGTTGAATTAAAATGTAATTATGTTCGAAGAATCTGTCAGCAAGCAAGCAAGCAGTCACTCCTATACTCCTCTACACTCCTCTACACACACACACACACACTTTAGACTTAGAGTTTATTTGCTTTAATAAACTTTGAATATTGTGTATTCAATTTTTCGTACATTTTCTTTTTCACTTTAAAAAGTAATTTGTCTAAATTTGTGCAAACGAGATAGATATACATTTACAAATTGAAAAGGTGTGCGCTGCTGCTGCTTTACTTATTTGCTTGCAAAAACTTTATCGAGTTTTAAACAACAACAAAAATTTGCAAAAGTAATAATGCAAAAATAATTAAAAACTTTTGAATTTTCCAAAAAACATAAAATAGAAAAAATCACTGCTGCATACTTTTTGGCTGTGAAGCAAGTTAAATATTATTATTTGGTATTTGTATGTCTGCGTCTGTCTGTTCGTTGTTAAAATCGTATAAACTTTGTAATCAAATATTTACCAAAAAAATAATAAATAATAAAAATTATTATTTCTAAAATTTAAAAATGCAATTTTATTGCAAGTGTTTGATTTGAGCAAGATATTTAGTATTATATTTTTTTATTGCATAGTTTTAGGTATAAAAAAATGTATAATTTAATAAAATTTACAACAAAATGCATTGAACCATATTTTTGCGTGTTAATATTTAAAATATGCGAACGTAGTATTTTTTTAATTTAAAAAAATAATAATTTTTTTCTTGCATACTTTTAGGCGCTTATGCATTTTTTTTCCAATTATTTCTATATTTTACGCTGCATTCAAAAAAAAAAATGTCTGCATTAAACATATTTAACTGCTAATATAAATTAATTTTCACTATATTAAATGTTAATTAGCAATTTAAATAATTAATTATGCAGCCTATAATTTTACATATTTTTTTTTTTTTAACTTCAAACGCATATTGCATATTAATTTCAAGCAGTAATTATTTAGTTCTGTAAAATAATTCTATAACTCAAATACAGCTCTTCATGACAGTCACTAATGACAATACAATAAGTAATAAGCATGCATGCAACGTATACGTAATATTCATCAATAATACGTATACGCCTTGTGGTTACTTTCGTGTCAAAGTTATAAAACATAATAAGCATTTATTGCTTTATTAATTTGCAGCGTGAAATGTAGCACTTTAATTAGCTTCAAGTTACAAGTTATGCAGCATTCAACTGTTTGTTAATTGGCATTACTATTATTTTCGCTCAGCTCAGAATTGTTGTGGCGAGAATTTATTTTAAAAAAATTAACAACTTTCTGCGCTTCAAATTAAGCCTAATTTTAAAAATATTATGTGTCAACATTATTTATAAAAACAAAAATTATTTATAAGGTCAAGCGAAAATAATTTATTTTCATTTTTTTCCATAATTTATTGCTCCCAAAGTGCATCGAAGCAGTTGTAGTTGTTGCAATGCCAGTTGATATTTAAAAAATAAAAAAAAAAAGGAAAAAACTTGACATAAACTTGAAGCACAATTTCAAATTGGCAACATTTTCTTGAAAATTTTATATAATTATGCACAATATAACAGCGCGTACCACTGCAAGAATGACGTTCATAGTTATTATGTATTATTCACATACAATGAGCAACAAAGTAGCGCAAAATAAATGTTTTTTTATCAGTTGTGAGCATCGACAGATTATATATAAAGATATTTTAAAGTATCTATGCCATAGACACAATAAATTATGTGTGTAACTAATCCAAAACCATCCACCAAAAACGTCTGTCCGTACTAGTTGCAAACAAACTAGTTGCAAACCACTTACAACCCATTATATTTTTAATTTGATATTATTTATTTCCTAAATAAAATTTTCGTTTTTTAAAAATCTTTCAAGTGAAAATATTTTTAGAGCAAATATGTGCAGTACTGCCCAATTCTTTTTTAGAAAATTTTGCAAACTGACCTTTTTTTCGTAAAATAAAGAACAAATTTACGCCTTATATTAATCGAATCGGAGACAAAAAAAACCACAATCTGCGACTATACTTTAAACTAAAATCATTAATAGTACATTTCCACTGCCCCTCGTTTGTTATCCCGTTTACAATTTATCGAAAAACGCGGAACGCTGTTTCCATCGCGTTTTAGCGTTAGCGTTCGAGTTCTAACAGCTGATTTTGCTTAGCTGCTGTCCAACACGAACATGAAAAGGTAATCCGTCATTTGGATATATGCAGCTGAAGCGTTTGGGTAAATGTTTATTTTTTGCGGTTACTTTGTCAGCTGTTTTCATAAATACTATATGCGCAAATTTCAATTGCCAAATTATTCAAACCGATAAGAGAAATCGGTTTGAAATCGGTTTGAAATCGGTGTAAACGCGTGTTATCGAAAGCCGCTTTCAAAATTAACTAGACTTTTCCCATACCTAACTTTCTATACTTTTTGTATGCGATTTAACGCGAGTTTGGAAGTGCACTATAACTCTGTTCAGTTAGAAGCGATTAATACTCAGAACTCCCTTCCATACCCGGAGTTCCGACTAAACCAGTTGCTCAGAAAACAGCAAACTAAAAACAAAAAACTAATTTAGTCGGAACTTCACATTTAGAATTGGAGTTCCGTGAGTGAACCGGTTTGAAACAAAAACCTTACGAATCGTCTTCAAAAACATAATCGATGCTCGCCTTTAATAAACACACAACAAGAAATATATTCAAATCGAAAAGAAGCAAACTTGTGACATATTTTATGAGAAACTACAACCAAAAAAAAAAAAAAAAATTTTGCCACATCAATGGCAAGCAGCCTCGGTTCGTCGTTTAGACTGCGCGCCGCTAAGCATGTAATTTTCTTAAATGCTTCGTTGAACTTGGTTGACAATTTTTGCAGTAGAAATAGCAGGCAGCCAGTAGCGACATTTGCTTAAACGCCTACAAGGAATAGCAGCTCTACGACAGAAGGAATCTAGTATTATATGTATATGTGTAGGCTGACGGCTGAGCGCCTAAGAGTGCACTTGCTGCTATAGAGATATGATTAGTTATAAAATAAAAAAACATAGAAAAAAAGAATAGTAAATAATATGTCAATAATAACTCAATTGCACTCAACAAATACTTCTTTAACAAACTAAATGTAATTGTTCAATGTAAGTATGAATAGCTTAATGTATGCAAACAGAGAAACATAGTCAATGTTTAATAGCAGCAATCAACCCTATTAAACCTTATTAAGGCATACTTAATTACTTTAACATACAATGATGACACATACAAATACATGGAACACGATATGGATAGTTTGTTAGACGATAGATAGAAGATAGATAGATAGATAGTTGCATACAATAGATTGTAGGATGCCTACACTTATTGCCTAATCAAATACAAAAGAGCAACAACAACAGCAAGCAGCGTAGTTGTAAAACTTTATGTTTAGTATACAAATAAATTAAGTGGAAACGAAAGAGAGAAAAAAAAAATGTAATGAAAAGAAAAACTAATTTGATTAATTGCGTCATGCAGTTCAAATGATTTGACACCACAGGGACAGACGGACAGACAGACAGACATAAAAATACACCCAAACATATAAGAGAAAAAAAATCTCCCTTGAGTAAAGAAAGGCGCATAAATTACGATATAGCAGTCCATTTTCGCTTATTTTCTTTTTCTTTTTTTTTTTTTTTTCTCGAACTAATTTTTCTATTTAATTAGTGTATAAAAAGGACTTACACACAGATACAATAACAAAAATCCTTAACAGTCGTACTCTCTTTTTTCTCTCTTTTTGTCTCATTAACACTCTTATACATTCACTCAACGCCATTTTGACATTTAATGATGTCAGAATGTTAATTAAAGGCAAATTATTTACAAAGCAAAATAACAAAGCCAAGCAAAAACATTGAGTCAAGTCAACGTCAGCGTCAGCACAAAGGCAGCTACTACCTATATATATTCTTATTGGCACTCTCGCTGATGTTGCTGCTGTCCCATTATACCTTTATACGATTTTTACGCTTCTTCACAAAAATGTATTTGTGTCAACAACGACAAAAAAAAAAAAATACACACAAAAACAAGGTGTCAAAATGAAAGTCCATAAGAAAAGAAAAAAAACAAATATAAAGGTATCCTGCTGACCACAGCAGGCAAGCATGCGGCAGGCAGCATTTGTTGGTTGATGAGTTGCCGTCAT
Organism: Leucophenga varia; assembly: GCA_018903435.1. Lineage (NCBI taxonomy): Eukaryota > Metazoa > Arthropoda > Insecta > Diptera > Drosophilidae > Leucophenga > Leucophenga varia. The sequence continues at coordinate 60,042 of JAEIFJ010001870.1, forward strand.
CGCATATTTCGTAAGTTCCTGCGGTGCGGCATCGTATAAGGGTGTTTCACATGAAAATCTATTATTTATGCAACGAACTCCCATGAGGCTGCTGCTCCTGCTGCATTAGCAGCGTAACGATTGCATCATTAGCTATCATTTGCTATTTTCGAAATGATAAAAGGATACGCCTATGATGAAATTCATTTAAATTCTAGCTGAGATGCTGTAAAATAATTTTAGATAGTCAATGAATTTATTTGAACACACTTTAATGACAACATTCCAGAAAACTGCTTTTCATTGTTTTACAATTTTTTTTTCCATTGCTTCAATTCCTAGTAGGGTGTTTCCAGATATTTTCATGTAAACGAAACTCTGAATATAATAACTGTTAAAACTACCAAACTTGTTCCATACATATTTAAGTTAGAAGAGTAGTCCTAAATATTCGGAAGAATTAACTAAATCTAGAATTTTGGTAATAAAAAAATTTAAAAACTGGGGACAAAATTCAAAATCCTCTATATAGGGTGTATTCAGCAGTCTTTAGAATATACCTCAGATAAAATTTTTCGAATTTTTTCCCCATTTTGAAAACTATTTCTTACCAAAACACTAAAACTCCCTTGCAAAGTAAACCACTTTCTCTCTAAAATAAATAGTAACCATTCCAAACAGATAAGTTAGAACTATCTATCACACTTTATGCCACACTGCAACAAACATCTTTTTTTTTTCATTTCTCTTGCCTCTTATTGCAGCACACGTAAAAACATTTCATCAAAAGTTAACAAGCTTCATAATTAAAAAGAAAAAAATGTTTCTTTACTCATCGTTGCGCTCTTTTATAAGTTTTTCTCAGACAGTCTTCTTTAAGTTATTTCCCCTGCTTAACTTGTTTATCATTAGCAGAAGTTAGAGCGAAAAAATAAAAGTTTTCTTAAAGCATTTTTTTCTATTTTTTCTTATTTATTTTTGTATGGCAACGACAACTGTTGTTGCTGTTGTTGATTTTTTGCTAAATTTTGCTTCTATTCTTTTTGGTTCTTGACAAAATGATTTTTCTTCAACTGCGAGTTTCACCTTTCAACTGCAATTGACAGCATAAAAAGAAATTTGAAAAAAAAAAAATATTATCAAAAGCAAGAATTGCTGCAGCTTTTTTAGTCAATGTTCTAGCATTTTACAACACTGGAAATATATACTTTAATTCAATAAGAATTTTTAGTATTGCTAAAATTAATAAACTATAAAACCACAAAAAAAAAAAACTTTATTAAACTTCAAAAAACAGTGCCAACAGCCAACAGTGTTGTATAAACCACAACGAAAGATTTTGTGGCAATAAAAACTTTTTTGTTTTTGCCAGTGTTGTGTAGAAATATTTTAAGTATACTTTTGCTTTCTTTATGTGTAAATTTAAATTGGCTCATTAGTTACTAACGGCCACAAATCCTTGTGGGTTATAAAATATGCTGCAAAACCACATGAAGCAGTGCGCGCGTGTGCGTATATAGGGAAATTTATCTTCACAAAACTACTCAAGTGTTAATGTGTAAAATGTGTGTTTTGTGGGTTGCTGTTCTTTTTTGTTTTTGCATTTAAAACTGATTGCTATGATTTAAGTAAGTTTTTTCTTAACAAATTGTAACAAATTTTTGCATGCATTAAAAAAAGATTTGTAACAGTGTTGTAAAAGGTTAAAATGTAGCAAATAACTTCTTTCACAGACAGCAAGCAATTTTTTTTTTTATTTTATCACATTTTGCAATCTAATCTAATTTTCAATCAACGACAGAACTCATTTCACGTATCATTACAGCTCTGAATGCATTTATTCTCACAGAGCAATTTATATTTAATTAAAATCAAAAAAAAAAAAAAGAAAATGTCATTAAATATACAACCAACTAATTTTGCATTCAATGTTGTTGTTGTTTTGAGACACAATTAAAGTCAGTTAAGCATGAGAAGACAGATGAAAAAAACGTTGCTAAAACCGCGCGTGCTAGAAATTAATTACAATGAGAGCGGACACCAACTCTTCATTTAACTTTGCAAAAATGATAAACTTTTTTTTTTTCTTCAAAGATAGCCCAATAACCCAAACACCCAGCAACTTTAATTAAACTCATTTTCTGTATCTATTAGCCTTCAACTACTTCGCAACAATAATGGGTTGGCTGGCAGTGTTAAAAACCTTAAATTAAACAGCCATGGCTATTATTAACTTTGCAGTAGTCAATATAGTAGGCGTGTCACCCATATATATTTAAAAAAAAAAAAAAAAAAACAGTAAACAACTTTTAAATGCATTGATTTGCATGCAATGCCAACACAAACACAAACAGTGTTGGCTAACGTTTTGTTGTTTTAATGCTAAAAAGAGACAACAAGCATATCTGCTTGAAAAAAATCATGTCAAGCTACATTTAGTATCAGTTTCACATACATTTATTCCATTTCAATGCATTTTAATTCACTCTATTTTCACCCTTTTGAGTAGAAGTTGGAGTAGCAGCAACACGTTAAGAGATAATGTTGTCTGTCAATTCATGCTACACCCACAATAACACTGAAAACAACAACAACAAAAAATAATACTTTGGTGTTTTTCGCGGCGTTTGGCAATTTTATTTTTTGCATGTGACACGCAAACTATCAGCTAAATTGCAAACTTACTGTGATTTCGGTTTATGTAGTTGTATATGGGTTATTTATATATTGTCATATATTTACGCTACATTTAGCTATACAACCATGTGTTTGTTTCACAACACTACAATATAGTTTGTTAGTATCACAAAACTTAATTTTTTCTATTTTTTATAAATATTTAACGTTATTTTATTTGCGTTATTTTATAACGCGTAAATTTATTTAGTGTTGAAAAGATATGTGTAAAAAGCGTTAATGAATTAACAGTTAAATTAAACAAATATTTTATGAAAATTTTTTTTTTTTAGTTTGTAATAAAAATATTTAAACGATTAAGTTTTTTATTCTATTTCAATAATTTGCAGTGTTGAAAGACTTTATTATTTTTATAAGTGTTGTATAACGTTTAAGCAGCATTTTTTCCTTTAAAGTTTAGTGTTGGAAAACAAATTATTGTTTGATAAAAATCTTTATTTAACCCTTCCAATATTTCTTATATTTTCTGAGAAGGCTTTGATTAGAAGGGAATTTATTCTTTCGCTTTTAAAATGCCACTTCAGGGTTTTCGCTATGTGGTTGTGGTATGCCAGTTCACGCTGAAGAAGAATTATCGATATCGAGGTGCATAATTCGCTGAAGCCATAAAGAACTTAAATCTTTTTAGAATTTCTGCTTCAACTAAAGCAACAACGTGGAAAAAAAATGATCAAGTTTTTAGTGTCCGAATTTCTATCGCTGTTTTACCAAATGAAAGCCACAATCTTCACCAAATACAACGCAGTATTTCGCAATTATAAACATTATGTCACTCATTTTTTTTTTTTTTTGCTAATTAAAGCAACGCTGCTGTCCTTACTCAGCTCACTCACTCAGTCAGTCAGAAGCTGTCAAAAACAGACAATAGAATCATAAAGCAAAAAACCAAATATACTAACCAACAGAAAACTACATAATCTTGATTGACAAGTGTCTATCAAAAAGAAGAAGAAAAAAAACCCAAAACGTAGAGTTTCACATACATATATATAAAGAAGCCAAGATTCAAACTAAGTGACGTAAAGGACATTGTACACCCATGACAATAGTCACAGCTAAGAAATGCACGCGCGCACACTTACAAAGCTAAAGCGCCATTCAGTTAAACAGACAGACACACCGACCGACAGTCAGTCAGTTAATAATAAGAAAAGGATCGGGTTGACACAATAGTCATATAATAATAGAAAAAGGCTTCTAGATAAAAATGGAAGCATCATCATAATATGTATGTATATAAAAGGCGATGCCATCTATATATAAGATATGGCATTCATAGAGATATTCAGATTTCAAACGAAAACCAAATAAAACCAAATAGAAAAAAAAAAAAAGAATGAAAATGACGACTCCACACTTTTGACAAAAAGTTGACGTCTGAAGGCAAACCCAAGCTACTTGCTGGCTGCTGCTGTTATGAATAGAGACACACTTAGTGTCATCAAATGCAATATGCTTTTTCGTGCTAGCGCATTCATCATTCATTCATCTATTCAGTCAGTAAGTCAGTCATTCATTCATCTTTGCTTCGCATCGCTTCGTTTACGCTGTAATCAGTCGCATTGTTTGACACAATCCTTTAGCCTTAAAGTATGCAATGCAAAACTTTTTGTTGCTTTTTACTTTATTTTTTTTTTTTTTTTGTCTCTTTTGCTAATGATACACTTTTGTTTATTGCTCTGGGATCGCACTTTTCCGCTTTTCTTTAGCATTTTAAATTAACACAGTTTACTAGGTTTTTCCTTGAATTATTTTTGCTTATTTTCTTCATTATATTTCTTCATATAATTCAAATGAATATTGCAAATGCATTCATATGTTTCTTTATTTTGAATAGCATATAAAATGCTTAAGTGGCATAATTTTTACTTGTTGTAAGCATTTCTTTTTACACAAAACACGTAATGAGCACTTTTTAAGTCAACAAACAATTCTTCGAAAGCTTTTCAAGGATTTGTAGCCTTTTATTTTTTTTTTTTTGTACCAAGAAGCAAATAAAATAGTCGGCTACAAAAGGTGGCTTACTCGAGATTTTAATCGTTAAAAAGCGTTACACAATATAATAGGCAGAGTGTATGATGATATATGCAATAAATATTGAGTAAGAAAAATAAGTGCTTAGCCTTACATTAGAAACCAAATTTATTTGCTTATAAAAAATATTTGCTTTTTTTAAAAATCTATCGATTAATCGTAATAGAAAACGATTAAATTGATAACAGTTTCAATTATCAATAAAAATCGATTAATCGATTATTTTCAGAATCTGTATATAGCATTATTTCTTCGATATTTGAGTATATACATACTAGGCCTTTGCCAAAGCGTAAACCAGTCGAACACGATTTTCTATAAAGAAATTGATGAATCCGATAACATCGCTATAATCGACAAAGTTCAACGTGCAGTTAGCTTGACTTTCACATAGATTGACACTTTCAAGGCGCCGGCGAAAAGAGTTTACGAGAGAATTTAGACCAAATTGAAGGGGGTACGTCAACAAGGACGTTGGGAGATCCAAATCTTGAAAGAAATCCGCAAGATTTGGAACTCGAATCACAAACTTACCATTGCTGATGCAAAAATTCCAAAAAATTCGCAACTCAATTTACATTTTTATAACACCAAGCAATTTTAAAACTCATTGAACTCAATTAGTACAAGAAAAAAAAAGCTGATTGCACAAAAATATTACGCCTCAACAGAGCGTATCATTTTATGTACAATACGAAGAAAAAAAAACATAATAAATAAATTACACAATAACAAAACCAAAGCGAGAAAAACAAAAGCCTAGAAAGAAAAAAATCTACTTAAAAATATTTATACAAAACTTCGACTTTAAAACCTTGCAGCAGTAACGAAAAACCGGAAGACGCCAAGACCCAGATTGAAGAGTCATTACACTGACTATGACTGACTGAGTGACTAACTTGCTAACTGATTAACACAGAAATGTGTTCATTGAGGCATGAAAGCACATAATGTAAAGTATAATGCAACAAAAGAGCAATAACTAAAGCACCAGAGAAGTAGTACATATTTAAGATTAACGCGCTGACTGTGTAGTAACTATTCCATGTAATACTATATACTATAGCTGAAGGCTGCTTTATGTGTGTGTGTGTTTGTAAAATATTTTATATTTTCATTTAGTTTGAAAATAAATGATAGGCATTTCCTGGACAAGTAGGTAACCTAGTGATCAGAGTTAGCTTAGATGTCAGTAGTAAAAAAAAGAGAGACAGATACAGATGAAGAGAGAACTGCAGCTAACGTGTGAATGGCAATGCTATATGAGCGCTTTATGAGTGCATACACTTATGAATGGTAATACTGTATGCACGTCTAAGCATTACCATGCCAACATAAACGTTATTGCCATATTTAACTACATATAGTACATTCAGTATAAATAACTTTTTCAGTCAATTCTAAAGCAAATGCTTTGAGTTTTCTTTGAAATTTATTAAAAAAATATTTCAAATCGCATAAAATCTGCGCTAACAATGCTTTTTTTTTTGAATAACAAAGAGCTACGTGACACATAAAAATCATAAATCGCATGCATAATATAATTCTATTGAACAGAAATATAAAATAAAACGTACCAAAGCAGCAGATTAAAATTGAAAATTGAGCACCTTTTTAAAATATCTCAACTATACAAATGCCAACATTATATGTATGTCTGTGTAGTGTCAAAACTTTAAATCTCTAAAGTAAATAAAACGCTCAACTTAATTTTTGTCTGCTCTTAAGTATCAAAATATTTACACAAACACCAAAGTAAGCAAATAAACAAATACTGTGGAGAAGTACAGCAGTGTAATATTTGATTACTTTGATTCGAATTTGTTGTATTTTTTTTCGTACTATTTTGTGGTGTAAATAGACAATTTTCAATTTATTTACACATACTGCACAACATACACAACACACACACACAGAACAAGTAAACATGCTGGCTTTAACTCTGTTTATCTGTCTGTCTGTCCGTCTGTCCGTCTCTCTGTTTCGTTAAATTGTTGTCCAGTTTTGACTGCGGTTTATTGGTTACTTTTAAGTTCATAAAATGAGAGAGAGTGCAAAGAACCCGCACAATAATATATAAACTTAATATTTGTGTACGCTTAAATGGCAACACTTGTTTTGTAAGAAACAAAACCAAATTTTATAAAACCAAGAGTTTTAGAGAGTAAATGATAATCATCAATATAAATTTTCATTTATAGAAAACGTTGAGAAAAACAAAATGAAGAAATATTATGGCGAGACTTGAAAAGCTTAAGTGTAAACGTAAAGGATTGGATTTACGAGGCAAAGCTAAATTGTAAGGAACCAAAAAACTCATAAAAAAAGAGTTTTGAGTAGCTTAAGTGCTGTGGTTAAAACTTTTATACATTCTTAGATAGCACATGTGTATGTATTAAAATAGTATAATATAACGTAAAAGAGAAGCTTAATAACGCAAGAAATACCTATTCCATTTGTATTTCGGGGAATTCCCCTTTCTACTAATTTGTTGAATTAAAGAATTTTAAAATTAAGTTCTAGCAGACTTTTCCTTTTTTTTATAGATCACCTTTTTGAGATCTTTTGAGTGAGACAGAACATCAGAAACTCCAAAAAATGACTTTCATAAAAAAAAAATAAAGCGCTAAAACCTAAAGCAAAAACAGTTCACATTTAAGCTAATCAAAAAAAAAAAAAAAACAGTAAGCTTCACAGAGGAAAAAAAAAACTTTAACTCAAGTTAACTTAACTGCAGCAACAATACACAAAGGACATTCCAATGCGCAGGTAGAAAAACAAAAAGAAAAATACGAATAAACACAGATGCCACAAATCGAAGTAGCAGCAGCAACTTGAAGCGCTGCAAACTATAAGCATGAAAATGACAAGCTGACTTCTTGGCTTTTCCACTTTGAAACAATTTTCCATTTTGTGCCACAGAGCAGCATATTTTCATGGGCGACAACGATTACAACGACGATGATGATGACAACAAGGAAAAAATTGACGCGAGATAAAGCGATAAAAACGCCGAAAAAAAAAAAAAAAAAAATTGTATATTGCAGCAAATTTTCCCGCAGCTAAAGCAGGAAAAAGCGCATTATCAACGCAAAAGTATAGCGCAAAAGCGAAGGACGCAGTAGTAGAAGCAGGATGTACTTATAATGAAGATGGCGGCGACGGCGACGGCGGCGGTGTTGATGATGGCTTTGGCAAAAAGCTATTGCCTTTGGCCATATATGCAGCAGGGAAAAATGAGGGAAAATGTATGTTAGCGATAAAACAAAGGATGCGCGCGCTTTCGCGTTGGTGTTGTTGTTGTTGTTGGTTATCGTTGTTGTCTACAGGATGCAGTCAACGCGTTGAAGCTGTCGCTGTCGATGTCATTGCACAAGGATGCTCATTGCCTACAAGCAACAATAAGGCGAAAACTATCATCAAAGTCAAACCAAACACACACACACACACAACACATTCAATATATATTTTTAAAAAAAATATATATAGGAAGTGTGCAAAGTGTTGCACAAATAATTGATTTTCAATTTAGCTTTTGCTGCTGTCGTAGAAAAGTTTAAAAGTATGCGGCAATGACATTATTAAAACGTTTTAGAGCCACAGTAAAGTAGCAAAAGAGAGAAACAATCAGAATGCATTTACTATAAAAGCATTTGGCAATGACGTTGATCTGTTGCTACTGCTGCTGCTGCTGTTACTGTAAAGCAATTTTAAGGCTAATAAATCCGATTTCCTTTTCGTTTCGATTTAAAATTTGCTGCTACAAAAGTTTAGAACGAACGAGGACGAGCGACGATATTTCACAACCAAATTTCCACACAAACAACAAAATGAAACGGAAATGACAGCGGATAACAAAATTTTGTTTTATGTCATCAAAAATAGTTTTACATTAGCCACGAAACCGGATACAAATTTGAGTGCGCTTTTGACCTTGTTGTGTATGTTTCGCAAAAACTAATGCTTTGGTTTAATAAATATTTGAATAAACTACACTACTAACCTGTACATCGTAGTTTGGCGGTTGTTGCTGCAACAAATTACCAGGAGATTCCATATGATTTGGTCCTTGTCCTTGATGATTTAACATGGGCGACTGAAATTAAATTTTATATAAATAATTTAAACGCGTAAATCTACTTAAAAATTTTTGTCTCATTATTTACCTGTGCCATTCCGGGCATTCCACCAACACCATTCATCATGGGCGGTTGTAATTGATTCATTTGTGGCATTTGTTGATGCGGATATGAGCCCAGCTGTGTACCACCGCCAACGCCACCACCCATATTACTTTGATGTTCCATAGCGCTAAGCATATGATTAAAATTTTGCAATGGTGGAAAACCGCCATGTGGCATGGGATCGAGTAAACCAGCGGCGGCAGCAGCATTAGTTGGTTGTCGTGGCAGCGTTTCTTCGGCCGGTGAGGGCTGACGTGAACCGGGTGTGCGACTGTAAGTTAGAAAAACATAAATAATTAGTGAAAAGTAATAATATGCATAGAAATAAGTTAAAACTTGATTCAAAAAAAAAAAAAAATATGAAAAACAAATTTCATATACAACTAAAAATTTAAAGTGCCTTGAGGCACTTATTATATAAACGTCATTTGAACGGTATATGTATTGTTTGTCAATTGTTTTATGAGTGAACATAAATACATTTGCAGTTTATAGTGATTTTAAAGCAAAATTGTCAACAGTGCCTTTAGGCACTTATTTTTTATTTTTTATTTTTTTTAATTAACAGGTAAGTAAAAGTTTTTATAGTCTTGCGCGCCCCTTTTGCAAGTTACACAAATCAAAATTAGTTTAAAAGAAACACTTTTTTATTTTTAAATAATATTTTTAGAGATTAGAACTCCCAACAGACTACGGTTTGAAATGCTTACACTACAGTTTGAGCAGCATGTGAACATTTTAAGCCTACTCTCAGTTTTAAAGTCACTTACGAAATAGCACTTACGAAACACACACCATAGGCATATTTGCTGCTGCTCAAACTGTAATGATCTAAAATGTTTAGTACCAATGCATATCAAACCTTCTAAATGCCTGCCTAATAAGATTTTTCAAAATCTAAAAAAATAAGAGTTTTATTTTTTAAATAATTTTTTTACTAATCTACTTAATTATTTAATTTAAAAATACCTAAAACACTCAACACTCTTCAAACTTTTAGCACAACAAAAGTCAAAAGCCTCAAAAAAAAAAAAAAAAAATTAAATAAAATAATAAAAAAAAAAACGAAAGACTTAAACAACAAACTTGTTAAATAAATAAATAAAATTTATTAATAATAGAGTTAAGTGTGCATTAAATTATTTGCTATTCTTATTAACTAATTTAACGCTGACGTCATTTGTCAATGACCAGCTGCGAACCAACAACAACAACAACAATAAATACAATTCAATTTAAAATAATCACAATAATCGCAGCAACACTCAAACAACGATGACAAAGACATTTTATTTGTTTGATGACAACAAACGACAACGGTGGAGGTGGATGTGTAGCACTGTAGCTGAAGTTGCTAAGATTGGCGCTAAATATGCAAATTATTTATTTTAGACGTCAATATTCGCGTGCGCTGCTCACTTCTACGCTACTACTCGTTTCATACTCGTTGCATACAGCGGAAAGACAGACAACATGAATCAGCTGCTGCCAAGCGAGTTGGGGCGTAACAATTGATTAGTGAACAAGATTTACTTTAAAACTTTAACGTTTTTTCTTCAATTAAAAAAAATTGTGTGAAGCAAAAATAACTTCGATATTATGTCTAAAAAATCAATTAACGATTTGATTATTCAAATGATAAATCGTTCATCGTCTGACCAAATAATCGATGATCAACTGAATAAACAGTTAATTAAAGGATCATCTCATTGTTGATCATATAACTTTTAAATAAACGTATAATCAATTCAATTATTAAAAAAAACGATTAAATCGATTTTTTGGCGTAGATCTGCAGCGTTGTAACTTTTAAAACCAACCTTCCATATAGAATCATAAATTTGAACAGCTTGACTTGCAGCTGTATACCCAAACCACTTACGCCTCATGTTACGCTATTCACAAACTATAAACTTAAAGCTGCTGCTGCCGGCTGCTCTGACAGTTTCTGTGAATGTGTCTACCTCATTTTTTTTTTTTTTTTTTGCATTTTAATTCACATTTTTTTTTTTCTGTCCAGACATAAAAAACCAAAAGAGTTAGGTAAAGTAAACTGATTGGATGAGAGCACGCGCGCTAGTTAAATTTTACCGTCCGGGAGCTGTGTATGTGTGTGTGATTCGCGTCATTGTTGTTGCTGCTGTCATGTTAATGGCAATGACTCTGAAACTGTTGTGTGCATCTTTAATGATTTATTTTTGTTGTATTTGTATTTATTGTTTATTAACATTTATTGCATTTATTCCTCGTCTCGTTTCACATATTATTTATTGTACGTTCACAAACAATTATTTCACAAAGTGCATGTGCAATTTATTTTATTTGTTCGGTCATTAACACACACACACACACACAGAGCAGTACAGAGATCAGTGCGCGTCAGACAGTCATCAGTTAAGCCAAGTTAATCAAATCAAGCAAAGAGTTGTGAACAGTAGCATGAATGAATGAATGACTAAATTAGTAATTGTTTAATGTGAATAAATGTTTTGAGATTAGAATCTTGCGTTACATTAAAGCCAAGTGCGTTGACTTGAGCAATTGAAATAATACCGTAAATGATCTACAAGATTTATTCTTAGCTTTTAGAAACTTGACTTGAATTACATCTGTGCAATGTATGCAAGCTTCAAAATACTTCTTGTTGTTTTTAGCACAACAGAAACAGGCGAGAGAGTCTTTAAATTTGGTTGAAAAACTCGTTATAATCGTTTGGAGACCACCCTATAGAATAGTGCAAGCATACTGACGAGTAAATACATATAACAGACTTTACAGATAGGCTCAATAACGAATTTAATGAAGACTGAGAACTTCATTTTAAAATTAGCATACAAATAGACAGACGGACATGTCTAAAATTTTTCGAAATGGTGCAAAAATGTGCAATAAAGCATAATACATTTTTATTAAACACATATTCACGCATAAAATAGCATAGGTAGTACTTGTAAGCAGTAGCGAGTATATTTTATATTTTTGTTTAATATAAACCAACACGTATGACTAGCTTAAAAAGTACCCAAGAGCTAATTTTGTTGCAACATTTAACAAACTTCAAATAGCAAAGTTACAAAACCTTTGACTGTAGAGAAACTTATGTATTCAAAAGTCAAAAAGAAAGTAAAGGGTTCAAAACATAAACGTGTTCATAAAGATACTCTCTATTTTTTTTTATTCAGTTTAATAAATGCACGTGACAGTCAAAAAACTTTTTTTAATGAGGTCAGTACGTTACAGCAATATTGTAACTAGACAAAACAATATTTTTTTTTGTGTCTTTTTCAAATCATTAACAGAGTCAATCAGTCAGTTGGTCAAAATTTATGAATTGCAATTGTCACATCGAAATACAAAAAAAAAGAAAACTTGAAAAAAAAAATTTTCAACAAAAAAAATTATAAAAATGATACAAAAACACGCGTCAAGACTTTTGGCGGCATAGCAGGCAATGTCTATAATTATGGTTCATGAATTTTCGTAATATTGGCAAACAAAAATGGTCAGGAAGGAAAGCAACGAAGAAGCAACGCGAGAGCCGCCAAAAGAGACACCATAAAGACTAAACGACAATAATGAAGACTGTAAGACAGACAGTCAGACAGACAGACAGACGTACAACACAACTGAACTAATGCTGCGGCTGTTGTAATCGTTTAGCCAAAAGAGGGCTGCACTTAAATTGCTAAAGAAAAATCGAGAAGAAAAAAAAATAATCAATTTTTATATGTTGCTGACTTTTTTTATACGCTTTATACATTGCAAATTATTCATTAATTTTGACATTGAGTTGTGAACGTTAAAGATTTTAACAATTTTTGAATAGCTTCATCTAGCCTGTCTATCTATCCGTCTGTGCACATTTTAATTAAGCTTATTTTTTGCATATGCCCAACTACATACGTAACATGCACATATGAAGCATATTTAAGCTTCGTTTCTGTACAACTTAAAAATTTATTTTATTGCAGTGGTTTTTGTTGTTGTAGTTGTAATACACCTTACATCATAACCGTTATTACGTTTGGCATTGAAACAAGTTTGGCATATTCCGAAAGACATATGTGTTTGTATGTAAAGACGGACGGACGGACATAGCAAATAAATTGACGTTGGATGAATGCCGGCAAAAAAAAAAAAAGCAATTGCAAACAAAAAGGAAAAAAACAAGTAATTTAAAAACAGCAACAAATTTTAACTGCCATAAACAAAAATAAAGACATAAAAGCCGGTTTTGTAAACCAAAAAAAAATGAAACTTATTTTATCGATTTTATTGTAATTTATTTAAAAACATTTTGTTTTAATTTTAAATTCTTAACGTAATTTGTTGCGTCGGCCTAAAATAGAAAGCCTTGTGAATTAGCAGATCAAGCAGTTTAGATCTGATAACTTTTGATTTTGATTAAAATGGAAGTCGATTTTATTAAGTTGTGCTCTATCTAATACAGTTCTGAGCACACACATAACTCGTAGTCTTCACGCGTGGCACAAAAATTGAAAAAGTGTCCACCACTGAAATATTTGTTCTTTTGAATATCATCAGTACTTACTGCTCACTATTTGCTTCTACAAGTCAAGCTGAGTTTCGGTTTATGCTATAGTGTGCTTATGCCCATCACTGATATAAAGTAACGATTGTAACTTGCTGGTTTATGCAATAAAAACAACTCAAACTTGAAATTACCGAATTGAAAAGACAAAATGATATAACACGATGTTCTGTACAGCCGTCCTCTGAGCTACGCCGAATACTCCATCCAAGTGTACATAAGATGTTCCAGATTTAACACAAGTCCCAGAACTATCGCGACCCTAAAAAACCTCAGCTGTCAATATAATATTTTTCAGGGCTGCCAGCACTTAACTGCAAATCTTGCGTTAATTCTGAGACTTGCGTTAATTCGGGGACTCCCTATATAATATATATTAATCATTTTACCTCATTACCTTGGTGTTTTTTAGTGAGAGATCTTTTTTTCACTTAGAATCAATATTCTTCAAACCAGCGGAGGGCACCACATTCCTCTTGAATTGGAAGTCGTTGTGGAGTTCACCGAACATCTGTCGCTTAGTTTTTAACATTTTTTTGTAATTCTAAAGATTCTCCGAGAGTATTTCATTTCTTCATTTTGGTCTGTTACTAACCTAAAAAGCAACATTTTTAATTTACAGATTTTAATCTGCCAAAAAAATTGTTTGCAATACCCCAATGAATACAGCCAAATTTAATAACAACAAAAAATATTATTAAATAATTTTATGTCTAAATTTAATAAATTTTCGATTAAAAAACATGATAAGCTTCATTGCATTCGTCGAAAAGACAAACAAAAAAAAGTTTTTGTAAATATTACAACAATGAATATACAAAAAAAAAAATACTTCAAGGCAATTACATCGATCGTTTTAAAATGTAAACTCACACAACACAAAAACTTTATATTATTTGAGCAAATGAAATTATTGGTCAACATATACGACGAAGTCAATGAGACAACAATAAATGAAATTTAAAATTAGATACAAATGAAAATAATCAGAGTCAGACGTAAGTCGTAAGTGTAGCAATAAATAAATTGTGGGCAGTGATAAGTGGGATGACCTTAACAAAACAAAAAAAAAATAAAAATAAAAAATTATATTTCTTAAATAAACTTTTATAAATAAAAGTGGGCCAAGTAGTTACCAATTTATACATGTGGGAAGTGTAGTATCTTTATTATATCTCGAGAGATAGATAGAGAGAGAGAGAGATAGAGTGGTAGGTGTATAAAATACACAATGCATTCAATATAGAGTCTTTCAAGCTGTTATTATGTAAAGTTCCTGAAAAGACAAACAGAAAAAGTTGATGCACTGCTTCCTTCTTTTTAATAAAAGTTGCACATATTTACATGAAAAGTTCCTTTTTGTTTTCAAACAGACAGACAGACAGACGGACAGACAGAAATGCCGCTGTACAAACCGAGCAAGTAATATATAATAGGTTGCTTTTCAGAAGAGAGCGCGCGTCTAGAGCTGTCTGTCTACTACAAACAAGCACTCTCGCGCAAGCGTCTGTCACAGACAAAACCTTGAAGAAACCAGTTTAAGCCATTCTAATGTCAATGCCATTGCAAAGAAAAGACGCCAGAACGTCGTATAATAACAACGAACGCCAATCTGACAGACGGACTGCTTTATGCCGACGACGACGACAGCAGACTTAAACTAGACAAATACTAAGTAAAAAAAATGCAAAAAAAACTTTAGGCAGAGGGCAGAGTGCGCAGACAGAAAGGCTTACGTTGCTGTAAAACGAGTGCAAAACTAGCAAAGTCATGCAGCAGCAGTCATGCAGCAGCAAGTGGTGTTGGCATGTATGCGTATAGTCTCCTTCGGCACACTTCTCCACTTCTCCTTCGCTTACGCATAAGCAGCAGCAGCAAGTTTTTGCATTGCACTTGCAACAGCAAAAGCAGCAAGTCTAAATCCAGTCTAGAAAGAAACTGCTTCAAAAAAATGTGCAACGCAAAAGGCTTCAAATTGCGCTATTTTATTTTATTTTTCGTCTTCTTTTAAGTTTTGTGCTGACTTAAGTTACACGTTCACTTTATGCTCAAACTTTACTATAATTTACTTTGTACAAATCCTTGCGCTTTATAAAAAATCATTCAAGTGTACTATTTGTGTGTGTGTGTTTGTTCTAGAGTCTATCGCATTGAGTGTGTCTTTGTGTGTGTTTTATAGTAATTTCAATACTCACTTGAATCCTTTGTCATCATCGATACCATTGACAACTACACCATTTGTGTTTGTGACTTGGTCGTCCTTCTTGAGACCGTTGGTATCAAACGGAGAATTCGCCTTTTCTTTGTCGTCGTGCGACTAAAAATAAAATACAGAAAAATAGCAAAATTAGAAGATTTACAGTTGACTAATTTTATTTTAGTTGTGTTAGGTCAGGTCCGTTAGGTTTTTTTCTTTAGTCTAAAACGCTTTACTGAGGCTCTAATTGTTTTTCTGCAACAAAAATGTGCGGACAGACGGACATTTATTTTTGGAGTAATGAAGAAATTTCTTCATTTTCACGAAATAATTTTATACATTAATAAGTAGACTACATAAGAACCGTTACTGTTTCAAATCTAGATTTAAGTTAACACAAATAAAAAGAAAAGTCAAACATTTTCTTAGAAATATTTTATCTAATAAATTTATAAAAACTAGAAGTGCCACAAATCAGGCTGAAAAACAAATAATATTTTTACTATGACCTTCTTTTGCGTTTAGGACTACGAAGGGTTCATCATTGACCCCTAAAGCATCTAAGGCTACGGTCGGATATTTTTTTATCATGAAATGAGTATCCTACATTTGCTAAAAAGCATTCCAAAAAATGGTGTGGTATATAAACCTTCTCTTAGAACCTCTTATAATGAGTACGGACAGACGGAATTTTTTTTTTTTTTTTTTTATTTCTACGATAAAATTTTACAGACTCTCTAAGCCCTTTAAATATTTCAATCTTTGGTGGTTCATTATGTTATGGGGACTCTGAGATCTGCAGTTTTTTTTTTTTATACTCTATTTGTATGCAATTTGCCAAAGACCGATACTTACCTTATCATTATCATCAAATTTCAAATTACGCAAACGTGGCTCTAAACCAGATAATGGGCTCTCCTTATTTGTAGGCGAACCGCCTAAAACATATTCAACCATTTTAACACAAGTAGAATCGCGTGGACTGTAAAAAAAAATTAAAAAAATTGTTAATATAGATTTTTACAAAAAAAAAAAAAAAAAAAAAACAAAGAGAATCTCACCTCAATATGCCCGTATTGCCACTATTCGAATTATCTGAGGGCGCATGTGGAAATGTACGTGGACGTGGTGGTGCCAAAATATTTTCACCCTGTGTCGACCACGTATGATCTTTCCATACCGAAGAATGATCGCCAACGCCTGGAATTTGCAGTGGATTTAATGGGCCGCCAGCATTTGAGCTGCCGCCTTTGCCATCGGATTTTTCCCATAATTTTTTGGCAGTGGATGTGGTAATCTGTAGAAGAAAAATGTTAAAATTATAAATCTTATACAACAATTTCAATTTAAATTTTCAACTAAGTAGATTATAACATTTGGCCACACAGGAACTTAACGCTTCCTGCTGCTGCTGTAGCGACATAATTTCCATAATTCAAGTAATAACTTTTATAAATGAATCCGTAGCAGCAGAAAGAAAACTACAGTCAAATGCAAAAAAAAAAATAGAACATTTACAGGAAATGTGCCGACACCTTTTCCTTTTTAAACTTTACATTCCTTTTGCCTGCCAATTGCCAACTGCCAGCCAGTCAGTTATTGAACATCAATAATTTTGCTGTGTGACAGAGTTGAGCATCTTGCGCTGTTTCAATATTCAACTTGCTTAAAATATAAATCTTCACTGACCTAATTCTTCCTGTTGCTAAATCGTCGGAAATTTGTGGACTGTGTACGGAGGAGCGCGCAAAACAGTTAAGTAAGTGGAAATCAGGCTCAAGTGCTACTGATTTTAGCCTCTTACTACTAGTTGTAAAGATATTAAAGATGATGAAGAAGAAGAAGTAGCTCTGACACTTGTGCTGCAATGCTTTCATGATAAGCCGGCAAATAAGTTGAAGCTCTTGGGCAGCAAGCGCTGCTGTTCAAGTAGCAGTCGTCGTCGTCGTCTTCGTTGTCTTCGTCAGTAGTTATATCGTTTGTTATATTCAAGTGGTTTGGGGAAATAAGAGCGAATGTACATACAAAAAAAAAAAAAAAAAAAGCAAGTACTTGTCTTGACACGAGTACATAGCTTCAAGGAATGGTAAGTATGCTTTTGAAAAGAAGTAATGCAGCACAAAAGAAAAGATTGTCACAAATTTTAAAGAGATGGAATAAAGAAACAAAAAAAGTTATACATAATTACGTGACTTTGATTTTTTTTTTTTTTTTAATTTAAAAATTTAAATTTAAATATTTAAATTTTGTTTATTTTAATAAAAGTTTAAAAAAATATTTGAGGTTTTGCGACTGTGACAACTTAGTTTTTCTTTGAATATAGTCTATCATTTGTGGTGAAATTAAATTTTTACTGTGGTGAATAATAAATAAATAAAAAAAAGTGGTGAATTAAAAAGTGGTGAATAAAAAAGTGGTGAACAAAAAGTGGTGAACAAAAAAAGTGGCGAAAAAAAAAGGAGAATAAAGAGTGGTGAATAAAGAAAGTGATAAATAAAATATGTGGTGAATAGAAAAAATTTTGTGGTCAAACATTTTTGGTGAAAAATAATGTTTGTGTATATTTTTGTTACAAATAAAATTTGGTTGAAAACAAAAAAAAATAATTATGGTAAACAAAAACAATAAATAAAAACTTATTTTGAACCATGATGCAAATATACTAGGTGAAGTATTCCGCAACTATAGACAAGACAAGCATATTTCTTGAACTTTTTACACCACAGTTTGCTTTTATACTAAATTAAATTCAACACGATAAGTATGTCAACAAATCAACAAACAAAGCTCATATAATAAAGTTAAAGTGGTAAAAAAAAATCAGGAAAAAAAAGCTGAAAACACAGACCTCAAATAATGGTCTAGTTTAGATTATGATTTTACATACTCTCTCTCTCTCTCTTTCTTCTCTCTTTTCTTTCTCTTCCTCTCTCTTTATATTAAAAACTAAAACTTCTCATGTTCGTATTCATTCCATTGACAATTGAAATGCTTTGCAAAATTCCAATTGGCATTGTTAGCTGTCACATAGAAATGCAAAAAGAATGCACAGCAAAAGAACCAATCCAATCAAATTAAATTAAATGTTACAGAAAAAAATCTATTATATGTGAGATCCAAAGAAAGAAAGATTTGACATAAAAAGAAAAAACAGAAACGTTTGATTCAAACTAGCAGAATAATTAATGTCACAGACACAAGCATTGATTGACAGACAGACAAGTTAATACTGCAGCTAAGTGAGACTTCGACGACAAAGAATAGATATAAGCCGGCGTTTAACTGGCTGCTGCTGCTGCTGTTATACGATCTCATAAAATTTTCATGAAGAATATATGCCATATAAAATTAATCTTAGAAGAAAAAAAAAGTAGTTTAATATGTAATTTGAATAGCTTAGTCACTCAATAAATGTTGTGAATGAAAAGAAGATATTTCAGATTAGAAACCGTGCATGTAAGCAGGCTAATTAGAGGCCTTTCAAAGTCTATAGACTAACTTTTAAAAATCTATTGCATATATACGTATATATGGAGGGACTGATGCATGATATAGGAACAGACAAATGCCATAAAGAAATACGTTCAGAAATTCGTAAAAAAATGCGTAAAGAAATACGTAAGTACGGATCAACAGACTGATCAATGGAGGGATCAACGGACAGACGAAAGGTCGATATAGTAAATGTAAATAATGTACGAACAGACATACACAACAGCATATCATTCAAATTTAATCAATATTCAATCAATTTAAGCAACAATATATACGTCTAATAGGTATACAGCAACAATTCGTTCCAATTTTAATTTTTTTTTCACACATTCTCATGCATTCTACTTCACAATAAAATAAACACGTGCATGCGCCCGTGTAACGATTAAATATTTAATTGCACAGAGTAAAGGCAACAGCAGAGGGGAAACTTACAAACATGTTGCCCTCTGCCCACACACTATAATGTTAATATAAACCACATAAAAAACCAATGTTCTACATGTTGTTCTACACAAATTAAACCGTGTGAATATTAAATGAAGATATTTTCCTACTAAAAAAAAAAAATGAAGCTCCAGCCCATTTCAAACGAGCACAACGACATCCAGAAGTGTGAAAAAAAATACATTCCAGTAATAATCGTTTTGCATAAAATAACGTTAGTAATATCATTCATTCATTCGTTCACGCATTGCTTTTGTTTAATACGCTTGACATTTACACTCAATGAATGCACCTACTTCTCCACCACTTCAAAAAAAAAAAAAAAAAAAAAAAAAAAAACATCATCAACATGCATACACAACCTTAATTTCTCCGCTACACATGTAAACAACGAATGTGTTTGTGTGTGTTTTTGTGGGGCGCATATAATTTTTTTATCGTTTTTTATCGACAGTTTTTTTTTTATACAAATGGTTAGTGAAATATAAAGTAAAAGATACAGATACAAAAAGTATCTAGATACAATTTATAGGCTGCATATGACATTGGTGGTTAAATTCTACGCAAAAAAAACAGGGTTTTTATTGACATTATTTAAAGGCATACATGAATGTGTCGATGGATAATTAATCTTATTTTTGAAAGCATATACAGACAAGAATTAATTATAAATAATAAAAAATACTCTCCTGCTGCATTAATATTTCCTAAATAAAAACCTTCTTTAAATCTCATTAAAATTAAATATTATAAAAACAAACAAATGACTACACACACACAAATTATGTTAAACTTCCTCAAAACGATTTAGCTAATTTAAACAAATTCATGGACAACTATAAAAGACATTGAGTAAATTACAAATTGCCTCGAAATATAAACGCAAAAAATAGAAAAAAAAAAAAATGCTGAGATTGACGACGACAAATTTAGCGTATTATATGTCTAACACATAACGCTGTCATGCGACCCAGAGTCTATTTAATTACATGTTAAAAAAATAAACACTACAATATTTGCCTATTAAACAAAAGTGCACAAATACAAATTTTTTTTTTTATCAAAAAACAAAAAAAAAAAAAAAGCTAAACTTTGCACAATTTTGCTTGCCATACGCGGCGTATAAGCGATTTTTAATTTAAATAGGTCAGACTACGTCGTTTGTGAATGAAACTGAGTAAAGATTATTTTGCTGATCTTTTTTAATTAAGCAAAATTTATTTATTTACACTTTTATTAAATAAAAAAAAAATAATAAAAAAATTAAATAAACGGCGCCACGCATTTAATAAGAAAATTTTATTCATAAATTTTTTATTGTGCAAACGATTAAAACTACAGTGAAAATCTTTAATTTTTTTTTTTTTTGTACTTCATTCACGTTTTTGCCATGACTAAAAAATATGAGTAAGCATTTCACATAAATATAAAATGAAATTTATTCGTTTACCAAATTGTTGAAAATATTTTCAATAATTCTTTTTTTTAATATGGATTAATATTTATAATTCAATTTTATGACAGAAGTTGACTAAGCACGATATGCGTTAATACACAGAAAAAAGCAAATGTAAAAATCTGCTGATAAGTATGTATGATATCTTCCGAAACAGTGCTACTTAACGTTTTTGCAAATGAAAGATAAAATGGGCCACATATAAACCTGCTGATGAGAAATAGCTTTCTTTTTCAACACACTAAATATATGGTGAAAAAATAACACTATAAATTCACCACGATTTATTAGTTACATATACATACATAGCAATAATTCAACACACTAATTAATTGGTGAAATTTTATGTATGGTGAATAAATAAATAAATATGCATATTCACCACAAGAGCACTGGACATAGTATTAAAAAAAAAAAATAGGCACTACTTTAAAATCTTTCAAATTCGTTTTTACAGATATGCAATAACGTGTTTTCAACTCTAAATTGATTCCGTGTAACTTGACTGAAGTGTACAAATCCATTTAAAATATTAACAAATTATTTCTTCGATAGGCTTTTAGCGAAAACAACAACAAAAAATAAAAATTATAAATTTCAACAAAGAAAAGTACACAAATAAATAAATAAAAAAAATGTATCGTAGTAAAGAGAAAAAATAAGGAAAGAAAAAAAATAGCATGCGCAAGAAAACGTGCGTTATTCACCACCGGCTTCAAAGTCAAGCGCAAAGCATTCCCAAAACAAATAAATAACAAATGTATCTATACATAATACTATAATATACGTTTGTCTGTCTGTCTGTCTGTCTATATGTTCATTTATCTGTCATTTGCCGACCGTCTGGGCTTTTATATATTTTACTTATATACATACATATACAAGTAAAACGTCGTTGCTGCTTCAAAGTAAAATATATGAAATTTAAAATAAAAATATATACGACTGTAAGATACACTATACAGCTTTGTAGTAAAGCTTTAATTTGAAGTAGCATGAAGCGACAAAAATTAAAATTTTAATCAGGTTATCAAGTAAATTTTATTAATGTGTAGAGGAAACGTCAAATATATTCGATTATATAAAACAGCTGCTGGGATCAGCTGTTTCAAATTTTAAAAATCAACGAGTTAACAATGGAACAAGAAGAAAATAAATTCAAATAGAAGTGAATGTAGGATTTTTTTTTTACTGGAAGTAAAATATCTGGCAAAACTAAAACGATCAACTTTTACGATCAACTATTGCGATCAACTATTGCGATCAACTTTTTGGATCAACTTTTGCAATCAACTTTTTTGATCAGCTGTTTAAAATTTTTATAAAAAAAAAACAACGCGCAGAGAGGGAGAGGCATATCTTGACAACATTCTAGCTTTATAAAAATTATCATTAAGTATTTCTTTATTGTATTAAATCTATTCTCCAAACTCACTAAAAACAAAACACCCTTTACAAAATGTTCGAAGTGTAGTCATTTTTAAATGTTTCATTATTTTTCTACACTTTGCCTTTCATTACTGTTTCTGCGCTACTTCTTTGTCCGTCTGTCTGTCTGTTTGTCTGTCAGGCAAAAACGAAGAAAACGTATTTCAAATTGTATATAAATTGTGAGTTTAATTTGCAAATAGAAATCAATGTGTTACGCACTTTTAAAATCATTTCTAGCGTGATTTTTATAACGCTTTTGCGTCAACAATTTCAACGTTGTCGTTGTTGACGTTGATGCCTTTCAAATGTGTATATTTATTTATTTGTATTATTTAATTACAATTAAAAATTAATTCGTTTGACAAGAAAATTATATAAAAAATTTAATTGCGACAAATAAAATTGTTTGCGATTTCACTAAACGGATATCACAAAATGAGTATCATGCGATTTTTCATTAAAATTCTTAGATATTATTTACACATTTTCACAAAAAAAAAAAGAAACATTGAGAACTTTGTATTTTCTTTGTTAGTCGATATTATTAATATGTACACAAATTTAAAGTCGTTTATTTCACTATTTATTTCTCATTTTAAAATCAAGTCAGTCACAGATTAGTCTGAATTGAGTTCTACACAAAAATTTCAATTGTGCAGCTAGCAAATTGCACTAAAATTGCTGGTCACAAAGTTTCCCAATGCAATAAAAACACTACAAGATCCAAATAGATCGAATGTATTTATTACAAAATTGCTTTTACTTTGTCTTGTTTTCAAACAAGTTTCCGGCTAGAAAATTATATATATATTTTTTAAGTACAATATTACTTGTACTCTGACCAAAACTCAGACCTTCCCGGGACAAATGTTGAGTAATTAGATACTCGCTGTGTGTGTCCCAAGTGCTAGTTTGTAACTGACTAAATTTGTGAAGAGAAAACTTGAGTGAAATTTTTACTTTTAAATTGTGCATTGACTTGTTTAAAAATGATGGTGTTCCTAAATTTACCATAGATCATTTTGAATGTATCATTTGTTTTGTTTAAGCTTTGTTATAGTGAATTCGTCATTAATAATCTCATTCCTTTCTATTAAAATTTATTCTAATCTATAAACAAAACTGCTGATGAAATAAAATACATATTTCAAATTATTAAAATCTCATAATAAAAAAAAAAACCTAACAAAATATTTGCCTATTTCATTAAGAATGATGTAAAAAAAAAAAAAAACCTATTAGCCAAAAAAAAAAAAAAAGATATATGGTATATTGGCGTCTTGGCAAATTACTAGACGGCAGAATTCTACAAAAACTCACAAAACAGAAGGCAATGAAAACAAAGACGATGACGACGACAGCAAAGATTTTGCAAAATTCCACAAAATAAAATAAAACAAAACAAAAGAGAATAGTTTCCAGAATTGTGCGCAATTATTATAAACAAATTATAGAGCTCTAAAAAAAAAAAAAAAAACAATACGAAATTACAAAAGTTTGAAGCTGTTCATTAAAAATAATTTAATTATAGTATTAAGAACATGCAAATGGCTTCGTAAAAATAAACTTTTTAGCAAATATAGAAAAGAAATTTTGTAAAAAAATAAAATAAAAATAAAATCTCGAGAAAAAATAAAACTTGTTATCGATGTACTTGACACAAAAATAGTCGAAAAAAAGTATATATATAAAAATTTTACAATAATTTGTGCACTAAAAGTAGTTGACTTTGAGACGTAATAAAAAAAATAACAACAAAACATTTCGATTAAATCAATAGACAGCGTAAAAAGTTTTAATTTTTATTGAATTTAAAATTGAAATACAAAAAACAATTAACGCAAGCCCTGGTTGAACTTAAGCTTAAATACTCTACATGCTTGCGAACACTGCTATCTATATAAAGTACAGACAAATATTTCATTTCAATAGTGTCCATAACATTTTTTAGAAAAAGTTACTCAGTGTCTTAACGGCCTTTTATAATATAAAGAGTGTCCCAGAATTAACGCAAGATTTGCAGTAAAGTGCTAGCAACTCTGAAATTAACGGCTTTTTATAATAAAAAGAGTGTCCCAGAATTTCCGCAAGTCCCAGAACTAACGCAAGATTTGCAGTAAAGTACTGGCAACTCTGAAATTTAGCAATTAACGGCTTTTTATAATATAAAGAGTGTCCCAGAATAACCGCAAGTCCCAGAATTAACGCAAGTTTTGCAGTAAAGTGCTGGCAACTCTGAAAATTAGCAATTAATGGCTTTTTATAATATTAAGAGTGTCCCAGAATTACCGCAAGTCCAACAATTAACACAAGATTTGCAGTAAAGTGTTGGCAACTCTGAAAATTAGCAATTTGACAGCTGAAAAGTTTAGGTCAAGTAGAAATGTAGCGTTACACGATAGAGCACGATAGAATTTTGTTAGGGTTGTCAGCACTTTCTTGCAAAAGCGTTTTCTAGGATTTGCATTAGTTCTGGGACACCCTTTATATATACTTTACAGTAACTCAGACATTTCTCATTCACGAATATTACAAACTTTCTTAAAAACTTAATATACTTAACTGAAGTATACAACAACAACAACAATAACAATCAAATATAATTGAGTCATAACAATGAAAAGTTCACAACAAGGAGAATTAAAGGACAATACACAAATACATACAATATTCTTCAATGCCAAAAGGATATTAGGTATATAGTTAAGTGAGTTTGTTAAAAATAAATCGATTTTTAACTTTTTCATTTTTTTGTGTATAAATTTCTTTATGAGAAATTAGCCAAATGCTGATCAATCATCAAAGTAGTCGATTATTTAATTTTTCAACACTTCAACAAAATATCTTTATTTAAAAGATTAAATAAATTATACATACGTGAAGAATACTTCCCATATAAATATTCAAGTAGCAAAAAAAAAAAAAATAAATACATAATCAACAACTGTCAGATACTGCGTCACTCAAATGTAACAGTTTAAGTACCTACATATTTTCCATATATACACACGTGTTATTACACGAAAATTCTATTTGTTTAATATTGATTTTTCTCATTCCATAAATAAAAATGAAATAAATTTTTCTACCTAGTTTTCGAGAGTACAAAGACCTCAAATTCTAGTTTTTTCTATGACTATTTTAGTTGCCCCGTATTCTTTCGAAAAGTTTTGCGTGTTTTCTGAAAATATTTAGCGACAAAAGTCAACTTAAATGTAGCATGAAATATGTAAAGAAAAGAAATAGTCTGTTTCCAAAAGAATTATGAAAATCAATGAGTTTTAGTTTATTTTTTTGTTTTTCTTTGCTTTATTATTGAACTGCATAAATTGTCAGGTAGCTAGCCTATTGTTTGCTGTCGTCTTGGTGTAAAGTCACAAAAAAAAACCAAAATAAATGATTTGTTGAACTTTTGTCAATATTGCGGAATGTTCTATCGTTTAGCAATCGATTTTTGTTGTTTTCTATTTTTTTCGAAGAAAAGCGTGAAAGAAAAATGCGTTTATTGCACTTTTTATTCCATGATGGCGTAAGCAGTAACGTAAATACTGAGTACGTTGCTCACTTTGTGTTTTATAAAAAAAAAAATTCAATGTGGTAACACTGTTTTATAATCTTTTCAAAATGATATGCCTTTTACACTACATCGTTATTTGATCAAATAAAGGAACACAGCCAATGGTGTCCTTATTGACTGTGTTCTTCAGTCTCATGTCTTCTACAAAATCTTCTCAGCCGTTATTTAATTAGATATATTTTTAGTATTGCCAGCAACTTTACATGCCGACCAATAAAACTTTTTATTTTCAGTGTAGCGCATTGCATAAACAAAAAAAAAAATATTTCAAGAATGGTTTTCCAGGTAACGTGAGCTGTTTAACGAAGTGGCTTGTTTGCATTTATTATTTTTTTTTTTTTTTTTGCCTGTTTACCTATCTGTCTGCATATCTGGCTGCCTTGGCTACACAAGTTGCTTTAGCGTGAGTACTTCCTAGTCTATCTCTCTCTCACAATGCTGCATTGCCTTCTTTGTTTCACTTTATTCCTCGTAATCCAGCATAGTTGTCAACTTAAAAGGAAAAAAAAACCAATGTCTACTGCACATTTTGGTTACTTTTGATCCAGTTTAGACCACAAAACACTTCACTTGAGTTTTGTTCTTTACAGTTATTTTCGTCACATTCACTTAACTTACATACACGCCGGCATGATGTCGCTTTTCTATAAATTTTTTTCCTATTTTCTTTCTTTTCGCGTTTTTTTTTCCCATCCTTGACTTACAATCTTGCATTGGAATTTTGTCAAGTTGGCAGGCAGTGACAACGTTAAAAACTAGCTTAGCAAAAATGCCAAGTTGTTGTTGTTTTTTTTAATACCCTACAAATGTAGCGTTCAAGAGTATATTTTACTTTTGTAAAGGAAACTAACAGTGGAACGTCTCAGCTCCGCATACATTAATTAGATATTCAACGCACTAAGAAATGTTTATCATTTTTTACACCAGCCCCACATAGTGTGAAGGGTATTATCAGTTTGTCGGAAAGTTTGTAACCCATTAAAGGAGGCATAGGAGTATGTATATTATTGACCAGATCGACGAGACGAATCGATTTAGCCATGTCCGTCTGTCTGTCTGTCCATCTATCTGTCTGTCCATCTGTCTTTCCATCTGTCTGTCCATCTGTCTGCCCATCTGTCTGTCCATCTGTCTGTCCATCTGTCTGTCCATCTGTCTGTCCATCTGTCTGTCCATCTGTCTGTCCATCTGCCTGTCCATATGTCTGTCCATCTGTCTGTCCATCTGTCTGTCCATCTGTCTGTCCGTCTGTCTGTTGCAATGCGTTTTTCTGGGAAAGTTTTAAAGATATTGACCTGAAATTTATAACTTAAGCTTTTTTGTGCTCCTAAGTAGTTTGTACGTCAGAATCAAGGTACCACGCCTATTTTTAGAGATAGCCCCCATACGAACTTACCACTTTTTTCAATTTTTTGTATGAAAATGGTTATTATTTTAAGAATGTATTAGCTACATTTTGGGTAAAAATACTTAAAATGGCATCCGATATCAAAAGAAAGGTGCCACGCCCATTTTTTGATATGGCCCCCATACAAACCTAGCGCCTATTTATCAGATTTTGTATGAAAATAGTTCTTATTTATGGATATATTCACTCCAATCTGTGTAAAATCACTTCTACTGTTATCCTATGAATATGCTACCGATATGTTAAGGATCGGGCCACTATAACATACATATAGACCCCATACAAACTCACCTTCCACTTTTTTTTTTTTTTCAAGAAAATGATTAAAGTTTCGTGTTGCGGGTATTTAAGCTTCGGTGATACCGAAGTTAACGTTTTTGCTTGTTTCTTTTTTTTTTTTTTTTTTTTTTTGTTAGCACTTAGCAAATTTTAAATAAAACTTATGCCAAAATACTTGAAAATGACATAATTAAATAGATGTAGCTTATTATTATTATTTTTTTTTTTTTGGCTTTTATGATTATTGTATTGTACTATATGTACTTTTTGGAATTAAGTAATTTTAACAACTAATTTACTTTTATTGCAGCATTACCCTTGCGCCTCATTGTGAATGACATTCAAACTGTCATCTCGACCACGCCTGCATTGACTATATTCTATTTCATACAAATTCTACTACAATATAATATATAGAGTTTTTTTTGAGCTCTTTCAAACATAATAGCAAACAGCATAAAATTTTTGTTCACTCTAATAGTTGTTGTTGTGGATATGCAATCAAGCATGAAATAGACTTGCAAGCATTTGTGCTTGACGCTTGTTAGATATACACATACATATACATGAATGCCTGATGCCTCTCTGTATGTGTGTGTAGCACAGCAGAAGGCTCAATAATTGAAACCGGAAAATATTTATTTTCATTTAAAATATTTGCATTTAAACCAAACCGGTATAAAAAAAAAACAGCGTTCTAAACAACAACCCCCTAAAAAAAGAAATTGTTTTACTATTGCTCTGCTAATCAAGAAGCAGGCAGACAGACCCCTTTTTTTTCTTTTTTAAATTGGTGTTACACATTCTTTTATTCATTCTATTGTCAAAATGCACAACAAAAACAATTGTGGAACAAACACGTATAGCTATTATCTATGACCAACACACAACTAGCTACTCAGAGATGATGTTGTTGAAAAAAAAAAAAAAAAATAAAAATAATAGCAAAGCAGTAAAAACCGGTGGTCAGTTTTATCTAATGGCTGCTTTAAATTCTATAAAATAAAATGATTTGTATAAAAGCAGAGATTGTCAATTATGCAGTCAAGGGAGCTATTTCTATTTATCTGTTTTTACGCAAACTGACAGCAGGTTATCTAGTTGAGTGCGTCAATAGAATCTCATATATAGAAAAAGCTATCGTATATAAAATGACAATTGAATATTTTTTTACAAACAAACTTTTTACGGTTTAAGATTTTTTTTTTTTTAGTTTTTATATACTTTCTAGTATCGAGTATGTTTGTGGCATTGGTAAATTTACTAGTCTAGCGTATATTTTCTCATTGTTTTTATAAAAAAAAAATCTTAAATCCAAAAAAACTTTTTTTTTTCAATTGAGTAAAACATTTTTAGCTTTACAAAATTTAAACATTTTCCATTTGGTTTAGTGGCTGGATTTGCCTCACATGGATTCCGTGTCACCAAGATATATTTGGTAATTGCGAAGCAGATAGATTGGCCAGAGAAGGTACAAATTCTGTTATTCCTCCTGGGAGGAATTCGACTGGAATTCCCATGGCATATCTGAAGCTGGGAGTGAAAGAGGAAATAATCAGAATAGCAGTGACTAGATGGACCACAAATCCCAAATGTAATTTCTCGAAACTTACGTGGCCAGATAGCAATAAACGAACAGCCCAACTCATACGCCATAATAGTCAGAACCTATCCATGATGTTGGGCGCTCACATGGGACACTGCCTGGTGGGAAGACATGCGTCCGACTAGGGGTAGCATCAAATGACTTCTGTAGGAGATGTAGAAACGAGGAAGAGGAGGAGACAGTAGAACATTTTCTCCTGCCCGTTAAGATAATTTTTTTTTCAGAAACCGTCTTCATAAGGAAATCGAGCTGGTTCGAGTAGGAGGATATAAAAGAGGGATATAAAAGAAGGATCATATGGTATCACAATGGTCCTTTTTGGCCTAGGTGACGTCGCGAGCATTCGCGGCGGCCATTCTAACCTAACCTAGTGGCTAGGATACCTTGATAGTAGTTGTGAATAAATATTTATTATCAGTTCAAACACTGTCAGGTCCTTGTAAACCTTCAAAATAATTTGTTGGTAGCTGTTTTTCAAATTAATGGAAAAACAATTTCAAAATTGATCAATTAAATAATATATATTCTTGTAATGTCCAGTTAAGTACCAACTGGCAGTTACTCCATATTACTCGACATTGAAAAAAGGACGTTTGTGAATTATTTGTATAGTTTTACATATTTCCCATATAATCTAGTGGCTAGGATGTCTGTCTCGTTAAAATATTTATTGGTTAAGTATTAAATAAATAATACATTAAATACTTCTTTAATGTAGGCAATTTAGTCAAGTTATACTAGGATAACTCAGCTGTTTATAAAGTCCAAATTTATAGCATCAAATATGTTTATTTCATTATACATTATGTTGCCAAGTATAGTAGAATACAAACTGGTTTCTTTAAGCTACTAACACATGCTTGTATGTCATAAACCTTAAACTTCTTCGAATGGTTTCATAACTCAAAACTGAGTGTATGCGAAAGAAAGAGAGAAAGAAGAATTACTAATAATAATAAAAAAAAAAAAAAACAGTTTACATAATGAATTTTAACGAGCAAAATTTTTACGCAGCTGCGTGCGTTTTATTTAAATGACAACACCACCACCTATGAGTAGACGACAATACTTCATTTATTCTCTAAACACACTCACAAATATGTACTTTAGAATGCACAACACTTACACATATAATATAACAAAGTTATACAATAAATTTATGGTTATATAAAATAGTAGCACAAATGCAAAAAAAAAAAAAAAAAAAAAAAAAAAAAAAAAAAAATAAGTAAAACATTTACCATTTCCTGTGTAAGTGCAACATCCTCGGCATTACGCGCATCCAACATAAATTCATGTAGTAATTTCATCATGGGTAAAAAGTTGAGATAAATTCGTAAATGTGTACGAGTAAAACAGACGAAAAAAAATTTAACAAAAAAAAAAACGCCAGCAGCAGGCGACCAAAGAAAAAAATTGGTTTTCAACGATCCAAAACGACAAAAAAAAATTCTACGCAGTCTTTGGAGTTACAGCACACAAGTTGATGTTCAACCAAAGGAAACCGAGAAGATAAGGCAATTACTCGCTGCTGTTGCGTTTTTGTTGCAATTTACTCGTTACTTTTTATTTTTCTTTTCCTTTATTTTCAGTTGAGCACAAACACAAAAATTTTGTATGCACTTTGAAAATATTTTATACAAATAAAATATTGATTTCCATTAACATTCTTTTTTTTTTTTTTGCACAGCGAAATAAATAAAAAAAAAATAATAAGCTACAACACTGTAAACAAGGCATACACCGGGTTTATATATGTTTTTTCTTTTTTCCTTTTTTTGCGGTTGTTGTTGTTGTTGTTGTTTTTAATATTATTGCACTCGTTACAACGTTTTTTAATCAGCTGTTATATACACAAAGTAAATTTCGCTACATCAGTATATATATACACAAACACATATATATATATATATGCAAAGGTGGTATTAC
The DNA here is from genome assembly GCA_018903435.1 of Leucophenga varia. Classification (NCBI taxonomy): domain Eukaryota; kingdom Metazoa; phylum Arthropoda; class Insecta; order Diptera; family Drosophilidae; genus Leucophenga; species Leucophenga varia. Next base: position 91,313 of record JAEIFJ010001870.1, read on the forward strand.
TCATAATAATTTTCAGCCTTTAGGATACAAATATACACATACATATACAATTATACATATATACACAATTAATAATCATCACTTGTTATTGTAGTTGTTGCGCATTTTTAAGCACTTTTTTATTGTAATATTTTTTTTTTGTTTTGCTTTAGAGCACTCAAAGCAACATAATTCATATAAATACATATGTTGAAAATATATACAATTTTTTTATTCACGTTGATTTTTTTTACTTCGTATTTTAATTTTTGCTTTACGACCACGTTGCTTCTTCTTCTTTTATATTTAAATAAAAAGAATAGCAAATAAACACGCACAACACTAACAACAAATTCGTTGCTACCAACTTTTAAAATGAACAATGACGAAGTTGCTTTTTTTTTTCTTCTTCTCGGCGTTTAAGAACAACTAAAGTCAGGAGACGAAAGGTGTTTCACATATGACGAACCAACTATTCGCGATATCAAACGATCGCAACAACAAAATAAGATCGTTTAAGAAAAAAAAAATATACGAGCGCAACAAACACCGAACGAGCGAGCAAACGTTTCAACTGTTGCGGCCAACGGCCAAACTAAATGTGTGAAATATAAAAAAAAAAAGATACTTGACACAAACAGTTGCTCGCGCTTTCAGCTGTAGCTGTTAAGCTGCAAATGTATAATTATTCTCAGAAGAGTATCAGAGAGAAAGATATATATATAGAGAGTGGGAGAATATACAACTGTGTGCCCCAAAGCGCCGGCTACAATGTGTGTGGATCTCAAAGCATAATTTGATTAGCACACAATTCGTATTTGAGAGCGAACAAACAAGCTTCAAACGTTTTACGAGAGCGTCTTAAATTAACATAATAAGCTCAATTTTTAAGCGAGAAAAAAGTAGACGATGCAGAGCAACAAGCAATAATAGCAAAGCCGCTCTTGGCAAAGCTTCTGTTGCGAGTGTAATATAAAAAGTTTTTTTCAAATTTTGCAAATATTAGATACTTTGAAAAATAATCCGTAAAAAAATTATAGCTGTCAGAGTAGCCAAACACAATATGTTGACTATAAATGAATGTAATAAGAAAGTAAATCGACAGCATAAAAGCTAACTGCATTTTTTAAGCATAAAACAAACAAAACACCCTATAACCAACCTTGTTAAATTACAATTTTTTTAGCAAATTAGAAAGTGGTTATACTTTAAATAATTTAACTCATTAGAATTGCTTTTAGAATAAAATAATTAGTATGTATTTTAACCTAAGAATAATTGCAATTAAGGTGTTAAATGAGTTCAACTCACAAGTTAATCGCTTAATTAAATAACTTTTCTATATGCAATTATAAATGCTTTTAGTAGTAGCGTAGGTTTTAGTTACGGTAAATGCATTACGTAATATACACAACAAATAACGATTTTTATCTATACAAACAACAAATTAATTTGTCAAACAATTTAACGAAGCATTAAAAAAGTATCTGTTAAATTAACAATGTAATTGCAGTTGTTAAAAACAATAATAAAATTAACGAGTGTAGAAAATAATACAAAGTACAAAATTCATATAATACAAATTTAAGCTTGAAAGAGATAGAGAATAGTTCAATTAAGTCCATTAATTTCCTAACTAAAAAGCATTAATCAATGGCTGCTGTTTTGCAAATGAGTTTTAAATTAGTGAATGAAAAAGATGTATTTATAAAGTAATTTTCAGAAGAGAGTTCCAATCTGGGATCAGTCAAGATTTGAGTTCGCTAAAATAAGTTGAGTGGAATATCGTTAACGTTTCCACTTGTACAGTGAATCAAAAGTAAATTTCTCTAATATAACTCTATTTCGATAAAACCAAATATCCAAGAAGTAAAAGGGGTACATTAAGTTTGTGCAAATGTAAGTTACAGGCAAAAAGAGGAATGATGGGCCCTATGAAGTATATTTATTCTTTATCACCATTAAAAGGAGATTCGATCTAGAGAACGAAGGTTCTATATCTGTCTGTCCGTCCATCTGTCCAACTCAGTCTGATTATCTTGGAGACTATAGGAGATAAACCCATCGTCTTTGAAACTTGTACTCCACTGAGTGAAGTGATCACTTATAAACGGTTTTTTTCTAGGCCCGTTTTAATGGGTTCTAGAGTAGAACATAAGTTAAAAATTAGATACAGGGCATCTTGTAGTCCAACATACTCGATTGCAGCGTTCTTTGTTGTTAACAGTTGTGCCTGTATATGATTACCGGTAGAGACCAGAGAGTGGGAAAACTTTTAACGTAACGAGAACCTAATAAAAAGAGAACACTTAAAAAAGAACGCGAGTTCAACAAGAGTTAATTAGATACAAAGACAGCTGTTGTTTAACTTGCTGCATATGAAAAAAAAATGAAAATAAAAATTGCAATAAGTAAAAAAAAAAATTATAAAAAATAAGGAATAAAAAGCCGATAATAATACTGCGGCGTATAAAAATTTTTGACAACAATATGAATAAAAATATGCATGTCAGATTTTAAAGTCAGATTTTTAAAAGATAATAAATAATAAAATGCCTAGAAGAAGAAGAGCTACACTGAACAGTGAAAGATACCATTGATGAGAGAGAGAGAGGCAAGTCATTGTAATCAAGAAATGCATACAAACAAATTTACACAAACACATACACACACTCATTGCGCTTGCTGCATATGCAAATCAGTGTGCTTTTGATGTTTTTTTTATTTTTACTGTGAAAAATGCCGGTTAGCATTGTGTGTGTGTGTGTGTGTGCGCATTTGATTACTAAAACAACAACGAAAATAAATACTTTAATATGCATTGCATTTTTTTTACATTTAAATTCTTTAAATTAAAGTATGTAAACCTTGATTGGGCTAGCAAATAATATTATATGGCAATTTAGAAAGTAAATAGAAATTTAATGAATTTAAAACTGTTTCTAATTCTAACATTTTATTTTTTTCATTTTTCTTACTCGTTTTTCCGTTACGCTTTTGTAATTGGAAAAGCACATCAGAGAATAAGAAACTTTAATGCCGTGTCTAATTAGAACATCAACAGAAAGAGACAGAAAATAAATAGTGCAAATGAATAAGAATGACAAAGAACAAACTAGAACAAAAGCATGCAAAATTTATGCAGTTACACACACAGTCAACCGCACATTTGCATACTAGAATGTAGCAACACATTTTAATGCAGTGCGCTGCCAGTGGGAAAACTAAAAACGAAGCGAAGAAAACAAGTGACAGTAAAGAAAAAAAAAAAAGAAAAGCGTTGCAAATTTGAAGCAGCTTTATGAGCACACACCCCCTACTTGGATAAAAATGCCGAGTGCACTAAAGAAATATGAATAAAAAAAAAAAAAAAAAAAAAAAAATAGAAATTTAAATAAAAGAGAAAATAAGCTGTAAAGATTAGAAGTGGAAAATGATCGATAGTGTAGATAGTGATTAAAGCCATGCACAATTATGCGAAAACGGTTAAATCGGATAAACAAAATGAAACCGATTCGATCAGTGTGAATTCAATGATTCGAGATAAACTTGAACGTATAATCGAACGAAACGGTTAATTTTGGTCGGATAACCGAAACTTCGAATATCGTTTTTTTGATTCATCGGCTGAGTCGATTATATCTGTTTGGCGAGTTAACCGATTATAAGCTCCAATAGGTTCAAATAAACACAACTTTGCTGATAATAAAAGTTGAAACTAGTTGCGAGTTACACTTTCGAATTTTAAAGGAAATCTCCAGAGTTTTACACTATTTTAGACTGACAATTTGCCCAAAATGTAATCAAAAAAAAAACTTCTAAGCATATTTGAGCATAAAACGTTAAACACATTTGCACATCTGCTCAACAGTCTGAATCCAATTTAAAGAAGCCACATGCAGCGACACATGTGTCTATCACAAAAAAAAAAAAAAAAACTCAATTTGCAAAAATACAAACCGTGTAAAGCAAAAACAACAACAATAAGTATAGCAAAAGCAAACACAAATCAATGACCTACGACATGCAAGAGTAAAAGAGAGAGAAAAATATACATACACATACAGAAGTATGCATGTAGTTGTAGTAGAACAAAAAAAAAAACAACAAAGTAAAAACGATAAAAGAAAGCAACAACAAAAACAAAAACGACAAAAACAATTAGAAGGCAAATAAAAAAAAAAAAAAAAAAAAAACATAGTCCGTAGTAAGACAGGCAACAACAAATTGTACGAACGCAACAAAAGATTGCAACGAGGTGAAGCTCTGCGTTCTCAATACATAATGAATGATATGTTGATACCTACGTACATAAACATACACAAACATATTTATTTATTTGATTGTATATGTGCAAGACAAAGACATTTGCTAAAATAGAGTAGTAGAGCAGAACGAAACAAAAGCTTAAAGTTACAGAACTCCTGTCTGGATTTTTCTTTTCCTTTTTACACTTCTTTTATATTTTTACTACTTTTTTTTTTGTTCTTGTTCTTGGACACACGTCCAGACTGATTTTATGTCAGTTGAGATTACGATAGCGCACAACGTTGCAGGCAATAATAGCAACAACAACAGCGATGTGGCATAAATAAATTTTATAACATTGCACAATAGTTGCCAATACTCTTTTTTAAGGCTTGTGTGTGTGAGCGAATGAAATAATAATAGTTTATGTGAGACCGAGCTTAGAAAATAATATAAAAAAAAAGAAAGGAAGAAAAAAGAAAGGAAGAAAAAAAGAAACTAGTAAAGAAACGTGTAAAAAGCAGGGCTGCAACCGGTTTTGTACTGAACCTGTTTTTGAACCGAATCGCAGTGTTTGCCCTAAACCATGAACCAATCCAGATCTTCCGAAACAAAACAACTTAAAAAAAAACCGTGGAACCGAAGATGAATGACCCGTTACACAACACTATTTATAGTTTATATGTACACCAGGTGCTTAAATTAAATATCACGATGAATTTGTTAAAATTCGTATAGAGGCTTTATGTTATATTAGCCCGATCCTTATCATATCGATAGTGTTCACTTAGGCGGTCTTTGGAATTGATTTTACTAAATTTTAATTGGATTAATTCAGAAAAAATAAATGTTTTTCACACAAGAACTCGAAAATGGGTAAGTTTGTATGGGAGCCATGCCTAAAAATGGGCGTGGCACCTTGGATTTGACATTGGATGACTAAAGAAGTGTTTTTCCCCAATTTAGAGCGAATATATTCATAAATAATTCAATCCAACGGTTCAAAATTATTGCGAACCAATTTTGCCAATTTTTTAGTATTTTCCAGCCCTGATAAAAAGTAAAAGAATTTTTCTTCTGCAACATTTGAAATATGATTCACAACAACGTGTAATAGACAACAGCTGCAGTAGACAGACGCCAATAACAACAACAACGAATACACTAAGAAAAGTTGCATAGTACAAAATATTCTCATAGATAAAATTGAGTAGGGTTGCCGAAAGAAAATTTAATACCGGAACCAGTAGCGTACCGATAAAAAAAAATTGCAGCGCGGGCTTTAATACTCACTCACACAAATCCCACCGATTAACCGCAATCTGAAGTTTCAGTGCATTTCTCTGTAGTTTCGCTAAATGCATTTATTTCCTATCTCTGTCTTTATCTTATTTTATTCTTTTCTTTTCTTCTTATTATACTTTTGCACCTGCTTCGATCAATTAAATTAAAATACGCACGAAGGCATCTTAAAATGCAATAAATTTTTTATAATTAAAATTATTTTCCTATCGAAAAAAAAATGCAACAAATAGGCTCGCGATTACAGAGAAATGCATTAACAACAAAAACAGTAAATAAATAAATAAAGTAAAATAATAAGAAAAAAAAAAGAAAGAAAGAAAATGCCTGCGTAAAATTATTCGCAAATCAAGTATTAAATTCTTTCATTTATTTCAAACGCATTTAGATGCGCTAGCAAAAGTACGAAAGTACGAAGGAGATAGCTAATTAATGAAAGGAAAGAAAGAAAGAATAAATAAACGTTAAAAGAACTTCTTTGCAGTATTTTTCTTTTTTAATTTGTATCAGAGTACAGGGCTATGAGGAAAAACCGAGAGGCAGACAGACAAAGAGAGAGATATGCGAGTATGTGAAGGGTAAGTTGCGGTAAACACAGCAGTGGAAAAGTCTAACTTAACTTCAATCATGAGATGATATCGAGTTTCCATGCAAGAATAAAAACGAACGAATGAACAAAAAAAAAAAACAGTACATTATGTGCAATGAGACCGAAGTCTTAATACACTAGACAATTGGAATAACTACAATACAAGGTGGCATATTGTAACTCTGTCTCTTTCTATTGTTGATACCTTAATTTGTCAGTCTCTGTCATTATAGAACAAAGAAGCTAAGCAACGATTAATTGGTATAAAATGATATGAAATGATTATAGCTTAATAAAATTTTTTGATTTATTGTATAATTCTATGTTACATTAATATGGTAACTGTAGGGTATAAACAAATCAAAAGAAACTCAAAAAAATTTAACTCAAACTCAAAAGTTGTTAATAGCGAAAAATTACGCGCGCATCTGGTTTCGTAGTTGCGCTTTTTTTTCGTGTTGCTGTTATTTTAACACAAATACACACGTATAAGGCTTGAAAATTGCAACAGGAATGCGAATTAAGCAAATATAGAGTTATAAAGAATTCTGCTTTATATATATTTTTTCATCTTTGTTTTTTGTTAAACAACATTTGCTAAAGAAAAATAAAAAGAACAGGTTCAAAAACTCATTGCCGGTGGCAAAAGGCGTGTGAAAGAAAAATTAATGCAAAATGCGTACAAAGAAAGAAAACAAAAAAAAAAAAAACTCCGGAAAAAGAACATCAGATTTAATTCAGATAACCGTAAACAATGTTTCAACTATAAAGAAGATCTAGACGATTAAGATAACGCTAAATATGTCGTCGTAGTAGGTTGTTTTATTAAATTAATAATTTTCAACCAAAAAAGCAGAACCCCTCTTTTTGTCCTATTCAGGGCTGTCAGGAAAATCTCTAGTAAAAATGCCTTTATTTGGTTTGTAAATCTTTAAAATAAATACTCGGTGTTACAGAACTTAGAAAGATTTCATTGTTCGAAGACAGTTTTCCAATATCTGTAAAGGGTTGCCATCACAGTTGAACATTTTTGTAGACATTTCATTTTCATATTTTATTCAGGTTTAATATAACCCAACCTACAAAGCTTTAATTTATGTTAAACGATAAATAAATTAATCTCGAATTTATGATCATACTTTTTAAATGTAAAATAATTTCACCGCCAAATAAATTAAGTTGCATGACAACTCTGCTAAGTGCATTGTTGTACATACATACGAACATAGATACATGAGCTCATAAATGCTAGTGCGGGCAAATTATCTATGATACTAGCGATAATTGCATTAGTTTACAATTTTTCCCATCACTAGCACTTATACATTTCCTATGCTAACCTGCCAACTCAGAACATTAATATTTTAAGCAGATACTTTTCAAAAATGAACATTTAATTCGGGTTTATGGTGTATTTTACTAAAACTCTATCAAATCTCTAACAAAAACTTGAGAGATTTGAAACCAAACCAAAAAGATTTGTGTGACACCTTGAAATCTCTTTTGGTTGGAATTGAGTTTGTAGAGATTTCACTGACATTCCCGATTAATCCAGCATATTGTGTCATCTTTCAAAAGACGTGAAATATATGCGGAAATATATATATTCAATAGCTTTAAATGCTGCTTATCTTTTAGACGATGTAAAGAATCCAATTATAAAAAGTCTAAACAAGCGCATTAAAAAGCTTACGCTGAAAAAAATAATTACCTTAACAAATCATTTAAGCACAGCAAATAATTGGAAGCCATTTAAAGTCGTCAACAGACAAGCACAGTAAAACAAAAAAATGCTAACGTCTTGTTGAAATGCTAAAACGCATCAATCATGGCCAACCATCTAACAAACATTCTAATAGCTGCTAATAGAAAAAAAAAACACGCTTATAAAGATAAGCAGCCAAGTGACTGACCTATCCTCCTCAAAACATTGGCAAATGACTAATGTGTCATAAAAAATAAAAAGAAAGAAAGAAAAAAATATATACTGCAACTAATTGCGTCTATATGCGAAAAATAGGAACTAAATGCCAAAAGTAACTGATAACATTGATAAAGAATGACTGAATGAATAAGTAAACAACAAAAAACAGCACTGGGGGCTGTGCTGGTGAATGACTGATTGGATTGGCAGCGTTGCTGTTGTTTGTCTATAACGGCAGGCACGACGACGTTTAGTCATTACTCATTTTAATAAAAATTGATTGAACGACGAGTTTTTAGAAGATAGCAAAAACTGAAATTATTTTATTTAATAAAAAATTCATGACTTGCTACTCACCGCTGCATTTCGATTTGCCGCAGCAGCAGCAGCCGCGGCAGCATTGTTCATATATTGATTCTGTGGTGGCATCATGCCCATTGCTGCTGCAGCAGCGGCAGCCGCAGCATGTTGTTGTCCGCCCATATAAACCAATTCAGCTGGCCCGGGTGGTCCCAGCTGACCACCATGTCCGGGCGGTGGTTTTGGTACACCATTCATACCGGGATGTAAACCACCGGTAGCCTGATGATGATCATACATATTGCCTCCAGGCGTTTGTGGATATTGTGGCATATGTGGTGGCATGCCGGCAGCTATTGCAGCAGCAGCTGCTGCTGCAGCTGGATTATTCATAGCATGATTTAGTAGATTCGAATTAAATTGTGATTGCATTTGTCCACTCTGTGGATGTCCATGTGGACCACCACCATTACCCATGCCCATGCCATTACCATTGTTATTACCAACAGCAAGACTCATACCGTTACCACCGAGTCCGTTACCACCCATCAGTTGATGTGGTGGTCCAACAGGTTGTTGTTGATTTTGTTGCTGCTGTTGTTGTTGTTGTTGCTGCTGATTGTGGTTCATTTGTTGCTGATGTTGTTGCATACCATTACCGCCAATACTGCCACCAACAACACCAACTCCCATGCCTCCATGTGGTGGTTGTTGATTATGCTGTTGTTGTTGTTGCTGCTGCTGTTGATGTTGCTGTTGTGCAGCAGCAGCAGCTGCTGCTGCAGCTGCCTGTGACATCATATGATTATGTTTAGCTACAGCAGCTGCTTGTTGCATTGCGGCCATACCTGCAGCCGCTACTGCTGCAGCTGTATTACCCATTGAGGGATGCAAACCACCATTTGTACCCATGCTACCGAGACCACCACCACCATTACCAACGCCCATGCCAATAGGTCCAATTGGTCCAGGACCACCACCACCGCCGCCAACACCAGTACCACTGCCAGGTGGTGCACCAGGTGCTGCATTTGCGGGATTCATTGGTGGATTGTATTTCCATTTATCAGGATTCTGAAATAAAAAAAAAGGAAAAATATTATTAATAACGTAACCACCAAAATTTTACCAGTTTTGTTCTAGATTAATAGTTAATTTATAGAAATATTATACGCTTTTTTCTCTTACTTTCTACAAATCATGTTTAAAAAATGATAAAAACTTTCATTTGCATATGATTCTCCTAAAAAGGAAAACAACGAACTAGAACTTCATTATCATTGCAAAATTTGGCAATGCTACATTTCGAATGCTGCAGTTCTGTTTCGTCTTCTTTTTTTTGCCTGTCTGTCTGTCTGGCAACTTTTGCAAAAACATAACATTTAACGACGTTTGGCAGCGCTACGCCCATTTACTATTGCCATAACACACTTCCTTCTTTAGACGTAATATTTAACTTTGTTTTTGTTGCTTTGTTTTGTCTGCTAGTTTTATTTTTATTTCTACTTCCTCTTATTCATTTATTCAGGCCAAAAGGATATGTAAAAAAAAAAACAAGCTCTTTTATATGGGCGTCTAAATTTATTGTATCTCCACGTTTCTCTATTCCAGGGCTACTTGCTATTTCTTTGAAACTATTTAACCTTAGATATATTTATGATTGTAGTATGTGTAATTAGCTTTAATGAGTGCTCTATAAATGCCGAGTAACGATTGAGTTATAATAAATGTGCCATTAAAATTGCCTTGGCGGCGACGATTAATGCTACGCTGATGATGTTCCGACAACAAATGCTCTGGATAATAGATGTATAGTGCAGTATATATAGTCTCTTCTTATTATATATCGTTAAATAGTTATCTCTAATGATTTTAATGAAATAAGAACGGCGGTAACTGATATCGTTACAATTAAATTGAATTGAAGGAAGCCGTTTATTAACTGAGAATTGATATTTATTTTGAAGTAGGGAATATTTGAAAAAGGGAAGCTGAAAAAAAAAACTAGTTTTTAAAAAATTTATATGAGGATGTCTTGTAGACTGAAAATACTTCCATTACAGTTTTGAGTTTTATTTCATTTTCAGCAAATTTGATTTTTTTTTTTTTTTGTATAGAAATTAAAAAGTAATAAAATTGACTACCCTATGAAAACACTCCAAGTATCGGTGTAATGGTGTAAAATATCGAAAATTTACACCAAAACACTGAGTTTTTGGTGACACCCCTGATAGTCTCCGATATAATGCGTTTCATATAGCAGACGGACAGAAATAACTAGAGCGACTTCCCTATCACTGTTGATCATAAATATATATAATTTTGATGGTAAATTTGAACAATCGATATGTACTACAATTAAATAATTTAAATTTTTTTTAAGAAAAAAAATTAAGATAAACGTCAGCAACTTTAATGACAAGATGTGATGAATAAGAAAAAACCTTTCCTCCAGACATAAATACGAAAGATGATGATGACGGCTAATTCGAAAAAGTATTTTTACTAGGCGGCAACAGTCCAAGCAGCTCGACGAACAACAGCAATGAAGAGATGATTGTCAGGCTAACTGGCTGCTAATGCCGTCAAAATGTAACCAAACGAAATTGCATTGCGGATGTTTTTGCCGTTTGCTTGTTTTCATTTTGGAAGACAGCCGGAATTTCAATTGGCCAAATGCCAGGAATGAGCAACAACAACACAAACCGATAAATAGAATGAAAAAATTTTTTTTCTATTTCTTTTACAATTTTTTTTTTTTTTTTTTTTTTTTTTGTTTGAAAAGTAGACAAACAAAATTCTTTAAGAAGCAACTAGGGCGAAAGAGAAATGAAATATTGCATTTAATTAGTTAATTAAGACTCATTCCAAAGACGAAAACAACAACAAAAACAACAACCACGAAGACGACGTAAGTAAAGTTATTGAAAATTATATTATTTTCTTTAAAAAGAATATATATATAAATATACTTACATCTATTCCATGCTCGTCGCCACATGCCCAACGTGTTTGTTGCTGTTTTTGCGCAAATTGTGCAGCATATTCAGCTGCGGCAGCATCATGCAATGCCGAACCACTACCGGGTGCACCCGGTGAGGGACGTTGGAACACATAGCCAACTGCTGCAGCAGCAGCAGCGGCACTGGCAGCATCATCCTGCATATTACGTTGATCCATGCCAACGACACCGACACCGACGCCTCCAACGCCGACGCCACGCCCATTACGATCATCGTTACCACCTAAAAACTTCATGTGTTGTTGATGTTGTTGTTGATGAAATTGATGAGATTGTTGTTGTTGTTGTTGTTGCTGCTGCTGCTGTTGTTGTTGTTGCTGGTGTTGCTGATAGAAGGGCGTATAATGTTGCGGCGGCTGTGGCGTTGGATAATGTAGATGATGTTGCGGCGATGGCGTCGGTGGCGCTACCGTCGATATAGAAATCGTGGGCGTGGTTAACAGCTCAATTTTGACGATTTTTTATAAACACGTGCACGTCGCGTAAAATATATATGTATATATTTTTTTTATATATAGTATCAAGTGGTTTCTCTTGTACTATAATTTTATCTTTAATTTCTATTTATTTGCTTTTTACAAATATTACACAAATTCTTGAGATATTTTTTATTTTTATACACAGAAAAAAATTAGACAATAAACCACACAATTTTTTTTTCTTTTTATTTTTTGTACACAAAACGCAGTTTTGAGACGAGCACAAACAAATATTGGAATTTTTTTATTTGGGAATTTTTTCTTCTTCTTATTTTTCAATAGAAACCGTGTTTAATTTTTTTAAATCTTTTTTTTTATAATTATTGGGAGCGCGATTTTCTTTGTTTCTTGTTAAGCCTTAAATTTAAATTTCGATTATTTGCAGATTTTTATTGTATTAATTTATTAAGATTATATTTTACAGAGATATTTTAATTAATTTAAATTTTTAATTGAAGTGATCGCTTGGATCGTTTTATTTAAAAACTATTTATATATTTTTTACACTATTTAACAAAATTTACAAAGAAGCTAATTTTAGATGAATGAATAATTTTTACATATCATGCATTTTTTTTTTGTTGTTGTTGTTTAGTTTTATTTTTATTTTGTTTTAGTTATTATTTCGATGAATTTATTATACACGTTGAGATGACGACAAATATACACACTGTAAAAGAAATAGAGAAAAAAATATATAATAGATTAGTAATTACAACATATTATGAAAGAAAATTCAAAAGATATGCTTAATTTGGTTGCTTATATTTAGCAATTCCTGGCAATTTACGAAATAAAATTAAAAATATTTAAAAAGCACTCAATTCCATATACCATTGACGTCCAATCATATCACGCATGTGCTTCAAGATTAACATGCAATCACACAGACAAACTCTAAAGCGTAAAAAAAAATTGCAATAAAAGAAGAGAAACAAACCAAAAATACTTGATCAATATATCTCTCTTTCTCGATATGTTTGATCAGAGACATACACCAGAGGTGTTGTAAGAGTAAAATTAGCAAATATCGCTGCTTACAACGCTTATAAATTCACTATTCACGTAATCAATTACCTCAGCGCAAAAAAAAAAAAACACACTGAGAAAAAAGAAACTTTTGCATGTTTCTCAAACACACAACACAACTTTTACTGCGCCGAGCTTCTACCTTTGCGGTGGTCATGGATCACTAAAGAGCAGACAGAATATGAACAAAATGGAAGAGCAATAAGAAAAAAAAAAAAAAAAATAAAAAAACTGAATATAAATGCAACAAAGAATATTTACACAGAAAAGATACGCAAAAATAAAATTAAAGAACAATTTAGAACAATAGTTTTAGAAGTGCATAGTAAGTACGTGAATGAATATATGAAGTACAGTAAAGCTTTGAATACAATTACAAATTGCTTTTTTTTGTGTTTTACTAAAATATTAAATTACAATTAATCCTCATGTAACCACAAAAAGAAAAAAAAGTTTAAAAAAAGTATCTCAACTAGAAGATAAACACAAAGAGCAAAGCATAAAAAACAAAGAAAGGCACATAAAGATAAGCAAATACATACATATGTATATAGCGAAATAAGAATTCGGCACATGCGGAAACTAAACAACAAAAACAATTAAAAATTAGCAACCAAAAAACAAAGAAAAAAAACCTATGTAAATAAAATATAACAACAACAATATCAAAGTAAGAAAGAGAAAGACGCATGGGGATGCCTTATGAAAGAGCGTAAAATATAAACGAGCACGCATTCAGAACCGATGAGTTAGCGAGATAGACAGAGAAAGAGAGGGTAAGTACAAAGACAAGACAACGACAACAAGCGTTCACAAATTTTTGCGCTACTTCAATTGTAAATGATGACAAACGGGCTAAATAAAAAGTTAATTAAATTAAACTATGCAAAAAAAAAAAAATAAAAACATAAACACACACATAACAAGCGACAAAAGAAAGACGCGAAATATATACACAAACATACATATATATAAAATTATTGTTTTTGCTATTTACAGACTACACACGTTTTTCTTTATTTTTAACATTTTTTTTCTGTGCTTTGCTTTTGCGGCAAATGTGTTTTTTTTAGATAAGAGGGCGGCGTTTGTATATGTATTATTTTGCTTTTCTTATTGGGAAAATTCTTCTATAAGCGCTCTTTTTTTTTTTTTTTTTTTTTGATGATTGAGAGAGAATAAACTTTTAGCGAGTAGAGAGTTACGGCGACAAAACGTAAAAGAAAAGACAGCGGCGGCAGAAACCCCAAAACAACAACAACAAAAATAACAGTGAAAAGGATGATGACAAATGTGCGATGAAAAGGAGCAGACGACGACGACACATCGAAAGAAATAAAAACAACAACAAAAAAACTGAACCATAATACAGTGGTGGTAAAAATTATTATAACATTTGTTAAGTAAATTTTGTAATTGCTCTAAATTTTAACAGATGTTCTTTATGTTAGCAAATATAATTTAAGTCTAAAATTGTAATGAAATCTTGATTTTTGTAGCGATTTAAATACAACGAATAAAAAAATGTTTTTGGACATATTTGATTTCAAATAGTGGGGGACTTGGTAGCCAGTTCTTTACAATTCATAAAATAACATCAAAAGATCTTTTTCTAACCCACAAAATACTTAGGTATTCATAATATTGGGAAAATCTCTTATTGAAAAGAAACATGGTGTTTTTCTGGGTTCGTTTCATTTCTATGAAAAATGGAACACTTTTTGTAAAGTTTATGGGTTTTTTAAGGTTTTCACCATAATAAAATTTAGCTCCAATTTTTACTACGATATTCGCAATCAGCGTATCAAAATAAGTATTTAAAACAAATATAGGGGAGGTCCCCCCCTATGCTGAAGTACACTCAATTTTTTTTTATTGAATAACACTCCACACAATACCAAGTTAAAAATATTTTTAAAAGATATTTACATATTCAAAGTTTGTATTATTTTTTTCATATTTTCTTTCATTCATATAATTTCTGCTACTACAGTTTTTTTCGTCATTATTCTTGTTTTTATATTACCATGCATAACACTGTGCATGTATTTGTGATTGTGTTGCCTTGTACCTATCTGTGTATCGGAAATATTTTTATATAAATATTTTTTTAGTAAATTTAGAAAAACTATAACAACAACTTAATAGAAAAATCGAAGTAAAATTTTTTTTTTTGATTGTATTAAAAAGAAAATCAAATTGTTTTTGCACACAAATGCAAGCCAGCAAGCAACTGAGCAAGGCAAGAATGACAGAAAAAAAAACAACAATAGCGCGCACACACACACATACAAACGCTGCTACGCTGATGGCAAAGTTGACGTTAGCGTCGTCGACAGCAGCAATTGCACTTTAAGACGGATCGGTGCAGTAGCATAAAATAAAAATGCCCAAAATTAATTGATTTTTACCTTTTCTTTTTAGTTTAATTTTCTTTTTCACTTTTAAAATTTTTGTGTGCAAAAATGAGATAAAAATCGCGTCTGCGGCATTTTCTTTTTATTTTATTTTTAATTCTTGTTGTTGTTTAGATGCGTTTACTATGTATTTATATATATGTATGTATTTATATAGAAGCGTGTATCTCTTTTACATGTGTGCGTTTGTATATTTTGCACGTCTGGACTTTTTACATATATATGGTATATATATATATACGTATGTATATATAACACACTCTCGTTGCAAATGATTTTATAAACGGAAAAATTGTTTTTTTTTTTTTTTTTAATTTTCTTTACATCGCCGTCGTCGCGCACAATAACAAAATGCACACACAAAGAAAGAACAAATGACGAGAATAATTTTTTTGTTATTCTTGCTGAATAAATTTTAAAAAACCACAACACTCACACGCACTAAATAATATTTTACAAACAATTATTTTTTTTTTTTTTTTGCCTAAATATCTCTACATAAAAATGTGCTGCTTATTAATTTTTTTTATTTTTACAAATTTATTTACACAGGATGAAGAACGAACGAACGAACAAGAAAATTCTTCCTCGTCGCGACAACAGCGCCACACGAAATGCTGCCGCTTGCTGTGCTTGATTCTGCTGCTTCTTCTCCTTTTTATTTCTTTTATTCTTTTCAGCTGAGGTCGCTCGCTGAGTGAATAAGAGTAAA
Organism: Leucophenga varia; assembly: GCA_018903435.1. NCBI lineage: Eukaryota > Metazoa > Arthropoda > Insecta > Diptera > Drosophilidae > Leucophenga > Leucophenga varia. Next base: position 107,314 of record JAEIFJ010001870.1, read on the forward strand.
ATTGTTGAGAGTGATACAGAGAAAAAGAGAGAGAGAGAGAGAGATAGAGAGCGAATTAATGCGCGTGCAAAAGAGTAATGCGATTTTTTTTCTTTATGTAAAACTCAAATGCAAAAATTTAGTTAATTTTTTACTTAAAAATAATCTCAATATTTGAATGATTAAATAATATTCTTTTGTTTAGCTCTCCATTAGTGCATTCGATTTTTGCAGCCCGGTGCTCGCTCATTTATAAACAAAAAAAAAGACATGCCGCGCAGATAATATACAACGTGCGCACAAGCGAGATAAGTATAGCGCTTGCCAGTGCCGCTACTAGCTGTCAAGTGCAGCAGCGAGTTTGTTTTGTGTTACCAGATTGTTTGAAAAATCCGCAAAAAAAAAATTATATTTTGTGACAGGGTATTACAATATATATATATATTTTTTTTTTTGTATAAAATGGACAACACACAATAGAAGAATATACAATTCAAAAGGAAATTTACGGGAATATTTAACGAGAAAGCAGCTACCGTAACACCAAGCGAAAACAGCGAATTTCAACATTAATGTACCGATTAATAATTAGTTCCATTAGGCAAGACATAAGACAAAAAAAAAACTCAGAATTTCATTCGATAAGGTAAACACTCAGTATCAACAAAAAAAAAAATTAAATCAAAACTGAATCTTCTAGCTTTATGGCAACTCTAAATTGCGTTATATGTGTATTTATGCCTGTGTATGTACGGTCTACAAAAAAATATAGCAGGCGCTATAAATAATTTATTTTATTGCATTTACACTTCTTATGCTGTTTTCTTTAAAATATCTCATAATAATTTAATTCAATAGAACAAATAAAAATATTTAAAATATAAATTTAAAGGAAAAAACGCAGCATTTCATAGCAAAAATAAACGCTGCAAATGCAACTTCACAAACACACACACAACATCGCATTTACACACAGAGCACCACATTTATTGCAAAGACAGCGGTTTGCTGTTGACTTTGCTTTGCGTTTTGTTTTTGTTTGCGGCTTTTTTATCATCTTTTTTTTTTTGTTCGATTTGTTTTTGCACGCCTTTTTTATTGTTTTCACGCTATTTTTTTTTATATAGATTTGTTACATACATTCAAAAGCGTACATAATCAGTTGTTTAATTAAATGCGCGCACATTTTTGCCGCTTCATTTTTTCATACATATATAATTTTTGTTTAAAATAAAAATTAGGAAAAGGAAAAAATAGTATTAATTTTAACTCCTTTTTTTTTTATTTCATTTCATACAATTTTTTTTGTTGTTCTAAAGGCAATGGCCGCCGCTACATACGGCGCCCAACAGAGAGCGCTAATGTGTGCGTCTAGAATATTTTCGTTCTTCTTTTGCCTTTTTTGGGAAGAGACAGGATTTTTTTTCTTTTTGCTTTGCTTTTTGAAGAAGCAGAGTGGATAAGATATATGAATAATTAAATTTGATTTTATTATTCTATTTTTCACTTTGATTACACACCTTAGCTTAATTTCAAGCACATTTTTTTTCATTCGCTTTATTTTTATTTTACAAAAAAACACATGCGACGAAAATGTTCGTTATTTCATTGGGCCGCGCGCGTTGCTCCTCACGTTGTTGTTGTTTCTTAGTATTTTTTTTTGCTGCTACTTTTGCGAGCGTTGTTTTTGTTATTTGCTTCTGTTTGTCTTTATATAGCACATACGAAAAAAAAAAATATTTGATTGAATTAATCACGCCGCCGACGCGCACAATACGTTTAAATTTATGAAACTATATAAATTACACACATTTATTTTATATATTACAGAAATTACACATTAACTTAATTTTAAATTTACACTCGCGCTCGCTCGCTCGCTCATCTGCTTCTGTTTCTTTTTATTGTCTGCTTCCCTTTACGACTTTACACAAGAATAAGCAGAAGCAGCAGTGGAAAGCAATTGCAAACAAAATTATAGCATGCCCAATGGAAAATTTAAACATATGTGTTTTTTTATAGGGATGGTACGATGCACAGAAGTCGCTGTATGGTAGCTGTCGGTAAAACAGGTTGAAAGTCGATAAAACAGGTTAAAGTGACGATATAGGAGTATGTGTGGATGCAGCAGTCTCATGGCGACCATCGACTACGATTTTCGATTACCGATATTAACAAACGATTGCAGATCGGTCTAATCGGGTTGGGTAACGGAGATAGACGCAATAATCTAGTGTCTCTCGCACGCACTTCATCCATGCAATTGGTTAGGGGGAGACGCCCACAAGCGTTGTACAATTTAAATTGAGCAGATTCACCTGCTTTTTGAAATCACGGTAATTTTTTTCTTGTCGTTGGCTGCAATTTATTTCACAGCTAGTATGTCGCATTACACTTTTTCCGAGAATAATGCAGAAATCTTATCGCTTGCCAATGATATACAAAACTTTTTCGATAGTTTAACAAGAAAATTAAGAATTTTAAGCGTAGAAGTTGGCAAAAAACATGCAGAAAAGCAGATATTAATCAAGTGTAAGCGTGTCTGTGCAAGCGGGCCACGTCGCACTACACCGCTTTCATATAATGGCAATTTTTACTTTCGTGATAAACGTGGACGCAACTGCCCGAATGTGCCGGACTATGAGCAACGTAAGATCGCGGCTGGTGAATTATTTCCAATGGACTACAATTTGAAAGCGCGTCACCTTTGGACACACTTTGACCAAGCATTGCTTATAAACGGTGTCAAGGAACAGGTACGTAAAAAGATTTATGTATAAAATACAAATGAATTATAATAATTTAAATTTTTTTTTTTTTAATTTAAGCTTTTCGATCAGTTGATGGTTTTTAACAAACCGAAACCAGCTTATGCCGCACGTTTGAAGCACATTGAAAATGTTAAACTCTCCGAATTGCTGACAATCGCAAACGCGGAGCATAAATTTGAAATTTTATGGAATCAAATTTCCGGTCACAACTTGCAACACCGTCATTCGGCTACGAGCTGTGAGGCAATTTGGCATATATATTTGGATCCAAAATTGAAACGTGCCAACTGGACAACGGACGAAGATAAACGTTTGATTGTTGCTGCCAAAGAATATAATTTTCAGAATTGGCAACGCATAGCGGAAGTGGTGGGTGAACGTTCCGGTTTTCAGTGTTTTTTACGTTATCAAACAAATCACTCGTATATTGCGGAAAAACCGCATGCAAAATGGTGCAAGGAAGATGATAAAGCCTTATTGGATGCCGTTGAACGCGCACACGATTCGCATGAGAATAAAATAAACTGGCTTACGGTTTCACGAAAATTTCCAAATGCAAACTTGACATTTTTACATAAACGTTATGATTTGTTGACTAAACCACGTATACGCGCTGGTAAGTATCCGTAATCTAAGATGAATTTAATGAATTGTTAACTTAAATTGTAACAAAGCCAAGCCAAGCCTCGCAATGATCTCAACTAGAGATGTGCATGGGACTTAATGTTTGATTCCGATTCCGCCTAACGTAATTGTCACATGGATCCCGAAATGTTTGTAACCTTTTATAAACGGATATTTTTTAAGATTTTTAGAGATATACTAAACAAAAATTCTGGAAAGCTCTCCAAAGTTTACTAAAGTCGAACATTTTTTTCATTTCCTTTTTTTTTTTTATTTCAGAACAATTCACACCCGAAGAAGACGCACGTCTTATGGAAGCCTTCAAAAGATATTGTGGTAAATTTTATTGTTTTCCACGTAGCTTATTTCCAAATCGTACACGTGCACAATTGCGACAACATTACTATAATACGTTAATACAACGGCCACACATCACGACATGGACCGAAGATGATGACAAAAAATTAATGGATTTTGTTGCACGAAATGGTACCACGTCATGGATTCAATGTGCCAAAATTTTAGGTAATCATACACGTACTGGTTGCCGTACACGTTACTTAACGATTGAACGTTTCTTGAAAAGTTATCCGAATGCTGCAGCCAAAGATTTTCCACGTAGAAATAAATTACGTACACGACGTAATTATGAAAACGTTTCGATGGAACCGCCAAAGAAAAGACGTCGCAGTTGTCGTGAAGATATTGCTGATGCCACCGTTGATGCTGTTGCTGCTGCTACTGAAAACGCGACATATTCCATTCAACGTTTACGCTCGTTTCAATTTAAAATGTATAATTTTTTTAAATACACTTACGGCAAAGGTATTGATACGGAAAATACTATAATAGGCGCCGAAACGAATTTCAATTTTCGTATTTTGTCCAAAGTTTTGAACTACAAGAAACAACAACAACAACAACAATCGAAGAAGAATTCCATAACATGTGTTACACTGCTACCGTATAATTTACGCTTAAAATATGCAAATATGTTGAGCGAACTGCCGGACAAGGAGGAGGAGGAGGAAGAAGATGGGAAAACAAAGAAGCTAGCAGTTGCTACCTATTATAAATTGCCATTAAATTGGTGCACACTGGCAGCATTTCGTGCTATTTGTATACAAATGTCGCAGCCGATATATAAGCCGGAAACGAACGCGGAGACAGAGACAACAACTTCAAATTCAAATGAATCAGAAACTGATACGGAAGAAGACGACGATATGAATTTGGAAGATTCAAGTGATTATGATACTGAAGAGCATGAACAACTTTATATTTATCGTTTGCGCTTGCGCTCAATTTTATTCAAAACAATTTTAATGTGTCGTTTGAATCCGGAAAATGATTTAAAAATACCGGAAACTTTGCGACAACAATTTTTTAATATAATTAATTTTTTTTTTTTTAATATAATATTTAAAAAGTCTAGTCAGTTGAGTGCCTTTGTGTGCCCACACAAAGTAGTACAGCAGGATAAACCAACAAACAGTGAGATTGTGTCTTGTATACTTCTAAAGCCGAGCAGCACAAATATGCCAGGAAAGCTAAATGCAGACAGATGTACATAATCATCTAGTTTTAAATAATAAATAGACCCATTCTACTATATTTCTAATAATCTTTATTTTTGAATGATATAAAGTTTAATACAAGTAATGTAATTTTTTTTTATTTTATGTTTTTTCAGATGCATCTAGTCCTTTTATGATTTTTTGAAAATCGTTTTGAAAAAATTAAGAGCTGTAAAATTAGAGTCATTTCTTTGTGTAACTTAAAATTATGTTTTCCATTTGATTTTTTATGGAATAAATTACAAAAAAAAAAATCTTACAAAATGTTTTTATGCTTCAAATAAAAACTTTGAAGATGATTTAGATGAGAAAAGTTAATTTATAATTTTAATTTTTTTTTTTAATGACTTAATTGGGGTTATAGGTCATATTTTTGCTTCTCATTGTTTTTTTTTTTTTTTTTTTTTTTTTGTTATCGTGTGATGTGTTGCGCTTTTTGTTTTTTAAATATGATTGTTAATTTATGACGCTTCATTGGAGGATACTTCAGCATTTTGCTGTTCTTCATCTTCATCGGAATCAACGGATTTAACATCATCATCGTCGTCCTCATCATCATCATCAGCAACCTTTCCGTTATTTCCATCGCCGCCGCCGCCAGTGGTTGAATCGCTTGCATCATTAGCAACAGTTGCCGCTGCTGCAACTTTTTTGGGCGTCCAGTAGTTGTGTTTTTTTGATTTGGTTTTGCAGGACGACGTCCACGTTTTTTCGGTACTACAACATCGTCATCATCACCACCATTCTCATCATCATCATCATCATTATCCTCAGCAGCGGCAGCAGCTGCAGGACGTTTAGTGGTAACCTTTGTTGTTTCGGCATTTGGCTTCTTACGTGCAGCAACAGTAGACTTAACCTCCGGCTGATTGTCATCGGAAGCTAATTAAAAAAAAAAAAAAAAAAACAATTTCTCATTAAAAAGTTAATTATGTATTTAGTTACAACTTACTCTCTTCCTTTGATGCAGCTACAGCATTCTTGTTACGATTTTTACGTGACGTTTGCACTGTTCCGTTAGTTACTGCTGGACGTGAAACTTCAACTTCAACGTTTTTTTGCACTACTTCATCATCGTCATCATCAATACCATCATCATCATCATGTTCATCCTCATCAGAATGCTGCTGCTTTGTAACTTTTTTACTTCCTTTTGGTCTACCGCGTCCTTTTCCGGTAGATGACGCTGCCGTTGGTTTTTTATTTGTTGGCGCGGCGGCAGCAACACCATCCTTTCTAGCCGGACGTCCTCGTTTTTTCGGTATATTAACCACATCATTAGCGCCATCGCTACCTGCATCGTCTTTTTCAGCATAAGCGACAGGAGCTGCGCGAGCAGGACGACCGCGTTTCTTTACCTTATCCATTTGAATTTGACTTCGTACAAAAGCGAGTCGTTAAGAGTTGGTGTAGTGGTGTGCGTGTGTATTCGTGAGCGTCTGTCTTACTGTACGCCGGCTTTTTTTTTCTCTATGCTTCTCTTTAATTAAATTTTATTTTACTGCTTATTAAGTTTTTCAATGTTCTTCAATTTTTTTTTTTTTTGTATTTTTAAAAATTTGTATATATTAATTTTTTTTATAAAAATTTATTGACGCACCGCTTTTTATTTATTTTTATTTTATTTAAAGCAAAATTTTTTGCAATAAACGAAGTTAAGCTCGCGCAAAATTAAATATCTCTATCACTATTGCTCTCTCATTCTCACGATGCCGCTTCTGCTTGTAAGTGTTAAAAGCTTTCTTAAAAAGGTGTTGGTAAATAATAATTATAGAGCGCCATGAATTATTTTTAAATTTGTACTTTTAGTTTATATTTATTCATTTTTGTTTTAATTTCAGTTATAGTAAAAAAAAAAGTGATTTTGCAATGAATTTTTTAAGGCCTAAAGGCGTGTTCCACTCTTGTCTGAGAGTTTTGAGACTCATAATTGAGCATATTTCCGCTGTATAGAAGCATATCATAAGGGGTCTTCCCAAAGAATTTTGATTGTATGAATTCCAACAGATTTGAGCTTCGGATCCACTAAAGTTACGAATTTTCCTTGTTCTTACCTTAAGATTCTTTTTGGACATTGAATTAAATAAAGTATATAAAAATCATTTAATAACTTTTATTTTCAATTTTTTTTTTTTATTAAAGAGCTATTCTTTTATTTTTATTATATAAATTATATTTTTAATCTATCAAACTTGACTTAAATAATTTACTCGTCTCAGTGAAAAAGTTCAATCTCTTGTTATATTTGTCCCGCATTACCGCTGTGGCCTTAACTATATATATTTTTGTGGAGAAGAGACCTTTTATCCGTCTGTTTGTTGCTGCGCGATTTATTCGCTCAGTTTTAAAGATATTGTGCTGAAATTTTAAACTCAAGCTTTTTTAGGTCCTGTGTGCAACGTCCACTTTTAGGTAATATCCAAAATTTTTTGAAACAAATTTATTTATAGAGCAAATGGTTTCAAATATGTTGCTTCTTATATCAAGCCAAATCTTCAGTTTAAAATTTGTTGCGACCGGACCGCGAATTTATAAATTTTTAAGAACATTTTTAATTTGTTTAGTTTTTCTAGATACAATTTAATAAAAATGCTGTTCACGAAAATCTCTATGAGAGGTATATGTATGAGCTTCGGTCCAAATCGAAGATAGCGTTTTTCTTTGTTTTCATTGCTTAAATGCTATTAGATAATTCCCTGCGCCACTGATGATGGCCAGCACATTTAGCCAAAAGCATTTAGTAACCCATTGGAATCGGCATATAAGAAGTGTATTTTATTTAGTTAAAAACAATAATTTTTTTTTTTATTCATTTATTTTGTTTATGGTGTGTTGTATTGTGAAGATTGACTCTCATCGTCTACCTCCGTTGAAAACTCATCGTTATCTTCGTTTACATTTTCGCTTACAGCTTTGCTTTGCTTATCTTGTGTAATACAGGATTCATTGGAATTTTCTGAAACTTTTAATATAAATTCCGTATCAGATATTAAATTCTTTTGCGCCTCTTGCAATTCAATTGTATGACTCTGTGCCGCTGCGTCAATATTGTCAGCTTCAGTTATATCATTTAACATTGTTTCATTATTAAATGAATTCATTTCGATGGTATTATCTGCGACACGCACTTTTGGGCGACCACGTGGTCTTCCGGTCGGACCTACCCATCTTTGTGGATTTCCTGATAGTGGACGACCAGGTCGTTTCTTTACCGGTGGTACTACTGTATCTTCACTGTTTATCATTGACTCTGTTGCGTCTCGCTTTGTTGCTTGTTTATTACTTCGTAATTGACCACTTTTCTTTGGTCTTCCTTTTCCACGTCCCGTATACGCAATATTTAAATTAATTGCGCCCGTTGCCGGTCGTCCAACTGGCCGTCGTTCAATTTCATCATCATCAGATTCTGCACAAAATAAAATGTTTTAATAAAGTATTTTAACAAATAAAGCAACTCCACATACCATCATCACTGTTTTTTTCCTTTCTCGGTCGTCCACGTCCTCTTTTAGATTTCTTCTTGCGCGGCTGCGGTTTTTGTAATTTTATTTGTGGCGTTTGTCTTAGAACGAAATCATCATCGTCGTCATCGTCATCATCGTCATTCGATTGAAAATCATTATAATCAGAGAGATCTTGTTTTCGTGGTCTACCGCGTCCTTTGCCGGTGCTAATAATTATTAATTTATTTGTGCGTGCCTTTGGTGGTCGACCTGGTCGTCGACGTTCTGTTGATGTTGTTGCTGTCGTAGCTGTTTCGCTACTAGTATCATCTTCTGTGTCATTCTGCGCATATGTCGCATTATCACCAAATATATCTGTCATTATCACAGATCTAATATTTATTTGTGTTTGTTATTTTTTATTTATTTTCTTTTTTGTTTTTGTTTTTTGTCGTGGTATATCTTGCCGAATTTTCCAATAAGTGTTGTAAAATGAAGCAGTACTTAAAAGTGTTGTAAAAGATTCGTTGCTGTATGAATTTTTTTTAAATCAAAAACTTGTGCATTAGACTAATTGTAAAACACCACCGCAAGCTGCCCAAGTCGTTTCTTTGCCGGCGTCTCGTTTGACAACGGCTCAGCAGCTTGATTATTTCCTTTTGCAGTTTCGCTTCCATTTTCATTTTCATCTCGTGCAGCTGAAGCAGCAATGTCGGCTACTGAATCATTGTTTTTTGGGACCCAGATCAAAACACTTCCACGCATTTACTTAGTAGTGTTGCAAACACGGAGTAAAAGACGTTGCAGTTTAAATGCATCAAGAATTAATGCACTTCATTAACTTTTTTTTTACTTCATTAACGACTTAAAAATGTAATGTGTTTCTAAGTAATGTGGTTTTAAGTTTCTAAGCTAATCTTGTGTTCCAAATGTACGACCATATAAACAACAACAAACATAACAAATCTAAAAACCAGTGTTGCAAATGTCAGACTAGCGCTTTTGATAAAACAAAAACAAACGCCATTGCGCTTCGGACATATTTTTGGCGCGTATCCTACTGTTTATTAATGAATGAAAAAAAAAAAAATTTCATTCTATTATTTATTTTGTCGAAAATAATTATTTTATTATAATTTTTTTTTTTTTGGAATCAAATTAATGCAGTATTTATTATGAAAATTAAAATTGTTTTTTTGGTGGCTTTGATTTAAATACAATAAACATCGAAACAAAACTGTACCTGGCTCTTTGCTTCCTATTTAAATAGATTTATTACTGTGTTCTTTACGCTTATGAACTATTAATTTTTTCAGTACTGCTTCTTCTTCTTCTATTTATTTATTTTAATTTTTTTTTTTCGTTTTTCCATCGGTTGTGTTCCTTTTCACTTCTTTGGGCGACCACGTCCTTTCTTTTCTTCGCCGCCAATTGTAGCAGCAGCAGCAAGGTCTTTTTTCAAAATTCGCCTAAGGGACGTCGTGGAAATGTCCAATTGTTGAGAGCGACGCTTTACTGATGTTCCGGGCGCCTCACGCACACTCTCGGCTACAGCAGCGATATTATCGTTAGTACGCACTATTTTTGGTTTCTCACGCGTTGGTTTATCAATAATTGTGCCGGTTTCTCTAAATTTTTTCAAAAGAAAGCGCACATACGGAGCGGACGGTGCTTCTGTTCGGCCCATTTCCGTGCGTAATTTTCGCACACATTCTGCAACATTACCATAATTTTCAAAGTAAAACTGCACTATTTTAACGCGTTCCTCAATCGTATACACAACCATTTTCGTTCAGCGGAAGGATAAAACTAACTTTCTGTACAATCAGATGTGACATCAGTGTTGGCACACTCGAAATAACCACTAGTTCAAAAAAAAAAATGTTAGATGGCGGACCCTGTATACCTGTCATTATCACAGATCTAATATTTATTTATGTTTGTTATTTTTTATTTATTTTCTTTTTTTGTTTTTTTTTTTTTTTGTCGTGGTATATCTTGCCGAATTTTTCCAATTAGTGTTGTAAAATGAAGCAGTACTTAAAAGTGTTGTAAAAGTTTCGTTGCTGTATGAAATTTTTTTAAATCAAAAACTTTCACCTCAACCCTCAGGCCTTGTGCATTAGACTAATTGTGAAACACCACCGCAAGCTGCCCAAGTCGTTTCTTTGCCGGCGTCTCGTTTGACAACGGCTCAGCAGCTTGATTATTTCCTTTTGCAGTTTCGCTTCCATTTTCGTTTTCATCTCGTGCAGCTGAAGCAGCAATGTCGGCTACTGAATCATTGTTTTTTTATACGCAGATCAAAACACTACGTCGTTTTTCTGCCGACGTCGGTAACGTTTCTCCACAATTGCCAATTAATACATAATTATTCTTTGTTTTGATACCAGCGCTATTTTTTTTTTTTTTTTTGTGCGCCCACGTTTGTTTGCCGGCGTCTTTAGTACTTCTGGTTCATGCCCGGTTTTTTTTTCAAATTAAGCTCTGTTGCCAGCTATCTACATCAAAACTCATTGTTTCTGTTTTGACGGAAATTTCTTTTTCCGCCCTCTTCATTGCTGTTTCATTATACCTATAAGAATTTAACTTTGGACTTCCTACTTTACGACAGGTACGTTCTATTTCTAATCCTACACCACTCTGCCAGCTATCTTCATCATAACTCATTGTTTCTATTTTGACGGTAATTTTTTTTTTCGCCCTCTTTTCATTGCTGCTTCATTATACCTATAAGAATTTAGCTTTGGTCTTCCTGCTTTACGACCGGTACGTTCTATTTTTAATCCTACACCACCCTTTGATGGGCGACCAACTCCCCGGCGTTCTTTTACTTCAACATCTTTGTCTTCAGATTCTGTTTAAATGAAACATTTTTAGAAAAATAAAAAACTAATTTAAGTAATATCGCTTATCTACTTACCATCTAAACTATTTCTTTCCTTTCTGGGTCGTCCAACTACTCGTTTACCGCGTGTGGTACCGGTACCAAAAATTAACTTTTTTTACTTGGCTGTGGCACTGTATCATTTTCAGAGAGCACTTTAGGTTTTCTACCGCGTCCTTTTGCCTTTGGTGGACGACCAAGACGTCGTGGAACTTTTGTTGTTGCTTTTTCACTATCAGCATCAACAGCGTCATCCTTTGCCTGTGGTGGACGACCAGCACGTCGTGGAACTATTGTTGCTGCTGTTTTGCTATCAGCGTCATCCTGGGCATTTGATCGCGGTGTGATTTCTGTTTCCCTACCATAACTATTTTCTGAGTCATCCAGTGCTGTATTATAAACTAATACATCTGCCATTATTGTGATTTCAGATTTTTAATTATTTATTACTCCTTTACTTTGTAGTCTTGTGCTTGTAATTTGGTGTCTATGCAGTGTTGCGGGTCCACGCATTTACTTAGTAGTGTTGCAAACACGGAGTAAAAGACGTTGCAGTTTAAATGCATCAAAATTTAATGCACTTCATTAACTTTTTTTTACTTCATTAACCGACTTAAAAATGTAATGTGTTTCTAAGTCTTTAATTAAAGCTAATCTTGTGTTCCGTACATTTGTACGACCATATAGAACAACACCAAACATAACAAATCTAAAACCAGTGTTGCAAATGTCAGACCTTTTGATAAAACAAAAACAAACGCCATTGCGCTTCGGACATATTTTTGGCGCGTATCCTACTGTTTATTAATGAATGAAAAAAAAAAAAATTTCATTCTATCATTTATTTTGTCGAAAATAATTATTTTATTATTTAATTTTTTTTTGTCATATGTATATGAAGAAACAAATTAATGCAGTATTTATTATTAAAATTAAAATTTAGCTACCTTTTATACATTTTGTGGTGGCTTTGATTTAAATACAATAAACATCGAAACAAAACTGTACCTGGCTCTTTGCTTTCTATTTAAATAGATTTATTACTGTGTTCTTTACGCTTATGAACTATTAATTTTTTCAGTACTGCTTCTTCTTCTTCTATTTATTTATTATTATTTTTTTTTTTTCGTTTTTCCATCGGTTGTGTTCCTTTTCACTTCTTTGGGCGACCACGTCCTTTCTTTTCTTCGCCGCCAATTGTAGCAGCAGCAGCAACCCTTAGCTTGTTAGGGCTTACGACGCCGGCATCTTTTTTAGCGGAGCGCGGTGTTGATATACGTTCAACTTTTCCCGCTGCAACTTTCGAGGGCGATTTCTTTACCGCCGGATTGGAACCGTCTTTTGGCGGGCGTCCTCGACCACGACCCGAAGGCACTTTAACTACTTTATTTAACTTTGCCGGACGACCGCGCTTTCTCTTAGCTGGCGCAACTTCTTCTCCGCTTGCTTCACCGCCCTCACTATCGTATTCGTCATTGCTGCGTTTATCGTCCTCTGATGCCATTTTTTTTTTTAATGTTTTGTTATTGCGTTTTTTTCTTTAATAATAAATGTTGCAAATGTACTGCTTAACGCTGTTGCTGCTTGTTTAACTTTGAATTATCTTTTTTCTTTCTTCGTTGATTGAATACTTTGCTCGCACTGACGCTGTTTGTTTGAGCGTTGCCACTGTGACCGAAAAAAATGGCAACATTTCTGTACAGAAAACAAAGTGCTGCCTGACGTCGAAAATACCAGAAACTGTGAACAAAAATACCAGAAAATGTGATCACAAATACCAGAAATCCGGAAAAATACCAAGAAGTGTGATCAATACCAGAAAATGTGATCACGGACCGATAACGCACAAAAAGCAGACCAATATCACCGATAACGCACTAAAATCAGACCGATATAACTAAAAGTAAACCGATAACATAATAAAAGCAGACCAATATCACTAAAAGCAAACCGATAAGAATAAAAGCCGAGCCGATGACCCTCACGGACCGATAGTACACGAAAAGTGGACCAATTACTATTTATCGCGTTCGATAGCAGCAAAGTTACCGTTACCGCTCCTACCGTTGCGTTATAATAAAAAAAAAACAGCAAATTTGGCAATTATATTTCCTTTTTAATAACGGTCGCATTGGACTGTCGCTGTACACTTCAATTAAGCAATATGGAGCGTCTTATATATGGCGACTGTAAAATGTTGCTTGATAAATTTGCAAAATCAAGCAACATAACTTTCGCCACATTCGCCAATGCATGGAATGAGCTAAAATTTGCAAATATTTGGGCTGCACAGAGCATGTACATTGAGCAATGTCAAACTACTGCTGTCGTTTTACATTTTGCTAAGCGTTACGCTTGTGGACGTTACGCTAATGGAAAACCATTTGAAAATTTAACATTGAATGAGCAGCAAATATTGCGCATTGGTGGTTTTTTTCTCTTGTATACGATTTACTTTAAGCAGCCGCTACGTGAATATGTTAAAATTGAAGTTGCGCTGGACACATGGAAGACATTGCTTGATTTTTTTGTGACGCCACTTGAAAGTGGCGCCGCTTTTAGTGACGTTGACAAGGAACTTAAATATTGTTTCGGCAAGCTTTTGACTGCGCATGCATTTGCCTACACAGTAGTCGATCATTGCCGCGGCCATGAGGGTTTAGTCGACTACGATAATCCACCGCTGAAGTTCAATGGAGGCGCATATAAAAATTCATATACGCCAACAAAAAATTTAACAGATGAATTATCGCTAATACCCGAAATTGAGCAAGATTTTAAGAATATTAAAGCAAAACTACAACGTTACGATGAATTGGTTTCAACCGTGCAGCAGCATGCCGAATTTAAAGCTGACTTGCAAAGTAAAGCCGAACAAATGGAAGAGCTCACAAAGCTTTTTAATAATATTCTAAAGAACAGCACAAACGCTGCACATAAACCGTTGATTGATTCGATTGGTGCTAAACGTAATAAATTAAAAGAAAAAGCATTTGGTCTTTCATTTCCTAAAGAAACGGAAATCAGGGTCGATGAGGAAAATGTTCAAAACAATAATCATCCTTCACAACATCATCGTCGTTTGACTGCGGCCAGTATACTGAATTTGGAGCTGCCTAGTAAAATAAGTAAAGAGCTCGATGAGGAGTGAACACAAAACATTTCAAATATTTTGAATAAAGATCAATACATATCCGTCAGCAGATATTCGTTTATTTTATTAAACAACATGTAGCATAAAAATTGAACAACTTATAAATCCAATGACTTAAAGCCAATTTGTCTCTCACGATCACGATGTAGCCGTCCTAGTAGATGTATACGCAAATCGCTGATGTGGTCGAACGTTTCATTACAAAGTAAACACTTCTTTCTACAAATAAAAAAATATATATATGATAACTTTAAAGTATAGAAGTACTATCTTACTGATAACATGATTCGTATAGCTCTTGACAATGTTTATTAAGCACCGAAAGGTGTTCAAAATTTTCCACACTCAAAGCAGGTATTTCAATCATTGGAAATAATGCACGTGTTCCCAAGAAATTAACAGTTTCCAATTCAGCATCGGTATCATGTTGCCAATTAAAATCATTAACGTTGTTTTGTGGTTCAATAAATTTACGTTTCTTGGACAGCAAACTAGAACAAAAGAAAACCAATTATGTTATAGATAGGCGGCATAGGCAAGCAAATTCCGTGAGCTTTTGGGATGCCACGATTAGTTTTACATCTTTCAATTTAAATATTTATAAAACGTTTTCTTATTTACAATAAATAAATTTCAGAATACTAAAATTGCATTATACAAATGTATTTTTGGGAACCACGGAATTTCCGTACCGTTCGTACCGCTTATAGTTTACAAACCGTATTATTTCTAATTTTATGTTTCCGCAAATAATTTCTCTGTTTTCTCTTGCTGTTTTATCATTTATGTGTACCATAGTGTCCATTAAATAACGTATTTTATTAATCTAAAGTTAAAAAAATTAATTATTTTATATATATTTAATTTAAATTTTTTTCACTTAGTTTCTTACTTGCATTACGTCCTCCTCTTTTAGTTCAACATCTAAATTTAGTAAAATATCATGTTCCTCAAATAATGATTCATTTGTCTTTTCATTGTAGCCCAAACCGGCTAGCAATGAAATATATTTAGTACGTTCCATATTCATTTTCAATTGTGCTCTCGGCGCAAAAAATCATAATCAATATAGCAGCTAAACCATGTAAATTTGGCATTAAAGTTGTTACTCTAGCTTGTAGTACACCATTGTTGAGTGTCTCAGATGAGGCAACCATTATATTATCGTGCGTATCTTGAGGATCGGTATCGAGTAAAATTGCATTTACCGATTCACGGTCAATTTTTGTTGGGTAACTATCTCTCATAATGGAATAAATACCAATCTCCAGCGGACTATTTGGTCCACGCAGTTCGATGTTCACATTACAACAACTTTTAGGTGGTGGATCCAAATCATAATCACAATTTATGCTGCCGATGCCTTTTACATATGCCTCATGGCAATATTCCTCGTCTACGTCGTCCCTGATGATATCGGCTTGCTTGCGCATGCGTAGATTATGATCTGATTTTGACATATAATTCTCATCGATGTTGCGTGCATATTTTAAAGCGACTAAACATTCGTTTAATGTGCTATAATCATCATCAACATCATTAAGATTTATAATAACATTTGCAACGTTTGCATACAAAGAATATATTTCGAGCTCTAGAGCACCAGCTAGAGCTAACTTGCCCAACATTTCATTGGCCGCATCATGCCATTGTATATGGCATGGTGACGGTTTCACATGTGCTAAACGACATTCAAATATATGTGGTGGAGTATATTTTAAAGTTTCATTATGCTTTGAAATATAACGCAGATCTTTTAACTCTAGTATGGCTATGTTGCCGTAATCAATGAAGCGCACCTACAAGACATTGGTAAAACATTATTATAAATATAAGATAAAAATTTATGTTGTTTAATTTAAAAATTACCTTAAACATTGTCTCTTTAAATTTATTAAGAATAATTTCCAGAACAACAGCACGTTTGTAGTAGCGTCCAAACGCAGCAAGCACCATGTCCTTTTACATCCAATACACTTTTAAAGCGATTACATAGCACTTCATTTTGTGCATTTAGTAAACGCTTAATATTTTTCAAAGCCAATGTTTCACTTTGTGGTTGAAAAAAAAATTGGCTGCAGTTTACAATCTTAAAAAAAAAATAAATAAGAGCTATATTTCTATGAGCTACAAAACAAAAAAACAATAACACATACATATGATATATAGCCACGAATTTTCTTGGTATACACCGAGGGCAAACAAGCTAGCATGGCGCAATTAATCGACTTAGCCTTTGGACGCCAGATTCCATCAACAATAGCACCGATATTATGTTTTTCAACATATAGCTCAGCATCTTGTGTACTTTAAAATTAGAATTAATGTTAAAAAAGTAAATTTAGTACAATAAAACTGTTACTTACCTCATTACATTAATATTACGGCATAAGCGTTCCTTACGCATATACACTGCTTTCATAATATTTGCATTAATAGCGCCGGATATTTTAATGCTTTGATCGTCATCATCATCCCTTGCATTTTTAAAGTTCACAAAAACCTTTTCAGTTTCACGCTCAAATGTAACATTCATATTTTTATGCGGTATACCAATTTCGGAAAAAGGTTTTTTATTTTACGTGAATACAATTCACCCATAACACGTGGCGTATAATGACTAAAGTATACAGTATTTGTGGGATCACGTCCAGAAAGTTTTTGAAAAATGTGGCGTTGTTGCTCTACAGTTTTGCATTTGTTAAGTAAAAAATAGTTCGGATAGAAAGCACCCGCAATTATAATTTTTAATACTAAACTGTGTTCAGATTCAGTCCAAACGAAACGTTTACAATCATTCGTTTTCAAGTTCATTAAAACTCTGAAACGCGTATCAAACTCATTGACTAAATTGTCAATTTCTTGCAGAGTTAACACATTAAAATGAAAACGTTTAGCCCAATCCCATGCAGTACTGCCGAGAATATTGTGATTGCACATAGATTTATATATCTATAGAAAAAAAAGGCAAGTTTATATAGTTGCACTAAATAAATAATGACTTGACTCACTTTAAATGCACGCCAAATAACTAAAACATCCGAAGCAGATCCATCGGCCCAAAAGAGTTTCTGTTGAAAAATAAGCATGCGATTTACTCTTTCGTTGGGCAAGAATAAAGTTCCAACACTCATACAGGCTGCTATTATAATAGCATCTTCCAAACAGCCAAATGTATAACCAATGAGTATCAGACGCGTTAAACGCACATCCAATGGCATTGAATTCATAATGTGTCCCCAATGCGATAGATCACCATCCTCACTGGTCGGTCTGCCATTTACTGTTGTGTATAAAGCGCCGACTTCTTTCAATTTTAAAATTGTATTAAAAATATCCGATTTATCTGGTGGTGTCATTGCGAGACCAATTATATCGGCCGGCGGACCCATTCCTATGAACTTCGCTTTAAGTACTACTTTTTCCAGCGGGCAACGCAGCATTTCTGGTGGACAAAATTCGTCCAATGAATCCTTTTAGTGGAAAAATATAAACGATAAAATATGAAATATGAAAAAAAAAAATTTTAAATAATAATAAACATACGTAAAATTTTCTGGGCACCATACGATAGACACTTCCATTCATAACACGTCCTGCGCGACCTGCACGCTGACGGCAATTTGCTTTTGATGCCCAACAAATTTGTAATGTTGAAAAATTTGTATGCGAATCGTTAACCATTAATTTGGTTAAACAAAAATCAATGACTGCGAAAAAAAACAATACATTCTATTCAAATTTATAATTTTCGTAATTCTCCCAACTCGCTTATTACCATATTTCACATCAGGCACTGTAATAGAACTCTCAGCTATATTTGTAGCTAATATAATTTTACGATAACCACGTGGCGCTGGATTGAAAGCCAATAATTGCTCATCTGGTGATATTAACGAATGTAAACGCACCGGAAACAAATTCATCTTTACATTCCTTAAAAAAACAAAGAAGCAATTTATGTTTGTTGAAAAATATTCAAAAATGTACAACAACACTTACTCTTGTTTTGGTGTCTCTAAAAGTGCAATGATTTTTCCGTGTAGCAGTGTAATCTCATTTAAACCAGGCAAAAATATAAGTATTGATGCTTTGCTATGCATTTGATTCTCTTCACGCTGTTCAATGTGTTCCAGCATTATAATAAGACGCACCACTGCAGCAAACATATCCTCCGAAATGCCCGGCTCGGAACGTTTCACTTCAACATAATGTGCATTAATGCCTGCCAGATCGTTGGTATAATATTCCAGTATATTGAAATTTCGCTGTGTGCCCACGCGTATGATTGGTGCGGGATTATTGCATATGGTAAAGTAGTTGGAAAACTAAAATAAATAAGAAAAAAAATCGGTAAACAAAATAATCTAACAGAATATTATAATATTGTATAATAAAACTTACCTCTGAACTATCAATTGTTGCAGACATTAAAATAATTTTGACGTTTGGTGAGTTCTCAATTAAAAATCGACGTACTAAAATTAATAAAAAGTCCATATCCTGATCTCTCTCATGAACTTCGTCCAGAATTATATGTGTAAATGCGTCAAGACCTTTGTCATGCACAAGCATCTGCAGCAGCACACCTGTTGTACAATATAATATTCGTGTATCTGGACCAACTGTATTTTCACGTCCTATCTGAAAATAAATATACATAAAATATTTTAGTATAACATTTGTATAGTTTCAATAAACAAAAATAGGTACCTGATACGAACAAATGGTGTTCGGTGCCCAATTGCGTTCCTTAGAGACGCGCTTGGATATTGTTACAGCTGCAATACGCCGCGGTTGAGTTACTACAATTTTGCAGTACTTATGCCTTTTGGCCGCGTCCTCGAGAATATATTGTGGAACCTGTAAAATTTGTAAAAATTTTTAAAGTATTATTGATGTTTATCTTAAAGTGATAAAGCTAGTGTTTGTGGCTAAAAAAATTGGCCATATATAGAGGCGCGCCGATAGGAAATTCAGACCCGAAAAAAACATATTCGTAAGTTTAGTATTTTTTGCTCCTTATCTTTTGACTACTGACTACTGTGGTAGCAGCCACGGTAAGGATGTGATCATAATGCCGTGAAAAACAGCATTTTCGCACAGATTTATGAACACACCTCAGAGTACAATCTCCATACATACCTGTGTTGTTTTACCACAACCAGTGGACCCCTCTAAGACGACAACTGGATTACCAGAGATAGCAGCCATAATAGTTTTTTTCGCCTTGTAAATTGGAAGTTCAGCATTCTGATTCTTTCCAAAATTAAAACGAGCATAGAATTCATTGTCAAAACTGGCGGGCTGCACATTATTGACATCATTGATAGCAAGCTCCTCATCGTCGCTAAGAGTGTCGAATTTACCAATTGTCGGACCCTCGTTTTGCGGCGCACGAAACTGAAATTACAATTATATGCGTAATAACGCACACACATACATACATATGTAAGTATGCACGTATGCACACAGCAAACGATATCAAAGCCACTTACATGTTCCATCTTGTGTTTTTCTTCTAATATCAACCGTTCTGCATATTCCGTACCGCCTGTCTCACGTGAAGTCGATTTCGTCGGCTGGTCCACTGCGCAGAGTGCATGTACATTTCCAGTTATAAATCCCTGCTCAATTTCTATACGTTCAAATACTTTTGAGAAATCAAAAAATTCTCTTAATTCTTCCATCGTAATATTTTTTATTTATAACTTTTTTGAAATTATAAATATCGATTTAAAATGTAAAAATAATATAAAAAAACAAATATTTTTTTAGTTCTAAGAGTACGACCACCTCAATCATTTAATGAATAGATCTGAATTAATATGAATTTATTTCGAATTCAGACACAAAGAACGGTAAAATAACAAGTGTTGCAAAGCATTGTTTTTCTTCTTAGCTGTACAGTTTGATTTGTACAACGAAAATAATTAAAAAGACGTAAAGATAAAAAAAAAAAGTAAAAGAAAGGAAAACAACAATAATAGTTAAATTAAAAATAATATTAACAAAATAAAAATATTAAATAAACAGTACCAAAAAAAAAAATTCGTGTAAAGAGCACCTAAAAAATGTTGTTAACATTGGCTATAAATGGCGGAATCAGCTGTTCAGAATTAAATGCGTTTAAGTTACCACAAATTTAATTCTACAAAAAAGTTAAATTATTTATTAAAAACACGAAAAAAAAACCTATTAAAATAACTATATATTCAATAATGTAAACATTAACTTTGCATAATAACAAGATTAAACTTATTGCGTTTCATAAAGTCCAATTTTTTTTTTGGAGACAAAGCAAAGCAAGGATTATTTTTTTTTGCGTTGTTGTGAAATTTAAAAATGTCTAAAGTTGGAGTACTGAAATTGAAGAATATTAATGAATTACTAGATGAACAACTTAGCAGCGATGGATTTAACAATATAGCGGAAAAGATAGAACTGGCACCCACACAAACGCCAGTAAAAGAAAAAAAGCCGCGAAATGCGCGCGCTGCAGCTACAACAACAAAAAAACTTAAAATAAATTCAAATGTTATTGACAATGAAAATTATACAAAAACTACAATCAAAGCTGCGCCATTAACCGCGTTAAAAAACACATTTGCACGTTCTACTAAAAAGGAGCCTTTACCCGGTCAAATGCGTATCGATAATTTTTTTAAGAGTGCAGCAAAAAGTTATAAAGTAGAGACAACTCCAAACAGCGTTGAAAAAGAGGAAACAACTTCCGCAAAGAAACGTAAAAATAAGACTGTTAGTAGAAGCCCAAGAAAACCTAAAGGACGTAAACGTCTATTTCATGATACAACGGATACGGAGACTACGGTAACAACCATGAGTGAAAGCTGCTTCGAAGAGAAACCAAAGTTATCTAGTCGTAAGCGTAAGACTCCAGAGCGACCGCGTCGTAAACAGACACCAAGAAGTAATCAAAAGAAGACAAATATTGAACCTTTGGGTACAATTGATCTTTGCTCGGATAGTGAGCCAGAAGAGAAGTCAAAGGTACAAGAACAGGAGCATGAAAATACTGTAAAGACAAAACAGAAAAAATGCGTTGAGTTGGATTCTAAAGCTACAAAAATACAAAAAGTGCAGCAGCAAAAGGTACAACAGAAAACTGCGTCTGCCAAGCAAAAAAAGAGCGCATCAGCTGAGACACCAAAAGTGTCAAAGATGAGCACAGCGAGAGATTGTGAAATACCCAAAGTACAAGAGCGTTGCCGTAAGCAACCTAAAAAGCGAAAATCATCACCGCAAAATAATGCGACAACAGAAGCTAGAACTATAGAACCAATGGTATGCTTACCAATGGAGAATTCTTTGAATATACTCACGCCACCGGTAAGCACAAATGAGACATCAAATTCAACAACAACAACAACAACTGCTACGACGACGACAACGGCAAAGAAACGCATAAGAAAACCTAAACCTTGTCCACCATATAAAGTGGTAGAAGGTACAACATTTGCTGTCGATGCTTTTCAGTATGGAGATATACCAAATGTTACACATTATTTTCTTACGCACTATCATGCGGATCATTATGTTGGTCTATCGGGTAAATTTTGTCATAAATTGTATGTTAGTGAAATTACTGCACGCCTGGTGCTTGCATTTATGCCGTTGGATAAGAAGTATATTAACGTATTGGAACTTAATAAACCAATACAGATAAACGATGTGGAAATTACTGCAATCGATGCTAATCAGTAAGTAAACAAATACATTTTATTTTTATTTCCTGCTTTATACATGAAATGGAGATTACATTAAGTACAATAAAAAAAGAAATGTAATAAATATATACTTAGTGCAGGGTATCTCGTATTTTGGTTTTAATATTTATCTTTTGTTTACATTTTTTTTAAGTTGTCCCGGTGCCATAATGTTAATTTTCAAGTTAACCACGGGTAAATGTATACTGCATACCGGTGATTTCCGTGCATCTGCTGATATGGAATCTTCTCCCGCATTTTGGAATAATGATATTTCTTTACTGTATTTGGATACCACATATCTAAATGATAAATATGATTTTTGTCATCAATATGAAAGCATTGACAGGGCTATTGATTTAGTGCGTAAATTCAGAGAGAAACACGAAGGTTTGCGCATACTCTACGTTTGTGGTGCATATGTAATTGGCAAGGAAAAACTCTGGACTGCATTAGCACTTGAATTCGGTTTTAATGTTTGGACTGAAAAAAATCGCTTTAAAGCTTTAACCGCGCAACAGAATCCCGATATTGATTTGCTACTTTGTACGGAACAAAAAATGGCGCAAATGCATGTGATATCACTGGGTCTGTTAAGTTATCCGGTTTGTATTTATGGTATTAAAATATTTATATATTCTGTCTGCTAACAAAAATAATATAACTTTACAGTCTTTGGTTGACTACTTTAAACCATTTGAAGAAGATTACGATATTCTATTAGCTATACGTCCGAGCGGTTGGGAGAAAAATTCACGTCCGCAATATCGTGGTCGCATAAATATAATTGGCATTGAATATTCAGAACATTCAAGTTATAAAGAATTGGAACGTTTTGTAAAGTTTCTTAAACCCAAAGAAGTCATAAGCACTGTACCAACGTGTCGTGATCTTTTTGTAACTGCAAAAAATACCACAGCAGTGGTACAAATACGAAGGATTTGGTAGCATGTCAACAAAATATCAACCAACACTAACTGCATTTTTGGGTGAAAGTAAACGGAAGCTAAGGCCAAATGTACAAGCAAGAAAACGTCGTAATGCGGTGAAGCAAATTGATGATATGTCAATAAGTCCGTTAGCTACAGATGAGAATGATAAAAATTCGGAAAATATAAACACAGAAAATACAAATCTGGAAATTACAAAATCACATACGCTCACTAGTTCTTCGAATAAATCTTTTCAAACTGCTGTAAATGAACATGTTAAAGATGAGTTAATTTTGGAAACATCGGAAGCTGCATCAGATGTTTATGAGTATAATAATTGTGAAGAAGCTAAAACGACGGAATCTTTGGAGGAAGTTAAAGATGAGCTATTGTTGGAAACATCGGAAGCTGCATCAGATGTTTATTGTGTAGAAGCTAAACCGACAAAATCTTTTAAAGTACAAGAATTGAAAGAAACAAAGCCACCAACATTGGTTAAACGTAATTATAGTCTGCTTGAAGCAGATTCTTTTGATGATTGGATATCATAGCTCAAGTTATTTGCTGTTGTACAGTACATTAATATTAGACTTTAAAGAAAAAGTGATCCAGTTTTGCTATTTGTTATAATTTTTCTACATTTAGTTTATAAAAGTTAAAGAAACATAAAAAGTTACATGTTACATTAAATATCTTTTCTATACAAACATATTTTTGTTGTATTTTAGTAGTATTCGAATATACGATGTTATCGATGGTACGAGGCAAGTATCCATAGATTCAGAGAGAATTATGTCAAACAGCTCACTTTTTTTTAAATATTTCTATAAAAAATTATTAAATGTCCGTATATATATATATATTTATCTCACTTGCACGCACTGACTGCCAAAGCAATTCATTTTTGCGCAAAATTAAAGTGTTGCCAGATAGTAAGTTGCATGCAGGAAATAATAATAAACGGGCATGATATATTTTTGTTTTTACATTAAAATTTGCAATAAATTTTAAAATTATACACAACTATTAGATTTCTCAAAAAAGTTTAAAATAATTTTACGTTTATATTATGTTTTTGTGTGTCTGTTTGTCAGAGAGGCGAAGAGAGAATATCAAAACGCACTACGCGTGCTGCACGCCAAAACGCACTGCATTCATTGTGTTTTAGCGCTTTTAATAACATGTGTTTTAATATAATGTAATTTTAAGTCATTTGCTTTTTATTATTTTTTTTTTAATACATGCTTTTGGCCAATACGTCAATTCCGCTTCTTCTGTCTTCGTGTTCGGACGTGTTTTTTCTTTGCTGCTGTTTTTTAAGCGCGTGTGTGTTGTGTTTTTCAAAACAATAACAACAACAAAAATAAAACAAGGAGTACGTAAATTTTTTGTTGTTTTATTTTTTCTTTACTTCTCTTTAACAAACTACTCAGTTTTAACAAAGCTGCAATTATTAATAACAAAATAATTTGCGGACTTTAAACTGATATTTAATAAAAGAAAAACACATTTTTTTATTATATTATTTTTTGTGCATTTTGTGCTTTCTCTTACTCACTCGCTTATTTTTGTTTTTTACTATTAAGCGTTGTTTTGCTGTGTTTGCGTGTGTCTGTGTTTTTTTCTAATTGCGGCTAAGAATTTCAACGAAAAGGCCGAAAGCAATAATAACAACAAAAACAACAAGAGCACAGCAGCCAAATACAAAAAAAAAATTGGTTTTAAGAAAATTCATTTGTGTATATTAATAAAAAAAAGTGTTGCTATTATTAAAATCTCATTAAAATAAATTTTTTATTAAAGTTAAAAAAAATAATAGCAACAACAACAGAAACATATTCTATTACGCCTATAGTGTAAAGGTGTTAATGTGTATGTGTGTATAAGTATTTAAAGTGTAGAAAAAAAATAAAGTCAAATAACAACAACAACAGTAAGTTGTAACAAAACTCGTGTGTGGATTAAGACGAAATTAATAATATAAAAAAAAAAAAAAACAACAACAACAAACACAAAGTGAAAAAAAACACAAAAAAACATATTTGAAAAAATTGGACAACGCCTGCGACAACAAATATAAAAATTGAAAGGTAATTTTTTTTTTTTTTTGCATATTTAGTATTGTTGCTGTTCTTTTTTTTCGCTGAAAAGTTGTTTTTCCAGCTTTTCTTTACAAAATTGTTTTTGGCTTATTGTATAATTTTAAAATTTATAACGCTAGAATATCTGCATTGGGCCAACATAAGCTAGAGTAACCTAGGTCATTTTGATATGATTATCAGGAAAGTAAATTTGGTTGAGCAATTTCTTCAGAACAAAAAAAAAAAAAAAAAAAAAAAGTTATAAGTCAGGCCTCAGATAGGCAGTTATTTGACTTTTTACGTTAGATACCTCTCAACTTATCATGAAGATATTGAGCTGATATTTTGAACTAAAGCATTTTTTGGTCCTAAGCAGTTTGACTATCAGAATCAAGGTGTCTCGCCCATTTTTAGGCATAGCTCCCATACAAATTTACTGCACATTTTTGAATTCTAGTTTAAAAATAGGTTTTATTTATGAATATATTCTCTGAAAACTGAAAAAGAATACTTCTTATGTCATCCAATGTCAAAAAAAGGTGGCACGCCCATTTTTAGGTCTAGCTATCATTCGAACTAACCGCCTATTTTCCAATTTTTGTATGGAAATAAGAATTTTTTAAAAATATATTCACTCCCACTTTGGTAAAAACACTTCTTATGACATCCAAAATCAAATACAAGGCGCCACGCCCATTTTTAGGTTTCGTCCACATTCAAACTTACTACCCTTTTTCGAGTTTTTGTATGACATTTAATATATCTAAATAAATTCAATTAAAAATTTATAAATAAATTCCAATGTCGACTTAAGTGAACACTATCGATATGATAAGGATCGGGCTAATATAACATAAAGCCTCCATACAAATTTGACCAAATACATCGTGAAATTTAATCTAGGCCCCTGGTGAATATATAAACTATTAACAGTGTTGTATGACGGGTATGTAAGTTTCGGTTCCATCGAAGGTTACGTTTTTCCTTGTTTTTAATTTATTTTTTCTATACTATTGCTTAAAGATGCCTTAGAATCAATGTTTTGTGGATAATAAGTTTTGACCTTTATTGAATTTTTTCTCAAGCGAAAAACGTACTTGATAAAAAAACGACTTGATTCAAAATATTGAAAAGTTGTTGAATTATATGGGTTTTTAGTTTTAATTTTTTAAATTTCAATTTTCTCTAAATTCTTTCAAAATTTATTCAGTAAATCCTTTTTTAAAAACATTTTCAATATATATATTTTTTTTGTCAACTTCAAAAATTTCTCCTAACAAAAGTGTTTTCACTTTATGATTGCAAATTAAAAAAAAAAATTGTTTTTTGTTTATAAAATGTTTTTTTTTTTTTTTTTGTGTTACATTGCGATAACAAAAACAATAATCTTTAATGCACAACAACAACAACAATTTAAACAACAACAAGTTTAGCTAATAAGGTAAAATTGTTGCATTGCGTTGAGGGGTAAAAAAGTAAAAAAAAAAAAAAAAACAAAAACAAAAAACTTGTCCACAAATCCATCATTGGAAAGTTGCTTTTGAAATGATTGCAATCTCCTGCATTGCAACTAAACGTTTAGTGGAATGCTCTCTAACGCTTTATAAAGCTTCAAGATGAGCGATGCCAACTAACTTTAAATATTTTAAAAATTTGTGTTTTAGTTTAGTACCTAATTTTTTTTGCAATTTATTTATTTATTTTATTTTTTTAATATTTTATTTAAATAAGCGAAACAGTTTCTCAGCTTGTAGTCATGAACTTTATGGTTTTAAATTTAAAAGAAAATCATTATTTTGTCTAATTTCAATATTTTTTTTTTCGTTTGACACTAAAGATTTTCATTAAAGTGTAAAACTTTTCGCTTAAAGATTTTTATTTTTATGTTCAGAGAAGCCTCATACAAGAAGATACATTTGTTACAAATTACTGTGCGTATTTAACTTTATTCATTTTTTTTTCTCTTATTGTGCATAATAAAAATAAATTTATAATTTACAAACTTGAAGTCAGAATATTAAAGTGATTTATGTAAATGTTTAGAGAATTTCATTTAATTTTGGTAGAAGAAGATACAGAGTAGATTAAAATGACAATTTGGAACTTGGCGGCAATAAATCAATGTAAAAAAAAATAAATAAATAAATCTAGTAATACTTCATTTTGTTTTTAATTATATTCCACGAGTAGCTATTTTTTTTTATTCCTGATACAATATAAATTCCGTTTTATATACATATTTGCAAAAAAATATGTTCTTAAATTTCGAAGAAATCTCTAAAACAGAGTTTTGTTATATTTTATAAAATTTAAGTACAATTTTGCATTATTTTTTTTTCTTGTTAAACGCTTTAAACCAGCTGAAATATAATTTTTTTCTTAAGTGATTTTGATAATATTATTGGTTTCAGTTGCTATTTCTGGAATTAGATTTTATTTTTAAGTCTGAATTATGACTTAAGATTAATTCATTATATTACTAGAAAATAATACCATAAACCTTTGGAGTTATTAAACAAATGCCCAAACAAGCTAACAGAAAATCATGATCCGTGAATACATAATGATTAGAGGGTTTTATACAAGAGATTTTTTCGGACTTAGCAAACAATTTTTGAAGATTTATAAGAAACATAAAATTGAATTCAAAAGGATTGTTCTGTACGTGAAGCGATGGTACCAAAATTCTGATTTTCATTTTCTTTTTTTAAATTGAATAAAACCCAATTTTTTTTAGTTTTGAGAACTAGTTTTGAATTCAAAACTCTTAGATCTTCGTGTCTAAATTTTGTGCAGTATTTTTTGTGTGGTTCTGGAATTCTTGGGTTACTTACAATTGCACAAACTTTTTTAAGCAAACGTGGAAGCCTGCAATTTTTTCTTGCTTTTGAAAAAAATTAAATAGTGAAGCGTATAAGAGCTTCGTTTAAACAACAACAACATCTCTCTTTTTCTATATTTATTTTTTGTCGTCGTCATAGTTTTCTAATTTATTTAGTGTTGCGCTTGTTGCAGTTTGCATTTTTATCAATAAATCACTTGACACTGACAGCGCCTTTTGCTAGCGCCCAAAAAGTTATTTACATGGAGAACTATCGGGGGCCACCCACGCCATTAAACAAAAAAAAAAAAAAAAAAAGCAATGCAACACTTTTGATTTTATTTTATTTATTTTGTTACATTTGTAGCAAAGACTTTTCATATGCAATTAGTTTGTTGCCGTTGTTGCTTGCTTGCTTTTTCCGTCCGCGCCTGTTACACAATTTTTCTATTGCAATTTTCTTTTCTGACGCGCTGACGCTGATGTTGACGACGATGCCACGCTCTGTGAAAAATTCACTTTTATTTGTGTATATTTGACAAATACTTCTTTCTATATACACTTACAATACATACTCTTACATATGTACAATGTAATTTTTCTTGCTGCTCTTTTCTTCCGGATGTTCGCATAAGTTTTTTTTTTTTTTTTTTTCTTGCTTTTAATATTTCCAATGTTTTTTTTTTTTTTTTTTTTTTTTTTGCGTTGGCTTTTGCCTCTGTTACATTTTGTTTATGAAAATTACTGTTGATTTTTTTCAAAGTTTTGTTATTGTTATTTCTTTCCTATAGGCAATTTTTGCTGTTGCTTTCTTGCTTATTATTGTTTTATTTTTATATACAATTCCCAGTGCAAAATTTATTTTTATATATTTTATTTTATAGGTATGTATGAGAGACTTTTCTGAAGAAATTTTCTGTAACAAAATACTTGCATATGAAGCCTACAGAGACAGAGTGCTTAGGTGTATTTCGCTTTTAAGTACGACAGTAAAGTTGGTGTACGTGTTTTATTTCGCTTTGTCTTTAGTATTGATTAATTTTAAATTGTTTTCTCTTGGGGGAAATGTGATTTTTTTTTAGTTGAAAATTATGTTGATTTAAGTTAAGTTGTATTAAAATTTTCCGGAAAAATTATATATTTCCAAAAATTTTCCAAATTGGCATGGGAAGGGCTATTGTATGTTAAAACGGTCGGAAATTTATTTTGTAAAGAAAGGTTGGTATGTGGTGGTTGCACTACTTCTCTTATTACTTGGGTAGGCGTCCAAATGAATTTAGAAAAGGAGGAATTCAAAATAGGCTGAAAAAATTTTTAAAATCTGTTTAGGCGAAGTTCAGAACAAGCGCTCGCTTAATTTGACAAGCGGAGCAAGCGGAATTCAGAACATGCTGAAAAATTATATAGCAATTGAATTGAATTGATTGGAGAAATAACTAATTTTTAAAACTGTCTCTCCCATAGGAGTATCTAAATGTAATGGTTCTAACTTTAATAAACTCCTAGAAGAGGGAGAGTATGAGTATCTGCGTGTGTATGGTAAATGAGAGTTGATTATTAATTTTTAATAATAGAATATTTCTAGGCTTAAATTCTAAGAGAATCTAAAGCATATATAATAAATAAATACATTTTTATAAATGAAACCTAAAATTAAATGTTATTCTCTTAAAAAGATTCGAGTCACTGTCCCCTGAGAACTAGTGAATGCACTAGTGCTTGTACTAGTTTTATATGCTGTAAGTTAACATTGCTTTCAAAATTGCTGCTATTGCACTGTTAATAACTTGGACATTTCATATTCTTTTGCTACGTTTTGCTTTTTCTACGCTTTGAATATTTTTTTTTATACTTTAAAGCTTTAACATAGTCATGCTCTTTGTATGACTTTTCGTTGTATGTAGTTTTTGTTGTTGTTGTTGCTAGTGTATGTTTAAGTTATAGTCACTAATTAGCGTGCGCTTGGTACTTGAACTATGTACATTTGTTTGTCCGTCCATCTGTCTGTCTGTCTGTCTGTCCATTCATACTACAATATGTATTTAGATACTATTTTTTTGTATGCATATCGTTGGTGCTGTTCAACTTAACGGTTAATTGCTTTGGTAGGTTCTTTTCTTCTTTTTTGACAGTTATATGCTAAAGTGTCAATGACACTTGAATAATGAGTTCATGGACTGTCTATAGTGCCTACTGAATGCAGTTCTTTTTTCTTATTTTATTCATTTGCATAGAGCAGCTTACAAAATCTTAAGCTATTAATTTGCATTTAAGATTTTACCAAAAAGAAAAACATTTTCATTTGTAACTGGCTTGGGAAAAACAAAAACAAAAAAATAAAAAGAAATTTTTATATTAATGACAAACGGCTTAAATCAAAGCCTACATCATTTCTCATGGCGCCATGCGGATAAAATAAGATTACAAACCCTTTCGTTTTCTTCTCATTAGCTAGCGTTGTTACACATAATCACGCTTTAATGATAAGCATCAGAAATATATATTTAATTATAGACTAAAAGTCATGAAAATTCGATATTCGAAATTTAGAAGTTGCTACTAAATTAAGCAGAAAATATTTTAATGACAGTTTTGGATTAAAATAATTTTTTTTCAAGATATTTTCGGACTATATTAGTCGAACCTAATGCACTTGATGTCCAAAAAGAAAATAAGGCTATTCATGTGAAAATAGAAAATCTGTATTATTTAAGAAAATAAAATAAAGAAATAAATAAATTACCCCCTGCGGCATTTCCGTTTTGTTAACAGAAAAGAAAGAATAAAAAAAAAAAATAACAAATAAGAAAAGCCAGACAAACAAGTGAAACAAAAAAGGTATTAAAAAACAGGTAGATAAGATACACCTGAAAATAATAAGCAACAGCCAACAGCTGTAGACGCAAATAACGTGGAAAATCGGTTATGGAAACCCTTCACAGTCATCGTCGTCGTTGTCGTAGTCATTGTCAATTTTGTAGACACTAAATACTCAACATTGTTTTAAACAATTAGGCGTCGTTGCAATCTTCCACACAATGACAATGCGAAGATCTGCTGTGTAGATACTCTGCTGCCTTCTGTGAATGGGAGGGTCAGTTTTAAATAATTCGGATACTTTCAGATGTTTAAAAATATTTGTTCTGCACCGCATGAATGAATTTTTTTTGCGACAATGATTCTGAATTTAAGTGTACCTACAAGTGTTTATAGTCAAAATAATGCAATTTTGGTCTAGAGATAAATTTCGTAGAAAAAAAAAATAAATACTTCTAATTTTAAGTGACTCTGCAAATTCGTTGTGCACTTAAGATGCTAAAAAATGAAGTTGAGCACTTTACTTATTCTGGTGTTTTTTAAGAGCTATGCTTCTGTTAGTTATATAGTGATGTGCCGGCTTCAATCGGACTCTAGACAAAATTTTACTGCATATGTTAGTTTATGGTCACTCTCTATTAAGTTTCCTGTAAATTTAAAAATGTACAATCTTGTAGAACCAAACTAGCCGATAAAATTTTGTTAGGTCTTAAGGACACTGTTACTGCTTAAAATCACTGTTACTGTTTAAATATACTGTTACTGCTTAAAGTCACTGGTACTGCTTAAAGTCTTTGTTACTGGCTAAAGTCATTGTTACTGGCTTAAGTCACTGTTTTTGCTTAAAGTCACTGTTATTGGCTTAATTCACTGTTAATGGCACGCGATTCTGTTACTGACTAATGTCACTGTTATTGTCTTACAGCACTGTTACTGCATAAAGTCACTGTTATTGCCTTTAGACTCATATTGAGTATTTTAACTCTGGTATGAGATACCCATAAGATATTATGTATATTTTCAGTTGAGTGTTTTCAAACTGTACCAAAAAGTACATAGATTATGCATAATACATACATTAATAGCAAAGATACTATTATGTATAAGACAACACATAAAAATTTGTTATAAATAAATTATACAAGACATTAGCTACAAAGTAATTTTACTAAAAGTTTTAGTACTTAATTTCACTTGTTGCTGCAGCGGCAACGGCAGCAGCAGCTGCATTTTTTAATACTTAACTTACTTAACCATGCGGCATGGTGTCACTTTGCTTGCTGTCTCTGCCGACTTCACATTGGCGCCGGTGCTCCTGGGCATGAATGACCACTTTCAGTGACAAAAATTGTTTATGAAAACATTACTCCAATAAAAAGAAAAAAATCATAATAAAAAAAAGTAAGAAATTTGAAAAAGAAAAATAAATACAACATTGCGAAAAATCGCCATAAACAAGTTTTTCATTTGTTGCGCGACTTGTTTGCGCCTTGTTTAGGTGGCGCTGACTTTTTTTTTAGTATTGTAGATGAAGCAGTTTCAGCTGCTTTTCACAGTTAATGGAAATTCATGTTAGAAAATTATATTGTATCTATAAAATTGTTGTTTTTTTTGTTTGTTTTTTTGGCGAGGTATTTGGACTCAGACAGACTTTGCAGCTGATTATACAACAAAATGCGTACGAAAATAGTTTGTTGATTTAATGCAAAAGACAATTTTTTTTTAGATAATTTATAAACTTCAAAGTTGTTACTAAATTGTTTAGGTTTTATATCAGTTATAAGATAATCTTTGAGGTTTTTTTTCTCTGTGCGTTTATAATAATAGAATTTAGTCATCGAGTATGAATCAGCGTTGATTTTTTATTGGAAATAAAGCAGAAGCAATAATTTTGTTTATTTATTAAGTTTGCTCAAATAAAGTATTTTTCTGTTAATCTTTCGTTTACACTGTTACTCTGTAGCAGAGTTAACAGACGCTGTTAACTCTGCAACGCAACAGCTGTTTAACTATCTTGTATTTCGTCTGTTGCCGAAGGATAACGAGTGCAATTTGTAACTGTGTATCTATGTATACCAATATAACGAAATGAAGTTGTTGTTTTAAGGTTTTCAGCATTGTTTGTTGCTGTTGTTGTTGTTGCATTCTATATACATTTTAAATGCATTTGACCTACATAAACTCTTTTATGTAACTAAAACGCAAGAGAGTAGCAAGAGAGTTAGACGAAAATAAATAGAGTTTGTATGAAAAAGGATAAAAGTATACACAAATGGTTTGCACGCGTTTTTTTTTATATATATTCTGTATATAATTGTATATATGTATTTTGTGTGTACATATATAATAACATTTGATGTTGATGTTAAGCTTGTTGCCAACTTTCGTCATCATTTCGTCGTCTGCATACTCTTGGGCTCCTAATGATGCTTCGTGTATCCTGCATCTATATATACATATATATATATATATATATATATATATATATATATATGTATATATGTTACACGATAGCTTCTTATCAGTACAACACGATATAAGCAGTTTAGTATTTTATGAAAATTTATAGCAACACATTGTCGTCGGCGGCGTTGTCGTCATCTCTGTTGTTTTTGTTCAATAAGATACTTTTCTTTTTATTAGAACATGTGTATATATGGCAGATACTTTTTCTTTTCTGTAAATACCTTTGCGGCATTTGGTTACAAGTCTATATAAACAGTGTACAAGTAAAGGTAAATATTTAATGTAAACTTTGTAAATACTTAATGTGTGTAGTGGATGTACAAGAAAATTGAAAAAGAATGACATACACATATGTATGTATTATGTGCAAGGCTTGATTTAAAAATTTTGGTGTATTGGAAAAACTTGAATTTTTGGAAGCTTTAAAACTGCGAATTCGCCTTTATGAATTCAAAAATTTGAATTGAATTTAAAGGATAAAGTTTCTAGTGCAAAAATACGTAGTAACATCTTAATAATATCTCAAAAATTAGGAAAGTAGTTCTCTTAGAATGTTACATGGAATACTGTAGTTGTGTGTAATTTCGTTTGAGAGTTTCTACAACCAGTGTATGGCGTTTATATTCGTTCCAGATGTTTTATGCATGGAACACTGATCCTAACTTACTCCCTCTCTGAAATAATGTTGCCCGCCCTGTCCGTTTAGATCATCACTAGACACTCGAATCTCATCTCATTTTTGGAAATCTCTGACTTCTCTTATAGTGGTCTTGGAGTCTAAAATCTGTGGAAACTTATTATTATCAAGTTATTTTCTATTTTTGTTAAAAAACTTAGTTATTTTGGTTCAAAAACTTTTAAATCCCACCATTTGCATGCATATCTAAAAGAAAATGAGCATAAAACAGGAAAATACATGACAGGAAGTTTTAAGGATATAGCACAGCTTATCAGGCAATGTTTGTGAAAGTGTGTCTCTTCTAATGTGCCAACTTCTAAATTCTTTTTCAACTTCTTCTTCGTCTTCCTTTAGTTTGTATAGCAAAACTTTTATTGCGGAAATGCAGCCAAGTTTTGTGATAAACGAAAAAGTTCTACACATTTTGTGGCATGTCACAAGTGTCTTAGATAGTAAAGTGTCAAAAGGTTTATTATTCAATTTGCTTTAAAAAAAAAAAGAAAAAAAGAAAAATGTAATTGTCTAGAAATAAGAACTATAGACCCGATACGCCTTTGTCTTTTAAACAGACTAATCCACTTAGTTATTTTATTTTTTTATTTTTTTTTCAATTAATCGCTTTAACCTTCAATTGTTGTAATCGTTTAAATCATTGTTTAGCAGCAAATCTTCTTGTCGTCGCATTATAAGCTCTTCTCGCCCCCCATGCATGAGCACAACAAATGCCAAGTACACAAAATAAACAAAAGAATTGTATAAAACTAGAAAAGAAAAAAAAAGATTGTAAAGTGAAGTCACAAAATAAATAGTGCATTCATTGTGTTACATTATTTACTTTTGAAGAAAAAAATAATAAAAGAAAAGGCGTCAAAATTGACATAAGCTTTAGGTACAGCACAGAGCAACGTTGCCCGGCGGCACGGCTTATCTATTAGTTTATTATCAGTAAAAATTTTATGAACTATTTATTTAAAGCTATAACACCACCAATGGAATATATATACCTCTGATCTTTTTAGCTTTTGTTGCAGCTGCTTGGAGCTGATCTACAGTTACAAAGTAAAAAGCTAATTGAAAATTGAAAATCTCTGCGGGCGGGCGGTACATAAAATATTAAAGCAAAAATTGACCTTAAAAGGTGCATTTACAGCTTTTTGTTTTTCTATTTTTTTTTTTTTTTTTTTATTGTTTATTATGCAGTAATCAATATTCGTTAGTTTTATTTGATAAGTGCAACTAATTGAAATTTGTTATGGTGTTTCCGTTTCTTTTTATATATTTTATTCGACTTGGAGTGTAAAGATTATTATCATTTTTACCGAATGTTTGTGAAAGAGATAGTGTATGTATGAGATTAAAAAAGAAAATATTAGGTTGGCGTATAATGTTTATAGGTTTGCTACTGTTTTTTCTTTGAAGTGTTTGAGAAAAGATTCGAATAGATATCGAATTTATTCAATATCTCCGAAGAAAATTGTAAAAATCTTGAAAACTAATTATCGAATTCTATTCTGAAGTTTATCTTATAGTCAAACACTTCGTTAAATATTTGGATTTCCTTTGATAATCTAAATCCTTAAACCCTTTCATTCAAAAAGTACAAAATTTTGTTTAGGTTTGTATGGGTGCTTTCTCATATGAGCTCGGAAGAATTTAAGTTTCAAGTTTAGAGGCTCTATCCTGTATAGTCTCTGAGGCCGTTGACTGGAAGATTTTTATACTTACTGCCACCGCAACTTAAACTCGTTTCAATTAAGCTACTTCGCTCTCACCTGCCTTAAATCTTGTCCTTCTAGGCCGAAACTCACTTTCTCCCACCAGAGCTTACACTCTCACACAGATTAATTATACTACAAAGAAATCAGCTATTCCATTAATTCATTCATCAATCTATCTAACGATTATTGAACCAAAATAAGCTTCTATATAAAGTGTTAAAAACAATTTTGTATTAGCTTATGACCATTTATCGTAAAGCTAAATCAAATTTTACAGCTTTAAAGAAAAATTACCCTTTTTTTTTTTCATTGAAATGATTAAAGCCGAAACGATACATTTATAAAATTGCTTTTGTTGTCCACGAAGGTCAGTTAAACTGTTTGCTTAAAGGGTCAACATGTCAGAGTGTAAATATATTGTATTGTATTGTATAAAAGGAAAAAAAAAGCCAGCCTATTAAAAAAGATTGTCTTGAAATTTGCCTTGAAGTTAAAAAATTCGTTTTGGTTGTTTTGCTGCATATGTGTGTGTATATAATTATCGCATAAAAAAATTGTTCGTGGCTGTCGAATGTTGATGAATGCGTTCAACGTTACCACATGATAAATCTTAAATGAGAGTGAAAGATACTTTTTTTTTTTTTTTGGTCTTTCTTTTATTATTATTAAAAAGGTTTACGCTTGCTCAAATTACAATCATATATAAAAAAAAATACTATAAAGAAAAACTTAATATAAATTCATCAAAGTATTTCCGCTTTGTTTTAATGCGTTCATTACTAGACTTGTTGTTTGTTAGTTGTATAAAAATTTATTTCTATAAAATGCAATTTAAAATAATGAAAAAAAAAAAATTAATGAAAAAAAAAAGATAGACGTATATAAAAATTTTCTCCCGCGAAAAATTTCACTTTTAAAACATCAATTGAGAGTGGGAAATGAACAAAAAAATACAAAAAAAAAAAAATACTAAAATACCAATGTGAAAAATAACTAAAATAAAACAAAAGCACATAAATAGCAGTTGGCTATGAAGAAAGACTAACGGACGGACAGACGGACAAATGAATAGACAGACTGTTTATTTTCCCAAAATGTTGAAATAAAATAAAATTAAATGAAAATGCGTTTGCAGCAGCTTAAATTGAAAATTGTAAGTTTGTTTCTCTGTCTTTCTGTCTGTCTATCTGCAAGCCGGCAGCTTTGGAAAATGCAATCTATCTGTATGTCGACATAAGCCAACGGCCAAAAATAAAATGAAATTCAAATAAGAAAAATTTCAAAAAAAAGAAAAATGTGGCATGCAATCGAATGAGAGAAAAAAAAATATATTGAAAAAAACGCGCAATGCTGCTATTTCGTTACGCCCAAAAAAAATTGAAAAAAAGGTTTGTATTAAAAAAAAATAAAAAAAAAAAAAAAAAAAATAATGCAAAAAAAAAAAAAGTGTGCAATTGAATCCAAGCTTTAATACGTTTTTAAATGAATTGTAATGCTACATATATCTTGAAGACTTTATCCTTTGCGTACTAGTAGACCTTAAGCATGCATCCGAAACGTTCCACATGTCATCCATAGGCTGCGCTTTAATTTCAGACCTAGAGATGCCTTCTACCATCTCAGTCATTTCAAATTTTCTGACGTCATTCCCTACCTATCCACTAAAATAAAAATCGACCTCATTCAAAAAGACCATCCTCACAATCATCATTTTTAATTCCTGATAAAAAGAAAGCCAGTTTTTTATACAATATATGTCCCTAAAATTTTAGCTATTCCACCAAATATGTTTAGCTTCTGAGCTATAAATCGATGGATGAGCCATTAATGTGGATAGTTGTTTGGCGGATAGATCCTACAGAATGTAATAGTTTGTGTGTGCCCAACACTGATCAAAAAAATATATATATATATTTCACAAACTTTTGAAATGCTCCCTTTGAGTGTTACCAATTTTAAGTCAAAAAGAATAAAATCCTACGCAAACATGTAAGTGTAGTGTGCAAAATAACTAAAAGAAAAGCGGCTTGAAGCGTAACCATGTGCAACAACAACAATTGCAACTGCAACACATGGCGGCACAAACTTAAAACCCGATTTGTCTTTAAGCGCCTGACGTAGTTGTTGTTGTTTCTCGATATTTTTTTTTAAGGCATACATGTATCTTTCTTCACCTCTGAAATTCTAAACGTTTGACGCACTCAAAAAATAGCTCGAGTTGTTGCAAGCAAATGACGCGAATTTGCAAAACGTAGGAAAAATAAGAGAAGTAGAAGAGCAGCAGTATGTAGTGTTAAGTTCCTGAATCTCTAGCAACAAAAGGTAAATATCAAAGCGAAACGGCCTTCAAAGCCGCCCTGTATAAATTTGTATATACGTGTGAGGATCAGACGTCGACCCAACAATTTTTTTGTATCAAACTTTCTTGTTGCAATTTTTTTTTTTTTTGTGGAGGAGTATTCAACGAAAGACAATTTGCAGACAGACCGACATGAAGTTAGGATGCGGGTTATATTTTGTTATTGCTTTTTATTATTATTTTTTTTTTTTTTTTTTGTTGATCATGAAGTGTTGTTGAGTGGCAGACGACAGATGTTGCCTGCCTGCTTGCCTGCCTGCCAAAACTTGCCTTTGTGGAATGTGGAATGCTGACAATTTGATGCAGTTCATTCGCTCTTGGGTGATCAATGGTTGTTGTTGTTGTTGGACTTGCTGTTGCTGAGGGCAGTCAGTCTGTAGGCAGTTTTAATGAAAAGCTTATGTAGTGAGTTGTACTGTTAAGTTGAGTTTATTGTGTTTAATATGAAGTTTGGCAATTTATGAAGTCTATGAATTGAAGCAGTAGAAAGTGGCATGGAGAAATTTAAACTATAAAACGTAATATTGGCATTTAGTTTGTAATAGTTCCTAAAGGCTATTATTTTTGTTACAAATCTAGCTTTATTCGCACAGTATTATGCTACTCAAAGTTTTTGTCAATTCCACCTTTGAATAAATTAAGCGAAATTGAAATTCGAGAACACAGCTCAAGACTTTTGAAATACATTTCATCTTAAACTTTCAGAAATTAAGTCCACATTATTTTTATTAAACGATGAATTTATTAAATAAAATTCACCATATCAAAAACAGTAGCTAAAGTATACGATATGTATCTCGCAAAACACAAAAGCAAGAATGTTAGCAACAGATACGTGTATCTTTTTTCGGGGGCAACCAACTGTTGCAGTAGCAATAACAACGACAACAGTCATTGAGACCAAACAGCTAGCTAGCTAGCTAGCCAGTCATTCATTCATTCACTCACTCATTCGTCCATCCATCCATGGATGCATGCAATAACATTCACACGACCTTTCGCGTTGTGCTGTCGAGTGTGCTATCATCGATGCTTGCGCTACTGCTCGTATGTATCCAGTTGACAGTGATGACAAAAATGTAGTCACAAAGAAAAAAGGGGAACACAGAAATTAGTTTGTTACTAAAAATAAATCAAATGAAAATATCAAATGACATAGCCCTTTTTTTTTTTTTTTTTTAACATATAAAAATGTATCTACAAGTTTAAGAGAAAAAAAAAATCATGCGAATGATGTCTAACACAAAACGGATGCTGCTGCAACCGAGTAACTAAAGATCAATGATGATCATTCAATTTAGTGTTTAAAAGTTGCTGCTGATTATGTTTATGTTGATGATGTTATGTATAGATAATTATGTTGATGTTGTTGTTGCTGCCACACATGCTTACTACTACGAAACCAGCAACATTACCAACAACAGCAACAACAACTGTTGTCGCTCATATGCTGAGGTGCAGCGTACAGTGAACTTAAAAGTTGTTGTATCCAAAAAGGCCAAAAGAGAAGGTAGGACGGGATGAAAATTATGCACAGGCATACATTCAAACAACCTAACTACCAACGAATGAACTAAGCAAAACTGGAGAAGTAAGCAGAAAGATAATGTGAACGACCAACATAAGCGTTAAGCGTCAACACCACATGGCCAACAAATAAAAAAAAAAAAAAACAACAACAATAAATACGACAACAAAACAAAATACATTATTATTTTTAAACGAACCAAAGCTTTGATACTTTTTAAGGTGTAAGTGTGTAGATTATAACAAAATAGAAAAGGCTAAGGACCAGCTAGACAATGTTTAGTATATCTGAGTTTCTATTTTGCTAAGGTGGAGTGAAGTGAGCCACTTGAAAACTTCAAGGTTTATTATTGTAGCTAAAAATTTAAAATAAAAGAGGTATTCTCTTTTTTGGTTACTCTTTTTCGAAGGAACGTTGCACTCTACATTTTTAGGATTACGAGCTATAGCTGTTTATTACTTTAAAGTGGCTAGTTCCGCTGTTAATACCTTTGTTGTGGTTACAATTTACATTTATGTATTAATATTAAATTAATATACATACTTTTCTTGCTTTGTATGAAGTGTATTCATATTCAGGAGGGAAGTCTTGTAGTATACATGTAACAACAACAATAACAACAACTTGATACAAACAACAACAACAATAACAACAACCGGCTTTTCACGCACAACAAAGCTAAGCATCAACGTAGATGACTGGTTAGCTTTGATTTTCTTTAGGTTGTAGTGGTACACTGAAAAAAATAGCTTGGAGTTTTTAAAAAACAATGAAAACCAATATTAGAGCCCTTTTTTCTAAACTAAAATATTACCTCTCTGTAATAAAAAAAGAACCATTAACTTTTTAAGATTCCATTATTTAGATTATTACCATAATTAAATAAATAATATTAAACAAAAATTTTCTTTTTTTACTTTCAGGTGAGTTCTACTTGCTGTTATGCTCGTTAACTATGGCATACTTTTGAAAATCTGGGAAAGTCCAAGAGCTGAGTATTTTTCTATTTATTAAACCTTGTCATTCTTATCACTTAAAAATGTCTATACCAATTCAGCATTTATTGGAAAGTACCGAATTTTAAAATTTGTCATTTAACTTCCGTCGTTTTTCTGATAAAGCCAACTACAAGTTGACCATTGCTAATTAAATTTTTCTTTAAATTGATATAACCGGCATTTAGACATGTGTATAAAGTTATTCAGTTCTAGAAGAATTTTTGTATGTACATATATGATATTGCTTTATCTTTAACAACTACACGCTCACAGCTGATTTGGTTTTGGTGCTTTTATCTAATCTCTAGACCGATGCATCACTGACATTTTGGAAACTTTTTATACTCTTCTTCATACATACGAGTATATCGTATTGGTATATTAGTTTAATCGTAAATTTTATAAAACTTAAAAGGAGTACAATGAGTCCACATGAAGTATAGTATATAATCAATTCGACGAAGTAATCTGAATAGTTCGGTATCCTATTTTCTATTTCTATTAAAGAAGATACTATTCTGGCTAGAAATGGGAGAATTTGGAGAGTTAGTGGAAAACTATTTCAATTCGATATGACATCTCTAAACTTTAGTCTTCCACTTTTACTGTTAGCTCACAAACACGCATGCCCGTCTGTCCTTATATCAATTTATAGTATATTTTTTTTTTCAAATGCGATAACTAATAAAACTATCTATAGATATATTTTTGCTAAATAATACAATACTATATCTGCGTAAGACATAAGTGCACTTGACATTCTCAACTCAAGAATAAATTTTCATTGTCATAAATTTGTTTGACTTTTAAGTATTTTTATCTTTTCTTTTTTTTTCTTTATATATTTTTCGCGTGCGTTTGTTTGTTTGTATATTTTTCTTTGGAATAATGTTGAAGCTTTCATCAAAGCGACGACAAACAACAAAATATGACAAAGAAAATACATTTGTGGTCTGTTGTATGTATTTAGTTGGTTTATACGCTTTCAAAGTCACATTTTACAATAGGCAGAAATGATTTTTTCTGTTTTTTTTTTTTTTTTTTTGTTGATTTATAATTAGTAAAAATGTCACGTTGACAACAGTCTCTAGTATGAATCGGACATATATATTATGCCAACTGTTTTTTTTTGTTTGTCTGTTGTTGTTGTTGTGATATTTACTTGCAATCAACATTTGTTCTTAAGCAAAACATTTTCTATAATTTGTGTGTTTTGATAAATATCAAAGTTTTATTAAGCATTTCCATTCATTGAATTGTGTCTTGCTGTTGTTCATTTGGTCAGCTTGTTTAATGGTCATTCATTTCACCACAAATATGCTTTTGATGGTGCTGACAGACGGACGCACGGACGGACGGACAGACGTACGTCGTGAAAGCCGTTGCGTTCTTCTATTGCTTCTATTACTGTTGATATTAGCCACTAAATTTACTGCTATTAAAGTAGGTTAATAGAAAGTTGGTAGCTGATAGAATATACTCGTGTATAGAGACAGAACAGACTTGATATGTGCGTGCAACAGCTGATTAGTAAATGTGGTGGTTTATTAGGAGTTGAATTGAGTGTTCTAAATGTTAAAAAAGCATAATGATGGTAAACATTTTAAAGGAAATGTAATATAAAGTGTAATATTTAATGTCCCTTAATATTTTTTGAGCTTTTTAGCACTTGCTATAAAAATTATAGCAAGTTAAAAATGTGCTTTATTCATTATGGTAACGATATATGAGGGGTTTTAATAGATTTTTTTCAAAGAAAAGGTTTTTACAGTTTTTAAACTTGCTATAAAATATTATAGCAAGCTAAATTTGTGCTATAATCATTATGGTAATGACATGTAACTTGTTTTAATAATGTTTTAAATACAATTTAGTCAGTTTAAAGGTTTATACAGTTTCCAGATTTGCTTTAAAAATTATAGCAAGTTAAAATTGTGCTATAATCGTCATGAAAACGATATATTTTACGATTTTTTAACGATTAAGTCAATTCAAGAAATTTTAATGTTGCTTGAATAACTTAATTTTTATTTGTTATTGTTCTTAATTGGAAAAATTAAAAAAATTTAAGTTTCATCCAAAAAATAATAATAAATGCGCTGACATATTTAACATTCTTGTATAATTCTTAAGATAATAAAATATACTTTTATATCAATTTGTCAATTTGAAGCGCTTGCTATAAAAAATTATAGCAAGTCATAATAATGCTATAATCATTACATTAACGATCTATTAGCCTTATATTATGTATATATTTGTGTGTATGGATTTTTATGACGATTTAAGTTCAAAAACCGTTTCACTTTATTGCGCTTTTTGATCTTTATAGTAAGTTGACAGACTGACTGACTGACTGGTTGGCTGGTAGGCCGGCAGGCAACCATTTCTAAAGATTCAATCAACGCTCAATGATTTTGCGTGACTTGTTTGCTTTTAATTATAAATTTATTAGTAGCATTTTCGCTTTATCTTTTGCTGTAGCTGCTTCTTCTTCTTCTACGTTTCTAAGCAATTGAAATTAATTGCAAAAAAATGTTTAGCAAAAAAAAAAAAAAAAAACCAAAAAAAGATAGAGTAACTTAAGCCCAAGGCATATAGATATAGCCGCCATCGCCACTGCCACACGCAAATAAAGCACATCACCATCAGAGGCGCAGATACAGAGATATTAAGATACAAAACAACATACAGCAAATGTATCTAGCAGAACGTAACAATTCGAAACGGCAAATGTTACTAGCAAGACGTTTAGATATATAGATGGATGGATGGATGGATGTGCATTGTACAAGTTGGATGAATGAATATGTATGTAGAAACTTTCATGGCATGGCGCCTCAAAAGCGAAGCGCACATTTGAGCGAAATAAAAATTTTTATTTTTATTTCAGTAGCAATTCTATTTTCAATTTAATTTGCGTAAAACAAGCAAAAATTTTTTGTAGATTGCACGCAGTTCAGATCGTTTCATGTATTTTTGTTTGGTTTGTCTGCATGCAAAAATTATGGCAGATTATAGCAAGATTGTTGTGACAATTAAAATTTATTGCAAAATAAATTGTTTTTTTGTATTTCGTTTTTTTTTTATTTTTTATTTATCTGCACCCACTCTATGATCAATATCAATTAAAGACTTCCATTAACTGCGTGCCGCATTTTTTTTTTTTTTTTTTTTTTT
This sequence comes from Leucophenga varia, assembly GCA_018903435.1. Classification (NCBI taxonomy): domain Eukaryota; kingdom Metazoa; phylum Arthropoda; class Insecta; order Diptera; family Drosophilidae; genus Leucophenga; species Leucophenga varia. Next base: position 151,055 of record JAEIFJ010001870.1, read on the forward strand.
TGATTGAATTTAGTACGAAAATATTACATTTTTTTTTTATGCCGCCGCATATTTGTCTAATTTCTTACGGTAGCAAGCACTCAGTCGTCTGTCTTGTCTGCCTGACTGCCTGTCAAATGTAGAAAATAGAAACATCATGTGCTATTTTTGTTGCTGCTGTAAAGTTGCCTTGGCTTGCTGGCTTGCTGACTGGCTGCTGCCTCTGTGCGGAATTTGCCGTTGAGGAATTTGGCTTGTGTGAAAAATTATAGCACATGGCCGGAAAATCCTCAGATTATTATGCACTATACGTAGCGATTTTGTGTCATTAAGAGTATATTTTGTGTGTGTGTGTGTGTATGTCTTAAATTTGCGGCTATAGTGTTTTTTACGCTTGCTATAATTTTTTATAGCAACTGTTGAGATGCTATAAAAATTTTTAAATTTATATTATCATTAAATCTATGCAATTTATAGATATAAAAACTATTTTTTTTTATAAATAAAGCGATATTTATATTATGAAATATGACCCAATTTCAATTATAGCGAAACTCCTATAAAAAAGGAATTATTTTATAATAAAATTTCAAGAATAAACAAAAAATAAATAGCATCATCGCAGTCATCAAAAAGTGTAATGGTCTCATTTAAAAGTTGTTATAAAAAATTGTAGGCATAGCAAATCTTTTAAAGTAATTTTATTTTATAGCAACTTTGCTATAAAAATAGTTTTTGTCTTTATGAATTATAAATAAATTTTATTGTATTTATATTTTTTATGCTTTTAAGTGTTTTTTTTTAAATATTTATTTATTCTGCGTGTTTACCCTGCCCAGTTGTGTTATGGCAGTTTAGTTAATTTTTCGGCCTACTTTTTTTCATTTTTTTTACTTTTAAAGTGACGTGTAAAAATTTTATTATAATAAACAAAAAACCTTTTTGCTTTAAATGTATCTAGAAATGCGTTTAGGCAGTTTATAGAAGAGAGCATTTTTTAGAAAGTCACTCACATTCACTTCTATTGCGGATTATTATGAAGTTTTTTTTATTAAAGTGTTGCTATATTTTTTCTTTATTTTTTTTCAAAGCTCTGCCATAAATTCCTTCGCAGTATAAAAATATATATAGTATATCTGTATATGTATAAAAAATTAAAGAATGTTGCTGCTGCTTCCCATTTGTCGCTGCTTTCCCATTAGTTAGGTTTGCATATCCCCATCCGTTGTATGCACTATAAAAATATCTTTAAAGCAATGAAAATATATACATATACTATATGTGTACCTATATATTTTGTATGTAGTAGAGTCGCTATAAGAACTGTTTTTGTCTACAACAAACTATTTTCGAATAAAAATATGCCGAAAAAATAGAAGAAATTAGAGAAATACATATATACAACATGCCTCTTGCTCTATTTTCGTTAAACATTTTGTCGTCGTCGTCGTCGTCCACGTTGCTGCTGCTGCTGTTGTTGTTGTAGTTGTTGTTATTGCTGTCGTTGTCGTCTACATTATAAAATATGCAATCGAATTGAGCACACTGAACAAATAGAATATAACTAACTCAATTTTCAGTTTTATTTGAATGAGTTTCAACTATCTAACTAAATGCATACGAGGGCAGCTTAAGTTATTCAAAAGAGATGCCATCAAATGCGCCTTTTTTCTAAGATAAAAGATCCTTGAGTCATTTTGTACAAATTTGACTATTAAAATGTTCTTCAGATTCTTTTTTGACCTTAAATAATCAAAATCCGACAACATCGACTCTTTGTGCGAGATGATATTTCAAGATCAGCAAGATAATGTTGATCAAGGTATTGTTGGGCATTAGTTTTACCTGTTCATATTTGACATCTCAAAAAAAAAACTACCGTCGATTTTCTTTAAAAACCGCTTACTTAACTCACAAAATTTAGAATATAAAATTATGTTTAGGGTGGGCGTCTACCACAGTGTCATAAGTGATTCGAAAATGGGTTTGATCGGATGCCAACCTAACCTGTTTTAATTTGATTGTATAATATTTTGGAAAGCAACCAAAATGTTAATAAAAATTTTTTTTGTTGTATGTTCCTGAAAGATAAATATTGTCCCTCGTATAAGGACTTTTTGTTACAGATGTTTTACAAAATTTATAAGTAAATAGGAGAATGTATTGTATTTTTTCTCATACAGTAGGGGAAGTATACTACGTGTGGTTCTTTTAATAATGTCTGCCTTTTCTCGTAATTGGCACGGTAACGGTATGAAATCCCTATGTTTTGAAGAAATCTTCTTCGTGTTGGACTTAAGATTTGGCGTTGGTACCATAACGTTCTGAGATCCCTAAGTTTGGAAGGAATATTCTTAGTGTTGGATTTAAGATTTGGCGTTGATACTCAAAAATAACAAATTCGGCTTCAGATCTACTGGGCTACAGATCTACAGATCTCTTCATACGATCCAGACATTCTTACCCACTTCGACTTTGTTCCAGGTGTTTAGCAAAATGGGTCAAGCTTGGGTCAGAGATGTTTGATGTAAAGTCACCAGAACCTTTGATATAGAGAGTGATTTCAATGAGCCGCATATTAATGTCTACAGATAGAAGTCAACGAAGTGGTCGAAAACCATCATCAGCGACGAGACCAAACATTGTATTTCTTTTATGGCCATTTATGAAGAGAAACATTGTTACCCGGTTTAAAAAATTAATTGTCCAAGTTTCTACATTAAATCTGCGAAAAATGATTTTTCCCATGAAAAATACATGGGAAACTTCAGGTGCTTGGCGGCACCATTAAATATTATCTGATTAAAAAAATAGTATTTTCGATATAGAACAATGCTAGGGGTTGGGAACATAACAATTTGTTTTTGGACCACCCCAGGCTATATTTTCTGGATAAGTTTGTTTTAAAAACAACCCTCGCAAAAATCTTTCAATATAATACAACACTTTCTGTCCGCCTGTCTGTCTTTGTCTATGTTTTTAATTATTTTTTGAACTTATTTTCCATGTCGAATGGACTTGTCTCGTGTTTTATGATGAGACGAACCAACGTTGTACTTTAACCAATACGTCGCGGCATGACAGTCTAAAAAAATGTATTGAAAGCTCTTTATTTTGTTGTTGTTTTTTTTTAAATTTAAAATCTATTTGCTGTCTTCTTTAAAATTATAATTACTAAAAGAACTAAAAGTTTTTTTTTTTTTTTTTTTATTTTTTCACATAAAGTCATTGCACCGCAGGTGGCGCCACAGTGAAATTTTAAATGTTTATTTTTTTTTCAAACACTTTTTATTTATTTATTTATTATCAATATTTATTGAACATACTAATTGAGATATTTGTTGTTTGTACGTTTCGAGTGAAATCAAATCTAACAATGAAAGAACTCTCGAAAAAATGACTCCTCAAGAATAATAACGAAATTTCTTTTCAAAATAGTTTATCGCCGTTTTTACAATAAATAAGTTTGTACATAATAAAATTATCAGCATGTCAATATGTCAATGTTGGATTTTTATTGTTATTGTTATTATTATTATTATTATTTCTTTGCATGTCGCGCTTTTATAAGATTTTACGAGTTTCGCATTTAAATGTTTTTTGGAAATAAAACCCAAATTGTTTGTTTTCTTTATTTTTGCTGCTACGACGCACGTGTTTTGAAATGAAAAGAAGTACAACTTAAATACTATTTTAAATGAAAAGAAAAAGAAGTTTATAAACCAAAAATAAAGATGGCTATTGGTGCTGAGTTTATTATTAGATCATTAACAATAATAATTCGCTATGCTTTAACTTAAAAAGGCGAACGAAGAATAAAGCTCATTATGATTTTTTTCTTCTTTTATACAGTTTTATCTTTCTATATATTTTTATTATTATTATTTTGAATAGTTCGTTAAAGTTAAACAATTTACTTTAAAAGCTTAATAGTATTTTAAAGAAAGTAACATGTCAACATTTTGTCAAACTATACCAAGAATCGTTAAAAAAAAAAAACAAAATAAAAGACATATCCGAATCGTGCTTAAGTCGTATATTGCTTGGATTAGCATAAAAAAATATATAAAAATTTGCTTCTGAAGAAAAGAAGTAGTCTGAAGGCTTAAAAAAAACGAATAGTGACCGCATCGTACCAAAAATGGAAGTTTAAAAGTCGAATTCTTGGTAATTTTTTTTTTTTTTTTTTTTTGTAGTTGGTCGTTATGGTTTGTTCTTTATTTTTTGTTGTTTTCGCTTTATTTTTTATTTTAAATTTAACATTATTATGTGTAATCATTAGTCTTAAGGTGTGAAGGCCTCTTTTGAGTTGTTTTTTTTTTGTTTTGTTTTATTCGTTAGTTTCCCTTGGGAAGTTTTTGTCTGTGTTGTGGAGAAATGTTGAAAGTTGTGTTAAAAAGTGAAACTGCTGAAAATTTGTTATGTTGAGCACTTTAATGCTTAAATTCGAAGCCTTTAATCAATTAAGTTATTGGAATATTCATTTTTTAAATTTGGAAAAGTCTCATTGGTGTGCACGTTTTTATTTTTTAAAACGCGTATTGAGTCTACTGCATATACATAAAAATCTGATTGCAATATAACCAATGAGTATCGATATTTGACACTCAAGTATCGATAAATATGACTGTATCGATAAATAAAATATATCGATACATATCAAAATATCGATTTTTTAAACATATTTATTAAAAAAACTCACAAATTGACTTTCAATATTTATTATTGTAGCTTTTAAAGATATGCTCGCTTGCGTTGCAATTTTTAAGTTGATACATTTTAAAAAATCTGTTTTCCAAAAATATTCATCTTTTACACTCATATGTACAGACTGACAAATGTATTTTAAAATTCCATTCCAGAATTTGGTACGCAGCTTTGCTATACCTGGAATTATTTTATACAATAAAGAAATTACAAAAAATTTGAGAGACTAATACATCGTTCTGCTAAAAAATTGTATTGTATAATAAAATATTTACGCTGTATTACGACCGGCCGACCACCCAAAAAAAAAAAAAAATAGTAATAAGAAGAATTTTCTATTAAAAGCAACCGACAAAGGTTAGGGCGTAGTTGATTTTCACATAATCATACAAACATATTACATACTTGTACATAATACGAAAAAAAGTAAGTGCAGACTCGTATTTTTTTTAGAATTATAAATGTAAAAACAATAATAATAACAATAGATGCCGAGATAAAGGGTGTCTTAAAACTTACGTAAGATTTACAATAGGTAGGTGAAAATAAAAAAAGTATTATTAAAACCAAACGGATAGCAAAACATGTAGTTTATGAATTTTTTCAAAAAACGCTTGATATTAATTATATTTATCTGAATTATTTTTATCCTTACAACTACGTTCTGGCGAAATTTTGGCAAAATATTGTATAAGAAGAACAACGATTGCCGATAACGATAACAAAATAACGAAACAATTTACATCTTTACAATTTGCCAGCCAAACTGTGATATGATTTTTTTTTTTAACATATGTCTGTATAGATATTGTGACACCCTTTATGTTCATAGATACTTATTATATGGTTAGATACATAAAAACAGTAGAATAAAATATTGTAAGTAGCGTAAAGACACCGTATCGACCTCTAGTACTTAGCTATACCTTTAAAAACGCCGTTGATGATGATAATGATGATAATAATATTGTAAGAATATTTTACTTATACATAATATATGATGAGATGACTTGCTGCTGTTCTTTTACTGTACACACACACGCAATACATACATAGATACATTCTGTGAAACATCAACTTTTATGTGAGTAATGCTGTTGGTAAAAATGATATCCAACTGTTGCTTTACTATAGCAGTATCTTTTTTTTTTTTGTATCTTTTTTTTCAGTAGCAATTGAAACAACTAAACAACAACTGTTGCCTGTCTCATTACTTTACTTTACTTTGTTTATACCTAAATTACTTTTCTTCTAAAAAATAATAAAAAAAAAAAATGATATAAAAGAAAATAATAAAATAATAATATATATATTTTTTTAAAGGAATTCCCACGCATATTTTTTGCTTGAAGACATTTCGCTACGGTTTAGGATTGTTTTTTTTTTTTTTTTTTGCTGTTTATATTTTGTTTTGGTTATTCTTATTGGCTACTGTAGAGCAGAGCAGGTGTACCCTGCTGAAAAAACAAATCCAGTAGCTCTAGTGGTGTTGTCTATTTCAAGTTTCTGTTGAATAACTCAGTGAGTAAGTAAGTGAGTGAGTGAGTGAATGAATGAATGAATGAGTGTCTTGTATGTTATATTGTTTGTCTCAAGTTTTATTTTCAAGTATCTTTAATAGTTATGTGAAGAAGTGTTCTTCTTAGCAAAAGGTTAGAGTGCTGTAAATGGAAATAATGGATAAAAGATGGGAAATCTTACTATCAGCTTAGGGCATCTATGTACTAATATAAACAATTCTGTGTGGTAACTTGGGCGGTAAAGTTGCTGTTGTTGCATTCATGTTGATGTGTGATGATGTGTTGATTTGTTTGTTGTCTTTGAATAGCAAGAAATTTAAAGCTTACGTTGACCTTATTCTTGTTTTACTGAAAACATTTCATTTTTTATATATAAACTGGTCTCTGATAAGCAGAAAAAGAACGATTTAAAGACTGACAGTTGCCTAAACGTTTTGACACTTGATTGAAAGAAAAACTCCTACTTTACTTTAGTAACCACAAAATTTAATTTCCAAAAAAAATATAAAAATATAAAGAATTCCATTAAATATGAATGTAATAACTAAAATCGGGTCATGATTAACCGCTTGAGCGCGGTTGACAAGGCTTTTGGCAAAGATAAACCGCAGAGCACCAAAAATGAAAAAAAAAAAATAAAAAAAAAAAAAAAAAAAAAACAAGCGATTCATTTTTTTTTAAACTTCATTTCGTGTACATAATTTGAATACAATAAAAATGCAGAAAAATGCAGATTAAGATGCTGTGAAATCGATGCGAGTTTAAGTTTAAAAAAATATAAAACAAGATATAAACGAATTTTTAATACGCTTTATATATGACTATTAAAAAATATACGGACAGACGGACACTACTAAAAGTAGGTTGAAATTGTTTTTTACATGAGGATAAAAAATGGTTGTGGCGGATAGATTTAAAGGCGTATGAACGACTTACGGAGTGATGAATTTGGGTTCGTGCGAATGAATTTTCGGACAGACTGGTACAGGAACGGATAGATAAATTGTTCTGTTGAAAGATTAATATGCGTATAGAGACCAATGGAGACACGAATGAGCGAATGTACATCTTTACAATGTATGTAAAAGTATATAAGTATAGATAGAAGTATCGAAAAAAGACGGTTCGATCCACAAACAGAGGGATGACTTCGGACAACCGGATGGACTGATATCGATGGATGGATGTGCGGATGGACAGAAATATTGACTTTTTGCGGATACCCTAGAGATGAACGTACGGACATTGGAGATTAACGGATATAAGAACAGTCATTTTACGAACCAATTTTACTCATTCGTTGATACAAAGCTTGTAATAAAATGAATATACTTATCACATGTATGTGTGAAGCGTATTAAAAGAAGTATTTGTCGCTTTGGCTGGCAATGCTAAAGTTAAATGGATTGTTTGACTTGAATGTGCAAATGACTAAATGAATGAATGAATGAATGAGTGAACGAATGAATGAGCACAACATGATTGAGTATTGCTGCCTCCTCCAAAAAAAAAAAAAAAAAAAAACAAAAAATTATAATAAAAAACCAAAAAATATAATAACAAAAAAAGCGTCAAGAAAAACAAAGCATGCTTCGCTACACACACTTGTAGATACTTTTGTATCTTACTCGCGCGCATTAAAGATTAAAATCATATTGTGTTTATTCGCAGCGAGGCGTGCATATATTGTATATTGTATTTTATTCAGTTGTGCTGTTGTTTCAATTAAATTTTTCTTATAAAAATAACAATTTGCTAATTTTTTATCTCTTTAAGACATCTTTTATGCCATTTTTTTCTGCGTTGCTTAAATATTATTTTTTTTTGGTTTCTTAATAAGCCAAAATAATCTTTTTTTTTTTTTAATTTTTTGCTTAAACAAATTCTTTATTTTTTTTACGTTTCTGTCGACACCTACGCATTGTTTATTTATTTTGATGCGTTTAGCAATTTTTTTTTTTATAATTTTTAGACTGCGTCATAATTTTTTTAAAAAGCGAATTTTATTCTGGGACTGAAAAATGAGTCACACTTGTATAAGAATCTTGAAGGGATTTATTTTTTAAATAATGATTGAAGGTCATTAAATATGCTAAAATAAATATTAATGTTATTTTTTGATTAATAAGAATAATATTTCATAAATATTTTAAACGATTTTTATTTTCTTTCATTTTTAGGTGAGCCTTACGATTTAATTGGATATTATGATACACAATTAGTTCATGCACTAAAGTCATAACGTGAATGGTAAGCAAACTGAGAAATTTTTAAAGTTAAAATTGAAGAATTAACTTTGTCTGTCTTAAAATTAATTATGTTACTGATATATTCTGTAAATATACACTTTAATACTTTGTACCATTCACTATTATATCCGCCGGAAGAACACATTCCAATTTGCCAGATTAAAATTCATTTTGTCAAATCAGTGTAGCAAAAGTTATTTGTCTACTTTTCAATTGGCAAAATTTATTTCTAATAAATAAAAAAAAATTTAAATTAAAAATAATATTTATATATTTTAAATGTCGCAGAGTGCTCAATCAGTGATTGCTGCCAACTTGCTTTACTATGCTGCCGCGGCTGGCCTAATTGTGTAAAACAATAAATTGAAAAGAAAGGCATAAATAATAACGCATGATTTCCTCCTTTTTTCTACTGCTACTACTACGAAATAAGACATGCAAAATCAAATAACCTCAAAATGTCTATCAGGCCATAATAATGATGCAGGCTGACTTCCTCTCTGGACCAAAAGTAAATAAGCAAAAAAAAAAAAAAACGAAATTACAGAGAAAACTCTGACAATCCTTGCGTGCATTGCGGTTGGTTGTCCGCCTTGAAAAGTAAATCTTTTCTTTCTTAAAATCTTTATTTTTTTGTTCGTTTTCTTGGCAATTTGGCTGTCTTAGCAGCATCAGCGTCGATGAGTCAGTCAGTTTGAGATTACTATTTTTCGTAATGGTTTGGGAGATACAAAAAAAAAGTTTTTTCGAATTTGTGGTACGCTATATGAGGTAGTATAATTTAAAGCCTGTTTTCATTGCAATTGCGCTCACATCAAAAATCGATTTTCGATTGTTTAATTAATCGAACCGATAAAAAATTTGATTTATAGAAAATAGCACATTCTTTCAAAACTTTTATGTATGGAAAAATCGCTTCTACAGTAGTCGTTGCTTTCGTTAATTCGATATTTTTATTGGTTCGATTAATCGTTTTGTAAACGTTGACGTGAATGCAATCGTAGTTGAAACATAAACTATATCACACATGTACTGCAAGAACCTAGAACATGTTCGAATAGATAAATTTTGAAAATCCGTTTCCATCGCAAAACTGTACCTTTTAAACTTTGAGGCATTATTTATCTTGTAGATACTTTTTCTCAAGCAAAGTACCTTTGTGTATAGATTAAGCGCATCTCAAAATTTTTTGTAGTGTATAAATAACAAAAAAAAATATATATTTAATTTAAATAAATGTGACAGCAAAGGATCTTTAATGTAGGATGTCTGCTTATAATGTGCCTGCAAGGTCACAGCTGATTAAAAAAGCAGTTGTCTGTCTGCCTGCCTGAAGGTGTTTCTGTGCATTAAATTAATGCGATACATAAATATTTCACGCACTCTAGGATATACACATATATATAGTATGTAGCAGCCAATGACAAGGAATTAATGAGTGTTTTAAACCAGTTCTGATTGACCTTTTGTGAAGACTTGAACTTGTTATGGCAATACAAAGCGACAATCTAGTTGACGCCTTCGCCAATGATGTTGAGTTGACTTGACTTGATGACGCTGCACTAAGTATAAAGCTTTGACTTTCAATGCATTTTTTAAAGCAAATTATGAGCGACGTTTTGGTAGTCCCACGCATAATAAAATTTTTTCGTTGATTTTTTTTTTTTTTTTTTTTTCTGTAAAGTCACTCAAATGATTTTCAAACGTATGCGCGACACATTTCTGTCATCATCAATAATGCCGCCACCGCCGCCGCCGCCGTAGAGCAGAGTAAAGCTTCCTCCTGCGGCAAAGAAAAACAAACAAATTGGCACAATTTCTCTAGCCCCGAAGTACTTGAGCATGATGTTTTATTATTTTTATTTTCTGTTTTTTGCCCTGACGGACGGACGGACTGACTGACTACACATATGGCCAGAATCATAGTTTAAGTTTAAGTTGGCCATTGTGTATATGCGCGATATTTAACATAAATTAAAGAAAAGACATATCGCTGCGATTTCACGCTTGATGCAATGCATCACTTTGCAAAATAGTTTACCGCCACCGCCACAGCCAACGAATCAGCCAGCTGTGCAAATATGAAACTTGAAAAAAAAAAACAAAAAAAAGTATCTTAAAGGCAATAAGGCCGGAGAGCGCGGCGCGGCACTTTCTACCATGTGTTGTACGAGTTTGTTTCTTAAGGCCTATAAGCGAGATTGCATGATCTTTAATCAAACAGTTTGTGGCGCCGCCGACGCTTAGAGAGTTTGTGCAACGCCTGCGTCATTTGGGATTTACCATGGCTGGCGTTGGTGTGGCTTTGCTGTTGCTGCTGCTGTTGCTGCTGGAAGTTCGCGATCTGTCGCTAATTCTATGCCAATCTATCTTCTACTCCTGAAAAAACGTTACGAAAGTAGAGCGCGCGCGTGCGCCATTGCATTTCATGGTTTAACCCCCTCCCCCCAGTTCTAGTGTTGCATGAATTGAACGTCGTCGTCGTCGTCGTCGTTGTCTTGGTCTACGTCTATGTCAAGGCGCTAACAAATTTATGTTTGTTAAGTTTGAGATTCGTTGTTGTCTTCATGACAAAAAGAAAAAAAATCTTTTAGGCCAAGTGGCTGCTGCTGCCACTGTTGCAGTTGCGATGTTGCTACTATGTATGTGCTGCGTGGTTTGTGGCTTTAATTAACGGTCAACGGAAATTTTTGCTTTGCTTTGTTTTTTTTCGCCACATCTTGCAACAGCTTGAGTTGCATGAATCGTTACTTTGCGTTTGTGTTTGGGGTCGGGTCGTCTACATCGTCTTCGTCGATGTTAACTTCTTGAATTACAGTAAGTTCCGCTTTGGCACATTTGTGGTTAATAATTTTTACTTGCTTGCAAACTCTTCCTTTTTCACTCTGCATCTTTTGCAAACACTTCTTTAATGTTCATTCGGGAAGTAAATACTCGTACGTACGCTTTGATCACATGTCAAACCTCAAATCTTTTTTGCGGCATAACTTTCTTGACAGTGGCGAATTTATGCAGAAAAAAGTTTAAGGCGATAAGTGCGTTTTGGTATAAAAATACATGTAAAAAAAAATCAGAATTAGTTAAGCTGTCTCCAAGCGCTCTCATGGTGGAATATTTACCAAGAAGCATATTCTGCCTCTTTAAACCGTTAAGTTTTTCAAGAGATTCATGGGATAGTTATATAAATTGGCAATTGAACAAGTCCAATAGAGAAAGAGACAGAGTTGTAATATGTCACGTGTTTATTTATTTACCATGTTTTGATGCCACTTCTTACTCCTTTGAGCTTGTTTTTCGAGGCTTCTTAAAATTTTAAACCACAAGTTTTAAAGAAGAATAATGTTATTTCGTCATACCAAAATTAATTTATTGATTTAAAGAAGATTTGCAATATAGCATCCAGAATTGTAGTTCTGTCATATATTTTGAAGTATTTCTGCCTTTTTTCCAGCATCTTTATTTTATTTCATGGTTTTCTAAAGCTTTTATATGATTTTAATGGATCATAATATCAATATTCTTTTGAATCCACTAACTACTTGGTTTCCATACCTTCCATATAAAAGTGTCCACATCCATAAGACTTATAAAGGAATGTAAAAAAAAAAATCAGCTATTCTCTGAATTGTACGGATTTATCTTAAATTTTTTTATAATAGAAACTTTACAGTTAGGTACTCCGTTTACAGTTGCTCCTTGCGGCATATTAGCTAAGTCCGCTCCTGTTCTTTCAACTGCTCATATCTTTCTCTGTCTCACTAACTAACTGCATAACCCAGCCTATTTTTTTTTTACTTACGCTCTTGTTCCCGCTATCTAAATATGTCTATTTTCAGTTAACGTGCACATGTCAATGTTCTTTATGCCTGAATGCTTCCAAACTAAACCATATATCGCCAGAGTGAAACTATTCTTAGTTACTCTCTTTACCGCTTTACCGAATATCAAATCGCTTCTATTTAGCTTTGCGATTCTTTTCTATATGCCGCAGTTCACATTCTGTGCACAACCGATCACTGTCAACTTTTGTAAACTTCCGGTTGTGTGCTTTGCTGTTGTTGTTGTCTTTTGTATTAATGGATTTTTATGTTTATAGCGCATATGTATTACTCCCCAACCTTTGTTTTTTTTCTTCTCTTTTGTTTCGCTTTATTAAACGACGCAAAAAAAAGTTGCAGAAAAAGAAAAAGGTTTTACGTTTTGGGTTACGCTTTACCAGATCAATGCTTTAGCAGCGATGATGCTCGTCAGCAGCAGCAGCAGCAACGATACAGCGAATTCTAGGAATTTTCGCTGCTGATCTGCTATATTTTTTTAATGCTTCTTTTTTTTTGTGTGGCATATTTTTCAGTTCAGTACAGCTCAGCTGTTGCGTTTGGCTTCTTTGGTGTTTTTTTTCCGTTGCTCGTCTTCCACTTCCACTTCCATTTGCATCTGATTTACCGTTTATTACTAGCGGTGCTTTTAATTAATCAAGCGTTTTAAATTTCAATATTTATATTACACAAGTTTAGGTACGATGTTGCTTTGCTGTCTGTTTGCGGTTAAGTTCGAGTTCTTTGGGTGATGTTCTTCTTTTGGTGTTCTTCTTTGCTGCAGCGGATCATAATGCTTCTTCGGGGCTTTTTTTTTTTGTTCGTTATTTTAATGCATTTATGTTTATTTTGTTTTGTTTATTTAGATGCTGTCATTTTTTATGATTTTGGAGAATTTTTTTTTATTAGTGGAATGTAAAATTTCATTGCTTTAGGAAATTTCAAAAACTTTTTAAATTTATTATAGAAATTATAGCGTCTCTAGATGTGATTCAATTATTTACAATAAAATTATTCATTCGTAGAATGCTTTAAAAAATAATTTAGCAAATCTAAAATTTTAATTGCAACATTTTTTAAATCAAAAAAATCACTGGAAATATTTATGCTGTTAACTTTAAATATAAAACAACGCCGTTTACTGGCTACGTCCCTGGCACTAATTTTAAATAAAAAATTTTCACATTATTATTGCTCAATCGAAACAAAAACAATACCAACAAAAAATTTTAAAACCTGTATTTTTTCACACCAAAAATAGAAATATATGAATTAAAATAAAAATATGTTGAAAATACAAAAAAATTAAAAAATTAATTATAAAAATATTGCTTACGCGCTTTAATTGCATTTGCAAGATTTTATTTATAAATTATACAAAAAATAATTTTCATTATGAAAAAATTGCATATTAAATTGATTAAGTTTTGTTATGCTTGAGTCTGTGCATGTTTGAGTCTGTTACAAAAAGTTTTGTTTTTGGTTTATTTATCATTTTTTTTTTTATTAAATCATAAATACGCTACACGCATTTGCTTGCTGCGACGTCTGCTGCTACCAATATATTTTTAGACTTTTCTTTTATGAACTTTTTTTAGACAAAATCTTGCAGATGTTTATAATATTGCGTGCTGTTTTTATTAGTACATTTCATTAAAAGTAAATATGTAGTCTGGTAGTTCCGGAGAGATCTCATCTCGGAATGTTGTTACAGATTATGTTCATGCCTGAATTAACTGACATGAACAGGGACCGCCCAGACAGCAAGCAATATACTTGTTCAAGGCATGTGGAACTGCCGATGAAGATCTGAACTTTTGATTTCACATGGCTTTGACAAAAAGTACGACTTCCTTCCTAACTTCATTGAAGATATATGTATGTATTTAACTTCCATTCCTATTGGAGCGGAACAAGATATCAAGGGTAGAGTATCGATAGCAACTTTACTGAGTACAAAAATATTAAAATATGTAAATATCCCGTAGTGGTTCGGAAATTTAGTTTCAAAAGACGCAGAAATGAGGGCATTAGTAGATAAATATTTATGTTAAACAAAGTAAGAAGTTGTAAATTGAAAATAGAAGAAAAGAAAAAAAAGAATCAAAATTAAATTAAAAATATATTACAAATTATCGTATCCAGTAGCTTTGATCTAAGTCAAATTAAACTTTAAACTAGTTGTGAATTGTATTCTTTTTTTTTTTTTAATGAAACATAATTATATTTTCAAAACAAGAAGCTGCTGCAGCATTAATAAAACGAGAATCGTTTAAACTTTACATTACGACTGTTTTGTGCTCATTGGCCCAAAATGTTTACTTAGGTTGTTTTACAGGGTGCTCTGTTTTGTAGTCCCTTATGTTTTAAGTGAATAACTTTGTTTGTTCCTTTACGGAAGATGATATTAGACAAATGTCCGCTCTCAGCAGCTACATACGATCGTACAATTGTCCATCTGTCCGCAAATGTTTTATATTGTTGTAAAGAGCATTAAAGCTTAGGTTATATTAAAGTTTTCATTTAATTTTTTAAAATTTTTTTTTATTATTTGCAACTAATTATAATGCACGCACAAAAGTAACAAACAACAAAAATAAAAATGACGAAAATGATTTGTTGCGCATGCGCAACATGTTGCAACTAATTCGTGCAGTTTCTAACGCTCTATCTCAGTCACTCTTACATATAAGCCAATTAGAAAATAGTAAAAGTCACAATCAAATAGTCACATTCATTGTCATTATTGCATATTTTTTTTTTTGTTTTTGTTTTTCTGTTTCTATTATCATTTGATAATATTGCTAATGATCATCATCATCATAATGATGTTGCGCATTAAAATGTTGTTGCAACAATTTTTGTTATTGTTGTTGTTTTTGTTGTGGATAATGCTATTAGTTGTAATGTTGTTGTTTGTTTGTCGCTTAATGCAACAACAGCAACAACAACAAACAAGAAGCGCTTTAAAGAAGAGATGCCATTGATAATGATGCTACTACGACGACAACAATAACAACAACAACAACAACAACAAAATGTTTGATTATTCGTATTCCACAACGCTTATTCGATAATGCGGCAGCAACATTCACGAATCTTATTTGAAAAAAAAAAAGTGCATTGAACTCTTATGACTTACGTCGAATGTTGTTGCCGAAAGTGATTGTCTTTGTCTTTCTCTCTCTCTCTCTCTCTCTCTCTCTCATTTTCGAACAGCATCTTTTTAACTTCATGAAAAATGTTGGCTTGTTTATGAATGATTTCTTTTGTTACATGAATCTTCAGTGAATTATGTATGAAAAATTACAACAAAAAAAAAAAATGGAAAAAAATTTATTTATTTTGTAGAGTTCATTCGAATGTTTGACGTTTGTTCGTCCTTGTCCGTCCGTCTGTCTGTCCAATCAGTTTAATGATAAACAGCATTTTGCAGTTGGTTTTCCTCTTCTTCTGCTCAATGGAAAATTGATTGACATTGTGCATTCAAAACCTTTATTTCTTTTTTTTTTCGTTTTTATTGTAGAAATAGTGTAAAGCATTTGGATTTTGCTAATGGTTTGTCGTTTTCACAAATGAAGGTTGCACATTAAAATGTAAAGAAAGAAAGGTTTTTGTCTGCTGGTTGGCATTTGTAGCTCTAAAAATATTTTTTTAAACTATCAGATTATTATAATCTTTATACAATATATAATTTTAAGTGTTGAACATAAAGTATTGCTCAAAGGTTTTTTTTTACTTATTCACTTCGACATTCAAAAAGTTTTTTTTAGCAGATACAATTTTTTTTTTTACAATTCTAATTGTGCTAGTATCGTTTTGACTTGACTGACTTTATATTCCTATTATATTTCGGAATTCTATTAATTTTTTTATGCTATTGATATAAAATGTGGTCTTTAGATCCAATATAATTTTGGAAAATATTTTAAGAACGAAGATGACCGTCATAAAAATATGAACATAAAATATGCTCAAGATTCTTGAATCTTATATCTCAAATATAATAAATAGTTTTTGCAGTGCGAACAGTCGAAGAATCAGAAATCAAAGCAGCTGTACCACAAAGTAGCTTTCTAAATACCATTTAATATAACAATTTTACGTAAATCTTAAAGCACAATGTTGGTTTCTGAAACACTTACAGATCATCTCTTCAACCAAATAGCGAGCATATAATAGAATCACTTGCTTTCGTCTCACCCTTAACAAATTGGTAATTCCAGACCCAAATGAATTCTTTCAATTGATCGTGTCATATACAGATACATAATTAATAAAAAGAATGTTGACTTCTTCATGATCTGCTTGACAGATTGGTTAGTCAAAGTGACAGACCTCCTATTCGATGTGCGCCAAAAAAAAAGTAAATCGAATTTATTTTATATGTCAAGACAATTCATACAAAAAATCTATAAAGGGCCGTTAGTTGGTATGGTTGCTACACATAATAATGGGAGTGGCACCTTTGTTTTGATATACAAAGTAGTCGTTGCCGAGAAAAGCTTAGGTTCCAAATTTCAGTTTAATATCTTTATATCTTCACCGATAAGAAGGCATAAAAATAAACAGACACACCGACAGACGGACGGACAGACAGGCGGGCATGGCTAGATCTATTCGTCTCGTCAAGCTAATCAAGAATTTATAGACTTTTTGGGAGTCAAGGACGTCTCCTTTTAATGCGTTAAAAACTTTCAGAGAAACTGAATATACCCTTCCACTATTTGTAGCGGTTATAAAAAGAATTTTAAATAAATAAAAAAATTTAAGATGATTACTAAACCGTTTCTCAACCTTTCTCATGTGTCTCTCAACCTGCACGCCAAAATCTCAATTTCTTATTTTTAGATGGATTTCGTGTGTTTTAATTTTCTACAAAAAAATATATTTTTTTGACATGTTATTTTCTTTTTTTTCGAATTTCAATTATTTTTGTTGATTACCCGTAACGTAAATTTATTGATTTTGTGTCCTGTCAAAACAAATTCATAATGCGCCAAACCAAGAATAATAATAATGAAAACAATGAGCATCAACTTGACTTTTGAGCGACTTTGACATATTTTTTTTCGTATTTAATTTATTTATTGTCCTTCATTTTGTTGTCTGTCAAATTTATAAGCCCTTGTTATGATTTGTTTTCATAAATGTGTAACTAAAGTTGACATAATCTAACATATCTAAAGAGTTGTGTGCAGCAGTATAGTCAAAAAAAATTATTTTGGTGTTCTAGATGATCGGTAACGCATCTCATGTCTATGTTAAACACCAAAATATATGTACTGTCAAAAGTTCAGATGACATGTGATCTTCTTTTGGATGAATCTTGACAGCTGATAGATTTCTAAAAGTTTTCTTAATTTTTTTTACGGATGTCTCTTTTGCCTTTAGTGTTCTCTCGGCTATTCAAAGCTGTTTAATTATATTTGTAACTACATTTTTTTCAAAATAAAGTACTTTTAAGTACATTAAACATCGTTTAATTCAAATCCGATTAGTTTTGTAACTTTTATACAATTACAAAAGTATTAAGTCATGTGAGTGAGAAGTAGTTAGCTTAATGGTTTATTAAACTACCCTCGTAACAACAATATTATTAATGATTATTATATGCCTTAAATGCGTACAATGACTTGTATTTGTATTTGATTTTATTATGCGTTGTTGCCTCACTCAAAACAACTTTATATAGCAACAGCAGCAACAACAAAAACATATGTAGATACGCCTCAAATAGTGCGTATGGTGATGTATATACAAAAGTAGATACAAAGCTTATTGAAATTTTTTTGTGTTGATGAATATCTTTTAAATTGACGCATTTTAATTAATTTGACGTTTATGTATCTTGTAGTTTAGTGTTTTTCTTCTCTTCTCTTCGTCTTCTATCATCATTTCATTTCATTTCATTTCTAAGCTACTGTTTATTATCGAAATCTATACATCAATTTAAATGAAATTTTCTCTGTTCGCAAGTTTAAAGCTAAAAACTGAAGAGTTCAATGTTTGCTTGAAGAAAAAAAAAAAATAATAATAATAAAGAAAGAAAGAGCCAAATTGACGCGATTTCTATTTAAAATTTATTCTTACAAAGACAAAATATTTTTTTTTTTTTATTTTATTATGCAATCGAATTTTTATTTAAATTTATCTTTTTGTTTTACAGTTTAATTTTTATTTCACATTATTATTATACAATATTAATTTGCTTAGCTAACATATTATTTCTTTTCTTATTTAAATTCTTAAAATTTGATATTTATTTTACGCCTCGAAGATATACATTCTTTGTTTTTTTTTTTTTTTTTGTTTATTAGATACATTCTAAGACAGAATGCTTGCCTGACAAGTGGAATTAAATAAAAATGTTAATTAGTTCGTGTTTTGAAGACAATCGTTAGCTTGATTTTATGACAATATATATTTTTTATTTTAATTTTATAGCATCGAATTTTTAGATATTCTATTGTGTTTAGGTAGCGCTGTATAAAAGATACTTAAACGCACCTTGACAAGGTCGCTTGTGAATAGTTTTTTTTTTTTGAAAACGAGAAGACAATGTCTATGATCAAAAAAGAATACTTTTGCTTAAGATAAATTTTACTTGAAATTTTCTTTATTACTGAAAATCTTTAGAGTTGCAGCTTAACGCTTTGAAACAAAGTTAATAGGTCAAAAATTTTGTATGCTGCTAATGATAGACGCACGCAAACATTTATATGTATCTTAGGTATTTGTATCTTTAAGTTATTTTGTACAGAGGGCAAAACCTTTTTTTTTTTTTTTTTTTTTTGTAGAATGTGCCAACTTTCACAGCATCTTTCTAACGACTTTCTTTCAGTTCAGTTCATTTCATTTGCTATGGCTATTTCTTTACAATTGCTTTAGAAAAAACATTTTTTTTTTTTTAGAACGCAAAAGTAAAGTGCGAAATTCGTAATGTGTTGTTTGTAGGTATTTTGTTTATTATAATTTTCCATAGCTACAGTTTCTTTTTCGCGCTTTATTTGCGTTTTTATAATTCATACAGTTTTGTTTATTAAGCGTAAACGAAGTGCGGCCAAAACACAAAAAAAAAGAATAAAGATTGTTTACAAACATTTTGCGTCGAAAAACAGCCTTAAGCAGCTGGCAAAAATATTTACAATATAAATAAAATTTACTTTTATGCGTTCTTAATTCTTAATCGATGATATATATTGACTGAAAAAATTTTACAATTTGTCTTGGCATTGAGTAACAATTTCAAGAACGTCAATGGAATTTCACTCGATGCATAATATTTGCTTAAAATTTTGCTACTTAACCTTGTCAAATTTTTAAATACGCTGCCCAGATATTTTTGCATCTAGATACATTTATTTTGTTTGTTTGGTTTGCTACAGGTTGAGATAATTTTGGAAAATCTAAGTTTTTTAAACTCAGTTTGAATAGTTATCTTGTATAAGATTTATATAATATAAAGGTATCTGGTATACCAGTCATCATGTATAATAGTTATCTGTCATATACTACTTGACATTATCTAGTATAAAAGATATCTGGTATACCAATAATTTGGAATTAAAACTAAATTTCATCTTGTATAACAATTATCTAGTATAACAGTTACCTGGTGTATCAATTATCTGGTATGACAACTATCTAGTGTGACAGTTAACCGCTATTATAGTTATCTAAAATGACTGTTATATGGAATATTAAAGTTATTTGATATAAAAATTGTCTGGTATAAAAAGTATCTGGTATAAGAGATATCTGGTATAAAATTTATCTGGTATAAACGTTATTTGGTATAAAAGTTATCTGGTATAAAAGTTATCTGGTATAAAAAATATTTGGTATAAAATGTATCTGGTATAAAATTTATCTGGTATAAAACTTATCTGGTATAAAAGTTATCTGGTATAAAACTAATCTGTTACAAAAGTTGTCTGGTATAAAAGTTATCTGGTATAAAATTTTTCTGATATAAAAGTAATCTATTATACAAGTTATGAATTTGATAAAACAACTTCATATGCGTATAACAGTTAATCGCAATAGTGTATATTGTCGTACAATGTCCTCAATCTTATGTTTTCGTAGCGCGTAGTGTATAAATTTGGCTCAATGTTTTTTTTTTTATTTTCATCTTGTCATATAAATTTATTTGTTTAGCACACATTTGTGACATTTATTTTAAATGTTTTTTTTTTCGACAATATAAATGTATACAAAAAGTAAATTGTCAGCTGTTCGTTGATGCGTTGCTTCTTAAACAAAAAAAAAACAAAAAAGAAATTTTCTTTGCTCATTGCTAAATTTTCGCGACTTTCTCATGTCACGGTCAGTGCAATGCATGTCATCATTAAATATAAATAGATACATAAACTAGATACAATAAAACAATAAAAAAAAAAATTTGGTTAAAATAAAATTTACATTAAAAGCACAGAACGAATGATTTTCAAATAAAAAAGATAGAAAATAAAAAAAATTTAAGATATAAAAAAATTCGTAGAAAAAAAAAAAAAAATAACAAAACTGACATTGAAAATCATCAAAATTAAATATTAAAAAATGCACAACGCCGCTCTGAGACAACAAATTAACATTTATTTTAGCTTTAACGTCGAGAGCGACTGTTGCTGCCAACATCAACAAAAGTTATAAAACAAATAAACTTTAATTTGTTAGACGAAAAAAAAAAAAAAAAAAAATGTTAATAAGCCAAGCTAAAAGAGATAAAATTTTTTTGCTTAAAAAAAAAAAAAACAAGCAAAATATCATCGCACTAATTTGTTTGATTTAAAGCTTAACTTTTGTTTATATTTTTTTCTGTTCTTTTTTTTTTATTTATATTTTTTTTCTTTCTGTTTTTTTTTTTTATTTATTTATTTTTTAACTTTGTTATTCATTTATGCAGATGGCTTACTAAATTATTTTGAATTATGACAACTCGCGTTATAGAGCCGGCTTGAGATATAATCAAGTTTTTTTTGTATTGCGGAAATCAATCAACGGGAAATTTGATATAACGCAGCTGACCAGTTTGCCATTGACTTTGGATTGTTTTGTGTTGTCTGAGAGAAATTATATGAAATTGATTGAAGAAAAAAAAAATATATTAGAAATGGAAATAAAAGTTAAATTTTGACGCCTAATGATCATATTTCTATCTAAGACATTCGAAATGTTGGCAATTAAAGTTAACATGAAATGAAACGCTTAAGCAGTGTTCGTCTGTCTGCACATATGTTAGCGAAGTAATATTGTTGACAACTTTCTGGTTACACAGAAACACAATTTTTCGCTTCATAAAAATTGGACAACTGAAATTTCTGGTCTCAGTGGTGGAGTAAATAAAGCCATTTAAAAAATATTCGAAACTACTCAAAATCTACTCAATCTAGAAAAAAAATCTATACAAAGAGAGTAGCCAAAAAAAAAAGCATACATTTTCCTCTTTTCGATTTTGAGCCACTCTCAAACATTTCATGTGGCTCACACCAGCCTACCTTAAATTTCTAAATGCTGACAATATTATAAAAATTTGGTAATTGTTTTAAGTTTAAAGAACTAATGCACGTTTAGTTTAGTACACTCTTTTGGCAACAATTGTTCTACAAACGTATTTTTTATTATCCAATCAAAAAATATATAGCATTTTTAGTAGCTTATTTCCCATTACTTTCTTTAAAGGCATTACAAGATTGTTGAAGTTATTTAAACTTGTTCTGTACACATTGCATTTAGTGTACTGTTTTTGTAATAAATACTTTGAAAACATTTTCTTTCTTTTGTAAATGAAAGAAAACAACTTCACTTCCATTGTTAATTTACACATTTGTGTGAAATTCTTTCATATTTTTCAACACTGCTGCATAATATACAAAAGAATTTTTTACTTTGTTTTTTTTTTTTTTTTTTTTTAATAAAAGATACGTCTCGACAACATTTTCTTTGGCTATTGTTATATTAGCAGAGTAGAATGAATGCTTTACAAAACAAAGTACAAGGCACAAATATTTTTATAAATTTAGTTGCTGCATTTTATATTTTTAAACAATTTTGTAATTCATTTAACACAGCAACACGATATATGTACACGTAAAATGATTAATTAATTTATTTTTGGCACATTTCATTCATTTGCAGATTTGACAAACAATCGCAATAGCAGCAGCAGCGGATAAATATATCTAAATATATCAGTATAAACGGGGATAATTGTGGTGAGTATATAGCTATTTAGATGTATATAAAAATGTATCTATAGCTAAATATTTTATATTATAAAGCATGACAAATGTGGCATTAGTTGTCATTAGACAGCGTTAAATGCAAAAAAAGATTTTAAAGATGTCAGAATATAAATTTTTAAAATATTATTACTAACAGATGCGAGTTAAGTTTGAAAAGTGCTTTGCTATAGCTACTAAAATCATCTTAAATATTTAACTCAAGTCAATTACTTATAAAACCTACCTCTGACTACAAAACAGCGTAGTTAATTCATTTGATGTGATTTTTATTTTTATTTGTTTTTTTTTTTTTGCATGATTCATGCACAACAGCACAAAATAGAATAGAACAAAGCGCAATGAAGAAACAGCGTCAAATTGCATTTAAATTGAGTTAAATGCATTTGACATGTTGAGATGCGCTTTCAACAAATGCGCGTGAAAGATACACGAAACGTATGTGACGCTAGTTATAGATACAAAAAGAACGAGATAGATAGTTGATGATGATGATCATCATCATACGCAGATACAGATACAAACACATAAACAAAGAATAACACATGTTGCATGTAATCAAATTGACAGCGCGCTTTTGTTGTTATTGTAATTGCATTTGCCTTTTATGCTTTTTATCATTTTTTTTTTTTTTGTTTTCACACGCCTTGATGTATCTCAACTATGTAGAAAAAAATTGTATCTACAAGTTTTCATTTGTTGTTGTGTTTGTTGTTACTAGCAAAAATTATTAACATCAAAATGCATTTAAAAAATGTTAAAAATAGCACAAAAAAAAAAAGAAAAATTAAATAGAAAAAGCTATCATAAACATTGCTGCAACGAAGTTCAATAAACGACATAAAATAAAATGCTACGTATACGCAGTGTGTATTGCTTTGTGATTGTATCCGTATACATATTCTTGAATGCCTTGTAACTATTTGTAGCTACATACTATATGTGTGTTTTCTATTATATCTTGTGTAGGCGTTTGACTTATTTCTGTTGCAATTTATAACACTTTTTCTTTATACATATCTTATGTTATATATAGTATTTCAACGTCAGCTAGAATTTCCGTTAGTTTTGTGTAATTTCTCTATTAACGAAGGCAGTCAGCCATCCAGCAGCATCGACAGTAGGAATTTCTATTCGCTTCACGTATTGCGTTAAAAAGTTAGATATATATCTGATGTAAGTTGCGTTATAGTTTAACAAAAAAATCAAAAAAAAAAAAATGGTAGCAGCTGAAAACGTTTGTAAGAGTGCAATGTATTTATGTAGGAAAGTACGCTGTGCGCTTCATATGTAAGTGGAGATTGGGTATATTGGTTTTAGACAAAATCGAAAGGGAGGTGGTTTTCTTTCTATCTTATAGAGCACATACAAAAGACTTCTATAAATTGTAGAGCTCGTTCAACACTCAAGGTAACTTATTTGCTAAAGATAGAAATGTGCCTAGAATGTCCGTAGAATCATTCTCCCGAAGTCAATCTTCGTCTGTCAATATGCTATCATATACGTATTATAGTCATCTGGTTTACAGTTATCTAGTATGACATTTATCTGGCATGACAGTTAGCTTGTATAACACTTATCTGCCATAAAAGCTATCTGGTATAACAGTTTTATAGTACATCAGCTATCTGGTATGACTGTTATTTAGTATAACTGTTATCTGTTATGTTGTCCGTATGAAAGATTTCTTCTTCTTAAAATTTCTATGCACTAACGAACTCTTTACTCCTTGCTGAATTGTCCGATTCATCAGACTGTCTTTGCATCTTTTGAATCATTCGGTACATTCATTAGTTGCCGAGCTAAAAACGCCCACTTATAGAGCTCTTTTTTTCATTATAACAGCTTCCAATCCTCCTCTACTTGTTTATTCCAAATATCGTATAATATCCTGCGGAAAAGTTTTTTTTTTCTATTCTGTCAATATTCGCCGAATACATTTAAGCAGCTTTCCACATATTTATATATTCTAGCATCGAAAATACAGTAGCGTATCTAAACTTCGTGCAACTAATTTTCCACTATTTCTACATTCGTTCTGACTGCAAATGGCATTAGTTTTTTTTTTTTTGTTTTTTTAGTTTTGTCTTCCTATGCGCGCGCAACCTATTCAACTTATACACTACGCCGTCAGCTAGCCAGACCAGCAATATAACAAATATTGTGTTGAATAGTGCTACCAAAAGGTATCTATACTATCTATATATATAATGTATTGCTATTGCATTTAGATACTTGCGCTGCACAGATTTATTTAGTTTTTTTTTTTTTATTTTTTTTTACCGCCATAGTCGCTGTTTGCGTTAAACTTGAGAAATCAACAAAGCGTGTTGAACGGCAACGAAGGCATCATATTCTTTTCATTTTTTTTTTTTTTTTTGTTCAACTATTTTTGCTTCATGTGAACAACGCCGTAAGCAGCAACAGCAAAAAAAAAAAAAAAGAAACGCAGCCAACAAGCATTATGACGATGATGACGATGATGATTATTGCAACAGCATAGTACCTACTACAAGTATATGTATGTTGCTTTGCCACACCCCCTACCTTCTGACTCCGCTACTGTTGCAATGTTGCATTGCATATTTCATGATTTTTGCTAGTTTTCATGTTTGTGGTCGCGTAATCAGGGTGTAACAATTACGCGCTTTGAATTTCTATATAAAAAGCCACACAGATACAGATACAAAATTTAGATACATAAAACATTGTAAGATACATAGATACTTTTTTTTTTATTTTTTTGTTGATATTTTAGAACTATGTTGCATATGAGCTATTCTACGCTTAGCTGCCGCACCTCGGCACGGTATTAAAATTATAGAAAAAAAATAATTAAAGACAAGAATTTAATTGAAAATTAAACAAAATTATAGAAATCCGTAACTAAATTTTATTTGAATTTTTTTAAACTATTTACTAATTGTGTTGTTGTGTTGTTATGCTTAATTAAATGTTTTAAATGTTCGGCGCCCCATAGTTTTGCATAGAATTTTAATTTTTTTTTTGTTTATGATTTTGAGCGTAATTTTCATTAAGCAAAATTAATGTTTTTTTTTTCTAAACAAAAATGAGCCAATCTATGTAAAAAAAAAAAAATTATTCAAGTGTAGCAAAAATAAATAGCAAAAAAAAAAAAAACAATTGAAATGCCATAAATTGTTGTTGTTTTAGTTGGTTCATGTGGGTGTGACAACAAAAACAAAAAGCAAGCAAACTAGAATTACAATAACACGAATAGACATAGTATAGAATATACATAATCTATACATCGTTTTAATGAGTAAAATATTTAAACCAAAATCTACACAACACAATATTTGAAATCTAAGTCAAGTTTAAAAATCAAAAAAAATAATAATAGATGAAATATTAGATGCTAAATAGGCAAGTTTTTAATACGCTCTAAATTGTAATTGTAAAGAAATTTTCCCTAACAAGATTGTAGTATAAAAATGTGATATGGGATGGTGAAGAGTAGTGTGTAAATTCTGTTTAAAGAATGAAGAATTGTTATGTTCTTACTCCTGCTATAATTTGACTGAAAGGATTATTTAAGCATTGATTCTAGTACCTCTCTTCAGGACAAAAGAGTGGAGTGTTTAAGGAGTTTGCTGCTGTGTGAAATTGCACTACCATATAGCATATAGTTATAGTACATAGTATTCAGGCGTTTAGCCAAATTTTTCACATTATTTTACTTTTACTAAAAAATATGAAATGAGCAATAACGTGCAAAAATGTTTATTGCCTCATTAATTTGTATACTTTTCCAAATAACTTGGCACTATTTGTAAACTGCAGCAGCATGCGCAACGCATTTAATCACAATTTAAAAATGAAAATTATAATTTTTATTTATTTATTTATTTTTTTTTTTTTGTAAAATTTATTATTTCTGAGTTTATGCTCTATTGAAGGCATGGGACTAAATGTTTGAACAGGATTCCGCCCATCGAGATATATATTGGATTTGTTTAAAAACTTTTTCTTACTTAATATCCCAAAATGGTTTAAGTCGTCATAGCTTTGGACTTTTTAACACTTAAGTTTGTATTAATTTTGTTTTTCGGAAATGTCGGGCTAAAGTTCTAAAGTTTTCTAAAGTTCTATATCAATGGCGTTTTTGATACATTGGTCCCGTGGGTTCCGATGTACAGCGCCCATCTCTAGTACAGCTATTTCATTGAAAATATTTAATAGTTTGTCGCTAAAAGCTAAAGCCAGCAGACAGGTTTCAACTTCATATACCAATAATGTTGGTGACATATATAAGACTGTTGCAAATTTATAGAAAAAATTCCAATGCTCCAAATTTACACCTCATTTGAAGTGTATAGTAAAAAAATGAATAAAAGCTAAGAGGCAATATTTTTTTTTTTTTTTTGCACGATCATGTACGCTGTGTATTATACTACTGCTCTATTTTGCTTGTGATTCTATATAATTCTATATGTTTCCTTTTCATTCAATTGTGATTTTTTTTTTTTTATATTTTTTTTCCGCTAAATCAAGCGGTAAGCGAGCGAACGAACGAACGACGACGACAATAAGAATGACATGAGCAAAAGGCAAGCTTTCTGTGTTTTTTACGCCATAAGCAATTCAAATGAAACTGAAATTAAGTATTGATTACAATTGAATTTTTTGCTTTTGTTTTATTACCGTATTTTCTCAGTTTCGTTGAAATTGCATTATTTTAAAATGAAAATGTAACGAACGCGAATGAGATACATACAACAACATAGATACACAATAGTATAAAAATGGATTTCTACACATTAAGCAACAACAAAAAAAATGAAAAAAAAAAAAACAACAAATATGGCAATGCAGCAGCAACTAAAAAGAAAAAAAAAATATGTAGTATATGCAATAAGATTAAATTTATAGTAGAAGCGGAGGGTATCAAATACTTTGCTGCTGCTGCTACGCTTCAAAACTGTTGGCGATTATAATCGCATTCAATTGAATTGAGAGTTGATGATGTTGAGTTGATGACGATGATGATACGATGATGGAGGGGATTACACTAGCACAGCACAAGCGCAGCATATGAATGCCAAAAGTAACTGGAAATCGTTGCAAATTAAGTAAATCAGCAGTTTGTGTGCATTCAAAAAAAAAGGAGAAGTAGAAAGAGGAGGGCGGCGATATCTTAGCAGTTGTAGCAGTTTCAGCAGTCAAAAGCAAAAGTTCATTATTATTAGTTGGAATTTTTATGGGCAGTGAATGAGAGAGAGACTTTTCAACATATGTACACACAATGTAGAAGAAAAAAAAAATCAGATATTAAACATACAGACAGACGGACGGACAGACGGACAGACGTATTGTTTATGTGTGAGAGACAACTTGTAGAAAAGTCAAATGGGTTATTTGGAAACTCTTGAAAAATTTATGTGCAAAAGTTTGCGATTAACTAAATGCATACCATACCATACTCCTCATACACACACACACACACATTAGCAGTAGGTGCGTCAAATTTAAGACCTACTGGTGTCGATTTATGCATTTTGTTGATTAGTGGGTGTGTTGCAAGTGTTTTTCTTTTTGATTTTTAATTGAATGTTTTGAATATGTACAATGTGTACTATAATTTTCATTTTGAGTTAAAATTAAAGCAATAAAAGAGTAGAAAAGAAAGTCTTTTGCAAAATTTGTATAATTTTTATTTTTATTGCTACTCTAGGCGCTGAGTGTTTTTACTTAGAAAAATTGGGAAAAAAAAGAGACAAGAGACAAAAATACAGAAATCCTAGTTATTGATTTAATGACAACATTGAGCTTAGCATAAGAATCTTTCAAGGCTAATGTTCGTTTTTTATGATAAAAAAAAGTGCGTATCTAAAAGCTAGGCTTTTGTTTTATACATAGTTTTAGAAATCGAAAAGGAAATTTTACGAAAGTGCAGACGGATACATATTTATGACTTTATTATCGTTGTATTTTCATCAAAGTATCATATTGCTTTCATAAAAATGTTAGGTTTTTGTGAAAAAATATAAAAAAAGAAACTTATCCTTGAGATTAGTATTTCTTCTATTTGCTGGAAAAGTCGCTGGCACTTAAACTATTGGCCTAGTCTCAAAACTGTGTAAGAAAATTATCGTATTTTGGTCAAGTATCTTTGAATTAAATGCCTATTTGGCCAAATCGATTCATTTGAAATTGAGATATGCTCAAAAAACTTTTCAAAACTGTGTAAACTGTAAAAAGAAAATACTAGAAAGAACCTTGCAGTCGAGTATGCTCGTCTTGTACCCTGTAGCCAATCTTTATGTACCTTAAGTAAAGTCTTATCTTAGAATCATATATAATTGATTAGATTTTCATACAAGAACTCAAAAAAATGGTAATATTTTGTATGGGGGCTATTCGAAAAATTTATTTGGTTCTACTCATATTGAGATATTTTATTGGGACCAATATAACCATAATATATACTAAATTTGAAGTTCTTAGAATAAGCAACAAAGAAGCTTTTACCCAATTTGGGAACTTGTATGGAGGCTACCCCTTTAAAATGGGACTAGAGAAAGTCTAGGAGCGTCTAAGTTTCAAATATGTTGACCCTATCTCTTATAACCTCTGAGAAAATCGTTTTCATACGACAGACAGCTGACAGAAGGACGGACGGACAGATATAGCTAGATCGACTCTCCTATCAATGCTGATCAAGAATATATATAATTTATCGGGTCTACCGTGCCTGCATGCTGCCTGTCACACACAGTGTGGAGGGTATTATCATTTTGTCAGAAAGTTTGTAACGCACAAAAGGAGACATCTTAGACCCTATAAAGTATATATATTCTTGATCAGCACGACGAGACGAGTCGATCTAGCCATGTCCGTCTGTCTGTCCGTCTGTCTGTCTTTCTGTATTTATGCGATTCATTCGCTTAGTTTTAAAGATATTGACCTGAAACTCGGAGCTTGAGCTTTTCTCAGTCCTAAGCAGTTCAAGTGTTAAAATCAAAGTGCCACGCCCATTTTAAGGAGTAGCCCCCATACAAACTTACCGATTTTTTCGGATTTTTGTATGAAAATAGCAATTATTTATGAATGTAGTCACTCCAAGTTGGGTAAAAATACTTCTAATGTCATCCAATGTCAAATCCAAACTGCCACGCCCATTTTTAGCTATAGCCCCCATACAAATTTAACGCTCGTCTTCGAATTTTCGAATAAAAATAGGTATTATTTATGAGACTTTTCACTTAAATTTATGTAAAAACACTTCTAATGATATCCAATAACAAAAACAAGGTGCCACGCCTATTTTTAGCTATAGTCCTCATACAAATTTATCGATTATTTTCGAACAGAATGTATGAAAAAGTAATTATTTTCGAATATATATTTATAAATTTATATAAGCCACTGAGTGATCACACTAAACTATTCAAAGATTCGTGTGACGGGTATATAAGCTTCGGTTCCACCGAAGTTAACGTTTTTCTTGTTTTTTTTTTAATTCAGCTAATAAGTTCAATTATACTACCCCAACTTATGCATTTATTGCCTTAATTGATTACAAAAATACTCATTTGCATATTACAAACAAATAAAAACTAAATGCATTTTTTTTTTTTTTTTTGCTGTAATTTCAAACTTTAAACCACAAATATTATTCTCATCGACTGCTGCATGCACACAAGTCAAGCAAATAAGCAATTATTAAAAGCATTCCAAACTCAAAAGCATTCTTTTACTTGTTGTGTTGTTTACCGCAATTATTGTTTGTAATTTGAATTTGAATTTTATTTTTAGTTTATTTATTTTTTTTTTTGTTTTTTTTTCATTTTACACTTTACTCACACGACTCTCGACTTTGTTTTGTACGTACTCGTATGTACATAAATTCTTTAATGTTTATAATTTTTCTTGCAAAATGTGCAAAAAAAAAAAAATTAAAGGCAAACAAAAATCCATTCACACCACAAATCTTTCATTCAGAATGTAACTACATCGGTGGTGTGCATAATTATATCCGCATGCAGACATATTGCACATGCCGCCATTTTTTTTTTCTTTTACATTGTTTGCTGCATTTTTGTTTTATTTAAGTATTGTCTTCCGTTCGAGGTTTAGGAAAAGGAGGAGAAGTGGATGATGTTTGTGGCATATGCAAAAATTTGGCCTTCAATGAGTGTCACGGTTGACGTTTCGTTTGAAAGCAAATTTTGTATAATAAAAAAAAAATTTTGTATTTTATTTATAAATGATTATTTAATAGAATTAGCGCATTGTTATTTT
The DNA here is from genome assembly GCA_018903435.1 of Leucophenga varia. Taxonomy (NCBI): domain Eukaryota; kingdom Metazoa; phylum Arthropoda; class Insecta; order Diptera; family Drosophilidae; genus Leucophenga; species Leucophenga varia. The sequence goes on from JAEIFJ010001870.1 coordinate 181,837, forward strand.
ATTTTTTTCTAATAATAATAATTAAATCACGATTTTCTATAGTATTTAAAAAAAAAAAAATAAATATTATAAATGCTTCTACAATGATTCCAATTGGAATGTGCGCCTTGTGGCTTTGGCAATTAATTTGCTTAGTCATCGAACGAAGACCTGACTTGGTTGCTTTTGCTGCTGCTGCTGTGTCTGTCTGCTACTGCTTTCTTAGCTACACTTATGACTCAGCTACTGGTTTATGCAGACTACTACTCGAACTTGGCATGGGATACATCTGCTACTGACATTTTTTTTTTTTAAATTTTTTTTTTCCTTGCCAATATATATATATTCTTTCTAAGTGCTGCTGCTCCACTAGCCAAGTAACGCACGAAAGGAAAGAGTTTTTAAGCGGTGATTTTAAAGAACAAGTTACACATATCCATGTTCATGTATCTACATAGGTATACCACAGACATGGACTTGCTCGCTCACTCACTCGCTCGCTCGACCTGTACTTCAATCTCAATTAGTTATTCAAAGAACGTCTTTGCTGCATCATAGGCCTGCTTAAGCATTGAGTTAAAAATGAAGTGGGTACTCTAGCATGAGGGTTGGAAGGATTTATAAGTAATTGAACTGTTATAATATTTGTGTTATAATTCATAAATTGATTTAAATTGATTGATTTAATTGTAATCTTCAAAACAAGTTCCTTAAAATCACCTTCAGTGCAAGCAAATGTGCTCTCTGACTGATTATGAAGAAGAATTAAGAGATGAGTAATTTGGCATACATTGTCGTTGACTTTTGGGCCCCAGGGTCTATCATTGGAAAATAATTATGTTCAGATATGTAGGCTTTATACGAAAGAATTTTATACGCATTTTGATTTTTTTTTTTTCGAAATTCAGTGGAGACAAACTTCTAATTAGTTTGGACTTCAAGCTTTTCCTCCAAACAGCTAGACAGCTTTAATAAAGAAACACTGAATGTTTTGGGGTGTTTAATTTGAGACTCAGTTACTCGCGGATTTCACTAGTAAGTTCAAGAAATATCTACTCTATTTTTATTATATTCATGGCTTATTTTATATCTACTCTATTTTTAGTATATTCATGGCTCTTAAACGTTTGGATCTGATCACGATTTTCAGATTTAAGTTACAAGATTGAACCACTTTGTGGGACTTAGTGGTTTTTTTTAATTTGATCAGACAGGAATCAAGTTGAGATAGATATTTTCTAGATTTGTCGTGTTAGCTGCTAGCATACTCACGACCTCTTAGATAGCTACGACTCCTATTTCAGAAATGCAGAGACCCTGAGATTATTCTAAAGTTTTAATTTTTTATATATAATTATTCTTCATTTAACCCTCGTAACTATATCTATCTATGTAGTAGAAATGTTGCTTTTGAGTTGTTTTTTGCTTCAATTTCTACTCTACCAGCCTGAATGACTGCCTGCCTGCCTGCTTGGTTGGGTTGACTTGACTGCCTTACTTGATTAGCAAAGACTATATTCAGCAAGTTATGTTGAGAAGTTTGCACATTTCTTAGCGCTTCTTATTGGATTGCTAAAAGATGTCATGTATGAATGTATTTGTTGCTGTTACTCTTGTCTAGCTTAGCATGTTTGCTTTGCTTTGACAAACTTTGCATGTCAACTCATTATTCAATTTTTTTTAAAAAAATGTTTTTCTTCTTTTTTTTTTTTTTTTTTTTTTTTTTTTTGCTTTCTTCAATGTCTTGTCGCATCTTTAACCCTTTTTTTCATATACAATAGCATTGTCTCTTCACGTCCAATTGTCGTAGTGTCTCTCTGCCTATTTGGCCTTTCTGCCTGTCTGGCACTTTGGTTCTATGTAAATATATACTTAGGTACATAGCTGATTTACACATATAAAATAATGTCACAGGCTCATCATCATTTTATCTGTTGACTTTGCAGACTACAGACAGCTAAAGTTGTCTTTAAATTTTGCATATTTATTGTAATTTTTTTATGATGCTATTTGACTTGATTTTATGCTTAAATGTTAATGAAATCTCTTTAAATTTATACTTGTACTTTTTTATTTTACGATTCGTTTAAAGTGACAATTTTATAATATTAAAATGCATAAACATAAAAATTGTTGTCTATAAATATTTGGTAGATATGTACATGTGTAATGTTGAAAATGTGCTAAAATATTTACATGCCCCAGATTTTTGTTTGTATACAGGTCCTTTCAAATGAAGTATTAATTTCATCGGAATTACACAGCTTAACTTAGTGATTCATTTATACTGCACAGTAATTTACTGTACTACACTCGTCTGTACTGTATTATACTCTAGTGTACTGTACTACACTCTACTGCACTGTGCTACACTCAATTCTACTGTGCTAATCTCTACTGTGCTATACTTCGCTGTACTGTGCTGTACTACACTCTATTGTACAGTACTACACTCTATTGTACTGTACTCTACTACTTTTTTACTGTACTGTATTATACTATACTCTACTGTACCACACTCTAATGTACTGTACAACTCTATAATGTACTGTACTACACTTTACTGTACTATGTACTACACTTTACTGTACTGTACTACACTCTATTGTACTGTGCTACACTCTACTGTACTGTACTACACTCAATGTAATTATAGTGTACTACACTCTGTTGTACTGGACTACACTCTATTGTACTATACTACACTATACTGTACTGTACTACACTCTATTGTACTGTTCTAAACTAACTATATTTTATTAACCAAAAAAACTCTTTATTATATATTTTAAAAATTTTTTCTCTTAAGCATTTAACATTGATCTTTATGCTTCATAAATGACTTTGATTTGCAAATTTATTTTTTGTTTTGATTTATTAGGGCATATCATCTTAACTGCCATTTTTTTTTTTTTTTTTTTTGTAAATTTAAAGTTAATTATAAAATCTTTTTCCTTAATCCAATATAGTTTTATGTACAACACATTTTTTCAATTTAAAAACAAAATAAAAAAAAAAATTACAAATTGTTTCATATATAAACACACAAAACACTCATCAAACCAAAACTTGAGTCATAAATAGGCAGCTAACGCCATAAAATCCCAATGTGTGCTGTATGAGCCAAGTTGCCAAGTTTAGACATAAGTTGACTAGTTTTCAAAAGCTGACGTTTGAGGCTGTACGAGATGAGGCTATAGAAGAGTTAAAGGCGGCGTTTATTAGCAAATAAGTAGAAAAAAAAAAAACAAAACAAAATAAAATAAAAACCAACAGAAGAGTGAAGAGTGAATGGAATAACTTAAAAATATCTATGCGGCTTACGCGGCGTATGTGTGTTTTATTTTTATCGTTTTACTCCGCAACACTCTTATTCACTTACATATTGTATATATCGCTCGAGGTCAGCCACTTTAAAGATCTAAAGTTCTAAATGATTCTAACAAATACAAAGATACAGAAATACATTTAGATACATTCATATACCAAAACAAGACGCTTGACCAATATACGTCAGCTACTGATGACTGAGAAGAGTGCTAAACTTAGCAGCAGCCAATGTAGCAGTTAGCAGCGATGACTTATTGTATGTGTAAGGGAAAGAGATAAAGATTGGTCTTGGATGTTGTATGTGGTATGAGAGCTGTACTTAAACTAGTTAGTATATTGCATATGGCTATAATTCGTTGTTCTTGTTTGTTGTTATTGTTTGTTAGTTTTCCTGTTTGTTGTTGTTGCTAATTCGTTTTACTGTTATCTGATTGCAGGTTGTATTTACTTAACTTTTGCTGTATATTGTTGTTGTTGTTGTGTAATTAAGTTTAATACTTGTTGAAAAAACAGTAGTGGATTCGTGGAGAAATATTTGAAATATTTTAATTATATAATAGCAACTGCGCTATGCTATCTCATTAAAAATATCTCAAAAACAACAGCTACAAAATTATCCAAGGTCATGAAGAAGTTGAAGACTATTAGATAAGAGAAGGCAACTTTACTTTGTTTGAATCACTTAGAAGATTTTTGAGATTTACGAAATTATTTAAAAACATGATTTTGTGAATTGGCATTATTAAATTTTTGACTAGTGTTGGCAAAGAGAGTGATTGTTGAGTCACAGTGTCTATAGCGACTGCGACTTGAAAACCACAAATACTGCAAACTGTGATAAAATCACAATTCGCGAAGAATACAATCAACGATTACTGTGCATGTTTATTCTGCATTCTGCCATTTGGTTTTACTTTTTTTATGTAATAATATGTCACAATTTATTTCATTTCATATTAAAAAAAAAAAAAAAGCAGAAAAAGGAAAATAAACACTGAAAAAAAAAAACCCCTACCCAATCGATTGTACCTTAAGTTAGGTTCTATTTGACTACCATACATCATTGAATTGGTTTTATAGAAAAAAAAAAAAAAGTATTTCTTTGATTGGGATTATACCTAAAATTTTGTTGGGCTACTCCATATTGGTCTATTTCATTGGGACTATCATAGACATAATTTATATTAAATTTAAATTTTCTAGAATAAAAGCAATGACGTTTTTATGTAAAAATCCAATATTTTGGGGTAAATTTGTATGGGGGCTATATTTAAAATTTTGTTGATCCTATCCATATTGGGATATTTTATTGGGACTATCATAGACATAATTTTTACTAAACTTGAACTTCATAGAATAAAAACCATAACGTTTTTATGCAAAAACCCAAATATTTGTGGGGTACTTTGTATGGGGGTAAAATGGGTCTAGAGAAAAACCGTTTGTAAGTGCACACTTGACGGCCTAGGAGCTAGTTTTTTCAATTTTGAAAGTACCTTTATAGTCTCCGAAATAATCGTTTTCATACGCGGGCGGGGGGGAAAAGAGGAGACAGACAAAGCTAGTTCGACTCCCCTTTCAATACTGATCAAGAATATATATACTTTATAGGGTCTATCTTGCCTCCTCCCGTTTGTTACAAAACATCCCCAAAACCTAAAAAACCCCTAACCCTTTTGTTTAGTTAATTATTGTTGCAATTGCAAAACCATTCAATCGTTCACGAAGAGTGAAACACAAAATCGCTGATAACTGAACATGTACTCTGAGGAACGAGAAAATCGCAAATCACTACTTTCAGTCACAGTGCGACATTACTATTTTTAAGTCACTGTGAAAAAAATCACCGAAAGGTTTTTTTTGGCCAACATTAGTGTAGACATTCGAAAGTGTTAACAAACTCTTAGCTTTCCTAACAGATCACTATATAGGATAGCCATTGAAAGTGGTAGCACTTGTTTATACTGTCCAGAGAATTTTAATAAATCTTACCCATTTTCAACTGATTTGGAGAGAGTTGAATATCGCTCTTGACTTGATGAAGTTACCTGTACAATATGCATTGTACTAGTACCAAACCAAATAAATAAATTTATCGTCGTTTATTATGCGCCTTCATAAGTATTTTTTGTCGCCCAAATTTACTCAAAACAGCCCTGTATATTTTTGGGGGCAGTCTAAACAGTTCTTGTTGCTTTATTCATTTATTTATTTATTTATTATTTTTTTTATTTTTGCTCTCAGCATAATAAATTTTGTGTGCATTTGACATTCAGCAGCAGCAGCGGCATATAGCGCATCTGACTTTGTCGATATCTGACTGCTGCTGCGGCACTTGTGCGTTCGACTGCCGGCTGTCAATTACCTAATTTGGGTGTGTGGTTGTTCGGTTCGGTTGTTCGCTCGCTTGTGTTGTTGTTCATATTATACAATATATAGATATTTTATATACGTCGACGTTTGCGCAAATAAGCTTTATACAAGCAGATTATCTATCTTAGAAATAAAATAGAAAAAAAAAATATTGTAATTTTTCTTAGCAGGCGTAAATCAATCATAAATGTTCAAATCAAAAATATAAAAAAAAAAAATGCTAAAGGTTAATATGTCAAATAGTTGCATTAGAAATAAACATTAAAAAATTTGTTGTACAATTTTATTGGCTTTGGCAACCAACCAACAAATCGATTGGTCAATTTATTTGTAATTTGATTTGCTCTTTTGTATGGTTGCGTAATATTATTTTTTATGTTTTTATACATATTTTTTTTAATATTTTATAACTTTTTTATGAGCATTAAAAACTCGTGTCTACAATTATCAATGCAATAAAAATAAATAAACAAATTGATTTGTTTTTTTTTTTTTTTTAATATTGACGAAGAAGTCTCGCCTACTTTTAAATAAACAAGGTTTTTTTATATGCACAATGATATGCATTGTTTTTAATTTATGGCGTAATTTTTATTTACTAGGTGTTTAATATGCTTATTAATAAAATTTCACCATTATTTTGACGTCAGGAAAATTTTAATAAAAAAAAAAATAATAAATTAAAAAAAAATTTTTTTATATAAAAATTGCTCCAAATATTTGCACGTATTTTGTTTAAAAAATATGTAAAATTATTTATCTTGATTAAAAATAAAATAAAAAAAATGTCGTAGGTTTAATTAAGTAATTTAATTGCATATAAGCATAAACTTGACTCCACTCCCACCACAGCACAGTTTAAATTCTAAGTTTACCAATGAAAAAAAAAAAAGAAGAGAAGCACAAATATATACACACACACAGCAGAGAAATAGCAGTAAGAATGTTGATCATTAATAATATAAATACAACGCCCCACTTTAAATGCTGCTGTTTTAAGTCCAGACGGATTGCCAGCGACCCAATCCGCTACTAAACTTCCTTCATGTGCTCTCTGCTGTGTGTGTGTGTCTGCGCTACCTAATGAGCGCTCCAAATGTCAGTTGACCCATTTCGCGTGCGCAAAAAATAATTCTTTGTATAATAAAAAAAAAAAAAAAAACAACGAAAAAAAGATTATATTATTTGCATTAAAAATGAGTTACATGTTAAAAATTTAAATTCGTACACACCCACAGTGTACGCCTTGAAAAGTACTTTACAGAGCAGAGCACACACACACACACACACACACGTAGTCAGTTACAAAAAAATATTTAGAAGGCAGTAACAGAACGAATCGATTTTAATACAGAATAACAGCTAAGACAGACCTGAGTAAAAAGAATGCTGCTGCTGCTTGGAGGTATTGTCAGTTAGTTGAATGGATTGTATAAAAAAATATTTGTTAGAATTGGTTGGAGGGTCTCTAAGGAAAAAAAACAAGCAAGCTAAAAAAGGAGAAGGGGAATAAATGTTGGCCAAAACTTGAACTAATTGTTTTTTTTGGGAATTCGCCAATCAAAAATTAGAGGTTATGCCTAATTGTTCTGATTTTTTTTTTTTGTGGCAAATTAAAATGAAAAACTGTTGAACTCAGTGAAAAGGAGTTTCTAAATGTATCAATCACTAATAAACCTATTAGAAATAGATTAAAAAAATTTAAAAACTATTTCAAATTCTCTATGGCCTTGTAAGGTAGTGTTACTTTTTCTTACTGTTACTGTTACCAATGCCAAAAGTAACAAAAAACAATTTTTAAAAATCTATAAATTAAATTTAAATTAATTTAAATATTTTTAATACCTTTTTTGTCCACTTATAAGAGATGTGTGCTATTTAATAAATCAATCATTTTTTTTATCAAAAACATTTCTTTCAAGAACATATTTTTCATCTAATTTAGGTCTTCAATGAATATTACTATTTTTATAAATTTTATTTCTTTAAACTTTTCAACTGAACCACATAGCAAGTCTTAATTGAAATGTATTGGATTTTGCTACGTCTATTAATTTTCTATTTAAGTCACCTTTCAACATTGAACCAAAACATGAACTATAAATATACATTAACAATTGCTAAATTGTAGTGCTGCATTATTGGTGACGCCGCATGTATGTATGTATGCCATAGGTACATAATCATTATGAAACTTTTTTGCAAAGTATTAAGCTCTTTTTTTTTTTTTTTTTTTTTTTTTAAACAATACATATAATCACTGAGGCGTAACATTGTGTCCAGCCCAAAAGCAGAAAATAAAAACTAAAAAAAAAAACCAGAACATCAAAGCGAAACTAAAAAGTTTAACAAAGCACAACAGATGGTAAAGAACTAAAATAAAAAAAAATCATAATACATGTCTATATATGTATACTATACATAAATACAGCTAAAAGATACAAAGCTACAGATACTTTGTTTTTTTTACATAGATACACGTGTGCAACAGATGCGTTATACGTACATGCATATATATGTATGTGCTTCGTTGCGCAGCTAAAAAGTGATAGCAAAGTAAATACAGCAACACCAGCCACAGACACAGTAGCACAAGCAGCTTAGGTCATTAACATGTCTATTGTGTTTATACTAGGTACAGGTTGATTTTGGTTTTTTTTTTTAAATTAGTAATTAAATTTAGGCCAAACAAAAAAAGAGTAGCCAAAACAACGCAGACAAAAAAAAATAATAGTAAAGGTTTTGTACAATTATTTTATTTTATTTGAATTTGTATTTTTTTTTTATTCATGTTCGTGCTTTAACTCAACGATGCGTGATTTGTATTAATTATGAGTGGAAAAAATTATTATTATTATATTTTTTTTTTTGGAATATTATTATAATTTTAAATAATTTGAAAGCGCAATGGTTGACTCAATTGTTGCGCATGCGCAAATAGATACAAGATACAATGTGTTTTAATTAATTACATTTACACTTTAATACTTTTTATACAAGTCATACTAGACCTAACCACTACTAATATTTAACAGTCGAGTTTTTTTTTTCGACTCAACTGGAGCATAATAACTTTAACCTAAAGTTACTGCAAAATTTGGTGAAAAATCTTCGAGAAAATTTGTTATATTTTTTTTTTCAACATTGTAGGTCTTAGTAACATGTATGCGTATCATTTTCCTCCAATACTTGTGAAAGTAGATGAATCTCTGTATTAATTTTATGGGGGCCACGTTCACCACCCAATTTTCTAACTAAGAAATACACATCTACAAAACTTCATTGAAATCGTTAAATTGTTACTGAAATATTCGATTCATTTATAATCGATTCTAGGGGCCCACGCTCACCGCCCACTTTTATAAAACTACGTATGTCCTATCTTTTTAGTAGGACTAGGAAATGCCACATCTACAAAATTTCATTGAAATCGCTTGAGTTGTTTCGGAAACATTCGATTAATTATTAATCGATTCTATGGGGGAGCACATACACACCATTCCATTAAGGGATATGAAAAAAAATAGTTTATTTCATATTCTCAGAAATCGGTTAAGCCGTTTCGGAGGGGTTTAGTTAAACACACAGTGAGAATTTTATATATTGTTTTAGGAGATTCAGTTTCTTGAACCCAAAAGACTTTCAATTTTGTGCGAATTCGAATCACAGAAACCAAAACTTGTATAAACGTTTGGTTGTTTTATTTTTTTTATTTAAGGCGCGACAAAACAACAATGAAAAAAAAAACCAATGTTCAAATCCGGCATAAATATAGAAAGAAGTTGTGAAATATTTTTTAACTTAATCTTTTTATAAGCGTATATGACGATTTTTTTTTTTTTTTTTATTTTCTTGTTGCAGTTGTTTGTTAACTGCGCTCAATGTAATTGTCAAGTTTTTTGTTATTTAATTTTTTTTTTTCTTTACACAACATTTTGTCATTATGGTTTTTTTTTATATTTGTAGCAGCTACTGTTGCTGTTGTTGTTGCGTTTGTTGTTGTTGTTGTTGTAATTAATGTAAGTTTTTGTATGCATATTGTATCTAGCTACAAAACGGAAATTGTGTTTTTATATTACTTCTTTTTTTTTTTTTTTTTTTTGTAACTACCGAAACAGTACTTCAGCATAAAGTGGTGCTATAAATATTTTTGTATGTATATTTTTTGTTAACATTTTACATTTTAAAAGCTTAACTACAAATGCACTTTGGTAACGGAAGCGTTTGACTGATTGATAACAACAACAAACAAGTTTAAAGTTTGGAATGTAAAAGCGTATTTAAGTAGTTGACAAAACTATTGCACAATTAATTTTAAACTACTTTTTTTTAGTAAATAATTTCAAAATTAAATGAAAATAGCGCAAAATATGTAAATTACTTATTTACTTTTTTGTATTTTTAATAAAAGAAAAAAATTGCATTAATAAAACAGTTGGCACAAAAGATACAAAAGTATCTGACATAAAACACGCTAAAATTGTTTTTGTATTGCTGTCATTTTGAACCTTGCAACACAGATGCTACCCAATGTAGCAGTAGCAGCAAAGGCAATAACAACCAAAACAAAACAGAAGAAAAAAAATCTCTTGGCAATTGGAAAATTGAAATCCAATTGCGTTTATTTGTGTATCCGCTCGTTTGATTGCAAAGAATGCAAATTTTTTTCGTTGTTTTTGTTGCTGCAGAAAAGAAGTAAAAAAAAAAACAAAAGTTAACAGTTGCGCTCAATGCAATACATACAAACATGCAATATACAGATACATTTTCATAGATACAGATACATTGTTTTTTTTTTTTTTGTAGCATCTCGTCGACGCAAGGCCTTTTTTGGTTAATTTTCATTTTATTGCTTTATTTTTTGTTGTAGTCTCTCTTTAGATACTTTTTTTTTGTAGATACTTTTTTTTTTTTTTACTTTTTGCTTTGTTATAAAGAAAAATGCGAAAAAGTATCTAAATTTTCATTGGCTTTTAAATTGTAACCATGTGGCACAACATTTGTTGTTGTTGTTGTATTTGTAGTTGCATAATAATAGCAACATGTTGCATGTTGGTAGCGCATCGTTGCCGCTGCCGAAAAGTATTTCAAGTGCAAAAAACTAAAAAAAAAAAAATAGAAGTTCATGCGCGATTTATGCGACTTTGAATTTCACCAAAAATAGCGTAAAAAATACTTTAAACAAAATTATTTTTTAATATATTTATTTATTTTTTAATTATTTTTTTTTTTTAAATTGTTTATTGTTGCAATTTGTTTGTTTTTTTTTTATATAAATTTTTTTCTTATTATTACCAAAAATTTCATGTTTTTTGCTTGAAAATTTAAAACAATATTTTAAAAAGAAAGTGTGAAGCGCATATTTATGCATGTTATGTGTCTATCTGCGCATTGTATCTAGATACAGTTACTTTTGATTTTGTTTTTTGTTGTTGTTTTTTTTTTTTTTTTTTCTTCAATTGTTGATATTATTTCGCATTCGACACGCAAATTTTCAGTTCATTAACATTTCAATTTCAATAAGCGTCTCGAATATAACGCTTTACTCTCTTCTCTTTGCGTCACGGCACGCCCCGTTTCCGTTTCATTGCAATAAGAAGACAATCAGTGTACAATCAAAGATTGTATCTTTTTTTGTTAATGTGTTTGCTGTTTTGGAATGTTCGCTCTTTGTTCGCATCAGTCAGTTAGTCATTCCATCTATTTGACTGTCTAACTGTCACATTGTAATCATAGTTATTGACTTATCTTGGCGCAAGTGCTGTTGCTCTTTTGCTCATTTTTTTTTTTTTTTTTTTATAGTTATCATTTGAGCCTACTCTACATTCCCGTGCACCTTTTTGCTTTTGATTTTTAATTTGTAACTATTTGCGACGACATACACAGTAGTATGTATTGTCATGCTATTTTCAGCTTAATATGTCGATTGTCAAGATACAAGATACAATTACATACGATATTTGGTTTTTAGTTTGATTACTTGATTTTGTGTACAAGTTTGCGGTTTATTGATTTGATATAAATTACTGCATCACTTGGTAGCTTTCGTGTTAATTTAATACTGTGTGTGAAATATTTTAAGTGCATATTTATGATATTTTTATTATTTAATATTTTGAATTAGTAACAGTTCATGTGTAAATAGAATAACAACAAAAATATAATATAGCCAAATTATATTTAAATCAAAAGGTTTACTCAAGATACTCAAAATAAGCGTTTGATATAGACATGAGCTCTTTATTCGTACTACTATAAATATCTTACTGCCACGAAATTTCCTTTGACTGGGAAACAGAATATAAACCACAATTTAAACTTAAAGGCGGCGAGGCCAGGGCTTTCCCTATTTCCAACGGTCATGACTTTGTTAGCCGACAGAGCCATTTGGTCCTTATTGAATGCACGTTTCCCGGGAGTTGTAAAATCCTTTCACTGTTCTTTGGTTAATACGAAACTTCGCAAGATTGCGGATTGCCATTGCCAAAGAATCCATCAAACTGATCTCATGGTTGCTATTATGTGTCGCGGATAGCATTTTTATGTCCAAATATTCATGTAAAAAGTGATGTACCCGCTCAGTTATGATGCTCCTAGCCTCTTACATTTCACATACTTTTATTCATTGATCATCTTTGATCATAATATCGAATTCTGCCAGGACGAATGCTTTTAAGCGACCTAAACGTTTGGCTTCACTTATCTTCTAGTTCCTAACAACTGAAAACCATGGCGAAGAGTCACATATTATTTATTAAACTTTTTCTTGGTTTCTTTATGCACCTTAAGTTATGTTCCATCTAATTACCATTCCTCATTGTATTGGATTTTCATACAAAAACCTTAAAAAATGGGTAATATTTGTATGAAGCTATACCTAGATAGTTCGACTTCCCTTCCAAAGCTCGTTTACCCTTTGGATACAGGCTTATAAATATATATCTAATAAATATGTAACGCAATTGCTCAACACTTTTGTAATAGTTATTTAACAGTTTATAGTTGACAGAAAAAAAAAGTTGCAATTAAAATGACTACAAGGAATATTCATAAAGATACTGACTTATCAAATTACCCTCGTAATATTTCAGTTATACTTGAAACAATCGCAAAAATATCTTAATAACAATATTTCTAATGGCTATTTTACTTGTTTTTTTTTTTTATATAACTGTCAGAACAGCAACAATTTTATAGAAATTCTGAAACAATTAACGCAAAGTCTTAACGATGATTGTTATCTATGCCAAATAACAGCTTTGACATGCAAATTAACAGCAAGATACATTTTTTTTTATTTTAAATAGTTGGCACAAAAATTAACGCATTTAACAAGACTGTAGGCATGCGATTGATTCGATAAGAGTTTTTTTTTTTTTTTTGTATTTTTTCATTTAGCCAAAAGGAAGTGAACAAGCTGACAAAAAAACAAACGAACAACAACAACAACGACAAATACTGACATAAAAGTGTCATTTGTGACAACAGTTTCAACTTTTAAAAAATATGGAAAGTGTAGCACAGAAAAAAAAAAAAAAATAAAAAGTTGCAAATGACATTAGGCCATGATGAATGTATTTGACGTGACTTCAAATTAAAATTTATATGCGCAGCCAAGTCAGTGTAAATCTGTCACTAACGCTTTTGCTTTTGCTGTTGCTGTAGCTGCTTGTGCTGCTAATGGCATTCAAATTGTTGCAGTCAGCCAGAAGCCATAGAAAATTAAACATAAGTAGCAGCAGCAACAGCAGCAACATGAGTAGCAGCGTTGAATGTTGTCTGTCGACGTTGTTGGTGACAATAAGAAAGAAAGTGTTGAACAGAGCAAAAACAATTGAAAGTGTCGCGGCGCGTTGCACTTCACACTTTTGCTCTTTGCTCTCTGCTGCTGACTTGTATCTTGTATCTTTTATCTCTCTGGTCAACATGACAATTGTGTTATTTTCTACAATTTTAGATGTAAATCTCAAAGTAAAATGCGCTTGAATGCGTCGTTTGAAAAAAAAAAAAATGCGCGGCTAACCATTAATCAGCAACATTCGCTTTCTGTTGTTGTTATTGTTGTTGTGCACCAATTGTAAACGCTTCATTTCCTCGCTGCTGCTGCAGTTGGGGGAAATCAGTTGTTGCTCTTTGTTTTACGCTATGCGTCACTGGAGCATCCTACTTGACAACTTTGCAACTTTGCAAATGATAGCTGATCAGTATTAATTTTCGTTGAGTTGCGTTGAGTTCGCATTGTATTGCGTACTTTCATCTTTTGTCGGCAACTATAACATTTGTTGCTAATTAGTTACAAAATGAAGATACGCGAATATGTGCTCATCTTTGGACAGCAACAATTGCAACCATTTATATGCGCGGCCAATACGATTTCGTTAAGCAGCCGCAGCAACAGCAACAGTTGCATGCCTTTGTTGCAGCAGCTTTAAGCAGCTAAATACTTATTATTGTTATTATTAATTATAATTGTTAAACAGTCATTTTTGTTGTTTTGTTGTTGTTGTTGTTTGCAACTTTGTTGTTACTTTAAAATGCTTTAAAAATTGGCGCCGCTTATCATTTGTTTATAAAGGGTGCTTTTTTTTTAGAGGTATACAGCTCTAAAATAAAATAAACTACTTGATATTATATAATATTGAATGGAGCGCTTAATGATGACTCGACTCATTTGGATCCTACTTTGCTCTACAATAGCAGTTGTTTATCTTTGAATCTCTTCTGATGTTACCACGATGATTGGACCAGATATTAGAATTTAAAAAAAGACATTTTACATTTATACCCTGCTCCCAAAGTCACAGTCAGAACGTGGCCTGATAGACCCTCTACAGTATTTATATTGTTGATCAGCATTAAAAGGCAATTCGATATGTCTGTCCGTCCAGGTCCCCGTCTGTCCTGACGTCTGCCGTATGAAAACGATTATCTCAGAGACTATTCAGGATAGAGGCCGCCATATTCTATTCTAGAGTCTCCTAAGCCGTCAAATTGGGTTTTCTCGAGCCCCATTTTGAAGGGGTACTCCCATAAAGTTTTCTGCTTTCTCATGAATACTTCTGTATTATGTAATGTTTGAACTCTAAATTTAGTATGGATTAAGTCCAAATGAAATTACCCAATTTTTACTATTTTTGTATACAAATACGATACAATTCCGAAAGATATATACAAATTGGGAATATGGTATCTTGGAGTCAAGCAGGTTTTTTTTTTTTTCAGGCTTCCCAATATATTTGTGCCTACCAGTATATTTTGCAATTGATTTAGAATTTGGTGCGAAAAGTCAAACCCTTCCGTTTCTTTTCATCTCTGAGCAATAACTTTTCGTGATATATATGAACATCTTGAAGGGCATGTATGTCTCATTTTAATACATATACAGACAGCTACTTTTAATTTAAAATATAAACTTTCGCTATACTTGTTCTAGAAGTTCTCGCTACACAAAAAAAGATACAGTTTAAAAAATCATTAAAGTTTGTATTTAACTGTGTAGAAAATGTTTTATCTTGTTTTTAATTAGCCTGTCTTTTGCACACACACACACACCTTTCCGCACATTATTTTCGCTTAGATGTATCTAAAAGTCAAGTTGTAATAATTAGCGCCACATGATAATCGTTGTAGTCGTCGTCGTCGCTGTTGCTGCTGCTGTGTAGCTGCTAAATGCTTAACCCTTTAATACATAGCTATATAAAAGTATCTTTTGTCTTAGAAAGTTGACAACGACTTATGTAAAAATTGTTTTGTTTATTTATTTTTTTTTTTTATTATTATTTCTCTTAGCTACTTTTATTTTTCCATTATTTATTTAAATTATTGCAATTTACTCTACTGAGCTTAGTTGTTGTTGTTGTTGTCATTGTTGTTAGCCATTATAATAATTTCTTATTGTTGTTGTTGCTACTAAAATTAAACATGCACAACACACACTCTTAAAAATAAAATTGGTTACCACACTTAACAACAACAACAACACACTACAATGCACTTCAAGCCTCACTCTTGTGTTTTGTGTTGATAATTATAACAATTTGAAAGTTTGGTTTAATTGTTATCTATGTATCTCTCTATATATACATATAATGTATCTGTGTAACTATCTTTAGCTGTTATGTGTCTTTTTTCCCATTTAAGCTTTTCTGCTACTGCTGCTATTTTGCATGTTTATATGTAAATTAGCTGCACAAATTAATGTGTAAAATTAAAACAACAGCTGCGCGCGCATGCGCATTTAACAAAAAAAGTACGCACATACTGTAAAGTAAATAGTACATAAGATACTTTCCTATTTAATTAGTTTTCTTGTATGCAGTTTTCTTGATGCTGGAAGTATTAAAAAGTATCTATTAGTTTAACATAAAGTTATTAAAATGTCTTTTTAGGTTTAAGCATTTATTTTTAGCTTTCTGAATGGTTCATTTATTTTTTAGCGTTTCTGAATGTAGTTTTTTTTGTTTATAATCAGCAGTTTCAACGTAGATATATTAAAAAGATACATTTGTATCTTTTATTTTGTAAAATGTATCTTTTACACACTGTCATAATTTATATCAATAATATTTATTAAACGCATTATTCAGCTCAATTAAAAGCAATTTCGTAGAATTTTTGCTGACCTCAACAGTGCAATGTCATGCTGCAACTACTTCAAAAACTCATCATAGAGTAATGCTGCTACGGACACAACTGTGACAGTAGAAATTTATAAGCTTGACCCGCATACCAAGCAAAGTCAACAGCAGTCTCTCGACCATTTGTATACTTGAAAGAAATTATAAAGATCAAGATGACAATGTTGCCTTGCCTACATACCGCATGAGTCAAGCACGCGAGCCAAGTAGTTTGTTGTTCTTTAAAGGAAGATACAGCCTGCGCTGCACTTTGGCGCGTTAATTGAACTCTAATTTAAACTAGGCTGCAAGTTTTTCTTTTTTTTTCTGTTTAATGATCAAGGAAATGCTTAGCGACATGGTTGTGCTACAATTTATAAATAGTTTTTAACCCTTTTATTGCAGGCGTCTTGCGGATGCTTAAAAGCAATTAGTAACGTTTCTTCTACTTTAATTAAAAAAAGAAAAAAAAATAATTTACGCTTAAAATATTTTGCTTTTGTCTACAACAAATTAAAATGCATTTTAAATAGTTGTCATAGCTGTCAAATAAATGACACCTTAGCTAGCACTGAGCGACAGATAGATAGTTAGATAGATCGAAAGAGCGCCCACATAGTCTACATTATAAATTGAATTTAGATTTCCGCCTTTTATTAAACTTTTATATTTTTATATGTAAATTGATTTTTAATCAAAAGACTTTTTTTTGAGTCTTTGTCTTGCTTTAAAAATAATTCAAATCATTTACGCTTTTTTTGTATCTTTTTCAGTTAATGAAATTTGACACCTTTTGGCGTTAAACGAACGCTTCATCGATTGCATGCGTGGGCCACACCACATCAGACACGCGCATATAGAGGACAACATTTCGTTTAGAGAGTTAGTTGCTGTTAATGTTGCAGCAGCTGCATGCATGCATACAATATAGAAAAAGATGGCCAAAAGTAAACTTAGCCAATAACACTTGAAATATTTTAGAAAATTTTATTGATATGCAGCAACAAGAAAATCAATTCAAAAATCAACAACAACAATCTAAAGTGACGTTAAACGACAACGAATCGTATGATTGCTGTTGTTGTTGATGTTTTTAAGTGGATTTCAAAAACTTCATCGAGTGAGAGAGAGGTGTAGCGCAGTGCCAGAACAGTAGAAGTGGTGGATACCAAACTGGGCGTGGTTGACATGCCCCTTAAAAAAGTGACTATAAGTTTACATTAAAACAGCTACGTAGAAGCAGTAGAAGAAAAAGAACGAGAAGAAGAAGCAGCAGTAACTGAAACAGAAGATTACCGGAAAAAGCGGAAAAGTAAAGCAGATCATGGATTGCAACGGAACACAGGAGCAACAACAACAACTGTTAACAACGCAGTCCAATGGCTGCAATGGCGGAAATAATGATGATTTAATGTCCACATCAACATCATCTTCAACAAATGGCAGCACTGGAGGTGGTAGTTCTGTTGGTGGCAATAATACAAATGGTTGTGCCAAGAAAGTGGTAAGTTTTTAAAATGATATTAATAAAAATTTTAAGACTAGAAAAAGATAATCACTAACTCAAAATAAATAGCTGATCAAAAATTTTTTAAAGGCAATGGTGGTACTCCGTGGTGGCATAACTATCTTTGACCCTTTCCAATTTCAACTCAGCTGTAAACCTTGAAACGTAAGAGAGACATACAAAAGAGAGTGAAAGAGCCACTCACTGAATGATGCTATTTATTTACAAGCGCTGAGTCGGCTGAAGAAAATAGCCTCTTATATGCAGCCAGCCATTGCTGGAAATTGAAAACTATTTCAAGATGACCGACTACTTGTCCCAAAATGACGTTGGTACAAATCCTCTCAGTTTGCTTAGTCCAGCGCTGTCTCTTTCTATTTTGCTTACTTATTGTGTTGAGTTCCAATCAGTATGAAAGCAAACTGTGGTGAAAAAAGTACAGCAAATATGTTTATCTCACTCTGGCCAGCTACAAATATTGTTGAAAACGCTCGTATTTTTAAGTCTAATTCAGAATCGAACTAGAATTTTCGATTAAGCCGTTTAACAAGTGCTAAAATATTAAGAATACAACTAATACGAATCCTTTGAACAGTATTGACTAGCTAAGAAATAAAAATTTGTATATAAGAACTAATAATCTTAAAAACTTTCCACACAATCGCTTTGCAAATTATTATGCATCTCAAGGTGTTCTCCTACGTTCTATTGTAAGCTTAAAAATATAAATACAAATACTAAAAAGCTTACCTTGTCTCTTCGAGGCGTTAAACTTTGAAAATCGTTAAACACAACAACAACAAAAAAAAATCGAAATAAAACGTATTTGCAGACAAAACAAATACACATCATGCCTAAACAACTTAATAATTTCTTCCTGTCTGGCCACTTAAAGTATTTGTAGTTCTACAAGACTATGCAAAAATGTTTCTTGTTAAAAAAGAAAAACTATTGTTGAAATAACAAGCAAGCAAGCAAGCAAATCGTTTAAAAAGTCAATAAACCACACGTTTTGCTGCATGTGGTGGTGGTGGTGGTGGGGTTGTCGTTTAACCTGTAAAGAACCAAAAAATAATATACAGAAAATAGCTAGACAAATGTGTGTGACACCCGCAATGTTTCTTGCCTTCTTCTGTATCCATAAATTGGCGTCACATATGCCGCCATTCAATGAGCAGCGGCAGCGGCAGCAGCAGTCGTTCAACACCCCAAGTCACTGCCCATATCTAACTAATTTTAACGCCCCTTGGCCACCGTTGCCGTTCTCCATATATCATCCATCCATCCATACACACACACTCATTACATTTGAAACTTTAGCTATAAAAATTTATGAAACTTTTGCTTTTTTTTTTTTTATTTTTTGTTTTGTTTTTTACAACGACTGCCATTTGAGTCTAGTCTCATTCACTCAATCTCCTCAAGTCAGTCAGTCACTCAGTCAAGCATTTCAATAAATTTTCGAAGCAGCAGCTATGAGTCTAAATGTGCAATGTTCATACTTATACGTATACGAGTACATAGCATATTTTTTAAACTTATAGTTGCATTCGTGATTGTTTTATTTTTTATTTTTGTTGGCTGTTGCGCTTTTCCTTTCAACCATAACCGACCGATACAAAAAAAAAAAAAAAACTTAAGAGGTTTCATTTCATTCAGTTCAATGTGATATGGTGTATGCCTGCCTGTGTTGTGTTTTGTGTTTGCAATGGTTTTGTCTTGGACTGTTACCTTTTTAATGGGCTTTGATTGTGTCGGGTGTTGAGACGCCCTCAATACAATGTTAATGTGTGGAAATTTTGTAGAGCGGACGTAGGAGGTGCTGAGATTGAGAATTCACAAAAGCAAAGTACTAGTTGTATTTAAATAGTGATGAATGAATGAATAGTATCGATACATACAATTATGAAAATATAAAACATGGAACAATCAGATTTAAGAAATATTTTTAAATAGAAAAAAATATGAACGGAGCAACAGCGCTCCGTAAGAACTTCAGCGCTGCTTTAACTGGGTCTTATTTGTAATAACTCTATACAAGGTGTTTAAATTTTGTCTCGCTAGTCCAAAAACTTGACAAAGATCTTTAGAAAAATATAAGAGAGATGTCAAATGGTTTCGAAATTCTCTTTCGGAAGTTTTGGCCACAGTAATAAGATAAACATGGCTTTACACTAATGTCCAATAATGGTAACCCCGTTTTTCTCTTCATTTTACAAGAAAAGAAGTCTGATGATGACGCCGTGGCAAAAACAATTCCTCTTCAAACACTTAAATGAAATGATATCTCCAATTTTAACACATTATAGTATGATAACAGAACCAACCAACAAGAAATAAACATAATTTGGGAAGATTATTGATCTTCCTCTCCCTCTCCCTCTCTCTCTCTCTCTATATCCATTTCGTCGTCTTTCTCTCAACATCTCTCCCCTTTTTTCACTCTTTCTTGTTTCGATTGGGACGGCTCTCGTTTGATTCTAGTTACGAAGCGGAATGCTTATTTCTCCCTCTCTTGTTTCTCTATTTTTTTCATCGTCTTTCTCTCAACACCTCTCTCCTTTTTGTCTCACTTTTTCTGCCTATCTCTCTCTCTCATCCGATATTTTCTTTTTGTTTTCGTTTTTTACGGCTCTTATCCGATTCTAGTTAAGCAGCGAAATGCTTAGTGGGTCCAAATGTGCAGTAGCAGCTTCTTGATTCATCCATTGCAGGTTCCTATCTTATCATAAAAAAAACTAAGAGTTCTTTTGTAATATTATTTTTTATATTTTCTCCATTAATTTTCTAAAAATTATCCAAAACCAATATTCTCTTGAATACAAAGTATCGTTACATCTCTAATAGAGCGCCATAACTATGGTAACCAGTAACAAAAATGCATATGTCTAATAACAAAAGCAAAAAAAACAAGAAAAACGTTAACTTCGGTGGAACCGAAGCTTAAATCCTCACACGAATCTTTGAATAGTTTAGTGTGATCATTATATACATTTATAAATATATATTGGAAAATAATTACCTTTTCATACATTTGTTCGAAAATAATCGATAAGTATGTATGAGGACTATGGCTCAAAATGGGTGTGGCACCTTGGTTTTGTTATTGGATGTCATTAGAAGTGTTTTTACCCAAATTTGAGTGAATATTCTCATAAATAATACCTATTTTCATATAAAATTCGAAAACAGGCGTTAAATTTGTATGGGGGCTATATCTAAAAATGGGCGTGGCACCCTTTTGATATTGGATGAGATTAGAAGTATTTTAAAACAACTTGGAGTGACTACATTCATAAATAATAGCTATTTTCATATAAAATTATTAAATGGACGGTAAGTTTGTATGGGGGCTATATCTAAAAATGGGCGTGGCAGTTTGGATTTGACATTGGATGACATTAGAAGTATTTGGACCCAACTTGGAGTGACTACATTCATAAATAATTGCTATTTTCATACAAAAATCCGAAAAAAACGGTATGTTTATGTGGGGCTACCCCTTAAAATGGGCGTGGCACTTTGATTTAAACACTTGAACTGCTTAGGACTGAGAAAAGCTTAAGTTCCGAGTTTCAGGTCAAAATCTTTAAAACTACCGAATGAAACGCATACATACAGACAGACGGACAGACAGACGGACAGACAGACGGACAGACAGACAGACGGACATGGCTAGATCGACTCGTTCGTCGTGCTGATCAAGAATATATATACTTTATAGGGTCTACGATGTCTCCTTTAATGCGTTACAAACTTTCTGACAAAATGATAATACCCTCCACACTGTGTGTGACGGGTATAAACATGCCTAAAGTAAAAGCAAAATCACTTTAAAGAATGCAAACAGAGAAGTACTGAGGGCGCACTATACTATATGGAAATATTTTATTTATACATTATTTCTTGCCTTTACTTTCGATTCTTTGAGAAGTGGCTAAATGACAGTGGCAGATAAAGACAAACCTTCGATTGATTGACTGACTGACGGACTAACTGAGTTATTAGCTGACAGCAAAGTAACAAATGTATCTTAGGAATTGCATTGTAAAACAACCTCGAAGCAAGCAAATAACAACGATAAGCAACTTTTTCTCATTGCGCCCATGGTAATTACTTAAGTGGAAATAATTTTAATATTAAAAGAAAAAAAGAAAAAACAAAATTATTAAATATGCAAAAGCGGTCAGCAAGCAAACGAGCGAGCGACCCACTAGCAGCAGAACAGCACATACGCTTGAGTGATTAGAGAAGACAACGCCCACACACTTATTAGTATTGCAATTTAATTCACACACTCACATACACATAATTTGCATACAAGTTGTGTAAAATTTTATTTAATTAATTGTATCTTTTTTTTTTTTTATTTCTTCTTCTTTACTTGCAGTCCACAACCACGCCGGATCCCACAGCGTATGTGACCAAGGCGCGCGTAACACGCCCCACACCACCGCCACCATCATACAATCCAATGCAATTTGTACAGATCAAACCGTGCAATCTTTATCAGACAGCACAGGAACAGCTCAAAAAGGCCGAAGAGGTCAAAAAATTGAAGGAGGTTAAAAAAGAAGAACCAGAAGAATGGCAAAATGTAAGTTAAAATTGAAATAAATTCATGAAAATTATTATTATTATTTTATGAAAAATTGAGAACAACGTCAAAATGTGTATGAAACGAAAAACGGATATTACGTCAATGGGTCGGGTCGATCGGGCGTCGATCGGGTGTTTCGCTACTTCATCTTCTGTTTGCACATTTGTATTTATTTGATAATGCCGCAACTGAACTGAGTCTCTTGTCAACTTAGCACATATTCAATTTGTAAATCGTGACAAATTTTTGTAAACATATAAAAAAAAAAAAAAAATAAATAAATAAATAAAAAAACGCAACTTTTTCCCAAACATGGTGTTCCAGTTTACAATGCACGTCGTCGACGTTGTCGTTGTTGTCGCAGATTATGCAATTTTCTACTTTTTCAATTTCGTCGGTTTTTCTCGTCTAAATGTAATAGTTATTTGAGCGGTTTTAAGTTTTGGGTTTGTTTCTTTCTTTATCACTTTTATTGTCATTTCAAATTTGCTTTTAATGCAAATTTTCGCGCAGTATTGCATTTCAATGTTGTCACTTTTTTATTTGGCTAAAACGTAATGTCAAGTCATACTTAAAAACTTGTTAGCTTGATTAGATAATCTGGCACAACATACAACATAAACGTGCGCACAGTTTTAAATAGACTTTCTCGCCAAAATGTCGTAAATATTATTTTTATGTGTTTTTTTTTAGAAATTTATTGAATATGAATTGAAATAAATATTTTTGGTAGAGTGGAACGGTTAAATAGTCTTTTATTTCCTATATGGAAGGAGCGGTGCTACGCATGCTTTTTTAAAATAATATAATGGTTCTGAACGCACAACCTATCTCAACCTGCCTCAAAACGGTTAAAATTTTGAGTAGTACAAATAAATTAATTTCTTTCGAAAACGTTGGTTAATAGACCAAAAATAATATATTATCGTGAATTTCGATAGTAAATCGAGTCACAATACCTCTTCGGAAACAACGTTTTGACTCAGTCGAGAAGATACTCGTAAAAGCTGAAACAAAAAGGATAAAGTCCGTTCCGGAAAAGACATTTCTCTGACTGTTTCAAAGATTAAAAAAAAACATTGGCATAAGTGCATTTAGTAGAGCAGGGAAGTATTTTAAAGGAAATAATATTGATTTAGAACAATTTATAAAGTTTTATAATTTTATTTAATTAGTTTTTTTATCCAACATATATTTTTGTTCCAATCTGCTAATTATAAGAAATAGAGACACAAAAATTTAAATTCAGATTCTCCACCAATTTCGCTAAAAGAAACATGGACATTTTTTTTATCTATGCTGTCAAACTTCTAAATTCTTTTCATCTTCAAAAGAATTCCATTTTCTCAGTCAGTTTGCCTCACTCCAAATTTTCGTGAAAATGTGGGTTTTATCTCGCTTTAAAAGAATGACGTTTGGTCGGATATTACCTATGCCTTGTTTGTCATAGGGGAAACCCTTATCGTTGAAGTTACTAACCACAAAATAACAGCTGTTTACTAAAGTCCTATCAAAACTTTTTGCGAATTCAGTTGTTTTCTACTTATTTTTAAAAAATTGTGAAAATGTAACGAGGCAAAAGAAAAAAACATGCGCTCTTATGAAAACTCATGAGCTTCCTTTCTTTAGGCAAGGTCTCACAAAATACACGAACCAGCCTTTATCCTCTCTCTGTCTCTCTTCACGATCCTACTTTACTGTCGATCATTTACTAGCTTTTCGAAGTTGCAAAAAGACCGTTCCATGTCTAATCTTTTCAACTCGTATGGTACTCAATTTTCACTGCTTTTAGTTCTCTTTCTGCATTTCTGTTGATAAGCGTGAAAAAAAATTACAAAGTAAATTTGAATTTTACATTTGCCCAGACCAGTTTAAAAAAAAACTTTCGAGTACTTATGGGTTATTTACGAGATTATTTTATGTTTGAATTTGGCCAAGCCCTTTTTAGCTACATGTGAAGCGTATTGGAGCTTTAGTTTACCACATCTAATATGTTTTCTTGGTATAGCTCGTTATCTCAAACTTTTTTCACACACAAACTTTTTTCGTATGCAAAAAAAAAAAAAAAAAAAAAAATTATAGAAAAATTCATTTAAATGTGTCACATGTCGCTAATGCTGGGAAGGGAAGTCGTTTTAATGGCTTTTAGATGTCGTCGACTTTGCTTGACATAACTGTAGCTTGGCTTAAATTTTAAAGTCTCAAAAAAAAATGTTTAAAAAAAATATTGATGGGAAACCAAAATAGAAAAGTTTTACGTTTAAGAAAAAAAAAAAAAATTAAATTTTGTCGTAATTCAAAAAATGTTCTGTTTTTTGAAAATAATATCGAAAACAATTAACTTAATTGAATATATTTTTAAATAAAAACAATTTCACTTAAAAGTATTAAAATGCACATTTCGACACGTTTTCTTTTCATTTCATTCCGCGCCGCAGAACAATTGAAGCGAAAATTTTTAATTGTTTTCAATATTTTAAATAACTTTCACTGTAAAATACAACATTTTTATATTTCATTTCTTTTCAATCTTTTCATGGCATTCTTTACTTCTTTTTTTGTTGACAATAGAACCTTGACAATTGGAAATCATCACGCCGAAAACGTGTCGAACACATCATCGATCGAGTTGTTGAAACGAAAAAACTCGAATTGGAAGAACATGATAGACAGCGACGAAAATCGAAAACATTTTCTGAAATGATTGAAGAACGGTAAGTCAAGTCACATTGTTTAAATAATGAATTAGAGCATATAAATATATTTGACTAATAAAAAAATAATAAAATTTTTATAGCGCTGAACGCAGTGGTCCACGTGCACGCGTTAAATTAGCCTCTTTGGCTGTTTACAATGAGGATGAAGCAAACGATTTTAGTGATTTGGGTATTGGCACAAGCAGCGCAAGCGGCAAGAGTAGTCTATCCGAGGATTATGATAATAATAGTGTTATGGTAAGTTTTTCATACATATTAAAAGTGGAGTGAATGGCTGATTTATGTGTTTAAATTGGGTCAATGGAAAAGTAAATAGGTATATTTTGCAGTAATAAAAATATTTATTAGAGCATTAAAATCGATAAATACATAAATAATAGCAATAATAATGGCTATCATGTGCATAATTTTTAATGTAACTAATTGTTGTCAGGTTTTATGCTATTAGAGATTTTTTTTTTTTTTTTTTTTTTTTTGAGTGTTCATTTCACTATTTTCTTAAGACATCAATTTTTATTGTATAAATCGGAATGTTTAGAAACAATAAGCTTTACGACAATTAGCTTTTAACCAACAACAATAACAATTTGTTGATTTTATTTGAGTTGAGTGCGTTTAATTGATGTTATGATTGATACGCAAGCAATTTAAATGCTTAAGAGTATCACAGTTGTTATACAGGGTGTTAAAACGAGAAATTTTATCCAAAACATGATTTTTAAAAATTTTAAAAAATGCAAAAGTCGAGTATGTCTACTGCAAGACACCCTGTACCCAATTATCTTAGTACCAAACTATTGTCATTTTTTTCAAGAAATTTTTACGCAAAAACCCAAAATTGTGGGGCAGATTTGTATGGGGCTACCTCTTAAAATTGGACTAGAGAAAAACCGTTTGTAAGTGACTACTTGACGACTCAGGAGAGTCTAACAAGTAAAGCTACCCAAGTGATACTCATAGATCTTAACGAGACTATAGTTATTTGACCGAACTAGGAAAAAACAGACACCTATATTTTTATATCGGTAAAGGTCCAAATTTAAGGGTTGAAACCCCCTTTTGGAGTGTGGGGAGTGTAAAAAACATTTTTTGAAACTTCTTATATTTGCTTGAAATTTTTGACTCGGTGGTTTTCGGATTCGCTGAATTCAAATTCCATGCCAGAATTTTCAATTTCAAAATGGCGGATGCAATATTGCGACCTGCTGGTATCTAGGTGGAAGTGAACCTGATCAGATTTTATATTACTTGATCGCCATACTGCATCCGACGAAAATTCCAGAGCAACATTACACTAGTACTATTGAAACACCCATTTTATATGTACTGCACATACATAGTTTTCATATTACATATATCTCAAGCATTATAAAATAATAACAACAACAACTCAAATCAATTTTTCATTATTATATAAATTCTTTATAACAGATTTCACAATCCACATAAATCAATAAACGATTATGATAGTTTGAAACCAATCAAATCGAAATGCTACATTGGTTTAATTGCTTGTTAACAACTCTTGTAGCAATTTGTTATCAAAATAATTATAACTACAATATTTTTCTATTTTTTTTTTTTTTTTGTAAACAGAGTGACAATGCCGCTGAGCTGGATAAGGCAATTGGCGCGCCGCAACATCACAAACATAATAATGGCACAGCCGGGTTACTAAAGAGTCAACTACAACAACAGCAGCAGCAACAACAGCAACAACATCATTCAGATCAGCATGCCGCAGCAGCAGCAATTAATCATCAGACAACAGGCAGAAGCAACAACAGCACAACACGTGAATATATATCATCGCCTGGCTATGATACATCATCTAGTACAGCACCGGCCAGTTCACCAGATCCATGTGAATATACCTATGAAGGCGCCATACAGGATTATAAGGCACGTGTAACACGTGCTGCATCTGGTGGCAAATTGCCAACACTTGACAATAATAACAAATCGAAGGATAGCTCACCAACGCAACAGCAACAGCTCTACAATACGACTGAAACGACTGCATATCCTACAAGACGTGGCAGTAAAATCGAAGATCGTCTAATCGGTTTCGAAGTGACATCGCCAAGCGATAATCAAGAAGGCATTGAGAAACAAAAAGTTGATGTACCAAAAATTGATATATCGAAGCGTAAAGAAATCTTCGAGAATCAAGCAGCAGCAGCCGCTGCAGAATCCAAGGTAACCACACCAACTGGTACGCAGCCAACTACTAACGGCAGCGTTGGTAATGTTGTACCAAAAGTGGTGCTACGTGAACGTTTTAAATTTGAAACAGCAACGTCGAATAATGGCAACGCCAATGATTTACCTGCTGCTAAGAAAGAAGTGAAACGTCTCTCCGGTGATATAAGCAGCATACGTGATCGTATGCAAAGTTTAGAGCAGCAGCGAAACTCGGTAAATGCAACGAAATCCGTTGATGTGCCAGTGCCACCGCTAAAAGAGCGTTTGTCTAGTTTGCAAAATGCCGTAACCAAAGAAGATGTTAAGAAGCCACCAGTAGCGCTTGTCGATGCGCGTCAACTGGAGATTATGAAGAACGAAGAGGAACGTATGAAGCAATTGCAGCGACAGGAAGACGCAGTTGTAGCGCCACAGTCCAAGACAGCAGCAGTAAAACAAATTGAAGTAATTGTCGAAACGGTGCCAGAAAACGCAGATGATAGCGGCATACATAACTCCAGCGATGAAATTGAATTGCAGCTGCAGGAACAGCAACTAAATGCAGCCATAGCTGCGCTTGCGCTCGAAGAGAAACAATTGGAGGAGGCAGCAAATGCAGTGAATCAAATCGAAGCAGAATTTGCTGAGCTGACTGATCTGAATCCAGCACCATTGGTAAAAGCGCCACCAGTAGCAACAGCAACAGTGTCGTCTGCTACAACAGGAGCAACTGCAGCCACAACAGCAGCAGCAACAACAACAACAACTAACGAACCAACACGCAATATGGAATTTAGTGTAAGTTCTACTAACAATTTTACAATACAATCCAACAACCCAGAGAATCCAAATAGTAGCACTTCCTGTTGTCCTGTTGTCGGTAGTAATTTTAAGAATGTTAATGATAATAATGTAGTAGCTTCTAAAGCTTCTTCAGCAAATTCAGATGGTGTTAGTGTAGCAACGGTGTTGGGTAATACAACAACAGCACCAAGTAATTTACGTAGAAAGCCCTCAAACGAAATGGTCCATGCGCGCAATCTATTAAAAATGTTTAAAGAAACTTTTAATAATGATATTCAATTAGATGAAGAGCAAGAAAATCAAGCAGAAGTTGAAATAATTGAGACGGTAGAGAAGAAAATTAATAACACACAGCCTAGTGAGATAGCAAAGAAAGTTGAAAGTTCAGAAAACTCCATTGCAGGCGCACACAAAAATATAGAACCAAGTTTTGTTACAGTAACAACCACGCCTCCAGTGGTAACACAGATTTTTGATTTTACCGGTGGCAAACCGTCGACGCCTTTGCCAATTGTAAAACAAAAACCACCATCGCCTTTACCACCACCACGTACGCCTGGTACACCGCCTATGCCTACGGCTGCTACTGCCGGCGGTGTCGTCTCTATGATACCACGCGCTATCATAGGTAAACCACCCATGTCACCTAAATCGGTACGTTATGCAGCAAGCCCAGTGAATAGTCCCACGCCACAACGTAAAGCAGCAGAGAATCAATTCAGTATCAATGGACGCGTCGAAATCTTCAATTCGAAACAATTGGAGGCAGCCGCTAAACCACCAACACCAACGATGAACACAAAGAAAATACATATGTTGCCCCAAATACCAATAACTAAAACAGAGATTGGATTACCATCTGCGGCTTCAGCAGCAGCAGCAGAACGAGTCGCATTACACGAAGTTAGTGAAGCAGCGACAGTTGTGGCAGCATCGGCTGTGCCGCTTGGAAAATCAATGCCAGCAGCAACAGCAGCAGCCAATGAAGCAAATATTGAAATTCGAGCAGCAGCAACAGCAACAACTAAAATGGCTCCTTCTTATTTACTGCAGCAGCAGCAACAACAACAACAGCAGTCACCGCAAACAGTAAACGAAGTGGTTATTTGCGCACCACCAGTTACAATTGTTAATCCAGATGAGCTGCCTAAACCGAATACTGTCAAAGCACTTTCTAGTTGCTTCTCTAAAGATGTAACACCGCCAATACCGCCACCGAAACCGTTACCACGTAGTCGCATACCACAAATAACACCGCCACAGTCGCCAACACCAGCAAAACGTAGTCCGCCGCCGATACAAAATAAATCAAAAGATGTTGTAGATCGTGCGTTCACAACAGCAACAGCTGCTGCAGCTACTGCACCAATTGCTAGCATCAATCTAAGCATCGATGAAGATGATCTTAACGCTGCCAAGAAGCATTCGATTATTTCGACAAGCTCTAATAATTCAGCAGATTATGCGCCAATATCAGTGCAAACAGCTGCTTTGATACATACGCCACCAAAAGAGCAAGCTGCTGCCGATCCTTTAGCGCCGAACGACTGCATAAAAGCCGTAGTAACACAGCCATCAAATATGCCGCAGCTTGTTGTATGCACACCAAATGAATCGAGTTTGTTTAAATTAGCCTCGTCGGCACCACATTCTCCGGCATCGCCACGCGGCGGTACACTTGAGGCAGATATAGCGCTCTGCACTAGTTTTCTTGAAAGTCAGGCACCTAAAGATCTAAAACTTAGCCAAGCAGATCTCGAATATCAACGACAACAAACAATTGAAGAGTTACCATGTGATAAAATTGATGTAAGTACACGTCCTGCCAACGATCAAGTGCCATGCACAGGCTATCAGGATATTAGCGATGAAGTTATCAAGCGTTGTGATGGTATAAATGCTGAAAAGTCAAGCAAGCCAAGTCCTACCGCAGCAAGTCCTACCGAATTCGATATTGCATTATGTGAAAGCTTTTTGAATAGTATGGCGCCGAAAGATCTTAAACCACAAACGACACCATTTCCCGCGGTGCGTCAGCAGACAGTTGAGGAGATACCATGCGATAAAATTGATGTGCATAGATTACCACCAGCAAATAATTTGCCAGCAACAGGTTTCCAGGAGATTACTGCTGCAGATATCAAACGTTGTGACAATTTAGGCGCAACTAAAACGACGACAACAGGTTCCAAACCTAACTCACCCATAATGGCAGCACGTGCAGCACACTCGAAGGCACTCATTGATACATGTGAAAAGATTATAGCTGAAGAGCGTCTAGCAAGCAGTCAAATGAGATCTACAACGCTGCCCACTTCACCAAAATCAACACCGCTTATGCAGCGTAAATCGAAAATACCGAAACCAATACCATGTTGCATCTCTGGTTCTGATTCCATGAATCGTGCCGATTATGAACCAGTAGCATTAGCAGCAGCGAATGATAAAGATGCTGATGATAATGTGCTCATAGCGCGTACACATGTTGTCGAGACGCAAATAAAAGTGACAACAACAGATCCTCCTCCAACAACAACAACACCAAAAACCACATCTCCAAAACCAATTACTTCGCCAAAACCGGCACCGAAAGAAAAGAAAACTAAAAATATTTTTGATTTCTTGCGTCGCAATTTTGGACATCATGAAAATGCTACTGCTGCTGCTGCTGCTACTACAGATACAAATGTAGCTGATAGCGGCGTTACAACAGCTCAAGAAGTTGTTGCCACAAATAGTGGCGTTGATGTGGTTAAAGTGGATGAGATACATACAGTAGATAATTCCAAATTTTATTTACCTAGCGATGACATAGCGCCACCACCGCTGCCGAAAACTGCAGCACCTGTAAATATTGAAATAAAGAAGACCATAACAACGGATGAAATTGTTGAGGAACATAACAACGATTTAGCTTTAAGTCAGGAGATCAACGATTTATTGGATGATGAACTAAATAGGCTGACAGCGGTTAGCAGCGAAGTAGCGCAAACAGGAAAATAGTGCCTTATAAAAATTACAGAGAGAATCTCAAATTTAAAACTCGAATTTATACTCGCCTTTTTTGTTTTTGATTTTTTAACTTTGTCTCTAGTTTATTTCAAAGAAATTATTATGAAGCGGGTTATACTAAAAAAGAAAAAAGAATTTATTTTTGATATATAAAATACTAAAAAAAAACGGTGCAGTTAGTTCTAAACAATTTTTTCGATGCGAATTTATGTCTTTAGGTTTTTTTTATTATTATTATTTTGGGCTCAAGCTACGTAAATTACTAGGTTTTGTCGCTTTTTGTGTATTATTACTATTATTATTTCTCTCTCTATATATACAATATATACATATACTATATATGGTACATATTAAACTATCTTTTTTCTAAAACACTTTTATGTAAAAAAAATACAAAAAAAGAAAAAACTACTTACTTATATATATAAAAAAAAAACGAATGGAATACCTATGTAAAAATGTTAAACCTCAAATGAAACAAGCATACCAAAATAAAACATATGTTGTGCTATTATTTCTACGTTAAAAAAAAATACAACAAAAAAATATAATATAAATAAAACTGCAAACAAAAGTTTAAGTTTTCTTTAATTTTCAAACATTTTTTTCCCATTCATACATTTTCATTTTATTTTTTTACATAACTCATACCACGGTTAGGCTGTAAACTCTGTTAAGTAAAGTTACTGTTAAGCTGCTATGCTTACCATGCTTGGCTGTAAACTTTGTTAAATAAAATTACTGTTCAGCAGCAGCTACTCACTGTTATAATGTTAAGCGTATAACAGTATACATGTTATAGTTAACAGTGATAAAAAAATTTTAATTTTGCTGCTTTTTTAGTCGTTTTGTGTTTACAGTGTTTTTTTTGCTACTATAGAAATGTTAACCTAGAAAAGTTTAAGAGTCGTAGCTGTTAACTAAAGCATGTTTCGATTTATAAAAATCGTGACAAATTTTTAAGAAAGATTTTAATTTCTACCAGTTTTATCAGGTTAAAGATTGCCTAAATAAATGGAAATGAAGAAAATGGAATGGATTCTATCCATAGACAGGATCTACATTTAAATTGGAACCGCTCTGAACCCTGTTTCTTTTTAAATATCACTTTCAAAAGTAAACCCTGTTGTTTTAGATAAACGCAACGGAACTCTTTTAGTTTCGTTTTCACATATTTCTTTTTTGCGTAAAAGGCGTCTAAACAAATTTCATTTAAGTTTTATTGAAATAAATAATATAAAATATAAAAAAAACAAATTTGTGGAATGCAATAAATATTTTTTAATTTTTTTTCGCAAAATTATTTTAATTTCGATTTATATCATCGAATACGTTGTACACACATACATATACTCATTTATTGCTACATAAGTATTTAGCGTCAGTAAGTCTAAATTAGTTAAAACTAGTTGCCAATTGTTTTGTATTTGTCTTGTTACATATTTAAAAAAAATATCAAATATGCCATTTCGTAATCAATTCGAATAATTTCTATTTACATGCCTGTGCTTTCACATAAAACGAACGATTTTGTGCGCACTTAAAAAATATTTAATGGTTAATTTTTTGCTAAATATCATAAAATTCATTAAAAAAAAAAAACAATTCAAATCAAATAAAAAAAATAAATCAGTTACATAGTTTACATGCTTACTGCCAGCAAAAGCTTTTGCAAGTGTACAATTTCAGAGGTAAGCAGCAAAGAAATATTGCCAACATAATTTGTTGTATTGTATACAAAGTCTGTTTTTGTGTTGTCTTGTGTTGTTTGTCATATTTATTGGTTATATATGTATTTTTTTTTATTTTATTTGTTGTCTATTTTTCCGAATATATTATACGTATTTGCTTTTGAGTTCTACTATTTCTGCTTTTATTTTATTTCGTTTCTTTTTTTCTTTTTAATTGCATGTCTACTTTTAGTTTTAGTTTAAAAATAAAACAACGACTTAAAATGTCAAAAGTCAGCAGCAACTGACAGGTGTAGGCTGCTGCTGTTTTTTTAGAGAGACGACTACTGCTGAGCTGTGTACAAACAGCGACACTGGGGCTTCAGTTCAATTTTAAGTGTCTACCTTTTAGGCGTATTTGCCGTTGCACATTTAGAACGAAAGAGCATTGCCAGCTGGCAATGACTTAATCAAATATTTAATAATAAAAATTGCATTAATATATAAAATTCTAAGAAATTCATGCAATTTATTATAAAAATGTTTATAGCTATTTTTTTTTTTATTTGCTTTTAAGTATTTATTTATTTACGCGCTATCTTAGATCTTTTATGAGTACCTAACTAACCCTCTAAATGTAAAATACAGCGTACCAACAACAACATTCCAAGCAATTGCCGGTACTCACCTCTCAATGTGAATATGTATAGCAATTTTTTTTTTCTTTATCTAAACGAGCGTTTAATACTGCCGCTTTGTTGTAACAGTAAAAAAATTTCTGTCGTTTTTATTTACGCTCTTCAGTTGCTTTTTAGCTGTTTAACTTAAAAGTTGCAAATAGCGCAATTCGCGTAATTAAAAGAAACACTTTATTTATTTTTGTTTTTGTATTGAATAGTAAAATAAATCAATAGAATAAAAAAAAAAACAGCAGCGAATATGTTTAAAACATTACAGCGCATGAATTCATTAGCTGCAATGGATCGAAAACCTGTGGTAAGCTTAAGTGTTTGTGTTTAATAAATAATTGGGTCATTTCAAGTTGTGAATAACACGGGCAAATAATGTATTATTGTATTGGATATACATAAACCAAAATATGTAGTTGTGTTTCATATAAATAGCATTAATTATGGGTTTCTTCATACATATTTTGTTTAAAATTAACTTTTCTGGCAACGTTGCGTATACGTAATGTTAGGAAAATATTAAGAGAAAAAAGTGCGGCTTATGTACGTTTCAAAATTATAAAAAATACTTTACTAAAAATCAAGGGTTTGTAAAATTAAAAATAGCTTTTAGTCCAGTTTTAACACAATAACCACTCCATATTTCATCATGGCTTACTATCACGGAAAATGATGATACCCTTGTATATTTTTTTTTACTAAGATAATGGTGGGTAGTGATTTGCTTCTTCTTACTCAAACTAAACCAAATTTATAAAGCAACTAGTCTTCGAGGGCCAAGTGTTGTTAAGCGCTAAGCAGCTTTTCGGAGAAACAAGTCTTTTAGTTTCAGTTTCAAATTTATATTTATTTGGAACAATCTTCTTGCAAATGATTAAAATTAGATGAATCTCAGTCTCAATGTGCCACGCCCACTTTTAGGTATAGCTCTCATACAAACCTACAACATATAAGCGTTCTTATACGAAACTAAAAAGTTGTTAATAAAGCTATTGACTTCGAATTCGGTACAAATGTTTCTTATACACATTAAGCCAAAACTTCTGGTTGAGATCGGACCGCCAATGTCAAAATTTTTAAGATAGTTTTTAATTTTTTTTTTATAATTTAACTTTAAATTTAATTCAAATCTGATTTTATGAACGCTATCGTAATAATTTCTATTAGATCGGGGATTGAGCCCACACGCACCCTTCCTATCTACATTAAGACTAAGTGGTATTTTATTAAAACACCTCTTTGTTTCAATAAATCTTTAACACATATTAGTGTCTAGTCCACAGCTCCCATATAAATCTATATTTTTGAATAACGGCAGTAGGTGTACCATATATCTCATCCCTGGTACTAACAATGCTCATCAGTCATGTTCTCAATAGAACTTCGGAGAAATTTGATCAAAAGTAGAATAGATAAAAACTTATATCTAATAAAATAATTTTTAAGGAAACTAAAAATAAAAAAAAAATTCCATTTTCGATCAAATTTTGTGGAAGTGAATTCGAGAACAATACTGTA
Organism: Leucophenga varia; assembly: GCA_018903435.1. Classification (NCBI taxonomy): domain Eukaryota; kingdom Metazoa; phylum Arthropoda; class Insecta; order Diptera; family Drosophilidae; genus Leucophenga; species Leucophenga varia. The sequence continues at coordinate 216,836 of JAEIFJ010001870.1, forward strand.
TATAAATATATGTTTCGTTTATCTAAAATAAATATTTAAAAAATGCTCGCTTAAGAATATTGTTACATTTACTAATGAAGAACATCCAGTTTAAGCTGTTATTCAAAAATATTAAATATTTGATTTTTGCCTTCGTCGGAATTACAACGAAAATGTGTATTAATTTCGCTTGCTAAACAAAATGAAACGAAACTTTTAATCAACTTTTGTCAATATTTGCAAAAATTTATTGCCATTTTATGGCGCTCGATTTGTCTGCTGATCTTTTGCGCTACTTTTATCGTTTCAGCTCATCGATTCACTACATACGAGTATGTGAATAATATTTGTTTATTTGTACAGTTAGTTCGTTAGTATTCTTTACATTTTTGTGAAATGCTTTTAATTAAATGCTTTTTTTTTTTTTTGTTATTTATTTACAAAAGTGACTGACTTATTTGCTTGTTTGGTATTCCTTTTTTTTAATACTATTTAATTTTCATTGCGCTCTTTATCACTTTTTCTTACTTTTTTTGTTGTTTTTTTTTTTTTTTTTTTTGCGAGTTCGAACTAACTTAATTAAAAAAAAAACACTCACATGCTATCTCTTTCTCTATTACATGCGCTGCACTATTTTTACTGGCTTTGCTTGCATTTGGCTAAAAAAATCAAACAAATAAACGCACATTTGCATTTGCATTAAAAAAAAAAAACAAACATTAAAAAAACAAAAACAAACAAACAAAATACTAATTTAATGCAAACAGATCAACGAAGCTCTTGAATTGGCGCTGGAAGCAATTGACAGAGAAACGCGTAATGAAAATGCAAAAGAACAAGAAAATCAAATACAAAATCAAAAGCAAAATCAAAATCAACCAAATCCAAATGCAAACACAAAATCAAAATATAACAGATGAAGAGAAAAAACAAATGCAACAGCAACAACAACAACAACAATTAAAGATCGATGATAATCAAAATGAACACGAAGAAGATGAAGAAGCGGAAACGAAAACTGTTACAGTTACAGTTACAACAACAAAAACAACCAACGAAGAAACAATTATTGCAAATGAACCCATCTATGAAAATATTAAAAATTCAGCAGCTTCTATGCGAGAAGTAGAAGCTGTACAGAAAAGCATTCCAAATACTCCCAACAACAACAATAATAACAGCAACAATAAAAAGCATAATCAAATTACAACAATAAACAATAATAATAATAATATAACTAAAGATAGTCAAGCAAATTTAATTGAAAATATTAAAACAATAACAACAACAATAACTATGGAAGCAGTCAATGAATCAGCAGCAGCAACAACAACAACAACAGCAGCAGCTGTTAGCAACAATGTAGAACAACAGCAAGAAGAAGAAGAAGAAGCAACAGCAGCAAGAATAACAACAACAGCGACAACAATAAACACTGCCGTCACTCTTAATCCTGCTGAAATGAATGAACCAGAGCCATATTATCAAGTACCAAAATCCAGTGAACCATATTACGATGCACCAAAACATTTACGTCCCATACCAGTTTATGAAAATATTGACATATTTTATAATGGTTTGGAAAATTCTACACTTGCTGCTATAAATGCTGGCGTTAATGTTAGCGGCGGTGGCGGCGGCAATACAATACTTAATATGGAACCACCCAAAGAGAAACCACCACCACCGCCCATCGAAAGTCCGCCACCAATACCTATGTTGCCATGTGAATTGGATGAATTGGATAGTGGTAGCGGTAATACAGATACTTGGTCATCATCGGATAATACATATGAAACAATAACACGTCGTCATCATCATAATACTTCATCAACAACAACATCCGAATTACCATCGCCGCCAATGAAGCGTATGAATTCAACGAAACGTATTAAGAAGGAATTACGCAATAAACGTTCTAGTTTTCTTGGTATCGATGCATCGAGTATTGAAGATGAGGAAAATTATTTAGAATTGACAATGGCACCACCACCAGATATGGCGCAATTGTTGCAAGAAGAACGACGCTTAGAAAAACAATTGTATATTAAGGCAGGATTGTGCGATAGCTCCGATACAGGTGAGTGGAATAACTGAAAATGCATTAATAAACACTTTATTCAAATATGTTCGACTACAAGATACCCTATAACCAATTTAATCGTGGGACTAAATATTTGGTACCGCCCATTCCTCACATATTTCTGTTTCTTTTTTTAACTGTCGAGGGCAAAAAGATAACGTCTATAAGACTATAAAGTATAAATATTTTTGATAAGCATCTGAAAGCTGGATCGAAATAATTATATCCGTCTGTCGGTTCATCGGTCTCATGAAACCGATAATCTCGGAGACTGAAAATGAGATTTTCTAGAACTCTCTGTAGGTCCATTCCCATTTTAAGGGATTTTTTTTGTTACCTAATCTAGAAACCCAAAATTTGGTATTGATTTCTCCGAAGATTATCTAAAATAAATGTCCCAACTTTTCTGTCCCATCCAATTTTTAAGTACTTTTCCGAATCCGCCCATTTTTCATTATTGTCCCGGTGGGTCATAAACAAAGCCAAACATTTAGTTTATTGGACATTGGATTCAATAAACCCTTTTAAAAAACAAGAGCGGGCTATAAAAATTCAATAATAGTGTGCAACAACAACATCGCTGTATGACGTCTACATGCCGTCATGGTCGTATGGTGTCATACTATGTATATCGTATGACGCCAAATGCTTATGGCAAAACTTTAAGTAGCAATAATCCGTTTAGTTAGTTCTTTTAGTTTGCTTGCTAAATGAGCATGCAACAAAGTAGTTTTTACTATTTTTACGTCTTTTTATTTTTCAACCCATTTCATTTATTTATTTTTTTCTACAATTTAAAACAGGTGAAAGTCGCGATTCCGGCGTTTCAGAGAATCATTCACGTCAAAGTAGCGAACATTATACAAATTCATCGGAAGAGCATGATACACAATTGGATACACCACCACATAGTCTAAAACATACCAATGCCAACAACAACAACAACAACAGTAGCAGCAGCGCCGAGTTAATCTATCAGAACGATGCGTTACTAACAGCAGCGCAGACACCGCTGCTGCAAACAGTTAAAGGCAACTCTGCAGAATCATGGACAGAATCAGCAACTGTAGCAGCAGCAGCATCACAATCATTGAGTGAAGCAACAGCAACCGCTAATGCCAAAATGTTATCCATCGAAGAGAAAATACGCGAACAAGAAGAAGTTTTACGTGTGGAACGTGAATTATTACATTTTTCGGTGAGTTTGTTGTTAAATTATTTTTATTTATATTTAAATAGATGCTAATTATATTTATATAAATTGCTTTACAGCAAGAAGAACTCAAACGTCAACGTGAAAATCTATTGCTACGCGAAAACCTAGCACGCCGTGAGCTGCAGCATGGTGCCAAAATGTTAATGTCAGCAAATCGTCGCTCATTACAAGATTTACATGGTACACATGGCATTGGTAATGGCATGCTAAGCGCATTTCAACCGCCAGCCGCCAAGCTACAACAATTACAGCAGCAGCAGCAACAGTTGCTCATGCAGCAGCAGCAGCAGCAACAACAGCAACAAATCTATGCAAATCTACCAAATCTACAGACACAATACTATCAAGTTGACACGGATTATCGTAAATCTATGTCCGATTTAAATGAATTCTCAAAACGTTTAATGTTGCCACCACCACCAACGCCACCAACAAAACCATTACGTGCCATGCACATAACAACAACAACAACAACCAATGGACATCATCCGGAGCAACATGTAGAATTATTAGCGCGTCAGCGTCATTCATTAAATATGGTACAACAACAACAACAAATGCAGCCACAACAACATTACGGTGCTTCACTGATTAAAATTGCTACAATGGATGCTGCTGCTGCAATGCCACAAGCAGCACCGCGTTATCATAATCATTATCAACAACATCAGCATCATCAATCGGCGCAAAATCTTAGTCAATATCATAATAATAGCAACAATGCTGTTGTAACAGTGCATCATGGTAATATGACACGTAATACATTGCATGCGCTTAGTGCCACACCAAAACCAAAATATACTGACGGTTGGGTACAGGTGCAAAATCGTAAATCATTTGATAATCATTTAAATAATGATGCCACATGGTTGGCAGCATATCAGCAGAAACGTAAATCTATGCCAGATGCAAGTTATCAAGCATTTAGCGCTTATAATAGCAACAGCAACAACAACAACAGTAATAGCAGTAATCATTGGCTTGTACAAGAGGCGGAACAGCGTAGACTTATTGAACAGTCAAGACAACGTGGAGCAACAACAACTACAACAACAAAGTCAAGTCAAAATAATAATAATAACGGTAAACCACTGCCAGATTCGATTATACAAACACTAACGGAACGTGTACAGAGCAAAGGCATTGGTGAACGTAAACGGTGCGTAAAATTTGAATCTAAAAAGAATTTTAATTAATTTTTTATCTTTCTACTTTACAAAAAAAAACAAAACAGTTTTGATAACAATTACAATCAAATCAATGCCGCCTATCATGCAGCAAATCATGCAACAACAACAACAACGACACCGGCTACAACAACGCATCGTCACCACAACGGAAATAATAGCAAAACCGAATCAAAAAAAGCAAATACCAGCAGCAGCAACAACAATAAAAATATAAACAACAACAATTCGACATCCTCAAAGGAACAACAGGATAAAGTACTCAGCGTTAGCGGCAAAAAGAAATGCTCGCATTGTGGTGACGAATTAGGTAAACTTTGCTACTACGTTGGTTGTGAGTGTTGTTCCAAAAGATAAACTAAGAAAAAAAATTAATTAAAACATAAAAAACTTCCAAAATCAGCCAATCAGTCAAAAAACATTTTCAATAAAAATTTTATTTCATTTCTTATATTAATGCTAAATAATCGTTATCATTCCGAACAACATGAACAGCAATCAAAATCAAAATCAAAAAAAAAAAAAAATACATTATCTCTCGCATGCGTTAGCTTTTGTTGTATCATGCAATATATTATAATATATTTTATTAATATATTTATTAATATACCATGCGATATTTTTCTTTGCTTAATTTTGCATGTCTGTTCAAATGGATTGAAAATAAAAATACAGATTTAGGCTGCACCAGCGACAATTGTCGCCATACACACAAGGCACTCAAGTATATCGTTTGGGTTTGATCTTCGAAATAATGCAACAAAAAAATTAAGACTTTATAATAAAAGACTTGACAAATTTTTAAACAAATAATAATAATAATAAAATATATAATTTTTTTTTTTACTTAAACTATTTATAAATGCAACCAAATATTTAAAATAAAAAAAAAATGGAAGTTATAGGTACGCTACTCACAATTGACGCCGTGTGGCTTTTTATTTTTATAATTATTTGAAAAAAATATATGTGTATTTTGATTAATTTATTTTAATTAAAATTCAATAATTTCTACAGGACGCGGCGCTGCTATGATTATTGAATCGCTACTGCTTTTCTATCACATTAACTGCTTTAAATGCTGCGTCTGTCATGTACAACTCGGCGATGGACTCAACGGAACGGATGTACGTGTACGCAATCAAAAGTTACATTGTCAAAATTGCTATTCAAGTGATGATGGCATAAAATTTAGTTGCGTCTAAAAATAGTTCATGAAAATGCTTAGCAATAGTATTGTTGTTGTTATTATTATTATTAAAATTATTATTATAGTTTAACTATTTAAAAAAAAACTCTTTTATAATTGTAATTTTTCTCTAAAAAAAAAAAAAAAGAATAATACGAGTCAAATTTTTTAATAATTTTAAAATTAAATATGACGTCTCTAAATGTTAGAAAAGTTCAACTATAAAAAGAAAAGAATTCGGAAAATAAGAAATTACATATTCAATTTTTTATAGAATTTTCGCCAAAAAAAAAAAAAAAAAACAAGAATTTTTGAATGTATTTTTTTTCTTAAGTGTATTTATGAGGATTTTTGTCATAAATTTTAGCTATTTATAAAAAAAAAAAAATGTAGAAATGAAAGTAAAAACAAAATTTTTAAAGAGGTCAAAGACACTCATTGCTCTTTATTATTAAAAAAAAAAAAATTATATATAAAAGTAAATGCGCTTTTTTCAAAAAAAAATTATTTTATTGAAAGAAAAAAAAATTATTACAAGAATTTGAGAATTGTATGTTATAAACGTAATGTTATACACAGATACATATATGAATGTTGTTGAATTTTTATTAAAAAAATCTATGAGCAATTATTTAATAAATGCGCGAAGCATGAAAGTTCTGAGAATATCAATTATACATATAAAAAAATCTATAAACTGAAAAAAATTAACTTAGAAGTTCTTCTATATATAGGCAGCTATTGTACATTATTATATACCATATTATCATATACTATATATATTTTCTTTCAAAATTGTATTATTTTATTTAAGTTTGATTTTTTTGTTATGCTTCAAACTTTTTTAACTTTTGTAAATTAGTTTTTATATTTTTTTAAACACATATCCCAACAACAAAACAAAATTGTACCTATACAGCAAGAAAAAAAGTTATAAAAAGAAAGAAGCAAATAAGACATTTTTTTATATAACAAATATAAATAATTGTAATTTTTAAATTTTAATATTTTTTTATTGTATATTGTAATTATAAATGAATTAAAAGAAAAAATATATTTAAAAAAGAAAAAAAAGAACATTTAATTATATTCATATAATCATTGAAATTTAATTTAAACTTGGTAATTGTCATTTAAATAATAATAATAATAATTAATTAACATATTTTTTATTATAATCTGTAAATGCATAAATGTTTTTTTAAAATTTAGTTTATAAACGAAATATTTTCTTTATGTATAAAATATACGATATATATTTAAAAACAAAATGCAGCTTGAAACATTCATGAATAAAAATTAAAAAAAAAATATTTAAAAAATTATTGTGATATGTTTAATGGGCTTTAATTTGTTTATTTGTTTAATTGTTTCATGCTGAAACAAAGCCAGGTTTATGAGTTTTTATTGGAATACTTTGGATTAGGAAATAATTAGGCTAGACTAGTTAGCTGACTGTTCATATGGCGATTTGTCTTGTTGCGAGGTATAGATCAAATGATTTTGGTCATTTTAACCAGCCTAAAAGTATGCAACGGAATTGATGATGAGTTGCATTGCGATGTCACTGTGCGGCACCCAAGACAAGCTGGAAAGTCTAACAGTAGAGGTTGTAGAGCTGAGTAAAACCAAACTGCATATTTGGAATTGGCGGGACACGCCGAACAAAAACGGACTTTTTCACTAATGGTGCTATAATTCAGTACATTTTTCGATGCTGCGCTTTTACCGAAAGGTTTAATCTTAAAACTTGTTTATACATACTTACCAAAAAGTTAATCAATTGCTATAAATTTAGCTTATCGGCAGACAATTTTCTCGTATCACAAATAAAATCAATGTAGTTTTTTTTTTTTTTTGGTTTTTTTTTTTTTAATATTTAATTATTGTTTTATTTTTCGTAATGTTTTTTTTTTTTTTTTTCTATGAAAAATTCTATTGTTATACAAATTCGTTCATATAATCTTATCAAAATCGCCATTTGTTGTCTGAAAGTAGTACATATTTATGTGAGCATGTATTTATTTATTTTATTTAATTTTTGTTTTTGTATGGTATGTATATATTTATGTTTTGTTTTATTTGTTTTTTTTTTTGTATAATTGTAAATATTTATGTAAATTATTGTAATTTACTGCACTATTGATTTAATTTTACACGCTTAAAAGCAAACAGAAAAATAAGATTTTATGCGGAAATTAGACTATTTTTTTTTTCTTTTTTGTAGCTTATAAAGAATACGTATGACTGATTTGGTTTATTTTATTTTTTCATTTATTTTATTTAAACTTTTTTTATGTTTAATTAAAATATACACATATTTTTTTTTTTTAAATGATTAGTAGTTGTATAGCAATAAGTTTATTTGTTAATTTGTTTTTTTTTATTATTATTTAAATTAATTAATTTGCACATAGAAGATTGTTGTTATTGGATTTTATTTATTTTTTTAGATTATTTCAACTGTCAAGTTTCTTATTTTTTTTAATTATTTATTATTTTTTTTTAGTGTATTTATGTATGTGTTGTGTTGTCTATATGTGATTTTGTTTATTTCCCAGATTTTATTTTTTAAATTCCTTAAATTTTTTTGTAAAAATTCTACACGACAGTTTTACATTTTTTTATACAATAATTTTTTTTTTTAAGTTTTTATTTTTTTTTTATGTAAATGAGTGTATACATATAATTTTCTTTATTTAAGTATATATTGATATATATATATATAACTACTATTTATCGTTTTGTATATAGATAATTGTTTTACAATAAGCCTGAGGCACATATATAATTCTTAAATTTTACATTTTATTTATTTTTTTTTTTATTTTTTTTTTATCAACGTTGAGAAGACAACACAACGTAGACGTAAACGACAAATGTATTTATTTTTTTAATTTTGTTATACAAAAAGCAAATATTTATAAATGACTAATTTTTTTATATAATTTGTTTGGTAAATTTAAAATGGGTTTTTTTCTTTGTTCAGCAAACAAGATAAAAAGGACACAGAGGAAATTTGTTTTTGTTTTAAACTAAATTTACTCTTACGTATGCAATGGATCAAATTTTAAATATTCCATTTAAAAAATATTTAAATTAAGCATTTTGTTTGGTTTCAAAATTTTGTTTGTTTAGTTTAGGAATTATGCAAACAAGTGTTTTATTCTTTTTAACTCTTCAGACAAAAGCAGTTTAAAAAAATTAATGAAATAAAAAATGTATTTCAGTTTTTAAAAAAAATGTATTTAAAAATCATATATGTATTTAATTATTTAGAGTTTTCCTAGACATGCGGACAGACGTACAAAAACCAATAAAACAGCTTAAAACAACAGCGTTTAGCTTTCCATATGGTCTTAAGTATGTTATTTAAGAATTATTTTTAATCGTTTTTCAAAAACTAAACATGTTTGCAGATTTTCCAAACTTCGATTAATCCGAAGTTTATATTTTCACTTAAATCTTTTTCTTTTCATATTCCAACATTAAACAGAATATTTTATAGATCGTTTTTTTTTTTTATATCAATCGAGTATTACAAACTATTTAACTACATACATTATTAATAAAAAAAATATAACAAAATAAAAAAAACACTTAAAATCTAAAAGAAATCAAAAGCAAACATTGCTGCTACTTTTTAGATAAAATTACAATTAAGTATAACAAATTAAAAAAAAAAAGAGTTAATTACATTCAACATAAAATTGTGTTTTATAGAAAAAAAAAAGAGGTGCTTGTATGTCTGTGCTTTAAAATCGGAAGAGTTCTATTTAAAAATATTTTGAAAATATTTCATTTAAAGCGGATGTGTTTTTTTTTTGTTTTTTTTTTTTTTTGTTTTAAGACAAACATTAACGGAAGAATATATTTCGTTTTTTTCTTTGTTATAGAAACCCTAATGGCCAAAGTATTGTACCTACATGTTTTTTTTTTTTTTTTTGCTTTTTTGATATATAATATTTATAATTATTTTTAATATTTTCTTTGTTTTATGTAAACTGTAATTGTATAGATATAAAATCGACTGTAAATGTTTCGCCGTACCTATTATAATATTTAGAATAATTATTAATAATTATTTATACCTGTTTTAGATGATCAACAGATTTGAGAAGTAATAAAAATTGTAAATGAGTAACCGAAATCATGGCTTGATGCAAGAATTTATAATTTCCCAAATTTCTCCAGATTTTGACGCTATATTTTGAAGTTTGGTGTGTATATGGGAATAAGGTAAAAACATACTTTTTGGTTGTTATAGTAATTAAAATGTTTTTTTCTTTAAGCAAAGAAAATATCTTAAAGATATGGTATCTTTAACTCTCTACAAAAGTTGTTATCGAGTGACACGGACATTACTCAAATTATAGATTCTAAAGATGATGCATTTAAAGAAGTTTTACACAATTTACTTACTAAAAACTTGAACGAGTCAAAGATATAAGCTTTATTATAACCGTGTCCGCCTGTACGTGTCTACCTATTTCTGGGTTGTATGTTCTCATCTCCGCGAGATATTAAAAAAAAAAAAAAAAATAGAAGAAATATTTTAACAACAATATCCCAAAATTAATAGATCATCTAAAACAAGTATATAACATATATAATACCACTAAACCCAAATAGTTATTTAATAATTATATTGTATAATTTGCTTAAAACCGTTTTCTACCTTCAAGAGCTCAGACTTTATGTTCGATTTACTTTGTAATTGTTTCATTTTGTTGTATCTTTTTTTGTATTTATGTACTTAAAATTGCTGTTGATTTCCATTTTAAGGTCAATGTATTTCTCAAACTATTTGGTCATTGGATTTTTTCCTTTTTTTTTTTAATTTCTACTACTTTTGTTCGACTACGTTTTACAAATTTTGTCGAAAAATTCAACCGTGCCTGGTACAAGTACATTTTTTTTTTTATAAATAGGTTTTAATAGACTATAATATTTTTATTCATATATATTGTATATGTAAGATATATAATATTTGTATGTACGCATGTAAATAACTAACAAGGGCCTGAGGGTTGGAGGTTTCTTTACAAATCTATATAAAGCCTAACAAAAATCATTTTAATTTAAATCATTTTATCTAAATTTGAAATTTGCGGCTAGGAAAAAGGGAAAATAATTAAAATTAAAAAAAAAAGTAAAAATAAGAAATAGCATTAAAATTACACTATTAACTATTTCAATTTTATATTTTATGAAGAGAAAGCTCATTGACGCTATAGTCTACTATGCGGCTAGCTAGAGTGCATAATGAAATTTTATAACTTCATCATGAGAGCTAGAGTATGTGTCTGCTTGTTGTATATGTGTGTGTGTGTCGGATAAACTGTAGATGATAGCGTTATATAAAACGCTTGGTATAATAACTAAAGAAATTAAAATATAAACAAAAATAATTAATAAAACAAACAAACGCTACAAGACAGCTAAGAGACAGTAAGCCACATTAAACGACACAAAACAACAAACAACAACAATAACTACGGCCTACTTACAATTTATCAACATGCTCAAGCAGACGCCCCACAACCGTGGAAGCAGCTGAGATTGTAGCCAATTCAAGGTCTTCATCGTCTTCAATGGATATTTCAGTTTTGACATTGCTGCTGTTTGCTTTATCCGCTGCTGTCTTAGTTTTAGCTACATCTGCAGCACAACCACTGCTTCTACTATTTTCGGTTTCAATGTCATGAGCTTTCTCTTCATGCAAATTCTACAAATTACCCAATATATCCGAACCGGCTATAATCGCTTCAACATCACTGGTCGGTACACTATCATCCATGAGCGTATCAGTACTTAAATTTGCCCACAGTTAAGCCATCGCCGCCAGCAGACGCAGCACCACCGCCGCCACCAAAGTTCGATGATGTCATACTATCGATAGTGCTGCCATTGATAAGAAAATCTCGTTGTAGATCAACTGGACTATAGCGAAAACTTGGTGTTGTTATCGGTGTTGTGGGCATTGACTTTGATATGTCATAAGCTGTACGAGAATTGTAAAATCCATGGCTGCTATTGTGATTATTATTGTTCGAAGAACTGCCACCACCACCACCACCAATACCGCTACCTCCTCCACTACCGAAGCCAAGCATATCTGCTGACATTAGCGGCGATAGACTGAATTCATTGTTACGTCTATCGTAGAATGCCGAATTACCAAAATTATTTTGTTGATGATGCGGCAATGGCGTGGAAGGAACAGAACGTGATATAATACCACTACCGCCTGACATGCTGCCGAATGTATTACATGTTGCGCTGCTATAACCAGACGATGAACCTGTCGATGAGGAGCAAGTAGTTGTGGCATGCTGCGTTTGCGCAATGCTTGAGAATTTTGTGCTAAAATCAGGTGAGAGCATAGCACTGACATCGACATCATCAAGCAGCGTACTTGTATCCGTTGCGAGCACATCATCAGTATTTAATTTAAGCGCACCTGTCGGACTGTTGCTATGCTCTGAGAAAAGTGTTGTAGAGTCGGCGGCAAATTCTGGCGGCACAGGCGTCTGATTCACCGAATTACATGCTGAATAATTGGCATGTGGCGATTGTATACGTTGCAACTGTGAGAGAGGTACTGACTGTGAACGTTGAGTTTCGTTGAGAGGTGTTAGCTGAAAATCGACATCACCAGTGGCAGACGCTAGAGCCAGACTATTCTCAAGATCCATGGAGTTTTGATCGGCCAAGAGTGCAACATTATTGGCGGCATCATTGAAGATATTATTGCTGCTAGTGTTGTTGACAAAACCCCAAGCATGTAGATTACTGCTGCTATTATATTGTTGCAACATTGATGGACTTGGTGGTGCCGATGCAGAAGTGCTTGTAGGCATGCTGCGCATATAACTAGGACGGCGTCGTGAAGCGCCAATCATAGGATCACTACCATTGTCACTTGTCTCAAAGTCAAGCGATTGTTGTTTGACCAGCGTAGGCGGGCGTACACGTAAACGCGTTAGACCAGGACTAGCAAATAAATTGGCATTGTTAGCGTTTCCATTTGTAGTTGGTCCATTTAAGGCTGCTGTGCTGACACCTCCGTTGTTGCTGTTATTAATATTTGGCGATATAGGTAAAAAGCAGTTGCTATTGTGATGATTAGTTTGGTTGCTTAAGCTTATTTTACGTTTGTTATTATTCACATTTAATTTATTAATTTGTTGTTGTTGTGTTGTAGTTTGTATTTGCTTCTGTCTAAGCTGTTGTTGTTGTTGAAGTTGATGCTTCTGTGACATTAGAGCCAGAGACGCTGAGGCAGAACCCACAGCATTTGATGTTAAGGCATTTGGTAAACCGATTGTGGTTGTTGTTGTTGTTGTCGTCGTTGTTTTATTGTTATTTAAAGCGACATTCTGCCGTGACACTTTTAGTGCATTATTGGCAGATCCAATACCAACCGAAATCGTTGTTAGTGACACATTTCCATTACCACAGGTGGACAATGATGACTTTGACGACGCTTGCGTCAGATTCGACCCACTAGCAGCTTGCATAATACTTGATGCTGTTTGTTTAGCGCCTAACGTTGTCGTTGCCAAAGTCATTGTTGGAGTCTTTTTGTGGATTTATTAAAATTGATGTTGTATTGTTTGTCGCACTATTCGCTGTTGGATTTCTGTTCTCTGTAGCATCTAAGGAATTTATACGTTTTTCCTCAGCGTCTCCCGTCTGAAAATATTGAAGCAACTCAGTATCTTGATCTTCTTCATTTTCTGCTTCCTCCAAAAAGTAATCATCCAATTCATGTTTATCCATATTACAAATACTTATAACACGCTCTCGTGGCAAACCAAGATTTTCTGGTAGGCAAGTATCATCCGCGCCAGCTGCAGCTGCTGCTTCGGCAGCTGCCTTTTAGCACGCAACAGCAACATATTTCGAGAGACTACTTTCGGACCACAAACATCCAAACTACTCGATGGACTAACAGAAGTTGTCGAAATTTGTGGTGGTCCCATAGACAAATTCGTAACCGGCGAAGTACCACTAAGCGATGTAGCTACCGTGTTGCTTGATGTTTGGTCAATTTGAGTTGTAGGTGGCGGAGTTGATGCTGTTGTTGTAATAATTGGCGGTACCATGTTGTTATTGGGCCAGAAACGTTTAGTTTGTTGCGCCTTTAGAACTTTCTTACAAAATATATTGGATGTGTTGTATTCATCAACTTCATCTTTAATCGCTACAAGCGTTTGTTGCTGCTGCTGTGAAAGCGTTGATTGCTCTGGTGTCATATGCACTACAGAAACCGGTTGATGTTGTTGTTGTTGCTGTGCATTAAGGCTCGGCGACATTTCCATTATTTTTGGAGTTAAATTTCTTGCGGCAGTGTATGGACCACGCAATGCTGTAGTGGGCGTTGCTTTTGCAAGCACTGATCGTTGCTCTGTCGCTAAATTCATAGGCATCATTTGATGTTGTGCAGCTGCCGCTGACATATAATTGTCATTCAAAAGTGCATTGTGTGACATTGGTGAAACATTTGCGAGCATAGCTTGTGCTTGCGATGTTTGAAAGTTGGGTGAATCCATTATTTCCTGCTTGATTTTCAGTTTTATAGCCTTTTGTTCATCCTCAGAGTTAAGTGAGGTATTAGACGCCAATGGTAAGGAAGTGTAAACAGTTGAATCTTGACTACTTGCAGCGTCCTTTGCATTTGATAATTGATTACAACTCGATTCGGAAGACGTTGATCCTTTACGTTTCTTCTTACGTCGTTTTTTAAGTGGTCCTAGGTCCTATAAAAAATTATTTTAAAAAAAAATGTGATATAAAGTAAAAAATATTTCTTACAGCCAGCATTCGTTTTTCCTTGGGTTCACGCGGCGTATACTTTTTTGGTCCCAAACGCAAAGCGTTAGCAGCTACAATTGTAGCACTGGGAGTACTATTACTTTTAATTCGTGACGCTAGATCCTTGAGACTCTCCAACTTGACATTTAATAATTTCTCTGCCCAATTGCGTACAATATCCCACGATTCACTGTCGCCGCCATCCGTATTATCTGCTGTTATTGTTTTACATTCGGCCGATGTGGTAGCATCATTAGATCCACTAATTGAAGAACCGCTGCATCCCAATTGTGGCAGTTGTGGTGGTGTAAGCTGTGTAGTTTTACGCATTGCGGCATAACAATAACGTGAGTTACCTCGCGTGCCCAAACGACGCGGTCGTATGCCTGGAAACACTTGCTTCATTACTTTGCCAAAATCAGCAGTGGAAAGCGGTTTAATGTTTAGACGTTCACAGTAGGCGCTGTTTAAAATAGTTTAGAAAATAAAAATTGTTTTTCTTCTGTAATTAAACTTACATATAATCATTGTAAACGTCTTGCTTTGGTATCGAAACCTGTGGATCGTGTTCAAGATGCGAACGAACCCAATTAATGGTGTGTGTAATCTCGGAGCGTGTGCCTAAAGGATTTTGCGGCTGTCGTAATGGATCTGATTCTGCAGTTTCGCCAGGTAAGCGACAATAGAGAAAAAGACGTTCGACTGGCTTTAAAGTCGTAACACGCTCTAGAATTTGTGAAATGGTTTGCTTTGTAAACTCGCTAAAAATATTTAGAAATACATTTCAATTAATTTTTAAACACAATATTTAGCAAATACTCACTCAAGCCCTGCTTCGACAACCTGCTGAACACGTAACATTTTCTCTTCATCCGGTACTTTCACTCCAGGGTGTATAAGACGCCCTTGAACTATTTGCCCCTGACCTGAGCTTATCGCGTTAAGCACATTTTCAGCAATTGTCGAATTTATGGCGCCAATATTGCTTGGACCAGCTGCACCATCTACTCCATGTATGCGATGTGCAGGCGGCGTGGGTTGTGGTGCTCCAGTTATACCGGTTATTTGAGCATTAGCCACGATCGGTGAAGTTGCATTTTGTCCACTCGTATTCATAGCATTTACTATCTTGCCTAGTTCTAATTGCTGTTGTGCATTTAAACGTTGAAATTGTTCTATACCGAAGGCGTTTGCTGCTCCAGCTGCAAATGATAAACTTCCAGCTGCAGCAGCACCAGCAAAAGGGTTTGGTGTCAGCACTGATGTAGTCGCTACAGAAGCAGGTGTGGTGGGAAATGTTGGCGGCACAAAACCGCTGGGAGCAGGTACATTTGTAGGCGTAGGTGACGGCAGCATTGTGGGTGATATTTGCGGCTGAAGCGAAATCGGCATACTACTGCTGGGAGTAATCGAGGTGCCATGATGATGAATTGGCGGCGCCTGAAAGCGTCCTGATGTGTAAGCAATATCCGTAGGCTGCTGTTGTTGTTGGTTGTGTAGACCCGGAATAGTACAGTGACCACTGTACACAGTTAGATTGTTATTATCATAAGGAGTGTGTTGTTTTTGTATTGCAGCTGCCGCCACCGTTTTCGTCCAATGCGCACCACTTTGTCCATTCTTCTCTGACATGTTAGGCTTACTGAGACTTTTAACGCTCGGATAATACGAGTGCTACAAGTACAAGTACGAGCGCAGCACGGATTGTGCCACGGCCCACCTTAGAGCCGTGTACAGTCCGTTGCGTTTTTTACGGCGGGCTCTTATTACTGCTCAACACACAAACACACACCCACATACACAAACACGCAATAAAAATTTAGGTATGATTTTAATCACTACAACTAACTTAGTGCAGCTCAAATTGGAGTGTTTATTACGCTACGATGCCCGCCCGCGTGCTCGTATTAGATTAGAGATTGCGAAGTCGATAAAACCAACGCAACTGCGACGACGACGACGACAACAGATAAGACGAGGGTTTTATACAATCCATCCCGTTATGTAACGGGCGGAGAAGTTTATGTTGTTTATTTATCTATCGTATTATTTATTTAATTTGCATTTTCTAACAAGAAAAAAACACTATTTCCAAATCCATTCTTTTGCGTCTTCTTTTTACGCGTCGAGCGAGATAAGTGTTAAAAAATACCAAAAATACAATCTAATTAGAAAGTCTAGCACTGGTAGCCCTTGTAATATATATAAAGGTGACCATTCCGTGTGGAGAGCATTGCATAGCACTGATTAGTGCTATTATATGAATTTTAATTTTTCTATCGCTATTATTGTTTTGTAATATTTTTTTAAATTGAATAATAACTATGTATTTTTCGGTATCCTTTTTTTGTTAATGAGTCAAACAAACGATACACAATCTAAATCATTGCTATTGGTTTCTTAAGTAAAAACGACAAAACAATAAAATAAACTGATTTATTGGTTAAAAATTTACAAATCAATCGTTTATATTAATTATATGGCATAAATAGCCTTGTGTACACGTACCTAAATATAGTGTCTAACTATTTAACCGTACCGTACGCACTTTACTAATGTATACCTGACAGCCCTTTGACATTGGTATTTTTTAATACATTTTTTTTCTTCAACTCGGTACTATTTCATCATTGTCGAGCACCATAATAGACGCGTCATTTAACACTGCACAGTTTCACTACTTTACTAAAAACACTGAAAATTTTTAAACACAAATAAATACGAAGGAACTTAAGGAATGCGTTACGAAGTTGGACTCACAAGTTGCCGCATTTGCTTGCAGCAGGATAGACGAATGCGTAATATCTACAAACCTCATGATGAGGGCGACGAGACGCCAAACGACATGTTGTCGCAGTTGCTGGGAGAATCATATGCTAAGGTAAGTTGTACAATTTACTATAATTAACATACATATTACAATTTAATTCGCGGCCTAATATTGTAAATTTCTTTAAACATACATGTATCTACCGTTTCGACCATATAGCTTAATCAAATTGAAATAGTGCCGGAAATTATTTGTAAAGATTGCGAGCTTGCTCTAAGCATGGCCTATCAATTTCGTGAACGCGCGCTGAAAACACAGGCTATCATTGAAGAGTTTTGCAATGAGAATGGCATCGTCTTCGAGGATGTTAACAGCATTGATGATATGTTTTACAAGGGAGGAGAAGAAGGGGGAGCAGAAGCAGATGATGTTGTTACTGTGCAGGAAGAAGATATGGTCGAGGAACAAGACATACAAGAAGTTGTAGAATTTGAAAATGGAGAAGGGGAGCCTGAATATGAAACACGGCATAATGACGACATTGAACTCGATATTGAGATTGATTCAAATGGTAATGAGCACGATCAGATTGCTATACTACCAGATGATGAAATTGAGTACCTGGAGGAATCTTATTTAGAAGTTGATCCTATTCAAAGAGAATCAGATTCAGATGACAATTACGCTTTATCGAATGAACTAAGATCTGCTGCAAAGCGACCGAGGACAACGGTTAAACGTAGATTGTCACAAACAGTAAAAGTAGAACCGGGAACTAATGCTTACATATGCGATGTCTGTGGCAATCGTTATGAGAAGCGTGGGCGTATGTTGGAACACAGACGTCGTCATGATATCGTACAGCACTATCAATGCGAGTAAGTATATTTTTGGCTTTTAATTTTTTCTGTCTTTTAAATATAAATATTTCTTAGACTCTGTGACAAGCGTTTTCCAACTCGTGAGCAACTACGTAAACACATCTATTCGCATACGGGCACCAAACCATTTAAATGCAGCTTCTGCAGTCGCACTTTCTACTATGAGAGTGTATTGAAAACGCACGAAAAGTAAGGAAATAACAATGTATGTATTTGATGTCTTTCATTAATTATTTATTACCTCTTCCAGCGTACACCGAGGTGTCAAGCCTTATATTTGCACTGTCTGTGACAAAGCCTTTGCCTATTCACATTCACTGACCAAACACGAGCTCATACACAAGGATATTAAAATGTTTCATTGTCAATTTTGTAAGAAGGACTTCCGATTACAGCATCACATGCGTCAGCACGAGGAAACAAAATGCCATCAGAACGCTGTCGCTCAGGCTATGAAAGATGATGAAAACTTTGAAATTAAGGATGAGAATAGTCTTTTTTCACAATAGATAATACTTAAGCTAATTTCTTACAATTATAAATATTATCGCATATTCGATAAGTTTTATGTAACAAAAATATGTTTTGCATTAATAAACATAGATTTAGATCGCCAGAAAACTACGTCTTATGTCTACATCGCACGAACTGCGATAATTGCCAATTTTTTTGCTGCTCATTTGCCGGAAACGACGCATTGCTTCGTGTATTTCTTGTACGCTAATAGGTTTCACTACTTCCATGCCGCGTCCTTGAGTAACTTCAGGACAAACATGCATCACTGCAGCACTACCACCAGCTGAGGTAACACGACTATAAGGCTCCGTTCTACGATTATCCGAATTGAGTCGCGTCAATATAGCATAATCAACAATTACCGCAATAGTTTCATGCGCAAAATAGGCAAGTATATTCATGGTAGCCATGGGAATGCGAAGATCTGCCGGAAGATCCAAAAAATCGTCTAAACTTATTCTTTATTTTTTCGCCATGACGACAATAGAATGAGGTCTTCCGTGCTTCGTTGAATTCCATATATTGTTGTCCGGTTAATATCTGAGAAATTCGATCAGCACGAAATAGGCGGCGTGTGCGTTCTTCATCGTATAGTTCTGGCACATCAATTGCCAATTCTTCATCTTCATCCTGTTGATCTAAGTCCTCCGAAAAATCTTGCGGACGTCCGGTGCGAATGCTAAGAAAACGCTTAAGTATGCGCATATCCTTTAAATGTTTACGCATGCGTGCAATCTTTACCGGATGTAAGCGCATCAGAAATTCAAAATCTGCCTGTGAAGGACAGGGCTGATTTTTTTGGCGCATAGCGACCAATGATGCTTCATTGAAGATGCCGCGCAACTGTTGCTGTAGTATCTGTTCGATAAGCTTAACACTATCTGGACGAGGTGGATCACAGTCACCAAAACTGCGCATAATATCAGCTATCTCTGTGAGCAGTGAAACTGGAGCGTCATCAACAACTGGTGTTGCAGGATTAACCACACTCGGAACGGCTGTGACAACAGTAGCACCAATGCTAACATTACTCGAAGCATTGCTAGACATGGGTGTCGGTACTGTTTGTGGACCGCCAATGGAGATTGTACCACCGGTTGGCAAAATAATTTGTCGATGCACTGTTGTTGCTCCTGGTGGCTTGATATCATCAACATTTGAGGCTGGTGGTGTCATATTTGTAGCTATGGCATTGAGTTCACCAACCGATACTGAATTTTGGCGTATGACACGTTTATTGAAGTTCATCGTGTAGTTTATAAAGAAATATCACGACGAAAACAAAAAAATAAAATAACGACAAGCAGCAGACATGAAATTATAAATTTTACTCCTTAGCTTGGTTTTAGTGTAGCAGCTGTTTGTTTTGCTTGTTGTTGTTTTGGTAATTTTTGGTGCATCGACTATGGACTTATTTAGCGGATTATCGTAAAACAGTGTAAAAATACCAGAATATTATGGCCGAACTTCATTGCGGACGGACATCAAAATAACAAAGTGAAAATTTAATATAGTTAATTACTTATAATTAGCTGGAAAAAATTAATGTCGTCTTGCCGTAAGAAAACTGCCCACCTGTGAAATAATGTTTAATGGTATGGTAAGAACAGTGCGGGAGAGTATCGTTGGTACTTATCCATCATGTCACATTAATTCACGGCTCGAAGAGCGTAGAGCAAAAAATAGAGCTCTACGTTTGGAGCGGCGTCGAAAACCAGATAAACCCGATGATTTTGTAACTTATGAAGATTCTGGTAGCGATGAAGAGACACCACAACAACAGGAAGAGGTGCTCCACACATCTTATAATCTTTGCGATTATTTGCGTAGCAGAGAAAATGGCTTACGAGATGTATGTATACTGTGATGCATTTTTTTTGTGTTGTTTGTGTTTTATGATTTAAACACGTACATACATTGTATGTATAGATAACCTAATGCAATTTGATTTTCTTTGTATTTACAGTATCGTAGCGTTAATGCAGAGCACACCAGTCGCTATGTGCTAACACATGATATGCTACGCGAAACACAAATAAATCTTGGCTACATTAATAAAGTCTTTTGTTCGAAATGGTTAAGCAATCGTCAAGTTGTCTTCGGTACTAAATGCAATAAATTACTTGTCTACGATGTAAATATGCGCCGTGTCGATGCAATACCAACTTTATCGAATAAAAGCGCCACGCATCCCGATATACAAGGTGGACTACATGCTATTGAGATAAATCCAAGTCGTACTTTTCTTGCTACCGGTGCACGTAACTCTTCAGATATTGCTGTCTATAGATTGCCAACATTAGATCCGGTATGCGTTGGTGTGAATGGACATCGTGATTTAATAATGGGCATGTGCTGGCTTGATGATCAATTTTTAGTATCGGGTTCAAAAGATTCACGTTTAGCGTTATGGCGCATTAATGAAGATCATATGGATTTTCCTGATGGTGGGCAGGAGGCATGTCCAACATTTGCCACAATACATCCACTGAGTATGAAGGAAGTACGCACTGCGCAAAGGGTATGTATATTTAATATTTAATTTATAATGGCTAATTTTTGTTTTGTTTTTATTATTGCAGATACGTTCACTTTGCTTTAATAAGGAGTTTAAGGAAATAGCTGCACTATCACTTAACGGTTATATACACATTTTTAATGCGGAGACATTTAAACAAAAACTTTCACGTAAATTGCCAAACTGCCAAGATAATGTAAGCATTTCCTATCATAGCGATGGACTATACGCTGTCGGTTGTCGTTCCTATACAATACTTTTAGATACACGCACTTTGCAGGTTTGTTGAAACAATTTTATATTATGCAGAAATATTAAAATTCATTTTCGATTTTTTTTTAAGACTATTAAAAAGATTACCTCACGCTATAGTGGCTGCGGCATACGCGCCACATCATTTGAGGGTAATCTACTAACTGTAGGTACTGGACTAGGTATGTTGTTATTCTATGATATACGTGCAGGCAAATATCTTGAGAGCAGCGTTAATGCTTCACGTACTGTGGCGCTGAAATGTAGTAAGGGAATTGTGGTACGTAAAATAAGTGTACAAAAAAATCCAAGCTGTAAACATTAAACTAGATATTTTTTTAATAGTATCCAGAAGATGAAATGGATGGTTTTCAGCAGGTAAAATATGTGCCAGCTATCTATACGCACTGCTATGATAGTACACGTATGCGTTTATTCGCCGCTGGCGGCCCACTGCCTGCAACCTTGGTTGGCAACTATGCTGGAGTTTGGCAATGAATCTATAGTATGAATTAATTATTCATAATTGCAACTGATTATTATATAAGCTTAAAGTAATTTTGTCGTCTATTTGCGACTATATTAGACCCTGCGCATTTCTATATTAAGTTTAAGTAGCATACTTTTATTAGATATCTTCAGTTTAAAATTGTATTACGACAAAAAATCAGAAAACTTTTTGTCTTAGTACATATATCGTATTTTTATGTCTGAACATAATGAAAATGAGTTATTTCATTGAAGTTATATTTATAAGTTTGATTTTTTAAGTTATAAAGTAATTGGCATAATTATGATAATGAATGATAACTTTTTGGACATAGAAATAAATACTTAGTTTATAGGCTCATGCTTTACATTACGTACATATATGATCGATCTCCCAGGACACATATATATTTATATTTGTGCAGTGTTTAAAAGTATGGCTAAAATTCAAATTTCTCAATTTTATAGTATGAACAATAATTCCCTTTTTAGTTTATTGTATTGCCAATTAAATTTAGTCTAAGCCATGTTTATTGTGATTATTATCTCATTTTGTATTTTTAGACATAAAGATAACCTCCCATTATATAACACATACTATATATATAGTAAATATGTATTAAAAATTTTTGTTTTATTTCATAAATACAATTTTTACTTATATTTTATATGTATTTATATTTGATTGAACAATAATTATAATAATAATAGTAAAAAATTGCTTACAGTAAAAACGTAAACATTTATTAAACATACAGAGCTTATAGCCAAAAAAAAAATACATAAATACAAATTAAATACATCGAATTTTTTTTAGAAAGATAAGTTTTGGACGTTTATACAATTTCAAGAAAAGTTTACTGGCTTTTTTTTTTTTTTTTTATAAAATCACATCACCATTTTATGTTTAAACGGCACAGTTCCACAATATAAGACATATAAAGAATTTTTAAGTTTTAGGCAACTTAAAATTTTAGAATTGTTTAATAACCAATAAATATTTATACTAATTATTATTGCCACTACTGTTGTTACTCCATGAGCTTAGAAAACTGCCCCAACTACGATTATTGGAGTCATTGGAAACTGTAATTAATAATAGAATATTAATAAAAATATATAACTTTAAGTGAATTTAATGAAAAGTAAATTTACATTTCTGTCCCTTGGCAACACAACTAAGCATTTCGACCTCATTGCGACTCAGTTTTAGTATTGTATTCAGCACAGGTACAAGACGCATGCGTTCATCGCCATTATTTAATGTTAAAAACTGTAAAAAAAAATACATTAAAAAAAAGTTGTCCAAAAGAAAAAAAAACCTGTTGTAACCCAAACTAAAAAAAAAAAACTTACTTTAAGAAAGACATTCTTCAAGTACTCCGAATTATGCATATGTTGTTCTCTTTCCTCGGAGCGTTCCTGACGTCGCAATTCTTCTTTTAGCATATCATTCATTTGTGTTAGTTTAGCTAAATCCTGTTCATTTTCTGCTAACAACGCTGTAAGATGTCTTACGCGACTCTCTTGTATTTGTAGGCGTTCTTTTGTAGCTTGCAATGCCTGCTGCGCATGCTCATCATTATTATGTTCAGCTCCAGTATCGGCATCTTCATTAGTGCTGCTACTACGGCCTAAACTACGTGTTGTTACCTTATCATGCATAGCTGTTAGTGGTGTGTTTAGTAACTCGTCCAATGGCATAAAGTCATGCTGTGAACGTCTTGAGGCAGTGGATATTTTACGTTTAGCTGCTAAATTTGCTAATGATTCAGCTGCTTCCTCCGAGCCCTCGGCAGCTTCACGTTCCATTAACAGAAATTCGATTCTACTCTGTTCGATGCTTGCGTTATTATTAGACAACGACGACGACATTGTTGCCGTTGTACTTGTTGCATTAGCGCCTATAGACGTTGGTTGTCTTTTAACCTTTTGTAATTCAGCTTGCGTTTGTTGAATTTCTTCTTGCAATTGTTTAATTTGTGCCTTATGGCATGCATCCATATTATCGATTTGCTGTCTATGTTGTCGCAGCGCATCCTGTTGCAGCTGAATGCTACGTTGATTTTCCTGTGCTAAACTTTCATTTTGCTGTCGTAATTCTTCCAGCACATGCATTAGTTCACGATTGCGACGCTGTAAAATATCATGATCTTCCTTTAGGTTTTCAAATTGTTTGCTTAAATCAGTCATTTGAGATTTTTGATTTTGTAATTCTGACTTCAATTGTTGCTCGCTGCCTCGCATTGATATTAGCTCATCTTCCAATTCACGCTCTTTGCTGGATTCCTTGCTTTGATTTTTGCGTAGAACCGCTTGTGCTTTCACCTTATACTCGAGATATTCAACCCGCAAATCTTCGCTGGAACGTTCGGCTTGCTTTAAGGCATTTTCCAAAGATTTAATTCTTTCATTTGATGCGGCTAATTGTGTTTCAAAATTTGACTGCGTCTCATGTGACTGAGTTAGCGCTGTTTCATGTTTATTTGCATTCGCAGCCAATTGTAGCTGTAATTCTTCCGATTCTAATTTATACTTCTCCACGCTTTGCTCTAACTCTTTACTCTTGGTGATGGCCTGCTGTTGACTATGTACTGCATCTTTTAGCTTGGCTTGCATACGATCAATTTCTGTTTTTAATTGTTTAGCATGTGCCACTTCATCATTTTTGGCGGTTTCTAGCATGCTAATCTCCTTACGTAACTGTACATTGGTATTCTCCTTGGAGGCTAGCGTTTCATTGAGTGTTTCTACTTCGGCGTTTCTCGCTGTTAGCTTAGCGCTTACTTCTTCCAGTGATTTTTCAGCGGCTTCGATTTCCAGATTAAGTACATTTGCTTGTTTACGCGAGGATTTTAATTTGGTATTCTCAGTTTTTAAGCTGTTCAATTCCTGTTGAGTTTTTTTCAGTTCAGTTGTCAGTTCCTCTAACTTTTGCTTCTGCGCATTGCTTTCACTTAACTGTTTTTCCATTTCACTTACATATGCAGTCTGTTCCTGTAGTTTCTTTTTTAATTTTGCTGCCATGCCCCTTAATTTATTATATTTCTCCTCATAACTATCATCCAATTCTCGTAAACGGCTTAGCTCCTCAGCGCGTGAGATTGATGAGACTGAGAGTATTTCACTCTGTGTCTCGCCGCCAGCTACATCTTGCTGCGAGCGTAAGCTTTGCAGTTCACTCTCAAGCACTTCATTTTTGTCAGCTGTCTGTGTAAGTTTTGTTGTTGTTTCACTCAAAGCTTGCTCTAATTCAATATTTTTCTGCTTCACGGTTTGCAGTTCATTTGATAGCTCTTGTTGTTTTTCTTTTTGTCTTGATATCATATCACCGCGTCCTTTCAACGCTTCATTCAATTCTCTCATTTCATCGAGTAAATCTGCATGTTCCCGCTCTTTGAGTTTGTATCGTTTTTGCTGTTCTTCATACAGCTTCTGTAGTTTTTTATATGCCTCTTCGGTGCTTTTTAATTCTTCATTTATGCTCTTCGAACTCGCTTCAAGTTGTTCATGTTTAAGCCTTATTTCTTCATAAAGCGTTTTTGTGTCAATGTATTTTCTTTGTGCTTCATTCGCCAATTCCGCTAAACTATTCTGATCAAATTTTTCGTTTTTGAAATCTTCACAAAGTTTATCATATTGTTGCTTTGCATCTACTAATGCACTCTTTGTAGCTTCTAACTGTTCAATCGTGTCTTTATGATTTGCTAAAAGTACTTCATGTTCTCTAAATAGTTTTTCATTTTCCTTTTCAAGAGCAACAAAACGTGCTTCATCATCTGTTTGCAACTTCGTCTTCTCTTCATTTTGCGCTAAAATTTGTATTCAATTTTATGTTTGTGGCATTCAAATGTTCTTTTATTTCGGTGTTTTCTTTTTTCAAAGTTTCATTCGTCTCTAAGCTGCATTGAATTTTTTCATTTAAAATTTGGATTTCGCGCTTTAAATTTTCTTTTTCTTCCAATAGAACTTTTTCGTTTTCATCTATACTTTCGCTGTTAGTTTTCTCCTTTTTCAAATTTTCTTTTATTTGATTTGTATCCAATTCGCCGGCAAGTTGTTCCATTTCCTTAAGTGTTTTTTTATTTGTTATTTCGCGCTCATTTAGTTGGTCCAATAATTGTTCATTTTCTACTTGCAGCGTCTTAAATTTGATTTCCGTTTGCGCTAAGCTGGCTTTCAGATCTTGCAGCTCTTGTGTTGCGCGTTGATATTTCAATTGTTGTTCCTGTTGTTCCTTCAATACTAAGTTTCCCAAACGTTCCATTTCGTTAAGCTTTTTTAGCGCATTGCCAACATCAATTTGTTGTGCTTTATGTTCCAAGTTCATTTTCAATTGTTTATTTTCCATTTGAAGTGCATTCATATTGCCGCACAGCAATTGTGATGCTTTGATAATTTCACGCTGCCACTTTGAAATCGATGCGGCATATTCATGTTGCGTCTCGAGAAGCACACATTTACATTCTTTTAAACCTTTTAGCTTGCGATGCACATCGATAAAGCGATCTTTTAAAGTATTAAACTTTTTACGTTGTGCTGAGTTTATTTCTTTGACACTTTGATATTTTTGCAACAATTCTTCGAGTTCCCTTTTAGTTGCGCTATGCTCAGTTAGTGCACTATTTAATTCTTCTTTTAGACTGACATTTTGTTTCTCCGCTTCCTTTAGTTTATTGATGTCCTCTTCTAATAATTGTAAATTTTTCTTCTGCTCATGTCCCAGTACATTGACCTGTTGTAATTGTTGTTCCATGCGTTCTATATCACCGAGCAAATCCTCATTTTCATCTGTCAAGCGGTTCATTTGTCGTTTAAGACTTTCGTTTTCAATTTGTAACTGTGAATTTAGTTCTAGTTCGCCTTTACGTAGTTTTTGTAGTTCACTTAATTGTGTCGCTAATTCAAGTTTATTTTGTGTAAATTCATCTAGCATTTCTTTCATGGTCAATAGTGCGTTTTTATCCGCTTCTTTTTGTTTTTCGAATTGAGACAGTGATTCTTTGAGTTTACGATTTTCTTCGGCGTAATCTGCCAAAAATAAAATATGTTAATAAAATGATGTCATAAAATAAACTAGATTTGCAGATAAAGGGTGTTTCTTAATTCAGCTTAGCGCAACAGTGCCGTAAAATGCGAAGCGTGTCGCCGTACCGCTTTGAAGTGCCTTTATGACCAAACAGTCCTACATACAAAATGGATCGTATATTCCATGATATCTTATATATTTTCCACTTATCTCTCGAAATGACACACTACCAAATGAAACACCCTTTATACTATTACTAACCATCTTTTGCTTGTTTAGCTTTTTTTGGCAATATTCAAAGTTACTTTGTATTTGTTTATTAGCTCCCTCCTTGCTGAGTGAATCAAGAGATGTTTTCTGCGTAGTAAAAAAAAATGCGAAAATTGTAGTCGTAAGCGCTTCCGACAAAAATTTTGTGTGCGTTAGACCTGTCACCAATTACTATACCTGCTGTGCCACTGCTTCCCGTGGCGATGTATTGTCATTACTCTCCATAGTTTCGTTTTCTTCTACGTCGTCTTAATAGTATTTATATATTTATCTATCGGTTTTTAAAGATTCTAACTTTTTATTCACAATTTTCATTTACATTATCGCACTTGTTCTCTTTACCACTTTACCACTTCATGTTTTTTTCTGTATTCACAGCGAAGCGGCGACAATGCACAACAGCTGTTTTACTCACCGCATTTGGTTGGCGATATTGTCTGCTGCATAATTGATGTTTTTGTTGTTGCTGCTGTTCGCTAAGTGCAAACAGAGACCTCCGATATAATATAAACAAAAGTCAACGAAAGAAAAGTATATATATTATTGGTGTTTCTTTTTTTAATGTAAAGATTGTTCTTGCTTACATACAGCAATGGACGAAAATCGTTTTGAAGATCAACATTTTATGATCTACAAACGTGAGGAGTTATATGGCGACAGTTTTCCAATATTCAAGGAGATACGACGATTGGGTAAACTATGCGATGTCACATTGAAGGTGAGTTACTTTGTGCGGGTGACAGAGTGCTTATCATTGGATTGCATTTTTTCGTTTCTAAAAATAATTTAAATGTTTGCTTTCATTGTTTTTTTCTCTCGTTTAGGTAGAAGATCAAACATTTTCTGCACATCGCGTTGTACTTGCTGCAACGATTCCATATTTCTATGCAATGTTTACGAATAATATGGCCGAGAGTCGCATTAAAGAGATTACAATGAAAGAAATTGAACCTGGCGCATTAGAGAGTCTAATCAATTATGTCTATAGCGGTCAAGTACGCATCGATACGCAAAATGTTCAAAGTCTTATGGTGGGTGCTTCGTTTCTGCAACTTTCGAATGTACGTGATGCCTGTGCCAACTTTCTGATCTCACGCTTTCACCCGCATAATGTTTTGGGCATAAGACACTTTGCTGACTCATTGGCGTGCAAGCAACTGATTGAGGCCGCAGATAAATTTATTGATTATAATTTTGGAAAAGTCTCGCAATCGGAAGAATTTGTTGCTTTGGACAGTGAACCACTCTTGGAATTAATGCGTCGCGATGAGCTAAACGTGCAATCCGAGGAGGTCATTTTTGAAGCTTGTATGCGTTGGGTTAAATATGCTGAGGAAAAACGTGTACAACTGTTTCCGAAAATTTTGTCAACAGTGCGTTTGCCGCTGTTATCGCCACAGTTTCTAGCAGATCGTGTAGCACGTGAAAAGCTTATACGTTCTTCACATCAGTGTAGAGATTTATTAGACGAGGCAAAAGACTTTCATTTAATGCCCGAACGACGGAGTCTATTACAAAGTTTTAGAACGCGACAACGTATTGGAGATTATTTTACTGGACAAATCTATGCAGTTGGTGGTTTGGCTAGCACCGGTGAGTCGGTTAGCACTGTAGAAATTTACGATCCGGTATCAAAAATGTGGCGTATGGGTGAACAAATGTCAATGATGCGGTATGTCGTAAATGAAATAACTTTAAAGTAAATTAAATATTTAAATATTTTTTTTTGTATAGCTCGCGCGTCGGCGTTGCAGTTATGGCGGGCAAGCTATATGCATTTGGTGGCTTCAATGGCACCGAACGTCTATCTACTGTGGAAGTCTATGATCCAAAATTAAATAAATGGTCACAGGGTTGCGCAATGCGTTGTAAGCGTAGCGCTGTTGGTGTAGCAGCTTTACAAGACTGTATATACGTATGCGGCGGCTATGATGGTGTCACCTCGCTGAATACGGTTGAAAGATATTTTCCAATAAGTGATACATGGGAGAATGTAAGCATAAACCGTTCAAAATATTTATATTTACATATAAATATTCTTCTTAAAACTTTTAGGTTGCACCAATGATGAAATATCGTTCTGCCGGTGGTGTTACACAACTTAATGGCTTTGTTTATGCACTAGGCGGGCATGATGGACTATCGATATTCGATTCAGTTGAACGTTATGATCCAAAAGAAAATATTTGGGTAAAAATGAGTCCAATGTTAAATAGACGCTGTCGCTTGGGTGTTGCTACATTAAATGGTAAACTTTATGTATGCGGCGGCTATGATGGTAATTCATTTTTACGCTCTGTCGAAGTATATAATCCGAATACAGATAGTTGGAAATTGGTGACACCAATGAATTGTAAACGTTCACGTGTGGCATTAGCTGCGAATATGGGTAAATTGTGGGCTATAGGCGGTAAGTGTATGTTTTCCTTTTAAAAATAATATAAGATATTTAAAAAATGTAAATTTTTTATATGAACAGGTTATGATGGCGAAAGTAATCTATCTACTGTTGAAGTCTATAATCCAGAAACGGATAGTTGGAGTTTTATGCCACCTATGGCTGCGCATAGCGGTGGCGTGGGTGCAGGCGTTATACGCATAGACTAAGTTTCTATAAAATATGTATTATACCCGTCACACATAGTCTGAAATGGTTATTAACAGTTTATCGTACACTATGTCACGCATTTAAGCTGGCAATGCCATTACCCATATAAATTTTACATCAGCTCGACAAAATGACTGCTATGTAAGATAACCCCATACAAATAAGTAAATTGGTATCATTGATTAAGGCTCTCACACAGACGTGCACATAGGTGCTTATATAAAATAACTGTTATTTTGCAGATATTTGCTGCTCTCATTTTAAAGTTTATATCTGAATTTCGTAAAAAGTTTAAAAAATACTTTTTATACATATCAACTAGAATTATCTTCTAGAATTTAAGTTTGTTTAAAATGAAGCTAACAATTTTTACAACCTCTCCGCTGTTTATATATTTATTATCTGTATAGCAACTTTAGATGTTTAAAATTTAGTGTGATGGGTATTTTTGATTCGGATTCATCGAAGTTAAAGTTACTGCTTTGTTAGTTTTTGTTATCCTCTTGTACAACATTCCATTTCTGCTGCTATGTATGTACTTTTGTAATTGTTAATAATACTCCTCTTTAAATTAAAAAAAAAAAAAAAAGTTGCAATATTTTTGCTCTTTTTTTTTTTTTTTTTTGGTAAACTAAACTGTAAGAAAAAAATTTATCTATGTATTTTTTTTAAGTTATGTGGTATTTAGTCTATATATTTATTGATTAACTTATGTAAGATTATTATAAAAAAGGAATTCAGTACAACTTTCTAAATATTTGCTGTTTTAAGTTGTAGTAAATTCTATCTAATAATTCATATAATTACAGCAGAGGTGGACACAAGTGCAAATTTCAAAATATTAAAAAAAAAAAGCACATTTGTTTTTGCAAAACACACATAAGGCATATTTGTACACACAACAAAAAATCATTGCCTTCAACTTCTACAGACAAACCAAACGAAAAGTTGTTGCTTTCTAGGTAAAGCAGAAAGTTAAGCAACAAAGAAAATAAAATTGATTTGTGCTTTGCTCGGATTATGTGTTTTTTTCAATAACAAGTAACAATATGCCCACCTCTGTACTATTGTATCTATGTAGTAATGTTGTTTATATATTTATATATATGCATATACTCTCTTATTATTAATTATTGTCGTTAATTGTTCATAAATCAATTATGCATTTTATTGCCAAATGTAGTTTAAAAGAAAATTTAACTTTAACTCTAAAATTAAAACAAAAAAGAAAATTAATTCAATCTACATACATATGTATCTTTTGTTCATTGAAGCTTTATAATTTAATACAATTCCACTTTTAGTGAAATTCATTTATTTGTTTGCCAGCTGTTGCCAGTAAATTGAACTTACATAACAAAAAAAAAAAAAAAAAATAAAAACTAAAAAAGCAAATTGTTTGTTTGTGCAACAATAAAAAGCGAACCTACGCGTAATCAAAAAAAAAAAAATCGAATACAATAAAATTGATAAGATAGACTCGATGCAATTTTTTTGTTTGCACAACGCGTTCCGCCCGTAGATGTATATATGTATGTATACTATATGTATGTGAATATGCTTTATATGAGTAGTATGAGTAATGCAATTTTAAATTGAATTTATGCCACCTGCTGCTGTTGCCGCTGGTCTGCTGCTGGACGACGATGACGACAAGTCATCAGTTGGCATTTTTCGTTTTGTTATCATCGCCCACCATCGCTGATACACCTGACCTACAATATATGCGCATTGTTCCGTTCCGTTCCGGCTGATATCATTTTGGGTTATCGCGTGCCGCATTTGTCATTGATAAATTTTATGGTTATAATTTAATTTAATTAATTTTTTTTTCAACTACGCGCATTTATTTATTTATTTTGCGTTATAAAATCATTGCACATCTCTTTTTTTATTTATTTAAATGTCGTATGCGTTTTGATTTTTAGCAATATAAACTCTGCTATCAGCTATTGGAACTATATTTACTTTGATTGCTTTTTTATTTTACTTTTTATTGCGAATTTTCTATTTCAATTGGTAACTATCTGTCTGTCTGTCTGTCTATTTGTTTAAGTTGGAAACCAGAAAATGTTATTCGCTCGCGAGATGTTACAATCCGTAGGCAAATGCTGCATGAGTTTATCAATTTGATAACATTCAATTCAATTGGATTTGCTGCGTTACAATTAAATAATAATAAACGGAAATACGCAATTGTATTTTAATTAAATGGTAATTGTGTTTACAATTGAATCGCTGTGCTAAAGTTAAGGTAAATAAAATGCGGCAATATTTCAAATAAATTTGATTGATTGTTGTTTCGGTTTTCTGTGATATTCATATCAAAACCAGCAAATTTAGCTAGCTAATTGCAAATAAACGGATTCATAATAAATTATTGAAATGCCTGAATTTTGTAAATAAATATAAAATGAATGTAAACACAATTGTCTAATGTGCATACGGGTGAGTGGGTGTGGTGGTACAAAAGGGGTTATTTCACCATACTACTTGCCTTGAAGGCGGCAAAAATTACGAACAAACAAAGAAGACCTTGTAATACACTGTACTATACTTGATACCATTTATAAATGTTATTAAATCCTCAAACTTGAATTTTGAGTTCAGTTTCAGGAGATTGTCTGCAAAATAATACAGGCCGACAAAATTTAGACAATAATTTTAGTTTTTTACTATGTCCCTTCAAACTACGTTCCTTTGCAAACGGCAGAGATTTGCTCTGATACTTCAAATATATATAACTATTTTGTACGTTAAAAAATATAAAAAATGTCAATTCAATTTTTTTTTTTATGGTCATTTCCACTTTTATATATTGTTTGGCTTTATAATCCGATTTCAGTTTATACAAATAATTAATGCATAAAATAATAGTAATAATAAAAAAACGAAATAAATCTCATAAATAAACAATTAAATGCAATACGTCACAGAAAAAGATTTTCGTAATTTTTTTCTTTATGGCATCATCATCATCAGTCCACACCCCAAAATTTATTTATTTTGTTTTTTTTTTTTTTTCTTTTTGTGGGTGTTGCAGCGCCAAGATTATCAATGACGACTGACCGAATAACTATATTAATAAATTTATGACTACATGTGATATGTACACACATTATTGCTGCGAGGTGTATTGGCGTTTTTGTTTTATTATTTTTTTAATTAATTTTTTTGGTATTTTTTATTGCAAATAATTTTTTTTGTTTTTGTTTATTTAAATTGAGTTCAGATTAAGTTGAACTTTTTTTAAAGAGATTGTAGTATAAAAAAAATATAAATATAAAAATAAATATAAAAAATATATGAATAAACATTTTTGTATAAAATTAAAGCAGAAATATTTTGTACAATTAAAAAATTTTCATATTTCGTTTGTGAAACAAGACAAGACAAAATAGCGCCGCTGCACTTAATCAAGGTCAGTCAAATTTGCATAGAACACACAAACACTTAATATGTATGTGTGTGTATGTGTGTATGTAACTAAACTCACTAACAAGGGCAAAAGCCAATTGAAACGAACGAACGAACGAACGAACGAATGCCGGAACGGAAGCTAACGGAAGATGCTGCTGCTGTCGCCGTCGCTACTCATAAAGGCCAAGTACGCTTCTTAGCGCTGCCGCTGGCGAAATTTTTGGTTGCAAGTTAAAAATGAATACTTACCACAAGACAAGAGAAACTACGCCAAGCGCCAGCGGTGGTGGTAAGTCATCATAACGTAACGTAAGAATATACACCGTAGAACATGCAATACACACATCTGAGAGTAGAAATGTTTGTAGTTATGATGTTCGTTGTTGTTGTTGGATGTTGGCTAAAATTAAACGCAACCGTTTTGTGTGTTTTCCTTTTATTTTTTTTTTTTCATCTTATGTTGCATCCTGGCGTGTTGTAAGTTAAGCGCCGCCAACTTGCTTACTTTTATAGACTTTTTCCTTTCATTTTTTATTTTTTTCGTTGCTTTAAGTTAATAAAAAAAAATTATGTTAATCAATTGAGTGTGTGTGTGTGTGAGTTTTTTGTGCGGAGGGCAAAAGTCAATCGCTATTTGCATTTAGATGATTTAAAGTCAGCCAGTCAGTCACACAGTTTTGTTTTCGTTTTTCGTCATTTTAAGTATGTACTTTTATACCCTGTACCCAAAGGGTAAAAGGGTATATTAAGTTTATGCGAATTTATGTAACAGACAGAAGGAGGCTAGATAGACCTTATAAAGTATGTATTGTATATTCTTGATCAGCATTGGAAGGGGAGTCTGTCTGTCCTGCTGTCTGCCATATGAGAGAGATTATATCGGAGCCTAAACGAGATAGGGCCACCGTATTTGAAACTTAGACTCTCCTGAGCCATCAAGTGTGCACTTGCAAACGGTTTTTCTCTAGACCCAAAAATTGGTTTTTTGCATAAAAAACGACATTGTTTCTTATTCTAAGAAATCTAAATTTAGTATAAATTATGTCTATGATTGTCCCAATAAAATATACCAATATGGGTAGGACCAACCAAATTTTAGGTATAGCTCCGAGACAAATTTATCCCATTTTTTAAGTTTTTTTTTATGAAAATTCAATACAATGAGGTATGGTAATATGATAGGACTTAACTTAAGGTACATAAAGATTGGTTACAGGGTATCTTGCAGTTGAGCATAGTCGACTTCAGCGTTCTTTCTTGTTTTAGTTTTTATTTTTGGCTTGCGTATGTGTAATATTTTTTTTTTTTTTTTTCAAAATATGGCTTTTGTACAAATATAAAACCAGTGACGCAAAAGCTAGGCTAAAGATTTTTTCATGTTCCCAACAAATTGTTTAAGTAAATATTTAAAATAAAATATATTAAAAAAATACTTTTGTCGTTATTTAATATACAATATTATATACCTACATTAATATTTTTAGTCACTTGCTTAAGAACAACAGAAGCAGCGCTCGCCAAATACGCTTGATTAGCACGGCATTCTGCTATAACTATTCACATCGGTTATAAAGTGTTGAGCAATTTCGTCGATTAGTTGAAAGTTGAAGTTCTTGTGCTGGTACTCATCAAGCATTATTTTTTGCGAAATAAATAAATTACTTATAAAAACTCTTGGAACCCTTAGGTTGGTCCCCTAGAATTGTTCTATTTCGACAATTAGAAGACTCGTATTTTTTCTTTATTAAATCGGATTTTATTTAATGGTGCCTCCAAGCCCTTGAAATTTCCCATGTATATTACACTTTTTCGTAGATTTAATGTAGAAACGTGGAAAATTAATATTTTTTAAATGGATAACAATGTTTCTCTTCATAAATGGCAATTGGTTTCCCTTTCATATTCTCCCTGATTCTCATTTTTTCTATCTCAAAAACTTACTTAAGAAGTGGTAATACGGCAAGATAATTGGCTCAAATGAAGAAGTAATAATAAAAATGCACAACAGATCGTATACGTAATATTTTCCAAATATTTTTTAAAAACGACTAAAATTTCAAAGCTGTATTTAATTTTATAAAAATTTGTTTAATACAAAATATACCTACTTACATTACATTACATACTCCTATATGCATAAATAGTTAACAAAAAGTAAGCGTAGAGAACATTAAACTTTGATCAATAGCGAAACAATAAAATTAAACATTTCGCGGTTGTTTTTTTGTTTTTTTTTAAATATTTTTTGGCGACGGTACCTTCACATGATTTTTTTATTAGGCAACTAGGATTATGTAAAACGGAAATAGAAACCCGCCAAAAAGGATGTTGTTGTGGCCACAAAAATTGTTGCTACTTTAAAATGCATGACGAATGTGTAAGGACAAACAAACACACACAGTCGAAGCAACACAAATACACATATGTGTATGAAATTCATGCAGTCAGAAAACTATAACATAACATATACATATACACGCCTCACCTACAACGTTATTCATTTAAAAATGGCCGATAAGTAACTTCATTCGCATACAGTGAAACCTGTAAACAATTGTCTATTCAAAACAATGCATGTGTGTCGGCCACTTTGGTTAAAACTACAGCATACTTTTAAGGCAGCACTTTGCATAAAAGAATTACAAGAAATAACAAAAGGAATATTTTTACAATACATAGTTTTTTTTTTATTATTTTTTATTTTACAATATAATGCATGCATGTATAAGTTTTTGTATAATTTGTTTAACTTTATATATACGTACAATGTGTGTGAATATATATAACCAATTGTTGCACGCTGCTAAATTAAAGCCTTGCAGCTTTTACACACATAGAGGCTACTTCAATAACTCTGTATATGTGTGTGTGTGTGTGACTTATTCGCATTGACGAATAAAAAATGAACGAACCAAACCGAACAACAATAAGAAAAAAAAAAAAACGAACGAGAAACGAACGAACAAACGCGATTGTATAAACTGAATTCGCTTTGGCTTTAAAAGTGCTTGGCCCTATGATCTGTCGCTTAGTTGTTGCATACTTCTCGGCGCAAACGTTTCAAATTTTAAAATATTTAAAAAAATAAAACAAAACGAATAAAAGAAATTTTCAAAAATTCTATTTAAATTGTGTTTTGAAAAAAAATATTCTTTAAAAATAAATTCAACAAAATTCGTTTAGCTTTAAAGTTAAATAAAAGAAAATTAGGAACGAAAAATATTCAATTTGAGTTGTTTAAATTTTGATTAAAAATTGTGAAAAATTCATAAAAAAAAAACTTTAAAAAAAATAGTTGAAAAACAGGTAAGTGTTACGAATTGGTAAAAAAATTTTTGAAATACTTTAAATTTTGTCTTTCAAATAATTTGTTAAAATATTAATTGACTGAAAAATATACTGAGGATCTTCAATTCAGTGCAGATATAAATTAATTTAAATTTTAACATAGATTCATTAAAATGAAATAATATAAAAAGAGATTTTCATTAGATTTGAGCGTATCCAAACAGCTCTGTATTCTTAATCGATTTTTTTTTTAAAAGTTTTTTAAAAATAAAAAAATAAAAAATTATATATTTTTAAAGGCATTCTTTAATTTCAAAAGTATTTAATTTTGCATAATTTATATCAAAAAAATAAAAAATAATACGTTTTTGTTATCTTTAAGCATTACAAAACTTTTAGTGAAATTTTGGAAGTAAAGTTAAGAGCAAAGCTGACAAAAACTATAAAATAATATTTAAAAAAAAAACTACTCGTTAGAGTTTTAAACCTCGGATATGATATTGGTGCAGAACTAAAATTTGATCACAGTCTCAGCCAATTTGATGTATAATTTTTTTCCGCCCATCCCGTCCCAATTCCGTCAATATCGGTTTTATTTTTTTTTCGAAATTGTTCCATGGGTCTCGATTTTTTAAGGACAGGACAGCCTTCATAAAGTATACATATTCTTGATCAGCATCGAAAGCTAAGTGCACTTTATTTTGACTTCAGTTCCTGAAAGTGCTTAACGAAACAAGTCAAATCCCAATTGAATTTTTTTAGTTTAGCTCGTAATCGTTTTTTTCGTATCAAATATTTTTATCTATAACTCTTCAACCGCTGGAAATTTTATTTTTCTAAATTCGTCATTTTTTTAGGTATAAAATAGAGAAAAAAGAAAGTAGAAAAAATCGATATGAAAAAACTGCATCTAATATCTCAAAATCTAAAAACATTTCAAGAAAAATATCATTTTACAATTTTTTCTTGAAATGTGTACTCCACTGTGACGTAACAAAAAATGTTACTAGAATATCAAATACTTCGTATATATTTTTTTAATTTTATAATTTTTAATTTTTTTATCGATTAAAAAAAAAAAAAATGAAAAATAAAAGAAATTATGTTTGTAGTTAATCAAATAAAATGCGACAAGTGAAATATAACGGAAATACCTGAGGCAAACAACTAAAAATATCTATGTAGCATATAATGTATTTGTACCTATAACATATACGCGTAGAATAAAACACGGTAGCAACAATTTTAATGAGATTTTTTTTTTTAAATACCTACTCAAAAATATATATATAT
Source organism: Leucophenga varia (assembly GCA_018903435.1). Taxonomy (NCBI): domain Eukaryota; kingdom Metazoa; phylum Arthropoda; class Insecta; order Diptera; family Drosophilidae; genus Leucophenga; species Leucophenga varia. The sequence goes on from JAEIFJ010001870.1 coordinate 254,644, forward strand.
ATATATATATATATATGTGAATGTAAGACATAAAGCAATAATTGTACTAAAAAAAAAACAGACATGACACGATGCGTTAAAAAAAAAAGAAAATAAAACAGGCTCAAGTACATAAACACAAACACAAATACAAACAACAAACACACACAACACGTTGTAAAATAGTTTAATTATAAATAGAAAGACGAAAAACAAAACCAGATGCAGCTGCGCCTAAAAGTATGCAATGCTGGTTTTCTGTAAAGAGACTGTCTGTCTGTCTGTCCGTCTTTCTTTCTGTCAAGCAACAATGACAGACAACTAAATAAAAATTAAAACAAAACTAGCTGAAGATGTCATAGAGGTAAAACGAAAACAGAACATACAATGTGTTGCGTACTAATTAAAAGCTCAAGATGGACTTGTCTTACCAGAATGCCAGAACAAAAAAAAAAAATGTCTTAAGCTCTAAGCATCACATCCGCATAGACACCGACACGCATAGACTATTTTATAATTTTTGACACAACAGTAATAATTTCCGGCGTATCCCTTATTCCCTTTCGCTCTATTTTTGTCAAAAGTCATTTAATGCTTTTTGTCGCATTGTATTCGCGGCGCAACTTAATGCGTCAAGAGATATGAATTTGTTATGATAAAATACTTTTGTTTAATTTGTGGATAATTTAAAGACGCATTTGCGTTGAAACTTAACACTTAGCGGAGATATTAAGAAATATGTAGCAGTAAACCCTCACACACACACGCAAACACAAACACAAATACAGAAGAAGCCTTAATCACGTCACTTCAACATGGTTCGTTGATTCAGTTCGTTCGTTCGTTCGTTCATTCGTTCCATTTCGGAGGCTTCAATCAACTGGGATTAATTTGAAAACGTTTGCTTTTGGTATGATTTGGTATACTTTATATGAGTAAATGAGTAAATGAGTTAGTGCTACCCTAAACCTACTTATGAAATCGTTAATTTTTTATCTCACAATTCTTGAGTAGCGAATTTTAAATGAAGCACAAACGTACATAAAGTATGTTCAAATAATATTTAATTATTTTACTTAAATAAATAGAAATCAAAGTAATGAGAGGATATGTTACATGTATGTATTTGCTAGAGGATTCTGTCTCTTTTAGCATTTACTCTGACGTCAGCCTAAGTGCTTAATTTTAAATTATAAAAAAAAAAAAAATTTATAATAAAAATAATAATAAGTTGCAAATCAGTGCATATACGAGTATGTGTGATAAGAGCGTTAGTGCTGTCCATTTTTTTTTGTACAATCTTATCGTTCATATTTTTAGATTATAACAATAATAATTTTGACTAATTGAGTGAATTCTACTGATTCTCATAATGCCCCCCGGTTAAGTTATCAAAGTTTTCGTAGATAAGATTAAAGTTAAAAGACATTTGTTATTTAAGGAATAAAACAATCAAAGCAATTCCGGTTGTCGCTTTTAAAAAAAAATATATCAGATGGACCCTGTACTCACAGTTTAGAGATTTATTATTGGTGTTATGGAGCTCTCTAAATCATTCAAGGCTATATTCGTCCGCTTCAGATACGAAATGTTTCGTGACGATTTTCGATACAGTTATTATTAACGAGTGGTCTTTTACATCTCGAAAGTAACGAAAAGGCTCGCGTCAATCTTCCATGCAAATTCTTTTAATATTTTGAATTGTCTCATCCGTTCGCTTAACTTGTAAATCTCACTCTTACTGTAAAATTAATCAAACACTTAAAGTTTCTGGAATTATGGTAACAAATATGCCGATATTCATTCCAATATATATATATATATAAATATATACATAACGATATTAACTAGAACTATCGCATTCACAAATTTGATTAAAAACTTTCAATTTTAATGTTCAAATCGGTTTGGAGTTTTCTTTATTTAGGCGTCTTCAGTTATTTGTGACATAATCCAATCATAATTGGCAGGAATGCTTATTACTAAATCCGGCAAAAAACTACCACATTCACCCATTGCTTCGGCGGCTAGACCAATCAATGTATTCTGATAAACCACAGGGCCACCATAATCACCGCGACAAAGTCCATTCTTTCGTGGATGACTTATACAGAGACCCTCTTCAAAGATTTCATTAGCAGCAGTACGACATTGTTGGAGCGGCACAACGTTGGCCTCATTCAATTGCAATGTGTGATACATGTCCTTGTCGGTTTCTTGTTTGCGACCCCAGCCGGAGATTTCAACAGTTGCACCATTTGGTGGCTCCTCAGTAGCCAAAGCCACAGGGCCAACATAATCATCAAATATAAAAGGTTGAGTCAATTTCAGCAGCGCAATGCCTGTGGTTAAGTCTTTATAGTTGGGATTAAGAATAATCTCTTGGACTTTAATGGATTGTCCTCCTCTGTATAGATTTATTCTGCCTGCGGCAACAGTAAACAGCTGTGGTGCCCAACTGAAAGCAATTAAAATAAAAAAAAATATTTATACAAATATCGCATATTGAGAAAACAATATTTATTTCTAACTTACGGACGGTCACTGCCCGCCGAGCAAACACATTCGAGCGCTGTCAAGGCATAACGTTCACCGATAATAGCAGCGCCACAATTGTACAAACTGCCTACATTTAAGGAAGCCTGATATGGCAACTGTCCGAGTATAGCATCATCGCCACCAGCAATGCGTCCCTCGGGAGCTGCATAGCCAAAGGCGATCAAAGTCAGAAATACGACAAAACGTTTCATGTTAAATGAGTGTCTCTGAGAGATTTTTATATGGAACTGATTGAACTCAGCGTGAAACTACTCTTTTTATACATTTTGCTATGGCCAGAAGGAAAGAAGATACCAATATCATCCGATTTTATTATTATAAATCAGTGTGATAAGAGCGAAGCGATAGTAATGTGCAATCTTATCGTATCACTTAAACTTTCTCTTTTTATGAATCGGAGCAATACTATTTTCGATGGACTGAGTTAATTCTTCTGAGATACTCTATGTCCCCAGTTAAGTTATTAGAGAATTATTTGGTCTGAGTAAACTAGTATAAATTTATTTAATATTTTTAATCTGACTAATATTTCTCAAGATATTCGATGCAACTTTTTGGTGAATAAACCACTCAAAGGTTTCCGGTTGTTACTATTAGAAAATGTTAATTGCCCCGTGAATTGTGAGTTCGTTAATTGATACTGTTAAGTCAAATCAGATTAAGGCCTTGTGTTTTCCAGGCGGTTAAAAATACCATCACATCAGGCTCAGCTTGACTATAAAAAGGCGTCTAAGAGACCCATTAATCGTAATGGTGATGGTTAGCTGACTTTGCTGCGGTAGCACCAGATAAAGGTTTTAATATACAATACCGACTCGGTCCAATAACATATTTTAGCCAGGGTACCAGGCAGACCTAACTCAGCACACGCCAAACAAGCTACCATGTAACCAGACTTTATTTTCGGAATTATGATAAAAAAAATGACAATGATAACAATAACATTAACGAATGGATCTACAAAATGATCAATTGGAACTATCGAACATGCAAATTTAATGAAAAACTTTCAATATTAATGTTCAAAAGATTTCTTTTTATTTAGGCATCTTCAGCCATTTTTGATACAATCCAATCATAATTGGCAGGAATGCTTATTAATAAATCCGGCAGTGAACTACCACATTCGACCATTACATCGGCGGCTAGACCAACCAATGTATTCTGATAAACCGCAGGACCACCATAATCACCGCGACAAAGTCCGCTCTTGCGTGGATGACTTATACAGATTCCCTCTTCAAAGATTTCATTAGCAGCAGTACGACATTGTTGCAGCGGCACAACGTTGCCCTCATTCAATTGCAAAGTGTGATACATTTGCTGATCGGTTGCTTGAGTGCGACCCCATCCGGAGATTTCAATGGTTGCACCGTTTGGAGGCTCTTCAGTAGCCAAAGGTATAGGTTTAACATATTCATCAAAGACAAAAGGTTTAACCAGTTTCAGCAGCGCAATGCCTGTGGTTAGGTCTTTATAGTTGGGATTGATAATAATCTCTTGAACTTTAATTATTTGTCCGCCTCTGTAAAGATTGACAGTGCCTGCGGTAACATGGAACAGTTGTGGTTGCCATCTGAAAGTCATTAAAATTAAATTTTTATTATATATCCCATATAGAGAAAATAATATTTCTAACTTACGGACGGTTACTGCCCTTCGAGCAAACACATTCGAGCGCTGTCAAGGCATAACGTTCACTGATAACAGCAGCGCCACAATTGTACGAGCTGCCAATATTTAAGGAGGCCTGATATGGCAACTGACCGAGTATAGCGTCATCGCCACCAACAATACGTCCCTCGGGAGCTGCATAGCCAAAGGCGATCAAAGTCAGAAATACGGCAAAACGTTTCATATTAGATGAGTGTCTCGGAGAGATTTGTATGTGGAACTGATTGAACTCAGCGTGAAACTACTCTTTTTATACATTTTGTTTTGGCCAGAAAGAAAGTCGATTTATAATCATTTTAATTTATAATCATAAGACCGAAGCGATAGTACTGTGCAATCTTATCATAACACTTAAACTTCCTCTTCATACAAATCGGAACAATAATTTCAACTGATTTTATTGTTTCCGAGTAAAGTTATCAGCGTGTTCTTTGATAAGAGTCAAATTAAAAGCATATGTCTTTTCGGTAATAAAATGAATATATATCAAGATAAACGATGCCACAATAGAGATCCGAAAAGCATTTCCGGTTCTTGCGATTACAAAATATCAGATGGACCGTGGATTTTAAAATAGTCATGTGATTGTCAGATCAGATAAGGTTCTAAACGTATCATAAATTTATTACCTGAAAAACCTTCCAAAATTCAACAGTCTTGGAGAATATACATTTTTGAAAAAATATTCTTAGAGAGACACTAATTTGCGGGACATTCCTTTACCTCGCTTCCCTTAGGCGCATATTGATATTCAATCAGCACAACTTTAAGTACCGAAGCCGGTACATAGAGTGTTATTTGCTGACGTATTCCGCCACTGTCTCTTTCTAATTTGGTTAAAAATTTTGTTGAGTATGTATGTTATGGTGAATTTATATAATTTCACCTCATAAATGTCAATATTTCAGCTTCTTGATTTTGAACAAACAGCTGATAAATTTAAAAAATTTGGAATTTTTTCTACAACTTCGTTATAATTTTAATTTAAGTATAAATATTTTTTAAAAGCACCAAAGCAACCGAAGCAAAAGTACAGAAAATATAATGTTTGTTTACTATCTCTTTCTCATACTCTTTTCACATGTCGTGGAGAAATCAAATATAATTCAACACTAACTAAATTGTCAAATTTATGTAACCAAAAATTTCCGGAGTACTTCACCTGGCATAACTGCATCATGGTCTCGGACTGGATATATTCAGCTTGACACAGGACACTAAGACATGTGGACCCAATATAGCATCTGCAGCACTTTACTATGAAATATTTCTAAAATGACCTTGTACAATACACTTTTTTGACGCCTCAAAAATTTCTCTAAATTGTAAACAGTGTTAGACGAAGAATAAAAACATTTTACTAGGGACAGAAGGAAAGAAGATACCAATATCATCCGATTTTATTATTATAAATCAGTGTGATAAGAGCGCGATAGTAATGTGCAATCTTATCGTGTCACTTAAACTTTCTCTTTTTATGAATCGGAGCAATACTATTTTCGACTGACTGACTGAGTTAATTCTTCTGAGATACTCTATGTCCCCAGTTAAGTTATTAGAGAATTATTTGGTCTGAGTAAAGTAGTATACATTTATTTGAAATTTTTATAATCTGACTAATATTTCTCAAGATATTCGATGCAATTTTTGGTGAATAAACCACTCAAAGGTTTCCGGTTGTTGCTATTTAGAAAATATTAGTTGCCCCGTGAATTGTGAGTTCGTTAATTGATAGTGTTAAGTCAGATCAGATTAAGGCCGTGTGTTTTCCATGGGGTTCAAGAATACCATCACATCAGGACTCAGCTTGACTATAAAAAGGCGTCTAAGAGACCCATAAGGATGTGAGTTTTATTTAGATCGCAGTATTTAGCCTACACGAATAATCGTAATGGTGAAGGTTAGCTGACTTTGCCGCGGTAGCACCAGATAAAGGTTTTAATATCCAATATCGACTCGGTCCAATAACATATTTTAGCCAGGGTACCAGCCAGACCTAACTCAGCACACGCCAAACAAGCTACCATGTAACCAGACTTTATTTTCGGAATTATGATAAAAAAAATGACAATGATAACAATAACATTAACGAATGGATCTCCAAAATGATCAATTGGAACTATCGAACATGCAAATTTAATGAAAAACTTTCAATATTAATGTTCAAAAAGATTTCTTTTATTTAGGCATCTTCAGCCATTTTTGATACAATCCAATCATAGTTGGCAGGAATGCTTATTAATAAATCCGGCAAAAAACTACCACATTCACCCATTGTTTCGGCGGCTAGACCAACCAATGTATTCTGATAAACCGCAGGACCACCATAATCACCGCGACAAAGTCCGCTCTTGCGTGGATGACTTATACAGATTCCCTCTTCAAAGATTTCATTAGCAGCAGTACGACATTGTTGCAGCGGCACAACGTTGCCCTCATTCAATTGCAAAGTGTGATACATTTGCTGATCGGTTGCTTGAGTGCGACCCCAGCCAGAGATTTCAATGGTTGCACCGTTTGGAGGCTCTTCAGTAGCCAAAGGTATAGGTTTAACATATTCATCAAAGACAAAAGGTTTAACCAGTTTCAGCAGCGCAATGCCTGTGGTTAGGTCTTTATAGTTGGGATTGATAATAATCTCTTTAACTTTAATTATTTGTCCGCCTCTGTAAAGATTGACAGTGCCTGCGGTAACATGGAACAGTTGTGGTTGCCATCTGAAAGTCATTAAAAATATATTTTTATTATATATCCCATATAGAGAAAATTATATTTCTAACTTACGGACGGTCACTGCCCGCCGAGCAAACACATTTGAGTGCTGTCAAGGCATAACGTTCACTGATAACAGCAGCGCCACAATTGTACGAGCTGCCAATATTTAAGGAGGCGTGATATGGCAACTGTCCGAGTATAGCGTCATCGCCACCAACAATACGTCCCTCGGGAGCTGCATAGCCAAAGGCGATCAAAGTCAGAAATACGGCAAAACGTTTCATATTAGATGAGTGTCTCGGAGAGATTTGTATGTGGAACTGATTGAACTCAGCGTGAAACTACTCTTTTTATACATTTTGTTTTGGCCAGAAAGAAAGTCGATTTATAATCATTTTAATTTATAATCATAAGACCGAAGCGATAGTACTGTGCAATCTTATCATAACACTTAAACTTCCTCTTCATACAAATCGGAACAATAATTTCAACTGATTTTATTGTTTCCGAGTAAAGTTATCAGCAGGTTCTTTGATAAGAGTCAAATTAAAAGCATATGTCTTTTCGGTAATAAAATGAATATATATCAAGATAAACGATGCCACAATAGAGATCCGAAAAGCATTTCCGGTTCTTGCGATTACAAAATATCAGATGGACCGTGGATATTGAAATAGTCATGTGATTGTCAGATCAGATAAGGTTCTAAACGTATTATAAATTTATTACCTGAAAAACCTTCCAAAATTCAATAGTCTTGGAGAATATACATTTTTTGTGAAAAAATATTCTTAGAGAGACACTAATTTTCGGGACATTCTTTTAGTATATCTGCCAATCAGTCAGTCAAACAAAGTATACAGAGTTTAGGAATATATGTATGAACCAAAACAATACTCGTAATGGGTGTCATTAGAGGTTCCATTTTTGACCTGATTTTATATTTATAACATTTTATTGTATACAAATTTTAGAATTAGGTATGTAAATCTAAAATAAATATTTCTCTTCGTCATTCCATTTGTGCTCTGCTATAAACGTTACCTCGCTTCCCTTTGGCGCATGTTGATATTCAATCAGCACAATTTGATTATTGCCAACTTTAAGTATTGGAGCCGGTACGTAGAGTGTTATTTGTGGTCCCACCAAAGGCCAATAGCGCCCCAGATTTTCACCATTAATAAAAACAATACCCTTTCCCCAACCGCTCATATCCAGATAAGTATCTGCGATTTCTGCTTCCTTTTCAATATGCAAAACTGCAAAGAAAATGGTTGGACCTGAACGTAAAACCTGCCGCATTGGTCTCTGATCGTTTTTATGTATATTCAAACTTTGCATCGTTTGCTGTATATAATGCTCAATATCCTGATACGATTCTAAAGGATATTTTGTCATATTCCAATCGATAAGAATTTGTTTATTCAAACGCACATGACGTGTTAAACCCTTAAAATCGTTCATTTTGTTGTAATTAATGCGTCCCTGATTCTCAACTAAAATCTGCAATACTGCACCAGCAGCGCTAGCGCTAATGGGTAACTCATATATGGGCGTTTCACGAGAAAGTATACCAATGTGAACATCATCAATATAAACATAACCACGATCATGCAAACCAGGAACATGTAGCATGGAAGGATCACGTTTAAATGGTGGTAAATGCGTTTCATATAGCACAAGTCCAGAATATTGATGTAGCGCTTCAAAGGTTTTAGGATTTTGCGCGTATACTACACCTGTAGCTATATGTTCACGACCCGCTGTTGTTAGCAACGAACAGCAGCTTTGTAGACGTATAGTACCGTAATGTTGCTTACGCACCGGCTGCGGTACAGAGATATTTGGCAGTGGTAAATAATTTTTAATAATATCACGTAGCTCCATATACTTTTCAGTTGGATCACCTGCCTCTGTCATGGGTGCATCATAGTCATATGAAGTTATATCCGGTTGATAATGTCCAGGACCACCGTCGTTAGCGCCAGCAGTGAAACCGAAATTGGTGCCGCCGTAAAACATATAAAAATTGACGCTGGCACCATCATTTAGCATATCGCTGAAGGAATTCAAAATTTAATGCGTATTACGTTTCTCGGCTTGATCTATTTACTTACACAAAAAAGCTACGTATATTTTCAACTGCTACGCGAGCTTTCGGCTCTGACCAGTGCGTTAACCAACCTGGATAGTATTCTGCATTGACAAGTGGTCCTCTCGGTTGTATTTCACGCAAAAGTTCCCAAGACGCTGTTAAATTAACATTTGCTCCGAAGTCCATAGTGACCAAGACATTTGTAATATTGCCGCATTCAAGCACCTTGGGTCCATCATTTGTAAAGAGCACTGCGTTATTTTTGACATGCATCTGTGTCTCATCACGCAGCCAGCTGCGATACTTACGATCGCATGCGAAATAAGAACCATACTCATTCTCAACTTGTACCATTATAATTGGACCACCATTGCCGTACAGATAGGGAGCCATACGCGCAAAGAGCTGCGTGTACCAAATGCGTACTTCACTGAGATAGTCTATGACGAAAAAAGAGATATGGCACTTACAATTATTTATCAGTTACATTTACATTTTGACTTACCTTTATCAGCGGTACGCAATTGTATATTTGGATATTTGGAGAGCAACCAATATGGAAATCCGCCCATATCACGTTCAGCACAAATATATGGGCCTGGGCGCAATATTACAAGCAAATCCTCTTTTTACAGCCAGACGTATGAATCTTTCCAAATCGGCATTGCCATTCCAAATATAAAGTCCATCTAATGGATTGTGTAATGACCATTCTACGTAACTGTAATCAAATGGTTTTTTTTCCGGATTTATTTTTATAAAACATATTGTTTTGGTATTACTTACGTTGTTACAGCATTCAATCCTGCAGCACGCATTGTGCGCAAGTGTCGCGTCCATGTGGCGGGATGCGCTCTGAAATAATGAAAGGAGCCCGCAATAAAACGAAATGGTTGCCCATCTTTCAAAAATTGATCGCTTTCCCAGTCTACGACAAATGTACGTTTGGTCAAGACATAATGGAGCGCCAGCACCAATAGCAGAATTGCAATAAATATTTTCATTTTATGTCTAATAAAAATATAGAGTAATAAAAATCTTATGTTGCAGATATTACTTAGTTTCATATTATTAAATATTAGCATGTTCGATTGGTCTTTGAAACTATTTGATAAAAAAAAATATATACAATATTTTAATTTTAATTTAAATATAAATATTTTTTAAAAGCACCAAAGCTACCGAAGCAAATGTACAGAAAATATAATGTTTGTTTACTATCTCTTTCTCATACTCTACTCATCTGTCGTGGTGAAATCAAATATAATTCAACACAAAGTAAATTGTCAAATTTATGTAACCAAAAAATTTCCAGAGTACTTCACCTGGTATAATTGCATCATGGTCTCGGACTGGATATATCCAGCTTGACACAGGACACTAAGACATGTGGACCCAATATAGCATCTGCAGCACTTTACTACGAAATATTTCTAAAATGACCATGTACAATACACTTTTTTTGACGCATCAAAACTTTTTTAAATTGTAAACAGTGTTAGACGAGGAATAAAAACATTTTACTGGAGACAGAAGGAAAGAAGATACCAATATCATCCGGTTTTATTATTATAAATCAGTGTGATAAGAGCGAAGCGATAGTAATGTGCAATCTTATCGTGTCACTTAAACTTTCTCTTTTTATGAATCGGAGCAATACTATTTTCGACTGACTGAGTTAATTCTTCTGAGATACTCTATGACCCCAGTTAAGTTATTAGAGAATTAATTGGTCTGAGTAAAGTAGTATAAATTTATTTGATATTTTTATAACCTGACTAATATTTCTCAAGATATTCGATGCAACTTTTCGGTGAATAAACCACTCAAAGGTTTCCGGTTGTTACTATTAGAAAATATTAGTTGCCCCGTGAATTGTGAGTTCGTTAATTGATACTGTTAAGTCAAATCAGATTAAGGCCTTGTGTTTTCCAGGCGGTTAAAAATACCATCACATCAGACTCAGCTTGACTATAAAAAGGCGTCTAAGAGACCCATTAATCGTAATGGTGAAGGTTAGCTGACTTTGCCGCGGTAGCACCAGATAAAGGTTTTAATATCCAATATCGACTCGGTCCAGTAACATATTTTAGCCAGGGTACCAACCAAACTTAACTCAGCACACGCCAAACAAGCTACCATGTAACCAGACTTTATTTTCGGAATTATGATAAAAAATGATGACAATGATAACAATAACATTAACGAATGGATCTACAAAATGATCAATTGGAACTATCGAACATGCAAATTTAATGAAAAACTTTCAATATTAATGTTCAAAAAGATTTCTTTTTATTTAGGCATCTTCAGCCATTTTTGATACAATCCAATCATAGTTGGCAGGAATGCTTATTAATAAATCAGGCAGAAAACTACCACATTCACCCATTGTTTCGGCGGCTAGACCAACCAATTCTTTCTGATAAACCGCAGGACCACCATAATCACCGCGACAAAGTCCATTCTTTCGTGGATGACTTATACAGAGTCCCTCTTCAAAGATTTCATTAGCAGCAGTACGACATTGTTGCAGCGGCACAACGTTGCCCTCATTCAATTGCAAAGTGTGATACATTTGCTGGTCGGTTGCTTGAGTGCGACCCCATCCGGAGATTTCAATGGTTGCACCGTTTGGAGGCTCTTCAGTAGCCAAAGGTATAGGTTTAACATATTCATCAAAGACAAAAGGTTTAACCAGTTTCAGCAGCGCAATGCCTGTGGTTAGGTCTTTATAGTTGGGATTGATAATAATCTCTTTAACTTTAATTATTTGTCCGCCTCTGTAAAGATTGACAGTGCCTGCGGTAACATGGAACAGTTGTGGTTGCCATCTGAAAGTCATTAAAATTATATTTTTATTATATATCCCATATAGAGAAAATTATATTTCTAACTTACGGACGGTCACTGCCCTTCGAGCAAACACATTTGAGCGCTGTCAAGGCATAACGTTCACTGATAACAGCAGCGCCACAATTGTACGAGCTGCCAATATTTAAGGAGGCCTGATAAGGCAACTGACCGAGTATAATAAATAGCGTCATCGCCACCAACAATACGTCCCTCGGGAGCTGCATAGCCTAAGGCGATCAAAGTCAGAAATACGGCAAAACGTTTCATGTTAAATGAGTGTCTCGGAGAGATTTGTATGTGGAACTGATTGAAATCAGCGTGAAACTACTCTTTTTATACATTTTGCTATGGCCAGAAAGAAAGTCGATTTAAAATCATTTTAATTTATAATCATAAGAACGAAGCGACAGTACTGTGCAATCTTATCATAACACTTAAACTTCCTCCTCATACAAATCGGAACAAAAATTTCAACTGATTTAGTTGATTTCGAGTAAAGTTATCAGCGTGTTCTTTGATAAGAGTAAAATTAAAATCATATGTCTTTTCGGTAATAAAATGAATATATATCAAGATAAACGATGCCACAATAGAGATCCGAAAAGCATTTCCGGTTCTAGCGATTACAAAATATCAGATGGAGCGTGGATTTTGAATTCGTCATGTGATTGTCAGATCAGATAAGGTTCTAAACGTATTATAAATTTATTACCTGAAAAACCTTCCAAAATTCAATAGTCTTGGGGAACATACATTTTTTGTGAAAAAATATTCTTAGAGAGACACTAATTTGCGGGACATTCCTTTACCTCGCTTCCCTTAGGCGCATGTTAATATTCAATCAGCACAACTTTAAGTACTGGAGCCGGTACATAGAGTGTTATTTGCTGACGTATTCCTCCACTGTCTCTTTCTAATTTGGTTAAAAATTTTTTTGAGTATGTATGTTATGGTGAATTTATATAATTTCACCTCATAAATTTCAATATTTCGGCTTCTTGATTTTGAGCAAACAGCTGATAAATATCAAAACTTTGAAAATTTTTCTACAATTTCGTTATAATTTTAATTTAAATATAAATATTTTTTAAAAGCGCCAAAGCAACCGAAGCAAACGTACGGAAAATGTAATGTTTGTTTACTATCTTTTCTCATACTCTTCTCACCTGTCGTGGTGAAATCAAATAAAATTCAACACTAACTAAATTGTCAAATTTATGTAACCAAAAATTTTCGGAGTACTTCACCTAGCATAATTGCATCATGGTCTCGGACTGGATATATTCAGCTTGACACAGGACACTAAGACATGTGGACCCAATATAGCATTTGCACCACTTTTCTACGAAATATTTCTAAAATGACCTTGTACAATACACTTTTTTGACGCATCAAAATTTCTCTAAATTGTAAACAGTGTTAGACGAGGAATAAAAACATTTTACTGGAGACAGAAGAAAAGAAGATACCAATATCATCCGATTTTATTACTGTGCAATCTTATCGTGTCACTTAACTTTCTCTTTTTATGAATCGGAGCAATACTATTTTCGACTGACTGACTGACTGACTGAGTTAATTCTTCTGATATACTCTAGGTCCCCAGTTAAGTTATTAGAGAATTATTTGGTCTGAGTAAAGTAGTATAAATTTATTTGATATTTTTATAATCTGACTAATATTTCTCAAGACATTCGATGCAACTTTTTGGTGTATAAACCACTCAAAGGTTTCCGGTTGTTACTATTAGAAAATATTAGTTGCCCCGTGCATTGTGAGCTCGTTAATTGATAGTGTTAAGTCAAATCAGATTAAGGCCTTGTGTTTTCCAGGCGGTTTCAAAAAAACCATCACATCAGGCTCAGCTTGACTATAAAAAGGCGTCTAAGAGACCCATTAATCGTAATGGTGAAGGTTAGCTGACTTTGCTGCGGTAGCACCAGATAAAGGTTTTAATATCCAATACCGACTCGGTCCAATAACATATTTTAGCCAGGGTACCAGCCAGACCTAACTTAGCACACGCCAAACAAGCTACCATGTAACCAGACTTTATTATCGGAATTATGATAAAAAACAAGGAAAAACGTTAACTTCGGTGGAACCGAAGCTTAAATACCCGTCACACGAATCTTTGAATAGTTTATGTGTGATCATAAGTGGCTTATATACATTTATAAATATATATTTGAAAATAATTACTTTTTCATACAAATGTTCGAAAATAATCAATAAGTTTGTATGGGTGCCTTAGCTAAAAATGGGCGTGGCACCTTGGTTTTGATATTGGATGACATTAGAAGTATTTCTTTCCAACTTCAGTGACTACATTCATAAATAATAGCTATTTTCATGCAAAAAATTAGAAAAAAACGGTAAGTTTGTATGGGGGCTATACCTTAAAATGGGCGTGGCACTTTGATTTTAACACTTGAACTGCTTAGGGCTGAGAAAAGCTTAAGTTCCGAGTTTCAGGTCAATATCTTTAAAACTAAGCGAATGAATCGCATAATTACAGACAGACGGACAGACGGACAGACGAACGGACAGACAGACGGACATGGCTAGATCGACTCGTCTCGTCGTGCTGATCAAGAATATATATACTTTATAGGGTCTACGACGTCTCCTTTAATGCGTTACAAACTTTCTGACAAAATGATAATACCCTCCCCACTATGTGTGGCGGGTATAAAAAATGACAATGATAACAATAACATTAACGAATGGATCTACAAAATGATCAATTGGAACTATCGAACATGCAAATTTAATGAAAAACTTTCAATATTAATGTTCAAAAAGATTTCTTTTTATTTAGGCATCTTCAGCCATTTTTGATACAATCCAATCATAATTGGCAGGAATGCTTATTAATAAATCCGGCAGTGAACTACCACATTCACCCATTACATCGGCGGCTAGACCAACCAATGTATTCTGATAAACTGCAGGACCACCATAATCACCGCGACAAAGTCCGCTCTTGCGTGGATGACTTATACAGATTCCCTCTTCAAAGATTTCATTAGCAGCAGTACGACATTGTTGCAGCGGCACAACGTTGCCCTCATTCAATTGCAAAGTGTGATACATTTGCTGATCGGTTGCTTGAGTGCGACCCCATCCGGAGATTTCAATGGTTGCACCGTTTGGAGGCTCTTCAGTAGCCAAAGGTATAGGTTTAACATATTCATCAAAGACAAAAGGTTTAACCAGTTTCAGCAGCGCGATGCCTGTGGTTAGGTCTTTATAGTTGGGATTGATAATAATCTCTTGAACTTTAATTATTTGTCCGCCTCTGTAAAGATTGACAGTGCCTGCGGTAACATGGAACAGTTGTGGTTGCCATCTGAAAGTCATTAAAATTATATTTTTATTATATATCCCATATAGAGAAAATAATATTTCTAACTTACGGACGGTCACTGCCCTTCGAGCAAACACATTTGAGCGCTGTCAAGGCATAACGTTCACTGATAACAGCAGCGCCACAATTGTACGAGCTGCCAATATTTAAGGAGGCCTGATATGGCAACTGACCGAGTATAGCGTCATCGCCACCAACAATACGTCCCTCGGGAGCTGCATAGCCAAAGGCGATCAAAGTCAGAAATACGGCAAAACGTTTCATGTTAAATGAGTGTCTCGGAGAGATTTGTATGTGGAACTGATTGAAACTCAGCGTGAAACTACTCTTTTTATACATTTTGCTATGGCCAGAAAGAAAGTCGATTTAAAATCATTTTAATTTATAATCATAAGAACGAAGCGATAGTACTGTGCAATCTTATCATAACACTTAAACTTCCTCTTTATACAGATCGGAACAATAATTTCAACTGATTTTATTGTATCCGAGTAAAGTTATCAGCGTGTTCTTTGATAAGAGTAAAATTAAAAGCATATGTCTTTTCGGTAATAAAATGAATATATATCAAGATAAACGATGCCACAATAGAGATCCGAAAAGCATTTCCGGTTCTTGCGATTACAAAATATCAGATGGAGCGTGGATTTTGAATTCGTCATGTGATTGTCAGATCAGATAAGGTTCTAAACGTATCATAAATTTATTACCTGAAAAACCTTCCAAAATTCAACAGTCTTGGAGAATATACATTTTTTGTGAAACAATATTCTTAGAGCGACACTAATTTGCGGGACATTCCTTTACCTCGCTTCTCTTAGGCGCATGTTGATGTTCAATCAGCACAACTTTAAGTACTGGAGCCGGTACATAGAGTGTTATTTGCTGACGTATTCCGCCACTGTCTCTTTCTAATTTGGTTAAAAATTTTGTTGAGTATGTATGTTATGGTGAATTTATATAATTTCACCTCATAAATGTCAATATTTCGGCTTTTTGATTTTGAACAAACAGATGATAAATTTCAAAACTTTGAAATTTTTTCTACAACTTCGTTATAATTTTAATTTAAGTATAAATATTTTTTAAAAGCGCCAAAGCAACCGAAGCAAAAGTACAGAAAATGTAATATTTGTTTACTATCTCTTTCTGATACTCTTTTCACCTGTCGTGGTGAAATCAAATATAATTCAACACTAACTAAATTGTCAAATTTATGTAACCAAAGATTTTCGGAGTACTGGATCTATCCAGCTTGACACATGACACTAAGACATGGCAGAGAGAAAATCTTCAGCACTTTACTACGAAATATTTCTAAAATGACCTTGTACAATACACTTTTTTGACGCCTCAAAATTAAAAATTTCTTTATATTGTCAACAGTGTAAGACAAGGAATAATTCGCATACCATCCAGTCAAATTTAAATTATGAAAATTTATATTTATTTTATTGTATATATTTTTTCTTAAATTAAACTACATAATTACGCTAAAGCTGCCTAGTTACTAAATCTATGTTAAATAATCTTATCAAATTCATAATTTAAACTATGTATCAAAAAAAAGTTAATTTTCTAATAAAGTTACATAAGATTATTTTTTAACATGATTGAGTTGATGAGTTTGTATAAAAGTTGTGAGCCGCTTCTAATGGAATATGTATAGGGCACATTACATTCATAAGAACTCCACTAAAAACATTTGACCAAAATCCGTAAAAAAAGAGAGGTTTCGCTTTAAATCAAGACTTATAAAAAAAAAAAAAATCAAAAATTGATTAAAAATATTTTACTAGCTTTTTTTTATTTATAACCATCCAACTTAGGCTTATCCGTAAAAGTCACCTCGCTAGCGATGGGTGCATGTTGATATTCAATCAACACAATTTGATTAATGCCAACTTTAAGTACAGGAGCCGGTACATAGAGTGTTATTTGTGGACCCACCAAAGGCCAATAGCGTCCGAGATTTTCACCATTAATAAAAACAATGCCCTTACCCCAACCGCTCATATCCAGATAAGTATCTGCAATATCCGGTTCCTTTTCAATATTCAAAACTCCAAAGAAAATAGTTGGACCTGAGCGCAAAAGCTGACGTAATGGTTTTATTTCATGGAAATGTATATCCAATGTTTGCATTGATTGTTGTATATAACGTTCAATATCCCGATACGATTCCAATGGATATTTTGTCATATTCCAATTTGTTAGAACTTGCTTATCCAAACGTACATCGCTGGTCAATCCTTTGAAATCGTTCATTTTGTTGTAATTAATGCGTCCCTGATTTTCAACTAATAACTGCAACACTGAACCAGCACTGGCGCTAATAGGTAACTCGAATATGGGCGTTTCACGTGACAATATACCAACGAGATCACCATCGACATAAACATAAGCACGATCACATAAACCGGGCACTCGCAGCATCGAAGGGTCACGTTTAAAACGTGGCAGAAGCGTTTCGTAAAGCACAAGTCCAGAATATTGATGCAAAGCTTCAAAGGTTTTTGGTTTTAGTGCACGCACTATACCGGTAGCAATACGCTCACGACCCTCTGGTGTTAGCAATGAACAACAGCTTTGTAGACGTATAGTGCCGTAATGTTGCTTACGCACTGGCTTGGGCACGGGCACATTCGGTAGTGGTAAATAATTTTTAATAATATCACGTAGCTCCATATACTTTTCAGTTGGATCACCTGCCTCTGTCATGGGTGCATCATAGTCATATGAAGTTATATCTGGTTGAAAACGTCCCGGACCGCCGTCATTAGCGCCAGCAGTGAAACCGAAGTTGGTGCCGCCGTAAAACATATAAAAATTGACGCTGGCGCCATCATTTAACATTTCACTGCATGAAATAAAATTTTATTAAAAAACAAAAAAAAAAATACCACCGGTTGTGTCTCACTTTGCTCTACTTACATAAAAGTATTACGTATATGCGCCGTTGCGACGCGTGCCATTGGCTCCGACCAATGCGTTAACCAACCCGGATAATATTCTGCATTTACAAGTGGTCCCTTCGGTTGCACTTTACGTAAGGTCGCCCATGTAGCTGATAAATTTTTTGTTGGTCCAAAATCCATGGTGGCCAAAACATTCGGTATACTGCCGCACTGCAGCATACCGGGTCCATCATTTGTAAAAAGCACTGCGTTATTTTTGACATGCATCTGTGTCTCATCACGCAGCCAGCTGCGATAATTACGATCGCATGCGAAATAGGAACCATACTCATTCTCAACTTGCACCATTATAATTGGGCCACCATTGCCGTACAGATAGGGAGCCATACGCGCAAAGAGCTGCGTGTACCAAATGCGTACTTCACTGAGATAGTCTAAAATAAAAAATACTTCTAGTAACCATTTAGCAGCTACATTCACATGTTAACTTACTTATGTCCGCAGTACGCAATTGTAAGCCGGGATATTTGGAAAGCAACCAATACGGAAAACCGCCCATATCACGTTCAGCGCAGATATATGGTCCCGGCCGCAAAATTACGTATAAATCTTCATCAATTGCCAATTTTATGAATTTCTCAAGATCGCCAATGCCATTCCAAACATAAACTCCTTCGCGTGGATTATGTAATGACCATTCTACGTAACTGTTAACAAATGTTTGCTTTCGGTTTTAAATTTTTTAAAAGATATTGTTTTGGTATTACTTACGTTGTTACAGCATTCAATCCTGCAGCACGCATTGTGCGCAAGTGTCGGCTCCATGTGGCGGGATGTGCTCTAAAATAATGAAATGAGCCCGCAATAAAACGAAATGGTTGTCCATCTTTCAAAAAACGATCATTATTCCAGTCTACAGTAAAGGTTCGATTGGCCGCGGCATGGTAAAGGCTTAGCACCAAAACTAAACCGCAAAAAAATATTTTCATATTTTTTCCTCTGAAAATAAAAATAAATAAAATAATGCCGTGAATTTAATTCCTAAAGAACAACGATCTAAAAAGTTTCTCCAAACAAGCTTTCAAAACGATTCTATGGGAATCGAGAAAGCACATTCATAATATTTGATCCCAAAACATGAGCAATACTATCATTTGGATTTTTTTCGATTTTTATTGGATTTTTAGTCTTTATCAGTTTCAACTTTTTTTCGTCGATCGATCCGATTCAGTGCACACCAAAAGTGATCTAAAATATTTAAAGTTTCGTACTAATTTCGAGAAAAGAAAAAAAACATATTTCGTTTAGAATATCTTACGAGTTAGGGGAACCCGCTATCACATGGATTCCCAGAATTTTTAGAAGTTTTGTTAGAAGAAAATTATTATTAAAGTTAAAAACAAAAAAAAATATATTTCCACTTATACGAACCTCGTAAATTCCCACATTTACATTTACATATAAATATAAATTTTATTTATGATTGTCAGCACAACACACTAAATAGATAAATCAAATTTTGTCTCTTTACACAATTTACGGAAGTAAAATCTACAAAAAGGAAGCAAAATCTTATGTCGCGTGTCAAGATACGAATACATTCTTATTACATGTTATTATTAATTTTATTATTTCTTAAGCTTTTTAGTTGCTTCTTCTAAAGATTCAATTCACATTCACGGTCGCCATTAACTGCTTAAATATGTTTTCATTGCATAAATTGATTTTCTGATAAAAATTTTGTGAAGCTGAAACATAGCTGATTTGTTATGGCAATAAATTCCAAAAAAAAAAAAATAAGAATTATACTGCGACAACATATCAACAGCTCAATTAAATTGCAAATATTTTTTATTTATTTAGCTTGCAAGAATTTTTCGTCCGAATAAGTAAAAAATATTCAACTCAAATTACAAAAAGACATTTTTTTTGCTGTCGAATAATAATTCTTATTTGAAGCTTAATTTAAGCAATAATTATAAGATTCACTTAAGGAACATTTGAACTAATATTATTATATGTAGCGCCCTCATATTTTATTTTTTAAAAGGTCAATTATTTTTATATTATCTTTAGTAGAAACGGAAACTTGACTACCCAAAATATATGAACGGACAGAACAGAAAAATTAATATAGTATTAAGGCATCTATTGCCACAGGAACTTTGTAGGGCTAGATAGATAGATAGATAGATAGTTTCTATTGAAACTAAACTGACTTATACATCAGGGCGGTTCGTTAAAAACTTTTTTTGAATTTGAGACGCTAATAGAGCTCAAAAGCTGTGTTCACATATCCAGAAAAAAAGTTTTAAACGACCCGCCCTATTATACATATAAGTTACACTTCACATAAACTATATTCAACTGAAGTAGATGGGTTAATTTTTAATTATTTTCAAATTAAATTTTGCAACCACGCATGAAAATCAAAACATTTAAAAAGCAATCTACATTTGTCGCAAATTGTTCAGATTGTTTATTTAATTTATATTAAAAAATAAATAAAACAATCCACAAAAAAAGTACACGCAGATATGTATGTCGCATTTGAACCCGCCCCTGAACTTGAGATTACCAAGAAATAAGCTCGAATTCTTCAGTGTGTTTTTTTTTTCTTTTCTTATGCTTGATTTATGCATTTATTGTAAGCAAAAAAAAAAAGGTATATCAGTTTGATATTGGGTTTGTTATGAGTCATCTTTATTTAAAAAAATATTGGGGAATAGATTTTCAACATAAAACAAGAAAGAACACTGAAGTCGTTAAAGTATGCAAGATACCCTGCAACCAATCTCTATGTCTTATTTTAGTACCTTACTTTATTGTATTGGATTTTTATATATGTAACTCAAAAAAATGTGGTAAAATATATGGGTGCTATACCTAAATTTTTTTTAATTCTACCCATATTTATATTTGAAATTTCGAGAAAAAGAAACAAAGAAATTTTTATGCAGAAACTTAAAATTTTGGGGAAGATTTGTATAAGGGCTACCCCTTAAAATGAGACTAGAGACTCAGGACAGGCAGCATGACAGATGGACGGACGGACGGACAGACAGACGGACACAGTGTGCTTTTTATTTCGATTCTAAAACTTTAATTACTTTTCTGATGTCACTAAAAAGAACTTGAAAAGAACGTCCAGTCGCCAATACAACAACCCGGACTTAAAGCCATGCACAGTTCTTGATGGAAACAAATGAATAATGTGACTTTGAAAAATAGTTTTTTTGAAAAAACCGTTCAAAAAACAAATTTAAAACACTGCTCTTTTGGCATATGGAATCATTAGATAATACTTTTATTAACTATCATGACCCGATGAATGGCACATTGTAGTGTTGGCAAACAGTGATAAAATTGCAGTTCGCGAAAAAGAATCAGCGATACACAAAATCGCCGATAACTGAGCATGTTCACTGAAGAACAAGAAAATCGCAAATCAATACTTTCAGTCGGAGTGCGACAGCGTGATTTTAAAATCACTGTGAAAAAATCACCGACACTAGCACATAGCTTGGCTATGCTTCACAAAAAAAATATGAAAACTAAAAACAAAAGTCCGCTTTCTTCTACAAACGTACATAATATTTTCAAAATATATATCAGTGCCGTATATATTTTTATCTAAAGTTTAAACTTTTTGCTATTCTTAAAAATTAGAAGGGTATACAAAATTCTATTAAACAATTAATTAAAGTAGATATATATTTATTTCTATTCAAATATATGTGTGTATACGTGAAGTCGTGTTAAATTATCAAAACGATTAATATTATTATTCAGTAACACGACACAAACGAAGTCACGACCAGTCGCTCTGACCCAATTCAATTGAATTTTGCATAAAAAAAAAAAAAGATATTGCACGGGAGCCTGAACGGGAATTTATTCGGGTCAGAGACATTAATTTAACGCAATGGGATGCACAACAGGCTTTGCATTATCATTCATGATAATTATGCATTTTATTTAGATTATTTTCTAAAAGTGGGGTACTTTTTATAATCAGTTGATTTAATTATATTCGAAATAGTAAATAAATGGAAATGTTAAGTCTCACTCTAAATCCCATGGAGCGCATCAAAACGAAAACAACAACAACAACAACAACAAAAAACCACAAGTAATGCACGATCGTAATACAATGAAAAGTATCTGTAGTGGTTCTTGTCTTGTCTATTTTTTTAATTTATGTCGAGCGAAAGTATTTATTTAAAGATTAGAAATTGAAATAGATAAGTTCAAAAATTATGACAGGTTTTTAGGTCTCTAAATAAAAAAACAAAAAAAAAAAAGAACAAAAAACTTACCGCTTGCTATCAAATTGATTTTTAATTTAATTCTTGACAAATTTATTCAATCAATTTTTGTTTTTATGACTTGACACAATGTTCAATAAATTTGTAGAATTTATTGAGTTCAATGCACAATAATTGCAATTTTAAGTCAGTCTGCAATTTTAATTTGATCTTTTAGCGCGTTTATTTAAATTAGTTTTTTTTTTTTTGTTTCTTTCTTTCATTAAGAAATTTAAGCCGTGCAACGTACTTTCTAGCTGTGAAGCTCAGCTTCGACTGAACTCAAATTGAAAATAAAATTCTGTTATCAATAATACGATTCGCGCGTTGCACGAAAGCTTTGACACGAAGCCTTGGACGTTCGTACGATCGTGAAATAAACCCAGTGGCAAATATAAAGATCGTTTTTATTTCAGTTTATGTTCACACAATGTTTCCTGCATTTACCATAAATATAAAAAACAACTCAAAAAAAAAATAAAAAGTTAATAAATAATTAAAACCTATTTTAAACTTCTTAGACACAAAATATTCGTTTGTTTTTTTTTTTTTAATGGAAAGGTTATGAAAGACGATCAGTACTGAATATAGCAGGAAAACCCGATGTTTCTTATACTTTCAAAAGTAATTATGATGCTGAATTTTTCAAAATCCTATTAGCCCAACAGTTTGGTTTTAGGGTTACCCAGGTGCGAATTCTACGCAGTTCATTTATTATTAATTTTTATTTATTTTTTATTTTATTTTTTGTTAACGGTTTGGGCTAATGATAAAAATAAAAGAAATACATTTAAGGTTAACCTTTCCCGGATTATATTTTTTGGCCACAAGTTAAAAATGAAAGTCTTCTCTCAACGGGAGTTCCTCACTTACCCAATATTTTAGCATAATGACTGCGTCTTTCGAGAATGTGACACAATAAAATCGAGTAACGCAGATCAAAAATATTTTTGGTTTTTTACCTTCTACCTCTTAGTTTTATTTTCTCAAACCTAATAAAACCACGAAATGTTAAGAAAAAAATTATTTTCATTGGTTTTCCAGAGTATTTACTTATAGCTGTAGAGACTACCGGCTTGAAAATGTATAAAATTTTTTTAGAATTGCTGCGAATTTGGAACGTAGTTTTGTTTTTCTTTTTTAATTTATAATTAAAAGGCATATTATTCGACGAGATTGTATAAAAAATTGAACGAATCTCTTCAGGTCAACTCAAATCTCAATTTTTATATATTTTTTTTTTTTTTTGCTTCAGCATTGACATTTTTCTATGGCATTTAAAAATTTAACTTATTCAAATTTCTTTTTGTTTTATAATGCAAAAACTGTTGTGTTATATTTATTTAGGCCTACACATACAATATTATGCCATACCATATGCAATTTGACCGGAAGGCATACTAGAATATTACCATTCGACGTTCTCACCAAACAACTTCATTGCTAACCTTAAATTTTCTGTCTGTGTGTGTTTGTCTATGTGTATGTGTGTGTGTAACTGGTATGGTTGTACGTGTTTGTTTTTTTTTTTTATTGTTGTTTTTTGATTAATTTTTAATTTCTTTAACCAAATGCAGCGCACATAGAAAGTAGAAAGCGTACCCAAAATACATTTTTTTTCTTTTTGGAATATATTTTCTTTGTGCCTAAGGAAAAAAGTGTTCAAAATGGCGCGCACGCTTGCTATTAGCAAATAAAGCCATATTACACACTCACACACACACACACACATATATATAGGCATTTTTTATGTGTTAGCATCTTTTATGTTGACATTTATACTAAAATCCCGGTTGACAACGCTTTAATGTGCTAGTTTAGGGCAATTTTAAAAGGTTCAACTATAAAAAACAAACAACAACAGCAACAACAAAAACAAAAGCAATGGCAATCACATTTCTCCAAACAGTCACAAAGAGTGTAAATACAAACATACTTATTTAAATTAACACCTACAAGAAAAAACATTTCGAGTCCTTTAAACAATTCTAATGATGCGAAATGCTTATTCAGTCCGCTCATTTACACACGGCTTTGTTATGTTTCATTCAATGGCTTAGGTCTGCTTTAATAGTTTATATGCTACGTAAATAATAATGGTCGGAGACAGAACCACACACGTTTTTCTGATAGAAGTGATTTCTTAGAAGTGATTTCTTAGACAACAGAGATGACATGACCATGCGACATAATCTTGACAAAAATATTTTACGTTTATGATTGCCCGGAAATTGTAAGATACCGTATAACGAGCAGACTGAGTGTTTGTCTAGAAAGGGAGCCATAACACAGATGATCTGTACTGAACCACACAGCGCCATCGGCGGTACCACAATAGCAGAAATAATGTGAAATGCAAAGAATTTGCCAAGAAAACCGCACTGGACTCAGAGTCAGAATATGTGAGACTGTCCAAGATAATTTTAAGATTCGTATGCCAGTTAGGTTAATATCAGGAAATTTAATCACTTCTCTCTCTCTTCTGTTAATGTTGTCAGTTTGCATGAAAATTTCTCTCTTGTGTTTTTACGCTCTCAGTAATCTATCAGCTGAGTTGATAATTTAAACAAATAGAGAGTAAGAATACACCACCTGGTATAGTTGCATTGTAGTCCAGGTCACATATATGCCCCTTAGTGTAAAGGGGTATATTCAGTTTGTCCAAGAGTTTGCAACGCATTCAAAGAGGCATCGGAGACCCCATAATGTATATACATTCTTGATCAGCTCGATAAGACGATTTGAGTAAATCCAAGGTGCCACGCCCATTTTTAGGTATAAGCGTCATACAAATCTGCGCCCTTTTTCGAGTTTTTGTATGAAAACATTTAAAATTTCTGAATGAATTCAATTAAAATTTAATAAATCAATTCCAATGTTCGCCTAATTGAAGACTATCGATGTAGTAAGAATCGGGCAAATATAACGCAAAGCCTCCATAAATGAACGTATAAATTATTAAAAGTTTTGTGTAACGGTCATTTCAGCTACGTTACCACCGAAGCTAACGTTTTTCCATGATTTTGGTTAATTTTTCTCTATAAGTTTTAAATCAAACCTTGCACACAATATTTTATAAACGCGTATATGAAATCCTTTTGACAAGTGTGAAAAGAGACTGACATATTAATTCAAAGTGGTACCAGCGTAGCCTTGTGTGCAAAACGGAAGCTTAGCTTGTTGTTGTTATTGCATGTGTCCATAATTAGCATACACAATGCTTGTCATGGGATTTGCTTAAGGCAGCATCTTTCTTGATAAGTTCAAGTGCAATGGCACAATACTTACATTAGTATTTTTAAATTTTAGCAGCAGCTGCCATAAATACGTCTTTAATATATTTTCCAGATTACAGATACAAAATATCTTCTATGACGACAGCATCACGGCGGGGGTTGGGCCGTACCAGTTAAACAACCTGTTGATTGGATTGCAATAATATAATCATATAATCAATTGAATAGCAAACTTTCAATTCAATTGAATTGAATTGGTTCAGTTCTGGTTTACGAGTAGTACGAGTATGCGAGACACAGATAAAAAGATCAAGTAATGCAGTCAGTCAGTCTCTCAGTCGTTTGCTACATTTAGCATTTTTTTTTCTTCTGTTTCCTGCTCTGTCGTTGTCATCGGTGTTAAAGCAACAACAATTGAATTTGTTACTGTTCGATTGCATTTACACTTTGTTTAAAACGCTTCCCAGCTCCTACTTAGAGTGTGAAACAAGTTGGTTTTATTAGTTTGTGAAAGCGTTTTGTAACAAAAATTAAAATTTATTCCAAAGTTGTGGCCGCTATTTTGTGCTTCGAAATGTGAACTTCGTTGCCCAAAAACGCCCGAAAAAAACTTTTTCATACAGTTTATGAAAAATTTCGGGTCGGGCTAGGCTTTTCAATAGTTCGTGTCGGCCTGGGCTGAGCTTTTTTAAAGAAAAAAATTTCATCTTGGGTCGGGCTAACACGGCCCATCTCCATCTCTAATCCTTTCAATATATTGTTGTAAAGTTTCAGGCTCATTGGTTTAAATCGAAATCGCTGAACGCTTCTCATGATTTTTTAACCTATTCTTAGCAACAATTGAACAAAATTATGCGGTACTTCTTAACGTGCAAATGTACCCAGGAATGCATTGAGAGGGCACAGTACCAAATACTACTCAATTCAGGAATTCAACTTTTTTACTTATTGAAATTCAAGATTGCGTATCCAAAATGACGAAAGATTGAAACAAAATAAATTGGATTCATGTAAAAAAAAAAACTTTTTTTTGCTGCCCTATAAGGGTGACTCTAGATGGTATATGGTTGGGGTCGATATTTTTTTTGATTTCATCAAATGCCACTTTGCTTTTGAAAGTAGTCGTTATAACCTAAAATTTGAGGCCTAGTCGAAGTTTTTACGTTGCGAAAGAATGTCTTATAGATACTTTCTAGGGTTAGGTACTTTACTTGCTAATAGTAAAATATATAAACACCAACTTATTTTATTGCGTGTGAAATATATTTTGCTTCGGTTAGACCGCAGCTTATACTCTAGAAGACATTCCAGGCACCATTTGGCTTAAATAGTTAAGTATGTATGAGTGTGTGTATGTATATAGCCTACAGCTAACTTTCACATTTGCCAACTAATGGTGCGCCCGAAGACAACAAAATTTGCATACGCAAAACCAAGCAAGCAACACCTTTGGGAAAGCAATCGAACAAACAGACAAGTGTAAGAAATTGTTAGAAATGTACCATCAAATTGCATTGCATCGCATTGAATCGAATCGCATCCATAACCATAATCAATTTTGTCATAGTTTCTTGGCGACATTGTTCGTTGTTCGCTGCTCGCACACCTAGCGACAAAGTTAACGATGCGATGAAAGCTGTTGCTGCTACTGCTGCTGTTGTTGGCAGTTGTATTTGAATATGGCTGTTGCCATTAGTAGATTTCGAGGCCATGTGTCAATTTACAATATATTTTTCTATCTGCAAATTGCTCTAACAATGTTTGCTTAGCTGCTGTGCTCATTTGTTGCTTTAATTGCACAGCACAGCGTCATTACGTTGTTGAACGCGTTAATAATTTATTTATTTTATTGTAAACAACTTTTTTATAATTGAGTTATTATAGAGAAAGAAAGATTTTATGCAAAATTGAAGTAAAATAAAATGAAACTAAAAATACAAACGCAACAATTTCAGTTAAGCGTCATGACAGCGTTGTAATTTTTTATTGCATACTTTGTGGCGCTGCAGCAAGAACAAAAAATATTACTACAATATTAAAGGTCAAGTACTTGCCTACAGCATTAGGGTTAACAATGTATGTAAAATGTTGATGAGTTTTTGCTTTAGTATTGTAGAAAAAAAAATTGGTACATGTACTTATATTAAGTTTGTGTAAATATTGTAGCATAAAGTGGGGTGTTGTGTGCCAGGTTTTGTTTTTAGGCCAAACCTTTCTCAAAATACATAGCCTAACTTATTGCCGAAAAACGTGTAATAGCAGTGTTTTTGAATTACGAAAATTTTGAAATGTTTTTCGAACTCTGAAAAAGAATAGTGTAAATGTGGGATTTTGAAAATTGTGGGTGTTGCGAAACGTTTGCACCATACTTTTTTTGCGAAAACATGACAAATTTTGAGCTAAATAAGCAAGCTTAAGCCAAGTTGTTGCACGTTTGAGCCAAGCACTGAAGGTAAAACAGTTGAAATATGCCGAGCGACTAGAAAAGTAATTTTTCAACTCGATACCGTTCGTCTGCACATCACAAAATTTGTCAAAACGTAATTCGAAACCTTCAAATGGGAAGTGCTACTCCACATTTTTCAAATATTTTTACCAATTCTCTAGCAAACAGATGATTTGAAGAATCCAAGAGGTTTCTCGTGACACGCCTGATAATGATAATTTTTTTTTATACCCGCACACATAGTGTATAATAGCCATGTCCCTCTTTCTGTCTGTCCATCTGTATGTTGCGATGCATTTTACTCAGAAAGTTTGTATAGTATGTCAAAATCTAGGTGCTACGACCATTTTAAAGCATTAGTCACATAGAAATTTAATGCCCATTTTCGACTTTTTGTATGAAATTAATTAACTTAAACTTAGCCTATTCTCAAGATGGCTCATTCGGCTCATTGCTTTTGCAATAATTTCATTTGCGACTAGCTGGCGAAAAAACGCATTTATATTGTTATTAATAAGTTTAATTTAATAATTAATTAAAATTAATTATTTTATTATGTTATATACATATAATACAAGAATGAAGTTAATAAATATATTGTGAAATTACGTATTTTGATAAAACTCTATGGGTTTACTCATACTTATTTAATTTTTTTTTTTTGACTCAAAACGATCATTGTTGAGCCGAACGAAACAGAAGTCTACTATAGACCGTGGACCAACGTAAACTCTCGCATGCGATGGTCTACGATGGTCCACGAATGGTCCACTCATTTGAGTTTTTTTTGACTCAACACGATCATTGTTGAGCCGAACGAGCCGAGGTAAACTCAGCGAGCAAAACAAATGTACCAAAGTTGAGTGATTTTATTCAAGTATAAAAAGATATGCGAGCGTTAGCTTGAGCGTCTGAGCCGAATGGGTTGATTATTCGGCTAGTGTTTTGTATGAACGTTTTTGCGCTCAACGGAAGCCGTTCTCTTGTTTAGCACCAAAAATTTAAATCCTTTTAGTCCTGCCTTAATATCTTCTAAAGCACTTAAACTTTGTGATTATGTAAAAAAAAAAAAAAAAAAAAAAAAAAAGGATAAGACTAAGTTTTTATGAAAACATGCTACGCAACTTTTCTAAATGATTTTTAAAAACTTTTTATTACAGCTGCAGTTTTACCATCCAAAAAAAAAAAAAATTCGCTACAATCAAATGACGTCCTGCGCTGCACTACTGCTGCCATTGCTATTCTGCATCATCATTGGACAGGCACAAAGCATTAATGCAGACGAGCAACAACAACAGCAACAACAACAACAACTTAATGTTGGCACAACAGCAACGTTGCCACTTGGTGCTCAACATGTGGTGGATGATTTCGAACGAGAAAAGCAGGAGCAACTGAACCGTAAATTAGTTAAACGTGCACCAAACGGTTTTATGGGCATGCGTGGTCGCAGAGATTGGCAGCAGGATGCTGCTCCAGACAGTAGTGCTGCAGCCGATGTTGCACTTAATCCCATGACGTCGGAATACAATAATAATAATAATAATGTCGACGATTTGTATGAATATGCACAGCGCTTCAAAAAAACACCAATAAGTTTCTTTGGGCTTAGTAATAAAAATACACCCACAGATTTAACTCGTCTTGGACAATTGATACAGCGTATAGAAGAGGATAATCTACGTGAAAATTTATTACAAGATTTTCTGCATCGTTTAGCTTCGTCGAATACGCCAATGAATAGCATTGAATATGTCGAAAAACGTGTACCCACTGGTTTTTCAGGTATGCGTGGCAAACGTCCCGAAGACTCCGATTCCGAAAACGGTGCTGCTGCTGGTGATGTGGAAACCATGTCAAAACGTGCTCCCGTTAATTCGTTCGTTGGTATGCGTGGCAAAAAAGATGTTTCCGAACACCAAAATTATAAACGTGCTGCATCACAGGTAGGCATAACTAAATGAATCAATGGTTGGTATTTAGTGTAGCTCTAGCTATAAAACTCATTATTGGCAGAATTTCATTTACAACTTCTTTCATAAGGCCTTCGAGACACGCGGCAAGAAACAACGTTATCTGGACTTTGGTAATAAATTTGTTGCGGTGCGTGGCAAGAAAAATTATGATACTAATGCCGCTGCTGATGATGATAGTCTTGGCTATGATAATGATGATGTTGTACAATATATCAACTATCCAGGAAATTCTATATGGCAACATAAACGAGCGCCAAATGGTTTTATGGGCATGCGTGGCAAGCGACCTGGTAAGTTGTTTAAATAAGTGAGTCATTTCATAAATCTCTTAAGTTAATAAATTTAATGGTTCAGAGAGGCGAAATATGCAACCTGATAATTATTTCACCATGCTCTAATCTGATATATTCTTGTAAAAGGAGATGAATATGTAGACATCGGAATATGTAAAATCAATAGTGGTCAACCAAACTGTTAGGCTGTCTTTAGCGCGGTGGTCGACTTATATTGATATATAATATATATTACCATTATATAATATTATTTATAAAAAACCTTATAACATTTTCTAAATTTTCTTCTATTCACAGAATACAACATGGCGCTTCTGCAATAAATCTATAAAAAAAAAAAATAAAAAATAAAATTTATTTTACGCTTTAATTGCGCACCTTACTAAGTTCTGTTCCCATAAGCAAATGTAGTTCCTTTACAAAATGAACGTAAAAAAAAATTGATAAAAAAAAAAATAATTAATTAAAATTACAACGTATAAAAATCTGTGCAAAATAATTAACGGGCTGGAGATTATTTCGTCAAATTTTCTATACGAAAAATGTACACGATTCTTAGCAACATTCCAAAGTGAAATCTACGTGTATTGCCTAAAACTCTAAACATATCCAAAATTTAACTAAAAAATCAATTTTTATGTCTGTTAAATGTAATATAAAGACTAAAGAATTTTAACATATATAACAAAAAAAAATAAAAATATAATGCTTGCAGCGAGCTGTAAACTGGAAAGAAAAGAATGTACTTTCCCTTTTTTTCAATTAAAATTTTTTATCGAATTAATTAATTTTTTTTTTTTTTAAATATTACAAAACTATTAAGCACAAAAAAATTATAAATAAAATTAAAATTCAAATTATTCATTGTACATATTTATTTTTATTGTAAAATATACATTAAAAACATAAAAAATATACACAAATATATATATTAAAAAAATATAATGAATATTAAACAAAAAAAAAAAACAAAATTAAATGTGTTTTAATTTTAGCACACTTTAAGCTTATTAACTAAAGTTTGTTGTTTGTTTTGTGAAGCGTTTAAGTAAACAAAAAAGTCAACATTTTATTAGATGTTGGCGTCTGAATTAATCAGAATAAAAAAGTATGAGTTTTTGTGTTTGCCAACTGTCGCATTAAGCCAGTTACAGACAGTTTAGCTATGTAAATAAAATTTTGAATCAAAATTGTCAATTCAGCGTAATTTTGTTAATTTAATTAATTAAATAATCCTTCTCAATGTGTCAGCTCAATTTGTGCTGCTGATTGACGGCAGTATTCTGTAAATTGTTGCAGTAATGAAGCCGATACTCCTTTGGTTACATTATGATTTAGTTGTACTGGATCCTGTACAATCATTGGCTTTCTTAGCTGTAAGCCAGATTCACGATTATTCTTAACGTATTCAGCGTAGCTGTTTAATTAAAAAAAAGAGTTTTTTTATATTTAATATTAATTATAAATATTAATTTACATACCGCTCTGGCATTGCCTTTTCTATTTGACGCACTTCAACTGTACATAGACCAAAATATGGACAAATAACGTTTGTATCGTATTTAAATGCGGCGTAATAGTTAAAAAATTGTTTTAGATATTTTTTCGCAATAGTTGCATTAACTTCGATCTTTTCAATTTTATAGTCTTCAAGCGTTTTATCCACGAAGTTTGCTATCCAAGCTTTAAATAAAAATATAAAATAAAAGAAACATTATTACAAATCTTATTAAACTTTAGAAACCCTATGGATAGATACAACAGTCTTGTTCAAGAAGATTGTCATTGATGTTTCAACTAGTACAAATAAAGTATGTATTAAGTTTGAGTTAAAGCAAATATAAGGTGCTGCTTAAGACTTCATAATTTTAATAAAGCTTTATCTGTTTTTTCGTATAAATCATGTGTCTTAGAGCTGTTTCATTTAAACATAAATATGTACCAGTTTATTTCAACCGAACAATATTGCAAGATATAGACTTAAATATGTAATAATAATTATTTACAAAGCAATTTCCTAACCTAAATGAAAAATAACTTAATACTTTATGTATACTTACGTCCCACAAGCACTTTAGTCTCCAGTTCAAGCTGCATCCTTTCAATAGAAGGCAATAGTTTTTGCAATTGTAAGAAGTAAAACACCATCATGGTTAAACTATAAGTTGAAATATTTTCATTTAATTTAGTACGTTCCAGCCAACGTTTCAGATAGAGGCACAAGCAGCGCGCTACAAATCCAAAGAAAGATTTCATATTTTAAAAAATTATGTTAACAATTTAAAATGAAAATTTACTTACAAATCGGCTGTAATTCAAATAAAAACCTAACCAATTTTGTATTACAATAACCCAAACTATTCGAAAAGCCAATATCACATTCAATCCCTGTTTTAACATTGCCCACTTTTATTATGGGCACACGTGCATTCTCTATACAAGCCAAGACCTTCCATTCCTTATTCGAACGCAAAGCGTTGCGTACCATTTGTAAATTATTAAGCGTTTGCGGCGAGGCACGATTTTCGAATGTATTGAAATTGTTACCTAAAATGTACAATTTTTAATAGATGTAATTTTAATAAATTACAACACCAACACGCACCGATATCAACAAAAATATCCAGATCCGAAGTGCGTGTGCCTATGCCCGATATGCGTGAACCAAATTTATAAACGCGTACTTGTTGCTCCGGAAAAAGTGGCATTGCTAAGTCCAATAGTTCCTTTTCGATGATATCGTATTCAGGTAATTTTTAAGCTTTTCGCCGATTTTTATGTTATCAACAAAGAAACCGGTTATGTCATGATGTGAGATCAATGATTTTGCTTCTGTAATTAGATTTTAATGTAATTAAAGTCATTAGATGCAATATTATATACGCTACGCACTTTTAGGCAAATTAATTGGAGGATTATTATTCTTTGGACGCTCATCACGTTTACGCTCGATTTTTTGTTCTCTGGGTAAGCGCGGATGACGATTAGACAAATGCATAGCAGCCTGTCCAATAGTATTACCAACATTGCTAGAGTTACAACTGGCGCATGTATAATTACGTTTAATATTCGCTAACTCCGAAACTTCGACAAGTTTTGTCTTATCAGTTGGAATAATTTCCGTTGGTTTTTGATCTAAGAAACTTTCGATTTCTTGCATTACGTTTATTAACAAATTGCCAAGCACAGGATCAATTTGCTTGTACGTATTGCGTGCAGAACGTAAGGTTTGCAAAAAAAATGAAGTCTCCAGTGTCAAAGGATTAAGCTGTTAGAAAAGAGACATATTTTAAGTACATAGCTAACAAAATAAAACAAATAAAGAACTTACATATAGCATATGCTGTTTAATCTCTTCAGCCATTTTGTAAACTAAACGTTGTTGTCTTCGTTTTTTAATTAAAACAATTGTAATTCCCCGCTGGAGACTTCTTTAGATAACCGGCTGACAAATACGTAGCAAGCCAAGGCAAACGCGTCTTAATCGAAAACTAGCTAAACATAAAAAGAATTAAATTACTAAAACATAATAAACTAGATGCACTATGTATTTTATAATTTACTTTAAACACTATGCTTTAAAAACTTAATATAAAACAATCGTATCGCGACTTATGTTTGTACGTAAACAGCTGTGTTGCGACTACTGCAGCACAGTTCAGTGTTGCGAAAAGCAAGTGACGCAGCGCAGTGTTGTAAAATTGTAAACTAGGTAGCAGCAGCAATAAAAAAAAAAGATTGTATTGTACAAAGACGCGAAATATTGCAATTAGTTTAAAGTATTATTATAAATAATATAAAACATGTAAAATTATAAATCAAAGCAGTTTATTACGGATGATGAAATGAATACCTATGGTTTGTAAATGAAATGCATTGAAAAAAAATACACATTTTCTATGCTGTGTAACATGCGTAACTAAGGCACACACAGAGACAGACGCCGCTTGTATTTAGTATAAAAATATTTACGTACATAATTTATATTTATTTTCTCTTAACTTTATTGTCAAAAATGTATGTAAAATACAAGCTTTAGTTTTATTTTACGGAAAAAAAGTGTTTATATGATTTTAACATAAGAAATTCGCACACACTCCTTACCAACATCCAATACCACCACCACCGACAACAACAACAACAACCGCATTCATCACAAAAACTAAAGCGACCAAAAAAACAACAACAAAAACAGACAAATTTAAAAATAAAATAAATAAAACAAATTCGTTAAAAAAAAAAAAAAAAAAAAACTTCAACGAAAACAAACCCTTTCCAATAGCGCAGCTAGAAAACAATGGCACAAAAATATGGAAAGGGTAAGAGTAAGTAAATCACATTATTTATTATTTATCTAATTTCAAAAATCAAAATTTCAAACACTTTTTTATATTTGGTAGAATAATGGCTTATAAGCCGCACTACTACGATACAATATTTAAAGATAATTTAAAATGTACTAAAATATTTCTTGTTTTTATTGATAGCTGCCATAGAATCAGATGATCAACAAAAGTTACGCTGGCAAGTTGAACTCGAATTCGTACAGTGCCTTGCCAATCCGAATTACTTAAATTGTAAGTTAACAAATGAAATAATATTTATCAAATTAACATAAGACTACATAACGTTTACAAATAACAGGAAAGAGAGCTGTAATTGTGCTTTAGTTAGTTGGGACCAAAC
Source organism: Leucophenga varia (assembly GCA_018903435.1). Classification (NCBI taxonomy): domain Eukaryota; kingdom Metazoa; phylum Arthropoda; class Insecta; order Diptera; family Drosophilidae; genus Leucophenga; species Leucophenga varia. The sequence goes on from JAEIFJ010001870.1 coordinate 289,754, forward strand.
ACTATCAAATTGATAATTATTTCAATTATGACCTGAGTCCTTTAAAGTATACGACGGTAGCTATGTGTACCCGGTTGCCCTATACCCCAATGCGTAAAGAGCTTATAGACCCGGCATGGAGTGTATTTCAAACATGTACTCATTTTTGATAAAGCACTTGACACATGTTTATAATTATGCCTATCGTAAAATAGATTTGTCACCTTCAGAAGCCAGGGCTTAGTGTCTCTTATGTTATTATGCATTCAATTTTGAGTTCTTCCTTTCAGTACATCGTATTATTTAACTTTATAGCTGTTCATGTTAGCGTCTTTAGTTTATTTGTATAGAATGCATCGGGCACAAACATTAATAAGAACCTTATGGTACTAGAGTATATATTATACGTGTTTGTAAATAGTTGCAAATATTATTATTTTGTTTTTTAAATTCTTTCCAGTTCTTGCACAGCGTGGCTACTTTAAAGATCAAGCCTTCATTAACTACCTCAAATATTTGCAATATTGGAAGGAACCGGAATATGCCAAGTATCTAATGTATCCAATGTGTTTATATTTTCTCGACTTACTACAATACGAACACTTTCGGCGTGAGATTGTTAGTGCACAATGTTGTAAATTTATTGACGAACAGGCCATCTTACAATGGCAACATTATACACGTAAACGTGTCAAAATGTTAAATGCAGTTAATGAAAATGCTAAGCAGGCAGACTTACCGACGGCGGGAGCTGCTATTACAGCAAGTGGTGCTACAAACATGGCAAATGATACTACGGAACAACAGCAACAACAACAACAAATTGCAGCAAAAGTAGGCAATATAGCGCAAAATGGACCCGAACAGCAACAGCAAAACGTGCAACAGCAGCAACAACAACAAATGAATGGTCTCTCGGCAACAAATGCAGCAGCAATCGCGGCAAATATTAAATTAGAATTAAGTTAAAAAATATTTTCATATTTAAATATTATAATCAATTTATTTGTAGAATTAATATATAGGAGTTGAATTAAATCAATTTAATATAATACAATACAACGCGTCTTGCTCTTGTGCTTAATTGTTTCTTTTTTTTCTGTTTAAATAATTTATAAATTCTATTTTACAGATTTTTTTTTTTCTTAGATAAAATTTATTATGTCAGAGAGCGATGTACAAAGTAAAGGACGCTTCTATGGCGTCTATTTGCTCTGCAGCCAAAGTTTAGATCGACGTTATCGTGGCAAATGTTATGTAGGCTTTACAGTTAATCCAAATCGTCGCATTAAGCAGCACAATCGAGGACGTGACTTTGGAGGCGCTAAGAAAACAAGCAATAAAGGACCATGGCAAATGGTTATGATTGTACATGGATTTCCAAATAATATATCAGCGCTACAAGTAAGTTGTCTTATATTATAATATTTTAAATTAAAGTTTTTTTTTGTCAATTACTTCTAGTTCGAATGGGCCTGGCAACAGCCTAGTCTGTCTACACGTTTAAAACCTTTTTCCGAGTTGCAGCGCAAACAACCAAAGGAGTCCTATTTTCAGTATAACTTTCGTATACTTAGTCGCATGCTAACTATAGGTCCTTGGCATAGATTACCGCTGACCATACGCTGGCTGGAGACCGATTATGAATGCGATTTTGCAGTGAGTGTGTCATGGATAATGAAAATTCGTTACGAATTAACTTTTCTACTTTATAGCCTAATATCGAGATACCAATTCATATGCAAATTGTTAGCGGAAAAGTTGCTATTACCAAATCACCTACCGCTAAACGCAATAAGGATACACAGTTGGCACCACGCGCCATTTGGTCAGCAGAATGTCATTTATGTATGCAACGCATTGAGCAACCTGAACGCTCACGCATTGGCTGTCTTAATGCACTCTGTAAGCTTACATGCCATTTGATTTGTTTGGCAAATCATTTAATAGCCAACGCTGATCGGACACATCAAGGACAATATATACCTATTAATGGAGAATGTCCCTTATGTGAAACAAAACTTAATTGGGCTGAATTATTATTGCGGAAACGGCGTATGCAGCAGGCAACAGCCGCTGGCCCTAGTGCATCTTATAATGATGAGAACAGTGAGGATTTTGAAGGTGACAGCGATTTTTCAGATATTGATGTTAATAGTGATATAGAAGGTGTCGCCGCCACCGCAGAAACGAATGAAATTTTTGAATTAAGTGATTAAATTTGTACACTAATTATTTTGTATTTTTTTATAACGAAAACTAAAAAAAAAAACTTAAACCAAATCATCATCTAATTCATTTAAAATTGAATTGAAATTTTTTCAAAATACTGCTATACTTTTGTAATTTACTTAAGATTTGACGTTTCTCTTGTAGATAAAAGTCCTTAGACATTTGCACAAATTCTTCGTCTTTAAAAATGAATGTTGTTACATGTTTTTTATCTATAAGCTCCGCTTCACCTAAGTCTGTATCGGATTGCTCTTCATGCTGGCGACTTATTTTAGGCGGAGGTGCTTTACTTCTTATGTGCACCACACCAGCTGCACGTTTAATCGATACGCGACGTATGTGCTGCTTTGGTAAGTTCTGCTGCTGCTGCTGCTGTTGTTGCTCTTCATCCGATTGTCTCGTTGTAGACTCCACAAGTAAGTGACCATCATCATCATCGTCGTCGTTATTACTCTTTTTAATTATAATGTTAAAAACATCTGATGCCGGCATTTCACTCTGTGTATCTAGTGCCTCTTGTATATCTTCGACCAAAGCATCTGGGTTATCTTCTATGTACGGTATAGGTTCTGCAGGTCCAATTAGCAAGGTACGCCGACTATTGACACCGATATATTTCTGATGAAAATGTATGGAGCACATATGTAAACAAGAATTAGGCAATTCTGCCGGTACTGCGCCATTCTTCATCCATAAAGCTCGCCGCTCTGGATCTTTTGGAAACGAAAACATAGTAAATTTACCAGACGAGACGCCATCAATTACATAGTTTTCACAATTTCTATATGCGCAGGTTTTAATAGGCATTTTTATATAATTTTATGTATTTATTTTTTTTTTTTTTTTTTAGTTTTAAGTTACTCTGCAGCGGGAGAATTATTTTTTAAAATTATATTTATATTTTTTATTTTTTCTTATATATTATTATTGTTTCGCATAAACAAGAGTGAAGCTTGTAAATAAAAATTATTCAACACTGATTTATGCTTCTTCTTGGTTAAATTTGACAACCATAGATAATGGCGTTAACACTTTACATACTTATGTTTGCTTAGGTTTGCTAAATTATTGTTCAAATTAAATACAATAGTAATTTTAATTTTCCATAGAGATGAAATGAGAGTTCCCGTGCTGCTTATAAGCATCGTTTGCTTTTAATTTTTTACATGTGTACATAAAGGGTTAATTTTGCATCACAACGCCAAGTGTTGTAAAACACAATCCATAATTAACGGTTTCTGGTTCCATGCTTTTTTTTTCTCAATTTCAGTGTTTTTTTATTTAATTTTTGTAAAGTTTTTTAGTAATTTTTTAATTTTTTTTTATTAATTTTTTTCGTGTATTATGTTTGCACATGTTAAACGTTATCAAATGAATAAAAACCAAAATGAACCGTTCGAATGTTACGCAGATCCTACATATTTCGAAAAAATTGTAAACGATATTTCAACGCCGCCAGCAAAGCCAAAGAAACCTAAATGGTTGCGCGCCGGTTTTATACAAATTTATCATGAATATTGTGCAAATACATCTATACATGGCGTACAATATTTGGGTGACCGGCGTCCGCTAAAAGAGAAATTTTTCTGGTTATGTGTTTTCATTATTTCGATTTACTGTTGTGCTATTCTGATAAAGGACGTCTATATAAAATGGCATGAAACACCGGTCATTGTTAGTTTCTCGGAAAAGAGTACACCCGTTTGGAATATACCATTCCCAGCGGTAACAATTTGTTCGGAGACAAAACGTGTGCTAAATAAAAAAGGTAGAATATAAAAAAAAATTATAAATAAAACTTGACTATAATCGAAAATATTTTCTGTTTAGGTCCATCATTCGGCAAACTCTATGCACAATTTGTCGAAGATCAGAAAGCAGCACGCCCCTTTCGTCCGTCAAATGTCAGCGTCTCAGAAATGAGAGAATTTCGTACGCTTTTGCACATTTGCAATACGCATATCATAGACGAAGGCGTACAATCAATTGCCGGCGAAGAGATTAACTATTTCGATGCGTTGGATAGCATGCTGCCTCCATTTGAACGTTATTTTTTCTTTTGTCGCTGGTTAAATCACTTTAATGAGTGTGATAAATATTTCTGGAAGACCTATACGGAAGAGGGTATTTGTTATACGTTTAATGGTCTAAAGCCAACAGATGTCTATCGCGAGAATACATATCAATATCAACACATGATAACTACACAAGTTTGGCATAATGAAACATCTTTATGGTCTTTGGAAAACGGTTATCATCCGGATAGTGGAATTAACACATATCCAGCACGCGTTCTGAGCGCAGGTTCACGGGCTGGCATTTTTATTGCGCTACAAAGTTTTAAACAAGAAGTCGATTATGCATGTCGCGGTCCGGTGCAAGGTTTTAAGGTGTTACTACACTCGCCGGACGATGTGCCACATGTATCACAGCAATTTGTACGGATACCTATGACAAAAGAAGTTTTAATTGCCGTCAAACCGAATATGATAACCACATCGGCCGGTATTGCGGAATATCATCCAACGCGACGTCAATGTTTTCTCACGCACGAACGTCATTTGCGTTTCTTTAAGACTTACACGCAAACCAATTGTGAACTGGAATGTTTAGCTAACTTTACGCTACATAAATGTGGTTGTGTTAAATTTTCTATGCCGCGCTCGTTGGATATGCCCGTATGTGGTGAAGACAAAATACATTGCTATGATCGTGCTGAAGATGATTTACTTATTCGCGAATTTCAACAGGGTGTAAAGCTTGAAAGAAGCGGCGGCCTAAACAGTGAAACTGCTTGCAATTGTATGCCTGCATGTACATCGCTTGTATATAATGCCGAAATATCGCAGGGTAATTTCGATTTGCAACAAATGTTGGACGCGAGCGAAGATACTGAATTTTTGGAAAATTATCCCGGTTCGGAGATGTCACGTCTGTCGATATATTTTAAGGAGAATCAATTTATTACATCGAAACGTTCGGAATTGTATGGCGTCACTGATTTTCTGGGCAATTGTGGTGGTATATTCGGCTTGTTTATGGGCTTCTCAATACTAAGCCTGGTCGAGGCAATTTATCACTTTACCCTGCGTTTCTGGTCAAATATGAAACATATGGCTAAGGTGCCGAAATAAATTAATAGTTAATTTGTTTGCAACATACCAAAATTTAACTTGGAATGAATGTTTAACAAACTATGTATGTTTTGTTATTTCGTAAATTTTTTTTTTTTTGTAATTATTTATCGTATATTCATTTATTTATTGTTTTTAAGAGTAGCTTATTTTTTAATTTGCAATTATTATTTAGATTAGCTGTAAATTGTTTATTATTAAAATTGTTAAATATTGTATCATAATCATTTTTTTACCCTTTTTCCTCTTAGCGACTTGAATGTTAGAATTCATTGGTATTATCGCACCTTTGAAGCCAATCACAATCATTTGTGCGAACGAGTATACTTGTCCTCTACACACATAGAACATTTGATACATATAAAAAATCAAATTCAAAAAGGTTCACAGGACCGGTAATCTGGTTATCATTTTATTATTACCATTTTATAATAATAAAATAAGAGTGTTGACACATTTTGAATTTATGTGATTGGCAATTGGCTGAATGCGTGTAATGTGATTGATTTTTTGTTTGTTTTGTTCAAATCTGGCAACTATACTTTACTCCATCTGGCAACCAATAACTTGTATCTTCCCGCGCTAAACACTTCAGACGCCCGAGCGTAAACGCTTTGCAAGTAATTATAGATATATATGTGTAACAAATAAATATTTGCACCATTTACGAATTTAGATTTGCAAATATTTAAATCTATATTGCATACAATTGACACAGATTGTATTTGTGCGCATATAAATTATAAATAAATAATAAATACAAGTACGACAACCTGCATACGCTTTGTCGTCGTCGTCGTCTCGTCGTTGCTGTCGCAGTCGTAGAAATACAATTTGTTCGTTCTTTTTTGCTCTCTTTTTAAAGCGGTCTTCGTCGCGTGAAGATTGTTGAATTTGTTTTCTGCGATATTATTATTTTTTGGTATCGTTTTGCAAATTACGTATTGTGCGCGCAACGTAAAATTTGTGCAAACGGAACGGTAGACATCTTGAAATATTGTGCATACATCATATAACGAGGAAACAAATACAAAATAATTTGTACAAAAAATGGCAGCAGATCAAGCACAATTTCAACAGCTTTTGGGTTCGCTGCTGTCCACGGACAATGATGTGCGCCAGCAGGCTGAGGTGGGTATTATACACAATATACAATACAATGACATAAAATTACTGAAAGATATTCGTTTTTTTTTTTTTTTTTACAATTACATACATAACAAACTGCGCAAATTAAATAAAAATATACATATAAAATTATTTCTGGGAAATTCTATTGAGGCAAACACGCGGGCATGTGCATTTTTTTTCTTTCTTTTCTTTTAAATTAATCATATTTTTCGCTCTCACTGACAAAAAACGTGTTTTTTCATTTGCCTCGCACATTGCACGTTTGCTTATGTGTGCGCGTGTGTGTGTTAAGTTTCTGAGTTGCTCTTTTTATAAAAGTACAAGTTTGTATTGGTTACCAAAAAAGAAATAAAATAATACAAAAAAAAAGCATGGCAGCGACCACCTACAAAAAAATTATGACAAAGAAATTATCACACAAATACATAGACAGGGCAAATAAATATGTTTATTTTGAACGTAAAATACTTTTTATTTCGCAAAAAACGGAAACAAAGGACAGGTGTAATCACAAAGAAAAATTATAATGAAGAGAACAATATGACGCATATTTAGAATGCAATTCTCTTTAGCTTTGTTGTTTTTTTTTTGCAACAATTTTTCTATTGATCGCCAGGTGCGATAAGATAGAAATAATGTTTGCGAAAATATGGCGCTACACCCCACCCACTTGACGACAGCAGCACACACACACATGACAACTAAACATATATGTAAAAATTATATTTGCATTTATATACATACGTACATATGTATATACATCCAAACAAACATACATATTAGAAGAAGATAGGCACACGCACGCATCATCATCCAACATCATTGCACGGTATACTATTTACGTTGACCTTGATACCCCGCTGTGCCAGTCGGCCGCCCTATTTGCCACCACCGCCGCCGCCCACACAAAAAATAATGTGGAAAGTGGCTCTTGTTTATACATACATACATGCTTATGTACATATGTGTGTGTGTTTTGCCTTAACGCTGACGCTACACAAAAGTAATTTAATTTTTTTTTTATTTTACGTTGTTACTTAAATTTAACTGATTTTATTTTTTTTTTTTCGTTTTCTGCTTGTTACATATTAATGCGGCGCCATCGCATTCCACGTTTATTCTACCTCGTAGGATGCCTACAACAATTTGACACGCGAGGTTAAAGTAACACACTTGTTGGGCACCATACACAATGGACAACAATCGGAGGAAGCACGTCAGATGGCAGCAGTCTTATTGCGTCGTCTATTTACATCCGAGTTCTTGGAATTCTACAAGGAGGTGAGTAGGGCATATGATTACCTACACGTGCGCTTGCCGCAAAGTGTTAATTTTTCCAGATTGTGTAGGAAAATCAATTACAGCTTTACTATCGGAATTTACACGTAGTTGCTAGATGAAAACAATCAAAGCTTCTATATGTTTTAGATAGAAAACTATTACTACACCGTATTACAGTATTTGTACTTTGAAAAGTTCGATAAAGGTGAAAACTAAATAAAGACTCATCGCGAGGATATAGTCACCATATCTTTTCTTCATGTTCCATGTTTTTAAGTAATGGCCACAGATAGACGTTAACCACAACTCTCCGCAGAGGTTTGCTTCTCAATCGTTAGTGAAAATCGAAATACGAGAACAACATCTAAAGTACTCAACAAGTTCGTTGTCTTCTACTCAAAAAAATCGTACTGACCTTTCGAGCTATTTTTAAATATGTATTTCCTTTTTGATAACTTTTCTTAAATGTGCATATATTTCCTTCCTTCTAAATATACAGATTCCAGCTGAATCGCAAAACCAATTGCTACAGCAAATTTTACTCGCAGTGCAGCAGGATGTAACACCGAATTTACGCCGAAAAATATGCGAAGTTGTAGCAGAGGCTGCGCGTAATCTTATTGATGAGGATGGCAACAACCAATGGCCCGATGTGCTACAATTTTTGTTCCAATGTGCTAACTCACCAACGCCCTCAATTGCAAGAATCTGCATTACGTATCTTCTCGAGTGTACCAGCAATATTTGGTAATCAGAAGCAACAATATATTGACTTGATTAAGCAAATGTTGGCTAAGAGCATGGAACCCACTGCTGATGCTGAAGTACGCGTACAGGCAGTACGTGCCGTTGGTGCCTTCATATTGTACCACGACAAAGAAGAATCGGGCATTTTGAAGCATTTCAGTGATTTGTTGCCGCGTATGATTGTTATTACTGGTGAAACTATAGAGGCGCAGGATGATCAATGTTTGTTGAAGCTTTTGATTGATATGACCGAGAATTGCCCAAAGTTTTTGCGTCCGCAATTGGAATTTATATTTGAGATTTGCATGAAAGTTTTCAGTTCGCAAGACTTCGAAGATAGTTGGCGTCATCTTGTATTGGAAGTGATGGTTTCATTGGCCGAAAATGCACCTGCTATGGTACGCAAGCGCGCAGACAAATATGTTGTCGCACTTATACCGTTGATCTTACAAATGATGACTGATTTGGATGAAGATGAAGATTGGGCCACCGCTGATATTGTCAATGATGATGATCACAGCGATAATAATGTAATTGCTGAGTCTTCATTGGATCGTTTGGCTTGCGGCTTGGGTGGTAAGGCTGTGTTGCAGCATGTAATGAATGCACTACCAGCTATGTTGGGTAATGCGGACTGGAAACATCGTTATGCTGCACTCATGGCTATATCTGCCATTGGTGAAGGTTGCCACAAACAGATGGAGGCCATTTTGGATCAGATTATGGCTGGTGTTTTAAACTTTTTGCGTGATCCACATCCTCGCGTCCGTTATGCTGCTTGCAATGCTGTCGGTCAAATGTCCACGGATTTTGCGCCAACTTTCGAGAAGAAGTTCCACGAACAAGTAAGTAAAAGCTTTTATATTTTCTTTTTAATAGTTTTATATTTAAACTTTTAATGCTTTGTATCAGGTTGTACCAGGATTGCTTTCTTTGCTTGATGACGTACAAAATCCTCGCGTTCAGGCTCATGCTGGAGCTGCTTTGGTTAATTTCTCTGAAGATTGTCCTAAGAATATACTAACACGTTACTTGGATCCGCTGATGTCTAAATTGGAGAACATTCTCAGCTCAAAGTTCAAGGAACTTGTAGAAAAGGGCAACAAGTTGGTACTTGAGCAAGTAGTGACCACCATTGCTTCCGTCGCAGATACCTGTGAAAAGGAATTTGTTACGTATTACGATCGTCTGATGCCATGTCTGAAGTTCATTATTCAAAATGCTAATACGGAAGATTTACGTATGTTGCGTGGCAAGACAATTGAATGTGTCAGTCTTATTGGTTTGGCCGTCGGACGCGATAAATTCATTACCGATGCTGGCGATATTATGGATATGTTACTGAAGACGCATTCTGAAGGCGATTTGCCAGATGATGATCCCCAAACATCATACTTGATTACCGCTTGGGCACGTATGTGTAAGATCTTGGGCAAACAATTTGAACAATATTTACCGCTAGTTATGGGTCCCGTGATGCGTACTGCCGGCATGAAACCCGAAGTGGCATTGCTTGATAATGAAGAAGTTGAGGATATCGAAGGAGATGTTGATTGGTCATTCATCAATTTGGGTGAGCAGCAAAACTTTGCTATACGCACAGCCGGAATGGAAGATAAAGCATCAGCTTGCGAAATGCTTGTTTGCTATGCGCGTGAACTGAAGGAAGGCTTTGCCGATTATGCTGAGGAAGTTGTACGTCTAATGGTACCCATGTTAAAATTCTACTTCCACGATGGAGTACGCACTGCTGCTGCAGAATCTATTCCATATCTATTGGATTGCGCCAAGATTAAGGGTCCACAATATTTGGAAGGCATGTGGCTTTATATTTGCCCCGAGTTAATTAAGGTGATTACGACCGAGCCAGAACCAGATGTACAATCGGAATTGTTGCATTCGTTGGCGAAGTGTATTGAAACTTTGGGTCCGAACTGTTTGAATGATGAAGCGATGAAACAAGTTTTGGAAATCATTAATAAATATGTTGTTGAACATTTTGAACGTGCCGACAAGCGTTTGCAAGCGCGTGCCGAGGAGGATTACGATGATGGTGTAGAGGAGGAATTGGCCGAACAGGATGATACAGATATTTTCATACTGTCGAAGGTGGTCGACATTGTGCATGCACTTTTTGAAACGAATAAGGCACAATTTTTGCCTTATTTCGATCAGGTAGCACCACATTTTGTTAAATTGCTTGATCCCACTCGTTCACATGCCGATAGGCAGTGGGGCTTGTGTGTATTCGATGATGTAATTGGTAAGTAGTAAGAATTGAAAGCATCAAAGTATCCAAATATAATATAAATATTTTTATATTTTTTTAGAATTCTGTGGTCCAGCATGTGCACCCTATCAACAGGTATTTACGCCATCGCTCATGCAATATGTAGTAGACAAGTCTCCCGATGTACGTCAGGCTGCTGCCTATGGTTGCGGTGTCTTGGGACAGTTTGCTGGCGAACAATTTGCTCTTACCTGTGCACAGGCCATTCCATTATTGGTGCAAGTTATTGCCGATCCGAAGAGTCGCGATGATGATAACATCAACGCCACAGAGAACGCCATTGCAGCCGTTACAAAAATTCTCAAGTATAACAAATCTGCGCTTACTAATATCGATGAAATCATCAACCTTTGGTTCACATGGTTACCCACAACTGAAGATGCAGAGGAATCGACGCATATATATGGTTATCTTTGTGATTTAATCGAAGGTAATCATCCCGTCATACTTGGCGCCAATAATTGTAACCTGCCACGCATTGTCTCCATTATTGCAACCGCCTTTAGCGCTAATGTGCTTGAACCAACAAGTACCGAGGGTACACGCCTGCTGACTATTGTTAAACAAATTGAGTCAAATCCAGAAGTAATGCAAGCTTGTGCCAGCACATTAACTGCTGAACAACAGCAAGCACTGCAAGAAGCATACAGAGAATTAGCAAATTGTCCTGCAGCTTAAAAAGTGTTTTTAAACATTCTCGAAACCTTCGTCGCCATCGTCGTCGTCGTTGTCAATGACTATATTTCGAGCAGCAACTATATTAATGAAAGATATAACTATTTATATGCTTTATGTATATGTATAGATACAATGCAGATATCTATATGAATACATGAACTATATAATTGTAATTGCGGTACTAATTGTTAAGAAAACGTTCTTCTCTTTGTCGAAATACATATAATTTTTTTTTATATTTCATAACGATTTATGCTCTTGGAATCTGTTATGAAATTGGAGAACGTAAAAATTGTGACTTCAGCTTGAGCAGTTTCCTTTTTTTTTAATTAAAAGAAAAAAATATTTATTTGGTATATGTTTTTTTTTTTCGCTTAAGCGAAATTTCCAAAATATATTGATCATAAACTAAACGTTAAACGATTATAAATATATAATTTGCAACGATTATTTTTGACTGTACATGAAAAATCACGATATAAATGTATTTAAAAAATAAAAAAATATATAAGATACAATAAACACATTTAAACGAATCATATATAATTTTTTAAGAGTTTTTTTTTATTTAATGTGTGTACATCAGCCTACTATAGAATACAACTAAATATACAATGTGCACTTTATTTTAAATTTATTCAAATCACAGTAATTTTATATGATTAGAATAACAGGACGAGGTGGAGAGCAGCTATAGACGTCCTATGACCCATTAGGGTTTCAGGAACCGAAGAAGAAGCGAATAACTGTTCCACTTTATTTATGTGCACACTCGCGGTTTAACAGTGTAAGTAAGAATATAAACCGAGTAAGTTATTCATTCTCTGTGGCATATATTCAGTTATATTGAGTTCTACTCTAAGGTACACGTTGTGCATAAAGAATTAATTTATGTGTGTGTACATTTTTTTATGTAATTGAATGTGCATGGATGTGCTTTTTCTAACAATTCTCACATTTCTCAGCAAAGAAAAAAACAAAGATATTCAATTTAATTTTTAACTTTTATTATGGCTGGATATGGTTGTGCAAACAATCATGTGTGTACTATTAAACTTATAAGAAAAACTAATGGAAATTTAAAGCGCTTTTTCCTTAAGACTACGTAAATCTGGATATAGTGATCCAGCGGTAATATAATGAGATTCATCGTGACGCAGCGTACGTTTATAATCATCGACAACAGCTTCACCGGTCTTTTTCACCATTTTCTTGGCGATGCCCTTTGGCGTAATGTAGTTAACATTCTGACTGACAACAAAAGCATTTCCAACAGTATCAAATGTGCCGGCAGCCACATTACCCGCCGATGCGCCATATTTATGTTCAATTATTTTAACGGAATTTTCGCTTAAACTATTGCCCAATATCTTTGCAGAAGTCTCCAGGCCATTATAGACTGTAGTAAAACCCTCAACAGCGCCTGCAGCAATTGTCATAGCGCCTTCCATTTTACTATTTGCCTCTGCGCTATCTAAGCCAAAACCCTTTTGCAGCAAACGTGAACCTTGTGTTTGTATGTGTGGTGCCATATAACGTCCAATTGCTAAAGAAGCGCTGCCCACTTTGCCTGCAACCCAACCGGTAACACCAGCCGCAGTGTGTGTTACTTTTTGTGCTACTTCTACAGAAGTCTGCAACGATGTGGGCACCGGTGCAACATCTGCTGGTGCTGCATTCATTTTCGAGATTAAATATGGTGTACTTTTTAACATTAAATTTCCAGTTTTTTTCAGCACCTTTTACTAGATTTCGTGCTATAAAATCTGCAGCGCAAACAATATGTTTCGAAACTTGTTGACTTGTATCACGTTGTGGACGTGGAGATTTTATTTCATCAATGGTGCCAGCGAGTACCGCCTCAAGAAGATCGAGAAAAAATTGCTGTAAATCGGCAAGTTGTTCCTGCTCATCGCCTGCATTTGTAAGCGGCACATGTGGTTTGGTTATCATAAGCCCAAAAGCATTACCCGGCGTAATGGTTTCCATATCGGGTAATATGAATGCGCCGTAATCGGTGCGATAGCAATGTGTTACGCTCGGTATTAGTGTATAAATCCAGATCAGATTATTAGTATGCGATGTAACAGCAGCTGCTTCCTCAATTTGCATATCTTCTGCTGGTATGGCACATTGTATAAAATAAATTCCATTCAAATATTTCCATTGTCCACCAACAGTAACCATAACCAATGACATGGATGTATCTCGAGATAATGCTGTCACAGCGCCATTCGATTCGATTCTATAGAGTTTAACTTGCGCTTGAAATAATGTATCAAATTGTACTGATTCAGCGGTATCTGGCGCTGCAATGAGTTGTCTTAATCCTGTAGACATTTCTTTATATGTTTTTGTTGAACCACTTGCATCGGTAATATCATAAAAAGTGGCTGGATTATCTGCTAAGAGCGGACGTCGCTTTATAGCTGGTTCAATGCATTCTTGATCTTCCGTCTGCTCCAACTGCTCCTCAGCGACAACAGCTTCTGTATCGATGGGTGCCATTTTAGTGCGTAACACTTTCAATCTGTATGTGATTTCATTTTTGGCGCTTTTTAATTTTTGTATATAGTCGCAGGCATCTTGCCACTGTTGTTCCACGTCATTTAAATCATCCGGTAGACCAACGGGTATAGAAAAAATGTCATCAATCATTTTTAAAGCCTTTTCATAGGTATCAATTGCTTCTGCCAGTTGTTCTTGCTCCTCAAAGCTGACTGCTTTGTCGACTTTACACATAGCTTCTTTGTAGGCCAAACGTATGGTCTCGTAGGCCTCCAAAAATTCCGTTTCGGATGACATGGTTAAGAGCTGTAATTTAAATAAATATTAATTAGTGAAATTCAACACAAAGATGACTTAAAGACGCCGCTTTAGGCACGGCTTCAAGCACATTCTACCTCTTGCCCCCAAACGATTAACTTGAACTAGGTCATATTAGCTTTCTTGCCATGAGCAGTCTCCACAAAAAAGGGATTTGCTACTAATCTATTTCTGTTCAGTATGTCAACGTCATAATTTCACAGATAATGTAGCTCACTTGGTACCCATATTATAGTCTATTTTAAAGGCTAAAAAAGGAAATTATATAAATGTACTTTAATCCAAACTAAATCCATCTTGTTTAGAAGATGTGCGTTTTATGACTGCCGGCAACAAATGCCTTGGTTGCCCGTCAAGCATGTCAAGTTGGGCAACAAAAATTAATTGAATCTTTGCCAAGTTTTTGGGCCGCTACAAACAGGAAATATATACAATTTAATTATGACGCATGCAATGCCAGCTGACAACGGGTATGTTCAGCTGCTCTTACTTTTTATTTTTTTTTAATTTTACGCAAATTAAACTTTAATTTCATCACAAAAATGCAATTAAGCCATGACGTGGCTTAGATATTTCTAGACACTTGTTGGTTCTATTTTTCTTTAAGCAAAATGATAAATGTACTTACGATCTTTGGACGTTTAGTAATCTGTTGGCTTTTTGTTTTAGAACTTCTTATCAGTCTTCTTATTTGCTTTACTTTTTTTTTAAAGTCAAACCAAGTGCAACCAATTTGTTCATGCTGTGCACTTGGATGCTGACTAATTTAAAATAAAACTTTGATCTATTTACAATGCGCATGCACACACAAAATATTGTCAACAAAAAAAAATAAAACAAGCCGACGTCATAAATGATTAAGCAGCGCGTCTGTAAACAATAAACAATTTGCTCCTTTTTTTTTAAATAAAAACCTAATCGATTTTAGTGAAAAGTCTAAAGTTCAGATTTGTCTGTTGTATGCAAAAAAAAAAATATATAATGCTTTAATTTAATATTTATTATTTTAAGATAAACTTAATAAAAACAAATAGCAAAGAAATTGAGCACGTGCTGTGCACGTAAATAACTTTGTAGATAAAAAAGATTCGATAAAAAATAAATAACAATTGCTTATCGCAAACGTACGACTTATCAGCTTTTTTTTTTTTTTTTTGCTTAACAGTTTTGCAAACCTTGAGCAAATATTTATATCACAACAGCTGTTCATGTTTACATTACTCATAACAGCTGTTGAACATGGAAGATATTGTGTTGCCGTTTCTTTTGAAATTTGCATTCAGTTGCGTTGCGTTGTAAAAAAAAACAACTAAATAAATGCATACATAAAATATTTTAGATTCTGCGGCATATTGAGGTGAAACTCACACACCAAAAACAAATTTTGCACTTATGCATAAATTTAAAACAGTATACCATGCGTATGTGCGAAAGAGAAAAAAAGCTAAAACGCTTGGCATGAAATATTAAAATGGGTCGAAACAACGCTGGTTGGTAAAAAAAGTTGCTGAAAGCTGTATTTAGCAATAGAGGCTATCATAAACCATAAAAGTAACTAAATACATTTTTTAATTTTTTCCCTTAACATTGACACACTGTGCACAGCTGATTTTGCGCTTTCGTTGTTTGTTTAGTTATTTATTTAGCTATGGCGAATTTGGACTGGTAAAGAAAAAATCGAAAAACACTTGAATATTTATAACAAATAATTATAATTTTGTATAATTTGCACAGGACATGTGTGCCACGCAGCTATGAAGTTACTAAAAACTTTCTGCAAGGTTATCGAACCTATGAACATCCGCTGAAGCTGCAAACGGTGACGGTAATTGGCATTAAACTAGAAAAAAGTGATATAAACATAAAAAATAATAATATTACAATAATAGGTCGTAGATAGTAAAGGTACACGTCCACCAAGTCTTGGCAGCAATGCGAGCAGTCGTTCTTCAAGCATGTCACTACTGGTGGAACCATTGGGTAGTGCAATGGATGGCACTGATCCACTTTCACAGTTTGCGCGACAGGAACAAGAGTTGAAGGATCCATTATCACAAATGGCTAGTGAATATGTAAGTAGAACGAATAAAATTTCAAAAAAAAAAAAAAAAAAATTTATATTTACATTACAGGAAGCACCCTTAAGACGCCGTGAGAAGCAACCAGTCGATGATAATGCACTCAATTGGAGTACACGACGCTTGGGTATACTAAATAAATATACAACATCAGAGAAACTATCGCTATCGACAAGTTTCCTGTGCACCGGTGGCGCGGACGATAATGGTGCTGCTAATAGTAAGCTTATAAAATAATACGAATATATTTATTATTAACTGCTTTCTGCAATTTCAGTCAAAGCACAGACCGTTGTAGCCGATAAAGTTAAGTATCGTTTGGAACAATTGGATAACTTTGACGATGGCAGCATGCGTCATATGATGGATTTAACGCAACAAGAGTATATACAACGTTTTGAAGAGCTTAAAAAAGAACTAATACAATCCTGGAATAGTGACCAGCGTGTCAAAGCACTTAAGATAGCAATACAATGTGCCAAAATGCTAGCCGACACGTCTGTGCTGCAATTCTATCCTAGTCAATATGTGCTAATTACTGATATATTGGACACATTCGGTAAATTGGTATACGAACGTTTACGCACTAAAGCAGCAGGTGCAGTCGGCGCTAGCGCTGCAACGCTGGAACGTGAACGTGAGAGTGCACGTGAGACATGTCAAAATTGGTTCTTTAAAATTGCATCCATACGTGAATTGCTGCCGCGTTTATATGTCGAAATGGCAATAATAAAATGTTATGGATTCATATCAGATAAGTGAGTACTGAGTTGGTCAGCAAGTTGTTTAGCATATAACCTTTTATATTTGTATTATTTTTACAGCAGTGAATTTGAAGTAGCACTCTTGCGTCTTACAAAAATGCTACGCGGCATAGCGGATCCATTGGTGTCCACTTATGCACGTTGCTATTTAGTGCGTGTGGGCGTTAAGGTGACACAATCGAAGGAATATATACGCGAAAGTTTTCGTGACTTCTTTAGCGTTTATCAAATGGTAAATGGTACCCAATTAAAATAAAAAATTTCATCAAAAGTTTACCTTTTACGTTTAATTAAGATTTTTAGATACTCGGCACGTTTCAATTTACATCCGGAAATCATTACGCCCGGCACTTATCTATCACTTTTTACACCCTCATTGGATTATATGTTGCAAGCTCTTGTGCATAAGTGTGATCTATATACGGAAGAGATATTTAATGAGTGCAAAGCGCTGAAGAATAAGTTAGTATATTATTCTGTACCCGTTAAAGTCAGAGATCTCGTACTCGAACTTTCTACTTTGACACTCTAATTATTTTACTTTTAGCGGTCCACTTTTGGTTTCTATATTGAATGCATTTAAATCGGAATTTATTGCTGCCAATGCTGTTGATTTTATACAATTACTTATCGACTCAAATACGGTGGGTATATCGAAGGGACAACTCTTTCGTGCGCTGGGCAGTTGTGTTAGTCGTTGTGCACCGCTACAATCACAACGTGTTGACTTTCTGAATACAGCATTTCAAGTTATTAATACATTTACGGATCCAAATGAGTATATAAACTGTATCGAAACTTGGGCACCATTTGTTGCAGAGAATTTTACCGTAAGCGTTGAAAACTTTGCCATTTATAATTATTTTCTATAGCCATTAACTGATTGCAGATACATGAAATTAATCGTTTTCTCGGCGACGTCAGCGCACGCATGAGCGTTGGCAAAGCTTACGAAAAACACTACACACAGCTCCAGTCCATATTGGATAAGATTATGCAGCACTGCAAGCATATTGATTTACTGCTCATACAAGATAACTTTTTTTCCATATTTGGATCTTTTTCATAAAGAATCTGCCAAAATTGATGTTTGTAAGAATATATTAACCGTATACAAACAACATAGCTCGGAAGAGTACACATACAATGCTGTAGTTACAAATGCGCTGATGTATTTGGGTAAAATATTAAATGATTCGGTTAATGCACTCACTGTCGATGATGAACGTCGTCAGATTTCACAGCTTATAAATAGTTTCATAACTAAAATACATTTCGGACGTGACTTTGAACAGCAATTAAGCTTCTATGTAGAGGCACGTGGTACATTTGCTAATCTGGATGCAGTCTATATAACATTAATCCATGCAGTTAATAAATTAGCCATAGAAACTTATCAATTAGTTAATGGACAACATACGCGCAAAACTGCGGCGTTTGTCAAGGCATGCATTGCATATTGTTATATAACTATACCGAGTATAGCTGCCGTGCAACAACAAATGGATTTATATTTATTAAGCGGACAAGTAGCATTGTTAAATGTTTGTCTGGGACAAGCAGACGATTGTTTTGAAGCAGCATTGTATTTGGTAAATGAATTACCGGCGACAGTTGAGGTCGAAGGCAAGCCGAAGAGTTTGGAAACTTATTTAGTGACATATTTATGCAATATGTTGGCGACATTAGTTGTTGTGCCGGATAGTCCCGAACAGGGTGTACTCTATTTTTTACGTCTACTACTTGATGTACTAAGCAAATATCCTTTTAAAGCAAACAGCGCTGGACCAGTAACAGTTTACTTACATGCATTGGATATGCTGTATGTGCAGAGTTTGGAACAATTTCCGTATCATATACCCAATGGTGGGTTGTGTTCAACTCTTTTAATCATAATATTTCAATAAAATTCTTTATTCCAGTTGTTTCCAATGATGAACTCTATGGACACGATCAAAAATTTCTTGCTGAGGTTAATAATTTATGCTGCCAGGTAATTGATGCTATTTTAATACAACTAAAAACACTCGGTGCAGCACAACAAATGCGTACACAGGCAACATTAGCTTTGGATTTGTTTTTTACGTATTGTACGCTATGCAGATTTAAGCAAAGAGAAAACATTTCAATTGGGATTGAATCTCTGGTTATTAGCTTATAAATCGGAAAATCAGTTGGATCCGAAATTAATTGTATGTGTTGTGCTTTCATTTTAGTTTAGAAATATTTTTATAAAATTTTTTTATCTTTTTTTTTTGTAGCCGCAAACACTCAAAAGCGTCGAGGAAGCATATAAACTGGTTAAGGATAATAACTCACAACGTGCACAGTGTATTGCCAAATTGCTTATGCGCATGCGCAACAAATAGAGCGATCGCGTTCGTTTTAACGAATTTAGTCATACGCATTTACATATATGTAGTGTCTATCCTATAAATATTTAAAAACCTGTATTGTATTAAAAAAAAACTAGCTTAAGTTTTTAGCGGAACTGACAATTATATACTCGTATCAATATTTTAAAAATAAAATTATATTCAGCCTTATTGTTGTGTATTTCATGCTTAACGACTTTATTTGTAATAGTTTTCAGGAACGTCGCATTCAAACGGCATATAGCAAAGGACAAAGGAACGGACGTACAGGCAGACAGACAAGTTAATATTATCTCGCAATTCGATGTTTTCGCTTCAGACACGCATTGCATTGCAACTTTTTTTACTTTATCTGCTCTTATATGACACATTCTCTTAACCTTTTTATCTTGCAATTGGAACAATGAAATTAAAAAATAAACACTCAAATATTTTTTTATACCATTTAATATATTTATTGGTTTATTATTTTACCTATAACTCATTATTTTAATATAGTTTTTTTTTCATATATATATAAATAGTACACATACAAACATAAATAGAAATTCTCCAACTCCTGTTTTACAAATATTCAAAATTTAAACTTTTGAATAAATATACAAAAATTTCAATGCATTTCAGTTTTTAATAGATTTTAGTACAACTAAAATGCGCTTAACATCAAAAAATGAGCTAATCGGTGTACATAATTTGCATATAATTAGAATATTAATAACATTACTTAGATATTTATTACTTTATTTCATATATAAAATATTTATGCACTAGAAGTGTATTCACTTTTCTTTTTTTTTTGAACGGTGCAAAATGACTAAATGTTTTATGTTGAACAAAGACTAAAATTTTTAACTGAGCTGATTTTTTAGGATGTATTTTGGGTGAGAATTATTAATATACAACATATTATATTTAAATATATTTTTATATATGATATGTGCATTACAAAAAGAAAAATAAAAAATAAATAATAATAATTTAACAAATTTACAAATGAGAAAAAAAAAACTTATTGGAATGATGCAACAGAAAATTTTACAATTTCTTTTTGTTTTTTGATTTTTTTTTTTTTTGTTTTTGTTTCTTTTAAAAATGACTAAAATATTTATAGAGTAACAAATCATGTGCAGTTTATGATAATGATTAGTTGGACAGTTGCCTAAGTGATTAATTATATAACATTGACACATTAATAATAATGTTATTGATGATGATGATGCTGTGAAGCTGGTTTGATAGACTAATAGACAAAGGCATTTTTTGGATAAATATTTTGGTCAAAATTTGCTTTGGTTAGCACCACGAGAAGAAAGGACTTTTATTCTGGAAGCGCTGCGTAAACGAGAAGAAACGATTGCCACTGGAACTAGAAGTAAAAAAAAAAAAAAATGTTAAATTAAAATATTTAAAAAAAAAAGAAATAAAACACAAACCGTTCTACAACTACAGCGGGCATTTGCACTAATTGTACTGGTGATTTGCCATCCTTAAGCGCTTGTGTTAGATTCAATATTTGGCCACGCATCACAGACATCTGACGTTCGAATAAACGCTTATCGAAGCCGCGATCCTGCTGCAAGTGGCAATGAAAAATGTTTCATAAAGTTAAATCAAGATTTGATTATTTCAAAAAAAAAAAAAAAAAAAAGCTAATAATATAAAATACAACCATAATTTTTGTACATATTAATATGCTGTTAAGTCAATAGCGAGTTGCACACTCGGTAGCTTTGATATGAGTGATTATAGTACACAGTATGTATTTAGTTGTACGCACTATCTCTTCTTCTAAAATACTAACCTGAAAAAGATAGAGCAATTCCGTACAAATCTCTTCAACAAAATTCATGTCGGAGAGTTGCGGCAGTACCAGCTGCCTTGTCTCCTCACTGAAAGGCACCTTTGCTTGTGGCAACCAAGCCCAGTGATATGGATATGCACGCCATGAATCCGGATGTTTAAATGGAAATGCTAAACCATTATCAATAGCAGCAATAAGTATTTCCGGCGATTCAACAATATCCCAATCAAGTGCTGCTGTTTGTGGTGCTGCTGCTGTTGCTGTAGTTGCTGCTGTACCTGCTGTTGTATCCTTGCGACTTGTGCTCGGTTGTTCATCTACAGTTTCAGAACTGTCTACTGCTATAATATTCTCAACACTTTCACCGGCATATGGATCTGTTGCTTTATTTAACATATTTATATTCTTATCTGTACTACCCGTAGGTGAATCTAGCTTTATGATAGGCTCTTCATTCGTTGTTGTTGTTGTATTATTTTTATCTGCATTGGTTTGTGTTTCCATTAATAGCGTTTTACCACCGGTACCGGCCACTTGACTTTCTACACGTGCTGGTGTATAGCGTATTAACCAATTATCATTGCCACGATCTGTATTACGTATAATATAATCCAATACAACGAGACGTTCAAATTGCAATTGAAATGATTTAGCTAATTTTGGCGGTAGTGGTTCATTTTCAAAACGACGCAGCCAATAATCAGCGTCCTTATAGCCTTCAACGAATAGTTGAAAGGAACCAGTCTGAAAATCATAAAAAAAAAAAAAAAATAAAGTTAAATTTTTATGCTTTTAAATACTAAAGTTTTTTTACCTTTAGAGGCAAACTCATGCGATTAAAATGCGCTGATGGATAATGTTCCTTTATGCGTTTCTTGAGTTTAGCCTTTTGACGATCAATACGCGCATAATTGAAGCTCTCGGCGACCAGACGCACTACACGTGTTTTTGGTACAACATTTAAATTTAATTTACGATCAACCAAACTGGCGCCAGATTCTGATAAATAGCTGCAATAAAACAAAAATAATATAATAAATCAGAAGCGCATCTTTAAAACTTACAACTGCAAAACACTTACCCCTGATTTGGTATTAGACAAGCACGACCGAAACAGCAAGGACAACACAGCTTATGCATCCATTTAATCCATTTTGGATTCAATTTACCATATGGTTCCTCATCTTTTGGCTTAAACACAGCCAAAGTGCGCTATAATTAAAAAAAAAAAAAAAAAATAATATAAAAATAAAATAAAAAATAAAAAAAAAAATATTTAAAATTTCTGTACGACTTTGCTCCAAAAGCAAATACAAAAGTTTTAATTGTATTACTTCCCCTTTAAGCAGTCAAATAATAAGTTTTTCTAAGCGTTTTGTTTGAATACAACAACAGCCGCAAAACTTTGACGTAAGTTGTTTGTTTGCGAACGCATTTAATACACGAAATATTTTATAAAATATATGAAAAATGTACTTACACCTCCGGCATTTTTTACAAAATACGAGCCGCTGCTACCCTGATAGATACGCTCCGGCATAACACCTTGTTCAATGGCATATTCCGCTTGTGCAACAAATTCTTGAAAACCTGGATCATCTGTAAAAATATTTACAAAAAATAAAAAAGATATTTATTAAAATATTAATTGAAAGTTTTAATAATATATACATTTAAATAAATTTGTACGCAGCACCATGACACGACATTTAAAGCTTCGCTCTTTAAAACAATCAGAAGGACAATATAGCATTTGTAACACAAGTGCGTGTTATCCTTTGCGAGTTTGTAAGGCTTCTACGGTGCCATTGTTTGTGTACTTTGTTTGTACATTTTTCAGACAAAATTGCGTTCGTTTTATTTGTTTCCAATTAGATTATAAATATTTAATATTTTAATGAAGGGTTCAAAAAACACTTGAGTACATATAGACTCGTATGAAAAACTTCTTTAAAGAAAAAAAATAGTTTCATAGTACACTGAAAAGAAAAGTGTTCCAAAAATATCCGACCTAAAACTCATAAAAAACATTTAACATTTAACGTATAAAACCACAAACTTGGAATTTAAATGCCTCTCATCTCTTATCAGGCGAGGATTAACCCACAAAGAAAACATTAGGGTTTTGCTTATTACAGAAATCCTTTGCATATTACGCACAGTGTACCAGGTATGGCATTTAATTTAAAAACACTTGTGCCTTCAGTAACGCACGCAATTGCAAATTTGTGTTACACATTTTTATTTTTATTTTTACCATTAAATTGCGCCGCAGCCGGTTGTGTTTGGTACTCAATGGAATTGAGACTAGTCATTGAAATATTTTGCACTATTGAATCCATTTGAGATTATTTTTTACATGCGTATGTATGAGTATAGTATATAGTATAGAAATCACTGCACTTAAAAGAATCAATAAACTTGTGTGTCTCGTCCTTGAGCTATGGCAAACACAATTGAAGTCTTACAAAAGTAATTGCAATATTTCTATGATTTAATTAGAACTATTTCTTCTTTTAAGTTTAAGTTTTTGCAAAGACAAAATGCTACGTTTCAACTTTTAATAGTGACAACTGTTTGACTAAATGTACGCAGCATTTGATTTTGTTGTTGTCGTCTGCAATGTATCTGAAAACAGCATTCAACTTCGGCAACAAAAACGATGACGAAATAGAAGCGCATTTTATCATTCGGCGTGTTTCGGTAGTTCCCAGCCTCAGCCTCAAATAGAAGGGAATGCACATACACATACACATGTACGCATAGCGTATGAGTAATCTCATTTGAAGAAGCATTGCTTATTGCGGTTATTTATGTGGTTAGTATATGCAGCTACATTACCCCGTTCCAGTTTATGCTAATCGTAATAGATATGTCTGTCTGTTTGCGGTATGAAACCAATTTTCGAGGAATCTAAAAAAAGGTAGATATACTTAATATAAAATGGAGATTCGCCTGTAGATTCAGTCAATAGAATTCATCACATTCCTTTGATAACCCAAATTTTTATACCCTGTACCCAAAGGATAAAAGGGTATATTAAGTTTGTGCGAAAGTTTGTATCCGACAGAAGGAAGCTAGATAGACCCTATAAAGTATATATATTCTTGATCAGCATTGGAAGGTGAGTCTGTTTGTCCGTCCGTCTGTCTCAGAGACTATAAGACATAGGGCCACCATATTTAAAACTTAAACTCTTCTAAGCCGTCAAGTGTGCACTTGCAAACAGTTTTTCTCTAGCCCCCTTTTTAAGGGGTACCCCCATACAAATCTACCCCGAAATTGTTAGTTTTTGCATAAAATCGTGATTGTTTCTTATTCTAGGAAGTTTTAATTTGGTATAAATTATGTCTATGATAGTCCCAATGAAATATCCCAATAAAGGTTGGGACCAACCAAATTTTAGGTATAGCCCCTATACAAA
Source organism: Leucophenga varia (assembly GCA_018903435.1). Lineage (NCBI taxonomy): Eukaryota > Metazoa > Arthropoda > Insecta > Diptera > Drosophilidae > Leucophenga > Leucophenga varia. Next base: position 314,494 of record JAEIFJ010001870.1, read on the forward strand.
TGTTCTCTAAAATTTTGCGTTTTTTGACACAAAAACGTCATTGTTTCTTATTCTAGGAAGTCTAAATTTAGTATAAATTATGTCTAGAATAGTCCCAATGAAATAGACTAATATGGTTAGATCCAACAAAATTTTAGGTATAGCCCCCATACAAAGGTATACCCGATTTTTAAGTTTTTGTATGAAAATTCAATTCAATGAGGTATGGTAGTAAAATAAAACCGATCTTAAGTTTCATAAAGATTGGGTACAGAGTATCTTGCAGTCGGAGCATACTCGACTTCAGCATTCGTTCTTGTTTTAATTGTTTACTTTTCAGAACCATTAACTTCCAAGATTTTCGCGATATTTTGATTTTAAAACTTAAAAAAAATCGTGCTTCATGCGATAGGGTTAAAATATCTCGAATTCAATGGATAATGTTTTAATTCTGAGCATAGATTCGTAGTCAGTGCACCAAAATACTTCGTCTTCCATACAAACCAACAGAAACTTTTGACTATGTATTTTATGTTACTAAATATAAATAAAAAAAAAAATTTAATTTTAATTTTAAAAACTCCACTATTTATATAAACCTTTTTTTTCCTAAATTTAGTAAGAAACACTAATAATATATACACAAAATTATGTTTTATATAGACTGTAGAAAAAGTATCTTCCAGTCTAGCACACTCGATTGCAGCAGCGTTCATTTTTGTTACCAATAAAATCGAAATTTTCGTTAAAATCAAATGCCAAATTATCCTGTTCAAATGGCCACGTCTGACATATGGAGAAAACATGTTGTATAAAATATTCTTGACTAGCGTTAAACGATATTGCTGGCGACGACAACATGGCGCAACTAAATGAAATGAAAATAACAACGCTACTTGGCGCCGTTGGGTGTCGTTGTACTATTTTCTATGGATAGTTTAAAATTTACATTCTTATCACAAAACTAACAGCGGAACTACATTACCATATAATTGTATAGACCATGAATTTATCAAACTTTTTTTTTTTTCTACTCGCGCGCTATGAAAAATCGAACAAGTTTCCACTTGCTACTTACACATATTCTTGAGCGGACAATTTGCACAATGACAACGTGGTCGCTCAAATTTAACTGTAACGGTATCGTTTGAATCATTTGCTATTGATGGTATATTTACAACGTAGGGTATTTCTGTTTCTGGATCCGATTCGAGATAATCCTTTTCGGCATCACATACTTCGGCACAGCAAATGCAATGATATTGCACTGAAATGGAAGCGGAAACGGTTGTAAGTAAAGATGTATCGCTTACTTGAGTGCCAAGCCCTTTGTGTTTTGTTTCCTGCTGCTGCTGTGCATTACCCACATTATTGTCGGATGGTGCTGGTGGTGGTTGTGGAGGCGTTGTGTTTGCAGTAACTGTATTTGTATTATTTTCACCGGTTACAATACTTTTAAAGCGTGATATAGCGCCCATTATTGGATTCGATATAATCGTTATAGGCGTTGTAACTGCTAGTAACGCTGCATATGGTATGGATAGTAAGACAGTTTGTTGTTGTTGACGTACAATTGCATTATTCGCTGTTGGCAGTGGCTCTTGTTGTGGTTGTGGCTCTTTTTGCATAAAATCTTCTACACTTGCGGTTGTTGTGCTATCCTTGATGTCCTCAAATATATTCGAATTCGAAGATATGGACTTAACATCATCATCATTACTATCATTATCATTAATATCTTTTGGTTTCACGTCAGACGACGACATTGCTGACAATACGTTTTTTTCTCGACTTTATAACATTTAATTTTGCACAATTTTTACTTTTTTGTAATTAAAAAAATAATCTATGTATATAATTTTTTTTTGGTGTTTTAAAATGTTAAGCATAGAAAACGAGAAAGCAAAACAAATATTTTTTGACAGAGTCAGCGTCGTAAAAGATTTGACATCAAATTACATGGAATCTACTTTATGTACTCCGTCCGAATATCAGTTGGATTGTCTGGAAACTATTTTCTTGAACTCACTTGAGATAGTTTGGCGTCTAGTGTACTACTTTAAATGCTTCATAAATTAATAGTATAACTTAATCTAAATAAAATTTACAGACTGCATGAAGAAACAAGAAAGAACGCTGAAGTCGAGTATGCTCGACTGCAAGATATCCTGTACCCAATCTTTATGAACCTTAAGATCGGTTCTTTTTTACTACAATAGCTCATTGAATTGAATTTTCATACAAAAACTTAAAAAATCGGGTCTTTCTTTGTATGGGGGCTATACCTAAAATTTTGTTGGACCTATTGGTCTATTTCATTGGGACTATCCTAGGCATAACTTATACTAAATTAAGACTTCCTAGATTAAAAAACAATGACGTTTTTATGCAAAAACTCAAAATTTTGGGGTAAATTTGTATGGGGGCTATACCTAAAACTTTGTTGGTCCTACCCATATTGGGATATTTTACTGGGACTATCATAGACATAATTTTTACTAAATTTGAACTTCCTAGAATAAAAAACAATGACGTTTTTATGCAAAAACCCGAAATTTTGGGGTACATTTGTATGGGGGGTACCCCTTAAAATGGGTCTAGAGAAAAACCGTTTGGAAGTGAACACTTGACGGCTCAGGAGAGTCTAAGTTTCAAATATGGTGGCCCTATCTCTTATAGTCTCCGAGATAATCTCTCTCATACGGCAGACAGCAGGACGGACGGACAGACAGATATAGCTAGTTCGACTCCCCTTCAGAGAATGTATATACTTCATAGGGTTACATACATTCGCACAAACTTAATATACTTTTTTATCCTTTGGGTACAGGCTATAAAAATGAATTTTTCTCCCTACGATTGTAATTAAAATCGCCAGAAGATGTTGTTTGGTGCTGTCTATTTTTTACTATTTACATAAATTATAAATTTTTTTTATTTACCAAAACGCTTAATTCGACAAAATGTGTCATTACAAAATGTTGAATCATCAAACAAGTTTCTATGCATCTCTTATCTTGCGGTTTCCCGCCTCTAATATAGAAAAAGCGATAAGCAAAATAAAAGCAAATGCCTTGTTAGCTATTTAAATACAGAAAAATTGAACATACAACATAAAGCAACTGCTGCATAGTATACACATTTTTCAGTAGTAGTATGGCTTCTCTAAGTGCGTCTAATACATAATTTTATACTACATATCGCATTACTTACCAAGAAACGAGTTTGTTGCAAGATCTACATGATCTGGATGACGATGAGATGCACCAATATTAACACGTTCATTTATTCTGCTATTACCAAGTAATGGCTGTGATTCACGATTATCCAGAGACATGCCTTCGTAATCGATTTCTGGCACTAAACAAATATCATCAATATCCTCGTGTGCAACAGCAGCGGCGGATATTAACGTTGTTGGATGTTGTTGTATCAAAGGTATACGATTATTTGTCGTTGTTGTCGTTGCTTGCGAACGTTTCGTATATGGACCCAATAATGTAAGCGGTTGCTTTAGTGGTGATTGTGAAGCTAACGTTGCGTTACGCTTTGGCGTTGTAAGACGACTACTTGCATCGCCGACTGCTCTCGCTGTTAATACATCAGCTTCTGCCGGCATAATTTTGCTATTATTACTATTCAGCATTTTCGTTGGTGTTGGTGTTGGCGTTGAGCTTGATGAGAGCGATATTATGCTGCCATTGTTGTTATTATTTTTTTGTAATAAAATTTCTTCTTCGTCGTCTGTTGCGCTGCCAATATCGCCGTAATTATTTAATAATAAAAGTGGACTTTGTTGTTGTTGTTTCAATTTCTTTTTTTCTTTGCCATTGCTTAGAAGATAATCAACATGATCGCCAGCATCATCGTTATGTTGCTCATTAACAACATCATTATCTTCATCTTCGCTTTCGTCGTCGTTGTCATCATCGTCGTCGTCGGTAACTGATAAGAGTATTTGTTCTCTTCTGTGTTTCTTTTTGTACGGCGTTTATTTGTCGTTGTTTTATTATTTACACCGATAGTATTAATCTGCAGAGATAGTGATAAACGTTATATGTAAATGCATTTAATTTTTTTGTTTTGTCATATTTACCTCAACTTTTGTAGTCAACTGATTAGACTCAAAGCCATTTAATTGAGCTGTTGCCCGCGGCGGCGTTAGCTGTGGCGTAGTTGTGCCATTTGCAAAGTCACCAATTAAGTCAACATCTTCCAATTGTACAAGCGGCTGCTCCGGACGAGACATAACGCTCTTTATGCTTTGCCTTGAGATTCGCAATATTTGATATGTCGTCTGCTTTTATTTGCCTTTGACCCTCAGACAGAAAAACAACAACAACCACAATTTTTTTTGAGGGAAACAAAGACAATGAAAAGAATTTTTTTCCTATGCGTATTTTCGTAAATTTCTATTGCGCGATTATAGTTTCTTTGCTCATTAATGCTTTATCTATTATAATAAAAATATAAATATTTTGATTTTTATTATTCGTATTTTGCACGCGTTTTTTTATAATTTAAAACGTTTTAATAATTATTGATTTGTACAACACTTGCGCCTGCTTTGTTAGACTGTTTAAAGTTTAATTATGCTAATATTTACTATTTAGTTGCCTGTATTTTAAGCTTTGGCAATAGAAAAAAATGCTTTTCTAATGCCAATTTTAAATTAATTAAACTAAAAAGAAAACTATGCGCAATTTCAGGCTTAATCACACACAACGATAATAATTCTGCTAATGCTATCTCACTCTTGCATTACAATACCATATGGCAAAAGCACAGCTGTTTGTGTGACAGAGTGTTGCCAACTTGTGATAAAAACATATGAGCTTGCTTATTAGTAAAAAAAAAAAACAATGAACTATTTATTTCATATTTATTTAATAATAATACTTCAATTGCATTAACGTTCTACATCATCAACAACATACTTTTGTGTCATATAAGCATTTAGTTTTTGTATATTTTCTAATACTGCGGTCAATTCACGTTGTATATTAGCGCTTTCTACAACATAATCCATACATTTTTTAAATTGTTCTGCTGCATTGCGTAGCGACATCGATGGCAGACGACTGAACCAATGCATTGGCTCTGGATAGCCTTCATCTTTATCAACTGCATGTTTTTCAAGAGTTGCTTCAGTACCGGCAATGGTATCTTTATTTTCTTTATCCTTTATGCGACATAATGCATTGAATTCGTTGCTATTTTCAGTTGGAATTTGTGCAATGCTGATGGCCATAGAATTTTGTTGAAAACGAGTCTGCGCTAGCGATAATTGTCCACTGGAAACGAGGCGTTCGATGTTAACGCGACACTTAGCTTGTTCCTCTATTAGATGTAGTGACTCCAGTAATAGTGCATCACGCAGACTACCCGCTTGTTCCTTGGCAAGAGTCATGGCTTTGTTGTATTAAAATAATTTATATTATTCGTGATAACGTTTAAATTTGATTTGGATTCGTAGCAAAATAAAAAAGTCAAAGTTTGTCATTCAGCGGGAATAGTAAGTCATATGACTTGTAAGATTTTATTAATCAACACTGTTCAGAGGAGATGTGCAAAAATCATATTACGTGTCGCCTGCGACCGTTAAATGAAAAAAAATTTCAATTGATATGTATTGAAGTTATATTTAAACTTCATTATTTGAATAAAATTGCGCAAATCACTGTTTTTGTAATTCGATACACTATAGAGGAGATAATGCTGCCGAGCCATGCTATATAAAGGAAAAAAGTACATGTACATTTTAAAATAAGTCGTCAAACAAAATTAATCCGCGCTCTATTTAGTTCAATTAGAAAATATATAATTTTTTTAATTTCTGAATTTGAATTTTTTTAATAACATCACTGTCCTTACAGCAACTTTAAAGAGAATCATACTCACCACACACATTTTACAACACTGTAGACAGTTTTAGCTTTTACAACACGAATATTTCACTTGAACTTTTCTCACTTCAATTTCGTCTGCTATCGGTGCGAGATCGTTTTTTATTTTACATGAGTTAAAAAAAAAATATAAATATATAAAAATGGATGAAATGATGGATTTCTTTGATTTGACAAAAGAATTTCGACGTGAGCCAGCTCCGGTCGGTTGCATTACGGGCAATGTTAAAACGCTTAGCTTGGAGCCTGTTGATTCTAAGCCAACGAAACGTCAAAAATATGGCACTGAATATGCCGAAGAATTGACATTACAGGAAAAGCGTAAAATGAATGAGGTACGTACACAGTCGTCTATCTGACTGCCGGGCGGGGTCTAGTTTGTAATGTGCACTTTTTTTTTTGTTCTTGTTTACAGTTTTTTACACCGCAACGCATTAAAACGAATCGTTTAGATACGGTTGATCCCTTTGATGATATTGATGATAATAGTAGTTCCGTTACCAAAGATTTCGACGACGACGATGATGATGATGGGCAAGCACGTTTTGATGATGATATTTATGATCGTTATCCATTTGATTCGAAACGCGATGATACGCTACCGATTTATCAGCGCAAGGATACAATAGTGCAAGCTATTAATGATAATCCTGTGGTTATATTGGAGGGTAACACAGGATGCGGCAAGACAACTCAAGTAAGTTCATTTTTCATATTTAATTTCTTTTTCTTTTTGTTTTCTTGCTGTGCTTGCATTTTTTTATTTGAGCACTTTGTTGCTTTGTTAGTTGTTCTGCTTTGTGCGCGTTGTTCGCGCAATGTTTACGAATAACGGTAAACAACAGAAAGTATGATAATGTGTTTACGATAAAAGCTTTTACGAGAGAGCATGTTAATACACGAAAGCTTTATAACTGAGAATAGTTAATATTAGACAGTTGAAATGTTTGTAAAATAAACAAGAAAATACACTAACTTTGATAAAACCAAAGTTTTAATACCAGTCACATAAAATGTTCGTGACAATTATTCGATTTGAGCTGACTTTGTTTGGGAGTTTTATGTCATAGTGAACCGATTCTTATACAAAGTATAATGAATTTGTGGGATGCCATAAGCATTTTTCGTACCATATTTGAAATATCTTAAAAAATATTTTTTTAAATAGTTTGGTTTGTATGGCGACTATATGCTCTAGTGATCCGATCCTTATCAAATATATACTCTACACATGTACCAACGTAAAACGAAGATATGATTTTAAAACTATCCAAAAGAGTATTAATGCGTTGGTTGCATAAAAAATACTGTTGTGTCTTAATAGGCTAAAAAGGATAAAACACAGTTAATATTTTAAATTTAAGTTTCTTTATTTTTTTTATTATTCTTTTTAATATGTTCTATGTTTATTTCATTAAAATAAAATGAGTCATGCTTCACAAACTTTTAACTTGCCAGAATTTGGATGAAGACCCACTAGAAAATTAATCAAAAATTTTTAATACATCACACAAAGCATTTTCTGTTGTTTGTTCATTGCCAAAACGATCGTATAAACTTAATTCATTATCTACATTTGTTGCTATAAATTGAATATATTTTTTCATTGTATGCGGATAGCCAAGATTATAAAAAATGTAGTTCTTACGATTATATTTTGGTATTAATAGACAAGTTGGATAACAATTAATATTATATTCAATATTTGAAAAATCAAAACCTAAATAATTATTTTTATTCACAATAATTTTTACAATTTTAATTCGCTCGTTCGCTAATTTTAGCGCTAATTTTTGTAAAAGTGCTTCATGAAATGGCATATGCCAGGATAATGGATCACAGAAACTTAAAAATATATCTTCTTCTGCTGTATTATTTATTATGTTATAAAAGTTTTGTTGTAATAAACTGTTCGTTGGAGTTTCTGGTAAAATTGTTGCCAAAAACATTTCTTTGTTTAAAAGTTTTTCACAAAAATCTTGTAGATTTCTTAAGTTTGGTAATGTTGTTAGTTGATATTGTATTTCATATTGATCCACAGCAAATATCCAAGGCACTTTTTGTGCATTAAATGCGCCATAATCGTAAACACTTAATTTTTGATTGAAGTCTTTGATGTCACTTATATCAGATATAAGAAATTGTAGTCTTGATTTAAATAACTTTGCTACGCATACCATGAGATCCAGCCACTTATATAGTTTACCGAATTGTTGTTTGAAATAGTGGAATATAACAATTTGTGGTGTTATATTTTTTGATTCCGTTGTATATAGCTGTAGATAATCTTTGTATTTTTCTAAATCCATATTTTCTACTGGGTTTACGATTTTCGAAAATAAAAAAGCTGCGAAACGTGTTACCGACTCTTTTAGATTTGTTGCTTGACTGAATTTAATGATCTTTATTTCTTTATTTATCTACAAAAGTAAACTTTTATTAAAAAAAAAAAGCTTTTTAAACAAAAACATTTTATTAGGTACCGCAATATATTTTGGACGATGCCTGCGTTAAGCGTCAACACTGCAGTATCGTTTGCACACAACCGCGACGTATTGCGGCCATAACCATTGCGAATCGCGTCTGCGCAGAACGCAAATGGGCTCCAAAAACGGTTTGTTCTTATAAGGTGAGTCGCTTTTAAAATTTTTTGTTTTGTTCATCTCTCTTTTAATATTAAATTTAAAATATTTTTAAAGGTTGGCTTGCATCAAAGTGTTAGCCAGGATACACGTTTACTCTTTTGTACCACCGGTGTATTGCTGCAGCGACTTGTACACGAAAAATCACTAACAAGTTTTACACACATCATATTGGATGAAGTACACGAGCGTGATCAAGAAATGGATTTTCTGTTAATTGTTGTACGGCGTCTTTTGATAGAAAATTCACGCCATGTAAAAATTATATTGATGTCAGCTACAATTGATACAACACAGGTAATTATCCGTTTATATATTATTTGTATTATATTATTATTTATTATATTTCGTATATTGTACAAAAATGTTTTGTACATAGTACGAAAATATTAGATTTTACCACGACGGTCGGTACCATGCCCATTTTATAGACAAATAGGAAAGAGGCGGAATATAGATTTTAAAACAAGAAAATATTCTTTAAATTTTATAAGATTTCAATTGGTCTATTATATAACGTAGCTCTTTGTGGTCTTAACATTTTATTTCGATTTCTTCTATCATTTAAATATTTTTCAGGCATATGTAGACAATAAATAATTTTTTTAATTTTTTTTTTATAATTTTTTAGTTCTCCAACTATTTTGCCATACGCAATCAACCAGCGCCTGTGTTACGCGTTGATACGCGACGCAATTATTGTGTTCGTGAATTTTATACCAGTGATTTGGCGCGCATAAATGCACATCACGTTGAAGTGACACGTTCCGAGCCGGGCATATCGGAGGATATGTTCGCTGCAGCGTTGCGTCTTATTATTGTGCTGGAACACATTGAACAGCGTGAAGAGGAGCAAATGCAAAGTAATGACAAAGCATCAATACTTATATTTTTGCCTGGCTTACATGAGATAACACTGCTACATGAAAAAATCATTGCTCTTTTAAAGGCACCAGAGCAAGAGTAAGTATTGTTGTTCCCTTTTTAAAATCTATTTCAATAAATATAAATTGATTTCTTGTCTTTTGAAGCGATGTAAAGATGAATTTGTTTCCGGTGCGTTTACATTCTTTAATATCACCAGATGAGCAATTATTGGCTTTCAATCCAGCGCCACGTGGTTATCGTAAAATTATATTAGCTACAAATATAGCAGAAAGTTCTATTACGGTACCGGATGTGAAATATGGTAAGTTTCCAATTTTGTATTTTCAATTAAATAAATCTTACTTGTTTTTCCCCGCTCCTCTCCAGTCATAGATTTTTGTCTCACTAAAGTTATGATATGCGATTCAAATACAAATTTTTCATCGCTTCAACTTTGCTGGGCCTCACGTGCCAATTGTCGTCAACGTGCTGGACGCGCTGGACGTGTTATGAATGGACGTGTCTATCGCATGGTGCCAAAAGTGTTTTATGTAGGTCTATCTTGGTTTTTTTTGACGCCTTTATTAAATTTGATTTTATTTAAAGGAATCATTGGATGAATTTAGCACACCGGAAATGTTACGTTGTCCACTTGAACGTGTTGTGCTTAAATCAAAATTATTAAATATGGGTCCACCGTGTAATATAATTGGACTAGCAATGAATCCGCCAAATAAATCAGATATACGTAATACAATTTTATTATTAAAAGAAGTTGGCGCTTTGTATACAACAGTTGATGGTGTTGCTTCGTGTGAGGATGGTGATTTGACTTATTGGGGACGTATTATGGATACAATGCCATTGGATGTGCGTCTAACGCGTTTGATACTCATTGGTTATACATTCGGCTGCCTACAAGATGCAATTATTATTGGTAAATTTGTTTAATATTTAATTTTTTTTTAAATTTATTTTTTAAATTTAATTTTAATCTAGCTGCCGGCTTGAATGTACGATCTCTATTTTTATTGCCCGACAGAAGTACTAAGAGAAACGTCTATGATGCTTTTACACAAAAGCTTGTTTGGGCTGATGGCTCCGGTTCGGATTTATTAGGCATTTGGCGTGCGTACAAAGTAAGTTTAAAATGGCACAAATTTTTCTTTATCATTTTATTTATTTTGCCGCCCCCTCCATTTTTAGTCCTACAAAAATATGTGTTTAAATACACACATCGGCATTTCCATAAACGGTTGGGCTAGACGTTTTTATCTTAATATTTTGGGTCTACGTGAAATGGATTTGCTAATTAATGAATTGAATAAACGATTGGAACATTACAATATCAAAGACATTGGCGGCGCCGGAAGCAATATTTGGTTGGCTAGTGAAAAAACCACGGTTATGAAAATAATATTTGCGGGTGCTTTCTATCCAAATTATTTTCTCCGTGATAAGGCCAAAACAGTTGAACGTCAGCGTAATGCTTTTCATACGCTATCCGGACGTGATCCATGTAATACCGTATACTTTACAAATTTTAAAGCGCAAAGTATGGGTGAATTGTATACGCGTAATATTAAGCAGCTCTTTGCTGATATGCGTATACCAAGACAAAATATAGATGTAACATTTCAATCGGGTTCAGAGAAAGTTTTTGTTACCTTTAAAGATTTGGAGGGTAACAGTGTTAGCAGCAGTGACAAATGTATACGTGTGCCTGGTCGTATAAATCCGTATGTTGTCAAAGCAGTGCGTATGAGCAAAGAAACTGCGCGTCCAAGTATTTATGTTATGGAGTAAGTATATTAAATTAGCATTTATTTGGAAATTAGAAATAACACAGAAACTTCTTTTGATTTTTATAAAGCACACGTAATGCTATGCAATATGTGCAACAAAATAATATTGGCGCTATTATTGAAGGTGTCTGGAATCCATCGACTAAACCATTCAAACACGCTGAGATTATTTGTTTGCCTTCGGTTTTCGATAAGAAATTGCGTGGCTATATTTCACACGTAAGTTTTTTTTTTTTTTCTTATTTAAAATAATTTAAATTTTGATTTAATTTTCTTTTAGGTTGAAACATGCAGCAAATTCTATTTTCAACCATTGAAGGAAATGACTACAGTAAATCAATTTAAAGAGATGCTTAATGATCCGAATGAAATAAATTATAATCGTTTTAAAGCCGCCTCGGATATAACAAAGGGCATGATTGTTTCAGCATTGAGTCAAAAATATTATAAACGTGCTGTTGTTTTGGATATAATCATAAATGGATGTCAGCCACCAAAGTTTAAAGTAAGTGAAATAATATTTAAATAGATTCGTCGCAATTCGAAATTCGACTATTGAAAATTAAAAAATCAATTTCTGTCTCGCCACTTTCTATACTCAATCTCTCTTTTAAAATGAGTAAGTAGAGTTCACAGTAAACATTCATTTGTACACAGTGAGTACAAATGAATGCTGATCATTTTTATATTTTTTGTTGTGAAGTGCGTGGAGCATAATTTAATTCGGTTTTTTTTTTCTTTAACTGTATTTTGTCTACGTGGCATTCATAAAAAAATTACACTTCATTCACTCATTGACTTATATGGTAAATTTTTGTTTACAGGTACGCTTTATCGATTACGGTAATACCGATGTAGTTGACTTAAATGAATTACGTTATTTTTCGAAACATACAGAAGTAATAAAAGATTATCCGCCTCGCATGTTCGAATGTCGTTTAGCACTTGTACAGCCATCGCTTATGTCGTCCAGTCATAATTGCTGGAATAGTAAAGCCAATGAAGCGTTGTATAAGATTTCACAGGCTGGTGTCATTGAAATAGCAATATATTCTTTAGTCTCGAATGTTGCACATGTTATGATACAATTAAATGATGGCGATTTCAGTGATCGGCTTATACACTTGAATATTGCGCGTAAAGCCGATGAGGATTACATGTCTAGATCGGATCATGATTTACGTTTGCGTAAGCAAACTTTAATGACAAACTATACAATGGATACGCAGCGTGCCTACAATGAGGAATATTTGCGCAATTTACAACCTCCCATTGATTATGATTTGGAGCCGCCACCGCGTAATCGTTGCTTGAAATCGATAATCTTACGTGGTCCTTTTAGTCCACTGGAAACAGAAATGTTTTCGACGCTACGTATTAGTAATCGTGCTACGGTTAATATTGATCGTGAATCAGTTAATAATATTTTACTTGATAGTGATCCACAAGATGCACATGATAGCATGATTGTAGCTGCCTCTGTGACACAGAGTGCACGTGGTGGTAGCTTAACTGCACGCAATACCTCAGTTATGCCTAATGTACATGGTTTTGCTGCATTGATGATAATGATATTTAGTCCAAAGGTACAAATGAAATTTAATACTGATCGTACAAAATATATATCACTACTCGCTGGCCTGGGCTATGATAAGCATACAGGGAAGGCATTGTATGAGGAGCATGATATTATCTTGAATTTAGATGTTGATATACTTAAAAGAAGATATAAAACTGGTCAATAAAATACGTTATATGTTCGATACCATGTATCATACCAGCTCTGCTGAGGATCTGTTAACCGTTCCAAAAAGCAATCATGCTACTGTAATGGGCAATATTAAAGAGGAATTAATACGGTATGATCTTAAATTACTAACAAAATTATTTATGTTAAATTTTTTATATTTTTATTTTTTTTTAGCTTATTAAATAAAAGTCGCAATTTTATTGAGCCCCATTACTATATGGATGACTTCAAATGGGATGATAATGTACAAGATGTGCAAATAGTTGAGGATTGCTTTGGTGCACGTACACTATTTCCCACAATTGATTCACCACGTTTGTATGAGGAGAAATTCGATCGTTTACATACGCTTAATGAACATTGCAAGGAGTTGCATGAGCTTAGTTATTTGTAAGTATTTTATTAAACATTTTTTTTTTTTTGAATATATGAAAAGTATTAAATATTTGTTTGGTTTGTTTTACAGTGACGGTTCGATACAACTAACTAAATGTCAGCTCTGCAATCAAGCATTACAGAACGTTAATGAATTGCGTATACATTTGCTGGCACAAATTCATCGCGATCGCGAAAAACAAATTGGCTTTAAACTACGTGCTTGAATTGACAAAGATGAAAAACACATTTTTTTTAGGTATAAGTATGACCACAAATGTACAAAATCTGAAAGATTGCATTTATCTAGTATATAAGTCGTTTAGTTAAAAATGTCTAAAATATGACTTCCATGAAGGAACAACAATATTACCGAAGATATGACGCTTTAATATTTTATTAAAAATACTATTTTTTGTTAAATTTTTTGAACTATAAAAAATAAAAATAATAAAAAGAATAAATAAAAAATAAACAAAAAATTCAGTCTTCAGAATGGAATATACACGTTCTACAACAACTTAAGCCAATTTACATAAAACTTGTGATATTTCAATTTCAAAGTTTCCATTAAAAAATACAATTTTTTTTCAATATTTTCAAGATATTTTACTGCATTTCTTTTTTTTTTGTTTGTTTTGTTTTTACAAAAATTTTTTTTATATCAAATAATTATTTCTTATGCTATTACATATTATTTATACATTCACACATTCAAAAAATAATAAATGTCACATGAATCATGTCTGTCTGTCTTTCTGTTAATATACGCCACAGAGTGTATACGAAGGCATAGGATTCAATGTTTTACCACACAAACCGCACATTTGGTTCTTATAGACACCAAAAATTTCAAAATTAAGAATATTATACAAATCAAATTGTATGGTGGCATGCATTTGCTTGCATTGGACAGTCAGAATGTTTTGTTCGTTGAGTTCAACGCTGAAAAATTTTAAGAAGAGGAAAATTTAACAATTTCGTACAGTTCGTTGTCAGTGTCCACACAATCACTTACCGAAAATCATATTCATAGCCATTATCAGGAGATTGATATGCTTTCTGACGTACATCGATTGGCGTTTGCTCTTGATTTAGATAAATAAAAACTGGCTCATCTAATGTCTCAGTTGACGTTGTAGCACTGACATTACCGCTTCGCGATTTAAAATCAAAATAATTCTGTCCAATGTGTACACGTAAACCATAATTGCTACTCAGACCATGCTCGACGGATGGCGTTAAAAAGACAGCCATTTTTGGAAACGGTGAACAATCGGCAGCTAAGAGTGTTAGACAATTTTGCTGCGATGAAACTTTATGATATTCAGCCAGATTTATAAGATAATCATCAAAGCTATTGATCATGCCATTAATGACGGAACAGGAACCTTTAAAGAAATTTTAGTGTTATAAATGTAAACGCTTAAATAATCTTAAATATATTCGAACTTACGTTTTAATCCAGAATCATAGGTTAGCTCATGTGATGCATCAAATTTCGAGTCTAGCTTATGCAGAAATGGTATATGATAGATGCGCCAGTTGACACCATTAACCTCCACCGTGAGCCAAAAGTAATCATTTGGGGTATGCATGCTGCGTATATTAATTTCACGATTCATATTGAGACTAACAACTTTTTTTGTAGACATTGCCGAGACAAAATGATCAAGACGTGTCGTCCATAAATTAAACCAATCGGGCATCTATGGATAAACGAATGAAATCAATAAAAAAAAAAAAAGGAAAGGTAAGATTAGTAAAAAAGTTCTTGTGTGAACGGTGTTTGACAAGATTAAGGTAAGATTTCGAGAAAAAGGAAAGCAACAGACTGAAGGACAAACAAACCGAAAAGGTTAAATCATTTCTCTTTTTTTAACTTTTTGGAACCCCCCATCCCCCTTATTCATAAAAACCCTTACAACAAAATAACCAAGTTATATATGGTAGACAGACACCAAAACTCCTAGAATTTTCGAAAACGGTGCTGTAAAAAAAAAGTCGTTTGACGTCTATAAATCAGTGGTGGGCACTTATTTAATTTCCCATCGCGGATATTGAGACTACAGAATTATGCATGGTCGGCGTTAGCGCATATACGCTAATATTATCTTCGTAAGCGAGTTTATTACGTCAAGTGTATGTGCCCACCACTGCTTTAAAGTCAACTAATACTTATTGCCTCGCTGTGGCATGTCTTACATCGCTAAATTTCAAATCCATATCATATTGCGTTATTGATGTGAAATTTTCAAAATTGCTGCGTTTGCAATATTTCGATGTTGGTATGGGTGAAAATTTAAGCACTTCCTTTGGACAGAAATCCGTATCGGTGAGTGAGATTTTATCCGAGTGTAGAAAAGCACGCGCATGTTCCGAGGGCTAAAAATAAAAATTGAAACTATTAATTTTTTTTTTAATTTTTTTTTTTTTTTTAGTTTATAACTTACGCCCGCTCTGCCAGAGAATTGTACTGTGGCGGCACCTTCACTTGTTGTGGGACACGCAACATTTTCAACTGCTTCGCTGCCAAAGACTATGCTGCCGTTGAGTGTATGTGGGCGTTTGGTGAAAACAAGTGGCTCATATGTAATATTAGTGCAGGCCTGCAAAGAAAAAAAGGAAACGTAAGAAACAAAGGAAGATAGCTACTATTTTTTTTTAAGCTCATTAATTACTAAGTATGCGCATACAATACATATACGCTGTAGTGGATGAAATACTCGTAGGTACTTCAAAGCGCGCGCCATGTACTTGTATGATGTCCTTAAACTGGAGCAAGTAGTCGTTTCAGTTTTAGTTTTGTAGGTTGAGTATATGCGTCAACAACAAATGTGCTCTGACAGACAACGGGCGAAATTACCATGACGAATGTTTAGCACAAACATAAACTTATAGGGAAGAGATACATATGTATGTATGTATGTATTCTGTGTGCCTACTTAACATTGTTCCGGCGTGTTTTTGAGTTGGTAAACGTAGCAAGCTATGCCACAACTCAAATTACACACACGCTGCCGAGCAAAATAATTTTCATTCATTCCATTTTTTAGTTGGCTTTGTAAACAATGCCTTGTCACAGTCCGACGTGCGTCGAATCCGTCAACGTTTGATCGATAAAAAAAAAAAAAAAAAAAAGTAGTAAACAGTACAAAGATTTTCAATTTAGAAAGCAGCCAGTTCTCAATAGCACAACACTAAAATATTATAAAAGTTTTTTGAGCATAAAAAAATTAATTTTTTTTTCAAAAAAAATATTTTCGGAAAAAATTATCTCCGCTTTTTTTGCTACTAAAAAAAAAAAAAAATTTCGGTTTTTGTTTAGTAAATTTTCATACGGTTTTAGGTGAACATGACTTCGGTAAGAGTGTTTTTTTACGGATACAAGCAAATAGCTGCAACATATTTTTTTTTCTATTCTCTTCAAAGATCGAATCAAAGCGCGTACAGTATCGTAAGTATCTGGAACGCGCCGGCGTTATAGATGCACTCAGCAAGGCTTTGATTAAATTGTACGAGGAACAAAATAAACCCGAGGATGCTATTCGTTTTGTGCGTAAATTCATGTGTGAATCATGCCCGGATGATGCACAGTACGATCTGATGAAGAATGATCTTGATGAGGCCAAACAGACAATAGCGCGTCTGGAGCAGGAATTAGAGCGCTTACGTGGCCAAATGTAAGTTTTTCTTTTCATGCTTTGGAGTAGGAAGACGTAGGCACCATCCGGGTGCGCAGTGTGCTAGAATAGATATATTTGTATACGTCTGTCCGCTTTTATACAATTTCATTTCAATGGATAGTCCTATGTAGGTCTCTCCGCCGTATGAAGGAACCATTTTCGAAGGCACCAAATTTTCCCATTAAGAGTGGTGCTCGCATTTGGCGCTTAGATTTTTTCTAGATCTTTATGAGATCCTCAAACTATCTGTCCTGTTCATTTTCCGCCGATTCTGATTTGTTTTTAATCCAATTTTTTTGTTCTTATTCTGCCTCACAGCAAAAAATCACCCGAAGAGTACATGGAACTCACCGAAGCTGGTTTCAAATCGCTTGAAGAAGATGAAGAGAATCAAGATTCGCTGCTACGTAAATATCTTACGCGTGAGCTTATGGATGAGTACCAGGGCGTAACAACACCGGCACCTGTTGAAGCTTATCTATACGATTGCGCTGTATCTGGTTTTGAACATCATCAATCGGCGGTTGGTATCTATGCTGCCGATGCCGACAGTTATGATGTCTTTGGTAAACTTTTCGATCCGATTATACGTGACTATCATGGCCAGTTGGAAACTGAGGGTGATGCGCTCCAAAAAGATACCGATTGGGGCAATATCGATGAGATTGAGAATTTAGATGCAGAACGCAAATATATACTATCGGCGCGTATACGCATAGCACGTAATATCGAAGGTTTTCCATTCTTTCCGAAACTCACGGAGAAACAATACAATGAGATTGAGGAGAAAGTGCGTAGTGCTACGGAATTGTTGGAGGGTGAACATACCGGTTCGTATTTAACAATGGGTGACATCGATACGGAAACACAAAGCGAAATGGTCAATCGTCATATACTGTTTCAACGTGGCGATGAGTTTTTGACCACTGCCGGCTGTTATCGTTTCTGGCCAACTGGACGTGGCGTATTTCATAATCCATCGGAGACTTTCATGATTTGGGTTAATGAAGAGGATCATTTACGTATTATTTCGATGGCACCATGTGGTGATTTGGGTGATGTCTACAATCGTTTGGTTACCGGACTGCAAGATCTCGAGAAGACACTGACATTTGCGCGTCATCCGAATTATGGTAATCTGAGTGCTTGTCCAACTAATTTGGGCACTACGCTGCGTGCCTCGGTGCATATACGTTTGCCGTTGCTATCGAAAGATCAGGAACGTTTGGGTGCGCTTGCTGAAGAGCTTAATCTACAGATACGTGGCACTGGCGGTGAGCATACCGCTATCGAAGATGGCGTCATGGATATATCGAATCGTCGCCGTTTAGGTTTTACCGAATTCGAATTGGTTAAACAGGTGCAGGATGGTGTTGTGGCATTGATAAATGCCGAGGAGGAACTTGAGGCTGCCGGACAGGAGAACTAAATTTAAAAAATTTAATTTACAAAAAAAACAAAAAAATTCGTTAAATAGTTCAGTTTTTTTTCGCTTTCTATAAGCAACGACAACGACTTTGGCTGCTTTACTGTGTATATGGAATACATTTTTTTTTTTCATAATGTTTGCTGCTGCTGCGAACGCCAATTCTGTTTAATAAGTTTTTCATATTTTTTTTCCGGAAAATAAATTAATATTTCCGTACATAACTTACCTTCCATTCGTTTTTATCCGTTTTTGAATTGCGTTCGATGCGTCCTTGTACATTAAACCAATTTGTCTTCGTGGAGGAGAGCACATTTAACGAAATATTCCATTTGTGCAATATTTCGCTGTTTTGTGGATCATTTAGATGCTGCAGTGTAAAACCGATTTGTTGTCCTTTCAGATCGGCGGTGTTTAAGAAGTCATCACGACAAATTGAGCCATCGATCTGTGTAGTGTAGTTAAATTAAAAATTAAATTATTGAAGTTCTCTAAGCAGTTAATCAGCTAATCAGCTTTTATATGAACTGATTAACGTTAATCAGTTAATCAATTTTGATGTGAACTACTGATTAAAGTTAATCAGTTAATCAATTTTCCAAATACTTTACCCTTGTGAAATTCTCATTGTAGACCAGCATTGTAAAATTGCGATCATGTCCCAAATGTATGGAACTGAGTTGTGCAAAGCCGAACACATACATTAACAAACTGACAACCATGTTGCGTGAGAAGCCACTGAAAGATCAGATTGGTTATTTTTAAATAAAATTGGAATATTTTAAATTTTAAATTCTCACTTCTCCATGAATTCAGACTTCAGCAGCATGCCACGATATTTGATTAATTCATTTAGATTTGTATTAATAGTCAAACTTATGCCCAGATCATCGGTATTATAGCGGAAGAGTTGGAACTGTAAGAAAAAAAGTTAGGGTTAAGTTAGGGTTTAGAGCTTTGAAGTTAGATTTCATATTTCCAAATACTTACCACCTCATTTTGACGCTCCGGATACATAATCTCTTGAAACGGTTCACTTGCTGACTTCGTAATCAGACCACGCGTCGAGGTGACCGCACGTGATTTAAACGCCAAACCGCTTGTTAAATTCTCCGGACGCGTAAAAGAATAACTTATGCATTTACAGGTTTCATTATAGTTCAACTCATTGCTGAAAGGTACATAGATGAGAAAGCCTTGTTCTCGATTTATCTCATGATCCAGATTGAGAAAAGGATTATAGCTACGCGTGCGCACTGAAGCATACGATGAATAGCGTGCATCAATTTCGAGCGCATATTTAATAGTATCGACGGCGCGATGCTGTGTCATATTGCCACGCAGCGAAGTCAACACCGTAGTCTGCAGCAAGACATCCGCTGGTGTACCCAACACCGTGGGCACTGCGTATTTGGTCATGAAGGGCCAACGTACCGTTTGCATATTTATATGACTATCGGCGAGCATGATGACATTGATGCGATTGATGACTGCAAAAAAAAAAAAAAAAGAAGTAAGTAAAAAGAAATTACGTTTGTTTCGCGCTTGCTACTTACTATTCTCATAAGTCAACTGTTGAAACATGCGTTGATTTAGATAATACGATAGCACCGTCTTGCCCTCCATTTGCAGTATAAACTCAAAATGCAATGATTTCGATTCAATAATTGGCGCCTTCATCATGCTGAGTAGCGTTTTAATACTCTTAAATGTAAATGGATCACTGGCATTCTTTGGGAATTTATCAAAAATAGCATCTGGCAAACCACGTGCTTTGATATAGAGCTATGAATGGCGCAATAAATTACTAAATTAAAATAAAAAAATTTATTACAACTCACCGCCAATTGTCCCGTAAATTTACCAAGCGCCTCCGTATCAAAACGAAAATAGGCCACCACAGGTAAATCAGTTTTCGGATCACCAACAAGAAACGCTTGCAGCATAGCACCAATACCAAATTTCGAATCACGATAGTCGAAAACATAATTACCAGTAACCCAATAACGTGGTTCCGGTTTTTGTGGCAAATGGCGATGCATGTAGGAGAGTAGACGGCGTCTGTAGGGTAAAGCATTTTTTTTTATAAGAAATATTTTTTATTGAGCGCTGCTAACGTTAACTTACAGTTGCTGATAACAAGGATATGTAGTCTCCGAAATGCTGGTTATTGTTGTGCGATAATAGTTAATCATATGCGGATCAGTTTCACTTTGTATAATACGATGTATGCTCATTAAACGTGCTGCAGTTGGATTTGAAATTAAAAGCAATGTTACGGCAGCAACACGCAATTCCAGACTGGCATTACGTGATTCAAAGATGGGCCAATAGATTTCGTAAATCTGTTAAAATAGAGTTTTTAAATATATATTTTTTTTTTTTCAAAACTTTTGTAAGTTAGTCAGTTAATCAGTTTTGATGTGTACGTTCACATAAACGCAAAGCGACTTACTCTTTCACCACGCTTATCAGCCATTGTTAGTGTTGTCCATGCTGCTAGAAACTTAAGATCCTCATTTTCATTTTCATCCAGTAATATTGGATCCAAATAGTTGGCCACATTACCGAGTTGTAAATTGCTTAAGCCTTGCAGATATAGCATCTTTTGTTCATAATCACGTTCATCTGTTCAATTTTTTGAGTTAGTTTTAGTTAAGTTATAATTCGATAAGCTTAACCACATCTCCATAATCCAAAACTTGAATACAAATTGTTCTAATCTTTATTCTCAAAGCCTAAACTCTTACTCCAATACAAAACCTAATTTTCTCTCGGAGCTCTAATCTAAATCTCAAACACTTTTCGCAACCCTAAACCATTAAACTTAAACTAGAGCCCTAATCATAAACTACAGCTCTCCACTTTTTAAACTTTCGGCTTTAAACTTCCTAACTCATAAAAATTAACCTAATCCATAAAAACAAAACATTCACCCTTCATCTTAATTCCTTAATCTTAATTAGGAATTCCTTAACTCTTAACACCACCCTAGCACCTAATAATAAGCATAAATCTACATCCAAAAGTTAAATTAAACCCTTACTTAATTTTTCTTTAAAACATCATGAGTGTTTTAAGGCACGCTTGTTGCGAAGTTGAACTACAGCAAACTAGCCATATGAACTTCACTAAAGTCTACTGAAATCTTACTTGCTACCTGAAGTATCTTTTCACAAAATTTCACCAAAATCGAACCGATAGTTTTTGTGAAAAGTGTTCCTTTTCTTTTAACTTACTTAAATACAAATTAAAATACTTTTGTACATATTCCTCAAATACATCCTTATTTATGCCGCCAGCAACGAAGACATTGTAGACCAAAGTCGCAAAACTAAGTATGGCAGCCTGACGCACATCGGGACGATCAAAACCTGTAATGCAAAAAAAAATGAAGTAATTATCTCCATAATTAAAAAAAACACTCACCTATTGTCAAAAAAATTTCACACTCTTTGACCAAATCGTGAGATAACTCAAATATATGAAAGGGCATTGGTATCAGCAGTTCTACAGCTATTGGTGACTTTATCTGTTTCTCCATAACAAGATAACGCGTTAGAAATACGGAAGCCTTTGTGCCAATGCGTGGTATTATTTCATGAAATAGATTACGTATTGTTTCCTGTCGATACGAAGTACCAATATCGACGTCCGTATAAAGTTTTTTCAATGATTCAAATTCCATTTCGGTTAATAATTTTATAATATCCGAAACGGTCGAATCATAGGGTTCACTAAATTTAAAATCGGTGCTCTCCAATCCTTCTGCCAGACTATCCAGTAAATTGGCAGCCATTTGTATTAGCGTTTCCTGTTGTTGTGGATTGCGTCCACCGGTTGGATCACTCAGTTCAAGTGGCTGTAATTGTAAGCTTGATATCTCCGATGCCATTGATGTTTCGATATCGATTGCATTATCGATAACAGTTTCATTGAGAAAGTTGAGTAATAATCTGAAATTTTGTAAATTAAATTTTAAAGAAAAACATTTTCATATTTTTTTTTTTTTTATTCGCAACTTACTCCGATGTCAAGAACTGTGCCTCGCCCGTTGATTCGAAGGTATGTATTAGCGTTGTACCCTTAACATGTGCCATACTCAAAAAGTAATTAGTCTCCGCATGTGGCAGCATACCGTATATAGCCTCAATACCAAGTATAACACTTTTCTGATGATCAAATTCACAGGT
Source organism: Leucophenga varia (assembly GCA_018903435.1). Classification (NCBI taxonomy): domain Eukaryota; kingdom Metazoa; phylum Arthropoda; class Insecta; order Diptera; family Drosophilidae; genus Leucophenga; species Leucophenga varia. Next base: position 337,123 of record JAEIFJ010001870.1, read on the forward strand.
ATTTGGTGGCACATTACTGCGTCTGACATGTACCGCCTCTGAGAATGGTTGACACGTTTTCAATTCTGGCGTTTTACGTATCGAAATATAATTGGTTTTATTCGAAACGAAATACTCCGTCGAACATTGCCCATGTATGCCAGTCTGTGAACATAATTTAGTATTTATTATTATTATTATTTATTAAAAATAATATTAGTAACTCACCTCTTCAATTACAAAAGCACCGCTAGACTTCATTTGAAATTGTAGCGTCGATGCAATTGCACGCTTAAAATTCGTTGACCATATTGGATCGCCATCTTTGAAGATTAGATGTGATATGGAACCATCTGGTGTTAGCACTATTTTAAATGGTTTATATGGCGGAAACATTTCCTTGTTTTGTAGAAATTTTTCGCCAGAATTATTTAGCGTTACATCGTCGATGACAAGCTGAAGGTGTATGGGAAATCATAGAATATTGAATTATTCTGAAGCGAATTGTCTTCAAAAATAAATTTTAGGTTGAATTATACAAATTTCAAGTGATTTCCTAGCGGACCAGGATCAGTCGGTCACTAAAGTTGAACAAAGTTGAATTTTTTTTTTTAAACTCCATTAAACTGCCTTCTTTATTACCTCTCCAAGTCTGCCCTGAATCTTAGAATAGACTGTATCTACGCAAATATAATCACTTCAAAAAACTCCATATCTACTGATTGCACCATAAAATTATTACCACTCTCCATTTCCAATTAATCTTCTCTCAACTCACTACCACTTTTAACATACTCTTTGTACTGGTCACGTATTTAAATTACTCTTAAATGCTTCATACGTCCACATATGTCCATATTCTATCTACAACAACACATTGTATACTATATGTGTCTCTCAGTCATGGGCTTGATCTTGTCTTTTGTTTAATGAAAAAGTTCAAGCGAAGATCATTGTGCGCTGAGAAAGGTTAAATTGCTTTTAATTCATAAACGCGAATCCAATATGTAGTACATTTCTTTTTCTTCTTTTATTTTTTTTTTTTTTGCACAATATTTTTATTATTTTTATTACAATTTACACTTGAGAGACATTCCTCGGCAGTGTTGTGTTGTTGACAGTAAAGTAAGGCTGTGATTTAATATATTCTCATGTTCGGTCGCTCTTTGTTGAATTGATTGATTTTCGATTAAATTGATAACGAAAAAAAAATTTATATTTATTTTTAAACATATTTTTATTTTTTTTATTTATTTTTTATATTTTAATTAAATCATTATTATCATTTTAAACATTATTATCATATCATAAAAAAAAATAAAAATAAAAAAAATAAGTGTTGTATGGGACTCGAACCTGGGCTATACTGGCATCGAGACGTTTGTCTAACTCTTAAAGTTTATATATAAAACCCATTTTTTATACCCTGTATCCAAAGGTTGATGTATGTGACTGACCATATAAACTATATACATTCTTGATCTGCATTGGAAGGGAAGTCGAACTAGCTATGTCTGTATGTCCGTCCGTCCGTCTGTCCTGCTGTATGAGAGAGATTATCTCGGAGACTATTAAAGATAGGGTTACCATATTTAAAACTTAAACTCTCCTGAGCCGTCAAGTGTTCACTTGCAAACAGTTCTTCTCTAGACCCATTTTAAGAGGTACCCCTATACAAATGTACCCCAATATTTTGGGTTTTTGCGTAAAAACGTTATTGTTTTTTATTCTAGGAAGTTCAAATTTAGTAAAAATTATGCCTAGTATAGTCCCAATGAAATAGATCAATATGGGTAGGTCCAAGAAAATTTTAGGTATAGCTCCCATACAAAGATATACCCTATTTTTTAAGTTGTTATATGAGAATTCAATTCAATGAGGTATGGTAGTAAAATAGAACCGATCTTAAGGTACATAGAGATTGGGTACAGGATATCTTGCAGTCGAGCATACTCGACTTCAGCGTTCTTTCTTGTTTTTGTTAGAACTTACCGCTGCTGCCAAAACATCTTCTTTTGTCGCTGCAATGTTAATTTACCACGTACAATCCAACCGGATGTCGGTGGTGCCGTATGTCCTTCATCGGATGGTTTTGCGCCGACAAGTACATTGCCAACATATTCATAAAGCATTTGTTTATTAATGCCAATAATATTAAAGGCATGTCCGGCATCGAATATCAAAAATAGATCTTTTAAGAGAGAGAGAAACCACATTTATTGATTTAATTAATTTTATTGTATTTCCTTTGATTTGATTTTAATTTTTTTTATTATTATTAATCACAAGCAATTGTTGTGCCAATAAACTTTTTAAAATTGGAAAAAAAAATATTTCACATTTATCAATTTTAATTCGCTTGTATAGAGGCATATACTATATATATATGTATGTATTTGTATGGTATCATCATGGAATTGACACTAGGCTTTGATTTTTTTTTTTTTTTTTTTTTTTTTGTATACATACAATATAGAAATTTATAGATAATGCGAGAGATTTTATTTGAAAATAGCTATTACGTCATATTTTTTTCTAAATTAATAAATAAATATTATAGATTATATTCAGGATTATTATGGAAGATTTTTTTCTACATACACAAAAGCACAGAACACTTGAAACGCCGCATGGCGTTGTATTTTAATTGAATAAATTTTAAGATTTCGTATAAAAAATTCAAAAACTTTTTTCAACAGAAATTTCAGTTATTTTTTTTATTTAAATTAAAACACTTTATAAACGACACATGTTGAAATTGCTGTTAAAAAAAATCACTTCCGAAACTTAGTGTAGTATTTTTTTTTTTTTATAAAATATCTGTAAACAATATTATTTTTATTTAAATATTTTTTTTTTATTCCGTACGCGCAACTTATTGCTTCGACTGTCAAACTCAAACTGTATCTCAAGCTGTGCTATGCTGAATGTTTTCAGAAATATTGAGCAGCATCTTGAAATTCTTATCGCGCTGACATAGACAAATTAAATCAAAGAGTATATTCTTCTCTTATGCGCATAAATTCCCAGACGTTTAATTTAAATGAAAAAAAAAAAAAGGAAAATAAAAAAAAAAATCATTCAAGACACAACAGCGCATATGTTAAGGGTGCTGATAATGGTGATGCTGATGATGACGTTGATGACCACAGATATGCTATGCTGCGGAAGAGTGAAAGTAACATGTGTGTATGGAAAACTGCAACACATGTTTTGTTATCGTAGCTAATAGTGATGTACAGCGAAGGCAGATACAAATGTATCTGATCTGTATGGTTTGCAATAAGTTTCAATTCAAATATTTTTAAAAAATTTTTTTATTGTGCTACATTAAACATTATTTATACATATGTGTATGTTTACGTGTAGCAACTAAAAAAATAAAATATTATTATAAAAATAGAGAGCTTTATCTTAATGTTAAACAATAAATAAATTGTTTTACTATTGATCTTTAACTGATCTTAAGTTCACAATTTAATAAAAACTACACTTTTAACTTATAAAACATATGAATATGGTATACCTACAACGATTTTTCTTATGACTACTGATATAAAATACTTTTCCCGTTCCTCTGCCTAGAAAATTAAGTATCTTTTGACGGCTCTTCACTTTCTTTACTATCATTATTATTTTCCAAATTCAAATTATTAAGCTGCTGTAGCCACATATCAGCATAAACACCACCATCACGCTCTAGCAGCTCCTCATGTCTGCCACGTTCTACAATGGTACCTTCCTGCATTACTAGAATTTCATCAGCGTGTATTATAGTCGATAGACGATGTGCAATTATGATAGTGGTTCGATTAGAACAAACACGCGCAAGCGCAGCTTGTATATTACGTTCTGTATGTGTATCTAGCGCAGAAGTAGCTTCATCCAGCAGCACAATAGTTGGTGACTTAAGTATTGTGCGAGCTATAGCAACGCGCTGCTTTTCACCACCGCTTAAGCATAAGCCACGTTCACCAACTTTTGTTTTATAGCTAAAAAAAAATTTATAATTTTTTATCAATTATTTGTTTATTAATTATAAACTTACCCATTGGTAAAACTTAATATACGCTCATGTATATCTGCAGCACGCGCCGCCTCATAGACAGCATCAGCATTGGCACCAATTCTACCGTATTCAATATTATAAAAAATGCTATTATTAAATAACACCGTATCCTGTGGCACCACACCAATTGCTTTACGTAAGCTCTGCTGCGTTACAAGTTTTATATTCTGCTCATCAATGGTTATAACGCCTTCTTGTATATCATAAAAACGGAATAACAAACGCATTATGGTGCTCTTGCCTGCACCGGAGGGTCCAACTATTGCCAACGTCTTACCAGCTGGTACACTAAAGCTAACATTGTGTAGTATAGGCTTTTCTGGTGTATAGCCAAAGCTAACATTTTTAAATTCAATGCCACCACCTTTCGTTAAGAGCGGCACACTATCTGGCGCATCAACAATTTCAACGATTTCATTTAGTAAATTTAACATACGTTCCATATCAACAAAATTGCGTTGTAGCGTATTATAAATTGAGTAGAATACATTTAGCGGTCCATACAGTTCCATAAGATACGTGGTAAAAAGTATAAAATCACCCGCCGAAAATGTTTGCATTTGTGAAATGAGATAAACACAAAGTACAGAACCACAGAGCAAGCCCAAACATAGTATAACATTTTCTATGGTTTGTGTCAGATTATAGGCTAGTATAAGTGTAGTTTCTTGCTTTTGAAACATCTCTATTGCAGTTTGATAAGCATCAATTTCATATTCTTCTGTGCCAAAATATTTGACAGTCTCAAAATTTTGCAATGAATCAACGCTACGCGTTCTTAAGCCATCAGCAACTTTATTCCAGCGTTGTATATGTTGCTTACGCCATTTGGTTAGTATAATTGTAGTTACTATAAAAAACATATTTTTATTAAAATTTTAGAAACATACAACTAAAGAAAATATATTACTTACCCACATACAAAATCATAGTCACAAAAACGATTAAACCGAACCACAAGTTAAACGTGTATATAAAGAAAATTATAGCCAAAATTAAATCCAGAAAAGACGGTATTATTGAAAATACTATATAATTCAATAGATTGTTTATACAATCTGCGCCACGATCCATGACACGCAAAGCTTCTCCAGTTTTACTTTGTAAATGCCAACGTAAAGACAGTCGATGCATTTGTCGAAATATATCAACGTCACATTCACGCTGTGTATATTGCTCGACACGCATCCATAGATATTCGTGTAGGTTATTAAACAGACCTAGATGACCAGCGGGACCACCTTGTAGAAACATAAAAAATACATAGACTAAGACGTAATCCAGGCGAAAATTTTGCGGTTCATTTGTTAAACTGTCAACTGTGAAGCATAAAAGAAAAAAAACAGGAAAAATTTAATAAAAAATAGTTAATTTGTTTTGAAAACTTCCACAGAAATGTATTAGTGGAACAGTATTTGAGGTACAGAAATGAAACTCAGTGTACATCTTAATAGGAAAGGAGAGATGTTCGAAGGCTGTGGCCCCATATAAACAATATACAAAAACATAATGGATGTGAATATTCATAAATATTAAAATATTACTTACTCAATTTTTTGCGATAAATTGGCAAATAAACATTGACAGTACGTCCAGCAAATACGAGCAGAACACAAATTACTACAAACAATTGCAGCACTTTACTCTTCTTGGGCCAAATGTACGGAAAAACTAAACGTAATTTACTAGAAATATTGTCAAAGGCAGCGTTTTCTGCTTTTTCATCTTCTAAATCCTCTGGTAGCAATTCTTCGGTTTCATTTTCGTTGTCTGAAGTATTTTTTGCAATGTCGCTCAATCTAATTCCTGGGGCCTTGAGACCAATTATGAAAATAAGTAACAATATAATATAGCGTAGCAAAAATTGTTGTAGTTCAGCGCCACTAAAGAAAAAATAAATATAAAATTTAAAAAATAAAATAATAATAAATTGAATAAAACTCACCTTAAATCAAAAAACCAATATGTTAAAGTTTCAACAAGAAGCGTTGCTGTCCAATAAAGTAGTAGCACTAGACTATGCGCTGTGCTGCGTGGTAATGTTGCTAGCTGATAGCTGCGTTCTTTGTAGATTAACAAAATGCATAAAAGATATGGCAGCGTATTAAAAATGGTATAAGCGAGCTAAAAAAAAAATAAATTTATTTAACACAATTACCACTTAGAGCTCGTTGTGTTTAAAAATACATACCATAAAACGTTTATAATCATGTTCAGCTGCATTCAGCATAAAATTGCTTAAAACTAAAACGGACATAAGTGTGTGTAGAAATAATTGTAGCTGATATAAACGCGAATTTGAGATTAGTTCCGTATTTTTAATAGATTTGCCATATTTTTCATAAATCAAAAATTGTTTAAAGCCAAAAATTAATAAAAAAAAACTGCATGCAGCTGGCGCTATGATATCCAAAAAACATTGTGAAATGCCGCTAAAATAACCAACTTCTGAGAAGTTTATGTTCGTTGTTAAGTAACGCATTTTTCGTTTTTTTGTTTGCTGAAAGTAGTTAAACAACTTAAAATTATTGATAATTTCTTAACAAAAATTAATAATACGTACAAAAGTTCTGTTCAGTTTTTATCAGAAGCGCGTCTATGAGAAGACTAAATTACAGGAATTATATTTTAACGTTTAAGTACTTCTAGTCAGAAAGCTTTCATAATACGGCGAAAAAGCCGGTATTGCTTTTACAAATGAAATTCCCATGTCGATGCGTCACCTTTTTATTTTTTTTTATATTTTAATTATATGTTGGCTTTTATTGAACTATTACATTTAAACAATGTAATACACAAGTCTATATTTTGAGCGCCACAAGTTCAATAGCAAATGCAATATTTTATTTGTTATTTTTAACATTTTGATCAAAAAAATTGTACGCTTCAAACTGAAATGCTGCGGTTTTTCCATTCTTTTTGTTTATCAACAAGAAACAGCTGTTTTGCGGCAGGGTTGCAGCTCACTAAAAAGTCAAAACATTTATGCATGGCTGCATGTCATATAACGGTTCACAACGCACAGTGGTCGAAATGACAAATTATAAAATATAAATTATAGAATATACATATATGCGAGAATTATATGAAAAAAAAATTGTTATATATTTTTTAAATTAAATTAAAATATTTTTTAATTTTAATGCATTACAAACTTTCCGTGTGACAAGTATAAAAATTAAAAATTCTTATTATTGAAAATATTTCTTTTTTTGTTTATTATTTTTTTCGAGTACATTGTATAATATTCGTCGTATACTAACTTTCCTCGCCGCATTAAAATTTATATAAGCGCTAACACAAAAAAATGTATGCACTAATATTGCGTTTATATAGATAAAATATTAAACCAACAGATCACAAGAGTTATAATCAAAGGATTAAACAGCTGCTGACATATACTATACATAAAGTACCACATGAAAAAAAAAGTTACGTATAAATAATATTTATATTAATAGGGATAGAGTCTCATTTTGCTATAAACTAATAGGGAAAAAAGTTATCTTAATGAAAATAAAAAATAATTATACATTCTAATTTCAACGTGCTGCACCACCATGCGCATGTCCCGCACGTGTATAGGCGCCACTTGTACCCGGCGCGCCATCACTAACACTAACACCAGCACCACTACCACCAGCAGCAGATTTTGGAGCATTTGTATCCTTTTCACTTTCTTTGCCACTATCTGTCGTTGTATCTGCATTGTTTTCAGCATCTAAATTTTTAAGTTGCTGCAGCCACATGTCAGCATAAACACCACCATCACGCTCTAGCAGCTCCTCATGTCTGCCACGTTCGACAACGGTGCCCTCCTGCATTACTAGAATTTCATCAGCGTGTATAATTGTCGATAGACGATGCGCAATTATGATTGTCGTACGATTCGAGCAGACACGCGATAGTGCTGACTGTATATTACGTTCTGTATGTGTATCTAATGCTGATGTAGCTTCATCGAGTAGCACAATTATTGGTGATTTGAGTAAGGTACGTGCAATAGCGACACGTTGTTTTTCGCCACCGCTTAAACGTAAACCACGTTCACCGACTTTTGTTTCATAGCCATCTGGGAAACCCTGTATACGTTCATGTATATCTGCAGCACGCGCTGCCTCATAGACAGAATCAGCATTAGCACCAATTTTACCATATTCAATATTATAGTAAATGGAATTATTAAATAGCACCGTATCCTGAGGCACAACGCCTGAAAAAAAAAAAAAATAAAATTTAATAAAACAGTTAATTAATTTTAAAAATCAAAATCTTACCAATTGATTTACGCAAACTCTGCTGCGTTACAAGTTTAATATTCTGTCCATCGATTATTATGGCACCAGTTTGTACATCATAGAAACGGAATAGCAAACGCACTATGGTACTCTTGCCCGCACCGGATGGTCCCACTATAGCCACCGTCTTACCAGGTGGTACGCTAAAACTAACATTGCGCAGTATCGGCTTTTCCGGTGTGTATGAAAAGCAAACATTTTTAAATTCAATGCCACCACCTGCAGTCAGCAATGGTGCACTACCAGGTGCATCAATAATTTCTTCTTCCTCTTTCAGCAAATCAAACATATTTTCCATATCAACAAAATTCTTTTGTATAGCCCGATAATATGTGCCAAACCAATTTAGCGGCATATAGAGATCCATAAGATAAGTTGAGAAAAGCACAAAATCACCAACTGTTAATGTTTGATGATGTACCACAAGATAAACACAAAGCATCGAACCACATAGTAGACCCAAACAGAGTATAATATTTTGTGCTGTATTGAGTATATTTAGCGTCATCAATGAGAGAAATTCTTCCTTTTGATATTTAAGTATAGCTGCCTTATAAGCATCAACTTCATAATTCTCAGCGCCGTAATATTTTACGGTTTCGAAATTTAACAATGAATCAACGGAACGTGCACGTTGTTCATTATCAGCCTGATTCATTTGGCGTTGAAATTTAGTGCGCCATTCGGTAATAAGTATTGTAGAAGCTATAAAGAATAATTATACATTTAAATAGTCATAAATATACAAGAAAAGCTTAACAAGAGTACGTACCGATATACAAGAACATTGTCAGAAAAACAATTAGACCAAACCACCAATTGAATGCGTAGATAAAGAAGACAACCGCAACAATTAAATCAATAATTGTAGGCGTTATCGAAAAGACAATATAATTTAAGAGATTATTTATAGAATCTGTGCCACGATCCATAACACGCAAAACTTCACCAGTTTTACGTTGTAAATGCCAACGTAAAGATAGCTGATGCAGATGTCGGAATAAATCAACTTCAATTTCACGCGTTGTATACTGCTGTACGCGTATCCACAAAAATGTTCGTAAATTATTAAAAAGACCCATGCCTCCAGTTCCACCGCCTTGTAGAAATGAGAGAGCCACATAAATCAAAACGAAATCCCAACGGAATATTATGGGTTCAATGGTTAAACTGTCAACTGTAACAAAAGAGTTATTAATGTTTTAATATATTTATTACAAAGTTTGAAGTGAGTACTACAATTAAAGCAACTTCAATCTTACCCAACTTTTTACGATAAATGGGCAAAAATAGTTTGATTGCACGTCCAAAAAGAAGCAGCATAATGCAAACAAACACGGCTAACTGTAATAGTGCATCGCTTTTGGGCCAGAGATATGGAAATAGTTTGCGCAGCTTTTTGAATGCATTTTTAAAAGCAGAACCTGTCTGCACATTGCCTTGAGTGGACGCTTCTTCATCGATTAAACGCTGTGACATATTATAGGGCAAACTAATGCCCGGCGCCTTTTAGGCCAATAACAAATATAAGCAAACAAGTAACATAGCGTGCTACAAAGAGACCCATTTCCAATTCATCCGTATCACTGTTGGAAAGTTCAAAAATTAGTTTATTGAAAATTAAAAATATTTATATCAACAAACTTACTTTTTTTAGATGAAACCACCAATCTTCTTGTTGTAAATTAATAAAAGCTACAGACTCATTGATAAGTGCTAAAGTCCAAAAGAGCAATAGTACTAAACCATGTCCACGTGTCGGTAACGAAGGTAATTGATAGAAACGTTCTTTGAGTATTAATAATATACAAAATGGATATGAGACAACTGTTAAAATGGTATAAAGTATCTGAAATGAAGGACAGAATTAATTAATTATTTTCTAATAGTTTTATTTATATAAGAACTTACCATAAAGCCATAAATATTGCTATCCGCATAAACGGAAGCGTTTAGCAACAATCTGGTTAGCGCCAACATTGGCAAAAGTATGTGTAAAAATATTTGTACAGCATAGAGACGCGATTTGGATATTTGTGTTGGATCCGTTATACGTGTTGCATATCTGTTGTACATAATTAATTGTATAAGGCCGAAAAGAAATAGAAATCCGCTACATATTGCCGGACCAACAGTATCCAAGAAGCAATGTGAGACGCCATGATTAACCCAAACATCGGAGAAGGTTACGTTTGGTGGACAGTAAGGCATTTTGCTGTAATTGAGATAGTGAGAAATTTAGATTAGTAAATATAGGGTGCTACAGAGAAATTATATAAAATTGAATTGTGTGACTTGAAAAGATTCCTGAATGTAAATTTGTATCCGAGAAAGGTAACAGAGTTTTATATTCGTCGTATACTCTGCACGAATGTCCGTCAAAAAGTCCCCGTTCTAATTTGGTTATTTGTCAAGTTTATTTATTTTAGGTTATTTATACATGTTTAAAGTCTCAAAACAGAATATACAACCTTTTTTTTTATCTATGTTGCGATAAGAGCGTGTCTATCAAAAATACTCGTTACTGTTTTCTAGTAAAATGCGTGTCATCCTAGTTGACTGAATATATACGAAATCGTGAAACGTTTATTTCATAAGTGTATGCTCGACCTTTTTAGTTTTTATGTCAATTTATCGAGCTTCCGTCAGTCGTAAGCCACCTTTCAAGATAACAGAAACTATCAATAGGCGCCAAGAACACTTTTTGTAGTGACTATACCAAGAGGTACGGAGACTTTGTTTCTAAGGAAAACACCGCGTATATTGTTCTTGGTATAAAATGCAATTGCTATTTCATAAATTTTGTAAAGCAATTAAAGCCGCTTGCATTACAAGCGCCCAGACAGCTATCGTCTGATTATGCAAGCGGACAGAAATGATCAAAAATTTCAACGACATACATCATGTTTAAAGTCGATTAAGCTGATTTCATTTGATTCGTTAACAAAGTAGACAACTTTTTTTCTAGTAAATGTAATAATACATATAATAATAGGTGGTGTATTCGTATTCTGTATCTTTCTATTTTTTATCTTTTGTCTTTTTGTCTTTTTTTTTCTTTTTTCTTAGCTTTCTTTCAGCTGAGTTGACAATTTAAACAGACAGAGAGTAAGAATACACCACCTTGTCTAATTGAATCATGCGAATTATGGTTTACAACTTGAATGTAGATAGTGATACTGTAACGCAGTGAATTCCAGAAATCGAAAGATTATATCAAGTTTAAATAGTTTTTAAACATATTTTCTGACCTTAGCACAAAAATTTTTATATTTATTTAACTTAAATACAGGTATCCGATTTGTTTTATGTGCCGGCCGGTTTAAGTTCAGGCATTTTTGGCTCTAGCTGCGATTTTAAATTTAAGCCCACTACGATAATCCCCTTCGAGCTAGTGCCTTTTGTCTGACCGTGGTATAAGGTAGTAACCGCACCTTGGTGAGAGGGAACAACATAAAGACAGAGGAATCAATGGAAGATTTTATACGTTACATTTACTTTTAGTTAAGAATAAAAGATCAGCCGTACAGCTATGATCGTCTTTTTTATACTACTCATCACATGACAAATGATAAGTCAGCATGGAGATTTTGCTGTCTTAAACGCAAAACGTTTTACAACAATTTCGTGCTATTAGCATGTTTAGGAGAGGTCGACCTCTATAAAATTTTAATATATATACAGTAAAAACTCCGTTAGCCGGACAAAGGCAGTTTTCTCGTTGTTTCCGCTTATAGAGGTTTTACTGTATGAACTTATCAAAATATTTCGAACTTCGAGCTGCGCATTTTTAATATTAATATACTTTAATAATGCATTTGTAGGGTGCTTTTGTTAGTTTGCTTAGTACGTGTTAATAAATAATTTGTGTGCGCATACATATGTGGATATGAATGTATATAAAAATAAAAGTTTTGCCGATAAACGAGATAATTGTAGAACAAAAGCGACGTTGATAAAAAAATAAATAAATAATAAAAATGTAATTGTTATAAATTTTAAATTGTTAGTCATGCGCGAATTTATTGTGATAAAAAAATGTATATTATAAATTTAATTAATTTAGTTCATGGCGTTGTGTTGGATTTCACAATTTTATTTACACAAAATTAAGAAAGGGCGTAGAAATTTTCCCTAGAGACATATTTTCGTTTTATGTTTGTACACTTACCTTAATTAATAAATACAATTATATAAATCCTTTTTATATTTAATTGCACATAGCTTTAAAAACTGCGCACTTCTTCAACTGTAACGAAGAAATAAAAAATTTGCAATTCATTGTAATTTTAGAAACAAAACAAAACAAAAAGAAAATGTTAAATTATGCAATTAAAAAACAAACACACACACACCGCTTTCGCTTTTCAAATTTAATTATGCGTAGAAATTATGTAGCAGCAACTTGACGGAATAGTACGTCTGGAGCTGTACAATAAAAATCAAAACTGTTTGGCTTGGCTTTGGATTTTTTTGTTTTATTTATTTAAATAATTTGCACACTGCGCTGCTGCGTCTTGCTTTGATGTAGTTTGTTGTTGTTGCTTTTTTTCATAGAAAATAAAACAGCTGATTTTTTTTAAGGGCTACTGTGTTGTGTTATGTGTCTAGAGTTGTCAACGGATTTAATATAGTTTTTAATATAAAAGTTAAACAAATAAACATTAAAGAAATAAAAATATATTGAAAAAATGCGAAGTTTCTAATAAAATATATTTTAAGAATAATTTTAATATATTCATAAAACTTCTGTTTGCATAAAATTTAAAGCAAGTCAAATATGTTAGCCCTGGCTGGAGCATTTCGAATACGTTCTGTTGTGAAGCATGTGTGCGTGTATTTGTTTGTTTGCGTGTGTTAGTGTTAAAATGCCGGCCGTGCGCAAAGTAGAAAACTAAGTTGTATTTTATTTAATTTAAGGTGTTAATTGTGTGCTAAATAAATCGAAGTGTAGTGCAATGTGCAGAATTATGTTTTGTTTTGTGCAAAAATTGATAAGTTATGAAAAAAGCGTGCAATAAAGCGAGATAAAATAATGACGAAATAATAAAATATTAGCTTAGGTTATACCTACAAATGTATAACGGTAATTTGTAATTTTTATGACTAATTTGAAGAATTTTTAGCTTTTAGTTTATTAAATACATTAACTACACGTGTTTATTTATTTTTAAAATAATTCAATTTTATTTTCTATGATTGTTGTTGTTTATTATTTTGTTGCTTTTTTTTTTTTGCGCCTAATGCTAGATTGTACCGCGAAATAATCAAGAAAAAAAACTAAATTTTACCAAAAAAAAAAAAAAAAAAAGCTTCCTAATTTTACTTGCATCATTTTTTGCTTTTTATACTTCAAACCTGTAACGCATTCAAGTTTATTTATATTCGATATGGTCGCGCCACTAAATATTTGATTTCGTTCATCCCAATGTACAGTATTTTAGTCCAAATCACGCTCGTTTCGTTCTTTTACAGTTTCTCCCGTGAATCCCATAGAACCAGACTTTTATAGACTTTTTATAGACTGTACTTAAAGAGAAAGAAAGAAACTATGTCGGACTCATAAAGAATTCTTGATCAGCACCGAAAGCTGAGGAGAAATAACTACAAATATGCGTCTGTCGTTTGAAGCCAATTATCTGGGAGACTCTAAGAGTTACAAACCTTAAACTTAGAATCCAAAGAGCCCTTCGTCAAACAATTTTTCAAACCCCATTTTAAGGGTGTGCACTCCAAATCTGCTTTAAACCGGAAAGTTTCTTACCGAAAACTTTAAATTTTTTGCATCCTTTTGTATTTTTCTATAAGGAGGATCAAATTTTGTGTGCCTGCATAAGCCTGAAGTTTATATACGTTTTTTTTTTTGAACATCACGATTAGTACTTTCCCGATTCCGCTCATTGTTGCGTTTTTAACCATTGTTCTGCGGGTAGCGTGGATTGATGAATGCTACAGAAAAAAAATGCGTGGTCCGTTTTGATCTGAAACTATTAAGGATATTATTAATATATCGGACATTGGCAATTCTTTTAACAAATCAATAAAGTAGCGTCGTTTGGTATTTCTTAGCCTAAAATACTTAAAATGTTTAGACGCACGATTAGGGTAACATTAGGTCGTAAAAAATGATCAATAACGGGTGATTTCACTTAAAAACTGTACTCCAAGAACAGCTTTCCATATAATTTTCCAAACTAAAAGTAAAATGAGCTACTGTCAAAATTTTATTATCCTATCTTTACTGGGTTGGCTTCCACTACTGCGACCTATCAGCTAGGTTAGAGTTTTTTATAGATAAGTGATCAAATTTTTGATAAACTATTTTTTGCATACAATATCGATACCGCTGGAAAAACGTTCAATTGACTGTCGGGGTCACCATATACACTCCGACAAGTTATTATTCAGTTTATTTATTTTTTTTTGTTTTTGAAATAAATATTTATTTACTTTGTAGCGATTGATTTGATTTAATAATACTTTAAATAAATTTTCATTTTCATGCTTTATAACATTTTCTTAAAAGTATTTTATTCTAATTTAAAGTATGTACTGTATACGATATTTATTTAAAATTTTAACTTAACGAATGTACGAAATATTTAAACCTAAAACAAATTTAAAAGCTAATAAGTTCAAACTTTTAAATATTTAAACGAATTTATAATTAGGTCTAATTTTTCACATCTAAGATCACTTAAAATTCTTTTAATTATTTTTTATACACATTTAATTTTATACAAAATTGTACTACTTAATTTTCTAAAACTAACAATTCACGTAACTGGTAACTTGTTTACAAACATTTATAATTATTATCACATACACAAGTACAGTACAAAAATTAATTATTAATTAGACGTATGCCACGTTTTTTTTTTTTTAAATTTGACAAAAGGATTTGTCGTATTATAAATAATTAAAAATAAATGAAACTACTTTTAACATTAATGCTGAACTCACAACTTTGTCTATTTTAACAGCGACCATTTTATACAGAGTCCAAAAAAACTGTACAGCTTGACAAAAGGCTTTAAATTTTGGAAAACAAAAGTATTGACAAATATTTTGACACAAATTTTTCGCTGTGTGTAAATTGATTTTTATCATTTTCCGCCATTGTAAATTCAATCTTACAATTAGTACATATTCAATGTTTTACGCCATGTGTTATACGTTCAATTGGCTTCTGCTGCTATGAGTTGATCTTTGTTAAAAGTGGCTGCGTTACGCCACTATTGCTAACTGCCGGACACGGACAATCATCTGCAAGCACCATGCTATTTGATGTGGATTTACAAAGTAGCTGTGTATAATTTTTAACATTATTTGCCTTAATTAAATTATTATAAGTATTGCTGCAATCATTACTAAGATGATGATTTTCCGGCACGGATGTTGTGGTTGTGGTTGTTGTCGCTGTGGCATTATTAAGACGTAATGACGCTGCTTTGCAGCTATTTGTGGTATCACATTCGAGTAGCGGTGATTTACTTGTAAAACTTTGTTGTTGTTGTTGTTGTGTGGATTCTAGCTGCTGTTGCTGCTGTTGTTCCGGTTGTTTATTTTCCGATTTATAGGTTAGTTTAATATCATCACCGGCAAATTTAATACGATTTCCGCTCGAAATGCTAACACTATCTGTAGCCAATGCTGAGATCGTTGGTGAGGGTTTTAGACGTTGACGTTGCGACGTCGTCGTTGTCGTCGTCGTCGCCTGTGTTGGCTGTAATATGCCGCTCAAATTTAAATTGGAATTCGATTGTATATAGGAATGACGATTACTGTTGTTGCTGCTGCTATTTTGATTCTTAAGTGCGCCCGCTAATGGCAGTCGAAAGTTTGCCAATTCCCAGTTATCTGCATGTTGTGCTGTTGTCTCACGCAATGAACGACTGCTATAGATATCACATTGTTGTGCTTTAATTTTAGCTTTATGATTAAGAATTTCATGTTGACCAACCCCATCAACACTGGTATCAGTGGCATCTAATAAATAATTATAATAATCATCATCAGTCTTGTAAACATCATCGACAACATCAACATCCGCGCCAACACCAACGCCGACGCCATTCAATTTCGGCGATGATGAAGAAATTTTTCTTTTAACGCGTAAATTTGTTGTTGGCTCCGTTATTGCTGGTATTTGACGTATTTGTGGCAATGTACTCTCATGCATGCCCGGTGCTGCGGTCAGCATAACCATTTCAGAGTATTGTTTATGCAGATGTGCATAACGTTGCGGTTGCTTCAGTGACGAACGTCGCGTTAGTAGCAGCTTATGTGGTGAGATCAATGCATCCGGTTTGTGTACTTCACCTTCCAGCCAATAGGTTAACATTTCACCTTTACCTTTCATGGGTACAAAACCGCGACGCGTTGTTATGAAAGTGCCAAATTCATCGAGCGCTTTTTTTGTTGTTTCACTTATGTGTATCTTTAGCGCTTCTCCGTTTGATTCCATACGTGATGCAGTATTCACGGTATCACCGAAGAGACAATAGCGTGGCATCTTTAGTCCCACAACGCCAGCAACACATGCGCCCGTATGTAGTCCAATGCGTAGCTTTAGTCGATCATTCGGTCTATGATGTATGCAGAAATTGTGCACTGCTTCGAGCAGCGCCAACGCTAGGCGTGCTATTTCACGCGCATGTTGATTGCCATTACGTATGGGTAGTCCCGAGACAACCATATAAGCATCACCGATTGTCTCCACTTTGTAGACATCGAAATTTTCGACTATCGAATCGAAACATGTATAGAGATCATTTAGGAATTGCACCACTTGCAATGGTGTACTCTCTGCTGAGATCGCTGTAAAGCCAACAATATCACTGAAGTAGATGGTTACTTGATCGAAGGTCTCAGCGATCACTGGCTGTCCGCTGATCAATTGTGCTGCAACACTTTGTGGCAACAATTGATACAGTAATTTTTCGCATTTTTTCTTTTCCTCATTGTAGTCCTGTGTACGCTCCTCGACTAATTCTTCGAGATTGTTTGCATACATTTCCATGCGTTTGAGTAGATTGTCTACAATGTTGCCCGTTTCATTTTCTCTGTGAATAAAATAAAGAATTAGTTTAAAGGATTTTCTTTATGTGTGAAGTTCTGCTTACTTATTTATTTTGCGTATTATCGATTTGAGTGCAGTAAAGTCTGGACGCTCTGTAGGATCTTCAGCCCAACAGCGTGTCATAATTGGATTAATATCAACATGATTCTCTTCGATTTCTGGACGAAATGGTGTGTGCGTTAATTGCGGATAACCTTTTACCAGTTCGATAATTTCTGAGAAGTAAAAAGATTAGTGAATAATCGATTAGTTTTTTTGATTAAATAAAAACTGGTGTAGAAAGACATCAATTTGTAAAATTAAAATTTTTTATGAAAAATCGATACTTTTAAAATGAAAAATCGATACCTTTTAATATAAAATCGATGCTTTTATAAAATATAGATACTTTTTATGAAAAATCTATAAATGTTATGAAAAATGATACTTTTTAGGAAAATCCGATACTTTTTGTACAAAAAAATCTATGCTTTTTGTAAAAATTTAAACTTATGAAAAAATCGAAACTTTTTATAAAAAACTATATTTTTTTTATTAAAACTGATACTTTTTAAAATAGAAACCAATGTTTTTTATAAAAAAATCGATATTTTTTTTGAAAAATCGATACTTTTTATGATAAATCGATACTTTTTATAAAAATTTTATACTTTTTAAATTAATATATCGAAATATTTTTTTTTATAAAATGTCGATAATTATCAAACCAATTTTCTTTGGATAATTCGAAATATTTTTAAAATAAAAACTCGATAAATAAAAAGTCCTAAGGCGAATACGTTTATCAAGTGACTGGTTGAATCTAAAAAGCCTTTAATTATCATAGTAGCACAACTTTCTTCTTAAACATATAGCTACAGAAATATTGATTGAATCACCCTTTACTATGTACAATTACATACTAGCAAATATTCTCTGTGTCAGAAGCTGTGGCTTCCGCTTGCTCTTAACTCATTTTGCTATTGTGTACATGGCACTTTCGCTTGTTTACAACGACAACCATAAATATCATCAACTTTCACTTTTACTATCACAAAATCAACGAACGTTATACGTATGTATACATTTGTAGTTACACCTATGCACTAAGTCATAAAGTAGCTGACATCTCTCACATAGATACAACACTTTTTGCATATTCAAAAGTTGACATTACTCTGTTCAATAACTCACGTAGCCAATGCATTGCCACGAAAATAACTACCTTCTCTACAGGTTTTTGTTATCTCTATGTAACCGTATTTTGCAGGAAAGTTGTTACGGAGAGCTATTGATGATATATTTATGCACATACGAGTGGAGTTTAGAAAGTTATTGTTCTGAAGCAGGCAAATTAGGTACTTCGGATGGTGGATTTATGTGAGGAGGAGCTAAGACGCCTATGAGAGGTTTCCAGCTCAGAAATGTTTGTCCCAAAGGAAAAATTGCTGCATCTTTGGTAATAAGAACCTCTATTCAAAGCAATAGGCTGTCCTAGAAAATCAAGATGAAAGAAAGCAAAGTGTGTTAGCAATACTATATTGCGATGGTTTTTTTTTTTTGGGACGCCCACTGGTCTTTTGACAATCGGAAATTGAGCTTTTGAGGCGAAACTGACAGAAAAGAGGGTGTTACCTCAAGCGCCAATGCAAGAAAATCTTTTACTTTTTTTCTCCAAACTTTCAAATATTCCAAATAACTTTTACTTCTTTGCAGGACTATTACTTTCCAAACTACCCTCGGTAAATGTTTGGATTGAATTTTAGTTCAAGTAGAATTGATGCGTGTTCTAGTTAGGCTTACCTTTTTCACACGCTGCCCTTTTTTTCATCGAATATTGCTCTTTGTGAAGATATGCAAATTTTGAAATACTTTTTTTTCTGGTGTAACCCGAAACTTTGTCATCGATTGTGTTACATAAATCAAAACAAAAATAAATTTCAAAATGTGTTTTCGATATTGGAATATACATAATTCAAATTAAATGAAAACAGACAACACTGCTGGAGAATTTAAAAATTCATTTTTAAAGAGTTCTACATTTTTTTTTGGGAAGAGGCAAGTAAAACTTTGATAGTTTCACAAGTTTTGAATGCAATAAAAAAACACAACCAAAATTTTAACTTCTATGCCAAAACTAATATACTGCACACAAATTTTTAGTTTTTTAGAAGAGTCTAAAGAACTAAAATCCTAATAAAAACAGGCAACGTGCGAATGCACTTGAAAAAAAAAAGTGAATCGATAAACTTCTTCGGTTGCACTTTTGCTCATTCACCCAAAAGCAATTGAAAGCAGCAAGTTGAACAAACTTTTAAGTAAAAAAAACAAGAAAAAAATATATATTTTTTAGGAAATGATGTCAACGATGGAGAGGTGAAGCGTTGTGCTTTTGCCTGACTACTAAATCGGATGCAAATAATTTGATCAACTTGTCAAAACTTATAAGTACCTCACAGTTGAAAATAAACTGTGAAGTGGCGATGGTGCACAGTGTTGATGGTTCTGATGTTCTAGAGCGGAACGAAGTAGACTATTGACGCCTAAAGTGTGCGCCTCAAGGCTAAATTTTTGCCCTATAAATAGCACAGTTGAAAAACTTTAAATAGTATCGCTGCTGCTGCTTGAAATCAATTCAAAAAATAAAAATAAATTCAATTCAATTCAGCAAAAGAATTGGTTTTTGTGTGGCAATTGAAATTCAATTGAAACTTTTGCGAACTTTGTGCTTTTTTATGTGTAATGCAAAAAGGCCATGAAAAATGATCAACTATGTGTTGTGTGGTTAGTTCGAAAATTTTGAAAATAACACGAAACTGGAATAAATAAAGAACGGATTGAAATTTTGTGCAAAACGTGCACTTCGATAGTGTTGCGGTAGCCTTAAAAAATTTAATTTTACAAAAAAGTTAAAATTGGAAGTGAATTCTATGTGTAGATTTACCCTATACTAGTAAGCTACTTTGTAGATGAAAGTTCTGGTACGTCAATGCATATTTTCGTTATTCTCCTTATTGCGGACTCTCTTCGAGTGATCTGATAGCTGCACACCTTTACTTTTAGGAGATCTTAAAAGTGGATTGCCCTCGGTAGTCAGTCGTAATACAGCAGTACTGGTGTGCACGACGAGAGAGAGCGAAGTAAGAAAGGGGAAGATCCCCCAGGAAGTACTTTTTTAAGAGACTTGGTGTGTAATAAAAAGTTAGAAAACAATTGATGGCACTATCGATAGTATCCATGTTCATTTTTTAAAAATTGAAGACATCGATGTTTTCTGTTAAAACTATCGAAAATATTGATGGTCAAGAACATCGATAGTTTTTCAGATCTAGTGTTAAAGAGGCCCTCAAGAGGTCCACGCCCATTTTAAGGTATAGCCCCCATATAAACTTACCGTCCATTTTGGAATTTTTGTATGAAAATATCATTCTATGTACATGCCACCGATAAAATAAGGATCGGACAACTATAACATATAGCCCCATACAAACTCACTTCTCATTTTCTGATATTATCAAGAAAATAATTGTTATATCTGCATTTTAAGCTTAAAATTAAAAACGAGTATTTTCTTGCGCATATTTGGCTTTTAGATACATTTACGGATGTTTCTGCTTGTTTCAATTTATAAACTGTATACATCTACTATTATAATACATAATGTATTTTTAAAAATGCTACTCTACGCAAACTTACTCATGGGTATTGTTTATTCTTTGTACAATATTTTAGCTAACTGAGAAATATTTTATCTTTTTGTTTTTGTATCTACAACTTTCATACATAGCCATTCAATATACTCGTACATATTTTTGAATCTACAATGTTACGCTTTGTTAGGCCTTTGGCAAAACAAAAATGTGAAGTACTAATGAAAGACATGTATGAAGTACCTACAACATGTTTGTTCTAATATATAAATATGTAGTATAAATGTATCTACACAGCAGCAGTAGTCAGTAGATTGACAACTTTTTTTGGTTTTCCTTTTGCAATGTAATTAAAATGCTAGCTAGAATATTTGTACTACATTTACATATGTTTTTGTCCTTGTTCAAAACATTCTATGCTCTGATTTTGTCTGTAAAATTATAAAAGAAGACAACAAGAGAGAGAGAGAGAGAGAGAAAAAGAAAGAAAGTATCTCATTGTGCATACCTTGTGGCGATTTATCGTTCTTGCCCAAATAGAATGGTCCTTGTCGTGTGGTTATCTCATGTACAATTATGCCAAACGAATAGACATCACCTTTCTGTGTACCCTCCGGCGGACGATTGTTTTCTAACTTTAGCAGCTCGGGTGCAGTCCATAGCAATTCTGTGACAAAAAAAAAAAAAAAAAGGCGTAAACGTGTAAACGAATTATTCTTCTGCACACAAAAACTACTTACTGCTCCAGTATGCATGACTATTGCAGTTCTCCACATCGCTACCCTTTTCAAAACGTGTACTGCGCCTCAAAGTATGCAAACCAAAATCGGTAATTTTCAACACAAAACGCGAATCGACAACACAATTCGATGATTTTAGATTGCCATGCGAACGTATATCGGAATTATGTAGAAATTGCATGCCACGTACAATGTCATGCATTAGCGACAGCTTAAACATCCAATCCAATTGAAATTGTTCATTTTCAAGTATATCCTGTAGTGAACCCTTCGGACAGTATTCAGTAAGAAGAAAACTTTTACGCGTATCCAAACATGCACCATAAAATTTAACAAGATGATCATGTTGTAAATCTTTCATACGTTTCAATTCAAGCATTAATGCGCGTGTTAAATTTATCGACTCCTCATCGATTGCTTTGATGGCAACTTTACAGCCACGAAATACGCCCAATGGTATAAAAATCTGTCGATCACCATTTATTGAACCCATATCCTCAGACATGAGTGTAAGTTGTGAACCTTGTTTAACCAAAGAATGAAATGAACCACGCAAAAAACGTTCTGTACAATCACGAAAGACAACATCATCCATAGAAACTTTCCATGTCATTGAATTGATTTCTGCTTCGGATTTATAATGACGATAACCAAAGAAGAAGCAAACAGCCATAATTACTACCATCATCCCAAGCACAATTGAGAGTATGGCATAGCCGGGTAGTGCTAAAAAGAGATAAGAAAAAAAAATAAAACATTAAAAAATAAAATTTAATTTCGGTAATACCGAAACGTATATGTATTCACTACAATCAGAGCTGAGATGTCAGGTTCGTCTCATTTATGGTACATTTTGGGTTCTTTTATGTTAAAATTGTTTTGTTTTGTGACCTAATTGAACTAGTATCTATCTATAGACACCTCACCCATTTTTCTGGTCCCAAACGGATTTCCTGTCGTAAGATTCTTCTTAGAGGCAATCCAAGATTTCGCCCATATTAAATGAAACCTTGTGGCATCGATCTGAATAGATGGTAAATACAAGAATAATGTGAATTTACTGCCATATAAGTATTTCCAAGCATTATTTTGACTTTGGGATGCGCATTGTAGTGTGGGAAAATTATATTGTTGGGATTCGAGAGAATCTCTCATAACGCAATTGTTTTGTAAGCTACTGTTCTTCCGCTCTTTTCCATGCTTTTTTTTGACAAAAAGTGCATTTAAACTCTTTGTGAATTATAAACGCTTGTGAAATTTAAGTGCACGTTTATAATTCACAATGAGTTTAATTTTGTTATTCTTTATATTGTACAATTACGTTACAGTACGAGATAAATATTTTATTTTTTATGTTCTATATTTTTATTTTTAAATCGTTTTTTTGTTTATACAAATTAGCTCCACTTTAGTTTTACCATCTTCAAGCAAAGTCTGAAACGTTGGCATAAGATCAGAAGTTACCTTTAAAACAGAGTGCAATGGTTTTAAGAATAGCTTTAATTGTTGTCTGTTCAAGGAGTATAATAATTCAGTTATTTCTATAAATGAGAAGTTTTCTTCGTTGAAGGTTAGGATCACTAATTCAAACATTTTTAGTAAATCTTAAAAAAAAATTATATTTTTCACTTCCGCTTTCGTTCAAATTTTGTAAAAATGAAATTGAGTACAAAACTAAATATTTTTTTTTGAAATCAGAATTATAAAAACTTACAATTATCCGGACACAGTGAACCATCATAACCACATGTAGGACGATCTGGTGGCGCATCCTCACGATCTCCAGCCCAATGTATAATCTTATCCGGTTCATATTCCAAACGATTATGTAAAAAATGTGCTACAATCTCAAAACGTCCGGTGCTGGGATTCATATCGAGCAGAGAATAGGCCGAAATACGATCACCATTTGCATCAATCGAAACTTTTCCAGTAATACCCATAAAACTACGATTCCACATGCGTCGTACCATATCTGTACCATTAATAGGTCGCGTTAGCATTGTCGGATCTGCACGTATGCTGTCGTTAAGTGCATTCGCATAGAGTAAAACACCATCGTAAAAGGATGTAACAAATGCTGAAATCGGTTCATTGTCATTGAAAGTGTAGTTGTATTTTGCAGCAGCGATTGTTTTAATCTGAAATGGGAAGAAGAAGAAAAAAAAAAGCAAATAAGTTTATCTGTCTTGTTTGCTTGCCTTTGCAAAATCATAAAAGTTTATAGCGCTGGAAAATCCGTTGAAGTTTTTCCGTTGTGCTAATCCGTGCTGTATTCTACTTTTGCTACTTTTGTATTTTGTTGTTTTGTTGTTCTTCAGGCGGGCGTACCTATGTACTTTGTCTTTAATTACTTCAGCACTTTTGATTGTGTAAAATTTAATTACATGTGTCTGTGTTACAAAGATTTTTCAGGTATTGTGCGAGATTTAGGTTGATATTTTTCTTTTATGTATTTTGCTTTTTGGCGTTTGTTAACAGAAGCAAAGCAAATTTATTTTGTAAGCCGATTTTAAAGTCTTACTCGAAAGTTGCGCTTATCGATGTCGAATGTAAAATTACTTCTAAATCTCAACAAAAGAAAATGAAAAACACATTTGCTTCACTCTTCTCACTAAAGCTTTCAAGACTAGCCAAAATATGTTAGCAAAATAGAAAGAGAGAGTTGCGGAATACTTTAGGTAATTACAATTGAATCATAGAACTGAAAAAATATGAGCCCGAAGCGTAAAAGGGCTGCATTTTATGGCTCTAAAGATTTATTTAACAGTCGCTAAGTTTAATTTGTAAAGTCTTTTCTTCATGTTACATTAAAATGTGCAACACGTAATATCTTATACAACAATAGAAATAAAATTCACTTCCAGTACTTCCGTAAACAAAAAAAAAAAAATGATTATTATTACAATCGTTATTTAACTTTGTTGTTGTTCACATTCTTATCGCATTCGCAGCGCTACAGCTTTAAGACTACTTTTTGCTAAAACAAATGGCAAGAAGCAGAAATTACACGCTTCATCTTAATAGTTTTAAAAATATCTTTTGTCGCTTTAAGTTCAATAATTTTTATTATGCTGTGACAGCTGTTGCGCTATAACATTAAATACACGTGTCGCTGCAAAATGTATCTTAAAGATAAATTTATATCTTTTGTAATGCATCAAAAAAAAAACAACAAAATCTTTAAAATTAAAGTGCTGCGCTTAGTTAATGCTTTTTATTAATATTCTACTAAAATAGCTAAAAATATTTTTTTACTTAAAAGGACTTTCATGCAAATTGAAGTGCAATTATGCTTTTCGTTAACAACATTCTTTGAATTTCTATTTTGCAGATTTTATATTTTTGCTGAATTCGCGGAAAATAAATATTATAAAATTTTTTTGCAAACATTTTTCGCAAAATTATCTGAAGCAGCTTTTTTTTTTGTTTCATTTATATTCTTCTACCCAGAAATGAAAAAAAAAAAACTCACCTCATTCGAAACTTTACGATAAAGTTCATCATCCTGCTGTTTTGGTGTAACAGTTAACATAGCCGTATAAGCCTTCCGGGCACGTTCATTATTTGACGTTGTATCATTTTTATCGTACCAAGGCTGCGATGTAAGATACGGAACTCTGTAAAAAACAAATTAATGAAAGTTAAATTATGCAATTTAGTAATTAAACAAATGAAAAAAGTTTGCATACAAATTTTAAACAATTTAAGTTACACATTAAAATGTCAAAAGTGGTAGTTTTTTGTTTTATTATTTCACACACAAGTTTAGCAAAACGTAGTGTGAAGTTCTTTAGAAAAATTAAATAAGATTCTGTGAAAAATTGAAGGTGAAACGGTTCTTATTCTTCAAATTAAATAGTCCAAAAAAAGGGGCGGTGGCACTCCCCATTCAAAAAATGGGCGTAATACCATTGCAGAAAAATTTTAGAAAAATAAATGAAGAAAATTTTGAAACAATTTTGAAAAAAAATTGCAGAAAAATTGTAGAAACATTTTAGGAAAATTTTAGAAAAATCGAAGAAAAATTTAAGAAAAATTGTAGAAAAATGTTCAAAAATTTATAAAACATTTCAAAAACTATTTCTCTCGAACCCGACTATTGGCAAAATTTTATCGTGATTGATGAGGCTAATTTTTATTTGTGTGTCGGTAGACTTTTTCTGTGGTTATATCAAAAAGAAAAAGTTTAAGCCGATAATCCAGAATCTCTGAAACAGCTCAAAGCCAAAAATGCCAAGAAATGGCCCATATTCCCAGAAATATTCTGCAAAATATAATAAAAAATGTAGGAAAACGGGCAATTCTTTGAGTGGTTGCTGAGGGCGGACCTTTGCACGTAAATAATCTTCGGTAAATGATTAAAAAATTGAGTCCAAATGTTTATGTCCATCTGTGAGTATGTCGGTTAAAACTGATTATCTCGGAGACTATTTTAGGTACATAATTAAATTCTGTTAACCCTTCACTACACTGTCAATCATAGCATCAATAATTTTTTCCATTTCGAACGCTAATTTTAAAGTTCTTTTCCCCGGAGTCCCGATTGCATCTCTAATTCGATGCAGAGCGTTTCGAGATGCACTGCTAGTACTGGACAACTCGATAAGTCTATCTATCTGTTGGTCGTCAGACTGTTTGTCTGTTCATATATTGCCTGCCCTTTTATCCGTCGTCTTCAAACTTAACTCCAAACTTTAAAATTCTGTGCAGTGAACAGGCAGCTTATCGAGTATATCGCATTTCTCTTTACTTTAAAAATATATTGTATTGGATTTAATTATAGCCATAATAAAAATAATTTAATTAAAATACACACACAACTAACAGAAATACAACTAACCACAATCATATAAGTCATTTATTTTTTTTTTTTTCTATTTACATCATATTGAATGATTAAGTCTTATCAGTAAATATTTGCAATGTTCAATGTCAGCTTCGTAATAAATGCAGCAATTACAGATACAAAACTATACAAAAACATTGTAGTAAATGTAAAAAAAAAAAGAAATAAACACAGTGGCTGGCGACGTATGACAACAACGTTTTTATTTTTTATTTTGGTTTTAAAGGTATTCACGGCGCTGTTTTTTCTCGGAAATTTTAGTACAAAAATACACATTTAACTGCTTAAGTGTTTTTATAAAATAAAACCGACCATTTTAGTTACAGATACATTTTTCTTATCAATCTTAAATTATTTTCTAATATTTTTTTCCAATGCACAAAACGCTTAGAAACGAAAAAATGCATTTTAATAGTTTTACTTTAGATTAGCAGTTCAAATGGGTCAATCGCAAACGCATACAATAAAAAAAAATATATTTTTACTAAAAATGTATCTGTATACGTATCTGTCTATGTAAATATAATTTTATTTGTTTATTTAAGTGTATCATGTTTCAACGATTTCAATGTAATGTACATACTTACGAGTATTTGCACATGTATGTATTTGTATGTATATATTTCTTCTATTTACACAGCCAAATGCACTTGAAAAGTAATTATGAATGGAAATGTAAATTTAGTTCCGTAATATAAAAAAAAAATGTGTATATATATTGTATAAACTGAGTATCTTCTTATAGAATACGCCATCAAATTGACCTATTAATGATTTCTTTTATTATAAACTTTATTTTTATTTTATTTCAAGTGCTTAGTTTGTAAAGTGGTAGCAAATTTAAAAGATACAACGTAGTACGCAAGTAAGCATTTCTGTCATTAAGGATGCTTTAGAGTTAATAAAGCGCTTCAATATAACAAAAAAATGAGTTTAAAATGTTCAACGAAATGAAAAGAAAAAGGGGAAAAAAAAACTTCAAGTTGGTTTGTTTTTACAGATTATAAATTGTAAAATGCTTCGTTAGCGTAGAAATTGCGTTTTTTTCGAGGAATGATAATGCAATTTTTTTGTTAAATCTTTTTATTGAATTTCGTGGGTTTTGTTATAAGATATAATTGTTTGGATATTGTAAAGTTTTTTGATAAACTCTTAACTGGAAATGTTTCAGTCGCTAATGGATTGTTTCGTATTTGTTGTCAGCTGTTTCACGTTTCGGCTGCACAATAATAATTTGTACAGCTGAGTAATTTTCGACAACGAAAAGATGTAACGATAATATCGATACTTATAGGTTTTGAGTATCGATACCAAAAGTATATCTTATAACGCAAAAAAGCATCAACGCTTTCTTATTGTTGAGTCTATGGTTTTTATCTACTTCTATTTAATAAAATTCAAAAAAACAATTTATTCATTTCCTCTTTACAACGCCAATTATAGCTACGCTTTAGATACAAATTATCAATATGTATACAAGATACAAGACATTTTGTGGCGTAAATTGCTACCAAACACTCAACACCTTCTAAGCTACAATTAATAATTATACACATTAAATGTTTTTTTTTTTTTTTTTTTTTTTTTAGTTGAGTAAATTAATTGTTATTCTGTGGCTTTTTTTTCAAACGATTTACGTAGATACAATAAATAGATACACTTCGAAGTACTTTTAATAGTTTGGTTTTTTTTTTTCCTTTTAAGCTTTAAAAAAAAGCTATTAATAGCCAAAAAGCTAAGACTTCACATTAAGTGCCATATTTCCTTATATAGTGTGTGTACGTAGAAAAATAATTATAGTTTTTTTTTTGCCATTATTAAACTATTTTTAGCTTATTTTTTGATTTAATTTTTTTTTTTTGTATAGCTGGGTACTCATTTGTTGTAATTAAAAAATCATTTTAATAACCTTGACTAATAAGTTTTTGTGTATTTGTAAAAAAAAAAAAAAACATTGTATTAAAAATAGCTACGTTTGTGCGTCAAATGAAATGCAAAAAAGAATTGTTAAATAATTTAAAATTAATTTGATTAAAAGCAATCAACTTCAACTTACCGTGAAAATAATTCAATATTGATGAAAACATATTCGCCGCTATCGATCATATTTAACTCTTCAGCTGTCAGCATAATTTGACGTATTGACTGTGGATCAGCGCACATAATAACAACTGAAAGTAAAAGGAAAAAAAAAAAACAAAAAAGGAATTAGAATTATTATTGATGTACGTAAGCACTTCACTAAAATGGGGAGATCCTCACTATTTTGAGAGCACCAGATGTTGTGTGCTATATAAATCTTAAGTTCATATAATTTTCAAAAAGTCGGGTTTAGACAAATACTCCGGCCCTCCCGAAATTTTGAAGTTACCCTGCCGGTTTAACATTTTTTACAACAACATCATCGACCAATATGGCTTTCAAAAGTAAAAGGAACTGTTATCTGGTTAGCTAGACTTTTCAATTTGACATCGTAGGGAGACTATATTTTATTTAGAATGTAAATTGGCCTTGACGTTTTTATATTTATCAGAGTTTTATCTTTTTTATTAATCCAGCAAATCAGTAAACGAAGCGTCAGCAGTAATATTGCTATTTCCGTCTCTTATGATTCCGGAGTTAATAAAAGATAGAACCTTCAAACTGGGAACTAGTTTACAAAGATTATCATACACAGAATCTGAAGTCAGCTGTTAAAAAAAGTGGACCAGTTTTACAAAATTTTCATTTTTAAATTTAAAAAAGTGAATTCCCGAAATTATCTCTGGATGTACCTTTCCGATTTTAACGATTTTTTTAGGAAGATTTTTTTATTTGTAGTATTTTGTAGTGCAAACAAATTTTTCAAATTAAAAAAATCTATTTTACTGTGTTATGTTTTGTAAAGCTATTTTTTTAATGTAGTTTGATCTTTTTGAAAGAAAAAAAAATTTTATTTCCAAAAGATCACAATAAATTTGCAAATTGGAAACTTTTTTCTTAACTTGTAGTTCTATCTTTTAAAAAAAAAACAATCTTGAAGGACTTGGATGATGTAGAATTAATCTTTAAAGTTAACCTTAACTTTTGACCTTTTCAGTTTTAGGTGTCTTCCACTAGATTTTGTTTAATTTTAAATACACGTGTAGGTTCTTTGTTTAGGGTTCGCAAATTTGAAATTTTTGTATAGAAATAAAAATATTAATAGATTGGCTCCCCTTTAAAAAAATAAAAAAAATCAAAATAAATGGTGGTGGGGTAAAAAAAAAAAAAAAAAAAAAAAAAAAAAAACAAAAAAAAAAAAAAAATTTCGGTCCCCTTAAATTTTTAATTTAATTTAAAATTAAAAAAAAAAATTTATTTTAAATTTAAATTAAAAAAAAAAAAAAAAAAAAAAAAAAAAAAAAAATAAAAAAAAAAAGAAAAAAATTATTTTAAAAAATTTAAAAAAAAATATTCACACATTTGCTGCTAATGAAGTTTTTTGTCGATATGACACTTGAAGCATACACGTGGAACAATTTACTATTACGTTTAGTTTGGATTTTTTTGAATATGTAAATGACTTTTAAAATTTTATTATTATTATTTTTGTGTTACTTATTTGACGTCAGTTAATTTTTTTTTTTTGTAATGAAATTATATTTTTAGTTTAACTTTTGATTTTATTTGCGATAAGGTTTACCTAAAAAAAAAAAAAAATCTAATAAAAAAATCTAATAATTTGACGCAAGTAGTTTTGCTATTTTAATAAAAATGTTTATAAATGTTGATGACAAGTAAAAATCTCAATTTTTTTCTTTTAAAAGTCTAAAATGCAAACCTGTAAACTTTTACATACATTGCAACATTTTTACTGCATTACATGCTTTTTATTTTATTTATCCAAAATTGAAATCATTTCTAATTTGCATACGGAAAAAAAAAATTTAGATACTATTTACGAATGAGTCAACAAATTTGAAATGCAAATTAAAAATTAAGTATTTAAACAATTCATCATCATAGCGTAAAATACAAGCAAGTTTGTATATAATATTTATGTCATAATTTTTATATTTAAGTCGAGTTACAATACATACGATGTGGTACATTGTTGTTTTTGTTTCTTGTTTGATCAAAATCAAATGCATACATATAAAATTTATTTTTAAAACTGTCAAAATGTTTTTTTTTTTTTAATTCTATTCAGATTTCTTTTTGCTATTTGAATTAAGAAGAAACAATGTTTCTTCAAAATTTTTTTTACTATAAATACGAGCGTATATAGAAAAGTATTTATTCACATTTATTTGATATGAATGAATTCAGTAGCAATTTCGAAGTATAGTGTTGGCAAAAAATCACTTTTGGTGATTTTTTACAGTGATTTTTTTCACATTGATTTTTTTGCAGTGATATTTTCAGAGTGATTTTTTTACAGTGATTTTTTGCACAGTGATTTTTTCACAGTGATTTTTTCACAGTGATTTTTTCACAGTGATTTTTTCACAGTGATTTCAAAATCAAAATGTTGCACTGCTTCTGAAATTAGCGATTTTCGATTTTCTTGTACCTCAATGAATATATTCACTTAGCGACTATTTTGTGTATCACTCCTCGCGAACAGATTTTATCACTTTTTGCAGTCACTGCGACTTTCAAATCACAATACGCTAATCATAGTGTGACTTAAAAATCACTCCTTTTGCTAACACTACTTTAGTACCTATATAAACAGTTATAAAAGTGGTTAGAGAAATATTCTTATTAAAAAACAAAAACAAAAAAACATTTACAACACCCTCGCATCTTTTTCTTGCATAAATTCTTATTGCCTTTTTTTGCATGCATAAAAAACTTGTTTACAGATGCGTCGTCGTCTTCGTCGTCGTGTAGAATACCATAAAAAAAAAATTGTATACAACTTGTCTACATAATTTATGGCGTAATTTGTTTGTAACTGTACAAAAAAAAAAAAAAAAAAAAGAAAATGAAACGAAACGAAAACAACGTAACTATAGCAAAACAAATTACTCAATATCATTGTTTTTGAGTGCCACAATAAAATATTCATTTACAGAACAGTCAGATACATTTGTACGTACAAGAAGTATGATATAAAATAATCGACTGGTATTGACGTATGTATTTAACTTGAGCTGTGTAACTTTCTTTTTAAAGCATCGACAACTAAAACATTTTAGTCTCATATAACAAGGCAAAATAATTCCATTTAAAGATAAATTTTAATATGGGGCAGCGATAAGATACAGCAGCAAATTTAAATAAAATAAAATAAAATAATTGTTGATAAGAAACTTAAAATTTATTATTATTTTTTTTTTTTGTTTTCTTTGATTTAAACACATCAAACTGTGAATTGCGCAGAATTTTCAATTCAAATATAAATGAATTTATCAAGGACTAACGTATGACGCAGTTAGATAAATAGACAAAAGGGTTGGTTCGGTCAAACAGATAAAAAAGTCTTAATACGATTTTGATAAAAAATACAAATTTTATCTGCCTTATTGCAGCTTAATATTGTTTATTTATCAATCGGATTGTAAATATGTGTGTGCTTATGGCAAAGCACGAGCACACTTGCCATATAGACACGCGAGCACTGCTATGGGTGTGATCTGTAGCTATCTTGCACTTACTTATCCGATAAATTGGTTTACAATTTTTTCTATTCTATTTGCAAACTTCATAATTCGATAACAGTTTGCTTGTGGTTAATAGATGAGAGGCAATAAAATGTGGAGTAACACATTATCTAGCGAAACTTCGGTTTCATTCACACTACATGTCTGCTTGATATTTTTTCGGCAAACAGACAGAGTCATGGTTTTTATATCTGTTTAAGGATTGTTAGTTTTCGCCCAAAACCTTTAGAATTTGTTCCACCAAGTGATGACATTGTTATGGACTATCGTGACAATGTTTAAATCTAAATGCTGCCTGGATTTCAATTTTGCTTTTAGATTGTATATGATTTGACGGAGAAAGTCTAAAAAAGATAATTAAATAATGAAGTAACCTATAAAAAGTTTTTCGTTATCTTAGGCAAATGCAACAAGCGGGAGGAGGGGAAAAGTGTTAAATTCCCAAGCCAGTACTCTGAATTTTGCAGAAGTATTGTTATTATACCCCACACATAGTGTGTGGGGTGTTATTAGTTTGTCGGAGACCCCATAAAGTATATATAGTATATTCCTGATCAGCTCGATCGATTTAGCCATGTCCGTCCGTCTGTCTGTTGCAATACGTTTTACTCGGAAAGTTGTAAAGTTATTGACCTGAAAATTTAAACTTTAACTTTTTTGGTCCTAAGCAGTTTGTATGTATGCCAGAACCAAGGTGCCATGCTCATTTTCAGCTAAACTTACCATTTTTTCAAGAAATTTTTGTCATACTTCCAATTTAGCATAAAATTTTACATAAGTATATAATTTTTATTTTAGCCCCAACTTGACTTTTTTCCCCCCACCCCCTTGTGGAATATTATCTACGTCACTGATGATTATACATGAACTATTTAAAGTTTCGTGTGATACCGAAGATTACCGAAGAAGGATTGAAGTTTCTCTCTTCTAGCGTGGTTTGAGTTACTTTGTGTCTTTTCAGTGATTGTGACCTAAGAGATACCCTCGAGTTTTTTGTTTTTACATTTATCTATAAATGTCCTAAAGATTTTTCTTTTTTTTAATATATCTAAGCTTCCAAAAAAAAAAAAAAGAAGATAAATTTTTTAGATGTTAAATAGTTAAAAAATGTTTTTTTAGTGATCCTTGCTGGCTTTGTCATATTTTTGTATCAGAGAAATCGATTCCAAACAGTCATTTTAATTAGGGGCTAATATCCTTGTGGGTTGTTTACCATAGTTCTCTTACGATTGTATTAAGATTTAACTATACACTACGTCTTTTGGTCTTAAAAGTGAAAGTAGAGAATTACGTAAAAATGAATTAGAACTTGGCCTGTCTACCCAAACATTCAGTCTGTATGTTTCGCTCTCTTTCCACTGTCAAGCTTTCTATTTATTTGTCTGTCCTTTATTTATTTATCTATCTATCTATTCCTCCATTCATCAAATCTATTCATCCAAAGTTAATATGTATTACTTTAGTTCCTGTTCACTGTTTAATATTTTATTGAGTATTGTCACAATTATATTGCATCTTTATGACTTATCTTTTTTTATTATTTATTTTATATTTGATCGGCTTCTCTATACTAGCCTAAAAATACTACATTACGGCTTACTATATAATACACTATTTTATCATTTACATAGATACAGTATAGCTGTTTATATTCTAGTTATCATTATCACTAATTTTTGCTTTGTTTGTTGCATAATAATCTTCTTAATTAAATATTACAAACGCGCATATACATATGACGCCCGCAAAAACCCAAAAGCCTGCCACTCAATGTCAAGTTCAGTGTGAGTATTTGACTTTTAAGCTGACGACAGACAGACAGACAGAGAGTGATTTGATTTAATTATAATTATATCAGTCAAAAAGACAGAACGATATATAGATAGTTTTATATTTTGTTGCGGAAAATGCTTTCATTAGCGTCAAAATTATATAATGCGAAAAAATTGTCATAAATCTTGATTAATTATTTTTTTTTGTAATTTAAGAACCTTAATAGTAACTAAGAATAGAGTAACACAAAATGCAAATAAGTGGGTGGTTACCTATAATAATAAAAAAATTTCAAAAACAAATTTCCTACAATGGTTTACTTTTATTTAAATTTTTTTTTTTTTTGCGCTAACTAATAATAATTTCAAACACGTGTTCAGTAGTTGTGGGCCTAAAATAGGCTGCTATAAATTATTTATTATTATTTTTTTAGAAATTAAAACAAATAAAATCTTATAAATTGCATAAATGCGTAATACGCTGCGAATAATGTGCAATTTTGTGAATAATAAATGCAATAATTTTTTTTATTGTTATAAATCAGTAAACAATAAATGTCGCGTTACAAAATAGTATTGATGTGAAACGGAAATCAGAATTAATTAAAAAAATTATTTTTTTTTTTTTCTAAAAAACAGAAAAATCATTTAATATCAATTGAAACATTGAAATAAAATGATAGATTGACTGACTGACAAGGCAACAGGGCGTATGTTGAATATTGCGCATACGCTACGTTGTAACGCGCGGCGCCTTCACATGCTGCGCATCAAAATGTTTAATTAGATAGGTCAGTGGCGTATGTATGTATCTGTAGCAGCAGCAGCAATGGCAGCAGCCACTTTTGTTGTCGTAGTGCCAAAATTTAATTACAATTCATTTAAATTTATTTAATGTGCAATTAACACAATAAACAATGACATTTGCTAAAGATAAATATTTTATGTATATCGTCTACACAGGTCTATACCAATTTGTAGCGCTATGCTAATTGGTTTTAAATGGTTTGAGTGATTGTTGTTGTTTTTATTTTATTTTTTTTTTTTTTTTTTACAAAATTTTTATTTATTTATTTGTTAATTTTTTGAATTGTTATATTTATATGCAAATGAGTTAATTATTTATATTATTTATTAAATATTTTGCTATGGTAAATTAAGAAACAAATCGAATTGATGAATAAAAAATATTAATTAAAAGTAAAAAAAAAAATAAATAAATATATTAAAAAAAAAAAAAAATTAAAAAATAAAATAAAAATTAATAAGTGTAATAAATTTTAGATCCGTTTTTAATGTAATAAAAATTTTAAATTGTAAATATTTAGTATTTTTGTCAATACATAAATCTAAATCAAAGAGAGAGTTTATTGATATTTGGAGAAACTGAGAGTAATTTTTTTAGAAGTATCAGCCATGGTGCAATTACACAAGGTGATGCTAAGCATTCATACTCTCTCAATATACATCGTACCAACGCCAGTCGTATTTAACAGATAAAAATAGGAAAGCAAAGCGAAGCAAATAAAATAAAATAAATATATTTCTGTCTTCTTCACACTCGCAAGACTAAGTAAAAATCCTAGTATTCTTTTTTACTTATTTATTTGCTTTTTAAGATACCAAACTTCAAACATTATCTTTGATTATTTCACCATGGAACCAGCCAGTCTCCAATTTTTTGAAATCACTAAAATTTAATAATTTAATTTTCAAATAAATTCTTATAATCTTATAATTCTTGAAAAGTTAAAGCATAACAGTATAGTTTCTGTGGGATGAACTTTAAAAACAAGAAAGAACGCTGAAGTCGAGTATGCTCGACTGCAAGATACCCTGTACCCAACCTTTATGTACCTTAAGTTAAGCCCTATTTTTGTATATACCTTATTGTTTTGGATTTTCAAACAAAAACTTGAAAAATTGGATAAACTTGTATGGGGGCTATGCCTTAAACTTTGTTGGTCCTACCCATATTGGGATATTTTATTGGGGCTATCATAGACATAACTTATATTAAGTTTGAACTTCATAGAATAAAAAACAATGACGTTTTTATGCAAAAATCTAAAATTTTTGGGTATATTTGTATGGGGGCTATACCTAAAATTTTGTTGGTCCTACCCATTTTGGGATATTTTATTGGGACTATCATAGACATAATTTATATTAAGTTTGAACTTCATAGAATAAAAAACAATGACGTTTTTATGCAAAAATCTAAAATTTTGGGGTGCATTTGTATGGGGGTACCCCTTAAAATGGGTCTAGAGAAAACCCGTTTGCAAGTGAACACTTGACGGCTCAGGAGAGTCTAAGTTTCAAATATGGTGGCCCTATCTCTTATAGTCTCCGAGATAATCTCTCTCATACGGCAGACAGCAGGACTGTCAGACAGACATAGCTAGTTCGACTCCCCTTCCAATGCTGATCAAGAATATATATACTTTATAGGGTCTATCTTGCCTCCTTCTGTCTGTTACATACATTCGCACAAATTTAATATACCCTTTTACCCTTTGGGTACAGGGTATTAAATAGGTAGAGGTACCACACGAACCAGTTGTGACTTTCAACACAAAATTTGACAAACACTGTCTATATTGCTATGTTTAAATTGTTTGAGAATTATAAAGATTATCAGAATTTATATAAAAAGTAAATGAATGAATGAATACGTCAGGCTTAGTTCTTCAGATGATTGTACTTGTGATTTCTGATAAAATATCAGTAGACTCCAATCATTGTTTTGTCTTGTTTTTTTATTAAAATCTCCGAGCTGGATAAATATTGTACGGCTAAATGTAAGCGGAGAGAGGTGGCTCAAAAGTCACCTAATGACTGGAACCTCATTAGGTGACTTAAAAAAGACCGATAAAATGCTGATGATCGATAAAAAAGTGAAAAGCTTTAAGATTGCTGAGATTGTAAATATCTTAAGTAGGAGATTATTATTAGGAACTGAAGAAGCATCATACCCTAAGGATAAGTCGACTAAGGATCGACAAAACATGAAACAATTTACATTTATTTGAATTGTTTAATATGAATTAAATTTCTTTCTTAAAAAAAACACTTACTTCTCGCTTGTCGTGCAACATTATTCAGCATACGCTTAATATCCGCTTTGCTCCATGCTGTCGCCGTATCGAAACCCATTTGATAAACCGATTTCTTTTCAATTTTATCATGTACAGCGGCCAAACATAGAAAACACACCGAATTCCCTTTCGTTTTAGCATTTTCATTTTGATACAAAAGTGCGGTACGCGTCCAATTAAAACTATCCAAAATGGCACGCACCACATTTCCCAGATTATTCACTTGTGCACCCTTCAAACGTGTCAATGTCGAATAACTTTCGGATTTCTTATTAAATTCTTTAGCATTACCGCCAGTCGTTAAAACCGGCACTTGCCAGACATCAGCATAACGTGATATGGGCGCCAAAACATATTCACATGGCAGACCAAAGACAGCATTCACTTCGGGCCATTGTGTACAGATTTCAAAGAAACCAATTGGACCATATTTCGATGAACAGAATGTGTCACGCGATATCAGCGTTATATCGATTAATGCACCCGGAAAACCAAATTGTTGCACATATTGTATGCCCAATTCGAGTACGGGCAAAACTTTTGGCATAATACAATCATTTTTATTATCCGATTCGACGCTCGGCAATAGCGCGACGAAAACCAATTGGCGTCGCGTATAATTCGCTGTTTCCGGTGTACGCGGCGCATAAAAATGTTGCACAATTTGCGTTCGATGTGATTTATGTGAAGTTTTTGTCTCCGGCGTTTTGAAACTAAGATAATTCGTGCTGCTTGCATGCTGTAGCAAATTTGTTGTTAGCAGCAGCAAGCAAATGAGTAGCGAATTCAAATTCGAATGCTGTGGTGTGTATCTAAAGTACGATGCGGCGCTTTTTTGTTGCTTCGGTTTGCTGCTGCTGGTGCTGCTGCTGCTGCCTGTTTGCATTATGCCAAACCGTATACCGCGTACGGAATGGTTTGTTTATGTTTACGGCGGCACAGTTGCGATGATATATTTTTTTTTTATTATTTTATTATTTTTATTATTCACTTCACTTCAATTCAGTTTTTGTTTTGTTTTTTTATTTTTTTGTATTTATTTTTTCTTATTAATTTTGTATTTATTTATTTATTTATTATTTTTGTATTTATTTATTATTTTTTTATAGACTTTTTTATTTATTTTATTATTTAAAAATTATGCACATTTTATTCTGGCTCATTATCTATTTTTTTTTTTTTTTAATGAAGTTTTTTATCTTTTTTTTTGTGTGTATCACAGCTTCATTTTGTTTCTAACTCACAACACTGTAAATATTTTAATTTATATATTTATTATTTAAATTTTATTTAAAAAAAATATTTATTAATTTTTGCTTGTTATTTGTTTTTAGCGCAAATATTAATTTTATTAAAAACACACAATTAAAAAAAAAACATTTTATTAAAACAAAAGTTTTAAACAGTCAAAAACCTTTTTGAGTGCAATAAATTTTTCTGTTTGAATTAAAAAAAAAAAAAAAAAAACATTTTATTTTAATTTTATTTATTTAACTTTTTTTGTTTTGTTTGTTAATTTAAAACAAAAATTTTTGCATTTATGTATTTTTTTTTTATATCTTTTTAAGTTTAAAATAAAATTGTTCATTTATTGTTTTACACTTGTTTTCGAAATGCATTGAAATTTGTGTTCGAAATGTTAATTTACGCTTCAAAGAATTTACTTTCGATTTTATTAAAGAACCATTTTCTTAGTTTGTTTGCTCACTGAACTGAATAAAAATGTTATTTTGAACTTGACGAAATTTTACTTTAAAAGAAAATTACATTTGCTAATTAAAATGTTTACAAAAAAAAAAAAAAAAAAAAAAAGATGTAAGCAGGTTGAGACAGGGTTTACTTTTGTTTGCAAAAATTGTATTTATACAAAATTTGTCTAAAATGATGTAAAACAATTTCTTTAATTAAAAAAAACTTAAATAATAATAATTATAATAATGTAATTTGTGTGTTAAAGATTATTTTGCTGTGCAGGTTGAGACAGACGTACTGATTAAAAATATAAAAAAAAAATAATAATAATAATTAAAAAATTAATAAATTAATCAGCCTTGTTCTTAACTTCATTTCTTTAAAATTTTATTGAAATTGGAAATAGTAAAAATCATTAAAAATCGGTCCATATAGGACACTCCCAAAATCTTGAATATCGAATCAAAAGTCACCAAACTAAAGCTCACTATGTGATGGTCACTCTTTTAAAACTATTTTCAAACTATTTAAAATGATTTACAACATAAAATGTCTTAATTATATCATATGTAAATGTAATCATTTACATGAGAACGATCGTTAGTTTTAATAATTTTATTGTTAAACAATAAAATAAATTATTCAAATTATTTCCGATAAAAGTTAAGCTTAAAAAAAACTATAACAAATTATAATATAGATAAAAATTTACTAACCAGAGAATACAAAATTAATAAAGCTATTTTTAAACTGTTACGTTTTATCTAGTTAGTCTCCAAAAAATTTCCAAAGCGACAAAAAGTGGCACAAAACAATGAATTTCTTTGTACTTCGAACCAGTTTATTTAAATTTTATTGAACTTTTTATTATGAATAATTAGACTAAAATCAAATGGTAGATATATTAATTAAAAACGCTAAATAAAACAAGTCCAGACAAAAGGTTTTAAAAAAGTTGCTAAAAATAAAATTTTTTTAATGTTAAAGTTTTTAAGTAATTTCTGTTTTGAGCATTGACCTTCACCTTTTTTCGTTTAAAGATAAAAGAAAAGAGTTGCTTTATAAAATTAAAAATTTGTTAATGTCAATGTGACTAAAACATAAATCACTTTTTTTGAAAAATAATTACTCATTTTTTTTTTTTTTTTTTTTGTTGCATTTGTAGTTTTTTTTCTGAGTAAGACGACCCCTTTGTGCAAGAATTGTGCTATCTTTTAGTTGAATTTTTATAGTTCGTTGAACTTGAAATTTTAAAATTAAAACAGATATAAGTGGAATTTTTTTATCTGTTAAAATTGATAGCAAAGAAGTATTTTTCTTTTTTTTTTAAACAGACTTCTTTTTCGAATCATTCATCATTTTAATTAGTGCTCTCAAAAATCCATAAAACATTGACGCATTTCGTCGAGCTCCAGACAGCCTGTTTGGTTCCAAGCTAAAAATAATAATCACGAATTAGCCGCGAACTTAAAGATAAACGGAAGAAATGGGACCGATAAAGACTCGTTCCATTTTTAGTAACCCTAAAAATCATAATTTGACAGCTGACAGTTTAGGATTACGAAAATGGAGCGTTACTCGAGTCTATATTGTTGAAAATTGTCTAAAAAATAATGAAAGTTTTTGTAATTAATTCAAATCTTGCGTTAATTCTGGGACACCCTATACTACTGTTTTTATAAATTTTGTTTCAATAAATAGTTAAATTGTATTTATCGTAAATTCGGAATCGATTAATCGTTAATCGATTAGACGAATATCATTAAAATAACTTGTGCAAATGTATGTAACAGTTAGATCGGGGCATAATAGATCCTATAAAGAATATGTTATATATTCTTGATCAGTATTGATAGAAAAATCTATCTAGCTATGTCCGTCTGTTCGCCCGTCCGTCATGCAATTTACCGTATAAAAACGATTTTCTCGGAGACTCTCCTGAGCCATCCAATGGTCACTTATAAACGATTTTTCTCTAGTCTCATTTTTAGGGGTAGTACCCATACAAATCTGACCTGAAACTTTTAGTTCTTTTTATTTTGTATGGGGGCTTGTAGATTTACATGGAGTCTATATGCTATAGTGGTCCGAACTTATCCATAATATAACTTGGGTTGACATACATATAAAAATGGGAGTGGCATTTTAGGTTTTTGTATACAAAGATATAAAAATGCATAAACCCTTCTTAGCGTGTAAATGCAGGGTATACAAATTTTGCAGAAAAAAAAAAATAATAAAAAATATAAATAAAACATTCATTATGATGCTTACGAAAAGTAAGTAAAGATAAATAAAAGCTGAAAGGCAAATCAATTGTTTTCGAGAAGTTGAAGTACAACTTTCGGTTGCAATAAACTTTTTTGTTTGATTTTTTGTGCTGCTATTATTAGATGAGATATAAAAAAAGTTAAAAATAATAATAATGAAAAAAAAAAGAAAAAATAAAATAATTCTTATTGTTGTTTGCACATTTTTTATATTTAATGTTTTTCTATGAAATGTAATTTTTTTGTTAGCTTTCGCATTTGAACCGAAGACTTTGAAGAGTTTACACGTGCCTTGGATTAAGACTTGAATTCAATTTTAAACAGCTCAATATGACAACACATCAAGCGCTTCAAAATTGTATCGAATCAATTTGAAACTTGAAGCATTTCAGATAAACCGTTTGGCGTCATTAGCGCGCTTGTTTGGTCATCTGTCCGTCTGTCTGTGCGTTCATTTGTTTTTTTTTTTTTCATTTTTGAGTGATTTGATCTCTCTTGGCATATTTATTTGTTAGGTTTATTCCAATTGGAACACAGTTATTGACAGCATTTTTAGCAGCAGAATAAATACAAAAAAATATTTTGATTTATGACTTTTACGTATTTTATTCCCACGTTTTATCAATTAAATCGAATCAGTTAGTTTACTGTCTGTCTGCCTGTCTATCAAATTTTTTTTTTTTTTTTTTGCAGTTAACGCATTAATAAAAATGGATTAATAAAATCTCTTTCAACAAACTAATGAAGTTTTACGCTTATACATATATAAAAATTAATACAAAA
Organism: Leucophenga varia; assembly: GCA_018903435.1. NCBI lineage: Eukaryota > Metazoa > Arthropoda > Insecta > Diptera > Drosophilidae > Leucophenga > Leucophenga varia. The sequence continues at coordinate 379,017 of JAEIFJ010001870.1, forward strand.
GTTATAATTTATTGTTTGTTTATTTGTTTGTTTTATGAATTTAATATTCTTTTTTTTTTTTTTTATATTTTTAGCCTAGCTTAACTGGCATAATGAGTTGCTGTGAAAACAAATATTGAATAAGCATAACTAATTGAAATAAAGTGTTCATCAATCATAATAATTAACAGGAGCGTTACTAGGTAAGTTTTTGAATTAGGCGTTAATATTGTTTTTCTGTAAAATCGAATAATATAGAAAAAAAAGAGAAAAAGACACAGAGCAACACGACAAAAAATCAAAAATATCGGTAATACTTTATTATAGTGAAATAGCAACCGACTAATCTTGGATCATAACTTGAAATTTTCTATACATAAGTAACCACAATATCGATAAGGCATTAATATAGCATCGATTTATCGATAGATAAAAGAAATAAAATAGATAGAGAGAGAAAGAGAGAGAAAAATGGAAACAATGATGGTCTTTATACTGGCAATTGTTCAAAAATGTATCGATACTTTTCGATATTTTAAAAATTCGAAAATATCGATATAGTTAAATTAATTGTTACACTATTTCGATATATCAAAGCTTGTCATTATGTTCATAGTAAATAAAAACACGGACAGAGTCTTGGTTATAGCCGTGAAAATTGATCTTTTTAAATTAAAAATTACCACAATATCGATAACACATTAATTTAGCATCGATAAATCGAAAGTTATAGATGAAAAAAATAAAAATGAGAGAAAGAGAGAGAGAGAGGGGGGGAAACAAAGATGACCTTTTTAATGGAAATTATTCAAAATATTTATCGATACTTTTCAAAAATCGAAAGAATCGATAATCAGCAGTAGGGTGTGTGATTGTTGGAAATAATCGATTTTTGATGATTGTAAAAATAAATCGATTGTTGTTGATTAATCATGATTATCAAAAATATTTTTTTACAAAGTGAAGACCTTTTATTTTTTTTTTTTGGCTTCTCACTTGGAAAAAGCTTGCTAATCAATGCCGATACTGTGCTCTATCCTCTATTAACTACTTGATTATTGTTTAAATAATAGTTGATTAATCAATTATTGATTCTTCAACTAATTGATCACTTGATTATACAAAATAATCGATTGTTCCTTGAATAATCGATTAATCACACAGTCCTAATCAGCAGGAGCAAAAAATAGATTATTTTGTAAGGAGCCAGAGTGTCAAAAACACTTTGTTTGCGTTATTAATTATAATAGTTATTTTCTATACTAGACCTATTTGAATTACACTTGATGGTGTTTTCTTCAAAAAAATAATTTTTGATCCACAAATTCTGTGTGAAAGACCTAATATATCTTGCCAAAATAGACTTGTGAACTATCTACTATAACACAGGCGTAACTTTTTTTTAATCTTAGTTGTATCAACTCTTATATAGACGCTCTAACAGTATTGGGGAAAATAAATACGTCTTTGGCAGGCCCTGATCATCATCGATACCGTCTTAACTTTGTCTTTTATTATTTTTATATTCTTTGTGTGTTTTACTTCCTAAAAAAACCCTTAAGTGTATCATTAAGCAGTATATTTTCGAATTTAAACCAATTATGCAAATGATTTGTATACGAATACTAAAATAGACTTAAAAATTAATTAATTTAACTGTATAATCTATCTTGCCAGTCTTTAAATTTATCTCTGTAAATGCCAAAAGTAGCTACAAATGACTAATTCCATCACAGTAAAGCATTGTCGTCTAGCTACAAATAGACAACAATAAAATTTCTTATTCATTCGTTTGTAGTATTTTTAACTTAATTGATATATTTTTTGCCTAGTAACACTAAACTAAATATAGTTTTGTTTACTTATGTCATCTGAGAACAGTTCAACAGTTCAATAATTACCCTAATCAAGTCTGACAGCTGACAAACATTGTTTAATATACTGCTTAGCTAAGCTCACCGACGCTGCTGCATATCAATTAGTAAAGAAAATCGCATCATCGTTGTCTAAAGACAATTATTGCATTTTTAATAAAATGTAATTATTATTTTAGTTGTAGGATATATTCCACGCTATTTAGTGTTACAAAGCATTACAGCATCATTTACATAGTTCGACGACAGCAGCAGCTATTTGTCGTCGTCATCCCACCCAAGTTAAGACAGACAGACAGACAGACAACTTGAAAGTGTTATAAATCGATCATTCGGAATGCTGTTGTACAAAATAATGTGAATAACATAAATAAATAAATATAAATTTCTAGTAAATGTAAAACAATTTCGTTTAGATACATTTGTGGGCGTCTAATTGACTTTGGTAAATGCATTATTAAACTGATGTATTAGCTTAAATTACTTGATTATATCTTATGTGAAATTGAATGATTTTGTATATATAATTAAATTTTAATTTATACTCCACACAAGCGGAAGAATTATTTGATTATTATTGAAATTTAATGACTAAATGCAAATAGGTACATTAATTTTAGTATTACTTTTGTAGTAAAAAGAAAGAAAGTGCATTGACTGCAGTCAATTTGCACTATGAAAATAAGTTAAAATATATGTAAAAGTAAAAATGTCACGTCCGCAATATGAGGTTTTCAATGTATTTATATAGATTTATCTATTTTTTTATCAATGCGACTAACTTTTTGAACAATTTTGACTCGGTTTTTTATGGTACAACTACTTCTTTTGAAATTGTATCGGTGTAATATAATTTTTTTATACCGTTCTATGTAACGTCCGCAACGTTATGTGTTTAGATATTGGTATTCTTTACAGTACATTTTTTATTATGCATCAACAAATTGGAGAAATGGAGAGCTATAATGTTTACCATGGCACTATATTATTTGTTTTGAGATCATTGTGCTACTATGGCACGGAAGGATTTTCGGACGGATAGACATGCATACTTCAATTCGATTATGATGCTGTTCAAGAATTAATGCAATTCATAAAACATGCCTTATTCTGTCTGCTGCACTTAGTATTGCATTCTTTAGTTATCAAAAATTTCCACAGCGTAACGTCCGCAACACTAAAAATAATAAACTCCCAATCAACGAAAAAATGTTTTCGGAATCATGTTGTCCTCTTTTTTAATCCTCATAAATTTTTCCTCTTTTTGTGTTATTGGTCCTTTTTTTTTTGTTTTTAAAAAATAACTCAAAAATATACATTGAATTCAAAGACTACTTCTGTTTTTCGTCCGCAACTTAACGCTGCTTTATACCTAATATTTTAAAAGTACTGTCCTAAGGGCTACATTTTAATGTACTAATATCTCTTGGACTTGTACCTGACTGTCGCAAGGCCTGATTAACCTAAACACAATATTCGCATTCCTATTCGCACTCGTTTTTTTTTGTTGCGAATATTCGCATATTTAATTCTCTAAAAACTTCAAAATTTGGAATTTACTTAATGTAATATCGTCAAATAAATTAAGCTTCACGCTTTAAGATATTTTGTCATCAAGTTTTATTTTTAAAATTAAAAAAAAAGTACAAATCTAATTATTAAAAAATATTAAAGTACATCAAATAAAAAGCTCATTAAATTTATAATCGCTTCAAATTGAAAAACGACGAAATACAAAAAATCGAGTGAGTTGAATTACGTTGCGACGTGGTGACACTTTGTATAGTATATGGTGTATGGCTATGTATGTATGTATGTATTATTGCTACTTATTTATATACAATAAAATATATTTATATTTCTTTACTTCACTGATACACAGTGCACTTGTTTTGCTTAAGCAAAACAAAACATGTAAAAGCTTCAAAGTTAAGCTTATGCGACGGTTTGATACGCTGCATGCGACTGCGGTGTTTGTAAGTAAAAAGATAAAATAATAATAAATTCCATGTACTTTGGTAGTTTCGAAACTTTTATAATTACTTTGATACATAAATAACTCTTTAGTGGCTCTATAAGTGGCTTACTTCGCATGACGACATTCGCGGGCGTTAGCCTGTTGATTAGCTGCGTCTGTTGCTGTAACAAGTGTGGCGCATCACTGCCATGAATGCCAGATTTATCGGTTTTGATCTCTTTTACATTTGCACATGCAAAATTATGCTTACGGAAATGCAAATCGCGAATGCGAATGGTTTTTAGTAGGCGTGTATCTAAAAATAAATACATTCTTGCCAAGCATTTTTGGTTTAACTTGTCTAGCGACAGACAGACAGACAGACGGACAGACAGACAGTTGTGTGCACAGATTGATATGCTATTTTTATTTTATGCATTCTTAACACAAAATGTTGTTACTGACTGAATGTAGTAAAATGAAAATGTAAAATAATATTTGGCTTCGTTTAAAGTGATACAATAAATCTTATTTTAATACCTCTTCAACCAGATTTCTCTATGTCAACCGACAAGCATCGACGTCTTCAATACGTCAAAAACTTATGAATCATCTAGAAAATCGAACCCAATTTTTTGAATCAGACTTTTTTATCGGCATACCTGAGAGGAAAAAAGTTAATGTCTCTGGACCAGATCAAAGTCAACATAAAAGCCGAGAAATTGCAGCATATCCCAGAGATATAAAAAAAATAATATAATTTTTTTTTTTTAATTTTTTATTGTTAATGCTTGTATACAGGGTATCTCCTAGTCGTGCTTATAAAACTGCAGCTAGTTTTTTTTTATTTCTTAACTAAACATCTGAAGTGCACAAAAAAAAATATATATATAAATAAAATACAACGACACATGTTCTACAGTACAAAGCGGTTCAACCTGTCTACTCAGTCTGGTCTGACTGTCCGTCTGTCAGTCTGTCTGTATGTTTATTTATTTTTAAAAACATTTTCAATATAAAACGCTACTGTTTAATTTATTTATTGCTCTAAATATTTTATAAAATTATTTTCGCTGCATTTAAAAAAAAAATGCAACGAAATTAAAAAAAAAAAAATATTTAAAAATTCATTAAAAAAAAAAATTATGGAAAATTTATTAAAAAAAACGTAAAAAATGTTTAACTTTTTTTTTTGTTTATATTATTAAAAAAAAAACGTCGCTGAGTAGTTGACTCGCTGATAGTAACAAATGCACAGAGATTATTTTATACGCATTCCATATATATACAAAAATATTTTGTGAATGGTACACACTATCATTGCGCGTATCAAGCGTTGAACTTGAAATTTATTTCGTTGCTTACAAATACAGATACACAAAATGTATCTAAACACATTCAATAAATAAATTGCAATTGAATTTCAAATTGAATCAATCGAAAGCGAACAAAAATAAATTACACAGCGGTTGCAATATGCTACAAAATTTTTTTTGTATCTATAACTGTGCTTTTGCAGCAAAATGGAAAAAAAGTATCTTTTACAATTTTTTTTTTTTCCGTAAAATTTTTATTTATTTTCTCAGACAACAAAATATCTGTTCGCACATTTGTTGTGAAAAAAAAACTATTAAAATGCAATAAAATAAATATTATTTTGGAAAAATATTTACATTTTGTAAGTAATTTTTTTTTTTAGCTTTTTCTTAAGCTAACATTGACACCTTTCAGTATTTTTATTTATATAAACGAGTCATATCGCATTTCGAGTGTGTAAATTTGAGTACACAAATGCATTTTATTTACGTTTGAATTTTTTTTTTTTTGTAGTTTGAGTTTGGTCAGTAAATTGAGTAATAAAAAATATTTTGCTTTTTCAAGCAAGGCGCCGTGCATGTTCTATTTATAGAAAATATTTTAAATAGTTTAAGAATTGGAAGTGTAAGCGTTAAAAAAAGTTGTTTACATTTTATTTTGAAGTTTTGCTAAAATAATAATAAGAGCAATAATAATATGTCTATCTGCTTAAAATGATACATTTTTTGATAAATTTTCTATACTTTTTGAGATAATTTTTGGGATATTTTTTGAGATACTTTTTGAGATACTTTTTGAAATACATTTAAAGATATGTTTGGAAATTTTTTTTGGAGATATTTTTTAATATATTTTTGGAGATACTTTTGAGATATTTTTGGAGATACTTTCTGAGGATTATTTTTGCATACTTTATAAGATACTTTACAAGATATTTTATAAGATACTTTATAAGATACTTTATAAGATACTTTATTAGATACTTTATTAGATACTTTATTAGATACTTTATAAGATACTTTATGAGATACTTTTTGAGATACTTTATGAGTGCTTTTTGAAATACTTTTTAAGATACATTTGAAGATATTTTTGGAGATATTTTGATTATGCTTTTTGAGATATTTTTTGAGGTACTTTTTGGGGATTCTTTTTTCAGATACTTTTTGAAAAGCTTTATGAGGAACTCACTCAGTAACTTTTTGAAAAATTTTATGATATACTTTTTTTTTTGATTTTTAGAAATTTTTTTTTAAGAGATTATCAGATACTTTTAAAAAAAGATTTTTGAGATACTTTATGAGATACGTTATAAAATACTTTTTAGCAATAAACTTGAATTTAGTTTCTCATTAAATTCTGCGCTTTAATTTAAAATAAACAAAAATCTTTCCCAAAATTTTCAATCAATTTTATACGTTAAATGAAGCAGCACACAATTGTTCTAGATGCACGAGTAATTTTCTTCGATACTTGCTTGCTTGATTTAAAGCAGTCAAAAAAATTTGGAATATTCAAACCCAAAATTATAGTTTCAGACTACATTAACTTCAGAGACACTAGACCAGCTTTTTAGCATAGGTTTGCCAGTGCCATGAAGAAAAATTTAATGTATTTTTTGCGAAAAGGCTTACAAAATGTTTACGAGTCGTGCAAGTGTGTGTATTCCCTTTTTGAATTTGAATGCTTTATGTGGGTTTACGATTTGCATTGAGGCATAGGTCACATAACTGTTAAATGATGATTATGTTCAATAGTTCCCAACTGGCCAACTAATTTTGTTCAGTTTGCCTTTAATTTTCTGTGACTAAGCAAGAAAAAAAAAACATTCTAAGCAGATTATATATTTTTCTTCTTTTTAAAAATTCAATAATTTAAGTAGGCCTTCATTTTTTCCAAATTTTTTTTTTTTATGAGCAAAACTATGCTAAAAATTTTATTCCGTTACAAGAACAGTTTTTCTAAGCATCATCTTAATTTAATATCAAAAAATACAAAACTAGGTCAGTTTTATGATCTATCCCAATGTTGCCGCGTTAAAAGCTAAAATATAAAATTATTTTTAAATCGAACATCTGCATTTAGCTGCTGCTGCTACGGCTGCTTTATGGCCTCATCATTTATTTCTGCTTCTTCTTTTGATGCCAAAAATAAAAAAACAAATTATAATCGATGCTAAAAATTAAATAAAATATAAATTATTTTTGTATGTACAACATTTGCTCAAAATGTAAACGAGAAATTCTAATAAAGATAGCAAACAATTGAATTGTGTAAACATTTTGTAGCTATAAATAAAAAAATAAATAAAGAAAATAAAAGCGCGAAAAATAAAATCGCCAAACACAATTGAATTATTTATGTAGAGGCATGTCGAGCATAAAAGTGCTTATTGCAAAAAATATTGCCTAGTCGAACAATACACAATTGGTTAATTAAAAATTGTGCCGCACAAAGCCGCATGCAATATTGTAAAAAAAAAAAAATATAGACAAAACAAAAATAATGAAAAAATAATAATTAAAAATAAAAATTAAATAAAAAAAAAAAATCAATAAATGAAAACAAAAACTCGTGCAGTATTTTTAAGAATGAAATATAATGCTTTGCATTAACAAGAACGATTATTATTATTGTACGTTTTTGGAATACTTAAAAATGGTTCTACTGAATATATTATATGTGAAAAGAACTATCCAGACTTATTAGCTAAATTATTCGAGGTCTCCGCATACTGCTGTGTTTGAACTTCGAACAAGTAAGGTAGAAGAAACTCAACGGAAATAGATCATCATTATAACGGATTATTATAACCATCTCAACTTAACATAATCGGATGATGCAAAAAATTCCACAGATCATTTAAGAAACATTAACTTGAATAATCTTAAATCTTCATTTAGACAAAACAGTGCAGTGAGAAAGCAGGCTTTACGAATTGTTATTTTTTTTACTATTTTCAAATTTTTTTTTAAAGTCGAGCTATATTCATTCTTCATTTCTAATTTATTCAGGCCCGTTTTTAAGGGGTTTCCAACAAGTTTGGACCCTCTTTTAACTGGATTAAAAAGTTTGTAAAAATAAATTATAACGACAAATAATTATGGAAATCTCCATAATAACAATCGATATTATAGTAATAAGTATCGAAAGTATACCAATAATAATCGATATTATAGAAATAATCAATATTAAAGCTATAATCGAATATAATAATGAATATTATAAAAATAATCGATATTAAAGATATAAGCGATATTATAAAAATAGCAATATTCGATATTATAGAAATAATCGATACTATAAGTAAATATAATCGATATTATAAATAAAGCAATACTCAATATTATAGAAATAATCGATATTATACGTAGATGTAATCGATATTATAAAAATATCAATAATCAATATTATAGAAATAATCGATATTATATGTAGATGAATCCATATTATAAAAATATCAATAATCAATATTATAAAAATAATCGATATTAAAGATATAGTTGATAGGTGAAATAATCGATATTATATTTAGATATAATCGATATTATTGAAATAATCGATATTGTATATATATATATAATCGATTTTATAGAAATTATCGACATTATAGATATAATCGATTTTATAGAAATTATCGATATTATAGATATAATCGATATTAAAGCAATAATTGATTAATCGTTGAAATAATCGATTATTTTTACATTTCTTTATTTTATATTTTTTTTAAACTCTATACCTTAAAACTCATTAAAAAACATTTCTTTGATAACTCTAAATGTTTTTCAAAAATTAATCGAAGGAATTATTTTTTTTTTTTTTTAAATTGCAAAGAAAAAAAAATAAATTTAACATCAAGGTCTTAAGTATAACCAGATACTAAAGCACTTTCTTGAAAAATCATCAAAACACGATAAATTAATTTATTTGCACAACAGTTCTAGTTAACATTTGAAATCTGCCTTCTTACTAATTAATTTCACAGCTGAGCATGCGTACTAAATATGCCAAACAACGCGAACTAGGCTGCGCCTTTAAAGTTTTTTTAAACATATAAAACCCAAAACAAAATGTGTCGTTGTTGTTTTGAGCTTAAAAAAAAAAACAATAATAAACTATCATTTGTCTGCGAGCAAAGTCGCGGGTTGAGCATAAAAAACGAATAGAATAAAATCAGTGATATATGTATCAGTTTCACTCCCAGATGTTGTCACAAATTCCAATATTTTTGTTTCCTTTTATTTCTGTTTTTGTGTGCTTTAATTGTATCTAAAATTTATTGGCACTTGCTAAAGAGGCGCGTTCTTGTGTGTCACAATTCAGACATAAAAAGCATTAACAAAAAATATTGCAAAAAGAAACTAAATCAAAATAAAAACGTTTTTTTTTTTTTTTTTTTTAAGTAGCGAGAACAGAAGATAAAAATACATTAATGTCAAGTTCAGTTTAGCTTTGGCAAGCAAAAGTAAAAAGATATGCCGACATTTTAGATAAAAATTTATTTTATTTTTAATTAAAATTTTTTTTTTCTTTCATTTAAGTAGAAGATTACTTTGTCTTCTTTGCTGTTTGCCAAACGTTTTAAATTGTTTTAGAATAATTTTTTTTTTCAAGGTAATCAATTACTTTCGGTTTCTTTTTTTAGAAACAAAATTTCACACTGCAGCTGCTTTTTCTTTGACTTTGACTTAATTGCACTTTTAAATATTTTATTAAATTTTTATTTAATATAAAAAAAAAAATCAACATTTTATCTTATCACTTTTGCGTTTGCATTTTTTTTGTTTTTGTTGCGGCTTACATTTATAAATAAATATTTTCTTTTTAAGCTTTTTGCTTGAATAAACAAAAAAATTCGTTGCAGATATAATTTTATTTTAGATTTTGTATTAATGCATAATTTTTTTTTTTTTTTGCTTACAAAATTAATTTCAAACTCTAATTCAAGCCACTTTTATGCAGTTTTTTTCTTTTTACAAGATACTTTTTTTGTTTATTTTTATTTAGATACTTTCTGCATTACGTTACGTTTTGTTACGCGTTACGTTTTTTTTTTGCATTACGTTTACGTTACGATTTGCGCTCCGATCATACAAACGTACGCAGTCAAGCCGAAAACCGAACTAAATTTAAAGTCATCGTCGTCTGCTCTTATTCGCTGAATCGTTCAGTTCGATGTTTTCGTTTTGACGACGAAACGATTTCTCTAGCTAGACGTAACGACGACAGAAAATATATATATACCGACATATACATTGTGTTCCCCTTCGATTACAGTCGATTGAAAATCGTTCTAAATTGTTGTTGTTGTTATTGTATGCTATTTTGTTTTTTTTTTTTTGTTAAAGATCGCTACGCGTTGGTCAAGATCGTCATCTTTGCGTTATGCTTAGTTTGCTGTTTTTTTGGTGTATTTATACCCTAAAAGCTTTGTGTGTGGGTCGAGTGTTTTAGTTTATTAGAATTTACAACGCGTTATGTTAGCGCTTAAATCGAAAAAAATTAGAAAAAATTGGTACACAAACATTAAAAGATAAAAGATTATAAAATTTTTAAAAAATGCTTTATGAAAATTAAGAGTCAGACGGACAGCATCGAAACTTGAGTTCATATACTGAAGGCACGTTTGTATTTCTTGAATACTTTAAGTAATATAGTCATCCAATTTGCAAATTATTTTCAAGAAATCCCTTTAATGGGGTGGCCTTCATTTAAAACTCAATCATAAATAGAAATGTATATGTGCCTATTTTTTTTGTAAATTAATTTAGAGATTTAGTTCTTCATAATAACTGCTGCCTTCAGTATCGATATTAGTAGAAAAGTTCTCATCAATACATGTTCAGATTAGTATCGATATTGTCGCTAAAAGAATGGTACGTATCGATACATGCCCAGATTAGTATCGTTATTTTCGATAAATAAATATAAACTAAAAATATTGTTGATATGATAAAAGTTTAATTACTTAAAAGTGGCGATACTATCGAATTAAAACTAAATAAGTATCGATTCAAGCTCCAATGTATTGGCACAATCTAATAAAATATAATAGGCCAGAAAATATGCTCAGTTAATTATCGTTGTTGTGATATTAATTATCGATATTCGATATCAACACAAAAGTAGCAATCGAAGTTGAACTTCGGTGATTTGATTTTTGTTTTTCAAGTAATTTTCGAAATAAACTAAACACAATGTTTTAGTTATTGTCTGAGAAATTGACCGTTAACATACCGATAAAATTTTTTTATAAATATCGATGTAAGTTAAAAAGTATCGATACTATCGATACTACCAAACGAATGCTACTACTCAACTACCTTTATAAGCTCACACAAAGTACCAATAAAAATTCAAAAAGAATCGATATTGCTGAGAAAAACTAAATAAATAGTATCGTTATCAGTTAAAAAATCATCTACAGGTTCTGTTGATAATATGTTTGTGCGTATCGATATGCATTCAAATAGTATCGATACTAGCAACAGTAAAGTAAAGCGGTAAATAATCTGCTTAGTAAGTCTTTTTTTATTTGTTTTAAGTCAAAAAATATATATTATTGCCACTTTTTGCTCAAGCAGTTTTAAAACAATGTGGCAGTAAAATAAATTACAAACGATTGCGTTTAACTTTAAAATTTTCTGACCTCAACTAACAAATCCTTTCTTTTTATTGAAATTCCTTGTTTAGAAATACTTAAGAATCTTTTCATTATTTACAAACTATTTTAATTTCTTTGAGACAAAGTTTTTTTGTAAGTGGATCACTTGATGTCAGTAATGAGCTTTTTAAATAAGTATGTACATAATGCGAAGTGAATGCCAACGATATAATTTATATTTTTTTTTATTATAAAACTATTAATGGAAATACATACTTTTATAATTATATTCTTATTTGAATACATAACAAGCTGTGACTTCTATTATTCTTTAAAATATATTTTTTTTTAAACAAACCAAGCGACATATTCTCATGTACGAGCAGTTCACTTCAACTCGATTTGTCCTTGATAACAGTGAACGCGAGGGGATTGGGTGGGTGTGTGAATGAATGGGTTGAACTTGAACTTGATATGTGTCATCTCAGTCTGCATGCATGCATGCATTCTTGCATGCCTGCAGCTAGAGATGCTCTTGACTAACATTTGTGCGTATTATCTGTCTGGGACGAGTATCTTATCCATTACATTTTGTGTGCTTGTACAAAAAAGAAATGCATTGGTAAACAAATTCAATTTAAAAAATGCAGTCGTCACAGTGCAATTCTCATTTGTTTATATGACACAGCTGAATGCTAGACTCTTGATTGATTTTTATAACTCTCTGGATAATAGGATGTCACTGAAAGCGTCGCATATTCCATGGAGTATACGATACTATGTATAGTATGGATAAAAGCCATCTTTTCATTTTAAATGTCCGTCGGTTCACATGTCCGTCTGTCCACATGTCCGTCTGTTCACATGTCCGTCTGTCGAAATGTTCATCTGTTCAAAAGTCCGTCTGTCAAAATGTCCATCTGCCCATATGTCCTTCTGTCCGTTTATGCCTTATCACTGAAAATTTGGAAAACAAGTTGCAGGGTATTTGAAAGTTGAAAACATTTGTTTAAAGCGTTTTTTCTTATTTATTGTTGCATTGTTAGAGTTCACAGGAAAACACATTGCTTTACATAAAAAATAATGACATACATTTTTCCATTTCCCGTCTGTAATATATTTTATACCCTACAAGTATGCATAAAAATATATAAATAGAGTACACCGCATTTATTAAAATAAATGTAACACAGTTTGTTTAGCTCAAAACCCTTGTGTCTTCGTCTGTCTGTATGACGAGAAAGTTACTCAAAAATTTTTTCCAACTAAACTGAAATTGATAAATGTAAACGAATCACATAAGTAGTGAACTGCAACCTAATACAAAAAACTTTTCAGTGTATATTTTAAATCGAATAAGCTTTCGCTTACTTTCACATGTTGTAAATCAGTTTGTTGCACATGTGTACCAACGAAAGCATTTATTAGAAAGTATTTTTCATACTCTTTACGCCAAAGGATGTCACGCCTGCATATGAAGACATTTCGTGTAATTGTATGCTATAAATTTACACTATACTAAAGTATCGTAAAGTTTCATGTAAATGTGTCTAACTGTCTGCCTGTCTGCATATTTGCATTTGCGCTTGAATTGAATTTATTCTTTATGTAAAGTTCATTTTCAAGAGTTTTGGAAAACTGTAACCAATCAAAATTCAATCGATTTAAACGATGGCGTGTAAAGGATTTGCTTTGGGTATAGAGAGAGAGAGAGAGAGAAAGATAGGCAAAGAGTCACGTATCCAAGTTGATTAAGAGTACACAAAGAACAAAACGTTCTAAAATAGTTTGTCAAAGCGATTTTGTTTTAGTAGAGTATAAATTGTTTGTAAGTGAGTTTGGTTTAGATAAGAAAGTTCAAAAATTAGTTTCGGTAAGTATCGATACTATTAATTAAAGTTTAATATAAGCTCATATAGTATCGATAACACTAAAACGAGCTTAATAAATAAATAAATAAGTATCTGTACTACTGATGCAAGCTGTACAGTATCGACATTATCTCAAAAATCGATAACATAAATGTAAGCTAAATTAATATCGATATTAACTCAGAAAGTATCGATAACACTAACACGAGCTTAATAAATATCGATATTCACTAAAAAAGTGTCGTTACTAACGATGCAAGTTTAGCAAGCATCGATATAAGTTCAAAAAGTATCGATAACCGAAACACATGCTCAATAAATATCGATATTAACTTAAAAATATTGGTGCTGCCGATTAAAGTTTAAAAAGTAACGATACAAGCTAAAAAAGTATCTTTAATTGAAACACTAGATAACAAAATATCGTTGTAAACTAAAAAGTATCGATTTAGTATCGATAAATTTTATTAAGTTTCGTTATAAGCTTCAAAATTATCGATACTACCGTTAAAATTTAGATAATATAGCTCAAAAAAGCATTAATACCACCAAAATCGACAAAAGTTTTATAAATATTTACCGATAAAAAATTAAAAAAGTATCGATATCAATAAAGAAAGTTAATCACGTATCTATATAAGCTCGAAAAGTACCAATACAAACTCTAAAAGTATCAAAGTATAAATTAAAAAGGTGTCGATAAATTAAATGTATATCGATATTAGTTCAAAAAGTATCGATACTACTGACAAATCGATACTTTCGTTATAGGGTTTAAACTCAAAGCATACGAGTCTAATATATCCTTAAATAAGTCTTTTGATTGAGTAAATAGATTCGAATATCTCGAGGTTGTCTAACTATAATTGAAATATTGACATTGATAAAAATAAAACAAATATATCCTTGAGTTAAGCTTATGAAATTTAAGAATTTCATAACATTGATCAACTTACTATTCAATGAAAATCGAATAAGGTTACGCTAAATAACAGCAGGATGCGCAGCAGGATTTCAAACATTTTAACTAGAAATTCCATGACAAAATTGGTTACACAATGTATAAAATGCGCGTCAATACATCATCAGCGTCATCATCAAAAGAATAAAAATAAGTAATAATTTTTGTTCTCTTTCTTCGTTGTACAATAAATATGAAATCACAACAAAACGGAAGTCATATTGAGCCTTTGGAAAAATAAAGGACATGAACATGAACGTGCATGTTTTACAAAATGAAAGTCAGAAGCTGAAGCAACACACTAGCAACAAAACAGAAGAAATACATTTAAGATGAACATGGCATGTCCTTGCATGATTTTAGGTTAGGACAAAACGCGACGGCGACAGCTGCCAATGACATTGATGCAAAGCAAACTAAACCAAACCAAAAGACTAGACTAAGCCAAAATCCAAATGAAATCCGCATGAACGAACGCTAGTATGCGACTGAATGAAATTGAGCGCACAATGTTCTTTCGATTCAGTACTATAGTATAATCTGTCAATATAGCAATAATGACATAAGTGCTAACACATTTGAAAGGATGTGTAACAGTTAAACGGATGCACAACTTCTTGCACGCGATAAAATCGTTACAAAACGAAGCAAAGCAGCTGCATGAATGAGCGTTTTGAGTAATATATTTTTACTGCTGGGAATTGGATACTGGCGTTTGAATTGGAATTAAAGATTATCGAGAGACGACAAACAGCGAGATTGATAATTGAATGGGACTATTTTTTTAATGAAAGAAATAAAGTTAAAGGGTTTGGGAATTTGATCACTCCATTCGGAAAAATTTGTCGCAAGATAAGTGTGTCGTTTGATCTGGTATAAACTGTTTGGGAATTATAAACGTTGATATTATTTTTTTTATTTTTTGTTCATATCATCCAGTTTTTTTTTTTCAATTTGTTTTCGATTCATTTAGTTTTGGTACAGTGTATCCCTTAGTCTAGTTTTTACGCTTTCTACTAGTGTTGTCAAAAAAATTGCTTTCGGTGATTTTTTCACAGTGATTTAAAAATCGCCATGTCGCACTTAGACTGAAAATAATGATTGGCGATTTTCGAACATATTCACTGATGAACATGTTTAGTTATCGGTGATTTTGTGTATCGCTCTTCGATCATTTATTAGTGATTGGTGTTTTTATCACTCTTTGCGTTCATATTCGCCTTATCACCGAACCTGTACAGACTCGGTACATTTGCTAGTCACTTGATTCAGTTAGCGTATCACTCTTCGCGAACAGTGAATCTGTACAGTAATCGCTGTTTGTTTTTCGCGAAATGCGTTTAAATCACTGTTTGCAGTCACTGCGATTTTCAAAAATCACTCTATTTGGCAACACTACTTTCAACTTTAAATATTACGCATACGCACTGTAGCTGCACTTTTTTAAATTATTAAAAGATTTCTTTTTTTTTTACTATTTATGTTGTTTGCATAAAGTTGGAATCAATTTTAAGCTATTTTTAGTCGAGGTTTTATTTTTCTCTCTTTGCATTTTTAATGATTTAAGTCTTTCCTGGAAATACCCAACATTCAAAATGAGTATGCAAATAAAGAAATAGTTTTTCTACTCCATTTAAAATGCAGCAGGTGTTTGCGTTTAGTTTTTCTATTTGTTTCGGTTTAACAAGTTAAGCTAAGTTTTGACATTTTATACGCTACACTGTTGGGCTAAGCTAAATTGCAATGCGGTATATCATTTTCATGCTTTTTGGTAAACAGATAAAAAATTAATAGAAGCTTGCTATGAGTTTTGCTATATAATACAAATTAAAATCATTAGTGGGCACCTGCAGTGTTTTATAGTATTAGTGTGCCCAGCACTGATTCAAAAGCAGCATACTTAATCAGTACTTTGGTAGTGTATTATAAAACCGAGCAGTATAATTCATATACTACGGTTTTTTTGTACATATTTCACATTTAATACCAAAGCAACTTCAACACAAAATTTATCAAAAGTGACTTTGAAGCTTATGCAAAATGGTTTGCATTAAATATGCCACGCAGTATAAAAAAAGTTGTTCAACGTTGAAACTTTAATGCGTAAACAAATAACTTTTATCATGTATAAAATTCTAAATAAAACGCGTTTATTGAAAAGTGTTGACAGTGAATTGAATGAAACTAGAAAATGTTAATTGATGGTGAAAGAGTTTTACATTTCCATCGTAATCCAATATTCATAGCTAACATGAAAAAACAGTCTAAAATAATAAAACTTAAACTGAAAGTTGTGAAGAATATTTGAGATTAAAAGCTTTTTGTTTAAATAAGTCACACATATATTGCATCTCATACAGGCAAATTTGTATTATGCATTTTTATTTATTGCAACTTAGCAATGCTGTAAATTAAATATTTAAATTTATTTCATTAAATATTTCCTCGCATTCTTTAATTTTTTTTTTTTATGCTGCACCTAAAATTATGCAGTAAAAAATTTTTACTTGCATGCAGCATCAGCTTGTTTTTCAGTCTGTTCCATATATAAAGTCATTCACTGTGACAAAGCAACACCAAGTGCAACTTTTGAGCGAAGGACAGCATTTTTTTTTTACACTTTAAACTTGTAAGCCAGAGCGGCACGATACGTGTTCAACATTTGTTGTTGTTGTTTCTGCCTGTAAAAGTTATTTGCCGCAAAAATGTGGCTATTGCGTACTGACTACTGACTAAAAGCGTATTCTGTCCATGACAAGACACATTTACCAACAAACAGGATAGATAGACGTACAGACAGACAGGCAGATTGAGGGGCAGACAGAATGTCAGCCAACGTTTATGCCACATATGTAGGCACAACAACAAAACCACCAAAAGCGGTTTTGACAATGTCACGTACAACTTTGCTGCTGCGGTTCATTTTAGTGGCATCCACCGACAGATAGCCAGACTGCCTGTATATTGTGTGTGTGTGTGTATGTGGGTGAGTGAGTAGTTGACAATTTATGACTACACACAGCAATAGGCAACCATACATTTTTTCTTCAAGGGGTTTTTTTTTTAATTTTTGGCTGTGTTGGTTTTTTCGCGTGTCTCACCAGCTGTGTACACTCTGCGTGTGTTCATTTGTTGTCAATCTGCAAATTGCTGCAACTGCAATTGTAGAGTTAATGATGCAACAATTTCTGTTGCTGCATTAAATCGTTAGCAACACGAGTAAGTACCACAAACGTGTTGGCATGAATTTTAATTTGTGAATTATTCAAAAAAAAAAAAAAAAAAATAATAAAAAAAAAAAAAAAAAAAAAATAAAATAAAAATACTTAAGCTGTGCATAAGTCAGCAATTAATAATAGTTTTAATGAATTGTTAATGCAACAGATTTAAAATAATTAATATGGTTAATTGTTTATTTGCTGACATTTTAATAAAGTCAAGCGATGATGCTATTGCATTTATTGGTTAATCTTTATTAACACGTTAATGAGTTTATAGTCTCATTTTGTAAATTGTTAATAATGACGTCGGGGTCACCAGAAATTGTTGAACTTTATATTCTCGTATCACTTATCATTCATATTGGTGCCACCAGGGTAACCATGATTAAATCTTCATTAAAACGCTAATGAGTTTTTAATATCATATCGTAAATTATTCATAATGACGTCGGGGTCACCAGAAAATATTAAGCTTTATGATCTCGTATCACTTATCTTTCATATTGCTGTCACCAGGATCATCGTGATTGCTATAGCACTATGGGCTTGTGATTACACTGAGCGGAATAGCATAATAGTCTTGTCTAATTAATAGCGTCGGGGTCACCAGTAATGCTTAATAATCTTGAATCACATTGATTATTGTTCATTGTAATGGGGTCTTCATAAATTGTACAAAATCATTCAGATCACATATTCTATTCTGCTGCTGAGAAGGGGTGTTTATTTTTTTTGGTTGTCATATAACTTGCTAACACGTTAATTAGTTTATATTAAATGTATTATTAATCCTTTACTAATAACATCATTTTTTATTTTTCAACCATTTATTTAGGTTGACTCGTGAACAACACATCAATAGCATTAATAATCGGTAGTATCGATACTTTTTGACTTTGTTATCATAATGTTTGTATCGATACTTTTTAGTTTAATTCGTAAGTATCGATATTCTTAGTACATTTTCACAAATTCAATATAATTTGTAATCTTCATGGTAAGGCAGATGATGAGACTAGGGTCGTGAAGAGAGTTGAGGCGATAAAGGGTGACGTGCTCTAAAAGTTTTTTTTTTTTTTTTAATTTTTAAAAATGTTGACCACCAAAAAAACAGAAGAAGAAAAATAAATTTAATTACATAAATAAAATTTGCGGAAACTTCCACATGCTCGAATTTTTTTAACAGCAGATCTTTGTTCCGATTATAATCAATATAAAATATACTTTTCTTTTGGCTTACTACACCTGTACAAAATATATATTCCACTTACCATAAATTTTATTGCTTATTTCGGACAAAATATTTTTCATTTAAGGATTGTAAATGGTTATCTTATTTAAATGTGTAGACTATTTCAAATAAGAGATTGTTAAAATAAACACTAAATCCAATAGAAAATAGCCACAACAGCATGGTTCTATCTCTTTTTTTCGTTTGTATACAGCCTAACTAAATGTTTTCCGTGCCTCCATATAAATCATTTTCTAACATTTTTAGATTTTACTTGATTTAGTTTTTAGTTTGGCTCTTTTCTATTTGAAATAGTAAAAACATTTATTTTTTTTTCTCTGAATAGTAAAAGAAAAAGATAGCAGCTTCAGTTAATATGAAAATATATATAAATTTTTTTTCATTCAGACCTCGCCAATTACAAAATTGCACTTATTGTCACGTTTTAATGAAAACCATATTGCGTATACGTAATATACTTTTAGCGTATATTATACGTATACGTAATAAGCACTTAATCATACGCAATATGTGCACGCTCAGATGTGAAAATAGATAGAACTATTTCAGCTACCTGCTTGCTTGTGTACGCAAACTGAGCTATTTATGCCTATTTATGCGTACAGAGTATTCAAACTAATTAATATCGTAATATGCTGCATACACAAGCGAATTACTTGGAATTTATGCAATTCGAAACAACTTTTGGCTTTCGTTTTCAATTAGCTGCATGCGTTGCAAACAGCGGAATAATTGCGCTACTCGTAGTCAGAAGCTGACTTTTAAAGGGAAATCAATAAGCAAGAAGAAAATTAAATGATTTTCAATATTAAAAATTTATTTTGCTTGCACTTAAAAAAATTGTTTTTATTGGAAATTTAACGAAGTGAAACATTGCAGAAAAGCGCATTAAATTGACTTGAGCCATTTTTGTTTGTGTGTGTGTTTTCTTTTTGGGCGCCAACGACGTTCGCATCTGAAGCGTTAATTTGCGACCAATTTTTTTTATTTTCTTTTTATACAAGTTGCGCTGAAGAGTTTATAGAAGAAAACTCTTCAACGTGTAAGGTAAGGAAATGTGTTTGCTTGTTTGTTTTTTTGTTGTTGTTGAATATAACACTTTGGTTTTTATTTACACTGCAAATATTGTGTAAGAAAAAGTCACATCAATTTGTCTTTAAGTTTGTTGAATGTTGTCATAATATAAAAAAAAAAAAGCAACAAACTATGTCAACAGTGGAAGTTAAAGAAGTTTTTTTTGTGAAATAGAATTGCAGAATGTTTGTTATTTGAAGCACAGCGGGAGCGCATAAAAAGTTATGACAAATGAAAATGTTTTTTTTTTTTCTAAATTCGATTGTCAACAGCGTTACTAAAAGTTGCAGTCAGAAATAAACAAGAAAGTTTACAACAAATCGTAAAATAATTTTTTTTTGTAATGAATTCGCTTTTTGGAACATTCCCGATACATTCTCATAGCGTAAATTATTCATAATGACGTCGAGGTCACCAGAAATGGCCAAGCTTTATGATCTCGTATTATTCTTCACTCATAATGGTGTCTCCAGGATCACCATGATTCGCAAAACACTATTGGCTCGCGATCACATTGAACGGAATAGCATAATGGTCACGTATAATAAATAGCGTCGTGATCATCGGGAATGAGCAAGCTTTATGATCTCGATTCGTATTGATCAACGTGGTCTCCAGAACTCATATTATTATTTCTTTCACTGATGCTCGCTTAATTTGTTCAAAGTATGTTGTCCCGGATCCATAGCTTCAATTCCAGACAGTTCCTTCGTTCCTTGGTGTTGTGATGTTTCCATTCCAGCAGCGGTGCTATTCCAGGAACTCCAAGAAGTCCTAAAGCCATTTTTATAAGTTTATTGTAATCGCAACGAAATGGTGGTCCAAATCATACTAAACGATACGCTATTGCTCAACACTTAAATCAGTATTTTGAACAAAGCTTTGTCAAAAACAGTGTCGAGAAAATCTCCATGGTTATTTCATATGAAATTTATAGTTTTTAAATATTCTAGAAGTTTTTGTCAATGTATGTTGGAGTTCATTAAATCTTTGGTTCTACTAAAACATATTTTTTTGTCTATTTTTTTTTTTTTTTTTTTTTTTTTTTTTGTATATGTTTCTGTTTTTATGTTGTTTTATTTTTTTAGAAAGCTTGCAGCAATAATAATAGAAGCGCGAAAATAGTGTAAAAATCTAGCAGCAAAATTTGTTTATTTCTTTTTTTTTCAGTTACCATAAAAGCAGCTTTTTCTTTACGCTTTAGCGCTGGCTTATGCATTCATTGTTGCATTTAGCTACCAATTAAAATGCAGCATTGTTTGGCCGCAGCGTAAAATATGTAAATATGTAAAGAAAAAACGCCGTAGAATCCTTTAACTAAATACAATGCCGCAACACATTAAGCAAAAATTTTTGCTGCGCCCTAAAAGTATGCAAATGTTTTTTTTCTTCTTGTGGTGTAATTTAAATTTCCGCAAAAAGCGTCGTTTTGCATATTTTTTAAAAATTTTGTTTGTGCTTTTGTTTTGTAATTGCTGATTGCTTTTTAAGGCGCCATTTTTTTTCGCAAAGTTATTGAGTAGCTTAAGTCATATAATTGGATGGCTTTTTTAAATTAACCACAAATTATTTGCTAATTTGCAAAAAGTTTAAAGTAATTTTTTTTTGCGGAAAAAAAAAACTTTTTTTTATTTATTTTAATTGTCACTGACTTTTGCAATATTTTAGTTGGCAAATTACAGAAGCATGCGGTTCGACATTAATTAGTAAACTTTGCTCACTATTTAATGCAAATGGAAATGAACTTTTGTGGCTAATTCGTTTTTTTTTTTTTTTTTTTTGCTATTTAAATTTAATTATGTGTTTAAAGCTTTTTGAAAGCCTTAGCAAAAATTTATTTTAAAATAAAACATTTTTTTTTTTTTAAATATAAAAATATTTATTTTGTTTAACATTTCTTTTTTTAATGCAGCGCATTACAACTTTGTTTATAACTATTTTTACAAAGCATACGCAAAGCAATTTACTTAATGCATTACTGCATTGCACTGCTGCAGCATAGTTTAGCTCAATTTGCTGCGTATTATTTACGCTTGAAATTGCTTTGCTGCTGCATTTAAACGTTTTAATTGTCAACAACTTCTTCAGTTAGAATAAATTGACACAGGAAATTGACAAAGTTCGTTTGTCTGCCTGCCTTTTTGAACGAAAACTTTAATCGAGATTTACACTTTGTAGTTACGGAAATAATGACAAATAAAATAAATACAAGCATACTCAGGCACAAAGGAAACCGGAAATGACTGCAAAACAACATAAGAAAATTTTTATTGCATACTTTTGTATGCACAATTTTAATTTTGCTGCAAATCTTTAAATATTAAAATTGAAATGTATACATTTGATTTTTTTTTATTTTATATACAAATGTGGTTAACAACAACAATAATAAAAATGAATAAAACCAACAAAAATAAATTGCATGACTTGGCCACAGTCAAGTGCATTTATAAAGATAAAAAGAATTAAATAAATACCAAAAAAAAAAAAACAAGAAAAAACGTTAACTTCGGTGTAACCGAAGCTGAAATACCCGTTACACATCACTTTTAATAGTTTATATGTTCACCAGGTGCTTAGATTAAATTTCACGATGAATTTCTTCAAATTTGTATGGAGGCTTTATGTTATATTTTCCCGATCCTTACCATATAGAAAGTGTTCACTTAGGTGGACATTGGAATTGATTTTACCAAGTTTAATTGAATTCATTCAGAAATAGTAAATGTTTTCATATAAAAACTCGAAAATGGGCGGTAAGTTTGTAGGGAGACTATACTTAAAAATGGGCGTGGCGCCTTAGATTTGACATTGGATAACATAAAAAGTGTTCTTATCCTATTTGGATTAAATATATTCATAAATAATACGTATTTTCATACAAAAAATCGAAAAAAAGTGGTAAGTTTGTATGGGGGCTATATCTGAAAATGGGCGTGGCAACATTCTTTTGATATTGGATGCCTTTAGAAGTATTTTTACCCTATATTGTAGCAAAAGCATTTATAAATAATAACTATTTTCATACAAAAAGTCGAAAAAAAGTGGTAAATTTGTATGGGGGGCTATATCGAAAAATGGGCGTGGCACCTTGGTTCTGGTATACAAAGTAACTAGGAGCACAAAAAGCTTAAGTTTAAAATTTCAGGTCAATATCTTTTAAACTTTCCGAGTAACAGCCATTGCAACAGACAGACAGACGGACAGATAGATGGACAGACGGACAGACAGACGGACATGGCTAAATCGATTCGTCTCATCGAGCTGATCAATATCAATATATATATACTTTATGGGGTCTCCAATGTCTCCTTCAATGCGTTGCAAACTTTCGGACAAACTGAATATACCCGTTTACACTTTGTGTAACGGGTATAAAAAAATACAAAAATAGTTAAAATGAATTTTTTTAATTTTGCAGTCGAGCATACTAGACTTGTTTTTGTTAAAAATCAAAAATGGGGGGTTACAAATAAAGAAGTTCTCGGGTCAAGAGCTACCGAATGTCATTTAAGAATTTAAAGTACCATTGGGGGCACAAAAAAGGGTTACTCAAAAAAAAGTTAAAAAAATTGATTTGTAATTGTATGTCTAAAAGTTGGGGTCTTACCAAAATTTGAAAATAATAAAATTAAAGAAAAAAAAATGTAAATTAAAATATATAAATCTGGTTAACAACCACAACAATAACAAAAATGACTAAAACCAAAAAAAAAAAAAAAAAAGAAAAAAAAAGAAATTGCATGACTTGGCCACAGTCAAGTGCATATATAAAGCAAGGAAAAATATTAACTTCACTGGAACCGAAGTTTCAATACCCTTCACACGATGATAAAATTAAGTTTTTAAAATGAATATGAATATGTAAATTCGGTTTGTATCGGGTTTATATGCTAATGGGGGGCTATAACCAACTTCAATCATGTATTCAACTGAGAGCTCAAGTAGTATTTTGATCATATTTGACACAAATCACTTCATAAATAACCTGATCCCAACCCAGCCATGGGCTCTTTTCTAAACATGGATTGCTATTAGAACTGTTTTAGTCATAATTGAAATAAATCGCTTTGTAAATAAACCATTAAATAAAAAATACAACATTTTGAATGGGGCCTACGCCTAAAAATGGGCGTGGCACTTAAGCCAAATTTCATATCAATATTTTTAAAAATGAGCGATTGAAACGTGTAACTACAGACAGACGGACAGACGAACATGGCTAGATCGATTCATCTCATCAAGCTGATCAAGAATAAATAGATACTTTATAGGGTCTAAGATGTCTCCTTCATTGCGTTACAAACTTTTTGACAAAATGTTAATACCCTCCAGTCTATGTGTGACGAGTATAAAAACAGTTGAAATGAAAAAACAACAAAAAAACATATAACCGGATATTACATTTAAGTGGCATATACATTCCTTTACCTATCTCTATTGCAGTGTTTCTCTCTAGCTTCGCTTCTTTTTCCCATTTTCCCTTTTTCTATGCTTTTTTGTGTATTATGAATCATATACAAAGAAAAAAATCAACCACAATTGACATCATAATATCAAGTTTTTATGTATCGCAAACTAATCGCAATTTGATAAAAATCTTTAGGGATAGTATAGCATGTTATTCATTATTTAATAGTTATTAAAAAATGAAAGAGATGCATGTATACAAATCTATGTGCAAAGAAAAGAGATAGCGCGCGCTATACAATACAGAAGCATTGTGTTTTGCGTAAACAATTTTATGTTAATGAAACTATTTTTTTTTTTTTTGGTTTGTTTCTTTGTCGCCAATAGATTGTGGTAACAAGGCGAGTTTGAAAAGATTTAGGAAGTTGCATGGATTAATTGTAGCAGAAAATTATAATGGCGAACCTAAGAATTTTATGCTTACCAAACAAAAAAGAACGCAAACAAAGCATTTTTAACAAAAGAAAATGTTTTATAATTCACAAATAACTTTTAAATAAGACCTTGTAAAATATAATCAAGTGACTATGTAAATTATTTAAATTTTTAAATAATTTGTTTAATCCAGCAGCAGAATAAAGAATAAAGTTAAGCATTTAAACTTGACGTCCATAAAACAGCGCATTTGTGTGTGTGTAAATATATTTAAAAAATTTATATGCATGTATATAATGGGTTAACCATATACACTGCTGCAATGCCGCAGACAAGTGCATAGTTAGTTGTAAATATAAAATTTTGGTATTTATTATGCATATCTGTGTGTGTGTGTGTATGTGTTTGTTTGTGTTTGTATATGAACCGCAATAAACAGTAAAAACAACAAGCAAAACAAAGCAAACAATAGCAACAACAACATAAAATGTAAAGTAAGCACACAAAAAAAAATATAATAAAATGTTACAAGAAAATGGCAACAACGATGAAAAATCAACATCGAAATAGGGTTAAACAGCGCAATACACGCACACACACACAGACACACACTCAAAGCTAAAATACGCGCAGCGCACATGCACTTCATTGCTCCTAAAAGTATGCAGTGCAAAAAAAAAAATAATAATAAAATTTTGTTTGTTTTACGACAAAAAACGGAAAAAGTGAAAGGGCAAAAGCGAGTAAAAGAAGAAAAAAAATATAAATAAAAGCGTAAAAATCGCAACACAGCAACTAAATATTGAAAGCTTTTCACTTAGTTTTTTTTTACTTAATTACACTCGGAAAAACGTGGTAATTTTCAAATTTGTTTAGTCACACGTTTTGCATGTTTTTTTTTTTTTTTTTTTGTTGTATTTTACTACTACAAAAATAATCAAAAAAAGCAACTACAAAAAACAAAATCGTTGTAAAAGCAAAAAGCAAATAAATTGTTGGAGAAAAATGGCACTCACGCGAAAAATTCACAAAAAAAGCAATGAAGCGTTGATTAAAATTGTTCAATCGAAATAAATATTCGACAAATTGCTACACTAAAAAATTTATACAATGAAAGGAATTTACTTTGAATTTCATAGATTTATAGCTGCTGCAATTAGATACTTTAGAGCAATATTCTATAAAAATCCAATGTTCAAATCGAGAGTGGATTTATAAGTTTTCATCGGAGTCAATATAATCTTTTACTATAGAATAATGAACTCATATTACTCATTTAACAATTGTCATAATTTATTCAAATTAAATTATTTCGTTTTGCAAAACAAATCTTTTGATGCATTAAATGTTTATGCTTATTTTATGCTAATTTGTTTTCATTATGGTGTTCCATTTGACTTGTACAGTTGTTAGCCAAAACTTGTTGAAAATTGTTTACATTCAATTGGCTTTGTAGGTTGCCATAATTTGTGTTAGTAGTAAATTGGAACGAAGTTATTTTTGTTGTAAAATTTTAATGTATTTGATTGCTTTTTGGTTAAATGTTATAGTCTGTCTTTGTCTTGATGAACGGACAGACAGACGGACATGGCTAAATCGATTCGTCGCGTTGAGGTGATCAAGAATATATATACTTTAAAGGGTCTACGATGCCTCCTTTAATGCGTTACAAACCTTTCGACAAACTGAATATACCTGTTTAAACTATGTGTAACAGGTATAAAAACTAAAAAGTGGTTGACGAAAAAAATAGTAAAAATGTTTCTATGTCCGCTATGGACGATGAAACCATCCAACCGTTGAGTCCCAAACTGGTTTCATTTGAAAGGCAACAATGCAGGTAAATTAAAATTCCACTAAAATATTGCATAAGGCACATTCGGTTTTTAAGAAGTCGATTTTCTAATTTTACCTTTTTTATAGGTTTTTTCTATTACTAGCCCTCACATTTTAAAAAACAGATGATTGCAGCGTTCCCCAAAATATTTAAAGCACGCTCCAATCAAAATGAAACTGGTATTTTTTAGGAAATTTTTTTATGTTAGCCCAAATATATTTTGGTTGCGCAAATAGTCAAAAATGTCATTGAAAAGAACTGCAATTGCATAAAAAACTGCAGATGAAAAAGAGCAGTCGAAACGCTCTTAGAACGTATTAGCACACTTCGGGAATCTGCTAGTTTTCATATAAAACTCAAAAAAAAAAAAAAAAGGCAATCAGTTTGTATGGGGATAACACCTAAAAGTAGAACTGGTATTTTGGCTTTTCATACTTGATGTAGTTGTTGTCGAGATAAGCTTTTAGTTCCAAATTTCAGCTTAATATCTTTTAAATTGGCTTGAACTAATAGAATTGGAAATTGACAGATATACATGGCTAAAACAGGGAGAGATGTTGAAGTCAATGACTTAAAATATTTAGAGACAATGTTGTGGTCCATCAGACAAAATCAGACTTAAGCAGTTTTTTCTTTTTACCACAGAATTTATAGCGATTAAAATTCACAAATAGTTTAAATATAAAATAGTTTAAATAGAACTTTATACAAGGTTATGTTAAGCGCTCTTGCTCTCTCAATGTGTTGCGTACCAACGTCCGCGTTGTATTTCATTGTTATGGAAGAAAATAATTAAATCAAAAAAAGAATACTCAAAATTTTTATATATCATTCACACTTGGGAATCGGAGTAAAAATTAGAAGAAAGCTATCTCTTTCGAATTCGGTTCGCGTGGTAACATTTTTTCGTGTGGTACCATTATTTCGCTTGACACCATCGTTATAATTGCATCCAGCGAATTTTGTTAAGTTTAAGGTTGCCTTGAAAATTTTAGAAGTTTTTCAATAGTATTTGAAAGCTTTTAATTTTAAAAGTGTCATTGCTGATCAGCAGTTTTTTTTTTCAGGCAACACCAATGCAGTCCAGTTCTAGTTCAGCTTTTTATTTAGTCTAAATGTTCTCCCAACAGCAAAACAGATTAATTTCAAAATAATTAAATATTGAAACTAATTCTACCGAAGCAACACGCTGCGTATTAAATACATCCACGTGTGTATTACGCATACGCAGCGTATAATTGTTTTCTATTAAATATTTATAAAGTTTTAAATAACATTTTCTGACAGCTTTAGCTACGAATTAACTAAATTGAATATTTTAATTTTTGAATTTAATTTTTAATGCTTCATGCCACAAATAGTCAAACACACATTCACACACACACACGCATCACATGCAAATTAAAAACTTTCTGTGGCGTCCGATAAACTTTATCTATATTCAAACAATTTCATTTAGAAGCTTTTAATGAAAAACTTTTTTTAAAATAATAAAAAATAAAATAAAGTATATATTTTTTTTATAGATTTTATATAAAATTCCAAAGCTAAACATTTATTAAAATTTTCTAATTTAAAACGTTGCAGCTAATAACAAATTTTCTCAAAGCTGTTTTCCAGTTTTTCTAATAAAAAACAATGAAAAATTTATGAAAATCTTTTAATTAATTTTACCTTTTTATTTGTTTTTTTTTTTCTAAGAGTGTCCTTTCTGAAAGGAAACAAAATCTAATAAAAAAAATTTTATCTTGAGAATTTGCAAAACAAGCAAAAGTTAAAAGCAAAAAAAGTTAAAGGTAAAACTTGAGAGAATTGTGAAATGAAAAGAAAATAATGAATATGGAAAAACTACTTTAGGCAATTTGTGTAACTTTTGCATAGTTTTGTGGTTGAAAGGAAATCTAACGAGAGTGAAATGGATTAATTGTTAATTTATTTAAAAGTTCGTTACGTAGCGTTTAGCAATGGAAATACTCTTTTTTGGAGAATGTTCATTTAACAGCAACAGGGTGCTTATATGGCAGCAACGGTATACAGGGTATTTCAGTTAAAGTTTATTTTTTTAGATTTGGATTAAAACTTAGGGTTTAGGTTTAACGTTTTTGAGGGTTAAGGTTTATAAATATTATTAAAGTTGGATTTAGCTTATAGATTATTTTATTATATATAAATGTTTTCAATTGAATTATATAATTAAAAAATTTTACCTTTAATTTAAATATTTTTCCATTGAAAGCAACATAAAATCTGAAATCTTGTTATTAATTTTGTCATTTGATATGCTTATATTTTGACAAAATAAGCTTACAAATGCAATTATTCCAAGAAGTCAGTCAGTCACTCAGTGCACAAGCTGATTAAATTACGAATTTTACAAATAAAAAAATATTTCCATTATTTTTTTCTCGAAAAATCTACTTTAAGTCCAAGTAGACAAGTTGACAAATATTTTATACAAATAATTATTGGACAAACAATCAGATTTAATGAAATCTTACAAAGATGACGAAGAAGTAAAATTGAAAATAAATTTTCATTTGTTTTATTTTTCCACTGAATAATGAGCTGAAAAAGAAGAACAAGTTCAATCTACTTTGCTGCACTCGACGTTGACGTCGAAAGACAATATAATAAACTATGAATGGGTATATTACATTACATTGAAATAAAAATTAATAATAATATGAGAGGATGCCAATGACAGACGTCGAGCGTTAAGACTTTGTAAAGTCGACATTAATAAAATTAATTTAAAGAGAAGTAAGGCTTTAATATGCTTTATTTCAATGAATTATTGTTTGGACAGACCGACAAATGTCGTTAAAAATGTACAGACGAACAGCTTTTAATGCACTTCAAAGATGGACAGACGGACATATGTTTTTGAGAAATATACAGACGGACGGACATATTGTGTGTGTATAAAAAACATACAGACAGACGGACATTTGTGTACATATTTAAAATAAATGAATCGACAGAGTATATTCAGACAGACGAACATATATACCATTTATGTAAATCATGTGCGAACAGACGGACACGAGTGTATAAGAAATATACGGGCAGACGGACATACTAAACTACCTCTCAATAGAATGGAGTATACCAAAATATAAACTCAAAACATTTAACGGTCTCATTGGCCCTAAGCAACCAAAATATTTCACTGTCTCAACCTGCAAACTATCTCAAACTGCAAACTGTTTCAAGCTGCAAACTGTCTCAACCTGCAAACGACCTCAAACTGCAAACTGTCTCAAACTATCTCAACCTGAAAATTTTCTTAACTTGCAAACTGTCTCAACCTGCAAACGGCCTCAAACTGCAAACTGTCTCAACCTGAAAGCTTTCTTAACCTGCCAACTGTCTTAACCTGCAAATGACACAACCTACAAAATGTCTCAACCTACAATGTTTAACCTGCAAACTGACTCAACCTGCCAACTGTCTTAACCTGAAAGCTTTCTTAACCTGCCAACTGTCTTAACCTGCAAACTGCCTCAACCTGCAAAATGTCACAACCTACAAAATGTCTCAACCTACAAAATGTCTCAACCTGCAAACTGACTCAACCTGTCAACTGTCTTAACCTCCAAACTGACTCAACCTGCAAACTGTCTCAACCTGCAAACGGCCTGAAACTGTGTTAACCTAAAAGCTTTCTTAACCTGTCAACTGTCTTAAGCTGCAAATTGCCTCAACCTGCAAACTGTCTCAACCTGCAAACTGCCTCAAACTGCAAACTGTCTCAACCTACAAACTGTCTAAAGCTGCACACATCTTTCTTTTTGGTTTAGCGTATTATGACTCTGCGACGTATTTTAGTTTATTTTAAAGTATTTCAGCTATTAAATATTTTCTCCTTTTTTACATTGTTATGCGCTGTTGCGCTTTTACTGCTGCTGCTGCTGTATGAAATTGTTACGAAAAACTTTAGCATGCTTTTTGGCGTTACATGCGATATATTTCTTCAACGCTCATAAAGCAATTTTTAAACGTTTTTTTATTTACTTTCATTTTTTGCAAGCGTTTCATAACTGTTACAAATTTTATTTTATTATTGCTTTTATTCTTTTTGAATATTTTTTTGATATGATAATCCGATTAAATTGCAGTTAAAATCAAATATTGAAAAGAATATAAAATATTAATAATTACATTTTGTGCATTGAAAATCAAATTAAAAATAAATCGTATCAATAACAAGCAGCAATTCTACGAACATAAAAGCAATTAAATGCCAGCAGACTTATGGCAATTTCAATTTTTTCCCCTTTTTATTTTTTTTTTAATTTGTATTCAATGAATTATTGAATTAATATGAAGAATTTTTATTGGGTTTCGGTTTTTTCTCGGAAATGCTCCTATGAAATATTTAAAAAAAAAATAGCTTTGAGCGGTTTTTGTGGTGTGGTAAATATATTTTTTTATTGTTGCATAAAAGCGACTGGTATGAAATTTTAAGATTACATTTTTTTGCTGTGCTTTTAAATTGTTTTTTTGTGTGTAAGGCACAGAAAATTTTAATGACTTTTGAAGTTTTTAATATTTTACGAAAATATTTTACGGTAAAAGCGAATCTTTTAAAAGATCAGATAATCGAATAAAATGGATAAAACGGGTAATCGAAACTTCGTATAATTGATTACTTATTATTCGATCTAAAAATATGATCTTAATCAAAGTATTCGGTTATTCGATTCATCGAGTTAGTCAAGATTCAATTATATCTGTTTGTCGAGTTAATCGTTGCAGTGCTCTAATAAATATGTTACTTCACTGCTTCACATTTTAGACATTTCAATAATATTCTCGCAAAAACTAAATTGAGACATAAATAAACAAAAAATAATTAAATAAAAATAGTTTTACATTGCAAAAATATTTATTATTCTGAAACACAAGATAAATATATTGAATTATGCCTTAAGTGGAAAACAAACAAAATGGCGGCTAACAAGTAAACAAGCCAACATAAATATCGCTTGCAGCACTTACAATAAAATAAAGTGGCTACATGTCTACTCTATAACTACTTAATGCAATACAAACCTCATAGAATGTCTATTAAAAACAATAAAAAGAGAAAACATAAAACAAAGTTTATGCATTAAGAGAATAAATAATAAAAATAAAATAAAATAAAAACCACATTAAAAAAAAAAATTAATTAAAATTTACAGACTGCAGACTGAAGTGTACCATTTAAAAAAATTCCATTTTTATGGTAAGCATAGAAAAACAAATAAATTAAATAGCAAAACATTACTCAAATGCAATACAAACAATTTTCATTCTCATATCTTGCTGCATTTTTTAATTTGAATAAAATATTTTTGTGCAGTAATAAATCTTTAGAAACAGCTGCGGTTATATCTATTTTTTTTTTTTACTTCTTCATTGTACAACTTCATTAAATAAGCAATTCCGGAATAGCTAAATAAATAATTCAGAAGTAAAGCCGCCGACAACTATTTGAAATAATTTGAAAAAGTATTTTTTTTTTTTTGGCACGAAACTAGACGAAAAAAAGAAACTTACACTTAAAAAAATTTTTAAATTTACATTAAAAGTGAATGTATAAAAATTAAAGCATTTGTTTAAATGGTCTCACAGTGGGCTAAGCTACTAAAAAATTCAAAAAAAAAAAAAAAAAAAAAAAAAAAAAAAAAAAATCGAGATGAGTTTATAAAGCTATGTCCGTCTGTCTGTTTGATTTTTTTAACAGATTTTTTTGGTCAGAACTAAATTAAGATTTTTTATACCCTGTACCCAAAGGGTAAAAGGGTATATTAAGTTTGTGCGAATGTATGTAACAGTCAGAAGGAGGCAAGATAGACCCTATAAAGTATATATATTCTTGATCAGCATGGGAAGGGGAGTCGAACTAGCTATGTCTGTCTGTCCGTCCGTCCGTCCGTTTGCCCGTCTGTCATGCTGTCTGCCGTATGAAAACGATTATTTCGGAGACTATAGGAGGTAGAGCTTTCAAAATTGAAACTTAGACTCTCCTAGGCCGTCAAGTGTGCACTTACAAACGGTTTTTCTCTAGACCCATTTTAAGGAGTACCCCCATACAAATCTACCCCAAAATTTTGGGATTTTTGCATAAAAACGTCATTGTTTTTTATTCTAGGGAAGCTCAAATTTAGTATAAATTATGTCTATGATAGTCCCAATAAAATATCCCAATAGGGGTAGGACCAACCAAAATTTTAGGTGTAACCCCATTAAGATATTCCAATTTTAAGTTTTTTTTTATAAAATAATTAAAAGGAGTGCTAATTTTTTTGGAGGCAATTTGCAGTCAAATGTTCATACTAGTTTTTGAGTCCAATTTTAAGTATTATTTATATAGGTTTCTTTTTGGTGGCATTTTTGTACTTTTTTTTATGCACCACAACCAAAATATATTGGAGCATCGAAAATAAGGTGTTTTTTTTTTTTGTTGTTTTTTTGATTGTTGCCAGACCACAATATGTAGGGTCTAGTATAAAACATACAAAAAGGAAAATATTTTTGAATAGTAAAAGTCGAAAATCGAGCTCATTAATAAAGCGAATGTGCCTAATGTATTGTTTTAGTGATCTATAATAATACTTGCATTGTTGCCTTTCAAATGAAACCGATTTGGGACTCATGGGTTGCATGGTTTCAAATTCCATAGCGGACATAGAAAAATATTCGCTTAAAATTTGAACTTGTTGCTACTTTTTTGAGTTTTCTGGCTCTCTTTTGTTCTGTTCGTCTAATTATAACTAAAAATAATTTTCTCAGTGTTACTGTTTTTTTTTTAACATTCCTCTTTCATGTTCCAATTTAACTAAAAGGCTACCTTTTTCGCTTTACTGCATTTTTTACTAAGTCAAATTTGAGTAAAAAAAATATAAATTTTTGAACAAGCACCAATGTCACATAAAAGCAATTTATGCAGTAATCTAAACCGCATACTTAACTATAAAATATAAAAAAAAAAAAAAAAAAAAAAGGACAACCAAAACTGCATATGGCATTCTACACACTTTACAAGCCTTTAAGTTTTTTTTTTATATTTCTACTTTCGTGGAATACAATAAATTTAGCAGCCTCAGGCGAAAACAAACATCTTTGCCTTGTCTTCTTCCATTTTTTTTTCTCCTCTGTTTTTGACCAAAAAGTCGCGCAAATTCAAACTTAATAAAATTTAGAGTCAAGTAAAAAGGATGTTGATTATATAGAAGCAGCAGCAAAAGAACAGCTTTTTGCTGTAGTATAGCCTGCAGCTTTAGTTGCTTTGATTTGCTTTATCTCTCTCTCTCTCTCTCTCTCGCGTTTGCTTTCTATCTTTTTCTATACTTGGCAACTATTCAAAAATGCACATTAAAGTAGCATCAATTTAATAAAATATATATCAGAGTAAGCAAAAATCTAAGCCAAAATCTACAGATACAATAGAAACACATAAAATCAAGCATACGCAGAGTGTTTTTTTACTTTCGATTCTGGGGTTTTTTTCGTTTGTAAAAATGCACAAAGTTGCCAAAGATTTGTTTTCGATAAATAAAATAACATTTGACCTTGAATATGGTTTTCTTTTTTAATTTTATTATTTTATGTTTTACATTTCGAAACATGTTTTCTTTTGTGTAAAGAAATGAAATATTTTTGCAAATTAAATTTAGTTTTAGAATAAATATAAAAATGCACCTTCTTAGCCATATCTCCCCAATATGTCTTTTTATACACAACACCAAGAAATAAAATATTTTGTAGCTTGTTTCACGATTTACAGAAAAGTGTAATAAATTAAAAATTTAAACTGTTCTGAATACGTCAAAAGCTTAATTAAAAATATTTTTCCATTCCAAATGAATGAATGTGTGAGAGTGTTTTAGAAAAGAGAGAGAGAGAGATGAGAGAGTGTAAGACGCTCTGTCTGTATTATAAAAATTGTTTTTGTTGTTATTCTTTTTAATAATTTATATCAATTATATGCTTCATATATTTTAATGCATTTAATATCAAAATTAAGTTCAAACTAAGCAAATAATTTGCTATATAAATATTTTACATACTCATTACTATGTATAAAATGTATCTAGCTACTTGTGTATGCATTTGACATTAGTTATGTTCAAGTTAAAGTTTGTTTAAATTAAATTAAAGTTTTCCAAAATTTTACATTTGTAACTTCTAAGGTAAAGTTTTTTTTTTCCTACATTGCCAGTGGCAAATGTAAAATTTATACATGTAGATGCAAATATTTCAGTTAAATTTATACTACGTGAATTTTAAGCAGTTACAACGTAGCGTAACGTATCTATTGATGTGAAGCCTTGCTTTTTTTTTTTTTTTTTTGTGCATTTATTTGTTGCAGCAGTTACATATATTTCAGTTTTAACTTTAGCTGTGTAACTTGTGCCATTTGCATCTATTTTATTCTATTTTTTTTTTTTTTTTTGTTCCACGCATGCATATTTGCTTTGTACATTTACATTTAACACTTGATTTGTCAAAGGATTTTATACATGTTTGCAATTTTACATTTTTATTATGATTTAAAAATGTTGATTTTACGAAAACGTTTTGATCTAAAATTGTTTTTCATATGCAAAAAGACATACATAGTGTGGGATAGTGGGTATATTAGAATTGCTGTTGAATTTGTAACTCATAAAAATTGTAGTTCCTTCCTTTCTATAACTCATTTGCTCAAAAGATACTTAGGACAGACAGACAAATGTGTATGAAAAGAAAGTAACGAATTTTTTTCTTCTTAAACAATTTTTAAAATAATTTTTTTGAATTCTATGTCCGCTATGCACTTTGAAACCATTCAATCCATGAGTCCCTAGCCGGTTTTATTTGAAAGACAACAATACAAGTCTTATTTTAGACCACTAAAACAATGCATTAGGCTCAGTAGTTTCCTTCATGAAGTTGATTTTTGACTTTTTCCATACAAAAATTTGATTTTTTGTATGTTTTATACTAGCCCTAACATATTGTGATCTCTCTACATACAAAAAATATAAAAAAGTTTCTTAAGTGTTTTTTTTTTTGTTGGTTTTCATACTAGCTTCATATTTTGTTAACCCTGCTCTCAAAACAAAACAAAAAGTACAAAAATGACACCAAAAACAGCTGCAATTGCACAAAAACCAGCAGATGCGAAACGAAAAAAAAGGGGACAAGAAAGAGTTAGTGTTTAAAAAAAAATTGATTTAAAATTTTGAAAAAATTGGGAACAGACGAACAAATTTGCTTAGAAGCTTTCTATGGACATGTGGACAGACGGATTTTTTTGTAAAATCTTTATCCCAAATGCATTTTATGTTACTCAATAAATACTTTTATTAGTTTTTAATATAATTACTAGTTTGGACAGATGGACACATTTTAATAAAACTTCGAAACATGCGGACAGACGGACTGATTTGTGTTTGATTTATGCCAAAATAAAAGTTTAAAGCATGTTTTGAGTCAATAATAAATTTAAGTGTATTCAAAATTAATAAATAAATTGTAATTAGGTGCAGACAAACGGACAAAAATCTTATGAGAATACTTTGGCTATGTAAGAACATATCTAATGGCGGCTACTACTTAAATCCGGTGGACAGACGAATAAATTTATTATAACTTTTGTTAAATTTTTTTTTGGTTTAAAAGGAAAAAAGGTAAAAAAAAAAAATTTAAATTAAAAATATAAAAAAAAAATTGAAAATTGTAAATCTAATTTTGACATAATTTAACAAAGCCAATTTTTACTGAGAGTCTTGGCTACTTTAAGGTATATAAAAAGTTTTAGTTGCTTGAGAATTATGAACAAATTTTTCGACACTAAAAAAATTGCGGACAGACGGACAATTGTATACGAAAAATTTGGTTTAATATAAAAAAGACTTTTTGTAAAGTTTCAATATTAATTGTATTGAATGAATTGAGCAAAATTTTTAAAACGAGGAATTATGAAAGAACTTTCGTTTATAGTAAGCCTTAATGCAAGTCATACATACAAAGCTACAGCATAAACTGTCACTCACTTTAAGACACAAATATACTCCCAGCAAAGTTAGTAGTTTATTATTTTTTTTTTTCATTTTAATGTTTACATTCAATTTCAAAGCAGTTTATTTTAGTATCTATTGACAATTTACAAATATTTATAGAACACTTGAATTTATCTTGTAAAATTTGTTGCTCTTTTAAAAGCTGCTGACAAACTTTTCGTTCAATTTTTGCATCGAAAGTAAATTTATTGTAAAATTTAAATAGAAAAAAAAACACATTGCAACTAAAAGTATGCAACAAAAAATTTCTATTTTGAAATATTACACATACGCAGCGTATTTTATTTGAAATGGAATTTAAAATTGTTATGCATGTTTACCACAAGAATTTTACAAATTTACTTTTGTATATCTAAATATTTACGTGTTGCTTTGTATTTGTCAGACATTTTCATTAAGTTTTTTGTTTGTTTGTTTACTCTCGTTTACATTTCTACACATTTTAAGCAAACATTAAATGTAATCATTAACTTCTCTTGTCTTCTTTGCTTTTGACTTAAGATGTTTTCTTGTTTATGCTAACGCTTTGCCCTTCTACACACACATATGCACTCGTAGATAGATATCTTATTTTTATGTAGTAAAATTTCTAACAAATTGTCTGGTTTTGTTGCACAAACTATAAAATGTTGCATGTAGTATGTAATAAATTTTCAAGTAGCTATAAATCTTAGTGAATATGCTAAAGAGTTAAACTTTAGTTTTATGTCTGCATTTGATTTGCTACTTTATTGTGTTTGCTTAGAAGCTTACCATACACATCATATATAGATAGACTCATGAAAATGTAAATTTTCTTGATTTATTGTAGTAAAGATCAATTTAAGCACTTTATTGTTTGTTGTAGAAAATGATGCATTTTTATGATGAAGTGTGTGTGAAGCCGTTAAGGCTTTTCGTTGTAAAGTGTGAAGTAGTTTTTAAGTCATGCAAATGTACTGACAGAATGAGGCTTTTGATAACTTAAAGAGTTTGTTGCAAAAAGCCAAAAGTTTAGTTAAACAATTTGCATTGAAAAGAATGCACGTTTTGATGTTGTTTTATACTGATTTAAGTATTGTTAATCGATAATAATAATCGACTTATATCAATTAATCGGTTATCAGTCAAAATAACAAATTTAAAAATATATAAACCATTTTAAAAATGTACTTTCTTTCGAAGAATTATATTACTGAAATTGCAATTAAATCGATTTAACAAAAAAATAATAAAAATTGATTTATATTAATCAATCGTTTCTCAGTTAAGGTACTAAATTTAAGCATATTGAAACTATTTCTAAAATTGCCTTTCTTTCGAGAATTAAATTTTCAAACTCTTCGAAATTCGAATTAAAGAAATTGGTTGATTTGGAAAATAAATTTAATTATTTCGATTTATCGGTTTTCGGTTAAAGTGTATTTTATATACTACTTTAAAATTGCTTTTCGAAATTTAAGAACTCAAACTTGATTCCAGAATAAGTTTAAAAAATCGATTTATATCGATTTTTTGTTTATCAGTCAGTTTACCAAATTTTAGTACTATGTAAACTATTCCGATTAGTTACCTATCTTTCTAGATTTAAATTTTTGAACTCTTCGAAAATAGTTTGACAGAATTGATCAAATCGATTGAATAAAAAAATCGATATATCAATTTATCAATCGATATATCAGTGATATCAATTAATCGATTTTCAATAAAGTTAACAATTTGAAAAAAACTATTTAATTCTAAGCTGTATTCGGTGTGGCATTACATATGATAAGGGCTTGTTTAACCATGCCCCGCTCAATAGTCAGCATAAGATACTGCAAAGAAAATTGAGGAAACCTAATAAACGAACTCTGTTTTTTGGAGCACTTTATATACGCGCTGTATGTTATAGTGGTATGTTCTCTGCAAATCTAGACGTTTCTCAGAATAGAAAAGTGAAGACATGTCTTATATCTCTTATAAATAGACACTGACAAAAAGAAACGATTATTTTGATTCTAGCTCTGGATATGTGATATCGATATTTATTTTCAATAGTATCGATATTTTATTTTATATCGATATATCGATGTGTTGTTGTCAACATTTTTTCCCAGCTTTTATTTTTTTTTTTTTTTTTTTTGCTTGTCCTTTGGTAAATTTTTTTTTTACAAACTCATATATCGATCTTATAGACTTATTAAAAGTATCGAAAAGTATCGATACATGCTTTTTAGAAGCTTTTTCATCCCGTTTCATTTTGGTAATATTTTTATTTGCTTAATTTCATGCAGACTAAAATAAAACAGTAAGAAATAACTAAGGTGCTACCAAGCGAAAAGAAAAACAATGAAAAACAAAAGCAGACGCCAGTCAGACTGACTTCGACTAAACAGCAACAACAATAACAACAAATCGAGCCAAGTTCATTTGCACAACGTTAATCAAGCGTAAGAAAAAAAAAAAAAGATACTACTAAGAACAGAAAAAACTGATTACTATCTTACAAGCAAGCCAATCAGTTACAACCGAGACAGGTAATAAATATAAAGTATACGACAGGTGGTCTGTGTCTGCTACTAAGCAAAAATAATTTTTTTTTTTTTTTTTCTTTTCGGTTTCAAGTTG
Source organism: Leucophenga varia (assembly GCA_018903435.1). Taxonomy (NCBI): domain Eukaryota; kingdom Metazoa; phylum Arthropoda; class Insecta; order Diptera; family Drosophilidae; genus Leucophenga; species Leucophenga varia. Next base: position 418,456 of record JAEIFJ010001870.1, read on the forward strand.
TGTAAATATTTTGTTTTATATCTTTTGTTCGATAAAAACAAGTCATCAGCTTCAAATTAGTAGCAAAACAAAGCAAAAAAAAAAAATTATTTTTCTTTTCACTGTCAATGTCAGAGCATCTTTTGCTGCTTAAAGCGTTAACAATTTTAATTGGATAAACAAGTGAAAATTGTTGATAGATTTTTTTCTTTTGTATTTTAAAATTGTTAGACATTCCATTTAAAATGTTTTTGCTAAAATAATCAATTAAAATTGCTGCAAAGAAAATGAATAGCTTTTCACACACACACATACACAAAGAGAAAGTGTTACAGATTTAGCAAGATTGAAATTTTAACTAAAAATGTAAAATGTTTTCAATATTTTACTTGTGTGTTTTGTGCTGACTTTAAGCGTAAACATCGTCTTACATAAATATAGTAAATCTGTACTTGATAATCTTGTTTGACTGAATGAATGAATGACTGACGTATCCTTGTATCTTTGTAATATGTTTGTATGCAGTTCAATTAAAATCTTTTGACTTAGAATATCGAATATGTACTCTCAAAATCTACAAAAGATCTTGTAAGTCTTTTAATTTTATTGAAACTTTTGTTGGCAGCTTATACAGAAAATTGCATGTGATTTATTGTATTTCATATTTAAATTACTTTCCTCTCTCTTCTTCTCTCTTTCGTTTATTTTACGTAACGCGTATAAAGTTTAAAAGTTTTAGTTGCATTTCAAGATTTTATGTTATTTGATTGCAAAAAAAAAAAAAAAAAAAAAAGAACACCTTCTCATTGCATTCCAATTTAAATTCATTTCAATTTACTTAAGGAAATTTTAGTGTCAGTTTCAATGAAAAAGTTTTGTGACAGGTTAACTGCGTTCTAAAAAAAAAAAAGACAAAGAAAAAAAAGTTGAATTCGGTATAACTGAATCTTTTAAACTCTTCACGATTTATATAATATAAAATATTGAGAGGAGATAGGGGGAGAAGGTGATGCTTAGTTAAGCCCATCTTCCATAAAGCGAAAACAAAAATAAAGTTTTACTGGTTTTTAGTGCTCATCGACTACGCAGAATGGTTTTCGATTTACGGGTTTGCAAGAATTAATTTGCAACAATTTGTGTTGCTGCATCTACGCTAAATGAACTTAAGTGATTTTATGGGAAAGCCCTTAGTAGTACCGAAAAAACTCATTGCTTCGATTGTTTAAGGCTGGAAAACAGTTAAACATATTTTTTAGACTTTATCAGTGGTGTCACACAAAATCTCTTCTGGTTGTTTTCAAATCTCTCCTAAAATTAAAATAAAATAATGAATATAATTCACAATAAGTTTAAACATTTAAAAAAAAAAATAAATAAAGTAAATACAAAATGTAGTTTAAACTAGTTGTGAATTATATTCATTATTTCATTGAATTTCAGAAGAGATTTAAAATGGATATGGGCGTTGGGACGGGAATTCCATGGTTCCCGTTGGGTTCCGTGGAACCGTTTCGTACTTAAAAGTAATCGAGACTCAGCGGGACCCATAAGATTCCGAGGGATTACGTACCAGACACCCATCTCTAATTTAAAACCTACCAAAAAAAGATTTTGTGTGCAGTTATTTAATACTTGGAAGCATTATATTTTTTTCTATAAAATCCTGATTCGAAGTTTTTAATGATTAAAGAGTTTATACGCCTGACCGAGCCATTTATAACCTCAAGCAGTGATGGTTTCAGCATGGAGGAACTCGGCAACGTTCAAGTTTAGAAACTGGTGTACAGCCAGACGAACGGACAGAAATATCTGATCAGCTTATTTTCTCGATTTGATACAGAATTTAAATTGGTTTTTATTTAGGTTGGTAGCACTGTCTCTGACATCCTTGCCAACTTAGACGTCAAAATATTGATTTGTGTTTAAGATACGCTTTACTTTTTGAGTTGCTTAAGTGAATTTCTTGTCAAAACTTTTTAGAGTAAAGAATTCGTATTAAATTTCAATCAATTTCTGCTGTGGATTCATTGAGGCTGAGGTCTAGAAAGACTTACCAAAATCATTGAATATAAAATTTTTTTTTCGTGATTTTTTCGCCAAAAACTCAACTCATATCGTTTTCACAACCATCGTGTTTACATGATCTGGAGCTTCAACAAGCTCAAAAGACCACTTCGGGGTCACCATTTTGAGAAGATACAACAGCAGATTTAAGCCGCTGTGAAGAGCAGCTGAAGGTCGTCCCTAAATCGACTTCGAACATTGTCAAGTGGAGTGCTTTGAGGGCGGTAAAATTGATTTGAAAGAATAAATAAACAATTTTCAAAAGAATTTTCTTAGAAATCTTTAAAGTTACAAACTCTGTGACAAACTAAATATACCAAATACACTACAAATGAAGTGCATAAAAAGAGCAAAATGGCAACCGGAATGTCACAGGTGCAAATTGCATTTAAACCTTTTTCTTGTTTTTTTTTTTTTAATTTATTTACAAAACTATTTTTACTGCTTTGCATTTCTACAGTTTTCACTTTTAATTTTCTTGAATTTTTATGAGGAAAAATAAATCAAAAAATGTTTGTGGTACTTTTTAATTGTTTTTTTTTTTTATTTTTTATTTTTTTAAGTCGCGTCGCTTTGTCGCTTTTATTTTTTTTATTTTATTTTACAATTTCTGACTTTGTCTGTTGTTGTGTTTTCCGCGCTTTAGTAATAATGTCATCGAGAGCAATTATTTGCTTTTGACTTTGTCGAGTGTATATGTATTGTGTGTGTGTGTAATATTTGTATTCAAGTGTGCGTGTGTCCTGAAAAATTTTTAAAGGACACAGCTGCGCGAATATTTGGGTTAGACAACACTTTCTGCATAACAATTAAACTCGGTCGTCGTTCGTCGCTGTTGTGGCAGACAATTGTTGTATGGTTGTGTTTTTTCTGGGGTGTTAAAAAGGCGGTCCCTAAGCACTTGGCAGCATATAATTGTTTTTAGAATATAATTTCTTAGTCTGATATTTTTGTTAGATGGCTTGAGAAAATTTTTTATTTTAAATTATTTACTTCGTTTGTTGCTGCTGTTAATTTTCTGAAATATATTTTTTAATGAGAACCTTTTTTTTTTTGGTGGGAATTTATAATATTTCTGCGAGTTGTAGTGAAAGATATTTTTAAAATTTTATAATAAATTTTACTCTGAACTATGTAAAATTTGTTGACATTTTGCTAAAAGCAATTCTTGTCATAAAATTTATGTAAAAGATATTTGTTGTTGTGAAGTCTCTCGCACAAAATACACAAAATATTCATTTACTGGAATAATTTCTGCACTAAGACTTCAGTTGCAATTTATTTGCTGAATTTTTACGAATGCAAGAAGTGTCACTGCATTAGTTAAGATACTTTTTGCAAATGGATGCATGCAGCGAACAGCTGAATCGAAATCATTATAATTTTTTTTTTTGCTGACTCAGCTTTATCAACTGAAATGCTCTTCTGCAGAAGTTGTAACGTTTAACGAGGGCATTAAATATTTTTAATTTGAAATAAATGAAATTTTAACATTGAAATAGTTGCCGTAGAACAAAGAGTTTAAAAGGGGTTTACCAATAGAGAAATCTAAACGAAAGTTTGAGGGGTGTAAATATTGTTCAAAATCTTGAAGAAATACAAAGTGGCAATATTTTCAAAAATTATAGCAAAACATTGGGAAACGCTTTTGTTTTAAATAAATTTAGATACTTTTTCAATAAGACGCTGCGATTATATTAAGCCCTGAATGCGAAAAAAATGTAAGCGACACTTTTTTCGAAATTGTTTTTTTTTTATTGAATAAAACTGGAATAAGAATAATTTCAAAATTATTTGAAACAATTCGAATTTTCCAAATTACGCCAACATGCTGCAGCATTGCAATAGAAAAAAAACCTGTAAAATTTCTTTTTGTTGCTTACGTTTTCTTTGCATTTAGGGCTCGATATGTGAAAAATTGAATTGAGTTATTTCTTAAAATTATGTTTTATGTCACATATATTTTTATCATTGCAACTTCAAAATAAAGCAAAATACAACTACAAATACAATAATTCACTCAGTTTTTTTAAGATATTATGCTGTAGGTTTTATGTATTTTTTTTTATTAAGCCAGCTGAACACTGAATTTAATTTCAGCGAACACAAAAAAGTTATAAAAATGTGGACGCAGCAGTAAACATATTTTATGTCGCTGTCCAATTTTCTGTAGTTCTGAAAACTTTATTTTTATATTTTTTCCAATATTCTGAAAAAAAAAATTATATTGCTGCGGTTCATGCTTACTTTCTGCTTCAAAACAAGTCAACATTCCACATAAAATTGGTTTATTTCACTGTTTATAAACTTTTTTTACGTTTTTATTTTGTTATTTTTATAATTATTTTTACTTAATTTATTTTTATTTTTTTTTATTTAAATATTATTTTGATTGTTTTGTAATTTGTTGTATTTTAATCTATAATTTTTATTTTATTTTGAATTAAAAACATTGAAAAAATAAATTATTTATTTTAATTTTTTTAAAAAATATTTTATTATTATTAGAATTATTTTATTTTTAAATTTAATAAATTAATGTTAAATATTCAATTAATTTTCAAAATTATTTTTAATTTTTTGAAATATTTTTTTTTTTTTTTTTTTTTGTAATATTTTTTTTTTTTTTTTTGTAATAGTTTTTTTTGTATTTTTTTTAAATATTTTTTTTATTTATTGTTTTTTTAATATTTTTTTAATTTTTTTAAAATTTTTTTTAATGAAAATTTTTTTTGTCAAAACTTTTTGGCAATATTTAAGCAATTTTTATTTAATCCTAATTTTCTATTTTATAAATTTACACAAAAGATTTTCATACAGAATTTTATTTTTTTTTTTTTAATTATTTTCACAACACGTTTCTATTGTTTTTGGAATTTTTTCTTTCAAAAAAACTTTCTTCGAGTGCGCTACGCGCGTTTGCCCTTGATGCTTTATCAGCGATGAATGCGATTGCAATGCAAAAAATGCAAAAGTAAAAGTTAAAGGCGCCAACTGATGCACTACATTTTCCTTTTTTTTACACTTACATTTTCGAAAGTTGTAAACTGCAAGTGTAACTGTATCTGTGTCTCTGTGTGTGTGTGTTTGTGAAATTGTAAATGTATCTCATGCATAGCCGGCTTTTAACATATTCGCTTGTATGTGCAAAACAGCTGTGAAGTTTATGCGAAAAAGCTCTTTTCGAACATTGCACGTGGCGTGAAAGTGCTTTTCATTTTGTTTTGTTTATAAACAAAGATTGGCAAAAAAAAAACTTGTTGTATTTTTTTTAAATGAAAGGTAACAAAGTTTTTATATATTTTTTATTAAAATATTTTTGCAAAATTTTGCGACACTGCTTAGCTAAAGTTTACGCTGGTTTTTAAATATTCTACTTAATTTCAAATTAAATTAAATCAAAACTAAGCCATTTTATTAAGCATACGACCTGTTGTACTTATAAAGAAAGTTCAATGCTGCAAAGCTTTAAAGCTTTTTAGCTTTTAATGCTGTCCTTGCTAAAAAAATAAGCTTTGAAGTGCATAAATTGCAATTTGATTCAACAATTCGTACAAAATTTATCGATGAACTACGAAATTCCAAATAAATAGTCTAACTGCTAAACTTAACAGTGCTCTGTAAAAATTGACAACACTCTGTTAAATAAACATAAACTGTTAGTAAACATTTAAAACTATTTCTGTAAAAAATTCACAACACTCTGTTAAATAAACATAAACTGTTAGTTAACATTTAAAACTATTTTGCAGAACTTTCTTATAAAAGTTACTGATAAAAAATCTTCTTATTAACAAAATTTTTAAATTTGACATAATTATACGCGTAAAGAATAAAAATTACTTAAAACTTGCATATATTTTTTTTTTTTTTGCTACTTACTTGCATGTTTATTGCCAATTTCACGACGCATTTCCTCAGTACGATTGCTTAGCTTTGGATCGAGTGGATATTGTGCAAATGTCATATTTTCCTTACGCATTTGTTTGCCCAATGATTTCATCATAAGAAAACATGTATGCATGCCGGCGACACTCTTTTTGACCATCACGTTCATAATAGAAAATTGAATGTGACCAATTGTGTCTAATAAAAAAATGTATAAATAAACTTATGCAAATAGAATAAATTAAGGCTTTCTACGCCACAACTTACCGCTTCATAACATTTATAGTCAACTCTGAAATCGTCTCAAAGCTAAGCATACCAGTGCGCAGCAGCATATAAAATTCATCGCTGCAGCTGGTCTTTTTCTGTTCAAAATCATAAGTAGAGCCACCAACAGATATGAGTGGTGTACCTTGACTATTAAAATATTTGGTAATGCGACTGACAGCAGCTGGAAAAAAAATGCAAAAAAATTTTAAAATTAATATTTCAAAAGCTTTTATCAAAAAGCACTTAGCTACTACAAACCCAATGAATAATCACAGACAGGACCAAAGATGACATGTGCACAATTTTTAATGATGCCATCCATAGCGTTAACCATTGCCAATGATGCATCACATTTTTCATTGCGTGGCAGCCACTCAAAATTAATGTGTGCCGGTATTAAAGCATTTTGACGTATTTGCTGCTCGGCAACTTTTAAAATGGGCAAAACACGTTGCAATGAGGCAACATACATATTATCATCCGGCAGCAATAATAGTGCGCGTATAGTACAATTCTTATAGGATTGATCAACATTTGTACAAATTGCCTCACAGGCGCGACTCTCCTCATCACGACAACTGGCAAACGTGAGTGTTGGACACCAGAGTAACAGCAGCAATAATAATAATAATACTGATGACAATTCCATTGGCTTTACGTTTGCAATGCTAATAATAATATTGTTTACATTGCAACAATACCAATTTGCATAGAAATGATGACACTTTACAATTTTCTTAGACACGATTTCAGTCTTCTCGACGCCGACTCGTTTTCGACTTGGCTTCATTATAATTTCTTTTGATGCAATTATTTCCATGCAATTCCACACATTACCAGTTCTACCTTCAGTTTCATTTTCAGCTTCTGCATCTGCATCGTCAGTGTCCATTGCATCACTGCCACTGCTGCTGGAGCTGGAGCTGTCGTCATTTCCATTTCGATAATGCTCTACATTTGCATTAGATTTCCCAATTTGCATAGACGACGATGATGACGACGATGACGACGATGTTGACATCATGTTTCTTTTAAGATTTTTATCTTCTTTTTTTTTTTTTTTTTCGCCCAAAGCAAGACTTTGTTTTTGCTGTATTTGTGCAGACAGACACTTGTTGCTTTTTGCTAAATTAAGTCTGTGAATTTTTTTTCCAAAGCCTTTTTTTTTTTTATGCTGCAATTTTTGCTTTTAAAAGTTTTCAACACAAAAGAAGCTGCAAAAAGAAAAAAAAAGAAAAATAGTTTATAATAAAAAGCATAAATTATTACAATTTAATGCATTTTAAATTGTGCACAATTTAATTGCTAATCCCTGCCGTTTCATTGCAATTTTATTATTTTAATAGTTTTTATTTGCAGCAACGTTGCGTATGCGTAATAATTTTAATGACACAAAATGCAGTCGAGTTGACACTTGACTTTTAATTGCTTAATTATTGCACGTTGTGTAGTTGGCTTCAAAAAGTTTTAAATGGTAAAAAAGTTTCTAAACTGAAGTAAAGTTTAGCATCTGCTTTTAATAGAGTTCTTGAAATTTTTTTCTTCTCGAAATTTTTATGCTCGACGAAAAGATACCCTGTAACCAAGATTTATGTACTTTAAAGCGGTTTCCTGTCTTAGTACCATTTACTAGTTAGTTTTATTTTCACAAATAATCTTTATATTTACACAGAAAACAGTTAAAATGTTTCTATGTCCGCTATACACTTTGAAACCATCCAACCCAGGTGTCTCAAACCGGTATCATTTGAAAGGCAATAAAACAGAGATGATTCAAGATCCTCTTTAGCAATGCATTAAACATACTCGGTCCATTGAATGTCGACTTTTTCCACACAAACATTTTTGCATTATGCGCAAATATACACAATTATTGTGTGAATGATAACCCTCTTAATAGGCCTAGAGAAAATTCGTTTCTAAGTGAACACTTGACAGCTCAAAAGAGTTTTAATTTCAAGCTTCTAAATATTCTCATATCAAAGATATCTCTTTTCCAGCTTCAAGTCAATATTTTCCAAAATTTTGTCTAAGTGATTAACTTTTTTCGTAATTTAAATATGCAGCAAAATAAAAAATTATAAAATTTAGGTTTTGGGTTCCCCGCTTGCCCAAATGCGCATATTAACAGGTCTACTCATTCCAAAGAAATCTCTTTTCCGGTTTTAAGGTCCCATTGACCCCTAGTAAATTTTTCCAAATAATCATATCATAATCATATAAATTAAACTTTAGAACCCCCTTAACACGTCAAAAATAATTTTAAATCAAGTCTCTAGGTCTACTGTTTCCAGAGATATGGCTTTTCCGTTTTAAAGGCCTCCCTTGTGCCCTGGGTCATTCCTATGTAATCACTTGGTACTTCCTTAGTGAACGAAGTACGATGCTACTTTATTAAAGAGATTTAGTAAATCGTTTTATTATAAAATTTATATACGTGTTTTTTCCATTTTTTTATTTTGCGCCTATGCATATGCAATAAAAAATTTAAAAAACTGTTTACCGTCAATTTTTTGGAACATTAACATTAAAATTCGAAATTTGTTTCAAATTTACATATGAATTCCATTACTTTTTTGTTATCGTTATTTAATAATAATATTTTTAAAATAAATTTTAAACAGTTCTCGTCGCATTCGCGCTTTAGTCATTACCGCAAACGTTATTAAATTTGCATTTAATTAAATTTGTTGTCTACACATGGTTTTCCCAATGCAATTTGTACATATTTATTGTATCTTTTCGATAAAATGTTTTTATTTTATTTTAAATTTTTTTGTTTTGGAACAGCGAAACTGCGACAGAATGGTAATATTTTGCAAAACTTTGCATTTCTTTCCGGTAGAATTGTGCCACTTGTTTTGTTTATGGTAAGCGAATGCAGCTGTATACTTTTTGATACTTTTTCTGTATAAAAACGAAATAAACTAAAAAAATTCGCTGCTTGTCACCGTCGAGAATTAAACTTGTTTACAACACAAACGTACAAGTTACATAGAAAAACAACGAGGACGGAGAATCGCTTACATTGAAAAATTGTTTGGTAAAACTTTTCTTTTTTGTTGTCAAAAAGCTTAAATTAAAATTTTAAAAAAAAAAAAAAAAAAACTAAAAACACTTGTTGCGCTGTTAGTAAAAATTTTCACAATATTTTTTTTTTTTTTTGTAATATTTTTTTTATTTAATTCCACAACAAATACCCAACAAAAACCGGAATATTGTATTTAAAGAATTAATGCATGAATTAAAAATTAATAAATAATAAAAAATGAAAATCATAGCACAGCACAGACGACACAATGCATTAAGTATAGCAATCCATATGGATATATAAATAAAATTTAAAACTCATTGTTTACTTAAAGTATAAATTTAGTTAAATAAGTCACAAAAAAAAGAACATTACTATTTTTTTTATATCGTACAGCAAATTGATAAATGAATATTTAAGTTTTAAGCATGCAAATCACTCTTTTGGATTTTTCGATAAGATTTAAAAAACAATTTGTGCGTCCAAAAATATCTTTCGAAAAAAAAGATACTTTATGTGTAGTGTGAGGCATGTGCTGCTTGCCTAAAACTGATTAGAATTTTGCAATATTATTTTTATTATCTTATCGCTGCTTTGTTGTCAGTTGTCAATTAAAAATAAACAAATCGTTGCTAAAAATAGAAAAACGAAAAAAAAAACAAAACTAAAGTGGCAATATTTGTAAATGAAAAGAAAATAACGAAAAAAAAAACAGACGAGACATTTACACTGATAAAAAATTAATATCATTAAAAAAGGTGTCTAACGTCTTACTTCCATTGCTTTGGGCTATTAGAAAGAAACTTTCGAGTGAGATGAATTGAAGAATAATTAATTAATATTGTCCGTCTGTCTGTCTATCTTTCTATCTATCAGATCGCCAGTCAGCCTCTTTATTTCGTTTTAATATTTTTGTTTACTATACCTGCCCCCTTTTTTATTTCCTGTCTGAGCCACACTTATCGTGTATTGCACTGGTTTCTTTTTTTTTTTTTTTTGTTATATTTTTGTATATGTTTCTTTTATTATCATTTTAACATTAAAGTTCAATGTCATGCCTACTGTATCATAACGTATCGTATCTTTCGAATGCACACAAAGCAAATTTTAGTATAATAAAATTTTATTGATACCTGCCTTCAAGTGCCACAAATTATTTACAACACGTTTTTTGTGTTTTTATTTTTATTTTTTTTTTCATTTGATAAAGATTTCATGTGTATTATTTTGTTTTCTTCTGTTATTCATGCATTCATTGAATCATAGAAGTAAGTAAAAGCAAAACGCAACAAGATACAACATTTTTAGATTAGATAGTTAGATTCGTAGAAAGTTTAAGTTATCTTTTACGCAAAAATGCGTTTCATAGAAAGGCTAAACTGTAGATTCATTTTAATTCTTCATAAATATTATAATTTTATAGCAGCGAGGTATTTATGCAATTTTTAACGAATTTTTTTTTGGTAACACGCATTGCCAAAGCTTTAATTGTGAAGTAAAAATATTTTGATCTTTACTTTTTATGAGAGATGTCAATAAGTATGCATGTACGCCTAGTTGTTTGACTCAAGTTCATGCTTTTAACAAACCGGTTTGAACAAATCGGTAACTACTCTGTTGTGTTGGATAATAAAATCGATAATATAAATATACGCTGCTAGGATTGAACGAAGGACAGTGGCATTAATAAGTGATTCTACATTAAAACGCCTAGTTATTTGACTCAAAACTACGACTAAAACCATAGATAGTTGCTTTACTCACTTAAATTGGTTTTAACAAATCAGTTTTATCAAATCTGTTTGATCAAACTTGTTTGATCAAATCGGTTTGAACAAATCAGTCTGATCAAAACAGTACGTTGAAATCGGTTTGAGCAAATCATTTTAATCAACTTAGTACGTTCAAATCGGTTTGAACAAATCATTCTGATCAAATCAGTTTGATCAAGTCGGTTTGAACAATTCTATTTAATAAAATCGGTTTGACCAAAACGGTAATATAAACAAATGGATAATATAAATATTTATTCACTATTAAGAACAGTGTAATTGCTCCATTGAAATATTGTCTTGCAAAAACAATGACCAAGAAGTTCATGATCGACAAATTTGATTTAATATATTTTGCAATGATGCAGATTGGGCTGGGCAATCTAGTTTGAAAAAACGGTTTGAGAAAACCAGTTTGAACAAATCGGTTGCTGGCGATGACTGGCGATGGATATTATATTATTTTTTGGGTATTATAAACATTTGCGGCTAACTAAGATTGGACAGAACTGGACGAAGGACAGTGATTGCACCATAAATTGTCTTTGAAAAAAATATGGAATAACATATCAATGTTGATCAAATGCTATAATCAAATATGTTTGATCAAACAGGTTTGATAAAATTGTTTGGACAATTAGGCACATTGATGTATAATAAGTGTGTCAGTTCATCTTAATAGATAGCGGATTGCACCATATTGTCTCTGAAAAATAATAAGGAGTAACATGTCAATCGGTTTGATCAAATGGTATAATCAAAAATAGTTTTATCAAATTGGATTGGTAAAATTTTTTGGCTATAATTAGGCACATTAATGTATAATTAAGTGTGTCAGTTCATTTTTTTTATAGACTTTCAATAATGTGAATTGCACGAGGACAGATTGCACCTGTCTTTGAAAATAACTATTAATGACATATCAATCGGTTTGATCAAATGGTATAATCAAACAGGTTTGATCAAATAGGTTTCATCAAACAAATTTGGACATTCTTTTATTAAACGGTTTTATCAAATAGGTTTCATTAAACATATACGTTTGATCAAATCTGTTTGATCAATCGGTTTGATCAAATCGGTTTGATCAATCGGTTTGATCAAATCGGTTTGATCAAATAGTTTAGATAATTAGGCACATTAAAGTATAATGACTGTCTGTTCATCTTAACAGATAAACATTTAATGCAGGTCTATTATTATTTAATTAACTTTGCCTAGTGAAAAAAAAACAAATTCAAATAATGTATTTGTATGTTGTACTTCATATTACGCTGTTATCATAGCTGTGCGATGAATACAGCACCTTGTGTCTTAGTTGAAGTGCAGCTAATACTTACTATATATTATTATTATTGTTTTTATAATTTTTTTTTTTGCTCTTGAAATCGCTATTTTTAAACGGAAAAAAGAGTTAGTTATCATTTAGACGACATTAAAATTCTATTTAAGTAGAATTGTTTGTTTATTTTAAATTTAAGTGCAATTCGAGTGTAGAGATTAAAATTTCGTATAAGCAGAATTGTATGCTTAAAGTTATACCGAATAAGATAAAGTGAAGGTAATTGGAGAAAAGTAGAAAGAGAATAGAATTAACAGTCGCGAAAAAATCTGAACATCGAATGCCAAAATATGAACTTTTTAAACTAAAATCGTTATAAGCGTTTCTGGCGAATTTTAAATTAAAATAAGTTATAGAAATTTGTTAACTGTCTTCATCAATCATTAATTAGATTTTATTTGCATTAAATATTTAACATTTTCTAATATGAAAAAAAAATTAAATCAAGGAAAATAAATATAAAATATTTTGTTGTAAAAAATTTCATTTAACAAAAAAAAAAAAAAAAAATAAAATAAAAATAATTTACTAAGCATAGCAAAATTATCAAACTTATCGAAGTATTTAGTATATATCTCGAACACTTGTCAATAAAGACTATTTTTAGCAATAATTAAATAAATTGTGACTGATTAAAAAAAGAAATAAATATATAAAAGTAACTAATTGTGACGCTTCGTGAATGACAGAAAGATTGATAATTCGTAAAAATGCAGAAATCGATGAATTTATATCGCAAAACAAAATAAGTGCAAATAAAATCTAATAAATAAAAATTATAGAAAATCAATCATATTCAAAAAAAACATTGACTAAAAACAATTTGAAGTGCAACATAGCGTCTATGAAGAGTGACAGCCGCAATGAAATAAAAAAATTAAAAATAATTTTATGAAGTATCTCGACATAAAAAGTACTTAGCCAAAAGTACTAAACTAAACAAACAAAAAATAATAATAGTTGTCAACGAGTGTTCAACTGAGTAAGTAGTTTGTAAGTTTGTTTTTTTTTTTTAGTTCAAATCGAGTTATCATTGGCGCTAAGCTTACCACTTTCAATCGATGTGAAAATGAATAACTTGACATCGAATTTATGGATTGAGTTGTTTGCTTAAATAAATAGAAAAAAAACCAAACTAAAATAAAAAGCGCTCTACTTGAGAAATTAAAAATGAATAAAAGGACAAATTAAAAATACGTCATAACCATTTGTCTTTTATTTGGTAGATGACGATTTGCAGCTTTTCAATAAACTTTTGTCATTATCATCTCTTTGTCAAGTAAACAAATCGTTTTCAACAAATCAGTTTGAACAAATCAGTTTGAGCAAATCAGTTTGAACAAATAGGTTTGAGCAAATCGGTAACTTGCCAAAATATTCGCTGCAAAATAGAATTAAATAAAGAACAGTCTTGTATATAAAACTGTAACAAAATATAACTGTGACAAATCGGTTTGATCAAATTTGTTTGATAAAATCGGTTTGATCAAATCGGCTGTATCAAATCGGTTTGATCAAATTGGTTTGATCAGTCCGTTTGAACAAAAAAGGGGTTTAAAAAATCGGTAGCTATCTTGCAAATAATACTGTAACAAAATGATCCTGTAACAAATCGGTTTGATCAAATTTGTTTGATTAAATCGGTTTGAACAAGAAAGTTAGAAAAATCGGTTAATACCCTATGGTGGTGTATATAAATATTCGCTGCTAACTAGATTGGACAAAAAATTGTCTTGAATTTGTCTTGTTTGGAACTATCCATTCTCAAAATATATAGTAATAACTAAAAAAATTTCCAAATGGAATATCTTTAATAACGATCTTTAAAAAAATTGGTGATCATTTTTGAAATCTACGGTCCAAAATGCATGGGAAAGATCGAAGTGAACACATAATCTTTTTGGATGTAAATTAGTGTTATTTCTTACTTAAAGAAAAATAAGTTAAAAAAAAAAAAAAACATTCCATAAAATAGTTTTTAAAACGCACGGTAACATTAATAATGACAGCTGTTAAGCAGATAAAATTCAACATAAATAAAGATACATAAATCGACATACGCCATTACCATAACATACGCGTATCTTTATAAACTATAAAAAAGGAAAAAAATAATGCAGATTAATAGGGTTTCCCAGCAATCTACACTCTAAGCTAATAAAGCAATGACATGCATGTTAACAAATACCAATCAATAACATTTTCAGCTATGATTTTACGCTTCTCAGAAAAAAAAGAACACGGAATTTGTTTAACATGCTCGCGCGACAATCTATTAGATACATCGATACAATTTTTTTTTTTTTTTTTTATAAATTCATAGCAATTACATTGCTCTTATCGATAAATTGCGCATTTTACTATTAAATTTATCTAATAATAAAAATGTGTACGAAAAAAAAAAAAATAAATATCAATACACAAACTGTAGCGTGCAAAAGTTTGATAGTGATACATAATACTGAGTGTCATGGGATTTTAGAGCACATTGACTTTGCTTTTGCTACTATCGAGACCAACATCAAAATGTCTAATAAGGTAAAACAATTTCTCATATGACTTAACTGTCGCAAACTGTCAAAGCATTTCGCTTTTAAAAATATCTTTTGACTGGCAGCAACATAACAACAAATGACAAACGATAGCAACGATTTTTAAAACAAACGCAACTACTGTGTGTGAAATACAGAAATACAAAAATAAAATAAAATAAATAAAAATAAATACTATAAACAAACATTGAATGTCGTCATACACATTTAACGTATATAAATGAAATTTTAAATCATGGGGCATGCTTCGTGATAAGATTAAATTTTCATTTTATTGTGCAGCAGCAGCAGAGGAGTATCGAATTGAAATATTTTTAAAGTGTTTTAAAGCGTATCGAAATATAAATTATTTAATAAAAAAAAAAAAAAAAAAGTTTTAAGATAAGATTTTAATATCTGCTTAGGTAATGGTACTATCTTTGCTCTTACAGCAACGTAGCCAGTTCACAAAGTGCTCATAGCTAATGGCCTACACACAAAAAAAAAAAAAAAAATTAACAAAAAATTGCAGATCATAAAATAAATATTTTTTTAAATCATCTGAAACATTCCCACGCTGAAGATTATGCTAGCAAATTTTTGCAATTCATTCAGCAGAAATGTCAAAAATAATCTACTAAAAATAAAATAAAAGCGGCTTTGGATTAAGTTTTAACGCTGCAAGCGGTTTTATGTACTCAAAATTAGTCAAGTCAAATTCAATTTGAATGATTCACCATAAATGATAAATTTCAAAAATTTATTATTCGATTCCAGTAAAGTCTAAATTGAATGTGAGGGACTCGATTATGTAGGCTGGAGTTGCACAACTGGAAATGAGCCTCATCAGTCATGATTTAATTTTGCCAAAAATCAGGTTCGATTTCTTTGAACGCGCGCTCACATAAGTCAATTTTAAAGCAACTATCTGTTTTATAGAAATTTTACATAACGGTCCACGAAAAGGAGCACCCTTATTTAAAATACTTATTTCTTCGTGTCAATTATTTAATATTTGAAAGTTAGACAAGTACTTTAAACAACAAAGCATTCGAAAGTGTTGTTGCTTTGTAAGCAAAGAAGAAGATTTAAATACAAATAATATAAAATGGCGCCAAGAAGACGCACAAACAGAAGCCGCTTTAGATGATCACAGAACAATTAATAAAAAAAACAAACTCAGGACTCTAGTCGTAATTAAATTTCTTGCTAAATAACTTGCAAAAACTTTCAATAAATTTTTTGTAAAATTTTCACAAATAGCCAGACACATATGAAGGTTCCGTACACACATCTGTAGTGCACATCCTAATTATCTAAACTCAATGACAGACCAACCAAACCCTACCAATTGACACCCACAAAATTTCAATTAACTTTTGCTGCTCATAAATAATAATAGTCTAAAATAGCAAATGTATCTGTATCTATTCACGTATCTCTTACAACAAATATTTCATAGAGTTAGCCTAATAAGCTGCCGTATAGACATAAATAAGCACATATGTTGCTCGAGAATAATAACATAAATTTGCATAAATTTCAGCTTAAGATAAGCAATATTCTTATTGCCAAAATTTCTGCAATGCAAACTATTTGCCAAATTGAGTTAAATGATTCGTAGTGTTGCGGCGTAAGAGTAAAAATATTTTGAACAATTTGTCATGTTTTAGTTTTGAGCTTTTGCCAAGACGTGCAGCAAGTTGTTTTTTTTTTTTCTTTCAAAATTTACCTTAAATCGTTGTTATACAATATTTAAGTTGGCAAAATGACTTTACTTTATGACTTTTGTGGCAACATGTTGCAGTGTTGCATTGTTTGGGCTAATCCGTAGCAATGGAAGAAAGAAAGTAAAGTGAAAGCTTTTGAAAATTTATGGAATATGGAAATTTTTTGAACGATTGTGTAAAGTGGGTGATAGGTTAAAAAAAAATAAAAATAAGGACATTTTTTTTAGCACGCTACGGCTATGTCTGTCTGTCCTTGCGACCTTCTGTCTGTCTGTTCTTCTTTGTAGCCTTTAATTTGAAGATTTCTTTTATTTAGTTCCAAAGTTTTTTGAGCAAAAATTCTGACTTTAATATGCCGCATCAGCAAATTTGTCTGTCTGTCCATATGCTTCACAAAGTGTATTCAAGTTTCGACGCTATCATTGTTAAGAATCACTCCCTAGTGAGACTGCATATGGCAAAGATAAAAGATATTCTAGAATTTTTTTTTAAAAGGTTACAAAAGTGTTGGCAGCCAAAACATATAAAAGGCGAAACTAACAAAGTTGGAATATTCGTCGCTCTGTCTGTCTGCAATGCCATTTATTTTTGAGTATTTTTGTATACGTTTACTGTCTTAAGTTTATGCAACACATGTTCCCATATGCACTTATGTTGCATAGTATCTGTAACCACTTAAAACTGTTTTAATTTTGAAAAAGTTTCTTTAATCCATGCCAAAGTATCTAAGTGAAAACAAATTGCATTTCATTAATTTTATTTGCACAATTTTTTATTTCATTTGATTGATTAGAAGATTCTCTAAATGAATTAAATAAATGAATGCTATTTCGTTCTAATACTTTCAAACATTAAAAGATACAAATATCCTTTTTGTTTATTTTTGTGTTTATGTGTGTCTGTCGCTTTAATAGTTGTCAACGATTTGTTATTTGTGCTACATTAATTTTTGTGACACGCTTTTCTTTTTTGCATTTATACGAGTAGTACAACAAAAAACAACAAAAGTTATGTACTCGTATCTTTGTAATGCAGCTTTGGTTTTTAACTATAAATCTTACGCTTAGCTGCCTAAATTGTGTTAAAGCGATAATAAATTATCTACACGATGTGCAGTTCGCAGTTTTTAGAGCTTTGTGGAATATGTTGAGGACATTTTTCATAAAAATCTCTTTTTGAAGTTGCTTAAAAAAAACTAGAAAATACAAAATATTGTTTTTATGGGCGCTACATAATCTTATTTTTTCAGTTGTGCATAGAAAAAATTAGAGTACGCAACAGCGTATCTAAAGGCTTTGATACTCTGACTCTAGGTCTTGACAACTACATATGTCTCGTCTTCACTTGTCACTATATTGAGATTTGAGGCTTGATACCGAACTACATCCATGAAAGCTAGTGTCGAGTTTTTGCGAAAAAGATCGATATATCGATATCATATCGATATTTTTTCAATATCGAAAATTCGATATTTTTTTATTGCAGAGACAATTATCGATATTTAGATGTTTATCTTTTTATTTAAAAACTAAAGATTCCAAGGCCATAGCCATAATTCGATATTTAGATATATTTGGAATCCTTTTTCAGTATTGAAAAATAAGAAAAATACAGCTATGCTCCCGTATTGGAAATCGATTTGGTTAGACCGATAACCTTCAAATTTGTAACCGATAACAGTTTTTATCATGCATAATGCTTTATTTTAAATTTGATCCCGAGCATGTTTTTAGGGCATGAACCCTACCGTTTGTTATGTAGCTCGTATTGTTCTCTGTCTATCTTTTGTTTTGAGAGCAAATTACGCCTTATTTTCTCGGCCGAACAAATTTAAGCTTACAACAATTTTCTTTTATTTTATTTAAGTTTATATTTTTTCAGTGCTTATATCTTGCGCGAGCGTTTTTAAGTGGCTATAAATTTTCCATTCAATTCGATTTTTAAGCAAAAGTTTTCATTTATTTTTTATTTGTCCTAATTAGCATTAATATAAAAGAAGATTGCCAATAACTTTACAAGTATTTTATAACTCAAAGCGCTTAAGCTGTAAACTAACTGAAAATTGCCAACGGCGTTCAATATAAATTTTATTAAAAAATAATTGAAAAATTTTGCCAGAAGCGCTTGTCAACTTATGCCTTCATATTTTGCTCACTCTCCAACTTGGCCTATTGTGTGACAATGTGTCGCTTCCGTACACTCTAAAATTTCACTTGAAAGCTACTTGCACTTCCGTTACCGGAGGCAATTAAATGAAGTACTATTTGTTGTAGATACAATGGATACTGTGCAAATAGTCAACGCATAACTTGATATTTAATATATGAGAACGTGCTGTACTAGAGCTACATACATACGAGTATATGAGACACTTTACACTATGGCTAAAAGGCATTACAATTCAAACAGCGCCGGACACTTTGTGGTAATCAAATATGTATGCGGATGTGCGTAATAACTGTCAGTTTCAGTTTAAAGCAGCTTAACCGCGTCAATTGATATTCATGAAATCGGAGAGAGAGAGAGAACGCTTTAAAAAATATATATAAATCTGCCTACGCTGCAAGTTATTTTAAGCCATTTCTGTCTGCAAAAAAAAAACATAAAATGTAAGATTTGCTCTAAAAAAAACGTGCTTGGTCAACATTTAACAAAAGAAAAAAACAAAGAAAATCTCTAAAGTGGCAAAGTCACTGGCGAAAGCATGAAAATGTCGCTTATTTTATGGCTCATATATTTCATTTGTCGCTTTACTTGAATATTCATACGAAAACCCTTCCTTTACGTATACGCAGTGTGGCACACAATGCACTGAACTGTAAAGTGAACGGCAGCCAACAGTGCGTATGCGCAACGAATAATTTTTTTTTTTTGTTATGCTTTTTCCACATATTTTATTAATTTTGTGTTGAAGTTTGTGAAAAAGAAGAAACCTTCGAGACCACACTGAGTGTGTAAATAATCTTGATTGGCTCGAGATGGCCAAGTTTATACAGCTATGTCCGTCTGTCCATGTCCGTCTGTCCATGTCCATCTGTCCATGTCCGTTTGTTCATTTTAGCTATTAATGCCCAAGTTTATTCCAGTTTCTAAGCTGCCAACTTTACTTTACTTTAATTTTAGCATTTATAGATTCATTTGTTCGTCTTTTTTAGAAAAGTATTAAAGCTTTGACACTAGTGAAGTTAACATTTGTATTTTCTCGCCATTTTAATTTTTTTTAAATAAAACAAATATTTAAATGAATTTCATAAAATTTCTGAATATAAATCAAATTTGAGTTTTGCAGTTTTAATGCTTTTAGCGGTTTTTCAAGTAACTTTTGGATTTTTTTTTTTTTTGTAAAATAAATAAAAGCAAAGTTTAAAACATTATTTTGTAGCATTTATTGCATGCTGACGTATATATTTGTGGTGTTGCATTTAATTTGAAGTGTCAACATACACACCAAACAATTAGTTAATGCATTTTTCATATAAATATAAAGTTTGGAAAATTACTGTTGACAACTTGGCTAAAAGCTACTTTCTGTGGCATTGAAAGGTGCTACTAATGAAAAGAGTAGAAAAATTACTTGTGGTAGGGATGGAGTTTTGCAATTTAAAATAAAAAAGAAAACAGACAGATACATTTTTATTTTTTCTATTTATATAAAATATTAAAAATGTTTCTATGTCCGCTATGAATGTTGACACCAACCAACCGATGAGTCCCAAAACGGCTTGATTTAAAAGGCAACAATGCAAATAAATTAAAATTCCACCTAAACAATGCATTAGACCCATTCGGTTCATTCAAGAAGTCGATTTTATAATTTTCCAATACAAAAATGTTCTCCATTTTTATATGTTTTTATTTGTATAAGCTCCAACATATTGTGTACTCACTGCAATCAAAAATAAAATCCGAAAAACAGGTGAATGCTGCATATTTTGGTTATAAAAATCGGGTTAAAAAAACAGGTATTTTTTAGTATGTTAGCCGCAACACACGCCGGCTATCTGCTACTATTTCATACAAATACAAGACAGACGGACAGCCACTCAGCCTCTTAGTATTTAATGCACCTCTCAAAAATTAAAATAAATGTTTCACGTTAGTTAAAATATAAACTTTTCTTTGCCATCTGAAGCCATTTAATAAAACTGAAAATTAAGAAAACCCGCATATAAAAAAAAATAGATAATTTTTTATTTTTACTTTTTTAATCTAAAACAAAAAACCGCATGAAAATGTGTGTAAATGAGATACGTTGGGTTTTTAGATATTTAGAATTCGACGTTCGCTTCAGCAGCTGATTGCATTTTTGTTGATTTTGTGTTTGTTTGTTTGTTTGTTTATTTTTTGTTTTTCGTAAAATTTTATTTTTTGTACGCAGTTCGTGTCCTGATGAGAAACTCAATGTTGCACAAACATTTTGTAAATTTTCTGAAGTTAATTTTTTTATTTTTTTAATTTTTATTTCTGAAAGTGCTAAGCTGTAGTAGCACTTTTCGCTTAAATATGAATTTAGTACGCATATTCATTGATTAAAAGGAGCAAAAAATACAACTTAACGAATTCTAATTAATCTATTCACGTTCCTTCTGTGTATCTGTCTATTTGTTACTTCAGCTTTTATTCGCATAGCTTTGAAGATATTGAGTTGAAAACCAATGTTCCATGTCCATTTTTAGGTATATTCCGACCTCATAGAAATCTATCGCTCATTTTTGTGTTCCATTTTGTTTTTTATAGATAATTTTGAGCACACTTTTAATACAGAATATAACTCTCCATGATGCAATTATCAGAAGGTCTAGGACTCCCACTCTGCTTACATAATGTTAAAGTTTACTAAACTTCGCTCTGTAGCTGTTTAGAAAACCAGAGAGAGAGAAACATATTTTATGCACTCTTCACACTACAGTTTATTTTTTATACTAAACAAAATTCAACAAAATATGTAAGCAATATAAAAGAGATAGTTGCGGAATACTAAAGACTACTCTCGATTATTATACATTTGCTATTGGAAATATCGTACATTGGCTTTCTTGAGTTTATTAAATTTTGTATTTAATTAAATTTTTATTATTATTGCATTTAACTGTAAAAAAAAACCTTTTAAACACAATTTTATGCTGCTTTAAATATAAATTTCGCCGCTAAATTTGGATAGCTTGTATTAGCCAGTTAGTTAGACAGACAACTGTTGACGCTGTTACCCAGGTTCGAATCCCAAAGTTGATATTTTTTTTTTTTTTTTTTAATTTAATTTTTTTTTTTCAAATCTCTCACAGATCTAGTTTATTTATTTATTTTTTTTTTTACTATTTAGTAGTATTTTAATTTAAGATTTTTTGTTTATTTCTATTAGCAAATTTGTTACAATTTCTACCGCCAGAAAAACAATTGTTTAAATAATTTTAATCGTATTACACATTCAATAAACTTACATTACATAATTCTATTCTATGCGTATAAAAATTAATGACGTATTTTTTGTAAATATTTTTATTTTTAGTCATTTTTATTTTAAATCAGACAGTTAACAGCTGTAGCATATCTTTCCAAAATCTAAACTATTAGACACTTTGTTCGAATACATAATTTTAAATTTTTAAGTAGCGAAGAAGTTTAATATTTTATTTTCAATTTTTATTTAAAAATTTTCCATGTACTTCTTAGAATACTTACAATCTGATACTATATCTGATGTATCCTTTAGTTCTTTTTTAAATATATTTTTTTCTTATTTTCTTTTTGCATAAATTCTAATGCATTTTTATAAACACAATTTTTCACAAAAGCACAAATCATTCATTATTTTAGATAAGATTGAATCTTAATCAATCAAACGACATTTTATACACAAATTTATCACTCAAATATCAAAATTGCAATACAAAATAAATAAACAAAAAAAATGGCATATTGCAGACAAAACTTAATTAAATCATAAAATTATAAACATTTTCAAACAGTAATGAGTAATTTTTATAGCGTAAACCACACAAACAAAATTAAATAAAAAAGTAATGTTTACGCCTATAAATAAATCAACGAAAAAAAGATTGAAGTTGTCAAATTTTTAGTATATATAAAAAAAAAAATCAAGCAGTCTGCGCTATCAAAACTAAATAAAATAAATTTTCTTTTAACGTTTTTTTTTTCTTATTATTTATTTTAAATTTTTTATACGCGTCGTTTTTTTTTTTTTTTTGCGCGCGTATCTTTTACTTCAACTTCAAAAATCAAACTGTTTTATTCTATTCACGCTGATATGCCGGTTGCCTCTTCAATTCTTGAGCAGCGTTCAATTACCAAAGCGAAATAGCGACGAAAAAGACAAAAAATAAGCTTTCAACAATACTTCAATATCAACAATTGTAATGGTTCTTGCTTAAGGTCTCTTAACTTTGACTAAACTGATAAGATAAAATTTTGCAAAAGTACATTTTACAGTTGAAATGTTAACTTAACAGTGGTGTGTATGTTAAGTTGTACAGTCTGTTAAATAGTTTAGTTTGAATATTTCTGTGTATGTGTGAGTTTATAGATCGCTGCTGATACGCCATTGAATAGTTTTACTCAACGTCAGGTAACGCCTTTTTACTTTTAAGTTATCTATTGGTATAGTCTAAAGTTATCATAGAGACTACAAATATTAAGTATACGCCCAGTTTGTTGTTTTCAAATAGTCTTCACATACAATCGTAATAAAAATTTATATTTGACACAAAATATTGTTATTGTGACTATGATTTGGGTTAAAAAATATAAAAATTAATCTTTAAGCAAAATAGATAATCTGGTACAGACTGGTTTCGAAACAATTTGAACTATACTTGTCCAAGCCTTTTTTTATTTATTGAAATTGTGGAAGATCTCAAAGAAGAATCGAGAGCACTGCTTTACGTTTCTGGAAATCTAGATCACGTTCGTCTTATGTGTCGCACGTTCCACTTCCTAATGATGGCGAGATTAACGAATTATTTAATTTATTATAAATAAAACAAACAAAACAAGCCTGTATGACATGAATAATTAGCTCTTTTCAAATGCCTCTTAACTCAAACGAGTTTTTTTTTTAAGTTGTAAATCTATGATAGTGCTTGATTGGGTCACTTCAGTTTAACTTTTGTGCAGCGTGTATTTCTTGTCTCAAGTTTTGACAATGGTTTTTGATGAGAGCGGCAACTCTTGCCGCTGATTATTTTTTTTTTTAGAATCGACCGTGTATTACTTAAAGTTTCCTTGAGGTTGGCTCTATATACATGAATGTGTGTCGATTGTATTGATTGCAGCTTGATCTCTAATTATATTACCGTGTAAAACCAAAAAAAAAAAGCAGAAAGCAGAAAAACATCGATTAATCTCAAAAGATTAATCGATTAATCATATGATGTTTTGTTGATCAATCGAAAGTAAAAGAGATAAATTATTTTGTGACTTTTTTTTTAAACTCATAAAAATCGATTAATTAAAAATTGTTTTCAAAAATCAATTAATCGAAAAATCGTTTTTTTTTTAAATCGATTATAAACTATGTTTTAAAATAGTCACAACGGACTTTAAGAGAGGCAAAATCGTGTCACACATAGTGTTGATTAATCGGAACGAATTGATTTTTAAAAAAAATCGATTAATCTTAAAAAAGTTAAATCGATCGAAAAGTTTAAGAAGTAAATTTTTTTTATTCTTTTTTTAAACTTTATAAAAAATTGATTAATCGAAAAATCTATTAATCGAAAAAATCGTTGTTTTTTTCCAAAACTGATGTTTTAAAAAAGACGCAAAGGGCTAAAATGGGGTATTGATGTTTATATGCGATAAGTGCGAATATTATCGATGTTTTATTTTGATACCGATGCAAACACACGCAACAATCAATTGGCTGTATAAATATGACAAACCGCTAAATAATTCGAGCTTAGTTCCAAAAGCGTTACTATATCCTTTAGATATATGCATATTCATAGCATTGATACATTATGCAACGATGTACCCAAGTAATAAATCGATGCTTTTCAAATTTTTCAAATGAGTACATTTATCGATAATATTAGGTATCAACACATCTCTAAGTTAAAAGAATATCATCTGGAATACGTACACAAACAATCTTTAATAAAATTCCACCTAAAGCTACTTTTTATTTTGTCTGCTGCGTTAAGAGATTTTCTATATTTTCTCAACAGCAACTTTTAACGAATTAAAACGTGCAATGCTATCTAGCAAAGGAAATTCAATCGAGTTAAACTATTTATTTATTATAATTTTTTTTTATAGAATTGAATTTCCTGCATATAAATTGTTTTCCTTTAAATCGAAGCATGCATTTTCTTTAGAATGTCTTTGATTCCATTGTGCAGCACACTTGTATCCAAACCTAGTGCATAACTACGCGAATACTTACATAAATATTGCGTATACGCCATGTTTTACTTTTGTAGTTTTTGTATAATCTCGAAAAATATTTCAATAAAATTGGTGGCACATTTCTTGCATATTCACATTGCATGTTGCTCACGTTTTATTGTTTGCTCTTGGCTTGAAATTTCTTCATCTGTTTTACTGTACTCGTCTGGCTGTCTGTCTGTCTGTCTGTCCGTCTGTCTGTATGTTTGAAATATGTTTTCACATTGAAAGAAAAGTACTCATGCTGCTACTGCTGCTGCTTATAAACGGAAATGCATTTTTTTTCACTGGCTTTAACAGGAAATGGTTTTCAAGTAGTACAAATAATTGCGACGTCATATTTGGCAGGCAGATTAAGTGAAAAACGTGCTTAATGGAAATGGTTTATATAAGTGTTACTCATCGTCGTAGATATTATTTTTTATAATAGTCGCATTTCCGTCACACTAATGGTATAGCAGATCATATTTGTTTGTGCTTTGAATTTGAGTTTGTCCGTCTGTCCATATTATTTTTATGCATGCTATACGGAAATATGCAAAATTTCCTAAATAAAAATCTCGCTAACATTTTTTTTTTTTTTTTACATATATTATTTTATATTTTTATATTTATTTTATTAGTTATACGAAGAATTTTTTTTTCTTATACAAACAATTTCTTTTTTTATTTAATATATATTTTTTTTCAATATATTCCATTTTATATTTATTTAGCGCTACAAACACATTTTTAGGCGTTGAAAGCATGCATTTTTTTTTTTTTGTTTATTTTTTAATTTTATTTATTAAAGCATTTTTATATTTTTTTCTTCATGAATTTTCGTATTTTTCACATTGATTTTTATGAAATATTTTTTTTTTTATTGATATTTGCACCTAAACAATTACAAAACTATGCAGATTTTAAAAAAGAATTAAACTAATTTTTTATTTATTTATTTTTTTTTTTTTTAAATTGCAAAAAATGTTTTAGTGAAGTGCTTCGAGCGTTTTTATTTAATTAAGGAAATAATTTCTCTGTGGCGAATGAATGCTGCAATAAAGCTATTATTTTTTTTTTCTACTGTTTTATTTCTTTTGTTGTCTACTTGCGCTAATTTACCAACATTTATGTTTTCATATTTTTTTTCTACAATTACAAAGCTCTTTTACAAAATAGAAAGAAAGAAAAAAAAATTATAATAATAGACACGCGACGACGTCGCATTCAGAGTTGTGTGTTTGTTGTTCTTTGTGTTTTTTCAGCTATAAAAATTTAATTGTTGCACGTTCTATTAGGCAGCCGCTTTTTCATCGATAACCTTAAAGACAATCTCATAAACAATATCGATAAGTTTAGTCCACGCAGCAATTTGAGTCTCATTTAGATTGCAGGCAGCAGTCAATACCTCCAGTATGACGCCTTTAAGATTCTGAAAAGATGTAAAGGAAATTTAGAAAAAAGAAATTATTAATTATGCTTTTTAAATAAGATACTCCAAAGTCCGCTTAATTAAAATTCCTTACACCTTACACACATATCCCAATTTTTATTTAAGAAACTTTAAAATATTCGACAATCGGAATCAATGAATATTTTGAGAAACTAAAATATAGTATTTTTCATTAAATATGCCTGATACTACCCAGAGACTATTTTCTCCCCATGCTATTGTAGCTCTTAATACAAATAAGCTCCTAAAAAACAAACAAAAAAAAAACCCAAAATATAAAAACAAGCATTCATGCAAGGTAAACTGCACAGAAATTTAGAACAGTACTCAATGTGTGTGTCAGAAAGAGAAAAAAAAAAGCGAAAATGGCGTCACTGGATGGGATGGGAGGGAGTCAGTGGTCGGATACAAGTCAATTCAAAAGTTTGTATGGGGGCTAAGCCTAAAATGGAAGTTTCATTTTCGAATTTAAGCTACTCGTTACCGAGAAAAGCTTAAGTTTCGAATTTTAATTAAATATCTCCAGTACTCTCCGAATAAATCGATTTGATATACAAATACAGACGGAGAGACGGACATGGCTAGATCACGCTGATCGAGAGTATATATACTGGTATGAGGTCTACAATGTAACGGTTATAAAAATAAAATTATATCCCAAAGTACCCAGGAGTCTAAACTAGGTAGAACAGAACATGTAAAAACTTGTTGTGAATTATAAACGCTTTTAAGAAAAAACTCTAATTTACATTAAAAAAAATGTCCTATTTACACTTTCGCAAGAAATGGCAAATAGGACAAAGTTTTTGTCCCCTTTTTCGTCAATCGAAAAGTGGTGTGTTCTTTTTAAGAGTAGATACCGGTCATAGTATCGGAGACGCTTTCAACTTAATATTTTTTTAATCTAATCTAATACTTACAAGATAGGACTCTTTTGATATTTCACGTGGTATATGCGATGTTGCTACTTTCGACCAAATCTCATTAAGCTTATCGGCAGAATAGTCATGTCCCAATGTTTGTATGGATTCATCAAAAACGCGTATAATGCGTCCAGCGTGCGCCCGAAATCTGGGATTAGTCTGAAAACAAAAAAAAATGTTTTTCTTATTTTAGATATTCATTTATTTTTACTACGATTACTCACAGCTAATTCCGCATAGGGCACATCTCTAAATGAGAATTTTTCCAAATTGGACGGATGCAGTTCAAAGAACTTAAGCAATATTGCTGCGCCGGAATCTGTTGGTGTTGCTACTGGTATCTCCCAAGTTTTTTTAATCTGATACACTTCATCGCTGTTCATTTTTGTTTGATTTTATTAATTTTTATCACGTTTAAGCTTCTCTGTGTTTTTATTGTTTACGCTGCAAAACAAAAAAAAACGAATTTTATTATTTTTTTTTTATTTAAAATAAACATTTTCTTATTGTATCAACTTAATTAAAAATTGTGCACAAATAAACAAAAATTGAGATTGACACTTTTACAATTGTTTTTTTGTTTTGTGTACTTTTTAGTCTGCTGTTTATTTATATTTTGTATCTGTATCTTTTTTTTTTTTTGAATTTGCATATGTATCTGCATTCTTTACAAAAGCATCTGGCATACGAATATGCAAACAATGACTGTCAACAACAGTGAAAAATTTCAAATACAAAAACCAAAACAGAGAATTCACTCACTCCCACACCATACACACACACTCACATACACACAATTAAACTCAAGCAGTGCCTATAAAAATGAGTCTATTCCATAGAATACAATAGTTCATCTTAGTCTCGCACAGCACGTGATGGAAAGTCAATGGCTTTGATGGGCAAATTTAAATAGTTTTAGTAGTATTCGTAGTTGTGCATAGGCATAGGCATGGGCAAATATTGTACTTGTCTGTCTGTCTGTCAGTAGTATTTGTAGTGGTCATGCATAAATGAATACAAATTTAATACACTCAAAGACTGACAGACAGACTGACAGATAAACTGTCAGATTGACTAACAGACATGTAAACTCTTCTCACTCATTTATTCTTTGTGGTTATTCATACGGAAAACATAAGCACGGAGAACGGAAATCGAAACAGCATGGTTGAAATTGAGAAAATTTTAAAGTTTAATGGAATTTTTTTTAAATATTTTAATGTAATATGCGAAAGGGTGCTCCAATTAGTTATGTGTTATTTTCTTTTTAAGCAAAATAAAAACGTATACAAATTTTCAATTTTTATTTGGACTAATTTTTAAATTTTTTTTGGTTTTAATTAACAATTAAATTGAAAATCTATTAGAGATGGTAACACTGTGCGACGAAACAAAAAATTTCATCCAAATTTTCTAGTAAAGGTTTTAGGTCTGGTCAAGTAAAAAAACTGTATACGTAACATTTTCAGGACACTCCAAAATATGGATGATTCAGTCAACTACAAACCGATTTTTATTTTTCAACCTGTTTTCGAAAAAAAAAACTTAAGCCTTTCGAACACTATACAAAGTTTTATGACATTTCCGATCCTATTCCAAATCCATATACTAGTAAATCCATTTTTTTTTTTAATTATTTCAAAAACCAGGTGAAAAAAAAATCGGTTCGAATGGACCGTAAATTGCGATTTTGGGAGTCTCCCTAAAGTTATAAGTATACAATTTTTTTTTTTACTCGACCAGACACCTACAACTTCTGCTTTAAGATTTCCGAGTATTCTCATTTTTCGTTTTTTTTTTTTTTTGCCGAACAGTTTTATTCAAGTACGTTTCTGCTCAGTTTTGGGAGCTTTTAATTTGCTAAACGTTTGCGTGGTCAATTAGTTGTATAGGGTGGACATTTCAACTGATCTTGGACCCTACCATATGTCTGTCTGTATGCCGACTAAACTATCTCAGAGACTTTAAGTTTGTCAAAAACCTACCCAAAAATGATATAGGATCTTTTAATTTTGTAAAGATTAAGCCTATGAATTATCCCAATGATTAGGAAAAAATATTTTTGTTCATGCATGACATGCCTTGCAAGACTTCATGCATGACTTATCTTGCAAAACTTTATGCATGACATGTCTAGCAAGACGTCTTGTGTGATTGTCATGAGTGTGTCTTTTTTTTTAATTTTCAAAAATAAGTTTTTCATACTTTTACAAACGAGCTTGTATGCAAAATGTGCATGGCTGCTTCGCCAGAGTCATCTGTTAGCATCAAATAAACATTTTCCCATTGGATAACCCCTTCACACAAATGCATACAATACTCCACCAAATTTTTTCCAATGTCAAAATAACTTTAATAAAATAATTCGATTTTTTTTATTGGCTCAAGGAGTGCGTTTATAGAACAGAAAACGTAAAATATATAAAAGTACGATAAACAACAAAAAAAAAAGAGCAAACGCTACTCAACCTTGAACGAAAGTATCAATATTTGAAGATTCAATTTACACAAAAACTTAAATAAAATTCCTGAAATTCCAAACTGTCAAAGTTCAAAGCACTTGAAAAATACTTCTAAACCGAAAAGCAAATAACTTTTAAATATTTAAACGACAAGCAAGCTGCTGCTGCTGCATAAACAATGAATAAAAACGATTTACTTGTAACTTGTAATTTTTTGTTTTTGGGCATATTAAATTGTTTACTTTGAGTGGCAGCCACACTTGAATTTGATCAAAGGAAATGAAAATTTAAAAAGGAAAAAACTCGAAAAAAAAAAGAGAAAAAAAAATTAAATTTATTAAAATTTTACAAGCAGGAACAAAAAAGCAAAGCATTTAAAACGCGGAAAAGGATCAGCGAGAGAAAAAAATTGTTTGTAAAAATAATAAAAAAATAAACAATAAAATTTAAAAAAAAAATAGCAGACAGAAATCGTAAAAGAGAAAGAAAAACTGAAAACAAACTCAAGTGCAACCGCAGCAGGTGGCAGCGAACTGACTATACCGGTGGGTGGCAACAAAAAAGTTAACGAGTGACTGTAGTAATGTGCAGAGGGAGGAGGGGGTGTGTAGTGTGGAAAAACGTAGCAACAGAATTCATATAACCTTGCAAAAATGATGAGAATCTAGTACGAAAATATACAGGGTGCTTTAGAAATGATAAAAATAATAATAATTTAATTGAATTAAGTCTCTTACGGCAGCACATAAACTTTTCAAACACTTGACTTAAATTTCTGATGCCTTAAAAAAATAATTTCAAGCTTTCTAGGATACACTTAAAACAGACCCTTTATTTGCTATCAAAATAGAAAAAGCTATTATCCTTCAGATAGATAGACAGACAGACAGCTAGATAATCGGACAATAAGACAGAAAAAAAACAAAGAAAGAAAGAAAGAAAGAAAGAAAGGAAGAGAGTGTCAGACGTAGATGAACTATGCTGCTGACATCTAATTTCCATTTGGAATGCTGCACAAAAGCAACTTTGAGTGGCAACGTAACCAGGTAAAGTGGTTAGTGTCAACATTTACACACACACACACACACACTAAAGCATATCCTTACTGCTGCTACAGCAATGCTTAGTCAAGTAAAAAAAAAAAGCAGACAGGATGTCAGTAAGGCTGACAGGTTGGCAGCTCTGCCTCTAAATAAAAGTGTCAGCAGCATCACAGACGCGAATATGCAGCAAAACAAATCAAGCGTTCAAAAAGAGGACATTGAGCGCATAATTAAATTAAGGCAACATGATGAATGCAGTCAAGTGTGTAGACAGGAAAGAAGAAGAGTCTGACAAGAGGCGGAGAGCAAAATAAGGTAGACAGGGAGACAGACAGGTGAATTTCCTCTGTGGTTTTACGCCATCTTTATGTTTATTTAAATATCCTCTCCGTGTGTATGTGTGTGTGAGTGTGTTAATTGGAATCACTTTGCTGCATTTAAGTGCATTCATTTAATTTCATTTTTCACGTACTCCACGCTTACAATATTTTGCATATTTTAGCTGAATATAAAAAAAAAAACTATTTAATTTGTGGTTTTCTTGACATAAAAACCGCAAAATAGTTTCACATTAGAGAGTAATTATTAATTGCCCACAGCTGTATTTAAAAAGTCTACGTACTAATTCTCTGTTTTTTTTTTATGACATTCTTAATAATGTTAAAATGAACCTAGTTGATGGTAGTTTGTAAATGGGGCTTGGAGATACAGATATAAAATCGTAATAAACTACAAAACCAAACTCTGTACTTATGTCAGCCTGTGAAACAGTAAAACTAGTGCTTCTAATTTTGATAAATGCTTTCTTCTGATCTGATGATCTGAAGTTCCCACGTGGATCTAGGTGGTCCCACGTGGATCATAAGGTTTCGAATAGACTTCTTTCTTTATGGATTAATTTCGCCCTAAAGAATTATTGCCTTAAATGAGATGTATAGTATCATAATGCCAGTTTGATAAATTATTACATTTAGAAACTATTGCAAAGAAGGACTTACTTCATGGGAGTTTCATCGTGATAATACTTTAAGTTAAATAAGTTTGTTAGAGGAAAAAGAGGGGGAAAAAATAAAAAAAAAAAAAAAAAAAAGGGTAATTAAAAAAAAAAAAAAAAAAAAAAAATTTTAATCGAATATCAATCATGGTTTCCATTTAAACCCATTTAAGTCCTCATACATAAATTTTTAAATAGTTTGCAATTTTCATTTGTAAAATTCCAACAAAAAATGCAAACTAATAGCTAACTACAGCAATTTCTAGTTTACAGCTAAAGGATATATGATATATGTAAACATCCCTTTTGCTATTTTTTTTTTCTCATTCAAACAAAATGAAAAATTGCAGAAAAACAAAACATTAAATATGCATTAGCTACCTTTTGGCTTAGTTTCGTTTCGTTTCGTTTGGCTTAGTATTGGTTTGGCTTGAGTTGACTTGACTTGGCTTTATTCCGCTTTTTGCCTTGTCAGTTTGTTGTGTATGTTATCCTTGCTTGCTTGTTGGCTTTTAAAGCTGCACTCATACATATGTTTGTGTATCTGTCCAAATGTAAATGTATCTACTCATATGTACACATATGTATCTGCAGTTTTATTAGCTTTCGTTATACTTTTTTTTTTTCTTTTAATATTTTTATTTTAGTTTTCATTCCATTTTTATTTTATATTTATTTTTTTATTATTTTATGGCAACGGTAATCGCAAAGTCGTACATCATGTGTCGTCTAGGATAACAACAAATACAAAAAATAATAGCAGCAACAACAACAACAAGCAGAACGATACTTATACGCAAGGACACAAAATAAATCCATAAATTTAAAGCATACTTTTGTGGTGCGGCATAAAACCGAACACAATCTACTTCCTTTCTCTTTTTGACTTTAAAGCTTAAATAGACGCAAAAATAAACTGTTGCGCCTTACGGTAAATTCGATTTTTTTTTTTTTTACTTTTTCTTATTGGCACAATTTTTTTTCCGTAATACTTTTCTGGAATTTTTTTTTTTTCTGTTGCGCTTTTTAAATCATTTTGCACAAATTTTTTTTTTTTTTTGCTTATTTGTGCAATTTACTTTGCGCACACTATTCAAATCAATTTGTACATAATTTTTATTTTTTTTTTTATTTTTTTTTTTTTTTTTTTTTTTGCAACGCGTTGCTTTGGCGTATTTTCCGTTGATTTATTTATTTATTTTTCTATTTATTTTTTTATCCGTCAGTTGAACCGCACGCTTTGTATTTGTATTTTAAACTGAGCGAAGATTCTAAAGTAAAGCATTTGCAAAGCCAAAGCTAAATTAAATTCAAAGACAATTTCTGCTCTCTCAGCTATACGATTTTTTTTTACGCTCAGCCAAATAAAGCTTTTGAGCGTATTTGTGTTTTGGAATTTTGTATTCAGAACCGGCATTGCTGTTTTTTGTTGTTGCTTTAGTGTGTTCAACAATTTTGGCGCGCACATTACTCATACGAAATGTTGTTTGTATACAATTTTTTTGCATGAGCGTAAATTTTGCATAGAGCACAAAAGCACAAGAGAGTAAATGTGCTTAAGTTTTAAGTGAGCACAATAAAAGCAGTGGCGTTTTAGCATTTTTTTTAAAATCTAGAATAAAACTTTAAATAGAATTTAATAAAAACTTCGTACAGCACAAAAGTCAAAATTGTATAAGCTTTATTATTCAGCTTGCAATCGACTGTCTTAGGGCTGGGTACCGATATTTTGACATCGGTGTGCTAACAACTGAACTGTAAAGGCATAATTAAAAATATTAAATTTTATTCTAGAAGCTTAATACTTCATCCAATAGTCTTTGAATGTGATTTTATTGTGCGATATTTTTGTTTTTAAAGTTTTTTAAAAGTTTCTCGAATATGACTTCTTCTATATGACTTCTTAAAAAAAGTAAAATAAAACCCACAACAATAAATGTCTGGCACCGCAATTATATATGGCGTAATAGGTTAACACTTAAACACTAAATGCAATACGATGCTTAAAAAAAGTGAAATTTGATATGCTAACGTCGCAACATTATCAAATGATCGAGAATTCGAATAAGAAGGAGGAGGGAATATTAGGGAGAGATCACGTAGGCAGCACGGAAAATAACTGAATAGTGATAATCAACATAATTATCGTCATTTGGGGGCAAAAGCACATTTTTCGTACGTAAACAACCTCGAACTTCCGAATCGTTCGACTAAGATAGAGATTATTTCACCATTTACCTATAAATGAACATATACAATTTTTTGAACATATAGCATACCTTTTGTATGGAATTTTTTTGTCTTCAAATGTATTACTTGGATTGTTTGAGTAGAATAACTCTAGCTGAAAATCTAGAAAAGAATTGAATTTCTATTCTTAAAAAAAATTGTAACCAAAAACTTCATTTCCTCCTTCTCCTACTCCAACATTTCAAATAATCCATTTGAAAATCAAGAATGTAAAAACACATTCCTATCTTTTCTAAGGTTTAAAGGGTATAGAAGAAATGATGGATCCTTAAAGTATATTTATCTACTGCAAGCATTTCCTTTCTATCTCTTCTCTTTTTGAGATGAATATATTAAAGTTTTGAAAATAAAGAGTCACCGTCTTTAAATTTTTTTATACCGTTTTTTTAGCCCAGAGAGTTTAAAGTGGTAGGGAAGTGCCATTAGCATAAATAATGCCTATGATGGTTTCAAACATATACAACATTTTATAACCCCTATACTTTTTGTATGTTATATATTCAACATTGCCGTCATAATACGAAAAAATATTTTTTTTGAGACTGATTATCTTTAAAGACTCTGAAGATATAGAGTCACCATCTTTGGAAGATTATAAAAATTTCAAAAAAAAATTCTTTAAAAAACCAATACGAAAAACTTTGAAATTGTTTTCGGTTTACTTTTCAAAACGACTCAGAATTAAGAACAGCTCTTAACATTTGCGAAACGTGTGAAATGTGTAAAAATTGTAATTATCTTAGCAATTAATTCTAATTTCTTTAGATAATTACGAGATTGTTTGTATACATAACTGTTTTTTATATTGTTCAAATAAATAAAACAAAAACAAAGAAAAGTTAAGTACAGCTCCCTATTCTAAAACATTATTGGCATCAAATAATTTATTGTAATTTTTGACAGCAACTAGCAAACCTTTTCACGGAAGTTTGTTACAAAACTGAAGACGTAACATAGCAGACAGGTTGGCAGCACTCAAACTTAATGGGCAACGATGCAGACATAATTAAATCAGACAATTTAAGTGATTACAAATTTTGATAAACACTTCAAATAATAAATTTTTAACTAAATAACTTTTATGATTTTATAAAAGTAAGAGATTCAAAATCAATCACAATCAAACATTTGCACAAAAACAACTTTCGATTTGTTTTGATTTAGCTCAATTTGAGCTTATCGTAAAATTCATAAATGTCTGAAAACTTGTTATCACATTTGTAAAATATTAAATAAACAATTTGTGTTTTTTTTGTTGATAATGTGCGATTTTATTTTTTTTTTTTTGATAATTCAATTGACAACAAACTAAAAACAATTGTTTTGCTTTAGATATTTGCAAGCAAGTTTTTTGTTAAGTCTTATTTTTTTTAAATACACACTTCAAAAATTTAAATTTATAAACTCACTTTTTCTAAACGTAATTTATTTTGGATTTTATTTATTTTTATTCAATTTAATTGCTCACGCTTCGAGTTTCAAATTGATACTGAATGGCGACGCACCTAGACGCTTCTATTTAAATGAGCTGCGCAGTTGAGAACGAACGCTCTATCAAGAAAATAAAAAAGATAGTTCCAGGCAAATTATTGCGGTGAGGTGTGCGTTTAAATGTAAAAAAAAAAAATATCATTATCATCATAGCTATTATTAATTATTATTATTATTGAATAACGACGACAACGAATGGCTGCCTTTTTGGCGTTAACAATTGATAGAATTTTTTTGTAATTTTTTTTTTTTTGTATGCGTAGAATAAGATTGTGTTTTGGCTATTGCGTGTTTAGCTTCTTAAAATGATGAATATCACCGAAAAAATAAATACATAATAGAAAGAAAGAATTAACTTGGTTGGACCGAAGCTTATATACCTGTCACACATGAGTTGGTGTACAGCTTTGTATTAAATTTATTTTAAAATACTAAAAATTAAAAATATTTAGAAATTTGCGGCCCCACCTGTCACCATTTAAACTGAAGATTTATCTTAATATAAGAAGGATTTAGATCATATTTGAAGCCATTAGCTCTAGAAATAATTTTTTTAAAAAAATGTATGTTTGTAAAGTAGGGGGCTATACCTAAAAGTGGGCGTGAGTACGTAGGACCTAGAAAAGCTTAAGTTTCAAATTTCAGCTTAATATCTTTAAAACTAACAGACAGACGGAAATGGCTAGATTGATTTGTCTCGCCAAGGTGATCAAGAGTATAATAATGCTTTATAGGGTCTACGATGCCTCCTTTAATGCGTTACAAACTTTCCGACAAACTGAATATACCTGTATGAGAGGTATAAAAAAAAACAGCGGCAACTATTATATAAAAGTCAAATTTAAATATTAAAATGAAATTAATGTTCGAAAATATTCCATTTGATATTTACATATGTGTATATACGGGGGTGGATTCTAAATTATTAAGACTTGATAAGAAAACGAAAACTTACAAATCATTTTATTTTTTTTTTTTTACCTTGTACCCGAAGACATGACAGACCCCATAAAGCATGTACAACCACGTCGAAAAAGACGAGCTTCAACCTTTAATTCATTTTTCAAAGTTTGAAAATCTTTATTTAAACAAAATGTTCCCTAATGTTTTGGCTACAATTTTTGTAAAATATTTCAACTTCAGATATTCTCCATGGTTCGTGTGATCATTTGGTTTTAAGTTGGTATCTGCTTGAGGGACCAACACTCTGCGAACCAACCTCATCCGGAGGGTTGTCTCTTTAGACGCCATTTACGTCAAGCTGAGCCTGCTGTGTTGTTATTTTTGACAGCCCGCACACCACACGGGTCAGATATTTCCCCCAAACTTTAAAAAATCAAATATGTAAGACTTTTGAGACTTGATTTCTTGATCAGCATCGCCTGTCTGCTGGCTTATCTCTGAGACTATTAAAGAAAGAGCCACAAAATTTGCAACTTAAATAGTTCGGAGCCATCAAGAGATCACTTATAACCACTTTTTTCTAGTTCCTTTTAAAATTTAAATTTTTTTTTAAAATTTTTAAGAAATAGGTTAAAAAAAAAAAAAAAAAAAAATTAAAAAAAAAAAAAAAAAAAAAAAAAAAAAAAAAAAAAAAAAAATAAAAAAAAAAAATAAATTAAAAAAAAAAATTTTTATACAGTGAACTATTTACATTTTTTTTTCAAACTAGCCTCGCATATACTAAGGTAGCCATCCGAAACGGGTCGCACACAACTACATACATCTTTGTTGACAGAACAGTTCAATGAGAAAAAGAAAAAACTATAACTTCACCAAAACCAAAGTTATAATACTTTAACACAATAAAGGCGTACGAGTAAAAATTGTTGTATGGGAGATATGACGAAAAACTTTATTGTTGTTTAAATATCACAATCAATATTACAGCTAAGGTTGCAGCATTCGACTCAAGACGTTTAATTTTGGTATGATTCTGTTTCATAATGGTGTTTTTCAATTGGAAAATTTTTATTTATTTCGTGTATTTTGACTTTGTATATTCCCAAACACTCAAAATAATTTGTATTATAAACATACTGATAGTCCCGATTCTTTTTTTAATATGTAGGGTGCTATGAAAAAAGAAAGTCGCTCGCGCCTAACTAACAAAGTTGCTACATGATTTTTTTTTACTTTTTGGCTTCTAAATCATATTTTGTTTTTTGGATATTGAAATATGTGGATCTATCTCGAAATTCTCATGATGAGAAAACTTGTTTGCTTTTAATTTCACAATTGTATTTATCTTTCTTCGTATTTTCGTTACATCATTAAAACTTTAGACTGTTTCTAAGCAAATATAAAAATAGAATGAAAAATATGCTGACCCTTGGACCTTTAACAAAAAATGTCTTCATACTTAATTATCTTTAAATACTTTCGGCTGTTAATTTACAAAATAAAAACAAATTTAACGACGCAATTTATTGAGCTTTCTACAACTTTTTTTTGTTTTTGTCAGATATAATTTTTATTGTGAAAATTCGTTTAAAAAAATAAAAATAAAAATTTTACTAGACTGTTATGTAGAATACCAAAAATTCTTATTGGAATTTTTGAATTTCTACTCAGAAGCTCTAATAAAAAAAAAAAAAAACATTTGGCGTTCCTCAACTTACACAAAACATATTCAAAAGAAATTGCAAAACCATACACAAATGCATTAATAATTTTGCAGTTTAAATTGTTTACATAAATTCCAGCAAAAATATTGTTTATGTCGTTGTTTATTTTTAGAGGAATTTGTTATTTGTCTGTTAATAATATAATTAGGAATATACAAAATATTTTGTTGAAATTGTTAGATATTTTTAAATATTGTATTTTTGATCAGCAGCGAAACCTGAATGCATATGTGCAATATTTTTTATAAAATATCTAATTTGGTGGAGAATCTATCTTTTAATATTTTCCGAGATGATTGGATGGACGAAAGGTCATGTTTATTTTAAGTCGAATTTGTGTACTGTTCATGAATATACTAATTAGTTCGAGATTCTGCGGCCCACTTTATATTTGGTATATCAAAATTGTTCATGATAATCCCACATCTTTATCTATACAGCTAATTATAGGTGACATCGAAATTTCAGTGTAATTGGTGTAATTGTTTTGTGTAATTTACACCATTACACCGATATTTACGACTGTTTTCATTGATTCCATAGGATAGCCAATTTTTGTAATATTTTTAGTGTAAGCAAGTATATTAAGTTGGTCTGAAAGATTGTAACGCATGTAAGGAGACATTGTAGATCCCATATTTTTGATCAGTTCGATGAGACGAATCGAAATAGCCACGTCCGTCTGTCTATTGCGATTTTGTTTTACTCAGAAAGTTTTAACGAAACGAAATTTTAAACATCAGCTTTTTTTGGCGGTTTGTATGTCAGAATTAAGGTGCCATGCCCATTTTTAGGCAAAGCTTCCATATAAAATTTACCACTTTTTTTCTGCCATGAAAATCGTTATAATTTATGAATACTCCAAATAGGGTAAAAACACTTCTAATGCCATCCAATATCAAAACAAAGTGCCACGACTATTTTTAGGTATAGCCCTCAAAAAAATCTACCGCACATTTTGGAGTTTTTGTATGAAAATACATATTATTTCTGATTGAACCAATGTTTTCTAGTATATAAAGGTAAGAAATACTCATATGTACGTATATACACATAAGTATGTGTGTAGAGTATATAATCTTCGTTGCAAACCTAATTTATCTTCTTCTTTTTCTTCAAACAATTTCAGCCGCAAACACAAATAAACAGTTTTTATTTTTGTATAAAAAAGCTAAGGCTTGAAAGCAAAAACAAAAACAAAGAATTGAAAAAATCAAACACTCCAAAAAAAAAAATAACAATGTACACACAAAATAGACAGGAAAGAAGGCAACGACGCAGCAGCAACAGTTGGATTAATAGGAAAACAGGTGTTTAGAATTATTAGAAGCTAAGTTTCCTCTTTTTTTTTTTTTATTTATTATTTTTTTTTTTTTGAGAAGCAATGCGTCGCTTTGAATATAAAACTAACTCTAAGCGCACTCTCTCACTCTAACACACGCGGCACAATTAGACGCCTAAAATGCAAACAACGCAAACGCAGCCGGAATAATTGTGGGCTTAAGTAGCAATAAAATGTAAACATTTATGGAATAAACTTACCATATGCTTAGATAATGATAAACAATAAAAATAAATTGTTTATTAAAAAAATATAAAAAAAAAAATTTTGCAAATAAAAAATACAAATAAAAAAACACAAAAATATTTACACACACGCGTACAGCGTAAAAGGGGGAAAACTGTTTAATTTGAGCCTCTAACAAGTGAGCAGCAGCACAAGTGTCAAAAAAAAAGCTAAAAACACAAACTCCACAGAGAGTAAAAGAGTGGGAGATTGATTGAATGAGTGAGTAAGGCAAACATTGAGCATATGTGCACATTTAGCTTTAAGCTGAATGGAACAACAACAAAAAACAACATATTCAGCTAAAAGCATTCATGCAGTACACATGTGAGAGAACGCTCTTGCTCTTGGATGCTGCTTTGCATATAAAGATCATTAAAAAGTGTTAGAGAGAGAGAGTGTGTTTGTATCTGCGAGAGCGCTTATTAAATGTCAAAATAAAACTTTTGACAATTTGGATACACTTTGGATACCAAAAAAACAAAAAAATCAGCTGCGCATAAGTTTATTTTTTTTGTTTATTTTTTAAGTTTTTATTAATTTATTTAATTTTAATTTTTATAAAATGGATACACAAATAGAAACACAGCCAGCATTAAATAATAATACAAATAATAATAGCAACATTGACAGCGATAAATGTCAAAAATTAAAACGTTTTGTAATCGTTGCGCTTCTGGCGACTATTGGCGTTTTGGGTTGGCATTTTTATGGTAAATAAAAAAAATTAAACATAAATAAAATAAAATAAAAACTTAATTAAATATTTAATATTATAGAATATTTCCACGCTAAGCCACCGGTGCAGGCACCTGACGATGTGTTGGAATTATCTAAACAACTTTATATGGAAGAGGAGCAGCACAGTCCATATATTTTTAAGATAAATGTGCAGGGAAAGACACGTGCGGGTGCGCAAGATGATCGTGCGCCAAAACCGTAAGTTAATACATAGTGTAAACGTAAAAGCCATACCCGTCGGTTTTTCTGCCTGCTGCAAAGCGGTTCACTCAGTTTGTATGCCAGAATTAAGCTGCCACGCCCATTTCTAGGCCTAGCTTCCATACAAATTTACCGCATACAGTTATTATTTATGAATGTATTTACTTCAAATTGGGTAAAAACACTTCCTTTGTCAGCCACTATGAAAATCAAGGTGCCACGCCCATTTTTAGGTTTAGCCCTAATAGAAACCAAGCGCCCATTTTTGAGTTTTTGTATGAAAATCGTTTTTATTTATTAATGAATTCAATTAAAAATTTGGTTAAATCACTTCTTATGTCCGTCCAAGTTTACAGTACTAATATGATAAGGATCGGGGTAATATAACATAGAGCCCCATACAAACTTGAACTTGAGGAAAATCTAACTATATAAGACTGTTTCATAAAGAATTAATTTCACGAACGGAACAATAATATTTATAAATACGAAGAATACCATTTTTATTCTTTTGTAAAATTCTTTCGTTAATGTACAGATCACATTCGTAGAATACAGTACAATTTTTCGTAAACGAAATTTTCCATTAAAATGCAATCCGTTTCCACTTCCAACATTTTATTGTAGCTTAGTGTTTTAACATAAAATTTACAATATATAGACCCAGTTAAACTCCATGATTATATTCTAAGTTAATTAATTTCTAGTTCTTCTTTTTTTTTAGACTCTTTGAACTACACAACGATGTGCTGCTAATGGATGCCAACTCTACAACAACACTTATGCGCCATCTCTTCGATAATTATGAACTGTCAGTAGATATTGAAGAACATATTACCGATGAGGAAAAACAAGAGGAACATGAATTTTTGCGCGCCATAATGAACACGCGCATAATGAAGCTAACAATGCGTTTTTTGGTTTCGAAAAGTTTGTGACATATTTTTTAGATAATAATTTTAAAATATTTATATATTAAATTCCTTAATCTTCTTTGTAGAACTAGTCTCACCCGAATATGATGCGCAAATGCAACTACTCAAGGAACTTTGGTTTACGCCCTATTCACGCGGCAAACGCATTGTTGGTAGTTCTGGTTTTGAGCATGTCTTTCTCGCTGAAATACGTGATCAAAAGGTTTTGGGTTTACATAATTGGATATATTTTGCAGAACAGGAACAGCAAGGACATGTGGATTATAAAGGCTGGATACAACGCATTGATTTGGCAAAGGTTTAAAAAAAAGTTATATAAAAGAATAATACATTTAGTTAAATTTTTTTCATCATTTTTTCAGAATGATCAAATTGCGCTTGCTATACGTGCCAGTTTCTATAATATTATGAAACCCTATAATGTGCTTCTAATTGGTACCACACCTGAATTGGAATTAAGTTTATATACAGTTTGTTTTCTGACAACAACCAAAGAAGGTGAACCATGTCCTGTACAATTGGGCAAGAATAAATTAAATATTATTACGCATGTCTGGAAATGGAATGGAAAACGTTTAATAGCATCCGCTTATGGTGAAATCGATAAAGATGATTGATTGCGACATTGCTTAGTATTAGCAAATTGCGATAGCTTTTCGCACAACACACACACAAACAAACACAACCTCAAGTAAGCAACGCGTCCATTAGTTTTTAATTTAGTTTGAATTTGCAATGCAATAAATGTTTACTTTATTAGACAATGTTGAACGTTGTTGTCATAATAATTAAGCCGTAAAGTGTATTCTGTCATTCTGTCTTGTAAATGTTGTAACTATTTTTGTAAAACACGTACCTGTCTGTCTGTAGCTATTTTCTATTAATTTTAAGTAAACTTGAAATTTGACATCCTTTGAATTTTATTTATTATTTTAATTACTTTGCATGTTTTGCGCAAATTTGTGTCATTTTTGTCTATTTTTGTAAATTTTTTTTTATAGATTTCCTTTTTCAAAAATTTTTGAAGGTTAATGTTTTTTATATCCTTTACACAACATTGAAGGTCAATGGTAGCTATAAATTTAAAGAATATTTTAATCGGGTAACCAGGTTTTCCAGTTCGACAAAATCGAAATCCTTATATTAATTGGAAAAAAGAAGAAACTTTCATTTTAAATAAATTTAATTTAAATATTTATTCCTTTATAAATTAACTGTTCTAAAAAATTTACAAATTTATTTTTAAAATGTAGGTATTTTTTCAAAAAGTTTAAACAGTTTTGCTATTGCCATAATTTTTTTTTTATTTAAAAAATATTTTTGTAGAATTGTGCACTAACTACTCTGCCCGGCCGCACATCAGAAACGCTTCAGCTACCTTGTTGCTGACTTTGCAGCTGCAGCAGCTGAAGTGGTAGGAGCAGCAACAACAACAATATCACTGGCACGTCGTACAGTTATAATAGTCGTTGGCGCCGGTGAGATACTAATTTCTGACGCAGAAGTCAAATGTTGTTCCAATTCCTGCTCCAATTGCGCAACATCTAGTTCCAATTGTTGCTCAATGGCAATATCAACTGTTACAGCATCCTCTTCAATACAAAATGTCTGATCATTTATACCCGCAGCCTCGTCAGCAATAGCAACATCATCATCCTCAACATTATTAAGTTCCACATCTGTTTTTCATCATCATCATCCACATCAATTTCCGCTAGCTCTGTACATGTATCCGAATCACAGGAGCGCATTAGACTTGGACTACTTATGCTAAATTCCAATTCAAATGGATCGATAAGCTTAAGTTCTTCACTATCCATCATCGCTGCCGTTCTACGTTCCAAGTCTGTTGTAGCGTTGTACCAATTACTTCTTGCCGGCGGTTGCCGCGGCAGACTGTTGCGACAAATTGGATTTTCCTCCAGTTGCAGTTGTTGACCCCAAAGCGCTGCTGCCCGTGCGCGGTTGTGTGCGGCTCGTTGCTGCTGTGCTGCCAGTTGTGACCGGGGTGACTCCTGTGTTAGCTGCGGATGCATTGCCGGATGATGATGATGGTGGTGTTGTTGATGATGTTGCTGGTTGATATGCTGCCGGAGTGGTCGTTGTATCTGCTGCTGTTGCTGCTGTTGTTCCAGTTCCTGCCAATGGATCGCTGCTGTTGGCTGTGGTAGTTGCTGGCGTGGTATCATATTGATATCCAGATTGTCCGTAATCACTTGCGCCGTAGTCGTAACCAGCGTTGCCGCTGCCATACTGTTCGCTGCTATATGGTTGTTGCTGCTCCGATTGTTGTTGCTGCTGCTGCTGCTGTTCGTATTGTTGTTGTTGCTGGTCGTATGCGCTTGTGTCATATGCGTTTGGATCGTATTGCTGCTGATCATCGTAGGCACCGTATGCACTGTAGTCGGTGTTGTAATCGTTTGCTGCTCCTGTAACGTTTGGATCAGCGGATTGCTCGATGCCATATGAATCGCTGCTTGATTGCTGCAATTGTTGCTGTT
This sequence comes from Leucophenga varia, assembly GCA_018903435.1. NCBI lineage: Eukaryota > Metazoa > Arthropoda > Insecta > Diptera > Drosophilidae > Leucophenga > Leucophenga varia. Next base: position 462,636 of record JAEIFJ010001870.1, read on the forward strand.
GCTTTTCTCCCAATCCGATGTTATCTTTGAGATTTTCGTCATCGTTATCGTTGAGTCCATAATTGTAGCCTCCGACATTGTTGCTGTTGCTGCTGATATCGCCGTATTTATCGTTGTTGTTGTTGCTACTGCTGCCTGCTGCACTTGTTGCTGCTGCTTTTGTTGTCTCGTACGCTGACGCTGCTGTAGTTGTCGCAGGAGTTGTTGTGCTGAGTGCATCTCCGGCACTGGAGAGCGCATCATAGCTGTAGGCGCTCGATGTTGTCGGCTTGGTTGAGTAGTCGTCGGTGTTGAGTGTGGAACGTAATGGATCGTTTGTGCCAAATGTGGTCGGCTTGTAGTCGAAAGTGGCTAATTGGGTTTATAATAGGAATTTGAAAATGAAAGTGAAATTTTTTTGATTATTATGAGAAATTTTGATTTAAAAAATTTTAATTAATGAGTTTTAGTGTAAGTAAAAGTTTTTTGCTTTGAAAGTTTAAATATGTGTAAATTTGGCGTGTAGAAACTGCTACATTATAGGAACTATCAGTAGAGTTTATAGATCATTTCTTGATTTTAATTTTTATCTTAATAGAATTGCTAGTTTAATTTCTTCACAACACTCAATAAACCCGAAAGTAAGAAAACATTTTGACCGAAAACAATGGAACAATTCTTCGTGAATGTTTATATCTAGCCTGATTAAATCATTGGCATCTAAATTTCTAAACCAATCTCAAAACTACAAAAGATACAATTGTTAAACGCACAATTAACTTTCAATTTGATTAGCAGTTCTTCTAAATCGGCTCATAGAAACACGAGATATACTCGAAATAGTTGGAAAACCTCTGAAAATTTTTTGAAAAATTTTGAAAAAAATTCGAGTTTTCAAAAAGAATTCTAAAAACTCCTTTCTATGGAAGAAATGATCTGCAATGCTATCCTCTATTTCTATATTTTTCCCTACTTTTTTATTTTAATCAACTAATCAGTAACATTATTTAAAACAAATAAATTTGTTTTCCATTGGTTGGTTTATCTAGTTTGGTCCCATAATTTTTTTTATTCTAAAATATTCATGTTTTGATTGTATATGTGTACTAGGTATTTAGATATTGTTTGTATCTGTAATGTTTGTTGCATGTTTATGTTTAGTTTTCAATAATTTTGTGTGAAATTTCTTCGTTATAGAAATGATAACCAATCAATTTTTTTTAATTACCTTTGCCTGTATTTAAACTACTGTAGTCATTCTGAGCATTATCTAATTTACTCAGTTGATCATTATTTAACATGCGATTTGATAAATACTCTAGATTCGATTGTAGTGAAGATATTTCTTCTCTTTAATTTTTAATATTTTAAAAGATTGATAGCAAAATTTCATTGATAAAATTACAATAAAGAAAAGAGAGAGAGAGAGAAATAAAGGAAAAAGACAGAGAAAGAGAAGAGAGAAAGGTTAATATAATTCAGATTCTTTTAAAAATTTACCTTTGTAGTATTCTGTGCATTTGTTGTTGCTGTTGTTGTCGTCGTCGTGTTCGGAAAATGCTCTTCATGGTTATTATTAATATTTTTTAAAACGTTTTGCTCACGTTCTGATATTGTACTCGCTGCACTCGATGAACGACTCATTGTACTCGTTATTGCTTTATATTTTGCCCAGATTTCTCTTAGACGTGCCATTAACTTCTCGTTTGTTTCGCGTAAATGTGTTTTTTTCTGCTCTGTGGGATGGTGCAATTGTGTTATTAATTAATTAATTACTCTTTTGTAAATATGATATTGCAAAATTGTTTAATTCAGAACATTATATAAGAGCGCAGTAAGAGTAAATTAAACGTAATATCGATCATTTTTTTATGAATCTGTTATTTACTAAAATTGAATTTTTTATTTATCGTCACTCTTAATTCGTTATTAAGCACCTCTGGGACTCTTCTTTGGTTATAATTATTCATTCGCAAGAGCTCTAGCCTCTGCTTCAAATACGTTGCAGTGTTCTAGAAGTCTCCTTACGTAAATAGGAGTTAGTTGTATGGGACTGTATGTTTTGGCTCACGATCCACAAATCAACTGTTTATAAAGTAGTATGGTTTATATGTTTTGTCTCATAGATGGCGCTCCAGTTTGGTCATGTGTTTGAGGTAGTAATAATGGTTATGTGTTTGTAAGCTAGCTGTTTATATAACTTTAAATTTTTTTTTTTTTTTTTAGCTTTTATTAGCAAATTACTACCTTAAACACATAACCATACCTTAAACACATACCCAAACTGATGACCGCCATCTATGAGACAAAACATACAATCCACATTATATTATAAAAATTTGATTTGTGTATCGTGAGCCAGAACATACAGTCTCCTCATTTAAATGAAAATCTCTTTAATTAAATATAATATTTAAAAAATCATTATAATATCCGAATGTTGTGTCTACCTTTATATTGACGGAGTTATTCCTTCTACCAAACTCTGTGCTCCTTTTATGTTGCGGAGAGAGTAATACTTAAACTCCCAAATAATTAAATTATTAAATAACAGAGTTCATAAAAAAATAATAATCAGTTTTATTACTTTCCATTTACCAAACGAAATATTATACTCCTTTTTCTATAATTGAACGCGCCGCAGAAGAGCATTTTCCATCAAAGTCTCTTTTTTTTTTTTTTTTAACACTAAATTTTAACTACTTGCAATGTGTTGTTGTTGTTGTTTTATATTTTTTTCTTGATTTAATAATTCAGTTTTTACTATTAACATTTTCATAATTTCGTAGCAGCTTCCAAAGAATCCTCACGCTCTGTATCTGCATCGTTGGCATCCTCCAATTTGACAAAAGTTTCATTAAGTTGTTGCTGCTGCTCCGTTTGCTCCTTTTGCTCCTCATCTTCCTTGACAAAAGTTTCCTTTAACGCATGCGCCACCTCATCTAATTCTTTGACGAAAGTTTGATTTAATTCGGCAACGGCGGTACGATTATTTTCCTTTTGCGCTTTTTCTGTCGCTGTTGTTGTATCTTTTTGTTTCGGCACCAGACGCACATTAACATCCACTTTCACTGGCGGTCGTGGACGTAGTTTATGACAACTTGTTACCGGACGACAATGACTTTTATGCAGCAATGCTTCGAAATAATGTTTTGGCTTTAGAGTTGCAGTCAATGCGGCAGCGTTTACCCTTGCAACTTTTTGTTGTTGCCGTTGTTGTTGTCGAAGTAGTTGCAAGATTCATTTCATTTGTTACATCAGTTTGCGCTGTCAATAGCTCAGCTTGACATGTGCTCTGATTAAAATGGCATAAAGGCGCTTTTGTTTTCGAAGTTGTTGGCAGCTCATCCGTGAGTGTTTGATTTAAAACGAGATGCTGTTGCATCCATGGCAACGGATCTGTTTTACATAATACGGAATGATCTTTGGATTCTAAGTTGTGCGTATGCGTGTGACACACCGAATTGTATCTGGTTTCACTTTTATCTCGTTTTCTTCTTAATAAATCCTGGCACTTTTGGTGCATTTGAGTGCTACTATGACTGTTGCTGCTGTTGCTGGTCGTGGTGGTGTTGTGACTAGAGTGTGTGGCTTGTTGTTGTGGCTGCACTTTAAACTGTGAACTGCTGTGTTGTTGTTGTTGTTGTTGTTTTTCTGGTTGTTGTTTGCATGAAATGTTGGTGCGTATCTAATGTGAATTCGTGTACACCGTGACAATGTAGCTCAGCAACATTTGTATAACTTTGAGTTGTTGTTGTTGTATGGTATGGTTTATGTTTATGTGGCGCATATTTTTTTTATATAATAATCTTCTGAAGTTGTGTTTGCATTTGGAACTTTACAACAACATTCACAGTTTGCTGTTTGTCCGGGATTACTAAAACTGCGACGATTACGTTGATATAAATGTTCATAATGACTTAGCATGCGTTGCTCGCAAGCACATTTTCGGTTGCATTCCGGTAATTTCTTTTTTGTTTCAGCAGCATCATCTGCTGCTGCTGCAGGTCTATTTACTAACTTTTCCTTATCTTCTAATTTTTTATAATTACTTAATTCCGGCAGTGGCGGAATTTTTGCTAATTCCAATTCTAAACGCTCATTACTTTTTATAATATTCTTAAGTATCTCATCACCGCTATCAATGGAGATATCCACTGATTTTGGTTCTATAATATCTTTAGAGGCTAAAGTATCTTTGGAGGCTTAAAGTATCTTTAGTTGGCGAAATGCACACGTTTGCATTTTCTTTTGCTTCGTTTAAAGTCGAAGTTGTTGTTACTGTTGCTGGGGAAATAGTTGCTTCCATTGTTGCTGTTGTTGTTGTTATAGTCTCGGGTTCTTTTAATATTTCCAGCTTTTCGGGCAGGAAGGTTACTTTTTTTTTTTTGTTTATATGATTTTTTTTTTTGTTTCACAATCGGCAGCACAAAAGAACAATTTTGAAGAATTACAGCTGGTTAATCCATATATTTTCTGATTTGGCATTCAGATTTTGCTTTTTGTTTTATTTGTTGTGTTTTGTATTAGTTTTGGGGTTTTTTGTTTTTATTGTATTTTGCGTGTTTTTTTAATTTTTTTTTTTGGTTTATAGAACTCAAAATGGTGCCGAATTTAAATTAAAAGTTTTTTTTTATATAGATTTGCATTTTATTTGTTTTTTTTTTTTTGGGTGTTGCGCGCATTGATTTCGTTTTGTGTTGTTTCACATTTTATAAGCATTTAGCTTTCGTTTTTTATGTTGTTCGTGCTTAAGTTCGTTTCGAGTATTGTTTTGATTGCTTAAAATAATAAAGAACCATAAAGTAAAGCTTAAAGCTCTTTTAAAAAAGAAGCTGTATTAAGTTATCGATATTATTTCATCCCTATATATATCGATACTTTATTAATATCGATACTATTGCGAAATTAATACTGAAAGTTTGTTTACTAATTTTTACAACAGGACGGTGATGTGATCTATAATCTTATCTTCCTTCTACTTTCTTAGATGTTTATAATTTATATTTACCATGGAGTCCTTAATCTGATACCACGTGGTGGTCAGGTGGCCTAACCCCCTTAGTTGTTTGGAAATTGGTTTTTTGTTTGTTTGTTTGGGGTGGGGCGATCGTTACTGGTCGTGCTGACCAGTGGTGTGGCCTCTCGGGGAGCATCGTAGTGGCTGTGGTTTAACGCCCATATGCGGGTAAAGTTTATTCGTAAATTCGGGGTGGGTTTGTTCATTAAAACCGGGTAATGTGACCCAGAAATCAGCAGAGGTGTTAGATAGGCCTCGCTCCCCACCAAGGAATGAAGTTTACGCCCAAAATTACGTAAACTTTGAATTTGGTACCTGTAGTTTGCAATCTCTATAGGGGCGTTGATTAACGCTTACCAATTCTGTGCTCCGTGGCAATTCTGGGCACCGTGCGATTGAGTCTTGACGACAGGATCTCACGTAAAACTCCTTCGGATTCTGTGGATCGGAAATCTTAGCAGATCCATGTTTCATGCTTATGTAGACAGCTCTATCAGGCGAACGACTTGCTCAAAGGACTTAATACGACGTATATGTAACTCAATTAAATTTTACATTTGCTTAATAGCTTCATTTTATTCAAACCAGCCATAAAGTTTCTTGGGATACTCAGAATTTTTATAATTTTTTAAATTATATATTTTTTTCGAAAACTTTGCTTTATGGTTCTTTCAGGACTTAAGACTTATTTTGTAAACAAAAAAAAAATAATAATTTCTTTAATATTTACTTGTGCTTGAGCGTTGTATCCTCGAGTTTATTTGTCAAAGTTTTACATTCGCCCGTTAGTTTATCCATGAGTTGCTTTTGATTATTTATCATGTCTTCAAGATCATTAACCGTTTCCACTACAAAATAGTAGACAGATAATTAGCAAATAGTTTATTAATTAAAAGTGATTATCATTATTATTGATTGGATAAATTATTTAAATAAAATTTAATTATTTTATTTTTGTGTTTTTTTTTATTTTTTGGCGTAGTTAAGACGAAGCTACAGCAACTCAACTCATGGATAAACTATTGAATAGCACAACATTTTTTTTTTTTATTTAGCAAAAGTTTTTATTTAATTTTTTTTTTTTTTTATAATTTAAATTTTGTTTGACAAATTTAGACAAACGCGTACACACACATAAACGAAATCAATAGCTTACCCAGAGTATAGCTGAGCAGAGTTTTGTGATATAAAATGGTGCATTCGAAAAAAGGCTTTAAAAAAATGTGTGTATTGAGATGCATAAAATTTGTATTAGATACTTTGTGTTAATTGTTGTTAGTTGTTAGATGGTGTAGAGTATCAAAAATTATTTCAATTAAAAATAAAAGTGAGCAGAACTAACTAATTTGTGTGGTGGAATTGGAAATAAATAGAAAAGAAAAAAGTATATTGTATACGACTTACCATGTTTCTCCTGCAATTCAGAGATACGTTTATCTAGATCTTTTTTGGTTGGACGTATTTCGTTCTTCATTTCACCATAAGCAAGCTGTGGAATGGAAGAAATACATTTTAAAAACAAAAAATTATTAAAATAATTAAAAACTAATAATTAAAAATAATTTTATCACCATATCTCCAAAATCGAAATGAATGTGAGCTACGTTTTTGAAATTAGTATTATTTTTATGAGTATCCGTAATTATTTTTTTTTTTAAATTTTTTTTTAATTTTTTAAAAAATTTTTTTTTTTTTTTTATAATTTTGTAAAAATTTCTTATTATCTCTGTTTCGGTCGGACCGATTTTGTCCAACAGTAGCTTAAATTAAAGATAAATGTGTCTACTACAATTTTTTTACATAGTATTTAGATCGACTCTGTAGTATGGATAATATTAACTAAATTATATAAAAGAAAAAAATTTTTTTTTTTTAAATTGATATTGAAAAATTACATAGCACCCTGCAAAATGTAGCAAAGATAAGTCTATATAAACATTTTTGGATTAATTTCTTGTCAACAAAAAAAAATTAATAATATAACACATTTAAGTCGATAGCTTCCGAATTACTTATCCGAACGCAAAACAATATGTTATAACAAAAAATTGTAGAAGAATCAATTAAATTTAATTTTCAAGACTGTTCAGACAAATCGGTTCGGTATAACACGAGATATAGTCAAAATCGTTGGAGCCAAAAAAAAAAATAATATAACGAAAATATTGGAGTAAAATTTTTGTGTTTGATAGGTCAAAATGCATAGCAAATAAAAACTGATTTCCTTGAAAAACTTACCTCCTTCTCAAGATTTGCAATTTCATCATTAAGCCGCAAAACTTCACGTTTCGAATGCAACAAATCCGCATCACCACGATCCAAACGCTGACGCAATGAATTAATTTCCGCATTGAGACGCGCTGCTTCTGTCTTAGAATCTCGATTGGCACGATCCAATTGTAAGCGCAACGCAGTTATCTCCTGTTCCAATGATTGTTTCTCTGCATTAGCCTGTGCCATATCCGCAAGGAAAGTGCTACGATTCGAACGTAATTCCATTTTAAGTTCATCAATTTGTGAATTACGATTTGCTAGATCACGTTTTAAATCGGTCTCATAACGTTTTTGACGTTCCAAATCTAATTGCAGCTTTGCAACCTGTTCCCATTGATTGCTCAAATCACCACCCAACTGATCGACTTGTACATTATAGCGTCTTTCGGCATTTGCACGTTCCTCGGATAAGCGACGCGCCATCTCATGTTGTAATTCGCGTACACGTTCATGCTGTCGATCGAGTTCATCCTTTAAATGTTTAACATCCAATTCCGCTTGGGAGCGTTCCATTTGTACCAGATCGTTGATGTAACGCTTTGAGGCGGAATTATTATATTGTTCCGATTTGGCCTCATCCAACAATTTCTGCATGTGACGCACACTCTCCTCCAATGCGGATTTGTCACGTTGCAACAATTCGATTTGCTTGCGGTGTGCATCACAATTGACGCTGCCGAATGGTACCACAGCAGTCAGTGGATCAGTGTGTGAAAGTTTTCTTTTTAGATCTTCATTTTCAGTTTTCAAACGCTTCAAATCGATATTTGCCTGCATTAATTCAGCCTCCAATTCGCTAATGCGTGCCTCATAGACTATATTTGGTGCATTCGAACCGAAACGTGGCGAGAGCGTAGACTTTGTAACATCCTTCTTGCGTGGTGTGCTTGGTGTCTTGCGTCCGGATGCATAAATATGCTCATCACTATCCGATGATGGGCTTGTGGTGTTCATAAGATGCTTGTCGCCGCCAGTTCCAGCGCCTTTGACACCGCCAAGGTTAGCCAATTCGCTGCGTGCATTCTCTGTGAGTTGCTCATTTTCATTGATGACATCCTTAACCTTACCCAGCAGATTGGTTAATTCATTGCGACAATATTTCGATTCCTTTTCCAATTGTTCAATGTAATCTTCTTGTTTTTCTATAAAACTGAAGATCTCCACTGGCGCCTGTACGCTATCCGTCGCAATTTGTGGCCGACTGGCAGCCAAATAATCAATATGTGACGTTTGTGGCATCGCAGCTGCTGCAGCAGCAGTTGGTAGAGTAGTTTGATATAATGCTGGCGTTGTTAGATTCTCCTTGGATGACGAGAAACCACCATAGGTTTTCTTGGGACGATATACACCCATACGTGCCTTCTGACTAGGCGAGAGATATTTGGAAATATCGGAAAGTACCGGACGATCAATGACCTTTTGAAGAGAGAAAAATAAATCAATAATTTCAACATAATCGCTGTCTACAAATAGTATTATTATACGCACCGACAAATTATCCGAGAAATTATCGCCTGAGTCCTCTGCTCCTGCTCCATAATTGCTGCGCATATACGAACAAGCACCTTTGGGTGTGGCATACGAATTATCGGCAAGCATCACCTTTAGACGTCCGACCGCCTCATTGTATGCGTAGTTTGTGTAATCCATACCTTTGCTCTTCTTGCTGATGCCCTTCGAGGACTTCATCGAGAAGTTTCTAAATTATTTGTTATTTTTTAAAGAAATAATTTTTTTTTAATTTTTTAATACTTTAGTTTATCACATTTTGTTGTTTAGTATTTTTTTTTTTAATCTTTTAAGCTCATTGAACTTTACTGCATTACGTTTGCACCACTGCATTGTGTGCATTACGTATTGCAACTGAAACTGTTTTTGGGGGTTGCATAAGAAAATTACCGTTTTTCGGAAGGATTACATTTGTTATCCTTTTCGTGTTACCTTGACAACAGGTTGACCAAAATAGAAAACAAGTTGAAATGTTGCCAGTTTTGAAGCGTTTCGCTTGAATAATTTATGGTATATTTTTATTTTTTTTTTTTTAATTTTTTTTTTGGGGTGGTTGGTTGTACAAACCTTTAAAGTGGTGTCTGGGCTAAAGAGCTACAAGATGAACTGGTTTTAACAAAATCGATCAACAATTGGTCACGGCTAAATGTAGGTATATATTTTTTATTTACTTATTATTTTTTTCTTTTTTTCTAGAAATGTCTTAGTATAATCTATAAATTGTCCCCGATTTAGAGGTGTCTTAAACAAAACAGAATCTCGTAAATATGTTACCCCACGTAAATGCACCAGATGAACAGAAAATGGTACGGATACTTAGCGAAGCATGGTCTTTAATCGAACTCTTTAAATTCTGATATTATGAGCATTGGGTATCTCGTTGGACCATCCTACACAGAATGATTGTCAGAATCGATTTCGCATTTCGTACACCGATATCCTTAAAGAGTACACGCTTCCGACAGTAGGTTTTTATTTGTAGTCTCCATCCATCTTTCAGTGTTTTTATTTTGGACCATCCAATGGTATTGATTGTCAAAATGAGTACAGTTGGTTCAGATAAAGGGTTTCGACAGAGTTCACGTGTACTCTTTTCCTCCATCTATCAGTATTCTTTATTCTAAGGCTTTAAGCTTCAATGGTAACAGATCTTAAAGTGTTTTCAAAGCTTTCGTAGGATATGTACAGTTCTGAACGGTTGTTTTTAGTTATCGATTTCGTGTAAAAAAATTTTGGTGTACGTTTTCATAATGGTCGACGAAAATCTTTACAAGATAAACTCAATATCTCTCTTGGATCTTTATGTACCATAATGTTAAGTCCTATTCCTTAGTTACAATTCATCATTGTGTTGCTATGTCTCGGCTATACCTAAAATTTGTTTATATCCTATGTAAATTTATCCAGCTGAGCTCGTGGGTTGCTCAAGAAGTATTTTAACCATATTTGTCACAAATGGTCCCATCTCAACCATGGGTCCTTTTCTAATCATGGGTGGTTAGAAGTTTTTTTTACCATAAATGATATATGAATCCCTTCAAAAAAAAAAAAACTGTAAAATGTGTATGGGCGTTGTGCTTAAAAATGGGCGTGGTGCCTCGGTTTCAACACTTTAACTGCTTAGGGCTGAGAAAAGGTTAAGTTCCGACTTTCAGTTCAATATCTTTAAAACTGAGCGAATGAAACGTGTAACTACAGACAGACGGACAGACGGACAGACAGACGAACATGGCTAGATTGACTCGTCTCGTCGAGCTGAGTGTGATGGGTATAAAAGAGCACCTACAAACATTCACTTTTGCACTTTAAAGGAGAAAAACGCTTATATAAAAGAAGGACCCAAATTAATACTCCCTTATAAAAAAAAATGCGAGCTTCAAATGATTTAGTCATATCCGTCTGTCTGACTGTCCATCTTCTTGCGATGCGCTTTACATACAGAAAGTTTTAAGTTTTAAAGTTATTCATTTTAATTTAAAAATTTAAGCTTTTTTTTGTCCTAAGTAGTTTGTATGTCAGAACATAGGATGTCACGCCTATTTTCAGACAGAGCCCCTGTTTTTGAATTTTGTTTGATAACTAAGTTATCTACTTTTGAATGCATTCTCTCCAAATTTTAATAAAAATACTTGAAATGTTTCTAGGTAAATAGTAAGGATCAGATCACTATAACATATAGCCCCCATCATACTCACCATCTACTATCAAGTATTTTTTTTAAGAAAATTTCTATTGTTACATATGTACGTTTTCTATGCTTCTTCCCTATTAACTTCAACTTGGGTTGTAACAGACCATTTATCCCCACCCTTCCCTTCTGAGGAACATACACAAACTATTCAAAGTTACGTGTCGGATATTTTTTGAGTTAGTCTCTGTTGCAAAGTCGATCATAGTGTATCTCTATGTTCGTCTGTCTGCTTTACCGTCTATCCTTAACCAGTTTTTTCGACAGTTTTTGTATCAATTACAAAAAGTTAGTAACTTAGTTTTTAGTATTTTTTTTTTTTTTCAAAAACAATTTTTTTTGTTGGAATTATTATTTTTAATTTTTGTTTTTTTTTTAACTCATAATTTACCTTCCACGACAACGTTTACTTCTCGCTGCGCTGCTTATGCTGTAAACGCTTTCACGATCTGATTGTCCTTGCGTATTTCCACGCGTAAAACGTTTTAAATTTTCACTTGTTAATAACGACGAAGTGGACGGAGCTGCTGCTGCTGCTGCAGGACAATAAGATGTTGACTGCAAGCGTGGACTTTTCAAATTGCACAAAGTAGGATCAGCACCAAACTTGAGAAAATTTTCAGTTTTCATTTTACAAAGAACGAACAAAATCAAGAAAAAATATCAAATAAACTCGAAACTTTTTACAAACTTTGCAAAAAGAGTTTGACATGCAAATAGCAAAAACGGAAACAATTAAAAAACAACTGAAACTGACGGTTAAAAACTTCTTTACGATGAAGTTCCTTTGTTGTTGTTGTTATTTGTTTGTGGTTCTTAAACTTTCTTTGAAATTCACTACACTTGAGTTGCCTTTGTTCGTTGATTTTCCTAATTGATTTTGAAATATGCAAACCGCAAGGCGTAACCGTACTTTTCACGCGTTTTTCCGTTTCCGTTTACGTTTAAACGTTTCCTTTTCTTTTTCGTTTGGTTTTTCGCGTACAACAATCAAGTTAAGACAACGTCGAACTAAAAGCACAACAATTGCGTTGCAACGTTTTTATAGACTCGGATTCGGATGTGGTCTAGCGTCGACATCGGTAGTCAACACCAATTCAAAATATTCACGGTTTGGGGAAAGTAGTTTACTACGATTTTAATGTCTTTCGTGCCATGTTGTGCCACATGTAAAGCATTCCGTAGCATATTAAAATTTTTTGCCTTTCGAGCATAAAACAGTGCCGTAGAGTTTAAGGATTTTAGCGAGGAATAACTTCTGCGTACTTAGGTACGCCACTGCCTAAAGGACTTCCAACCACATTCATTCACTTGATTGCCTTCCTTGTTTTGTTTGATCAATGATTTTAATGTATTCTTCTTCGACTTTTGTCGTTGCTGTTGTCATCGTCGTATGCCAATATTTACCAAATAACTTCATACGAAACGCACTACATTTACTACTCCCTAAATATCCTTATTCGACTTTTTTTCCTAACATTTTTTGTGCTAAATACACTTTTTGTGTGTGTGTGTGTAGTTATCTTTAGTCACGCTGTTTTCTTGCTCACTCAATTCGTCCGTCTGTCCGTTATTGTCTTTGAATTTGGGTAACGAACTTTGCCGAACTAAAAAATCGAGGCCAAAAACGTTTATCTTTATTTTATGAATTTATATTTTTACTTAGTTTTATTTATATAAATGAAATTTTCGCCCATTTTTGTTGCCATTGACAATTGTCAAAAGGTAAAATCAGTTATTTTCACATTTTTCTATTCATTTTCTTTTAGTGTTTTTGTTGTACTTTGTCCTTTGTTTAACTTTCAAGTTCTTGTTTGAATGTATTTCTAGGTGGAATGAGTAAAATCAAGTGTTAATGGCTTTGAAATTTACACTTAATACAAATAAAATGAAAACTCATAAAATAAATTCGAAGCGTTTGTTCTTTTAGGTAATATTTGAATAAATAATCTTTACCTTGACTTGTTTGACTGGACCTTTTTCACCCCAAAGACTTATTTAAAGGGGATCGCCCCCCCCGCAAAACGGATAATTAAGTAAAATAAAATTTTTATTTTAAAAAAATCTAAATAAATAAAAAAAAAAAAAGGCGAAATTTTGGGAAGGGATGAATGAATAGACATTAATTAAATAGGGCATTTTTTGGGATTTCCAAAATTTGAACCTGGGATCCATTGGTGGATCCAAAATATTAGATTTTTTGGCCAGTTTATTTCTTTTAGATTACAGTTTAGCACTAAGACGTGATTTGAAAATTTGTTGACCCGGGTCCTAATAGGAGCCTTGAAACCAGAAAAGCCATATCTTTGATATGAGCGTATCTAGAAAGTTGATATTGGACACATTTAAAAAAAATGGTTAATAACATGTTTACGTCTTCAAAGCGTTTCCTATAATCTACAGACTTGATATAAAGATCTTTTTTGGGTTCAATGTTTAGCTTGGCGACTATGTTAATTTATCATACTCTGGGTGGACAGTTGTTTTGCCATTTTAAATTTTTTGATATTTGAAATTTAGGCACGATGGTTCTCAGTATAAGCACAAACGTGCTTGATTTCGTATGTTGCGAGATCTAGATTACAGGTGAGTTCTACATTTAAATTTTAAACAGTGTTTTCTCTCTATGTATATCTTTAACCCACTTCCCTCTACCACACCAACCATCACATGTATTTCATAAACAGTTCCATAGACGACGCCTTTATTCTCAACATTGGAAAATTGATATAGATACAAACTCTTTCTTTAGTGAAGATCAAGTCCTTCATATCTCTAACCTGAATACGGACGTCAAACCGTTGTAAAAAAGGGCTAGCCCAAGCACGGTTCTATCAAAAGAAAGGTTCATGGACACCAGAAAACCAGTGCTTACAAATTGAAGACTCTGTCTACCAATTGGAAGTTTCAAACAACTACGGGAGTCAATCTAAATTTTATTTTCCGGTCATCATTTTACTCTTTTTAAAGCAATCGATGTAAAGGTTGCCACGGTGATCGCAAAAAAAAAAATCCATAGCAATCCTTGATTTTTTTTTTTTTTTTTTTTTTTTGGTCAAAGTGGCCAAAGAAATCTGATATTCCAAATTTTTCTTGTGACTTTTTCTTAATTCACAATCGTTCTCGCCATGTCCTCCATCTATCATTCAATGGATCTCTTAGTATCTCAAAAACTAAAGAAAGAAAGTTCTTACTAAAATTAGAGCCGATACATATTTATTTTCTAAAAATTTGGCATTTCATTACTCTTACTACTAGTGTACATATTTCAATATTCAATTTTGTATTCAATAAAAACCTTTTTTTATTGATTAACAATTGTGTTGGCGAAAAATAACTTTCGGTGATTTTTTTCACAGTGATTTAAAAATCACCATATCGCACTGTGACTGAAAGTAGTGACTTGCGATATTCTTGTTCCTCAGTGAACATGTTTAGTTATCGGTGATTTTGCGTATCGCACTTTAAAAACAGTGAAACTGTTCAGTAATCGCTGATTACTTTTTTGGAAACTGCGATTTTATCACTGTGTTTGCAATCACGGCGATTTTAGAGTCGCAGTCGCGATTCACACTGCGACTCAAAAATCACTCTTTTTGCCCAACAGCTATGTGGACAACATTATTCCATCAATTGATTGGTTTTTCGAGAATATTTTATGGTTTCATATGTTAAGTTTAATAAGAACCATGAAAAAATATTCAGCCAGCATTTCCACAGCAATTTTTAAAGATTTCTTTTCGATGACATATGTACATAACATTTTTCATATAATTCAAGCTTTAATTGTGTATAACTAAATTATTTTAAATTATTTTCTTAAGTGGCAATTGCACGTTTTGCTTTAAGTATCGTTTTGACATTTCAGTTGAAGCAGGTTGTCAAATGGTGAACAGTTTTTTATTTTCAGCTACCGTTTTGACATGTGTTTTTGTTGAAAATTTTTCAGAAGGTAACAATTGTTTTATGTGTTTTTTTTTGAAGAACGTTTAAAGCACTTAACAAAAAATATTGTCGTTAGTTTTATGAGATCAACTAAGTTGAATTTTAGAAAATATTTTATCTAAAGGAACTAAATGAGCAGTATTCTTTAGAACTATCTTTTTTAAAAATAAAATGTATCTTTCAATCTTTAAAAATTTTATATAACAACTCCAAAAAAACATTACATTTATGACGGTTTTTATCTTACAAAAATATCTTAAGCTACCATTTATGCAAAAAAAAAAAAATATCTTAAATGTCTTGTAAAAATTTTTACCAAAACCGATTGATCTGAACAACATGTTTACACCAAATACCACTAAAGCAAAAAAAACAGGAGATATGTGTACTTATAAAACAAAAAAATCGATGAAAAACGATTACCTATGTATAACAAAAGCAGCAACAATAATAAAGAAAATCATATAGAAATTCATAAAAAACTAAAAGGAAAAAAAAATAATAATAAATATCTCGTTCACTTATGCACACCGAGCGCAAACTGTTCCAGCCTCCATAATCAATCAATGCAATCTCTGTTATCATGAATAATTTCCTAGAGGGCATTTTGTGCTACTACATTGCTGCCATCATTGCGATTGCACCCTACAACTCTTCCACTCCTCGTAAACGTTGTCACTGTTGTCTGCGCTGCGCTCTACTTGAAAGCCGCACGCAATGCGCAGCTATGCAGCTAAACGCTTTACAACAATTTATTCCCCCGATCGAGCTTCTCTAGCCATAGTATGAACCCTAAGAAGAGGAAGAAGCAGAAGAAGAAGAAGCTGAGAATAAGCAAAAGAGCGGCTGGAGCCCTTCAACTATTTTGCTTCACGCTTGCGCTTCATCATTATCAGCTTCATGCGATTTAATTACCCACATGCCGCAGTTGAAGAAGCTTTAAATGATGTTGATGAAGACGATGAAGAAGAAGAAGAAGACGAAGACGATATGAAACAATAACAACAACAAACACAATACGAGAAATATTTAAAAAATTATCCCTCTGAGATAAACGCATAATTCGTATGTCTAGAGGTCTGCAAGAGTTGATTGAAAGCTTTGTAAAAACAGTTAAACAAGCGTACACATCAGTGATGGGCACACACTTACTCTTACTTGAAGCTTACACTTATTTGAAGCAGCAGAGGAAAAAGTGAGGTAAAAGACTAGTCTGAGAAGCTTTCATAGCCGGTGAGTATTTTATAACCATGTGCAGCATACTACCGGAAAAGGTGCTCTATAGTCTTTCTTACTCTTAACTGTTTCTGATTGTGGAGAGTACCAGATATGTCAATTTTTGATTTTCTCTAAAAAAATGGGTTCATTAGCAGTGTCTTTCTTGAATAGAGTTGCAATGGGTTTATGTAAATTCACCTCTTATAATATTAGGTAAGGTGGGGTGAAGTGAGCCATTGAAGAGTTCGCCTTTAAATGAATTTAATCGCTACATTTACATATGTGGTGAAGTGGGGTGCAGTAAGCCATTTACAGATTTGAAAAATTTTGGCCTGAAAGAATTAAGTCTTCATATTTTTCACTACGTCTAATATGGGGTGAAGTGAGCCACTAAGAGAAACTTTCCTTGAGTTCATTTACGCTTAATAATGATAGCGTTGCCTACAAGCAGATATGGGTGGGTGAAATGAGCCACTTAATAAATTCAAGAACTAGACCCTTGATAGGATCGAGGAAAATAGCTGCATCTCTAAATCTAGAACCGATAGGAAGTTACGTTCGTCATTAAAATAGTAGTCAGATCACATATTATAAGTTTGATTCCAGAAACTTTTAAATCAGTCTTTATATGTATGCTTGTTGCTTTGTTTCTCACAAATAAAAAAAAAAAAACAACAACAACAAAAATACATCTTGACCACATTTCACACACATGTAACCAATTGCAATTAATGCGTGCGAATGAGCAAGCTATAAATGAGTTAAAAAGAGAAAGAGCGTAAGCACAAGAGTAGAGCAGAGCAGAGCAAGAATCCAAAGAGTTACCCTCATATAAGTTTTGTACTACATGGCCTCGCTGGCCGCTGCTGTGTTGCTGTTTTACTGTGTTATCGATCGTGGTCAATGCTTTTCGTGTTGTTGTTGTTGTTGTTGCTGTTCACATCGTCATCGCAAAAGCGAAGAAGCCCTCGGGGCGCTCTCAGCAATTTTCATTGCTGCTGATCTTCTTCTTCTTCTTCTTGTTTTATTTTAACTTTAGCTACTTCGGCGGTGATCGTTGTCGCATTTAGTGCTGCTGCTGATGTTGTTGTTGTTGTTGCTCTGATTCGTTGTCAGCATGTTGTTGCTGTTGTTGTAATTGTTGCTGCCGTTTGGTCAGCAACATTGACGCCGCTATTTACAACAGCAACATGCAGAAACTCAATTGCACTGCACTCTCCTCACTCTCTCTCTCTCTCTCTCTCCTTTTTCTTTCCTTAATCCTATAAAACTTGCTTAGTGCACATTCCTGCGCTCGTGTATGCGGGGTATTCGGATTTTATGCTTCGTTTTTGTATTGACGTTCATTCACGAAGCATTTTAGTTGTTGTTGTTTTGTTGTTTTTGGCTCTATCGATTGCGCCTCATAAATGTTGTAATAACACAAAAACAACAACAACAACATGAAAAGAGCATGACCAACAGACGTCAGTCAAGTGAGACAGACAGACAGACAGACGTTCAGTCAGTCCATAAGGTGAGGCATGCATGCATGCTAATGGAAGAATGAGAGAGACAAAGACACACGGGCGGACAGACAGACGTAAGAAAACATGTTTATGAAAAGAAAGAAATTCCATTGCAAACAAAAAACAAGCAACAAAAAAAAAAAAAACAGAAAGAAAACAAGCGGCAGGCAGCATTATGTCGCATAAGCGGAGCGTGCGGACCTGCGGTTTACTTGTAATCCAGCTCAATACGCACACAAACACACACACACAAATACAAAGCCTTGTCATGTTCAGTAATCGCTCATTCACTCATTGAGACACGTTTTAAGCAAGACTCTCTCTCTTTTTTGTTTTTCTTATAAAAAAACTCTCTTTGAGCTGCTGAGTCATAAATGATTTGTATCTGTAGCTGCTCTATAGCCTTTTTTTGTATCTTGTATCTTGTTTTCACAGTTCGTATGTATTTGTATGTCAGTTTTGCCTAAAGGCATATTTAGTTATGCTATGGTGGAATTTTTTAAATGTCGCCTTGTATTGCTGCAGCATCTGAAAAGTAACAACAACAACAAAAAAAACCAATTGAACAAGTTGTAGCTAGAATAAAAATCAAATTAGATTCTTGTGCAAGGTTAGTGTGTTTGTATGTATGTATGTATGTACAAAATGTATCTATGTGTGGGAGCGTTTGTTCGTTAAGGCCAAAGAATGTTGTTGAAGTGCTCTTAAATTTATAATAAAAAAAAAAAAATATTTAATTTGAAATTAATACTATTATGTACAGATAAAGTACAGCAGATATTGCTACTTACGATATCTAACAAAATTATTTAAAGTCAAAATGTAAGCCAACTTTGTCCTCTTAATGACATCTTCGCTGATTTTATCGATTCGAAAAGAAGAAACTATTTTGAATTTGATTAAAAGTGGTGTAATACTTTAGAAGAAAAAATAAACCCTTAAATTCTTAAGGAACTCATCCGTAAATTTACTGCTATATACCATTTCTTAAAACAAAAACCTTGTAGGACTTTCATTTGACGTACAAAGTCATTAAATTAGCAAATCAGACGAATTATGCGATAAGTGCCTTAAAGGCACTATTAAGTATTAGAAAGTTAAATGATGAATTATGGATAATAAAATGAATAAAATGAAATAAAATGAATTATTAATAATATGGCGAATGCATACTACAGATTGGTTGCCCTTTGGAACACATGCTGAGTAACGGGTAACGTCAAACGAAAGTTTTCGGTTAAAAGGCATTTCCATTTCGTCTAAGGCATCTCCATTCGTATTAAAATAGAGAATCCCTTTTTTTAATATTAATTGCAGATGAAAATGCGTTGAAAAATGCTGGTTCATTTAGACGTTGCCATATACCACGAATCTAGGACCTTATCGTATAATAGTTCGGAAAAAAAATATAAAAAAATTTCAAGTTTGTGTTCTAAGTCTTTCGTTTTTTGCAATACAAATCAGCAGCTATTTTTTTCTAAGATGGCAATGCTCTGCCACACACAATTAGATATTCAACTTCAACTTAAGTAAAGAGAATTGTTTACTTTCTAATACACCACACCACACACTTCTCACTCGATTTGCTCTTTCAAAGTAACTGAGAGAACGTATCTGTGTGCAGCGTTGATCACTCAAGCCAAAAGAGCATTTAAAAAAACGGCAACAGTTGCTTTTCAATTTTGAGCGCAGTCTCAGATTGAGTTTACCTGTCGTCGTGTCGTGTCCGGTTGTTTTGATAGCGGCGCATGAAAAATCGTAGTCCTTGTCGTTGTCGTTGTTTACAGCAGCGTAAATACGGAAGCTGGAAGAAATTAACGCAGTGCGTGTTCAACGTCTACGTGCCCCCCTTCACTTCTTCTTCTGTGCCAAAACAACTCTCTGCTCATTGCGTGTGAAAACCAAAGCAAAATATCGTATTAAAAGAGTGTTTATGTGTATCGAAGAAAAAAAAAAAGGAAGAAAGAATAAAAGAATGTAAGAAAATAAAAAGCAAAGCAAATAAGCAACAAAAATAAAATTAAAAAGCAAAAAAAAAAAAAAATTGAGTGAAAAAAATTAAATTAAATAAAATCAAGTGTAATTGAGTGTTTTTTGTTTCAACAAAATCTAAAAGATTTAAAAAAAGTTAAAAGTGTGGCATGGAATAATATAATCAAATTTCATATTAAAGTAAGTGAATAGCAGAAACAAAAAAAATAAAAAAAGAACAAAAATTATTCTAATTGCATTTTTATGGTTTCTTTTATTAATTTTATATTTATGCAGCACTGCGACTGCGCAGCTAGCAGCAAGATAACGCAAACGCAAATACACACATACAAAAAAAAAGAGTTATTTCTACTGCATTGTACGAGTACATACATACACAGAAATATTTTGCATTTGTATTGAGTCAAATATTTTTATCGTCTTTTACTTTGGCTTATTTTCTTTTCATATAGTTTTTGTTGTTGTTGTTGTTTTCTTGGCATACCTTGGAATGTTATTGCTTTCTCATTCTTGCTTGTTAACTCTTATAACATCGCATACAGTGCTCGCTGGGCAATGTGAACATTTTGAATATTGATTTCAATATGAAATGTTTTTTAAGTTTAAAAGTTAACAACACAAAAATTTGCAAAAAAAAAAAAAAAAAGAATAATATAATAATTCTAAAAAATGTCCAAAAAATAATGGGAATTCTTGAATGAGACACACATACAGTGGTTCACAGCACTCTTTTTTAAGTTCCAACCGCTCTATCTTAGATAGATAGATATATAGACTTTTTAGATATATTTTTTTAGTTAACCAAGGAAGTTAAATTTGAAGTTATCCTTGGAAAACCAAAAATAGTGCCAAAATTTATTAGTTGTATCAGAATAGGCCCCTTATTCCAAGAGTATCGGCACTTGAGAAAATGTTATGCATCAGAAGATCAAAGTAAAAGCTTCGGCTCCAACGAAGTTTGTTTTGGTTCACATTTTACAAGCTTGCACTGTACATATCGCCACTCTCTTCTCTCTCCTCCTGCATTTAAGCTTTGATATTTTGTTTTATAATAAATTTGAATATTTTTTCTTTTTTTTTTCTATGTTGAATCATAAAATTATTATTAAAACATAAACTAAATATTTAATGCGCTAATAAAAAAGAAAAACACATTAAATATTTATCTCTTGATTATACACACACACACTTTACACTTTGTTTTATTGCATTTTATGCTACTTCTTCTTCTTCTTTCAAGTGAAATGCATTCAAATTCAACTTTTGTTCAATTTGTTTGCGGTTTTTGATTTCTTTTCAATTTTATTTTCCTTTCTGCTGCTTCGATTGGCGTTGAGCAAGTCACAAAGTTGTCACATTAAAATCACACCTTCATGAAAATATTTATTATTATTTTCGTTGTTGTTTTTGTTGCATATGTATGCATATCTCTCTCTCTCACTCTCTTTTAATTTGCATCCTCCCCCAACACTTCGAAATATAAATGTTGCTCAACATGTATCCAGTTTACTGCGCTGCCTGCTGCTGGTGCTGCTGCTTTGCTCCATTTGCATTAAATTGTTGTTGTTGTTGTTTTTGTTATTATATTTTTCTTCTTCTTTTACTTCTGCATCATAATCGTCATTTGCTTTCTTCTGCGTTTTTGCATGCAAAATAATATTTTTTTTTTACTTTGTTGTACAACAACAATGTATATCATTTTGCTCTGCTTTTTTTGTTGTTGTTGTTGTTTTTATATCATTTGTAACGAGCATTATTTTTTTTTTCTTTTCTTTATGGATCAACTTTTTTTATGTATAAAAATTTATGTCTTTACATACTCGTACCATAATCATTATTGTCCATTTTCACTCTCAATAGACCGGATATTTTTATTTTATACAATATTATAGCAATAAATTGATTAGTTTGCCACTTAAAATCAGATACTGTGATAATATTTAATGAGTTATGCTATTTTATTGGTAATATATATGGTAATTTAGATTATTGGTAAAAGTTGATATAATATCTTGAACGTATTGTATATAGATCCATTTGATATGTTTCTTATTTAAATAGAAAGTTATTTAAAGAGTGAATTTGGTTTTGAATTGTATTGAGTTTTGACTCAAATCTATTATCTATTTTTATTTGATGGATTAGTGGAATGAAGTGTTTGAATGGCCAGGTCCGAAGATCAGATTCTCTTATAGATACTGATGTAATCAGTTTGTTAGTATGGCTTTGTTGACCAAATTCTCCAATCGTATGAAGTATAAAAGCCCAGGGGCTGATAGGCTCTTCTGTACAAAAATATGTGTACATGGTCAAGGGAGTCTCTGTACTCATTGAGAGGATGGTTGCTATATTACAATGAGTATATCGGATGAAGCAAAGTTTTCACAAACCATTTGTGACCTGATGTAATAGGGCACTTAAAGTAGTATCCTTTTGGGCAAAGACTTCCGGTCTGGGAGTAAATTTAAATTATACATTGCGACGGAACTAGTTTAGACAGCTGTTCGCAAAAAGATACAAAATACTTCACGGAATTGAATCCACCAGAAGCTTGGGGAATGGTGTTCACTCGTTAAATTTGGTAATAATTCCAATTTTCTAGGACTTATCCTAGATCACAGAAGCTTCTTTTAAAACTGTAAAGAAAGAGTCATAGAAAAGCTTAGACAGCTCTTTGTAGGAATCTTATAGGGAGCAGGTGGGGCTTTTAAGTATGGTGGCCATCTCTCTCAAAAAATAAGATACAAATGATCCTAAGCAAGGTACGAAAGAAGCGTGGAGTTTAATGCATAAATCGGAGTCACATACGTAAAAATTAAATCTGGTCAAAGAGTTGGGATGCAGCACTAAAGTATTGCTGCCATTAGACTGACATGATGCAAAATATGGTGACGTTAACTGCATAGGACAGTCCATGACTTACTAAATCTCGGGTATCACGAACAGACGAACTTGTCCAGACAGGCAAGGACTTGGTTGTGATACCCTGTAGCAACTTGTAGGCTGCTTATAAAAGAAAAGACTCTACTTACGGCAAACAGGAATGGTCCAACTTAACAACTTGCTGCATTTCCAGGATCACCTGGCCTGCTTATAATCGTTAGAGGTGGGATCCTCAAAATGAGTAGAACAGATGTTTTCGGTCACTTTTAACAGTGACACTCATTCTTTAAGGCTTGGCGTCACTTATAATGATTTTTGTGGAAGCTGTGGCAATAGAAGATGAGGCAGAAATTATTGAAAATCTTCTCTTTTTAGCTCTGCTCTGAGTAGAAAAGATTTAAACATTTGGGAAGTTTTTCTTACTATATCTATCGGAAATAGTAACGATCGAAACCAAGAGCCTATCCAAATATGTTAAGGTGACAAAATGGTGGTAACCTACGGTCCTATGTCTCTGAGCTGCTTTTGAGATCATGGGAACATTGGGCTTTTTTTTTTCCCCAACCACCTTAACCTAAACAAATCAGTAATTCTCAGAGTTTTTTAAAAGTTTTAGGCAAAAGTCTTTGGATTAACTTAAAAAAATATAATTTTTTTAACTACAAAAGTTTAATAGTTAATGTATATTTTTTATACTGTTTCATATAAGTACCTTTTTTTTTAAGCTTTAGTCCATTATTATTTGTATTTTTTTTTTTTAATTAATTGTAATATTTCACCAAATGAAAGCTTATGAATGATTGCGAAAAATTTGTCTACATACATCCTACGTAATTATTAAAAACTATGATTAATCAACTCTAAAAAAAAAAAATGATAAACCACCTACAACAAATTTCAAAACAAAAAAAAAAAAAAATAGCTTTTTACTAATGCATTCCAATAAACATAAAAACTAAAGACTTAAGTAAAAAACTTGAATGCATTAAAACATTTCTCAGCTGCTGCTGCTGCTGTTGCTGCTTCCTTGAACAAATTCAATTATATGCTGCATAATTTGTGATTACACCCACTCAGATGTATACACACACACGCACACACACACACAATCATTAAGAAACGTCAAAAGTACTTAACGAATTTTCATGAAATTTGCCAACTTAATGTAAGCAACAAATTTTCATTTAGATGGAGTAAAAAAAAAAAACAAACACACAAAAAAAAAAAAAAAGACGTGAAAGGAACAAAAATTTAAAAATCAAATCAAATCCAAGGTAAATTGAAATAGAAGATGAAGGAAAAAAAATGTCAACTAACAACAACGAACGTTGCAAACTGAGATACTTTGTTGCAAACGTGCTCTGTGGCAATTCAACGTTCGATTGAACATTAGGCATGCTGCAACCGCAACAACAAAAACAGCAACAACAGCAAAGACGATGAAAAGAAGTTGCCAAGCGCTTTTCATAAGATTTTCTACATTTTTAATTTTTTTTTTTTTTGTAAAATGAAAAACAAAAAAAATTATATGGTGGAAGTGAAGATTTTGTCGAGAAACTATTTTCTACAATAATATTAAAAGTCGTCGCGTAACATTTATTGCAGTAGGACAGCAGCAATAGCCTCGAATGTTGCTGTTAACGACAAATTAAACGGAGACTTAGGTCGTTTTTAAGTGCTGTAACAATTTTTTATACGCTACCAAAATCGTCATACAATGATTTTATAGTCCTAACAACGACAAAAATTGGGGCGTCATAATTTTAAAATTTAAGTGTTGCAATAAAATATGAATGGTAAATGGTCAACAGTGCAAAAAATTATCAGCAGTTAAAGATAATATTCCCGCAATCGTGCTGAGATTTACTATTAAAAAAAAAAAAAAAAAATTTGTACAAAATATTTGTGTAACCCCAACCTAAGTCTAAAATCTACAAAGACCCTCTTCGCAAAAAAAAAAAAAAAAATAGAGAAATGTAAAAAAAAAAATATCCATGGAGACATAATTTCATCGATAATTTATTTTTTGGGATGGTATGGAATCATATAAGTATCTCTACTGCTACCTCTGCCAATTTTTAGGGAATCTTGTAGCTAATTCGTGAAAAATAGTTGAAATTTTCCAGGATGCATGGCCTCGAAACACTTCATGGTCAGCATTATCTGTAGGAACTCTCAGAAACGAGACTTCTGGGAGCAAAAATAAAGATTACAGAATTACGGAAGATTTCTATGCAGAAAAAAATACTCAACTCGAAGTTTTTTTTTTTTTCAGTTACTCTTGATTCGACAGGAAATATTTATCGCTTCCGAAAGCAGTTCAAACCCTACTTGCATTACATAGCACAATATTTCTCGGGATTTATAACTTAAATCAGAAACTGAAAAATCAGCAGAATATTTATAAATTTATAGAATTTTAAATAACTGACCCGATTCATAATCAGCGACTTCGATTAACGCATAGCGTAAGTTCCAAATGACTTTCACTAAATTTTTAAGACATTTTTCTTCATTAAATACGTCATTTTGAATTTTTAAAATTTGACCTCGTCATTAGCACACCCGAAAAGCCCCGAGAAGCGAGTTTCAAGTAAATTTAATAGATCGCTAGACCCATAATGCCCAATAGAGATGGCTCGGGCTTCATTTGATGTCAATTTCACCAATTTTAAGACAATTCTTTTGTAACGGGTTTTTTCAAAACTCTCCCATGAGTTCCAATCTTTTTTTTAATATACTATGTACAGGTTTTGTTTACACCCTATATGTAACAGGTAGAAAGAGGCATTTGCCAAAATGTCCGTCTGTCTGTTTATATGCCGTAATACACCGACTATCTCGAAACTAACTAAAAGTAACTAAAATCAAAATTTATTTAATCCTTACTTTAAGTGGTAGATTTACAAAACTACGCAAAATTTCTGGGTTTTCGGTTGAAACATTTTAGTCCATAATCCAAGTTTTTTTATTTTTTTTTTTAAATGATACACATTTTTATACCCTGTACCCAAAGGGTTAAGGGTATATTAAGTTTGTGCGAATGTATGTAACAGACAGAAGGAGGCAAGATAGACCCTATGGAAAGTATATATATTCTTGATCAGCATTGAAGGGGAGGGAAAAAAGTTTTGTTTGGTATGTCCGTCCGTCCGTCTGTCCGTCTGTCATGCTGTCGCCGTATGAAAACGATTATTTCGAGACTATAAAAGGTAGAGCTTTCAAAATTGAAACTTGCCCAGGCCGTCGTGTGCACTTACAAACGGTTTTTCTCTAGACCCATTTAAGGGGTTCCCCCTTTACCCCAAAATTTTGGGTTTTTGCATAAAAACGTTATTGTTTTTTATTCTAGGAAGTTTAAATCCAGCAAACCCAATTATGTTTATGATAGTCCCAATAAAATATCCCAATATGGATAGGACCAACAACATTTTAGGTAAACTCCCATACAAATTTACCCCAAAATTTTTGGTTTTTACATAAAAACGTCATTGTTTTTTATTCTAGAAAATTTAAATTTAGTATAAATTATGTCTATGATAGTCCCAATGAAATAGACCAATATGGGTAGGCCCAACAAAATTTTAGGTATAACCCCATTCAAAGATATACTGATTTCTTAAGTTTTTCTATGAAAATTAAATTCAATGATGTATGGTAGTCAAATAGAACCTAACTTAAGGTACATATAGATTGGGTACAGGTATCTTGCAGTCGAGCATACTCGACTTCAGCGTTCTTTCTTGTTATAACTCACCTCTGGAAGATCAAATAAATAAATCTGAAATTTATATTTTTTTTATTTTCAGAAATACCGAAAATATGAACAATATTTCGTCCCTTCTGCCATTTTTGTTAATTCCTTCCCCAATCCACCAATCCCAATAGTTCAGTTGTACCAAAAAAGTTTTATATTAAAACTTCGATCCTTTTTTAAATACTCCTCCGAAAAGCATTAAACTTCGATGCCAATAATACATACATATATTTTTTTAAACTGCTATTACTGCAATATTTTTTTATTTTATTTTATTTAGTTGCAATATTGGCAACATTTTCAAATAGCAAAAAAAAAAAAAAAACAGATTCATCTATTCAATACACAAATACTCACACACACACATACATACAGAACAGCCAATTGACATTAGAAAGAACATGTGAGAGAAAGAGATAGGTATATACATAAATAGAGCTTTTAGTAAAAGAACGGGGGTCGCGAATGATATTTTTTGCACAAGCTGCAGGAATGTTGTCGTTGCTAGATTGCAATGTTGCTGCTGCTGGTTAAAATGCTGCTGCTGCTGCTGTTGTTGTTGTTGTATTAGTATCTGCTGCCTTTATTATTACGCTGACATAGTTGATTTTATAGCAAAAAAAAAAAAAAAAAAAAAGGTTTAACTTGCAATAACGAACTTATGATTTTTTTTTCTTAGTTTGTAGAAGAAAAAAAAATATTACATTTACCACACTTCACTGCAAAGCAACAACAGCAACAACAAAAGTAAGCGTTGCCAGATTGTTGCAACATTTGAGATACTTTTGTATCTAACACTTACAATTTTCAGTTTTCCCATTTTTTTTTGTTGTTGTTGTTTTTGTTGCTTTTCTGCTTCACTAAACTTTTCATTCATGCAGCATCCAAGTCACTCTTTCTCTACGCTGCTTTTATATGTAAATGCGTGAAATTTCAATTTTTTTTTTTCGTATTCTTCTTTTTCTTTACAAAGCAAAGCAAAGATACAAAGATACATTTGTGTAGACCGAAGGGTAACACTATCTTACACTTTTTGTTCGGAGGGTGTTAGGCCGTTGTTGTCGACATCGACGTCGACGTCGGAACGTCAGACGTCAGAGAGGCACAAATGCACAAAACATGAAAGTTGCACATGCGGGCTTACAAAAAAACCAGTTATACTTGGAATTATTAGTTTTGCTGTAGTTTTGCTACAAAAGCCAACTTAAACTTAGTCTGACTAAGCTTGTTGTTGTTCTGTTTTTTTTTTTTTTTATCTTGACTCCAAGTGAAAAGTCGTTAAAAAGCGCCAGAAAAAAAAAGTAGGAAAAAAGTTAAAAAAAAAAAAAAAAAAAAATTATTTTTTTTTCACAGCACAAATGGTGCAGACAAAACGGTGCTTTACATACGACAACATCCAACAGCGACAGAACACGCACCATGGTCAAATCGTCTGATATGTATCTAGAGCTGAATACGGTTGCAGATTGAAAAGTCAAACAAACATACACGTACACGTATATGGAGTAAAAATTTAACAATAAGAAATAATGTTCGTATTGCATAGTTCTATTTTTATTTATTTTTTTTTTTTTTTTTTTGGTGCTTAGTCGATTAAAATTTGTTGTTAGAGTTGGAATTCATATAAACTGTTAGATCCGTTTTAAAAATATCTTTTGACGAACTTATATGCAAGCATTTAGATCACTGTTCTTTGTTCAAGATCGACTCAGAATACAAAACGAGCCACAACTGGGTTTCTGGCGCAATATCTCCGTCCGCATCACTGTGGAGAGCGTTCTTTGCATCGAAAACGATTCAACTCTTCGTCTAGTTCCATCTTAGTTTCGCTTGGGGACTTCTTAGAGACAAACTTTGTAAATTGATATCCCAATCTTACACGTGTAAAATGTTTTAACTGGTTAAAAAATGGGTTGTCTTCTATTTCAGACTAAGAACCTTTAAATTGCTCATTGATGCTCGTAGATGTGGATTTTTTAGTTGTACACAAGCGTACATACGTCTCAGCGGAATAGCTTTCATTTTTATCGCTCAAACTTGTCAAACATTGGTGTCTTCTTTATATTAGCCTCCCTCTGCAAGTTCCCACCCGGATTCACTTGTATGATGCTTTTCCAAAACTAACTTCTTCCACTTCCACTGGTGTCTTGGTATCCTACCCGCCTTAACGACTCAACCAACAACTTTCTAGATTAAAATATCTCTCACTACTTTTGAAAATGACCTTTAAAAATTTGGTGTTATTAATCTTCAGTCTTTTTACCGCAATGACTTACAATAGCTCCATAGAAATTTGCCTTTTGGTGGTTTGGTATACGCCAAAGTCGAATAATACGACTTCGGCTCGCTTTAGTATCATTCCTGGAGACTTTGTCTTCCAGAATGGATGCTTTCGCATGTCGCTTTTTTATGCGACCCCCTATCTTTGGTCAGCCTCCGTAGCATTCTTCGACTTCGAAAGCACAAAAGATATTGGCTATGTAGCAAACTAGTTTACCTACCGACGAAGAACTAAATGGGACATTATTTTGAATACTTATTTTATAATATTAAAGAAAGTGGCCGATTACGCTAGTACTCCAAAGATCGCTGGGAACGATTGCCTTTCTGTTCTATATCTAACGTTTCTGAACATTTTGGAGACCCAATAAAATTGATTTTTTTTTTTTTTTTGGTTTTTTGCCAACCAAAAATAAGTGTGAATCAGTGATGGGCAATTTTTTAATTTTCTAACACACATGTTAAGCCCAGAATAAACTGCTTGCGTAGCGCAGACACTATAAGCTTCTATGTGTGGCTTACATAAATTGGCGTTCGAATTTTGCAAAATGTAATAGCAAATGTATGTCCATCACTGCTTTGGAGTGCCTGCTTGATTTGATTATCTCTAATTATTTCAGCGCTCTTAATGCTACATCAATAAAGAAGACCATTAAATAACGCTGTCTTTTCTAATCGACAATTATTAATTATCTCTTCCACACGCTTCCACCTCTATTTCTCTTACACTCCCACTTATGTATACAACGTTTTTTTTTCTTTAATGAAAAAAAAAAAAACAATTTAAAAATTGTTGCGGCAAATTGTTGTCGACTTGTTTAAAAAGTTGCTAAGAAATTCTAGCAAAAAAAAAATAATAATAATAAAAAAAGGAAAAAAAAGCTTAAAGAAAAGAAATTCCAACAAAATAAATTTGTAGAATTTTAACAATTTTGTCTTCATTAAAATTTTCGCCATTAATTTGAAAACATCTGTTTTAATTTTTTATTTTATTTTATTTTATTTTATTTTTTTTTTTTTTTTTGTTCTCGTTTACAGTTTAAAACTTCTAAGAAAAGAATTTATGCAATTTTTGTGAAATCTGTGTGAATGCGAAAAAGAAATAAATCTTGAGAAAATAAACGAAGACGTCTGGAATTTGTCGTCTTAGCATTTATTTAGCAATTTTATTGGTCTAACCTGGATTTAGATACATTTCCAAAAAAAAAAAGCAACAACAAAACTGTTTGTGTGTGATACTTCAAATCGACTTCATTGTCATTCGTTCTCATCAAAATAAAAAAGCAACATATTAGAAGCAACAGCAGCAGCAGCTAACTCGTCAGCAGCATCTTTAGCTTCTAGCAACACAACACAGCACAGCACATTGCATCGCATCGCATAATTGAGGCAGTGCAGCATGTAATTTTGCGGTAAGTTTCTGATTAATTTGCTTGCCTGCTTGACTTGACTTGCGTTCACTTCCGCGCCTTAAATATTTTTTCTTTTTTTTTGTTCTTTGCGGAAAGTGTATTGTTTTTATTGATTTTAGCAGAAAGTTTGTAACATATAAAAGGAGGTTTTTTGGAGTATATTTTTTTGAGAAGTTTTAAGAGAAGCATTGATCTTGGCGTGTACAGAATCGCTAAAGCTATGTCCGTCTGTCCGTTCAACTGTCTGTCCGTCCGGTATTAATGCATCGAACTCAAAGACTATGGAAAATACTTCCTACAAACAAGTTGAATCTAAATAGCTAGTTTATAGGAAGTAAATTCCATAGTTCTTTGAGTTCGATGCATTAATACCGCGGACAGACGGACAGACAGTTGAGCGGACAGACGGACATAGCTTTATCGATTCTGCATTATCAAATTTTTTGTAACAAAATACTGATATTAGGGCTTTAGTATATTTAAAATGAAGTTCATTAAAGTATTGTCTCAAACCCTATTCAATTTAAATACAGCGTATCTCATAGTCGCACTAATTTGCCTACTGCCTTCTATCTCGTTTTATTATTTTTTTCTATTCCAGATATTGTATCTTCTTGTTTTTTTTTTTTTTTTGTTTTTATTATTATTGGCTTGCTCTCTAGCTGGTTTTAGTTTTTTTTTTTTTTTACTGTAATTTAATTTTAGGTTAAGCGTTGTATTTTACAAGTTATTTGCAATCTAGGCTAACAAAAGACTTCAACGTACAAGCGAACAACGAACTTGATTTTACGTTATGCCAAAGAATTTTTATTGCATTTGTCGTTTCGTTTCGTTTCTGTGAAAATGACTACTACTAAAATAATTGTTTTGCTGCATTTTGTGCCAAATTCAATTTATCAAATGTTTAACTGAGTTGACTGTGTATCTTTTTTTTTTTTTTTTTTGTTTCTAACCATTTTCCCAAAGTACAACAAAAAAGCAAGTATCAAGCTGTGTCATTTCCTTATTAAACTGTACAATAAAAAGTTATTAAATGTGCATAATTATGTTATTTTTCATTGGATTTGCTTTCTTTGTTTCTTTTGTCTATTTTTTTTTTTTGTTACTTTTATAAAATTTATATTTAGTCATTAATTTTCAAATAAATTATATGCAAAAAGTTTTTTTGGCATTCAAATTTGTTTGCTTAAATAAATTTAAAAGAAAAGAATCTAACAAAAATTTCGCACATAAACAAAAACATTTTTTTAAATTAAAAATTGTATTTAACAAATTTTTTATACTAGTACCACCTGTGGTCAGCGCATCCGTCTAAATTTGTAAATAGATTAAAAGTTATTTTATGAAGGTTTTTTTTAATATTTTATTAATTTTTTTTTTTTGAATGTATTTTAGTAGTCTACTCTTTCTGTCGTAAAATATCACATAAAACAAGACAGGGACAGGAAACAAGAAAAATCCATAATCGTTTTTTTTAAATCGTTAAGTACTGGTTTTATTTTTAATTTTTAGGAGCTTGAAAAAATAATTTAATATTGGTCCTAAGCACACTATTTAATGTTGACAACCTTAAACTATATTCACATTTTTTTTACTTGCCAAGAAATAGAATTATTTCGGTGAACGTAGATATTGCCCATTCACTGGATCCAAAGGATTGTACATAAAATAAAGGGCTTCTTGATATCTTGGTGAACCACGCTTTTATTTATCTTTGGCGCATTTGGATATATCTAAAATGCAAAAACCATTATTGGAGTTTCATTAATACATATAATAAATTGTCTAGTTGATTAATCGAAGGAATTTCAGCACAAAAAACGAATGTATTGACAAAAATGGCGGTTTTACTCAAAGCTAAAAAGGTTCGCTTTTTGACCAAAATTTCGGCTCTTTAATTGTTTAAAAAATGAAGCATAAAAATTTTTACATCGGATGGGGAAATCCTTACCGACTTACCATTCCTAAAAGTTATAGTTAAGAAGTTTTTGAAAAAATTATAGACCGATCGGTTCAGCTGTTTCTGAGAAATCTTGCTCACCGACTTTGAAGGACACCGTTTCGAGAAAAACGCGTTTAAAGTTTTGAAAGCACGATAAACAAAGTATCTGCGAGATCTCCCGGCGCGCCTTCACTAATGTTTCTATAATTTCGAGCAAATATTCGTCGGATCGGCATGTTCGAATTTTTTTTGAAAATCCTAACTGTATATAACCCCCTTAAATCGAATATAAACTCAATGGTGTTAAAAAAAATCATTGGATGCAAAGACAGTGTTTTAAGATAGCGATTAACAACTCAAATTAATTTGTTTTCTACTCAAAAAAGGCCAAATTGTAAGATTCTTGACAGCTGAAAATGTCGTTATTTTTGAAAAAATTTTCTGTCTTTTTATATTGGTTTGGCTTCCGGAACTTGCCACTCGGTTTCAAATGATTGTACTTTACCATAGAGTTAAGTGTGTTTCAGATTATCTAATTTTGTCACGTGCTCTGAAAAGCTTCTTGACTCATCTTGGAGTCAGGCTTTAACCATTTATTCTGAGTATTCTTGAACTATGGTGGAATGATATAGATGGTAGTCAAGCGAAATGATGGTACCATGCAAACCGAGTGTGAAAGAGACTAGCTTATTTTTTAGTTTTACTCCGTGTTCCAAGTGTGAATGAGATAAAAAAATTGTGTTTTCTGTTTTATATTTGTTTCTTTTAATAATAATGAAATACGACTGACGTTGGTACGCAACACATTGAGAGACCAAGAGCGCTTAACATAACCTTATATAATTGAACCATGATATAAACTATTTAAAGTTTTGTGTGTCGGTTATTTGAGCATCGATTCCACCGAATTTATCGTTTGTTCTTGTTCTTAATTTTTGTTAATGTGAAGCAATCACTGAAGTAAATTTATTTTCATATTAAATCTCCAAAAATGGTTATCCCAAAATATAAACGAGGTTTGTTGCTAGACAAAATGTGAGCTTAAAATTCAAAATAGACAATGCTTCTCTGTAACATTTTTTTTTTTTTATAAATTTAGAAACTATTCATTTTTATGACACCAAAATATATCTCAAACGAATCTATGTAACACTATCTCAAAAAATATCTAAAAGTCATAAATTGAAACAATATACGCAAACAAAAACTTATTATTTATGCTACACGTTAATGCCAAAAGGAAACGCAAATGTACAAAATATCTTTCAAATAAATCTAAAAAAAAATAAAAATAAAAAACAAATCTCTAATATATCTGCTCACATACGCATACATATTGTACTACATAGTAACGACTTTAGACTTTTTTATATTGCAAAATCATCAAACACACATCTTATTATATGGTACCATACCATACCATACATATTATGTATATATATGGAATGCGTGGGTTCAAACACCTCATGAAAACTCAATTAGTTTTTGCTAATAAAAAATCAAAAAAAGAAGAAAAAAAATGAATATCACAAAAAATGATTAACTCAATTCGGATTTTATGCGAGGTTACATATCCGCTAGCTCATTTGAAAAATTTTTTATGATATACATAAACAAATTTTGAAATGGAGCACTCATAAATCATGGCAACTGATTGAAAATAAAGCATACTTGGCGCTGGCGCGAAACCTATTAAACAAATACATCGAAAAAAAAGTAACAACCAAATCAATATAAAATGTGCTTAAAATTGTTAACAATAAACTAAGCCGTGTTTTCGAAATGTTTCGAAAATAATATAAAAAATAAATTAAACTAGATAAAATGCGTTGGTCTAGTCAAGACGACTAAGAGATGCGCTGTAACCATTGAAATTGTTTAATTTATCTTTTAGACTTCAAGACGACAGACAGACGTATCGGAGAAATATAATCTGTTATACAAAGCTGACATTGCAGGGTATCAACTTTTAAAAATTTTGACTTATACGTTTCGAAATTTTGTTGTTTGTTTTTTTTATTTTTTTTTTTTATGACAATCACAAAGCTAGCGAATGTTGTGGAAATTAAATTCATAAAAAGACAAGATATAAATTTTTTTTTATGACTTCGTTTAAATTTGTATTCAAATTTATCAAAAGCGAAACGTTAATTAGACCAAAAAATTATGCTAAAAAGCCTTTTTAATAGCTCTCGACGGGTGGGCTAGAAAGTTGATGTATCATCGAATACAAAATTGAACTTCCTAAGGACAGCAATATGCTTTCACATAAAATCAACGAATAATTTTATTTTTGTTATTAAACTGTGCAGCAGTATGGGTTTTTTTTTTTGGGAGATTTACAAAACAGCCGGCTGGAGATTTATTAGAGATTTAGGTGACACACCTGATAGAGTTCCAATTGTTTTTTTATATATAAAGTTTACTTCGACCGCAATAGCTGAACGGCAGGATTGGAAGGCAAAGCTGCAGTAAAGTGAGGCTGGTCAAGCACTTTACACCTACGGATCTTAGATGAATTACGGTGTGGGGGGGATCTGGAAGAGGGAAGGGTTTACTTAGAAGATTTGATGACGTGGAAGAATGCTTTCGACTGCTGCGTCTCTGTAGTATGTAGGCGAATCAACGTGCAGGAAGATGCGAATCCCAGGTTGGCTAAAAAGCTGCACGTAACCTAGGCTTAGTTTGGCCAACGATTCAACCACAAGACAATACGAAATCTACTGCCAAACTCCCATAAAGACCTTGCAAGATTAATAGCCGCCCTAATGGGGCATTGGCCCATCGGAGAACACGCGGACAAACTAGGTATCCCTTTCAACAGAAGCTGCAGAAGTTGTAAGGAAGAGCACACTCCTCAAACGTTAGAACAATTTCTCTGTGTGTGTCCTGCACGTAGATCGAGAAGACTAAAGCACTTTGTATGTTGGCAGTTAGAATCGCTGAGCGATCTATACCTCTTATGTCCCTCAAAACTACGGTCCCTCCTTAACTGTACTGGTTGGCAAAAAAAGGTGATTTTTAAGTCACAGTGTGTTTAGCGGCTGTGACTTGTAAATCGCAGTGACTGCAAACAGTGATAAAATCACACTTCATCAAAAAACAATAACTTCACTTCACTGTTCACGAAGAGCGATACACAAAATTGCCGATAACTGAAAAGGTCCACTGAGGAACAAGGAAATTGATGATCACTATTTTCAGTCACAGTGCGACATTGCGCTTTTTAAATCACTGTGAAAAAATCACCGAAATTGATTTTTTTTTTTTTCGCTCTGATGCAAGAGTGCCTATCCCGGTTTAAAGATTCTGTACCGAGATGTTTTAGTGGTAGCAAAACGACAAAGGGGGACTTATGGGCACTTGAACCCAAATGAACCGCGGTTCGTTAATTAAATCGGTTCGGAACGTATCGAATCGCTACCAGCTTTTCGATGTTTTCCAGCCCTAAAATTTATTAAAATGCACCTACAATGAGCAATTCACGATTACACAGAAATTTTCTACTTCAAATTCATTCAAGTTGTCATTAGAAATATGAACGAACAATCACATATAAAGGTTTTTCTATTTAAAAATGTTACAAAAAATATATCAAATGGCTACTCGAATCGAAACTTAATGCTAAGCAAACTGCTGCACAGCTGCACCTTTATTTTATATTTATTTTTTATTTTTGCATTCACGCTGTCTATTTGTATGTGTATGCATATTCAAATGACAACTTTAATGTTCACATTAGAATCAAATTGAATACAAGAATGTGACTTAAAAGTTACATACTATAACGAGCGCCACCACCCACTTTTGTTGTTTATTCAAGCGATTTAAGCGAAATGCTGAACAATAAGAAATAAGATATATGGACAGACGGACAACAAGATTTTTTTTAAACTGAGGTGTGAAGGGGGCGTACAACTGTTGACAGACAACAGACAGCAACAGCAATAATAATAAAAGCGAAAAAAAAACAAATACCAGAAAACTCTTGGCTAAATCAAAATTGACACAAAACGTCGTCGTCGTCGTCGTCGTTGAAGCAGCAACAAAGTAAAAATTTAAATCAGAGGAAACCTACACTTTATAAAGCCACAAAACCGCCAAAATGCCAACAATATAAGTAACAACGACAATGTAAATACCCTACACAAGACAATCAAAGAAAACAGTTTATATGCAGAATATGCATAAAATCTAATAATAATAAAACGAACGCCATTAAAAATAATTTGAAAAAAAAAAAAAAAAATAAATAAACGGTAGCTATGCCGCCTGCCAACTAAACTTAAAAAGCGGCAAGAATGAGCGAGCGAGCAAGCGAACTGCAGATCAAAGTTAGACCAGGTTAGAGTAATAAGACAACCCCTGCGCAGCTCATAGCAGCACAGCACAGTCGGAATCGTTGTCGTTACGAGTCTTTCGGGTGGCAAAGGTGCCACTCGCCACCACTTGAGACTTGAGGCGCGTGTGGTGGCGCCACTCGGAGACGAACGACTCGACTTCAACGGAACGTTCCGAGTCAAGCGTCGAGACAGCTTCAAGTAGTATTTTTGAAGTTAGGCACACGAACACTTTTCGTTTATTACATTGTATTGAAGTATCTGTATCTAACTACGAGTATGCACATATAAAGTATCTATGTATCTTTCTATCTTGTGGAACACCTTGAAGTTTGCATGTTAGCTTTGCTTTGCTTAGCTTGACTTGACTTGTTTTGCTTGTTTCGTGTTATAACGTTTGTGGTTCTTGAAATCAAAAAAAAAAAAAAAAAACAAACATTCAAAATTGTTGTTTAAATTGTGGCAAGCGTGGCGACATTTACTCATTAAGCATATTAAATAATTAGTTGTTGTTATTCTTTTTTTTTTTATCTAAATATAATTTTTTGTTGTTGTTGTTGTTGTCATATTTTATTGCGCTTACATGTATCCAAGTTTGTAAGTAGTTTGGTTCTCCATATACATGGCATGTGAAACAAGATTTTTTTTTGTATTTTTTGTATTTTTCTTTTAATATTTTCAGTCTCACCTACATGTGTAAATGCCAATTTTATGTTTGTTAGCTTCACATGTGGTATTAAAATGGCTATTATTAATTTTGCGGATACATTTGTAACGTTAGCGATTAGTACAAGTGGAGAAGAGATTATAGATTTCTTTGATAAGTTTTGAATGGTATCTAAAGACTAGCTGAACTATCCGCCCTTGCTCGGTTCATGTAGATATACCAAAATTTATTTTAGCTAATTCAATTATTTGCAAAAAAAATGACGAATTTTTTTTCGGTTCGTTTGTATGGGGTATCCAATGAATACTTTTCTCGGTGTTGTATATCGAATTTCATTTCTCTTGTTCAATAATTTGAAACAATAAGATGATTTTTTTTTATCGCTTCGGGTCCACGCCCATCTCCCATTTTTCAAATTTGTAATTCCTAGTCACATGTTTCTAGATCGATTCTATTGGGATCAATTTCATTGCATTCGGTTTAAGTCCTTTCAGAAATATACAATGAATTTATGATCGATTTTATGGTGGTCACGCCTACCGCTCATTTTTCCAAAATGATATAGTTCCTATCTTTTAAGTTGGACCGAAAAATATATATTTAAAAACTTTCATTGAAATCGGTTGAGTTGTTCTGGAATTCGTGAACTTGATTGATTCTGGGGCCACATTTCAACATTTCATTGAAATCGGGTGTTTCGAAATATTCGATAAATTTATGGTTGATTCTATGAGGACCACGTCAAACATTTTACTTAGGAATGTGAAAAATAGTTAGCGTCCTATTCGCAGACCTACTGAATTTTCATAAGAATTGGTCAAGCCGATTTGGAGGAGTGACACGTGAATTTTATATATTAGATTCTTGATCTAATTTCTATGCAGCAATGTCTATTTGTCTGCTCATCGTTATGTATTTCATTCGCTGTAGGCACTTTTCTGTCTTCTTTTACAAATTTTCTCCAAACCAAAGATATCCACAAGATTCTTTGAATTCAGCGTTTGTACCACATTTTCTATACAGCTGGTAGTATTCCAAATATCTAAAGCCAAAGCTGAACGATCCACCAAAAAATATTTCATATTTTTTAAAATATTCTTGTTCTTCATTCACCTTAGCACTGCTTGTCACTTGAATGGAACCCTTGTCTTTTAGACTAAAAGTATAGGTTGTTCAAAAACGTTTACCCAGAAAATTGTAATCTTCTTATTTAAAATAAAAATTAATTTTAGATTTGTATTAAATTGGTTTTTTAATCATCGTACATTATTCAGATTTTAAGAATAATCTCTTCACTCTCCTATTTAGAACTTATGAAAGATAGTTTGGAATATCTGCCAAAGTTAGGCATCCATTTGGCTTGTCGGACGATTGTATTTTTAAACAAGGACAAAAATGTACAATAGGGTTTACCGCAGAATTAAATTGGACCTCATTTTTTGACTTAATTTGTATTTATTTGTAGATGAGTTTTGGAATCATAAATATCACAGTTGAACATCGTTTGGAGAAATACATAAAAAGATGCCTAAGATGAGTCCGTCACCTTCTTGACTGGTTATGTTTCATGTTGGTTCTCCAAAATTTATTACCGGACTTGAGCTCTTCATTGTTGAATTCTAAATAGAACAGGTCTTCTTTGTTTTGAAGGCACGTTTTGATGAGTCAAACAATTTGAGCGTATTTCGGAAAAGCTCTCCTGGGCCTATTCTTGGAACATTAATAATAAGCGATCCTTTTCTTTAAATATTTTATTCGACGCTCAGCCATTAACCAATTTCAATTGAAGTGTATGAAAACTTTGGTCTCAATGCAATATAAAATTTTTTCCTTGTTTTTATTTGACTTTTGACTCTTTGCCACCACCGCAAATAGAGTCTTTTAATAATTTTATAGCAACAGTTTTTTTTTTTTTTCTTGTTTAATAGTTATTTAATTGGCTCAACAGTTTTATGTTAGACGCGATGCAAGGCGACGACTTGTGTGTTAATTAATTTTAAATGATGCGATTAATTAATGTTTAACGAATGTAATACATCTCATGTGTAATGTATATTGGCGATAAAAACAAAACAAAAATATAGTTGAATTTCCTACAATTGCAGCACATTGCACAATATTTTTACAGTCACGACATCAACCTTCTCGAAAATATTTTGTCATTTTTTTTTACAATTTGTAATAAACAAAAAAAGGAACTAAAGTTTGGACTACCTAGATGTAGTGTAGTTAGTTTTATACGAAATTGTAGGTAGGCTACGGACTGTTATTTGTATTCATCTAGAAGAAATTTTAAAATTAATAAAACTTCAAAAACTAAAAAAAAAATCATAGAAAATCTTTTTAAAAAGGGTTTAAAAGAGTATTGTGCCTAACAGTCGTGTCGTGTCATTGTTTGCTGGGTCCTTCAGAGTCCCTGCCCTTGTCTCGGAAATTTAAAATATTTTATTCTTTTAGAACCCGATTTTGATTGAATAGGAATTGGCTGACTGCAAGTGTCCTTTTTAGAGAGTTTTCAAAAGCTTGAATCTAAAATTGTTTACTGTTTTACGATCCAGGCCAAATACGTATACGCCATTTTGTTTGTTAATTCCTCCTTCAAATTAAATTATTGTCCCTATTCGAAAAAAAACTGAGACACAGCCTCTCTCTTGAAGCCAGTCTTACACCACCAAGAACATGAAAATAAGAGAATTCCCTTCCTACTGCTTAATCCTGTTCGCTTATGCTCAATTATTAGCTTGAAGCGTTCTAGTTGCTCACAATACAGTTCCGAATTAAACACTTATCCATTTAGTATATACCTCATGGTAAATTATTCTCCTTCCAATCTCATCAAACACACAGCCAAAACCTTCCTGGACGTCAATCCTGGCTTGACCACGGTTTTTGCCACTTGGCCGTGGCTTCGACTTTTATCATTTACTAGCCCCAAAAAATCAGGTCGATTCTGTTCCAAATTATAAATGATCCGTAGGTGGAAATTGGAGATCTATTAAAAAAAAAATACGCACAAACTTATTCCAGTACCTTAAATGTCCGTCTGTCTGCTCTTTACTGATGCGCAGATGGAAATTTTTTCAATCTTAACTCGTAAAATATCAGCAGCAAAGCCATATATTAAAAAAAAAACGCACAAACTTATTCCACTATCTTAAATGTCCGTCTGTCTGCGCTTTACTGAAAAGTTTTTCATACAAGAAACTGGAATTTTTGATTTGGCTTGAACTTTTAAGAAACAAATCTGGCAAATATTTTGTGAAATAAATATTTTTAAAAAAAAAAATTGTTTATCAGTTTTAAAATATAAATTAATTCCTAAGACGTTACAATTATGAACACATTACTGCATACTTCTCGTAACAACCTTAAAATCTGTCAATGAATTTGCTTCAAAATTTTATGACTCATTCAGATTTTGATATTTAATCTCACAGACATGATTTCAATTAATAATAAAAAAAAAAATTTCAAATTATTGATGTCAAAGTTATTTTCATTGTTCTGGTTGACACCGCACCCAGTTCGAAGAAGAAGAAATGACTTCAGAAGTAATAAATCATAACAAAAATGCATTTGCTGTATTTGAAAATTATCAACTCACAAAAATTAATTCTATAAATTCTTTAGTTTATAAATTCGCTTCCTAGTTTTAAAAAGAAAAAACTAAAATTAAATAAATAAAATTAAAATCATAACAGTGCACACGTGCGTCACGCTATTTGCATACAAAAAAAAAAAAAGGTCTGGAAAAGATCAGCTTCCCAAAAATTATAAAAATCATAAAAAAAAACAGCTGTCGCAAACGTTAAATAAAACCTTCAAAAAAACTAAAAAGAAAACAGACAAAAGATTCCGTCTACAAAACTGAGCAAATAAACTTGAACTAATTTCTATTCGAATACTCGCAAAAAATCATACATATAAAACGCAAATGCTGCGCTAAAATTTGCATTAGTTTAATTTAGAGTCATGTATCAGCTACAATTTGCAGTATTTTTGCTTATAGCAATTTTTGGTTATATAAGCGGGCGTAAGTTTTGAACGGAAATAATACTTTTGCAAATTATAAATTATTAAAAAAATATTAATTTTTATATTAAAGAAAATATTTGTCAACAACCAAAAATAATTGGACCATGTCGCGCGGAGATGAGACGTTTTCATTTCGATGCGAAAAGTGGCAATTGTAAAATCTTTAAATACGGCGGCTGTCGCGGTAATGCAAATAATTTTGTAACATTGGACGATTGTAAAAAACGTTGTGTAGCGAATAAGAAGAAATGAAATAATATTTTATATTTAAAGATATTTTTTAATAATTTTAATTGATGGCTGTTCTCTAAACTCAAGCTTAAAAGAAGACTTAAGACACACAAACGAATCGGAAGAGAGTGTAGGAATATGTGATTCCCCGTTTATATTTGTGCTACATAGTCTGAAAGTCTCCCACTGTACTGATAGTCTCCAATGGTCTCATTGAGACTCTAGAGCTTTATGGTGTGCCTTTGGAGTTATGACAAAATATTGTGTTGTTTGCATCTTTATTATGGCTAAAAGGTGCCCTCTCAAAAAATTTGAATTTTGTTGTTTTAAGTTTCAAGAATTCTTATAGTCTGACTAATATATGAAAGATTGCGGCAAATCGTTTGCAATTTTTGGATCAATTAACAGTTGCTATGGCTGGCAGTGCGCCAGATTGAATTCCCATATGTCCAAATGTGCTTTAATAAGACCTTATTTTATCTTATAAGAAGAAGTGTGGATCTTTTTCCCAAAATCCAAAGGTACTCTTTAAACCTAACATTCAATTGCTTTGTAAATTTAAGGTCTTCATGTCAACAGTCTATCAAACTCCAGAGCCAGTTACTTGGCAGTGACACTGTTTGAGGTTAACAATACAGTTGGACCGGATGGCAAACTACACTTCTTAGGGAAACTGCTCTTTTCGTGTATTTCTACGGGTTAACCATTCTAATTTAACTTTAAGCCAAGAGTTTAGCGTATCCAGCTGCATTTGGAGGATATCAGTGGCAATTTGAGAAGAGATATCGCTAGCTAAAAAGGCAGAGTCGTCGGCATATGTGGCAGTTAGCAGCCTAGAATCAGAAATCGTTGGCATATCAACAGGTGCACAGGGTGTATCCAAAAGGGATACACCCTGTGTGTCTGATGTAGAATTTTCTGCCTTCAATCTATGACTTCAAGTGAACTTGAATTTAAATTTAAATATTACTTTTTTACTTGGTGTATGCAACAAAGTTTTCAGATGTCAAAGACAAGTGGTCGTAGCTATGGGATGTTGTATTATCAAGAAAGGTCCACTTACTTTATTTATTTTTTTTTTTTTAAACTCTAAAAGTTTTAAACTGATAACTCCACTATAAGTATATCTGGCCGTTCTGGCTTTATAAAAATGTAGGTGTTTAAATTGTTGTTAATCACTTGCTTCTGGCGTACGGACATGACGAATACAGCGAATAAAATTGTAAAACAGCTGTGAAATGATTTAAAATTTATCAAAACAAAACGAACTTGAACTATATTATTTACACATAATTTTAAAATACATATATATCTTTCTGAAATACTATAAATAGCTTCAATATTTTTGTTAATTCTGGAAAATCCTAAGCCATGAAAACGCAACAGTTTATAATATTTTTACTTATTCTTAGCCTAAGTTGCATACGTGCACGTAAGTTTATAAAATTCTTCATAATATTCTTAAATTTTCACCATAAATTTCTATTCAAGAAAATATATGTCAGCTGCCCAGAAATTCTGGACCATGTCGCGCTGATTTAAGACGTTACTACTACGATTCTAGGCAAAATGTTTGTCGTGAATTTAGTTTTGGTGGCTGTGGCGGAAATCTAAATAATTTTGAGTCAATGGATGAATGCAATAGAAGATGTAGTCGTGTGGGTTAGCATTCCAGATATATATAGGCGACAACTTTTGAAACACTTGAATCGATAGTCTAGGTGACTGAAACAGATACTTTTATGTAAATAAATATATTACATATTAATCAAAACAGTAATTTGCTATTTTTAATTATATCATCACAGCTGTTGTTACATAAAGTAAATTAATTAAACAATTCTAGAATTACCTATAAAAAGCAAGAATATTTCATATTTATTGTAAGTCTTAAAGTTTACTTTCAATACAATGCATCGCTTAAAGTTTTTAATTTTATTTCTGTGTTTCATGCTCTTTGCTGTTGGCATAAATGGTTGGAATATTTTTTTTTTTTTTTTTTTAGTTCATTAAATCTAAAATTTTATTAAATAACTTCTTTTTTTCGAAGCAAACATTTGCCAGGAGCCTGCAGTAACTGGACCATGTCGTGCTAGATTTATACGTTATTATTTT
This sequence comes from Leucophenga varia, assembly GCA_018903435.1. Taxonomy (NCBI): domain Eukaryota; kingdom Metazoa; phylum Arthropoda; class Insecta; order Diptera; family Drosophilidae; genus Leucophenga; species Leucophenga varia. Next base: position 505,931 of record JAEIFJ010001870.1, read on the forward strand.
GATGGTCGTACTTGCAGAGAATTCGTCTATGGTGGCTGCAGAGGAAATGAAAATAATTTTGACTCAAGACAGGAATGCCAACAACGTTGTGGTTGAGTGTTAAAAAGTATTATGTCCAAAACAGTAAATGGTGTTTTTCGAAAAAAAAAAATAAATAAATAAATATTTTATTTTTCACCGTTCTACGAGGTTCATATTCAGATTAATTTAAATTTTTTTTTTTTTACACAAATTGAACGTGTACTAACAATGCAAAATAAAACTTTGCGCTATATCTGCAATGCGCCGTGGTATGTTCACAACACAGTCATAAGAAAAGACTTAAATGTACCATCAGTCTTTGATGAAATAAATCGACACAGCTCCAGGTATAATGATCGTCTACGTGATCACATTAACCCATTGGCTTCGGCTCTCGCTGTCAACACATGCAGAAGGCGCCTTAAGAGACTCCACCCAGATGATCTACCTACGCGGCAATAGACTCTAATAGTGACACAACTTTTTATACTTAAAACTATTACTTTAACGTCACGTTTTTAGATTTCATAAATATGTTTAAAGTTTCTTCAGTGAAATGCTCAACATAAATAAATAATAATAAAAAAAAAAAAAAAAAATAAATTTTTTAGAAAATTCTCTTGAACACACTTTCCGATCTTCGGCGTGTGCTACTACGTTGTACGGGCCATTTTGTATCTTCTGTTTTTTGTGCAGCTCTTTTTGGTGGCATTTTTGTACTTTTTTTTGCTGTATAACCAAAAAATGTTGGGGCTAGTATGAAAGCATACCAAAAAAGGCACTAAAAAATACCTTCTTTTTTTATTGCACCAAGACCACATTATATTAAGGCTAGTATAAAAACATACAAAAAACCAAAAAAAAAAAAAAAATTTTGTTTGGGAAAAATCGAAAATCGACTTTATGAACGAGCAGCATGTGCCTACTGCATTGTTTTAATGGTCTATAATTATACTTCCATTGTTGCCTTTCAAATGACAACGATTTGGAACTCAACGGTTGAGTGGTTTACAAGTCTATAGCGGACATAGATCATTTTTTATTAATTTATTTACATATATAGATTTTGTAAAGCAAAAGTTTGTACAATAAATCACAGAAAACTTAAGAAAGACGATGCAAATATATATAATTGACGACTTCTTGGCATAAGCTTTCCTTTTATTGAAAGATCTGTGTACTCCGGATTGCACATTTTGAGCTGTATTTTGTTTATTTCTTATTTTAAAAAACATTTTTAAATTTAAAAACTGCTTGTAGAATTGTTTTTTTTTTTTTGCCCATTTTATATAGTTGAGTTTCATGCTGAAAAGAAGAGGTTTAAAGAAAAATTTAAACAACGAGAAAGTTTTTTTTTTTTTTTTGATAAAATGTTATCCATGAATATATAAACAAGATAAAACATAAACTTCGGTTGAATCTAATCTTGAATACTTTGATACAAAAGCTGAATAAATTTGTGCAAAAGCTAAACTTAAAACATTTTTCGGCTATGGAGTTTCTCCAGATCTCCAGATACTCAGGCATGATTCATTGAATCACATCGAATCGTAAACGAACGGACGGACATAACAAAAGCTGCTTCCAAGTGACACAAATTTCTTGTCAAAATTTATAAAATAGTCACTTTGCGTAAAGCGTAAACAAAAAAAAAAAAAAGAATTTAATTTAAATATAAAAATTTATGTAAATTTCATGCTGTGTTGTTCAATGAACTATTTGACACTTTTCCTTTGAATTCGGTTCATAATTTATGAATAAAATTTATGGCATAAAATTTTAAAAGCTAAATAAAGAGTGAATGCTTTTATACAAAGATTTGAAATAATTTAGCCTAAATAAGGTTAAGTAAAATTCGAAAAAAACTCTTTACAATTTAAGATTAATTAGCTGGCATATTTAAAATGGCATGTCATATATTTTTTTTGAACAAATTTCTACTTTTTGGTTTAAACAATTTTTTTTCCATATTTCAAGTTAGATAAAAAATACAGGTAAAAGCTCCATTTTTTCAAAATAATTGATTTAGTTTTCAAATAAGTTATTATAATCTTATAATTCTCAAAATAAGAGTTTCTGAACGTGATCAGTACACTTTATCTAATTTATGTTGAATGGATATTCATTTTCCATGTCCTCACATCCGATCAAGCAAAAACTCCTATTTTGTTGTGCTTAAACTGTTCGAGAATTATAAGATTATAAGCATTTATTTGAAAAGTAAATTTACTAAATTTTACTGTTTTCGAAAATAAAAACCTGGCTTATTGTGTCAAATATTTAAAAAATAATCGAAATAAAAATACTTACTTTGAATTAAAGTTTTGAAAATACATTAATTTATTTTCTTTTTAAGTCAAGCTTTTTATTTTTTTGTATTTAATGCCAAAAAAAAAATACTCAAAATTTTCTTTTAAACACGAATGAATCTTCTAATCCAATTATTCAAAAATTGAAACATGCCTGTGAAGAGCACAATTAATAATCTTAATACAGCAATAACACTTTTCAAAATTTCAAACATTTTATTTAATTATTATCTTTGGAGAAATTATTGTATTTGATGTATTCATAAAAAAATATACAAATTTCAAAATGGGAAGAAAAGTTTTTAAAAAAAAAAAAAAAAAAATAAATTAAAGATAAATTCAATAAATGAATAAATAAATCGATGATGGATTCAAAAATTTTATAAAGCATCTTTTACTGTCTTTTCCAATATTACCCGGCGACGTACATACACCGGTATTAAAAATTATTATAATTATAGAAAAATAGGCAGCTGCCCAAGCCTCGTATTGGCTCGGGTCTTATTTTCTTATTTCCTAACGTTCCTGTGTATAGCCCATTGAAATGTTCTGAACCAGTCATAAAATTGGCTGCTACCAGTCGATCTTCGCTCGTTCAACGTTCTTCCACCTCCTCTGACTGCTTCAGAACTTTGCCTATGTTATCAATGCCTTTATTCCCGATAAGACTATCGACTTCAATAAGTACTTCACAAATAGATTTCAGGTCCATCTGAATACTTCGGTGTTGTGAATTATCACAAATTAATTATCTAAGTGTTCAGACATCCCATAATATCAGTTTTTGTTTAAGTCTTATTCTGTGATCCACTTACTAGCATGGTTCCAATCACAGGACTATCCCTAGATCAGTTCTGCGCCGCTGGACTTCATGCTTCCCCCTTCCTTTTTTTTTTTTTTTATTTCGAGTACTTGAGAATATATTATATTGCTAAGTGCTGCTTCTCTCCATAGGCGGATTTGTTTCTTAAATCATTTATGGATTTTATTTTCTAGCCAAGTTCTTAAAATTTCTAAAATCTTTCGTTCTTCGGTAGTATTGTAATTTTAATTGAACATGTCCACACTCAATAATGTATTAAATCATGACTAAATTATTTTATTCCTCTTACAGATCTCAACTGAATTTTGCTGATCCATATGACTGCACTATGTCACACAATGCCACAACAACAAGTCGTCGGGCGCCAGTGCCCACACCGAATAGCACACATAGCCTTGCGGAATGTCCGCTCGCATCGCTTGGACGTAATAGCAACGGCGTTTTGGAGACACTTAATGGACATGCGCATGCGTTGCATCAATATCATCATCCGCTCAGTTCAAGTCCATTGGATCCGCAAGCGTATCAAATGTCTCGCAAATCACCGAATTTAAGTATTGAAGCGGATGATATCATATATACGGGTGCGGCAGCATTGCAACACAACAGCAGCAACAGCAGCAGCAACAACAACAACAACAATCGAATGATGTCATCGATGGTGCCAGAGAGAATCTATTGCGCAGTCTAAACGAACGCGTTGCTGGCAATTGTGTGCCGGAGGTCTACAATTTATCGCGTAGTTCTTCACAAAGTTCACTTAATGCACCGCCACCGCCGGACCGAATGCAACAGAAAGCAGCAACATTTGAATTGCGTGGCCGCCATGCGGGTGGCACAAATCTAAATGGCGGCGGCAATGCGCTAAACAATGGCGGCAACATGTACGCCGCACATTCAGCATTAAATGTGACCAGGCAGCAGCATACGCTACCAGCAAACACCAAACAAACAGCGACAGCGACGAGTAATGGCGTCGTGAATGGTCGTAATTTCTTGACACTCGAGCATATGCTGCAATATGGCAGACCGAGTAATGCGTATCTTTTGCATGGCAACAGCGCCGATACGGAAGATTCAAGTGATACAGCAGCGGGTAGTGGCGGTGGTGGTGGTGGCGGTGGTGGTGGTGGCGGCGTGCGGAATGTTAGCGGAACGCGTTCTGCACGTCTTACGCGACACCAAGGTGCACGCTGCAGCGTGCTGACAAGCGGAAGCACACGCAACGCAGGACAATATTATTTGGAGAAGAAAATGGATGCTTTGTATTTGGGCAATGCGCTGCGTGGACTGCCGCTTGGCGCGGAAGCGAGTAATTTTCAAAGCGAACGTTACTATCTGGAGGAGGGCATGCGCGATTATGGCAGTGGCAATGAGCGTTTGTCGGGTAAGTTTACGGAAATATATGGCCCAAAGCGCGCTTTGTTAATTATTTCCATTTTTTGCTTTAACAGATTCACATTTAATGCATCATCGTGCCTCAAGTCCCAGCGAAACAAGTGGCTCGGATCGTTATTTGCTCAATCGCACAAATTCGCCAGCGAATGCATTTAGTTCACTGAATCAATTGGATAATTTCTCCAGCGCAACGCAACATAATACGTCTTCATCATCTTCGAATTTAGCGCTGGATCAACGCTTTCATCATGCGAACAATAAGAAAACGCTTAAAGATGGTAGCGGTGGCGTTGTTGGCGGCGGCGGTGTTGGTCTCTGCAATCTTGGACGTTTTTCGCCTAGTCTTGACCAGGGTTATGCAACGTTAGTATCACCGTCACCAACCGGGCATGCGCATACGAATACGATAACAACGCATAGCATTGTGCATCATGCGCCACAGTTGGGTTTGGGTGCGACGACAACACAAACCGGACAAACAACAACAACTGCCACAACAACTGCGTCACGTCGTGCAGCAGAAGCTGCTGCTGCTGGCATTGGACCAGCACCTTGGAATCGTAAAGGTCCATATCGCGCTGGTCCCTACTTCGATCGTTTGCCAGATGAAGCGCTCGTCAAGATTTTCAGTTGGTTCGATAGCTGCGAATTGTGTAATGTTGCACGTGTCTGTCGTCGCTTTGAACAATTAGCCTGGCGTCCAGCGCTCTGGAAGATTATAACGCTACGTGGTGAACATTTAAATGGCGATAAAACGCTTAAGATGATATTTCGTCAGCTTTGCGGTCAGAGTCGCAATGGCGCATGTTCGGAAGTGGAACGTGTTATGCTTGCCGATGGTTGTCGCATTTCGGATAAAGGACTACAACTGTTGTCGCGTCGCTGTCCCGAATTGACACACTTACAGCTGCAAACGTGCGTCAGCATAACGAATCAAGCGTTGGTCGATGCACTGACGAAATGCAGCAATCTGCAGCACTTGGATGTGACGGGTATGTTGAATGCGATAAGGTTTATGAAAGAGTATAAAACTAATTCCTATTTTATTATATTGCAGCTTGCAGTCAGATCAACAGCATTATGCCAAATCCGAATGTTGAACCGAGACGTCTGCTGCTGCAGTATCTCGATTTGACCGATTGCATGGCCATTGATGATATGGGTCTGAAGATTGTTGTTAAGAATTGTCCACAACTGGTTTATCTATATCTGCGACGCTGCATACAAATTACAGGTAAAGATTTTATATCGACTTCATCAAGGAATAAGGAAGGAAGCAAATCCAATTCTAAACTATAACAATAATTTTATTTCGCTTCTTCCTATTTTACAGATGCGGGTCTTAAATTCGTGCCAAGTTTCTGCGTTTCACTCAAAGAGTTGAGTGTCTCCGATTGTGTAAATATTACCGACTTTGGACTCTATGAATTAGCCAAATTGGGCGCTGCGCTGCGTTATCTCTCCGTTGCAAAGTGTGAACGTGTCTCCGATGCGGGACTGAAAGTTATAGCGCGTCTCTGCTATAAGCTACGCTATCTGAATGCACGCGGCTGTGAAGCTGTAAGCGATGATTCCATAACTGTGCTGGCACGCTCATGTCCACGTCTGCGTGCATTGGATATTGGCAAATGTGATGTCAGCGATGCTGGACTGCGTGCGCTCGCAGAAAGTTGTCCGAATTTAAAGAAATTAAGTTTACGTAATTGCGATATGATTACGGATCGCGGTGTACAGTGCATTGCGTACTATTGTCGCGGCATGCAGCAATTGAATATACAAGATTGTCAAATATCCATCGAAGGTTATCGTGCAGTGAAGAAATATTGCAAACGTTGCATTATCGAACATACGAATCCGGGTTTTTGTTGAATGTGTGGAATTTCAAAAAAAAAAGAAAGAATTTGAAGCGGAAATGAGGCAGGCCATGTAGCATAGAATTTTGTTATTGTAAATAGTTTTTAAGAACATATTTTTATAACTATAGAATTTTTCTATACTTAATTTGTAACATATAGCGAAGCAATACTGTAAATATGCGTTTTATAATTAAGTGATTTGTATATGTATTATTTAAAAATATTTTTCCTGCTATAATTTAGTCTAATAATATCTTAATTCTCTGCTGTTGACTTAGTCTAATTTATATAAATTATTTTTTTTTATAAAATTAATTGTATCTTTTTTTTTGTATTAATTATTTGTATCTTTTAAAAGTATCTTACGGAAGTATCTTATAGAAGTATCTCGCGGAAGTATCTTTTGAAAGTATCTTGCGGAATTTTCGTTTGAAAGTATCTTGCGGAAGTATCTTTTAAAAGTATCTTTCGTAAGTAATTTTTTGACAGCATCTTGTGGAAGTATCTTATAAAAGTATCTTTCGGGAGTTTCTTTTCAAAGTATCTTTTGAAAGTATCTTTTAAAAGTATCTTACGAAAGTATTTTTTGGAAGTATCTTTCGGAAGTATCTCTTGAAAGTATCTTTTGGAAGTATCTCATAGCGCTACGTCAATGTATATTACTGCAAATAACCGTACATTTGTGGCTTCAGTTCGGGTATATGCTCCAATATATATTGACGTCGAAAATTGAGTTCCTTCTGCTGTATGCGCTTCGTATTCTTAATTTTTTTCACTTTATTTAGCACAACCGTAGCCAATTGTCGCTTTGGTGGTTTCATCCAATAAACATATTCAATGAAGGGTTTCAGCTGTATATGATCACAATCGCTACGTTTTATAAACGCAATAATCTCTTCCATTTCGCGTACATCGTTGATCACTTGTATAATTTTTGTTTTAATGCGTTCGATGGCTGCTTCATTTCGTTGTAGCTTGGCGATTAGTTTAGCTCTTTTCTGACGTTTTTTCAGATCAGTGCCATAATTTTCGGTCGCTGGCAACTCAATTTCGTAAGTATTGCTTTGTGTTTTTCGCTTTAGTTTGTTATCCCTTGAAGCTCTTAGCTTTTGCATTGCTTTTAAACGTTCTTCCAGTGCCGTTTTTAGACTGCGTTGCAAATACTTCAGCAATTGCTTTGATTTGCCATATTTTCGTTGTAATTTTGTTGCTGCATTTTTTTGCCTTTTATATTTTTTCAATTGTTTTTCGATTTTATTGAAAAGTTGCTGCTTTAATTTGGTCTCCAATTCAATATCGTCAATTTCAGCCTGGCGTGCTTCATATTCTGCTTTGTATTTATTGATTTTTTGAAGAAGTTTACGCGTTGTGGCATTGTTTTTATGTGATTTGAAGATGCCGTAACGTTTCCACCAGTCAAACATTTTACTTGTTTTATATGAAAAATCTGGAAAGGTTACTTTTTAACGAAGAATTTTGAAAACGTTCCTTAAATTTGGGCTAAAAATTGATTAAAAACAAGTAGTTTTCTTTGTTTTCTTTCATTTCGAACAGTCAAATTGAAATTTCATTTTTCAAATTTTGGCGATTACTTTCAAGCACTTGGCAGCACTGTTTTGTGCACGCGAGATGGCGCTAGTTAACAATATCAACGACATATTTATCGATAGCCTCTATTAAAATCTCAGAGCAACGATAACAGATTAATGAACGATTTCTCGTTAGAAGACCAACTTTCGCCGATTAGAGACCGATGCACATTATTGTAGGTTAGGAACGTTGTATAATGTCAAAACAGATGTTTGCCAAAGCGGCTACTCCAAAATATTTATTGTAAAACAATAAAGCAAAATTTTTGTTATTTATAACACACATCAAAATTCTATTTTCTAACAAATATATATAAAGCAAGGCAGGCGTTTGTGGCATATAGAAGGTAAAACGGTTAAATGGCGAAATATTTAGCACAAATTATTGTGCTCGGCGGCCAGGCAGTCGGACGTGCTTTTGCCAAAGCACTCAAACAAGAAATTGCAGCCTCACAGGAAGCAGCAAAACGCGCTGGTGGCGGTAGACAAGGCGAAAAGAGTGCAGAGGCGAATGCGCGTACAGGTGCGTCTTAAATAAATTTAATTTTTTTTTTCTATAAACAATTTATTTTTTGTTTTGCATTATTTGCAGGCATGACCCTAGACGAAGCCAAACAGATTCTAAATATTGACGATTTAAATCAAATTGAAACAATTTCAAAGAATTATGAACATTTATTTAATGTCAACGAACGCAGCAAAGGTGGCTCATTTTATATACAAAGTAAAGTTTTCCGCGCTAAAGAACGCATCGATCATGAATTAAAAACGCAACAGAAAAATGCGCGAAAGGACAATATTGGCAAAGAACAACAACAACAGCAAGCGACATGAAATTGTTGTTATAAAAAATCTATTATTTTCGCTGTGTTGTGTATACCCTACAAATGAATTTGTTAAACAAAACAAAAGCAGCAATCGAAACGTTTTTGTATAGTTTAGTAAAAAAAAATAATTAAAATAGAATGGAGTGCGTGCGTGCGTGCGAGTGCTTGTAAATTGCAAATACAATGTTACTTATACTGTTAGACTAAGTAAAATCAATTCTTATTTTTACTATTGTTACAAATATTAAATTGTGCAACCTTAGAAAAAAACATGCAATACATTGAAATATATATTTTTTTGTAATTGATAAAAAATGTCATCCGATCAGCTGTTCGTTTATCAGTGCTGTTAAATAGTCAATCGTGATGTTCTTTAATTCTCTTTCAAAAGTTTCTGTATTTATCAAATCAATGAGGAATTTAAAAGCATTATAAGGTGGGACCCTGACTCTCTTAGAAGGTATAGGAAACTATAATTTGCTGTTCTTATGTCAAAATATAATTTGTTTTCTTATAATTATAATGACTTTTATCTCATATGTTTATAAATCAAAAATGAGAGGGTATTTTTCAATGTTCGGAATAGTATATACTCGCAACTTCAGAACTTATCTAAAATTTTATCTAGTATGAAACTCTAAAAAAAGAATTAAATGCGGCTTTCAAGAACTTTTCAACAATGAAACATGGTAAACGATTTTTATGCATGCAAAATTTTGGCAAAACTATTAAGAAATTAATATTAATATATATTTTTCAATATTCTTTCAAATCAATTTTGCGAAATTAATTTTCAGAATCTCACTAAAACCGCTGCAATTTCGATGTGTGTTGGACAACGCAACGAACAAAAATTCACTTCTTACGTTGTACAACACTGTTTTGTAGCCAAAACAAAAGCTAAAGGCAAGACGTCGTAGTTTTGTTTCTAATCGTGTTTTTCTTTTTACGCTATTTAAATTACAACAATTTATACAATTTTCAACGTACTACAACAATTGCACAGTTATGTGCAGCACATGCGCCATACTTACGAAATAGCAACACAAAAGCAAAACAGAGAAAACAACCACCAAAAGAATTGAGTCTAAACACACAAAAAAAAAAAAAAATTGGCCACGAAACCAAGGCAAGAATGAAAGATAATGAATGCTGCTGCTGCTCTCAGACAACTCAAACAACGACGACGACAACGCACTTAATGCTATAAAGTAGAGGTTGAGTGGGTGGTGTTTGGGTGGTTTGCCAGTCTATTTGAGTATTCGAGATTCCAGCGCTTTAATCAACATTCCAAAACATTCCCGTCTGCTAAGCACGCTGACTAACTTTTGTGCAAATGTTTTTCACTGTCAGCGACAGTTTTCAGAGGACCTTCGTCGACGCAGGAAGTAGTTCAAAAATATAAAATATTTTACTATATTTAAAAGAAAAAAATATATATATATATAAAAATTTTCGCTTGTCTGTGCTGTGTGTGAAAGAGATAGCGCATAAAAAAACCACAAAAGCAGAACTTCTTAAAAAACTCTTAAAAGAAAAAACGTCTCAAGTGTTACTTAAAAAAATTCTAACATAGGCAAATGAATTTTATTTATTTTTAATAAAAAAAAAAGTAATAATAAACTTAAAGAAATATATAAAATATCGATTTATATATAAAAGTGTTTTACACGCGTTGAATTTTTTTAAAATATTTATTGATTTTTTTGTTGTAAATAATTTTTTTTTTTTTTGTTTATTTTAAAATAATTTTATTTTTAAAGCATTTGTGAATTTAATTGCATGTAAATTTACATAACACAAAAGGAAAAAAGTGTAAATAAGCATAAGCACACTACAAAAAAAAAAAAAAAAAAAGAATTGCTTCCAAGAAAAATTTACAAAAAGAAAAAAAGCTACACTGCAAAAAAAGTTTTAAGCAGATTTGTCTCGTTGTCTGCTAACAATAAAAAAAAAAAACAAGTTACAAAAGAGCACAATCACTTGCGCTCACACTCTGAAATAGAGAGCACAGTAAGGACTCGTCTTATCGTCGTCGTCATCAAACTCAACTCAACTCGGCTGCTCATTCACAAGTTTTCGTGTGGCACGTTTTCAATATTTCGTGTTGTCTTCGTTATTTGCGTCGTCGTCGTCGTCATCGTACAACTCAATCAAGTTTCGTGCATCTATTTTTTTTGTTTATTAATTATCCTTTTCTTCTTCCCCCACTTTAACCTAATCTAGAACGTATTCAAGTGCAAAAAAAAAAAATAAAAAAAAGGTCTAAAAAAATATTTAAAAATAAATTGCAAAACGTGTGAACTTTAGTGAATAAAAAAAAAAACTAAAATAAAATAAAATAAAAAAAGAAATCCTCGAAAAGAAAAGAAAAATCCAACAAATATGTTCTCTGGTATTACAAATCAATTCACTTCACTTGTGGGCGCCGTAAAAGGTGGCCAAGGTGATGAGGATGTACCAGTGCCCACGCAAGATGCCACTGCTGCTGCTGCAGCACCTACCGCTGATGCAACTAGCGCTGGGCTATCGGAACAAGAGGCTGCAGCTGCTGGTGAACAGCTTCTAGAAGGCGAGGAAGGCGCTAAAAGGTAAGTTTTGATTAATTGCTGACATATTTTATACATAAATGGGTGTAGCATATAATGTTTTTACTATTTTGACTTATATGACTGCATATGTTAGTTATGCGCTGTATTATATAATCTAGAAGTTATTTTAGCATCTTTAGCAATTTTACTTGGTAACTGCAACGTTTCTTTAAATCTGTACTTCAACTATGAGTCATAAGGACTTTTAACTATTTATTAAATAATCTTACTCAAGTCAAGATATTTGCCTCTCTACCATAGTGGTTCGATTAAACATTTTTGATAAGAAGGCAATAAAATATCTGTCAAATTAGGTTTGGGTCTCGTCGCTCAGATGTTTCCACATTATTTACTAATTATCGAATCCATTTTTTAAGTTTTTTGATTATAAAAATTTTTTAGCGGTACTACCATATTGTACAGGTTGAGCTTAACCTTAAATAAGACCCAAAAGGACGGACTTCTCTTGGTTTTTGTTTATAAAAAATACGAATCAATAGTTTCGAAATATGTATTAAAACCTTTAATGGAAGTTCTGTTATTCCCAGCAAACAAGTATATACTTCGGTATAAATATTTTTTGTTCGAAAGATCAAGTTTTTATTTCCAATTGAAAGAAAAGTATTAGCGATCTTGTCTTATTCTTAAAGTGTCCTCATAATTGCCCAATCTCTATCAAGTTTAGAAAATTTCTTCAAAATCTCCATAACATAATGGTGTTATCTATTTAAGCATGTGGCTATGGTATTCAATCCATCCAAACACAGGGAGTTGAATCTCTGGTTGCCATACTATTCTAAGTTTATCTAGAATATTTTTTTTATTTACCGTATAAACAATATAGCAATAGGTGTGAACCTTATAGACCGTCGTTTCGTTAGCTCCTATAACTATCAAATACCAAAAAGTCATTTATTCGGGGTTTTCCTGTATTCAATTTATTTTGAGATTTAAAAATATTTGTAAGATTTCAAATATTTTTACATTATTACTCCATTTTGAGGGAATTACTTGTTTTTTTCTTTTGGGTTACTAAATGTCAAAACATGGATTGTCTGATTTATATAATAGTAACAAAAAAATTTTAAAGACTAGCATACCTGTAGAAATTTTATCGGATAAATATGCAGTGTCTATTTAGATAGAAAATAGTGAAACATTTTAGAAACAACTAAATGCTTACTATACAAGTAGGTATGGTATATGTAGTATTCTTTTCCAACTGTTTGCACATTCGATAATATAAATTGTGCCATATTCCGTGTAAACCGAAATATTTATGAGATTTTTCTTGCGGTATGCAAGTCATAAACGTATTTATTTTGTGTACAAAGGACACATTTCGTGAGGAGATGTCATAAACTAATTAAAGTGTTTACTTAGGATCATAAATGTGCGTCATAAAATATTTACCTAAGATGTCTGAGCGATAATTCTTTCTACACGTTGAATTGTTTCAAAAATAAATTGTTGTTTGTTTGTTTGTTTAATTTGTGATAGTTTCCAAAAATCGAAGTTTGTAATTTTTGTTAAAAAAGGAATAGAAAATTTTAAGTACACGATACTACAACACAGAACTCTCTATTTGGCCAAACAACGCATCGGAAATTAGTTTTTCTTATACAGCGGTATTACATAAAATCTTTTAGGTTTGGTTTCAAATCTCCCAAGGCAATCATATAAAAACGATTATAATTCACAATTTGTTTAAACTATATTTATAAGTCTACAGTCTAAAATTGTATTTATTTATTTAAATACTGTTTTAACTAATTGTGAATTATATTCATTATTTAATGAATAAAATGAAAGATTTGAAAGCACCTTAATCAGGTGTGTGTCAACTCAATCAGGTGAGATTTGAAACCAACCAAAAGAGATTTTTGTGACACCCCCCTGAATGAAATATTGATTGACACCACTGATAAAAATTTAATTGCACATTTGTATAAGATCAATTTCTGTTTTCTATTTTCCATAAAGTTGGCTTTTTGTGTTTACAAAGAAATTTATCGATATTTAAAATTATTATTTTTGTCATTTGATATTATTGCTTCCGTTTGTCATTGTTAGTTTGTGTTAAATCTAAACTTTCCATTTTAAGAGTATCAAATTTCAGTTGCAATTTTTTTTTTTTTTTTTGTTTGCAGCTGACATTTATTTCAACTTTAATTTAAAACTTTTGCTTTTATTTTTCGCTTGCTACAGAAAATCTCTCGTGCAATTCTTTTAAGTTTGCGTGATAGTTTGACCTTGCAATTTACCTTTTAGCATTCCATTTTCATTATGAATTTTCTACTTTCTTTTTTTTTAGCTGTATCTGTGCTTATTTGACTTTATATAGCGTGTCGTGCAAATGAATCCAATTTAAATTAAATCAAATTTTAGTTGCAATTTTTTTTTTTTTTTTTATTTTATTTCAAATGCCTGCACAACACTTTTGGCCTTTTGCAGCGGCTACTGTTGAATTTTATATAAGTTGTCAATGGATATTTAAATCTGAATTCCCTTACACTTCTGCTATTTAAAATGTATTTCTTTTATAAGAGCAACTTCTCAAATTAAATTCGTTCCAACTTTTTTTATATTGACAAATAATTAGATTGAAATTTACCAGCTAAAATGTTGTCCTTGTATTTATTTTACTCATTCCACATATTACCAGCACATTCTGCGTATACATCTGTGCCTCCTCACATTAAAATCATTATGCTGCACCATGTCTAACGACAAACAAAAACTAATTACTTTTGCACAAGTCAAACATACAAATCCAATTGGCTTGATTTGTTAAGTACAACCATCACACGCTGTGCTCGCTCGCAAGCAATGTTACTATTTTTTTTTCTACTTCTGTGCTTCTTCTGGCTTGGAGTGAGCAGAAGACACACACAACCAACAAGTCGTTACTTAATCCTTGTTGTCATGTTTGCTGCTGTTCAATATGAGGCAAATTCAGTCAGTAAACACATTCGTAACGTTAATTCTACAACAAACTTAAACATAAACTATCTATTTGCCTTCTGTTGGAGCGGGCATAAAAAAGGTTCTAAAAAGCTTAACAGCCTTTTATGCTCCAAATGCCATTATTCACTTAATTTGGCACATTAATATTTAATTGTCTCTGTGTACTATGAAAATAATTGAAAACATTTTTCTAAAGAACGTGAATATTGCGTAGATTGTTGGTTTTGGAAGAAAATACAAAATATAAAAATCTTAAACTGAATGGAAAAGAACGGTAGTCAAGATAAAATTGTAATGCAGACTCTCGAAACCTTTAGCATTCGTTGTGTATACGAATAGGTTTGATCCATGATGAAATTATAGAAGATGTAGCATTTCGCCTCTGTTTGCTTTCTAAAATTTTAACACAGAACGTAGAAGGTTAAAGTGAGATAAATATATTTCTTGTACTCTTTTCACCACAGTTTGCATTCATACTGAATAAAACTCACCAAAATGAGCAAAATATGTAAGCCAAATAGAAAGAGATAGTGATGGAATACTACAACTATAGTAATTTCATCATTGGTTCAATAGATTAAATTAGATTTATTATACAATATATCTGTACACATAACTTTTATAGTAAGCTTGTTGTCTTCATCGCAAATATAGTATAATACAATTGATATAAAACTTACGATCAAAAGTTGTTAAAAGGCTTTATCACTGGTTCTTTATCTATTTCTTGTCTTCCACTGCTAATAAAATAATTATTATGTTACTCTGATATATTTCGTTATCAGATTATCTAGAATGATATATAGTGAATATTTGTAAGTTCTATTTTAAACCAAATTCACTATTGTTTAAGCATTTGATCAGATTCTTCACTCATGTCGTATTCCTAGAATCTTTTAAATTATTTTGTTAACACTGCGAAGAGCTTCGACTATGGTATATCTTAACCTTTGTTTTTTATTCAATGATCTTTGATCTATTCTTGTCTCTTTTGAGATTGGATTACATTGTGAGCCATTCGGCAACTATCCACTTTGAATGTTTTAAAGAGCCTTATGAAAATCGTAGAAAGGCATAAATATACTTAATACTATCCGCTTGCACGGAGTTTCCTTACTCTAGGAGATACACTTTGTATGTATACTTTGATTGTCTCCAGTTGCTTATAGAACTTATAGGTAAAATACGGTAGAAACTCATTTTCGTGGACCTATATAACTTTGTTTTGAAATTTATTATTATATACCTTGAACTGGCTTATAGACACTGACAGAAGATTAGTGTCCCCTTTAACGATTTATGTAGAAGCTGTGGCAATGACGGTCCAAATTAGCTATAAAATTCGATAAACTTTTTAATAAATTTTAGCGTAGTGTACATAAGATAGAAGTAATTGAAATAGAACTCCATAAATGTAGGCAGTAGCACGTTTTTTTTTTTTTTTTTTTTTTTTGCAAATACGCACGCCCTTTTCAAGTTGCCAGAGTATACTGATGCCACAACACACACGTAGATAGTGTCCTGCAAAACAGCTGCTTGTTATGCCTTTTAGGCGCTACTATCTTTTTTATATTTAATTTTTTTTTTTTTATTATTATATGAATATGTTGTGTATATGTGTGTGTATATATAGGGTGTGAGGCTTTCACTATCAATTGACATTGACAAACAGCTATTTTCGCCTGTTTCGTACATACACACTACACATTTTCACGCCTTAAGCGTTTCTTTATATATATTTTTTTTTGTTTTTTGTATTTCATTTACTTTTGCGGCTCATTTCCGTTTTCACTTGAAATAACCGAAGCTATAGTAGGTTACTTATGTCCTTTATATGCTGCTAACTTTAATGATTTTATGTATACACATATATGCCTAGTTTATTTTTTTTCGCACGTGTCTCAACTAAAAAAAAAAGTAAATAATGTTGAGTCATGCTGCTCTAACGACAACGAAAACTTTTATCCTTGCGTTTAGTTTTTTTTTTTGTTGGTTTGTATCGTTGCTGCTAATTCTACTTTTGCTACGCTGTGTGTTTGCATCCAATGTCAAAAAATTTGTTATACACTTTAAGCCATATTTGACTTTCTTTGATATGATTCTTTCTTTTTTTTTTTTTACAAACATTTTTGTTTTTTAGTGCTTGGGGTGGTGGTTGTTGGTTGCCTAAGCGACTTATAGTGTGTTCTCTCTCTCTCTCTCTCTATATTCAAAAAGAGACGTGCTTCCTTCCAGTGCTTTTTATTCCATTGTATAGTGTCACATTACTGGCATTGTGGATCGATATGAGTACTCGAAATTTTAGACTTGTGGTTTTATGAGACAGAGAGTGAGAGAGTAAGAGAGAATGTATCTACAGCCTGGAAATTGAACATGCAGCGAGAGCATTAGAGCGCGTACTATTTGTATCTGCACATTGTGCACATGTGATTTGTGCAATTTTTATGAGTTTTTTTTTTTTATAAAATTTAAATAAATATTTTTTTTCTTTCCTAAAAAAAAGATTTTGCAAAATTTGTAGAAATTAATTTACGCTCTTAAATGCAGTTGAATTTTTAAAAATATATTTTAAAAATTTATATATTTTTTCATGAAACAGCAGCTTGCATATGCGTCATGCATTTACAATTTTATGCAATTCGTTGTATGCACTTTCAAGGACATTACTGCTTGTTGTGTCATTTATGTATGCACATATACACCTGAGAGCAGCAAAAGCAGCATAAAGTAAACTTTATAATAATTTCATGCAAACTTAAAAGACTCACTTTTTTTTTTTTGTAAAATATTTTTCATTTAAGCTAAATGACTAAAGTGACGATGTCGTCGTTCTCAGTTCTCCTCGTTATGCAAAAAAAATAATATGTACGCACAAAAGTATGCAATGAAAAAATGTTACTTTGGCTTTGACATGCAATACTTTTTTTTTTATTTTCGTTTGTGCTTCTCCGCTTCGCTTCGTTGCTTTGCTTTCATTTATTTTTTTTGTTGAAAGTAAAATTTTTGCGCAATTTGATAACATAATTTAAAAACTTTTGATTAGTTTTTGTTTTTTATTTTGTTGTCCCTATTTTTTTTTTTTTATGCATAAATCAAGCAAGCAATTTGTCTTTTTTTTTTGCTTTTAACATTATTTTGAAGCAGTTTTTATTTACATTTTTCCCCTTTTTTGATTTATTTTTTTTTTTTTTTTTTTTTTTTTTTATTTCTTAGCAAACATTGCGTATGCTTAATGTTCACAGTGTACAAATATTTGTCATCGAAGCATCTCATTTCGTGCAAATAGAATTTTGGCTTATTGATTTCGACTATGATACGTTAGCATATAGCAAAGAAGCAAAAGAAAAAAAATTACATGAAGAAAAAAAATATTTATACACATTGCTAAGGGTTATAACGAGGGTTAGACTATAAATTTTAATTATTTAGAAATTTTCAAAGTTGTACGCTGCGGTTAGGAAAAAGTGAAGATACTAATTTTATTTGGGTGCAACAAATAGTAGACGGAATATCAAAAAAAAAAACTTGGAAACAAGAATCAGATGTGTCTAAATTAAACAAAAATATACAAATAACTCTAGTGTACAAATTTTGAACTTGTTTAAGGGTCTGGTTTCTCATGGATAGACTCCAAAAAAAGCCACGAAAAATTTTTCTTGAGATATCCTCAAAAACCCTGTTTTTGGAACTTTTTTTGGAATGGCAAAAAAGACTTTTTTTTTTTTTTTTAAATTACAAAAGTTTTCTAGATGAATTTGAAGACTTTTAGGAACTTAAAAAAATCAAAGACTACCTCATAAAAATTCTTAGAGCTTCACTCGTTGTTGTATTGTTCGAATTTCGATTTTTTTTTTGCGTGCATTCTAGAAAGACCAAATCAAGCAAAAAAAAAAAAAAGAAAAGGAAATTTGATTTCGATTTGTTTTTTTTTTTTTTCCAACGCTCAGCAAATATTTAATACGCTTTGATGCTAGATACAGTATACATTTGAGTTAGTTGCTTACGCTCGAACGCATTTTGTAGATTAAAAAGCGAAATAAATGCCAGCGTTATTTTATGTAGCAAAAAAAAAAAAACAATTTAAGCTGTTTTTCATGGCAACGAATTTCCCCATAAGCAGCATTTTCAATTTCAGTGAAATATTAAAAATAAACAAAAAAATAAATTAAAAATAATAAATATGAACGCTGCACAACGCTGCGTATACATTACAAACAAAAAAGTGTCAAATTCCCACGAGTCTATAACTAAAAACAAAAAAAAAAAAAACAAGAGAATAATTTATGCGCTAAATTAAAACTAAAAAAAAAAAAATTTTAAATTCAAATTTAACACTAAAATTTTATTATTCAAAATAAATAAACTTTAAGCAGCACACACTGTGGGTGGTCATCCAAAATGTTAAACCGCATACTTGGCCTATTGTGACCATTTGGCATTTCGACAAATTAACTTGAGGCAACAACGACGACGTAAAAAACATCGAACCACAAATCGCACAGTAGGCTATAAATGTAGAATTTAGAGTAATAGTGGCATTATTGGGCGTTATTTTGGCAACGAAAGAAATTGTGTCAATAAAATAAAATTGAAGGAAAATGTGCATTTTAAATTTTGCTTTGAACGTTGACAATTATAAATAAATTAAAATACAACAAAATTGCTTATTCATAAAATTTTTAACGAATTTATAAAATTCGCATATAAAATTCGTATTCATTAGAAATTCTTGTTAAAATAAAATAATATCATTTAAATTTTTGACTTAACTGACTTTTTGAATTATTTCAATATGCAAACGAGTAAACACATGCGTGTCAACGAGTGGACTTGGTACTTTCAAGTGTCTCACTATACTTCAGAGTAACTTACTAGACTTGTAAGCATAAACATTGTTTACGTTTATTGTACATTTGTTTATTGTTCTTTTTTCTTTGAGAAACAAAAAAGAAGATTAGCGCTAAATTTATCATAGAACCTACTTTTATGTACGTTTGAGTATTCGAAGGTATTTTGTTATTTACAAGACAAACTCATGAGTGAACGTGTGGTACTCGAAGGTACTCAAATACTTTATTTCATTGTTTCTTTGCTCTCAAATATTCATTTGTATCGGTATTTGAAATCCATGCGAGCGTCTTGGACTTGCAAATACGAACATTGAACAAAACAACAGCCTCTCTTTCTTGCGCATTTACCAATCAAGTTCGAAATATATCACGCGTTTATTTATTTTAAAAACCTTTTTCTTAGCAAACAATTTGAAGAGCTTACATTTTTAGTGTGTCATTGTTTGGAAGAGAATTAAACTAGTTTTCTGTAATTTTTGAATGTTAAGTTCTATCGAAATTCAGGATAAGTCTGCTTGACGGCTGCTTCATAAGTATTTGACAGATTCAGTCAAGTCTCGACTTATAATAATTCCAGGGTTATAAAAAAACAAAGTTTTAGGAGTAGAACGTGGGATTAGAGAAAAAATATTAATTAATTGAGTCTGATTTTGGCGGCCTCCACTTTCTTTTTTTTTTCTGTTTGGCTCGCTAACAGGCTTTTTTATTGAAAATTCTTGTTCGTAGGGTGTATTATATTCGTGCAACTTGACTATAACTTTTTTTATTTTATTTAAATTCTCTTTTAATTACGCAAAAAATGCGGTTTCCAATTATTCTCCCTGCTGCCTCGCTTCGATTCATTTTCCAGTCACAGCTAATATTTCCCATGTTGCGCTTAAAAGTATGCAGCAAAAAGTTAAAAATTTAAATGGCGTCACGCCAGCACTAAACTATAAAAATTTACGCTATGCTGTATGCTGTCACACTGCCAAAGCTATTAAACAAACCAAACCAAACTATTCGTATTAAATAATTCAAAAGAAAATCATATTTTTGCAAGCCAATTGAAATAAATACCGCTGTCATTTTGTGTATTCAACTCTGTCAAATTATTTATTAATTTATGAAACCTTTTACGTTACGCATAAATCACAAAATATAAAACAAAAAAAAAAAAATAATTATAAATGCCATTTTCATCGCGTGCGGTTGTTATTTGTGTGCGTTGATACACTAATTAGAAATGTGTCAAATTTCTGATCTGATTGTTTCTTTGTGTGTGTGTGTGTGCTACGCTGCGCTGTGCTGTGCTGTAGCGTATTTATATAATTAAAATTAATGTGTGTGGCAACACAAAATTAAATCAATTTTGTTTCTGAGTTATAATATGTATGTTGATGTTTAGCAAAATAAATTTCATAAATTTAAAATATTTTTACATAAATTAAAATTAAATTAGAACTTCGTTTAGAGATTTATTGACCTAAACGCCAATTACCTCGACCTCGCGCAATTGCCAATTACCTAAAAACCTAGTTTACTTATTTATATAGCGTGTTTTTTTTTAAAAGAAACTTGCTTTTATATGTACGCGCGTCACATGTAACTATCAATTGACGGTCAATTATGCCGCATAGTAAAGGAATTTATGTCCTTTGATACAGCTGACATTCAATAGAATTTTATTGCATGCGCACATGCAAAGCCTTGCTAGAATATTTTCTTATGAAAAAAAAAAAAAAAAGGAAAATGAAACGCAAAATAAAGCAAGCATCGTAAACAAGAATATTATCGAATCGACTTAAACGACGTTGATTACGATTATGTGTCGAGCAGCGCGCGTACCTTGCTAAATTTTACACCTTTTTTTTGAACGTGTTGAACTTTGATATTTTTTTGACATTTATTTAAGTCAGCGTGGCATACCTTTTTTATTTTAAATTTTATTAGTCATGCTCTTGACGCTTAGTAAAAGAAAAAATTAAATAAAACGCAAAAAGCATAAAACGTGCATAAAATTTAAGTACTTCGCTTAAGTTGTGCCTATCTAAAATGTATTTCCTTTATGATTTCATTTTTTTTTCTTTGTTCTCTTAAGCTACTTAAATACTTTTGTTGTTGTTGTCCATATGGCAGGAAATGCTTAAACATATGTTTATTTTCTTAACATCCTGTCGCAAAAAGACAACTTACCATTTTGAGGTTGCGGAAACAGCGGAAGCGCATAACTTAAATGTAGAAACACAGGAAATCGTGCAGCAAACGCCGGAAAATGGCAACTTTTCTTTTTGTATTTTTTTATTTTTTACTGGTACACAAAACTTTCTTCAAAAGATAAAGTTGTCGTCTTTAAGTAAAATAAATATGCCTGCAGAAAAGTTAAAACCAAAAAAAAAAAGAATAAATAAAAAAAAAATACAGCGCGTGGTGCACAAAAAAAATGTACGTCATAAACATCGCAGCGCATAGCAAAGCCTCAAAAAAAATGTCGGAAAGTACTTAACTACGTCGTAGATTGATCATAAAATAAAAATGTGCTACGTGCGTGACAAATTAGTTATATTTTAGCTAAAAACAGTTAAAGTAAGACGAAACGGAAGAAGTTTGATATTGGATTTTTTTTTTTTATTAAAAGCAAACGAGACATGTGCAAGGAGTAAAAGATGCGCAAGGATTGGGCAAATTAATTTAACAAAGTTATCAAAAAATATTGGTTACAATTTATGTTGAATTTATTAAGTGGATTTTTTTTTAAATACAGAGAAGAATATAAACTATTGCGGCTAAAGATGAAAAAAAATTATCTGAAAGCGAACTGAGACGTACTTTAGAGAATCGAAATTTAACACTCTAATTAGCTATAGATACTAAAATAGTATCGATCTCATTGTCAATAAGTATCGGTATTATCTATATGTATCGATATTATCTATAAGTATCGATATAATCTATAAGTATCGATATTATCTATATGTAACGATATTATTTATTAGTATCGATATTATCTATATGTAACGTTATTATCTTTAAATATCGATATAATCTATATGTAAGTATCGATATTATTTATAAGTGATCGAGTTCAATGCCAAAAAGTATTTATACTGTCTAAAATTTATATCGATATAATCTATACAGTATCGATATTATCTATGATATGTATCGATATTGTCTTTTATAAGTATTTCGATGCTTCTCGGTATGTGTAAAATTCAAAAATTGTTAACACAAAGCCCTATTTATCTGTACAGATTTTATAATTTTTAATTGCTATTTCGTTCTCGAAAATTCTTTTACTCTTCTCTCCTGGCGTGGTTAAATTCAGATGCAAATCACCACAAACTAATTTGTCAATCATAAATTGTAACCAAAGATTTCCACAGTACTTCACCTGGTCTAACTGTTTTTACGCATTAATAAACCAAAATGCAGAAAACAATTTAGTAGTTTGCTAGAGATGTGCCTTGAGCGATATACAGCTATCAATATGTGACGCTAACGATATTTTACGTAGGTGTAGCTGTCTTAGAAGTGTATATGAAGTTAATCTAGAACCGGTAAATCCGATTTCATTTTAAAGTGTTCAAATTGTATAGCGCCCATTTATACAGCTCCCAAAGAAATGTCGCGACAGAGGTAAAACTTTTTAAAGCGAAATTCCCAAAGTCATGCTAGAAATATTGCAGCTATTCAATTAAATCATTTAGTGCAAAACACTAAAACAATGCAATACAAAAAATTTAATAATTGAAATGAAAAAGGAAAACAAAAAAAAAAAAAAATAGAAAGTAAAAAATGCCAGCAGCAGATTTCTCGCCCACGTTGGTGCCATGAAAAAATAAATAAAAAATAATAAAATTGGCGACAACAGCAATGAGTGCCATTGCTGCTGTTGTTACTGTTGCTGCTGCATAGAGAAACATTTTTGCGCGCCACTAAAAAATTAAATTAAATGTTTTTTTCAATGTGCAAGAAAAAAAATAAGGAAAAATATAGCAAAGGAGGAGTACAGCACAGCTGTGTCTGTCAGTGGCAGTCCAATAGCTCCAGCTGTTCTTCCATTTGCTCCAGAAGTAACGAAAAGGCGTTGGCTGATGTTTCTGTAACGCTGTAGCTTTATCTTTGACTGCTGTTGCTGTGCTGCTGTTGCTGTCATTGTTTCATTGTCGACGTCGTCGTTGGTCGTTGTCATCATTGTTTTTACTCTAAAATGCCAACAACAATAAACACATTAGCTTTGTAAATAGCGAGCAACGATGGAAATTGAATTATTCATGAAAAGAGTACAATGCAAAAATGCTGGGATTTATTTGCTAAAAAGTGAACAAGCAAATATGCAAGCAAGCAGGGTGACAAGTGTATATAGACTTTTCTACTCGCTTAAATGAAGTAGAAACAAAAAGTTAGCGACAAAGATAACACAGAAATTCATAGCCGCGTCTATCTGGCGTATGAGTAATTTTTTTTTTTATTTGTTACTGTTTTCGTAATAGCACAGATTACGTATACGTATACGTTTTGTTTGTGTGTGTGTGTATGTACACGTATAAATCCCACAAAATTATGCTCAAAAATATTTTTAGCGGATTTTAGATTATGCGCATATTTTGTTTTAAGTAGCAGCATTCACAAAATTTTTTCGTTGCTTCTATTATGAAAAGTGTGCGCACATATTTTTTTGGAATTAAAATTTTGTTCAAATATTTAAATTTTGTTGAACGAAGGAATTAGGAAAATTATGAGCGCTAATTTCTGAAAAAGTTAATCCATAAACTGTTTAAAAACTATTTAAATTCAGCAATTGAACAGATTTTCAAATGAGATACGTTAGTAGGGGCATCTCAAATGTGAGAATGAAGCCGTATCCCTTAAATGTGATAAGTGTTAGCGGTCATTTAAACATGCTCAAGCTAAACTATTTTGATTGATGTCGTTGGGTACTTTGCCTCATGAAAAAGTCTTTGAATATTAGAAACATTACTGAAACCTCAGAAAAAGGTATTAAACAAAAATATTATATACAAAAATCTCTTGGTTAAAAATAAACCACCCAAAAAAAAAAAAAAAAAAAAAAAAAAAAAAAAAAAAAAAAAAACAGAAGATGAAATATCACGCCTAATATGATTTGGCTTGGTGTCGAGTAGTGTTGGCAAAAAGATATATTTTAAGTCTCAGTGTGATTAGCGCAAACAGTGACCTAAAATCACAGTTGCGAAATACAATAAGCGATTACTGAAGAGGTTCTATATTCGCAAAGAGTGATACCCAAAATCGCCGCTAACTGAACTGTTTCGCTACACCAACACAACAAACCGACTTTGTTTTAATTCAATTAAAAAGTAAATCACTTCTTTCAGTGAATCGCACGTTTTGTCAAATCCAGTGACTGGCAAATGTACCAAAAAATTTGTACAGATTCGGTGTTCAAGCAAATATGAACGATTCGCGAAGAGTGATAGAAGCACCAATCACTGATTAATATGCAAAGCGATACACAAGAAAATCGCAAATCACTACTTTCAGTCGCAGTGTGACATTGCGATTTTAAAATCGCTGTGAAAAAATCACCGAAAGTGATTTTTTTTTTTTAACACTAGTGTCCAGCACTAAAGCATAACTATCTATCCGTGCTGAGATTGGTATACATCGGAACAACCAGGTCGTCTAGGTTGCCAATTGATGGAGCAATTTTTTTTTTTATCCCAAAAGATTTTGTACCCTACGTTAATCTCATACAATAAATCCTGCAGAAACTGCTAGAAAGAGAACGCAGCATAAAAATTGAGGCACTTCTCTTGTGTGTGTTTCTCCCCTTGGGTCAAGTAGAGTTAAATATTTTTTTGGTAACGATTCGGGTCTATGCTAAGCTCAATCATGTTTGTTGGCTTTGATCTTTCATGGTCAATCATTGGATTAAGGACATAAACAGTTAAAACAGAATAATAATAAATAAAAAAGAACAGATACAACTCGAAAGAAATACTCTCACGCTTGTTGGTGTACATTGACTTTGTCAGCTTTTCTTGACCTTTAAATTCAAAATCAAACTCAAACATAAACCCATGCCCACAAATAAAACTAATTATTTATTTTCGTAACATTCAATTTAACAATTGCGTAGGTTAACGATTTTGCTAAACACGAAATTAGACGCAGCACTAATCTGAAAAGTTTCTTGTTTGCAAAACATAAATATGCATAAATTTTCATTAAAATAAAAAAAAAAAAACATTTGCACGAAAAAAATAAAGTTACAAAAAAAAAAAAAAATTAAAGCGAAATGAAGTAAAAAAAGGAAGAGTGGCGTAATAAACACAAATCATAAAAAAGAAGAAAAAAAACAGGCAAGTTAACGAATGAAGAGCACAATTCTAATTAATTACACTTTAATGAAATTCTCAGAAAAGATGACAAGTAAAAAAAAGAAGAAAAAGTTACATAATTTAATAAAACACGAAAGGACAGACAGACCACCTCGGTGTACAATCATAAATTATGCGAAAAGTCTAACGAAAGAAAAATTAAAGAAGAAAAAAAATGGCGGAACGTTAAAATGGCGGCCAAGAGCCTTGTAGCAATAAAATGGTAGCAAACTATGTAAAGTCGAATGAACGTCGACGACGTTTGATATTTTTTTCTTTTTTTTCGCTTTCGGCCTCTTGAAATAAAGTTGGCTGCCAACTTTTGCTGCAGCAAACAAAACTGGAGCATGTACTTCTAAAGTTTTACTGAGCTAAACAGCCGTGCTATGGAAACGGAAATGTAGTCGTATAGTAGAAGAAGGGGTCACCATATCTTAATGTTCTTTCTTTCTTTCTTTACATATTGCAAGTTATGTACGCTTTGGGTATACGAAACGTAACGGCGCAACGGAAATGATGTTGGCCATAAAATGCTTCATGGCGTTTAGTGTGCCAAGTGTCAAAAAAACGAAAAAAACGAAAAGTGGCAATAAGACTAAAAAGCCGACAACGAGTGGAAGAAGAAGAAGAAGCAAAAGCAGAAGAGCCGCTTTTAATGTAGACGCGTAGGTGTTGTTAATGGCGTCCATGTGCGGTTGGGTTTTGCTTTTCTTAACTTTTTTTACGATAATATAACGACGACGACGACATCTTGAATTCGTTCATTCGTTCCTCGCTCGTTGGGTTTGTCACACATGTTTGTATTTGGTAATTTTTTTTGTTTCTTCGTTGACTAACTGACGGACGGACGGACTGACTGCCTTTGCGACTGGTTGGCACTTTGACAGCTAAATTTAGATAATGTCAACGTAAAATGTCTTGAAATATAGTTTGTACAAAAAAAAAACAAACATTTGTGTTACTTTTGAGTCTTGTGTGTGTGTGTGTGTGTGTGTAGCAAAGGAAGTGGCAAATTTTACAGCGTAAGCGAAATCGAAAGTACACTACTAGAGTGCAATGCATATCATTTAATCAATAATTGCCGCATATTATAAAGTTTATGGCACAAACTTGTTACGCTTATTACTTTGGGTCTTTTTGAGAATTTAAATATTTGTATTCCACTTGAATTTATACTTATTTTCAGTCAAATTTGAAACGAATAATTTCAGAATTTTAGTGCAAAATTTTCTTAACTATTAAAATTGTTTCAAATATCTTTATAAAGTACATTTTCTGCTATTGATTAACTTCACCTGTAAAACTAAAAAATGTATATTTCTACTCGGACTCTATTCAGCAATTTCCTAAAAAAAAAAACTTGACTTCTAGTTGATTAATTTCAAAATTAGCAAAATCTGCTTCGATATGGTTCATTTGGATAAAAGCGTACAGTGACATTGAGGAGAATTGTAAAGCAGAAGAGCACAAGCCTTCCAGGGAAAAGGTGAATTGAAAAACATGGTAACCGTAGAATTTTAGATGTGCTTAAAATGAATAAGTAGATCTACTACTGTGGGCAAAAAGTGAGGAGAATTTCCAATTTAAACTTTGCGGGCTTTACATTTCAGGCTAGTTCTTTTTTTCTTGAGTTGGCAGGACTGTTAATAACATATCGGCCAAATTTCATGTCAATGTCATTATCAGTAATATATTTAGACTTGTGTTTACCAAACGACCAAGAGTGCAGAGAAGTGTCATCAAATGTTGTTTTCTGACTGGTATAAATGAAATAAAAATGTTAAAGAAGGCTTACGGGGACCGAGCTCTACCAAAATCAACAACATATGATTGGTGTAAATTATTCAAATAGGCTTGAGAACGTGTTGAAGACGAAGAGCGCTCTGGTCGACCATCAACCTCCAAAAATTGAAAGAATTAGTGCTTGCTCACCGTCCATTAAAATGGGCGTATCGAAAGGATCAATTAATACCATTTTGAAAGATGTTTTGGGCCTCAAACGTGTCAAGTCTCGATTGGTAAGAAAAATGTTTAATTTTCTTGAAAAACAGCATCGATTATTCGTGATTTTTTTTTCCAAAAATGTAACCAATATCGTTCCGCAACCAGCGTATTCACCTGATTTGGCTCCGTGTGACTTCTGGCTATTCCCAATACTCAAGGGTCCACTCCCGGGAACGTGTTTCGAGTTGATTCAGGAGAATAAAAGCTGAATCGAATAAGGCGCTGATGGCTATACCGAAAAGGGACTATTTGGCATGTGTTGGCATAAGTGTATTTTATCGGGAGGGGATTACTTTGAAGGGGATGAAATTGATTTACAAGAATAAATAAAGATTTTCATTTTACAAACAAATTCTACTTTGTAAAATGCCCACAGTTGTATGTTACTATCGACTATATTCGCTGGAAGATCTGTTTGAGGGACTTGAAGAGAAAAACTTTTAAGCAAAAGAAGATTCAAACAGATAAATGGATAAATACTTCCCAGATGATCTATCGTTTGTTTCGAAAATACTTCAACCAAATCTTCTCGAAGAGTGATCTGTGGCACTCATTGACACAAATTAAATGTCTTTATTGCTGCTTGAGTCGGAGAAAACCAAAAAGTGTTCAGGATTGGTTGTTGTTATATTTTTTTTTTTTGGGTACTAATAAGACTAAACATAAGTACAGAGTATTTTGAAGTCGAACATTCTCGACTTCAGTTTTCTTTTTTCTTTTTTTTTTTTTTTTTTTAAAGAACAATTGTCCAGCAATGCTTACAGCATTAACTCGTATACCTTACATTATTTCAATGCTTCAATTAATAAAAAAGAGTTGAATGGTGTTTCTCTTAATATTTTATACCTTTTAGACCACACAGTGCCTATAAAATTTCCCAGTTCTTATCTATGTAGCACAGATGCCCATTCCAAACACGATTCTTTATTGTTGCAATGAAATAAAACTTAAATTGCAATTGCAAATCTAGGATTTTATGGTAATGTTGCAATTTAAATGTTTGTTAATCATGCTCGATGACCAACTTTTTGTGCACATTAAAATCGGGTTGCTCTGGAATATACTTACGATATATATGTACATACATACTCACGTATATAGTATTTTATTTTTGTTTATTCAAAAATACGCTTGAGTTGAACAATTTTCCCTTGAGCAGTAACCTTTTAGAATTACAAACAGGCACAAAGTAAATAAATACTTATGAGCAAATACAAATAAACATTTTTTTTTTTTTACATTTTTATATCAACCAAAAAAGCATAAACACACACGACTGGTGGTAGGCACTCACCACATTTACACACATACACACGCTGCATGAGAAAAAGCTCTTACCTAAACGTTGCACATTAAGCAAACCAAATGGCAAAAAGCCTCGAGACATAATGCCACATTCTCATCTTAAAAATACAATGGAAAAGGGTGTACCATGTGTTACTGTATAAAAGCAGAGAGCATAGGGAATGTTGTTTCCTTAGAGCGTAGACAACAGCCAACGACAATGGCGACAGCAAAAAAAAAAAAAAAAATAACGCGAGCTACGCATAACGCTGCAAGCTAAACAAAAACAGAAGAAGAAAAAAAAAGGATTTAAATTATGAACAACTTGCAGCATGACGACGTCGCAGGGCTTTTGTTCCCACTTGGTTTGTTTTATGTTTATGGTAGTTCTTTTGCCTTTCCGTCTTTTTTTTTTTTGTTTTTTACATTATTTCTTTTTTTTTTTTATACTGTGGTGACGTATGAGTAATAAGTTTGAAATGCTTTTTGTTTGCTGCTATTATGTTTTGCTTTTATTTAAAGTTTTTCCTTTTTTTTTTTACTGTTTTCATTTTATAAAAGCCACCCACACTTTATGTAAAGTTTTGAGCCTACATTTTTTTTTGAGCAGTCAAAGTTTTGCACAATAAACCATGATATGGCAACGTTTTTTGATAAATGAGAAAAAAATATATTTTTTAAACTTTTCATAAATAATTTTGTAGGCGGAAAACGTCGCAAAAGTTTATAAAGCAGAAAAAAAAGAACATTCTTACAAAATAAAGAAGTTCCATTTGATTTTAAATGGCAAAGTAAGTTTTGCATTGTTGGAATTTTATAACAGTTAATGTTATGGAAACCGTAAATATTTTATGATTTAAACCTATGAGTTTACGGTTCATTAAGAGGTTCGACGAGATGAGCGATTAATATAGACAATTTGTCTTTTATTAAGAGATTACGATTCAGAAATGTTAAGCTTGAAAGCATTCAAATTTTTGCTAGTTGTTTGGGTAATATGAATTTTACCCACAGTCAACAAATAAAAAAACAGCTGATTTCAGCTTTCCCAAATATATTTTGGGTAAGATAAAAAAGTGGTATTTTTTAGTATGTTTTAAAGTTAGCCCCAGCACATTTTGATTGCGCTGCAAAAAGAACTGAAACTGCACAGCACAACGGAAAAGAGCTGAAAGAGCAGCCGAAACTTCCGTACAACGTAGTAGCACACTCCGGGTATCTGCTAGTATTTCAATAAAATTTAAGTTTCAACAACACATATTAAATGTAATATATTAAACTTCTTCTTCCAAAGACCACCCAGTCTGGATGGTACGCAGTAAGCTGATTCATACCGGAATCAACGACAGTGGAGTGGAGTTGTTTCTCTATTGATCCACAGATATTCGATTAAGTAAGCTTCAGCAACTGCTTCGATCGGTTCTGCTCTGGTGTATAAACTTGAGTTGAATCAGACCATTGACCCCATCCACCCCATCTCGAAGTTCTATCTAAGCCACTGAAGATCACATATAAACTATTTTAAAATTCGTGCAAAGACTGTACTATATTTAAGCTTTTCGGTTCAACCGAAGTTATCTTTTTTTTTTCTTGTTTTATTTACAAAACCACAAAAATTAATTAAAAAAATCTAAATGCTGCACTGCACTAATTCTCAACAAAGCCAATAAATCTATATAAAATAACTCATACATTCACGTTTAACTGAAAAAATATATGATTTTTTTTTTTAAATTTATCACTCAGTCTTTGATTGATTAATGCCTTCAATCAGGCAACATGAATCATATTCTTAAATGTTAAATTTGCATATGGATATGACTAAAGTCGATTTCAATGGTAGTAGTTGACCAACATGCAGCTTGGTACAATGCAACACCCTTTCGATGGTGCTGCTGCCACTGCTGCAATTGGTGCTACGTGGCAATGCATTGAATTCATTCATTAATTGAAAATTGAAAGCTCGTCATTCACTGCCTTTTGTTCTATAAAACGGAAATAGCTTTGTATGTGACTATGTGTGTGTGTGTGTGTATTTGTGTGTGTATTAGTTAGTTGATCAACATTATCCGACATTTCAATGTGCAAATGTAGTTGTGCGGTTTTATGCTGCGGTTACTTTTTGCTGCTGCTGCGGCCGATTGCATTTCCCCTACTTTATTAACATAGACAGACGGACGGACAGACAGACAGACAGAAGGACAAAATCTATTGTTTATTGTTTTTGTTGTACTTTTTGTAATGTTTGGGATGCATGGTTTTTGACATTATTTCTGTTTGTCGAAGTGCAGAACAATCGATTTAAAGGTCAACCTGCATAATTACATATACTATTGTCATCGACGACGACGACTACACTGAATTGAATTAAGTTGAGTTGTATGTGTGCAATTTGTGCGCTGCGCTGCTCTGCTATGCTTATGATTGCTATTTAATTTATGTAGTTAGAACTGCTTAGAATATTAATATTTTATTTAGCATTGATTGAAGCGAAGCACTCGGTTTGTGTGAGTATGTAATTTTGTATAGCTTTGCTGAATAATAATAGAAAGTGTATTCGAGGTTAGCAAGTAAATACGCTGACAATGAAGTATATACGAATGTGCCGAGCATATAAAGTAGTTTAATTTTCTCAGCCTTATATGATTCGGGGAAATGTAATTCAAAAACTACTCAAGAGCAGCGTAATTGTTAAACGGTCTGAATAGAACTCGACACCATTGAAGCGATTGGCTGAGTCCAGTTTGGGTTCAGTATACATGCTGCGTTTAGTGAAAGCCAATGCAATAATAAATAGAATCGATATTCTAGAAATGTGCAGCGAACGATAAACTGTTATGCGGTCTGCATAGAACCGCGACACCATTGAAGCGGTTGGCTTAGTCCAGTTTGGGTTCAGTATACATGCTGCGTTTAGTGAAAGCCAATGCAATAATAAATAGAATCGATATTCTAGAGATGTGCAGCGAACGATAAACTGTTATGCGGTCTGCATAAAACGCGACACCATTGAAGCGGTTGGCTTAGTCCAGTTTGGGTTCAGTATACATGCTGCGTTTAGTGAAAGCCAATGCAATAATAAATAGAATCGATATTCTAGAGATGTGCAGGCGAAAGATAAACTGATATGCGGTCTGCATAGAACGCGACACCATTGAAGCGGTTGGCTTAGTCCAGATTGGGTTTAGTACACATGCTGCGTTTAGTGAAAGCCAATGCAATAATAAATAGAATCGATATTCTAGAGATGTGCAGCGAACGATAAATCGTTATGTATTGCTATCGATATTTAGCTGACCACTAGCTCTTTTTTTTCTCTCTCTCTCTCTCTGTGTCTTGCGTTCACCAAAAGTGCCTAACAATAGTTATACTCTGATATCTAGTCGGAATACTCGGTTCAAATCGTTCGGCATAAATAACCCAATCGAACCGATAAAAAAATCGAATAACCAAAAGCAGCGCCTATTATAGATATATTCATAACTACATGATTAATATTTAAGTCGCCCCTGTTGTAGGCATTGCTTTAAAAACTCGATTTATTTTATCAGTTCGATTGTTAAAGTAATCCGTAAATCGATTGTTTAACGCAAATGCAACTGCAATGAAAACATAAAATTTGATAAAGTTTTGCATCGCAGAAGCAGCACTAAAAAAAAATCAATATAAATTGACCAATGAAGGTAACACATTTTAGTATTTCGCATTGTGCCTGTTTTTCTGCCCATTCTCATATATGTTAGTGGGCGTCTAATATTAGCTTGTTATCCTTGCATGCGCACAAGGTTTACAAGGACTAAAAGAAGAAGTAATTTATGCGGTTTGTTACAGTAAAATACAAAATGAAAAAATATTTTATTCAATTAAGAGAGAGAAAAAGGAGACGTACGGACTACTACTTTTGTTCAAGGCAAACATGAATTGCAAAGGAGCTAACAACAGAAACGGACAATCGTGAAGGCTAATAAACACACACAAACAACTTTAAATAGAATGCACGCGCCATTGCAAACAAAACGAAAAAACAAAAAAAAAACACAAAAACAAATGCTCAAGGTTGCCTGTCAGCACAACAAAAAATAACTTGTTTATATTTTGCAAAAAAAATTTTTATTGCATTAATTAAATAGTTAAATATTATTATTAGCAAACAAACAGAAAGGCACTCTCATTTTTTTTTTTTATTAATTATAAATTTCAAAGCAAGCACACAGCATATGCTTTAATTGCTTTGGAAAATGTTGCTGGCGCCACACATAATTTCAATCAGTTGCGACAAATAGTGCGTAAAATAGTAAAGAAATTATTATAAATTGGCGAGACGACGTTGTATAAATGAGGCCATATGGCAGACGGCGACATGATGTTGCGGATGATAGTGCAGAAAAATGAAATCAGAAAATCAGTGCATGAAGCATGATTTTAATTAAATATAAATTTATAGTTTAAACCAACCTTGGACAGCTACAGGCAACTTCGGCCCTATTGACCCGTAGCGTTATGCAATGCAAAACAAAATAAACCCAAGTTCAAATGCCTGTCAACCGAATTTTTAAATAGTTTATAAAAGAGACAGCAGATTGGAGGAATTAATCAGAATGGCAGAGACTAAATGGACCACATATCCCAAATGTTATATCTTGAAACTTTACGTGGCCAGAGTATAGCACTAAACGAATAGCCCAACTCATGTGCCATAATAGACAGACCCTATCCATGATGCTGGGCGCTCTCACGAACAACTGTCTGGTGGGAAGACATGCTGTCCGACTAGGGTAGCATCAAATGACTTCTGTAGAAGCTGTAAAAACGAGGAAGAGGAGGAGACAATAAAACATTTTCTCTGCCCAAGGTCCCTTGGGAGAATAAGGGTTACCGTACTTGGTTGGCCGTTTCTTAATAGTCTGGCGGTGATTGCATCAGTCAAGATTGGTGCAGTAGCCGCCTTCGTAAGGAAATCGAGCTAGTTCGAGTAGGAGGATATAAAAGAGGGATCATATGGTATCAAAATGGGCCTTTTTGGCCTAGGTAACGTCGCGAGAATTTGCGGCGGCCGTTCTAACCTAAGCCTGATCCTTGTCATATTCCAGTATCAGTTAACTGACAAACGGACATGCCTAAATCAATTCGACTCGCCCAGCTGATGCGTTACAATCTTTGCGACGAAATGACTAAAAGCGAAAGTTTATGCCTATGTCCGTAACTCTTTTCGATTTTGACTAGTTCGTCGACTACTTTATTAGCCGCGATACTACTATGGTCCGGAACCCAGCTAATGGTGACACTGCTGATTCATACTAAAAGAATTTACACTGAGAAGACCATTGTATGTACTACATACATATTTAAGTGTCCGTAACTCTTTTCGTTTAAATCTAATAAGACAATCTTAACCGGATTTATATGCAATATTGATGCGAAAACATGGCGAAACATGAGACCAATAACCACAAAATTTGTTAGATGACAGCTATTAATTTTGGATTTATAACGGTAGTTTTTGTTTAGAGTTGTCCGGAAAAAACTACTCGCTTGGTCTTAATTCTGAAACTCTGGCAGCTTTCGAAACAGTTTTGTTTTTTTTTTTTTCCCAAATCTTTTCTTTTTCGTTTCTAAATCTTTATTAGAGCTCTCGTATTCTTAAATATTATTATATTATTTTCATAAATAAATATTTATCTTATTTGCAATCTGCTGGTCAATTATTATTTTGCAATTTTGTATTCGATTACCAATTTTTGTTGCTTTGTTTTGTTTTTATTTTTATTGTTTTTGAATAAACTTGTACAATGTCATTTATGTGCACAATATCTTTCTTTCTTCTTCTTATTAATTTTTGTCTCACTCACTCTTCTGGCTTCAACATGCAACAGTGCTGCAAATGTTGCATACATTTTATAGGCAAACTTCTCGTTTGTCTTCTCATTGTATACGGATTCAATTTCATACATTGGGTCAAGGTTCTTCGATTTGTTGCTGCTACTGCTGCTGCAACCCTTGACATAACACACTCTGTTACCCCCCTCTCCCAACCTCAAAGAGATAAAACGCCCATGAGCAAAATATATAAAAATGTTAGAATTGCAATTGCTTTTTTTGTGTTGTGTGCTGTTTACGTTTGTATTTATTTTTACTCGTAAAATAGTTTCAACTTTTTTGCAATATGTTTCAACAATGTAAATTGTTGTTGTTGCTACTCTGTGGCTGCATTTCTTAGTTTATACTTTTGCTCCTTTTTGTACATCATTGACGCCTGTGGTGTGGTATGATGATGCTGTTGCATAGTATCGTATCTGTATCCTGTAACATTTTCATATATTTTTGCGTTGTTTTCTGTTTGCAAATTGTTTAGTTTAAGTTTATTAACTTGGTAAATTTTCAACACATCATCTACTCCTCTACTCTTGCATAGCATATGGAGACATATTCTCTGCGACTCAACTTAAATATTCTTGTTTTGCTGTTGTCATTTTCACATTGTAAATTGTTGTGTCTGTCACATTTTGATAGATTGTTGTCGTCAGTGTTATCTGTTGAAAGATTTTATATTGTATTGTATTTCAGTTCTGTATATTTTATTTATTGTTATAGATTATCTTTTTGTTTATTGAAATTGATTTATGTCAAAGAAAGAAAATGCAGTTTATTAGAACACTTTGTATTATTGGAATTCTTCTTGCATTTAATGATTAATTGACACATGTATCTTACTTTTTCTTGCAGGTAATGAAATAAAGATTTATTGATGTTATTTTGGTTTGAAAGATGTGACTGCAAAGTTAAAAAAATGCATTAAAGGTTTGAGAAATATTTAAAAAATAAAAAAAAATAAATTATATTTATTTTTTTTAAACTATAATAAAAATCTTTGCAAAAAAAACATGCTTTAACTGTTGTACTTTAGGAATTCACCATGGGTGATCAAAAATTTAGACTAGAAACACTCTTTTTCTTGAAGTACACCAATTAAAACATATTTTTTTTTCGCAAAACATTTTTTTTTTAGAGTTTTTGAAAAAAAAAAAAAAAACAGTTATTTAATTAGGTTTGGAGTTTTCAACTTCATTTTTTGTCTCAACATAGACCTTGAGTTCAAAAAAAAAATTACTATAATTTTTCATATAGTTATATATTATCTTTGATACTATATTATAAACAATTAAAAAATCTGGTATCAGGACGCATTATTATTCGTTCTAAACAGTTATTTAAAAAAACAAGAAAGAACGCTGAAGACGAGTATGTTCGACTGCAAGACACCCTGTATCCAATCTTTATGAACCTTAAGAACGGTTCTATTTTACTACCATACCTCATTGAATTTAATTTTCATACAAAAACTTAAAAAAATCGGGTATATCTTTGTATGGGGGCTATGCCTAAAATTTTGTTGAACATACCCATATTGGTTTATTTCATTGGAACTATCCTAGGCATAACTTATACTAATTTTAAGACTTCCTAGAATAGGAAACAATGACGTTTTTGTGCAAAAACACAAAATTTTGGGGTACATTTGTATGGGGGCTATACCTAAAATTTGGTTAGTCCCACCCATATTGGGATATTTCATTGGGACTATCATAGACATAATTTATACCAAATTAAGACTTCCAAGAATAAGAAACAAAGACTTTTTTATGCAAAAACCCAAAATTTTTAGGTAGTTTTGTATGGGGGTACCCCTTAAAATGGGGCTAGAGAAAAACCCGTTCGCAAGTGAAAACTTGACGAGCTAGGAGAGCTTAAGTTTCAAATATGGTGGCCCTATCTCTTATAGTCTCCGAGATAATTCTCTCTCATACGGCAGACAGCAGGGACAGACAGACGGACGAACGGACAGACAGACATAGCTAGTTCGACTTCCCTTCCAATGCTGATCAAGAAATATATATATAACTTTATAGGGTCTATCTAGCCTCCTTTCGTCTGTTACATACATTCGCACAAACTTAATATACCCTTTTACCCTTTAGGTACAGGGTATAAAAATTTAACATTGAGTTTTCTCGGAAAATCTTCATAGCTTAAATTTTTTTTTTCTTTATTGAAAAATAAGACTTTTTAATTTTTGCTTAGCTTGTGTTGTTGATTTTTGCTTTGTTAGCATTCAGAAAAATGGCTTGTTCCGGAGTTTCGCACTTCGCATTAATTCAGTGTCCGATATAGCACTTGCGAAGTCAGGTAGTTCAATAAATCGAACGTTTTCATGACATTGAATCATTTTTTAAGGACGAGTGCGTCTCTCTGTTCATCTTGAGTTGTTTTCGTGGCAAAGTCGATTTAGAATCTTAATTGTGCCCAAGCCTTAACATTTTCCAGAATTTTCTACGAATCTTTTTACAAATTGGTATGGAGTCTACAATCTACAATAGATCAATATATATGCCTCATAGACCCTTATAATTTATTAACCGAGAAGATTATCCAAAAAATTATATGCTTCTTTCCGCACTTTTTTGTATAAACAACCAAACTAATGTCTCAGTTCTCAAAAAAAAAAACATTTTTAAAGAAAGGAAATACATTTTTAAAGATCATATAAGTATAAATACGTTCCATCCATAATTCCAAGTGTTCCTACGTTCCCTTTGTCCTTACGTTCAGATTGTAGGTAGCCTGTTCATTTTTTCTTTTATTTATTTTTTTTTTATATTATTATTTATTTTTTCGTGCCGTATTTATTAATTTCTTATGTAACTATTACAAGAAATAATTTTTATAATCATTTTAATAAATTTTCAACAAATTCTTCAAATAAGCTGAAACAAATTGTTTTCCCTCGTTTATTATTATTTTAAACAATTCAATATTATGCTTTCATTTATTATTTTTTAATATTTTTAAATTTAATATTTATGTTGGCATATCACAAAAAAATTTAATTTTTATTTATCTGATAACCTTTATTTATTTAAATGAATATGAATTTCCATTATTTATTTTAATTTTTTTTCTTTTTGTCAATTTACCTTTACATTTTATTGAATTTTTTTTATTTTATTTATTTTATTTTAATTTATATTTTTTTTTATAGCATACCAAAATCCACATCAATGGTAGATTCATTTGTTACCGAAGCAACGTAAGTAATTACCTTAATTTTTTTTTATTTTATCTTTATTTTATTTTGGCTTTATTTTATTTAATCTTTATTTTATAAGTTTCACAAGTGTCAACTAAAATTCAATACGTAAAAGCTTCATTATAAATTCATGACTACTTAGCCTAAGTCATGCAACATTTTAAAGGCAACATTTTCGTATTGCCTGCCAAAAGCCACAAAATGTGTGCTTCAAATGTGAAACTACTTCAATGACACAACTTGAGTCCAGAACTACTCAATGCGTCATCAGAAGTGACTTTTGCAATTTAAAACTTTAATTACAACATGAACTGCTGTGACTAGTAATAAAACTTTTGCTCTTCTTGTTCTTTTCGATAGCTTAAAACTGTGACTATGACTGTTGCTATTGTTGTTGTTGTTGTCAACATAAAATAGTCCTTCAGGCGAAACATACAAACAACAAACTATGCTGGTACACTCCTACACACAAAAACAAATAAACGCCTTAAGCTATTTTAATGACACTTTTCGTTTTTTTATTTTTTTTTCTTGTAGTTTTTTGTCGAATGTGCGTAGGATTTAGTTGAGTTCATAAGAACATTAAGAATTTTACACACATTGTTGTTTGACATGGTGTGTTGCTTTTGGAATTGTTATATTTTTTTTTTTGGTAATTAAGTTTCATGCAAAGCTCTGCTTAAAATGTCCTTGTTAGGTTTTTTTTTGTTTCTTTTATTTTATTACATCTCGTTCAAACTAATCCGACAACTCAAGCTGAAAATTAAAGTTGTTCACAGTTTTGTATCTTAAACTTTTTTTTTTTTTTTTTTTTTTTTTTTGTATTTCTAAACTACAACGACCCACATCATCTGTCGCCAGCTGTCTATGTCTGTCTGTCCGTCTGTCTGTATGTCTGTTAAAGCTTTTATCTATTTTATTTCTCCTTATGACCGCTTGTCATTTAACAGAACAGCACAGAACCTTTCTTTTTTTTTTTTTACTTTCAACAAATCAACGCACATAAAATCTCAGTAATTTTATTGCAGCTACAATATATGTGATGTGCTCTGCTTTCCATTTAGCTTCATTTATCTTAATCAGATTAGTTTAGGTTCGTCTCTCACTTATAAAGAATTTTAGCGCAGCTCGATTGGTTTGAATAATTTAT
Source organism: Leucophenga varia (assembly GCA_018903435.1). Classification (NCBI taxonomy): domain Eukaryota; kingdom Metazoa; phylum Arthropoda; class Insecta; order Diptera; family Drosophilidae; genus Leucophenga; species Leucophenga varia. The sequence continues at coordinate 545,029 of JAEIFJ010001870.1, forward strand.
TTGCATAGATTTTCTGTTTGCTTGTGCACCTTTTTTCGCTCAGATACTTCATTTATAGTTTAGAAAGTCATTCATTTAGTCGTTTACATTTGTTCTGTTCTGTTTTCTGCAGCTCATTCATTTCAGCTTAGTCGTGCAATATGCGCATCATGTCCTTTCATTTAATTAATGCGCATAAAATCCTTTTCACTTTCACCTGCGTTTTTTTTTTTTCTTTTCATTTTTGGGTGTGCGACAGGTTGCATTGGCAAAGGCGTGATAGGGCGTTGTATCTTGACTTGAACCTGAAATATTTACGTTTTACTGTTTTGCATTTTAATCTCAATGCGATTCGAGGTCGCTTGATTTGTACGTGTGTGATTTTTATTTTAGGGTGGAGTGGTAATATAAAACTACTTTCAATTTGATATTTTTTAGAATTTTGTCCACCCATGTTTCTTTTCCAATGGTTCATTTGTATTCGGTCCATTTATTACCGTTGTAGCACCAACGTAAGACTTTTCCGTAAGAGAGTAGCTAATAGTAGTGTCTCACTTCACCTCTGAAGCAACACAATTAAGCTTATTGTCACTTAAATTGATTTAAATTTAAAATTTTTATGTCAATAAATTTAAAAAAAAACTGCCCTTAAATACTTTGTTGCTCTTTCAGCCTACTTCACTAAATAAATGCGTAATAAGACTTCCAACTATATCAAAAACTTATCAACATAAAAAAAAGATAATAATCAGCAAGTTTACAAAATTGCGTTTACTTAATGTATTCCACTTCACCCCATTCTATTAAAGCTTGCAATAATACCAAAAAAAACATATTTATTGCCACCTAAAATGGTATTAATTGATTAATATATCAATAAGTTTACAAAAATAGGATAGATAAAGTGTTCCACTTCATACCACTACAATTAAATAATACATAATGAGGCTTGGAATGATACCAGAGACACTCACTGACAATTAAAATAATGAAACTAAAACAACCATAAATTTTAGAGCTGATTTAGCATAATTTGTGTTCCACTTCACCCAACTTTACAAAGTATTTCAGTTCTCAGTTGCTTGACAAAGTTTTCTCAAGCATAAAACGCATCTTCTATGCACAAAAAAAAATTTCAGTCTAGCAATAAATTTAATGTTCAACTTCACCCCACTTTACTGTTTATGCTTATTATTATTGTGATTCAGTAAACTCGTCTCGTTGAGCTAATCTTTCTACCTTCGATCGATCTCTCTTACTAACTTTCGACTCCACCTAATTTGTTTCACTGAAATGAAATGGCAAATCTGTATTTACGTTTTATACGGAAATAATCTTGCCTGCTGCTACATGCTAGCATTTCCTATATTTGGCATACTTTTCATATCTACTCTTTGCCTGCTTGTGTGTGTTACGTGTTACCAGATTTTTTTTTTTATTTTTTTAACATGTAAAGATTTGCTGCTGCTGTGCTACCTTTTTGTTTATTTATTTGAAGAGCTAAAAGTTTTTGTTACATGACCTTATCTGCTGTAAAACATAACAGACAAAAGTATATTGCACATACATACATGTATGCGTGTATAAAAATACTCACACACATACACACACTGAGAAAAGAAGAAAAAAAGACAATAAAATGTCTAAACGTTGTGCATGCTTTGTACATATAACATGACGTATACGTAATATTCTACATTTCATCTGTTAATACGTTTAATATTATCCTTCGCAAGCCTATTGTATTTTTACTTTTATCGAGGGCAGGAATATATACTATATACAATATATCATATTAGTATGTATATAGCGTATAGCAACAAATCGTTTTTCGTATTAGTTACGCCAAGCGTGTAACATGAAACAGCAGCATCTTCTTTATAACGAAAATATATATTTTATATTATTTGTTGCCGTACGTTGGCGCTTTACTTTTTTCAATATTTCATTTTTATTTATTACGTATACGCCGCGTTTTTTTTTTTTATGCCAGTTAGTCAGTCAGCAGCCCTTCATCTTCGCTGTAAAGCGGTCGGCCTGCATTTGAAATGTCAAAAGTTCTTCTTGGTATATGTATTATGTATAACATTGCGTTTATATAAAAAGCTTACGCATTTATGGATTTCATTTAGACATTTTTTTTTCTTTTTTTTTTATTCCGAAAATTATTATATTATATATTTTTTTTTTTTTTGGGTAGAACATGAATACATTCTCTTTTTTTTTTTTTTGTAGCTATTACTTGTGTTCGTTTTTTGGTTTCATTTCGTGCTTATTTCCGTCACTGACTGACATTGTCGTTTTCGTCCTTTTTCATTAATGTGCATAGTCTGCGTTGGAGTAAGCATTTGAGCAACGGAAAAGATATTCGTAATCATTTCCGTAAATCAACTAAAACTACTCGAAACTAGTTAGCTGTAGCTGCTTAATAGTGGAAATTTATTTTTAGTTAAAGATTTTTTCTAAATATTTTTACGCTACACAAATTAGGCATAAATTAGGACGAAATAGTATTGTAATGTAAATCATGTTCAATGATTTTATCACAGTGATTTAAAAAATCAATGTCGCACTGCGATTGAAAGTAGTGATTTGCGCTTTAATTGTTCCACAGTGAACATGTTCAGTTATCGGTGATTTTGTATAACGCTCTTTGCGAGTAGTGAAACAGTTCGTTTATCAGTGATTGGTGCTTTTATCACTCTTTGTTCATATTCGCTTGAACACCGAACCTGTACAAATTCGTTGCTACATTTTATTCGTCAAAACGTGCAATTCACTGAAAGTGCGGTCTATTGAAATGATTGAAAGATGAAAGAGCAATTACAACAAAAATATGAATAAAAAACAAAGTGATTTGTGATGTTTTTTATACAAAATAGTAAAACAAATGGCAGAAAGCAAAATGTTTTCTGTCGTTTAAAACAAGTGTGACTAACTTAAACCGTCAATGGCAAAGGAAGCAACAAAAATTTTCGAAAATATTATTTTTTGTGCAATTTTAAAAGCAGTGATTTATTTTTCAATGAATTAAAAAAAAATCAGTTTGTTGTGTTGGTATAGCAAAACACTTCAGTTAGCGGTGATTTTCTTCGTGAACAGTGAACCCGTTTACTAATCGCTGATTGCTTTTTCACGAACTGTGATTTTAACATTGTTTACAGTCACTGCGATTTTCAAGTCGCAGTCGGATAATCACACTGTGACTCAAAAATCACTCTTTTTGCCAACTCTAGTGATGCCCTTCTGTCCATATTTTGCCATCAATGTGTAGTGTATTAAATCGTTAAATTTTCCATTCTCCCTGTTTTTATTTTGTTTCTTCTTAACGTGTATTTTACATCAATCGTGTTGTTGTTGCTGTTTATTATATCTCATTAATTTCAGAAGTGGGTGTTGCAAAGTTTTCTTCTTCTCTTTTTATATTTCTATTGAAACGCAATTAAGTAATTAAAATCTTTCGAGATTTTATGCTGTTGACAATCTTTTGATTAAAAGTTTTTTTTTCTTGTAAATATTAACGCATATTTGCGTTTTTCAAAGAAACTTTGCTTAATGTTTATTTAAATAGTTAAATGAAGCAAAAAAAAAAAAGAAAAGTAAAAAAGTAGTCTGAGAGTGTAATTTAATTTATTTATTCATACACAAAGCGTGTGCAGCTGTTGACCTTAAAAGCTTTTATATACATTTACAAACATCATTTTAATCCCATGCTACCATAAAATACATAAAATATATTTTCATATGTGTGCTCTGAATTTTGAAAGCTCGTAAAAATTCAATTTGTGATTTTTTTTTTTTTTATTGAAATATTTTTCACACTAAACGAAGTGTAATGTGTGCTGGGAAAAGTAAAAAAAAAAAAAAAAATACATTTTAGTGGAAGAAGATTTGATTAATATGAAGTGTCCTAGAACGCAAGCAGTTATATTGGTTCAGATACAGCAAAATAAATAAAAAAATTAAATGCCAAAATAAAGCGATTGTGTGTCTAATTTAATTTAAAAAAAAAACAGCAGCAAGTGTCTTTTCGCAGTACATTATTGAAAAGCCACTGTGAATTTTTTTGTGCTGCATTCGTTTGTATGCTTGTTACACATCTTAGTATTTATTTTGTCTTTGCTCTGATCCATCTTACCTTACCTACTTCTCTGAAACTTTGATAATGACTTATTTCACCTTATTCCGGTAACGATGCTTTTTTGAAAACATTCTAAAAATAAAATCATGTTTCATAAATAAAATTTATATTCTAAATTAAATTCCATAAGACACAATAATAAAAAAAAAAATCACATAAAATATAAATAAATAATATATATGCATGTATGTATTCATTTAAGGTTTTATGAAAATCTTACATAAAAACAATTTTATATCTATGTGCGAAATATATAAATGACAAATACACACATAAACTACACGCACTAACCTCGGCCCATTAGGTTTTGTGGCTTTTGTTGTCTTATATCTTTATCTCATGCCAAGCTCTGTGTTTTATTTTATTTTATTTAATTTTTTTTTCTTGCTGTTTCATGCAGGTAATTTGTCAAGTTGTTTGGTTTTTTTCTTTGCTTTTTATTTTATTTTTTTTTTTCTGCAGCACAGCATTTCCGCCTACTTAACGTTTACAGTGTTGCTTTGTTTCCTGCCCTGCCAACCGACTGAATGACTGACTGACTGCCTGCCTGCCAATCTGTTTACCACAGACAAGCTGTGGCATTAAACAAGAGAAGCAACATTCTTATATATATTTATACACACACGGCAGGATACCCTAAACTGTAACGTTGCACAGCAGGTGACTCGATTTGCTATGGCGCATAAATATATTTAACTTTTCATTTTTTTTTCACCTTCTTCTTCTTTTTTCTTAACGCAAATGTAATAAATTTTCTTTTGAATTATCTTTAAATGCGTTTGAATCAATGTTTTTTGCTTTTATGTAGAAAATAAAAGCAACAGGGTCAAAAGATACAAAAGAAGATACATCGTGTAGCATTGAATACGTTAAGCTCTAAAGAAAAATATTTACATAAATAAAGGTACTCATAAGGTAATCTAGGTGGCAGCCGGAAACACTGTAAAATAATGCCAAACTTGTAGCTTTAAGTTGAATTTGTATACGATTTTTTTCTTTTACACAATTTAAGATATAAATTAGATTTATCTTAGAGCGCACTATTTTTCGTTTTTAATTTTATAAAGTATCTACACATTCAATCACTGCAAATATCTAGCAACTCTTTTAGCCTTTTTAAAAATTCTTAAAGTAAATAAAAAATCAGCATGCAAGCAATTTAAGAGGAAAAAGTTTTTAATTACAAAAGTTCAAATAATGCCGCACAAAAATTCGCAAGATGAATAAAATGCCACAGAAACATTTCAACAATGATGAAACAGAGATACTCGTAGAGTGTACGGACGGAATGAATGAACAAACGAGCAAACGAAGCAATTGAATATAAACAACATCGTTGGCAAACAACAAAAAAAAAAAAAAACAAATATATACGTCTGAAAGTAAAAAGAATTTTTCATTTCAATGAAGTTAAAATTTTAATACGCTTTTTACAATTAAACATTTTTTTGAATACTTCAAAAATAAAATTAATATTAAAATTAATATTATTCATGAAGAATGTTAAGCAGTTTTCGATTGTTAATGTCTATTTTCGATATATGGTATCGATAGTAGCTTAAAAAAGTATCGATACTTTAAACTTAAAAGTATTGTTATCGAACACAAAGTATCGATAAGAAACAATCAATACTGGAAATAAATCTTTTAAGCATACGTTCCGCATAAACTTGTAATACTATTTTGTGTGCCTTTCAAGAAGTGTACAAGAGAAATGTTGAGAATTCAACAATGCAACAATCGCAATAAGAGCAACAAATAAAAGAATTCATGGAAAAAATAACAATGTAAATAAATAAATAAATTTTTTAATACAGAATTGCGCAATTTACAAAGCAAATTAAAGAAAATTTCTACGAAATACACAGCACACACACACACACACACAAGCAGGAAGCTTAATGAAGTCACAAGGATATTTTCATTATATACGCGTGAATAGCAATGTGTATGAGATTATTATTGTAATTTTGTTATAACACTGAGAGAAATGATAATTGCCTCATGGCCAAATACATACGAGTATGTACATATGAATGTGAATACGTATATACGTAACTAATACGTAACGAAGAGCTTTAGTTGTTGCGGTACATAAAATCAAGTTAAAATGAGACCATTGCTGCTGTTGTTGTTGTTGCTGTTGCTCTGGTGTAAGCAAAGCAAAACGCATTTAAATGTCAAATGAGTTCGAGTGTTTTGTTGCACTTTGTTTGCCAAGCACCACAGCACCAGCACTGCACAGCACATCACAGTAACAGGATGCGTCATATGTGGGTCCTTAGAAACAGACAAATACGCAGTACGGCTTAAATTGTTCTGTGCAACAGCTTTGGTTGGTTAGCGTTCATTGCACGTAAAGCTTGAGCAGCACACACAAACAATTCTCTCGAGCAGTTTGCTGCCGTTGTGCAAAAATTGCATTGTCAGCTTGGCTTGGTTTGGTTTGGTTTATTTTTTATGTATGTCTGCGTGTAACCGTGTGTGTCGTCACGTTGTGTAACGCTTTATTGCGTTCTAGAATATTGGTGCGTTACACTTTTTATAGCGCTGTTGCTGCTGTTGCTGCTTTTGCTGATGCGACAAATGCGATAAGGGACAATGGCAACGTCCCACATACGGACACACACACACACACAACGTATAGCAAATCCGTTTCAGAGCTGTGACATCCACTTAAAAAGTATTCACCATACTGCTTCCGTTCGCGCTTTCTCGCCTTATGTCCTTTTGATTTTTTTTTTTCTTCGCCATCGATTAACGCGTAAAGTGGCAAAACTTGTTTGTTGCCCTCTTTTTTTTTTTTTTTTTTTTTTTTTTTAGTTTTGTTAATTCCTTTACTTTTTGTTGGCTTTAATATGATAGCTTATTTTATTTGATAAAAGGGTGTCAACTTGCAGCTTAGCATAGTTTTTGTAGTAATTGGAATTTGGTGTTTTCGTTGATTTACGTGCAACATTTTTAAGTTAAATAATTGTTGCATATTTATTGGTGCTGGGGAAAACAATCGATGTTCGAGACCATCGATTGTTTTATTTTATATATCGATAGAAGAAATATCGATAAAAAAAATCATTACATATCGATTTATGTGAATACAAGTAATTGTCGTTATAAAAAGTATCGATATTAAAGCTGTCAATACATCGATAATAAAAGTATCGATATTAAGAGTATTGACTTGTATCGATATCAAAAGAAAGACTCGATGATTAAAAAGTATTGTTACTTGTATCGATATCTAAAATCGTATGAAAAGTATCATCGATATGACAAGTATCAAAACATATGGATATGGAAAGTATCGATATAGAGCACAACAAATTTTCGATATCGAATTATTTGAATATCGATAGAATAGATTTAATACTTAAAGACTTATTCTTCGTTATAACTCTTCGAAAATAAAATGTATTATATGCTTTTTTTTATGCCATTCGAAGCCAATTGAAATTTCAATGCAGCAAGCGCACTAAGAGCAGCCAATAAAAATATATTGTAAAATAAAAATATATACGAAAAAATAAATTGCTATGCAAGAGTGCAACATAAAAAACAAATTGAAGAAATTTCTCGGAATACGCAGACACACATACAGAAAGCTTAATATAATTAAAGTGAAAGGATATAAACGATAGCGCTGTATATCGGTGCATTGGCTATACTATATGGATTTAATCCTGTATATCGGTGAATTTTGTAGATATGATATACCATATGGGTTTAATTGGATATAATCCTTTGCAATGAGAATCAACAGTCCATTCATATGTATCCTTAACATAGACCTAATCCGCAAGTCAACGCGAAATTTTTTTTTTTAGATAAAAATCTGAGCAAACAATTAACAAATCTCTTACATAATTATAAAATATTCTATACGATATAATAGATCTATACGCGACATGTAACCGCATAGAAACAAAAAAATGCATAAAAGACGGAAATGTCAAAGGTTTGATTTGTATGCGAAATGCGGTTCAAATGGCTGCAATAAGGCAAACTATTCCAAGTATGCATTGCATGCAACGGAACGAAGAAATTATGAGCAAGAAAAAAAAAGAAAAACGATTGACAACTAAAGGATTTCTTATCGCGTATCTTCTTTGTTGTCGTTCAAATGCTATTACTGTTCGCTTACCAAGGACATTGCATTGTATTCGAAGGATTTGACTGCAGCAGCAGCACTTCGATTCGATTTATTCGCATTCAATGACAGCAACAGCAATAGCAGCAGTAAGTGAAGTATAAAAAAAAAAGAACAAATGATTGTGCAAACTTTTAACAAAGCAAATGAAATTGTTGTAAATGAAGAAGAAGTATTCAGTTGAGTGTGCGATTTAAACATTTATTGCTTTATGAAAGCGTTTATTCTTTTTCTGATGTCCTTGTAAATTGCTATGGCTTTATGCATTTACATAATACGCATTTGCCATATGTGGTTGTCATATTGTAAATATATACATTTTTTTTTAAAAGGGTGCGAAGACTAGAAATTATTATTTTTAAATTCAGAAATTTTAAAAGAGGATGTTCCAGACTTGGCGATTTGAGTGCGTTTTCTGTTAGTGGATACCAATACACATTCCGATATTTGCTACTCATCAAAGCTGTTTTGCGATGCATAATTACTTTTGGCATCGATGCTTACTATACGATAAGTATCGATACATTTTTTCGATACTCATCTGTTTTAGTATTCTAAAAAAATACAAATATATTAAAGAACTATGCAGTCCTCTTCATTAGAAGTACACATATTCATAGCATCGATACATCGATTTGGCGACAATTAAAAATATCGATGCTTTTGAAAATTGTTTATAAGTATAAATATCGATAACTTCAGGTATCAACACATCCCTAGATATAATATAAATATTTATACCAGCTTCACTTCATACAGAAAACTATGTAGCGAATAGAAAACCAATAAACGTACAGACTGACATTAAACTTTTTAAAAAGAACACCCTTTACACTAACAAATTCCGCTCTGTTGCATCTCGCTGCCAGCTATTTAAATGACAGCCATTTTTGTTCGCGCTTGATTGGAAAAGTTGCAGCAAAAAATTAAATAGTCAAGAAAAAAAAAAAAGCGAAAAGAAAACTAATTTCATCACAAAAGCAATAAACCACAAAGTTAATTTAATTTCTACTGAACAACCAGCAGCAGCCAGCTGCTAGTTGTCCTTGCAACAGAACATTTCTCATTACAAACCATTTTTCAGTCTCGTTTTTTGCATGTTGCAACAAATTTAACATTGCATGCAATAAATTTTTTTGCATTGAAATTTGAAACTTTCTTGCTACTGCGAGATTTTTTTTTTTTTTTTTTTTTTTTTTTTATAATCCATCCAATAATTAAATAAATTTAAGCGTTGATGGTGGTGAACAACATTATTAGCAGCGATGGCGTCGCTGTTGCCCGACGCCTGCAGCAAAAGCAACATAATTATTATTATTATTGTTGTTTTTTTTTTTTTTTGTAGCATTCTCATCGCCATCAACAACAACATCATTATTCTGTCGTCACTATATTTATGACCGCACTTAATTATATACGCTGCGTTGCACACAAGCACAAGTGCAACACACCAACGTAACACCAAAGTAGGGCGGGCGTTACAGCCTGAGGCGCTCTGACTGACACAGCTGCAGCAGCTGAAGCGAAAATGGCTGACAATCATGCCGGCAGGCAAACAGTTTGCCTCATTAGTTTAAGCTGAACAAAAAAAAAGAACCATAAACAATTTTAATTTATTAAGTGGCTGGCAACAGCGGTTTTTTTTTCTCTGTCTTTATTTTGTATTTTACATAAATTTATTAACTCTGTAAAATGAAAGACGCCTACGCGGCGGTATGTTTTACATATTGTACACATACGCCCCGTTTAAGCTAATTGGTTTTTAATTAAATTGAATGGAATTTTAAAAATTTTATTTAAAAAAAAAGTGTACCATGTTCTTTTAATTAGTTTACAAATTGATTTAAATTTAAAAAATTAATAAATAAATATAAAAAAAGGCAAACAGTGCGTATGTGTAATATTATTTAATTAGGTACCAAGCAACACAACGCCTATTTACTTGATATATTTCATTTTTATTTACAATATACGCGCTAAGCTTCATTCAAAATCCCAAAACATTTAAGTTATACCAGAAACTAAGCATACTACTATACCCGAGAGAGAGAGTACACTAATCATTTCGCTTCTATATGGCAGACAACTAAGCCGCTAACTGGCACTTCTTCTCATTTATTTTGCTGCGCTATTTATCTTTCGCTGACGTTGTCATGACAGACGATTTATTTATGAGCAGCAACTCGACAGCTCTCAGCAAAGTAAATCGCCGCAGCCGCCGCCTCGTCGTTGCGTTTTTCTTGTTTGATTCATAAGCATCTGTGTTGTGCTATGTTTCCTTTGTATAGAATAGCATACTCTGACACTGGCACTTCTTCTATGGCGGACATCCGTTTTTGTTTTATACGTTTCTAAACAATATGTTGCCGTTGCCGTTGCCGTTGCTGCGTCATGATACGCAATAAAATGCGCTGATAATGAGCGTTGAAAAACATTAAATTGATGCTGTGAAATAAAAATAATAAAATTGTTCTTGTGGCACTTTATTAATGGATTTCGTTTGTTTGCTGAGTTAAGAAGTAGATTCTTTACACAGTTGTAAAGTTTTTTTTTTCTTATGTTGAAATACTTGCAATCTGCATGTTAAAATATGGGCGAATATCATAATTTCGTACTATTTACAAAACCTTTTGTACAATGTACGAAATATTTCGTAATGCAAAAAGATAAACGCCAAAACTCCTATCAGCAGCACCTACACTAAAACTATATCACAAAAAAATATCTTTTCAAGTCAGCTCGAACTATCCATTCTCTAGATATATAGTAATAACGGAAAAAGTCTCAAAAAACAGGCTTCCTTGGATATCTCGAGAACGATCCTTAAGAATCTATGGCCCAAAATACATGGGAATAGATCTATGAGAACTCAGAACCTTTTTAACTGCGTTAATGACAAAATTATTTGGTTTATTTTTGACAAATATTTTTCTACAAATAAAAAAAAAAAAAAAATTTAATCCCCAAAAAAAAACATATTCAAATTTATTTACATAATTCAAATTTTACATTTAATGCACACAAAGCAAACACCCTCTATTATGACTCAAATGTCAATTAGGCAAAAATATTATCAGTATAAAGATTTATGGTGGTATTTGTGGCAAAACTTTCCTCAAACTTGGCAAATTGATTAATTTTGCTTATGTATTCCATGCGCACTTTCTCCTAAAAAAAAATAAACAATAAAAATCGCTACTTCTTTAATCCAATTAAATCGAAGAACTTACGCTAAATGAGCGCATCGGCTTATCAGCATTTGGCATATAGCGTTGAAAGAGTTCACGCATCAGTACATTCGGATCTTTTAAGTAATTCTAAAAAAGTATTTTTTTTTTTAATAATAGAAACCATAAAAAAAAATCTATAAAACTTACTTTAGGTATTGGATACGGTGTCGGTTGATCAACTTGATTACGCATTTCATCTTGCATAATCGATACTTTGACATTATCATTCTCTCCCACATACCCTTCTGTATTTGTCCCGTATGATTGTAATAGAAAACACCCTCGCCATTTTTATAGCCACGCGCAAAATGTCCCTCATAACGATTGCCATTTGCTAAAAGAAACGTACTTATTATAAGATTTTTATACTCGTATATATGCCATAGCAGCTTACCATAAAATAATACCCCAACACCATGTCGATAATCGCCTTGCCATTCACCAACATAGAGTCTGCCATCTGCATACCATTGCATGCCCACGCCATGTCGACGATTTTGTTTCCAAAAAGCCAAAATACACAGTGCCATCTTCATAGATATTCTTACCTTCACCAGATTTATTATCATTTTCCCATTCACCCATATAGATGAGTTGTATGGTACCATCTGCTTTACGGCGTAGCATTTTACCTAAACCATGACGTTTGTTTTGACGCCACAAACCCTCGTAGATGAGTGTTGAGCCATTAGCTTTTTTCGGTGACTCTTTGACACCCCAGAAAGTACGTTTATTGCAATCCCAGTCACCAGAATATTTGCCGCCATCTGGATAATGTATTGTTGTACGATGGCCTGTAGTACAAACGGGTTTATTGGGACAGACCCAACGGCGTATGCATGTAGGCTCCATATTTTTGTATAATGAAAAATTTTCAAATAATATTTATGAAAATAATTTAAACTTCTCTGCCCCACAGCCTAGCTCTTTTAATATTTTTTAAAGAATTTTTATGCTTCAGCTACTTGTATTGATTTTTGAAAATTAAAAAAAAAACTAATATCAGCAGCAGACTAGATTTTTTTAGAAAAGAGCTCCACTTAGTTTTTTTTATGGTTTCCACATATTAAGTTCTTCAAATTATGATTCGATTTGCAGCTGATGTTTTTTTTTTTTTTTGACTGAAATAGTTACCCTTTTCATCTTAGAGCAAACGCTTCTTCAATTTAGGAAACCGCTTTTTCATATTGATACAATTTTCATACTTTACACTCCTTCACTTAAGAATCCTGTTATTTAAGACATCTCGCATTCATTCGATTATTTTAAATTCTTCGATTTTGTTAACCGTTTCTGAGGTGGTGGTGCTTATAAAATAGACCTACTGATTCCCTTCAAAAATGCTTAAACTATTTACAGTATTTTATTGCTGTTATCGGTGTTGTTCTATTCGCATAAACATTGCCCAATTTGGCTTTGATACAGTGATGGGCACAAAGCAACGAAGACAATAAAACTATAGTCAAATGCCCATCTTATTGTTAGTCACACGAACTATGCTACACGAAAACCCAAACATGTGACGAGCACCTCGCAAAAGAATTTTGTACCGAACACATGCGTGTTATGCAAATCGAAATCTGTGCACCACTGATTTTATCTTACTCTCAATTTTTTTGTTATATATCAGCTTTCGTCAAAGCTACACAGCATGCCGCACGCACGGAGGGAACGCCCCCCCGATTTAAAAGAAAATACATACATTCGATATATAATTACTTTAATTATACCCTTTTATGCTAATTTAAGCCAATCAGTAAATGTCTGAATCAATAAATCAGCTTAAACTAATCAGTTCGTTAGGTAGTTACACTTATTAAGTCAGAAGTCAACAACAGTTTGCCTGCCTGCCTGCCTGTAAAGTTAATTATTTAAGCTTCTTACTCTAAACTAAATGTAAAATACTTGCTAAATCAATTAAATTACTAATTTCTGTTTTCTCTTTTCTTCTTCTTTTTATTATTATTATTACAGCGGCTGGTTGGGCTCCGCTAAAGGTTGGCTCGGTAGTGCCTCGATTCCATCAATGCCATCGATGCCAACTATGCCAGCTATGCCCTCAATGCCAGCAATGCCATCAATTCCTGGATTACGTAAAACCGCCGAGGGTGCTGAAGGTGTAGAAGGTGGTGCCGGTGTGCAACCGGATGCAGCCGTTGTGAGTGGCGATGATGATGACAAATCGAGGTATATTAGGTATGGGCCACAGCTGATAATGACGGAACGCTATACGCATTAAATGAATAACAAAAAAAAAAAAAAAGAGAATATATAATCGCATAAAAAAAAAAACTTTCTATATATATTTTAAAAAGCGCTTACGTTTTTTTTAAGCGCGCTCGAAGTTGTTATTTTATGAAAAAAAAAATTAACAAAATATTTTCATTTACTTTTTCCTACGTTAAAAAAAAAAAAAAAAAACAAAAAATATCCTTTGTACTTTGTTCTTCTTACTTAAGTACTTTAATTACTTTGAGCAAGTTTTAAGCGTTAGTAAAAAAGTTAACAATTTTTTTTTTCTTTCATTTTTTATTTATTTTGTTTTGTTTATTTAAAAACAAAACTCTTCTTACTCCGACAACAAACGTTTCCTTCTTTTAATCCGAATTCCAATGAATCTGTTCGTTTGTTCTTGTTGCTGCTTTTCAAAGTTTTTGCATTTTAGTTTTTCGTTTGTTGTTTATTATTAAAACTTTTTGTTTTGTAAAGAAAACACTTTATATTTTGTTTTAGTTTACATAAATTTATAACGTACAGAAGAGGGTGTTCGACAAGAAGTATAAATCTAGTCATGTCCGTCTGTCCGCAATTCGACTACTTTGTTTTTTTATAGTTTTAAATAATTTTTTAAAAATAATATCACAAAAAAATTATGGGTTGTGAAATAACTATATCGTATATAAATGTCCCTCTGTTCTCATTTAAATGTCCATCTGTCCTCATATAAATGTTCGTCTGCCTCATATAAATGTCGGCTAATATAATGTCGTCTGTCCTCATATAAATGTCCGTCTGTCCTAATATAAATGTCCGCTCTATAAATATCCATCTTTCCTCATATAAATGTCCGTCTGTCCTCATATAAATATCCATCTTTCCTCATATAAATGTCCGTCTGTCCTCATATAAATATCCATCTTTCCTCATATAAATGTCCGTCTGTCCTCATATAAATATCCTTCTTTCCTCATATAAATGTCCGTCTGTCCTCATATAAATATCCATCTTTCCTCATATAAATGTCCGTCTGTCCTCATATAAATATCCATCTTTCCTCATATAAATGTCCGTCTGTCCTCATATAAATATCCTTCTTTCTCATATAAATGTCCGTCTGTCCTCATATAAATATCCATCTTTCCTCATATAAATGTCCGTCTGTCCTCATATAAATATCCATCTTTCCTCATATAAATGTCCGTCTGTCCTCATAAAAATGTCCGCCTCTACTCATATAAGTGTCCGTCTGTCCTAATATAAATGTTCGTCTCTCCTCACAAAAATGTCCGTCTGTCTGCAAATATTTTTTTATTTATTTGTACCGTATTAAAGCTTTGTTGCTTACCAAATTTCTAACTTGTTTTCCTCTTCTTTCTTTTGTAAATATTAATTTTTATGCAGCACAGCAAAACTTTCCCTTCAATGGTAATGAGAACGGATTGTGCTGTCAAGAGTGTCTTTATTATTTTTTTTTATTATAACCTTTAGTTCATTTTTGTTTTCAATTTTCTTTTTTGACATATTGATTTTAGTTTTGTTTTTATAAATTTATTCCCTCTAAATCCCTTTTGAATTCTTTTGTTACAATCTCTCTTTTTTCTGTCTGTAACACTTTTGCTCACATTTTAGTTTTGCGTAAATTTTCTTGCAATATTTTTCTTGCATTTAAGTTGAAAAAGAATCTTTATCTCTTGTATCTAAAATACTAATATACATAATATATATAACTATATCCTTACATATTACATATATAACCACAAAAAAGAAACCAAGTTACGTTTTTAAACACTTTTTCTATTTATGCTATTTTTGCTCTTTAAATCACTTTTAATACTAACATAAATATTTTAATTAAAAATGAAACAATTATTATATCGCATATATTGAATTGTATTCCAAACGTTTTTGTATATCTGAGAAAGATTTATTGTACAATTGGTTTAAAAGTTGAGTTTTTTTTTTTTTTTTTTTTTATTACTCTACGTGCAATATTTTGTCCTTTCGAAGATTTGGAATTAGATTTTTTTTTTGCATATTTTATTTGTTTTAATTTAATATATTCTATAAAGGGTCTTTCAAAAAAAAAATAATTTAACATAGTAACACCGCTTAAATAACCTATTCCGAATTCTTGAATACTTATCTTAAATATCTAAATTTTGTGAGTTGGGACGGGAATCCAGTAGTTCCCGCTTACTTTTTATTATAAAAACCAAAACTGTGCAGTTTTTTTAAATGTTGAAAGACTTTTTTAGAAAAATTATTTAAAAGTTATCAAGGGCCAGCGGGACCCATCGGGTTTCCGAGTGATTCCCGACCCTATCTCTAATTTTTATGTTAAGCCCAAATAAAATATGTAAAAAGACGCTAAAGTGCTTTATATGATGACCCAATAATCTGTAAAAATTTTGAAAGGAGTATATGCCTCTTTTAAGATATTTAGAGCGTCCCATTGACATAAAAAAATGCTAGTTTTTTCATCAGATTTACTCGTGCTTTTTTGTTGTCTGGCTTTGATTCTAAATTCAGTTTTTCCTATTTCAGTTTTTTTGTCTATTTTAAAAACCTTTAGGATCATCCTTATAAACTTAAAGCAACGGGTTTTTTGATTTTTTTTATTAAAATATTTACCGCAGTTTTCTTAGTTGGACGTGTTTCAGAAATAATAAGTAAAAAACTCGATAATTCCATTCATTCACATTTTTTTAGTCGATTTCATAATCGTTTTTCATTATTATTATTTGTGTTTCTTTATTCAATTATTCTTTTTTCAATTTATTTTTTTTTTTTTTTGCTAGATCGTTCATAAAATGCACAAATTAATTTCACGTAGCTCATAAAACTTGTTAAGCATCTGAATTGAAAGACTCTTTATGCACTTTAACTATATAATTTATGTTCTTTGGTTTAGAACGTTACATTATAGATGAACTTTTAATTAGATTTGAACCCAAAAAAAAATATTATTGTTAAAAAAATATTTATTAAAAGTTCTATAACACAAACAAGAAAAAATAGGTAAGTGCATCCTGAAATAAACGCATAAATCAAATAAACGAAAGGACAAAATATACGCATTCACACACACACACACACACACACCCACAAACAAATTAAAATCTCTTAAAAATTTATTTTCCCTATCGACACATTTAACCATTTTCATTCATACTAAACTTTCACACATACTCCTCATACACATTTATTTTTAGATTTTTTTTATCGAAAAAAACAAAATTTCATAAAATATAAACTTGCTCATTTATTCTTCTTCTTCATTTCGCTTCATAAATTTTTGGTTTTTTTTTTTTTATATTTTACTTTAAAAAATCATTTAATTAGTTTCGAAAAATTTTTATTAAAATTAAAAAAATATTAATAAAATTAAAGAAAATAGTTCTAAATCAAAGTATATCAGTTTCCATCATTATTGAGCGGCCCATCTCAACCACCAAAAAAAAAATGTTTGCTAAATGCGTAGAATGGACAAAAATTCTAGCAACGAAAACTAAGAAACACTAACAAAAAAAACGCTACAAGTATTTGTTTTATCCGTGATGTGTCGTAATAATTAGCGAAAAAAAATCAATAAAAAAAAAGCTGTCAATCATATTTATTGTCGTTTTTGGTAGTTTTTAGCATTTTTTAGATAATGTATCTCATAACTCAACTATCGCTTTTTTTTTTTTATTTATATTTTTTTTTAATATTTTATTTCGCTGTTGTCTCGCTTAGATTCTAATTTATTTCTTTATTAATTTTTTTTTTTTATATATTTTGTAGCTTTTTCCATTCATATTCTTTGTGTCGCTCGTTAATTTTTTTTTATTTATTTTTTTTTTTTTCTTAGTTTATTTTTATTTTGAACGTAGTCAAAAATATCTCATTGCATCTCAAAAAAAGTATCAAGAAAATTCTTATTGTATTTTTTCTCAATAGTTGTATTCTATCCTTTCACTCTTGCAACTCTTCAGACCCAGCAAATATTTTGCCTTGAGGTTGTCTTTTTTGATGAGTGTTAAAAATAATAAAAAAAAAAAAAAAAAAAAACTTTTTGTAAAATCTGAGATAAATTTTGTTGTTGTTATTGTTCTACTTCAACATTTCGTCATGCGACTCATGTGCATGCAAAATAAATTCTACTATTTTCTTTTCCATTAAAATACAATTCAAGCCTCTTTTCGCTGTCTCTCTCTCTCTCTCTCTGTCTCTAGTTTTAGTCCTTTTCAGCTCATCTGCATAGTTACCCTGAAAAAAAAAAAAAGAAATTGTAATTTGTCTTCTTTATTTTTTGGCATCCAATAATTGAGTTATGAAAAAATTTATGCATTTTTATTTTATTTTTTTTTTTTTTACTTTTCGTTTTGCAATATTTTGTATCTACGCTATCGTTTATTTCTTTTACTTTTTTCTTTTTTTTAAAGCTTATTTATTTTTGCATAAACTAAATTCATTTACCATAAACCTTCAACCTACTTCATACAAAAAAATCTCTCTTGCATCTGATGATATTTTATGTGATTTATATATTTTATAGTAAAACGTGTAAATATACTTAATAGTTTTTTTTTTGTAACAATGTGAATAGTTTATTTTATAAATAAAATATTTAAATTATCTAATAATACTATAACTATTTATTATAAAACTATTATGTATTTAGATAGGTTTACTAGGTCTTTAAGACAGAGGTTAACTATCTTTAATAGCTCCAGTAAACGCAACATTTACCGCTAAACCTAATAAAGCTACAATACAATATCGATAAAGCTAGATATCGATTCTCATTTTCGATAAGTATCGATATTATCGAATTTTTCAATATCGAAAAATGCTCATATCTTTAAAAATGATCGAATTTTTTCATATCGAAAAAAGCTCATCTCTATAAAAATGATCGATTTTTCAATATCGAAAAGTGCTCATCTCTATTAAAATATATTGTAAAGACGAGATGTTAAATAGCTGCCAAATTTCCGAAATTTGGATACTTTCAATATTTTTAACAGTGAATTTTTTTGTGTAAGAGACAAATTTCCCTCTAAGCATTTTCTCAGCCGATTCGTTGCCTTCTGCATATTCGAATCATAGCTAGCCAACTTTGAATTTCAAAAACTCACTGCTGGATAAAAATCAGCCCCAATCAATTACCTATAAAAATAATTCGTTTTCTTCTTATTACACAAAAAAAGCAAAATTTTGAAGATCCGTGTTTTTTGCCATATTTTAGGAATTAAATCGAGTAGACCCGTTTGTTTTTTTTTTATATAAATTTTAATTTTAAGAAACTTGAATCTTTCCAAAAATATAAACCCAAGAATTTTTTAATTTTTTTAATGAAATAAATTTTCCGCATGTTTTTTTTTGCCTGCCTAATTCCTACTATTTCTTATTTAAAATAAATTTTTTGCATTTATATATATTTTTTTTTTTTTTTAAATTTTTTTTGCAATATTTAAAAAAAAATTATGTTGTAGTAGAATTTTGCTTTTATATAAAACACAAAAAAAAAATCAAATACTTTAAAAAATATTTAAACTAATTTTTTAAATTTTTTTTTTTGCAATGTGCGCTTTTTTTCTCTTCTATTTTCTTCAAAATTTTCATATTTGCAGTGCTACAGAAGGTGCCGATTCGCATCCAGCGTCTGGCGTCGGTACACCAACCGGCGATGAGGGTCAAATTGGACAGGGTAAGGGAGATGATGTAAAAAGTACGTGTCACGGTATAAATAAAATAAAGAAAAGAAAAATTGGTTAAAAAATATTTATAATGAATTTAAAGAAATACAACTAACAAAAAAAAAAAAATAAAATAATAGATTCATTTAAAAAAAGAAAGCGGTGACAGGTTACTACTAAAAAATAATAGTTGACATTTTTTTTTAATTAACCCTTTCCAAATAAGTAGTACCTATTTTTTGTAGTAGTTTTTTTTAGAGCCTGTAGTTCACAGTAGACAATTTTTGATTATAAAACTTTTTCATTATTATTTGAACTAAATAAATTTTTTGTATAATTTTGCAGTTACCACAAAAGTAACACAACAAGCCAAACATTTTGGTTCATTTTTGTCATCGGCCATCAGCAAGGCTGGTACTAAAATCAAGGAAACAGTTAAGGATAATGTAAGTCATTGCCGAAATATTATGTTTAAAAATTTTTAAATTAATAAAATTTATGTTTTTTCGGGTAAACCATACAGACTATACTTGAGTCATTCAACAAAGAACAGGAAGCTTTTATTAAAGGACAAGGCGCTGGTGGTAATGGTGCTGCACCATGGATTGGACATCCAAATGAAGCAAAGATAAAAGAAGAAATTATGGGCTTGTCACAGGATCGACGTAACTTTGTACGTGCACCACCAGCTGGCGTTGATTTTGAATTTAGTTATGATACAGCATATCCAACTGCAATTGCCATTATGGCTGAGGATAAAGCGCTTGAGACAATGCGATTTGAGCTGGTACCTAAAATGTAAGTAAATAGAAGAGGAAAAAAAAATACAACACAACCTACAAAAATATATTTTTTATACAAATTTTTGTATTTATTTTTCAGCATAACTGAAGAGAACTTCTGGCGGAATTATTTCTATCGCGTTTCGCTAATTATTCAAGCCGCTGAACTGGGCACACTTGGCGCTGATGGCGTTGGACAGGCCTCAAGCGGCGAAGATGGTAAGTTGTTGTTAAAACAAAATCTATATATAGCAGTGTTACAACTGTCCGTCTGTCTGTTGTCTGTCCCAAAAAAAAAAAAAAAAAAAAAAAGAAACTGCTGCTGCTACGCACACAATAAAGCGTTCAAATGAGCTCTATAAGAAATTTCATACTACATATATAAATACGCGTGTTAATCTCACACAAAAACAACTCGACTTTTTATAAAACTCTCTCTCTTTCTCTCTTGCTTTCTAAAACTTTTACTTAGAAATGACTTCTTTAATAAATTTTCTATAAAACATAATATTTTTTTAATACGCGCTCCAAAAACTCAAACTTTAACATCTTCTATCTCTTTCTATATATACTATATAAATATTTCAGTCTGTCTGCTTTTATATAAAAAAATGCTAAGCGTTTCTTGAATTTATTACATTGCTCCATAAATTTTTTTTATTTATTTTTTTTTTTATAATAAAAACTTTTTTTTTTTTAAATTTTTTGATAAAACACAAATTAGCTGCAAAGTCTTAGTTTTGAGAAATATTTTTTTATTTCTATTTTAACTTGATCGTGTCGAGTTTTTTCTTTCGGTTCTTGCGCCTATGTCGTGTCGATTTTGTTTATTTATTTGAAAATATTTTCTTTTTATGGCTAGCTTTCTTGTAAGCCAAAATCACCGCCAGCAATTGTACAAAAAGTCTTTTTTGTTTTTTTTTTATTTTGAAATTTTTATTT
The DNA here is from genome assembly GCA_018903435.1 of Leucophenga varia. Taxonomy (NCBI): domain Eukaryota; kingdom Metazoa; phylum Arthropoda; class Insecta; order Diptera; family Drosophilidae; genus Leucophenga; species Leucophenga varia. Next base: position 566,151 of record JAEIFJ010001870.1, read on the forward strand.
AATTGCGCATTTTTCTACACGCAAAACTCTTTTCGCAAAATGCTGGAAAATGTGAAAAGTATATTTTAATTTTTTTTTTTTCATATAAAAATTTCTCAACGACTACATAAAACATTAAAAACTCAGTTAAAAATCAATCAATAAAATCAAATTCAACTCGTGATACATTTTCAGTATTTATTTTTAATTTTTAATTTTTATATTATTAAATTTTTATTTCTTTTTTATTTTCATGTAAACTTTTTATATTTTTATTTGATTATTTTGTTGTACACAAACAAAATTTCTACAAAAAAAAAAATTATGTAAAAAAATTAAATATATAAAAATATATAAAAATATACAAAAATATACAAAAATATATAAAAAAATTAAAAAAAAAAAAATTTATAAAAAATATACAAAAAAATATAAAAATATATAAAAAATTATTTTAATAAAAAAATTTATAAAAAATATGAAAAAAAATATATAAATTAAATAAAATTATAAATTAAACAAAATTTAAACAAAAAAAAAATATATAAAAAAACTTAAACATAAAACATTAAAAAATCAATTAAATATTTTAACATAAAAATATAATATAAACTATCAAAAAAAAAATAATAAAAAAAAAAATTTAAAAAAAAAAATCTTAAAAAAAATAAATTTTAAAAAAAAAAAGTAAAAAACAACATTGAAAATGTGTCTGCCAGCGTTAAATCCGCTGTCACCACCACAGTTGCCGTTGATGCCGATGACGCTTTAATCAATAATGCGCCCAATCCGAGTACAACCAATGAAAATGTGTCAGCAACAAAAGACAATAATAAAAATGTTGATAAAAATAATACAAAAACCAAAAACAAGGCCGCACCGCCGCAGCCATTGTAAAACGTAAAGAACCAAAAATCTCTGAATCGGAATTTGTTTCAGACGATTTTCAGACAACGGGAAATGAAACGGCAACGGATTTGGCTGAGATTACAGATGACCTACGCAAATTAGGCATTGATAGTATGACTCAGCAGTTGCCAAGTGGTGCTAGTGCTGCTAGTAATAGTAGCGTTAGTACAATTTAATTCAGATGATATTGATGGTAAGAGACCGACCTACTTCTACGCTTAATTTAATTTATTTGTATTTTATTTTTTATTTATTTTCATTTGTTGCTTTTTATTTTAAATTTAATTTTTTTCTTTTAATTTTAAGTTCAAATTAAATTAATTTGCTTTGCATTTGTTGCATTTTTGTTGCTTTAAATTAATTAAGGTCTTTATTTTTTTTTTTATCTTTTCAATTTAATCCATTGTTATATATTTACGTTGTAACATTTCATTTTCAAGCATTTAGTTGATCGTTCTAAGTTAGTCTATAAGTAGTGAATTTTTTTAGTGAAAGAAATAGAACGCAAATCAAATTATTTAAGTTATTTTTAATATATAATTCAAATTAGAAATCTCAATGAATTTTTGCAAAGTGCATACAAAAGTATATAAAATGGGGAGAATTAACTCACTTATAAGTTTCAATAAAATTGACTTTTTATAAGCGAAAGAAAGTTGCGTTCTCTAAAAAAAAGGATCAGTCAAAACCTATCTGTTCTATACTTTGAGCTACAGGCATTTGTTTTCAAATGTTTGTAGTGGCTCACTTCAACCCACCAAACCGTATTTTTTATTTTATAACTAGCAGGAATGTAAGTAAAGGAAAAAGGGGACTGTAGATTTTTAAAATATAAAACAATATGGTACTATAATTATTAATTTTAAGTTAAGAGATCCAAAACCTAGTAAAACTTTTTTTTTATTAATTTTCGGGAAATTAATTGAAATATTTTAATTAATTGCATTTTTATAGTTACTTCAGGTTTTGAAGCTTGTCAAGAAAATGCAACTACTCAAGACCACTCATTGATTACATGTATACTTGAATAGTTTGATTATAGCTTGTGAGATTGTCTTATATGGCGTACTAAAACTTTGACCAATAAATTTCAAACCGAAAAATAAAAACAGATCTTATTAAACTTTTTATTTTTTTTTTTTTATAAAATTCACCATAAAAATTTTTTTTTTTTTTCATTACAAACTGTCTTACGCGACATACTTTTGAATTATTGAAGAAAACAGAGCATATCTACCGATTACTGGGCCCCACTTTTTCGTCAATAGACTTTCAAAAAAAATATACCATTTTTTTCAAAGATATTCAAAAGTTCGATGTTACCTACATATATCACACAACAGGGTGCTTAAAAAAAAACTTATTTTGAACCTGGCTTTTAATTACGATTAACAAAGTATTTTTTTTTTTGTAAATAAAAAAAATAACACTTTATACACAAAATTGTTCGAAAAATTCTTCAAATAATTTTTTTAAAATTTATTCACCTTTCGAAAATTTTTTTAACACAATTTTAATTCTTTTCTAAAAAATGTTTTTAAGATAAAAAAAAAAATTATAGAAAAAAAACTTTTGAAAATAATTTCACCTTTTTGTTGTTTAAAGCATTCAAAAAGAAATTAACCACGATTTTTAACTTTCTTTAAAATTGTACCGTCACCATGGTGAAAAGAATTCATTTGATTTTTAACCTAAAACATAATTCATAGTTGACCATACATATTTTGCATACATCTTTTTTAACAAAAAATTGTTTAATGATATTTATTTTTATCATATCTAAAGATTACAACATATCTGAGCAAACTTTTTCAACAACCCTCGCCTTTATATTGTAATATAGCATTATATAATAATTTTATTTCTATATTATTTATTTTTTTTTTATTATGAAATTTGCATTAAAAAATTCGTAAATAATTAATATAATTTCCCCGATTTCGACTTGCCATTCATCAAAACTTTTTCCCCTACGTCCCAAAACGAATAAAGCTTTTTTTTTTTGTACAAAACAAAAGTGTAAAATGAATTAATAAAACCAAAAAAAAAAAAAAAGAAATAATAATAATAAATTATACGAAAAACGTGTAAAAATATGTAAATTCTTCTCTTTCTTCCTTTCTCTCTTTTTTCTTTATTTTTTTGTATATATTATATTTTCTATAAAACTAAAAATAATCGAAGTTATGACATTCAATTACTAATAAAGTTAATAAATAATAATTAAAAAAATATAATAATAATAATAATAAAATACTAAATAATTAATAAAAAAAAACTGTAATTCAAGATAATAAGGAAAAAAAATTTAACTAATAAAAATTAAAAAAATAAAAATATTTACACAGGACTAAAAACAGTTTTATAAACACAAAAAAAAAAAAAAAAAAAAATAAAAATAAATAATAAAAATAATAAATAAAAATAAAAACAAAAAAAAATTTTATTTAAATTTTTAACTTAATTAATTCTATAACAATTAAAAATTATCTATATATACAAAGCGCAGTCAAACCAAAGTTGAGTATTAAAAAAAAAAATAATAAATTACAATTTTGAAAGTATTTTAAAAAATACAAAAAAAATATATATATAAATAATTCAATTTTCTCTTCATTTAATTTTAAAAAAAAATGTTTTTAATTTAAATTTTATGCGCAAACATTTTCACATTTTCCAAAGCATAATTTTCTTTTTTTTTTTTTTTATATTTAAACATTTTATTAACCTAAAAAAAAAAATTAGTACAAAATTTTTAAAATCCTTAAATCCTCTAAATGTCCTTCACCAAAACACACCACGAAACAATTTTGATCTTGAACTTTTCGCTCGTTCGCTCGCTCGCTGGCACAATTTTTTTCACTTGTACACCCCTCCACCACCCAAAACACCGCCACCGAACAGAGAAAAAATTTTATACAAAATTCTGCTCAAAAAAAAAAATTTAAATAAAACCAAAAAGTTTTAATAGGACAAAAACATTTTTAAAAAATTATATTTATTCAAAATTATTATTATAAAAAATTTCGTTTGAAAATTAACAAACATAAAAAAAATCTGTTCTATTTTTTTCATTTACTTTTTTTTCAATTCATCTTGCAGAAGATTGAATGGATTTACGCTAAATTAAAAAATAAAAACAAAAAACAAAATAAATTTAAAAAACAAAAATGCAAAAAAACTAATTAACAAAATTACAAAAAAACAACAACAAAAATACAAAAGATATTATATATATACTAAAAATATATAAAACAAAAATAAAAAAAAAAAAACAACAAAATATTTACTCAAAAAAAAAAAAAATACAAAAATATACAAAGAAACCCCCGAAATAAACAAAAAATTAAAACTAAATATAACAAAAATACGAAATCGAAAAAAAATCTTATAAAGCATAATTTTGTGTGGTAAGTTTGAAATTATTGCTTTTTATCTATTAAAAAATTTAAAAAATCATGCAAAATTATTGGTAATTTTTTTTTTATTATTTCAAGTTTAATTTAAAAAAAAAAATTTAAAATTTGCGCAATAAATTAAATTAAATATTTTGTGTACTTATTTATTTATGCAAATAAATTTGAAATTTTATTTTGCAAATTAATATAGTTCTATTAAAATGTTTGTCTTACAATTAGTTTATTTGTGCATCAGTGATATTCTATATATAAATTATTATGTTGAATTGTCTTAGTACATTGTTTGTCTTTAAAAAAGTCCACACAATATTTTATTAATTTTTATTTCGATCTTATAGTACACTTTATACACTAAATTTTGTATGTGTGCGTCTTTATAAATTTGGAAGAGTCATTTTATTGATGTTAAAAAATGATTTATTGATTTGATAATTATATAAAACATTTACGCTGCCACCGATTTACTCGTGATGCTAAGGGTTTCTTGCCATCCACCTCTTTTTTACTGTCTGTCTTTTTATTTTAGGAAAATACAAAAAACAGTCATCGATATTTAAAAGATTTTAATTGAACTATGAATCAAACGATCTTCATATCTTATACAGATTAGGGTTATTTTAGTTCAGTTAGTATATGTGGTGGCTGAGGTGAAACCCATATTCCCCACACAATTAGCATAAAAAAAAAAAAAAAAATGTTCGTTACACAACTTACTATTTCTATTGTCTTTGTTAATACAATTATTTGCATTTATTTTCTTTTAAAATATCAAACGTTAGAAGGAAAAAAAGTAGAGATACTTTAGATTAGATCCTTTTTTTTTTAAGGAACCGAAATTTTATACAAACAATCTGGCAACGCATTGCATTGTTCTGCAAAGTGTGTTGTGTAAAAAAAAAAAAATTTTTTTCGCCAAAAAAAAAAAATTATAATTTTTTTTTATTAATAAAATTATTTAACAACTAAAACCTAAGCTCTTACCATTATCGGCGTGCTTTTTCTAAACATAAAAAATAAACTCACCACACAAAGTCAAATCCAATAAAATATTACGTTCTCTCTTGTTATGCTGTCAGCTCAAATCCTTTAACACTGAAAAAAAAAGAAAACAATATAATTAATGAAAATTGAAACTGTAAAATATTTATTCTTTTTTTTTTTTTTCTTTAAAATTTTGCTATATAAATAATGCTTAATTATTATTATTATTTAAATTTGCTTGCTTATTTAAGTTAAATGTAAATATTATATATAATATTATTGCAAATTTTTCGTGTTGCTGCTTGCTTTTATAGTTTAAATTAATTTATTTATTTCTAATAATTTTGAAGTTTAATTAATTTTTTTTATGATACACTTAAGATTATTTATTTATGTTATTTATTTATTTGTTTTTTTTTAAACTTATCAAGCAAGTTGTGGAAATATTTAGAATATTTCTTTATATTAAAGTGATTTAAATTGCATTTAATAAATGTTGTTTACCCATATAAATATGTAGATGCTTATATATCGATAACTGTGCGCATTCCAAAACGTATAACAGTCTGTGAGAATATGTTGTGTCTAAATTATAGTCAAAGGAAGTAGAAATTATTGATTGGCCAAAATTAATAAAACAAAAAAAATGAGAGGTAGGCGTGCTAAATTATTTAAATTGGTATTAAAAAAATGGAAATTGGTGTAAATTAAAAATTTTCCACGCTTGCTTGGTGTTTTTATTTTTTTTTTTTGTAAACTATTTTATTTATATATATAAACAGGGTGCAGCAGTAATATCAAATGTTTTTATAAGTGTTATAAATTACGCACTACGCGTAAAAGTATGCTATAAGTTAATAATTTCTAAGCTAACGATTTTTATTTTAAGAGATTTACGTTAAATAAGCTCTGAAACATCAGAACCACTCTAGGACTCTACATTTTTGAAAATGGAGAAAATTTGTAAGAGTTCATTTTTGTTAGAATGCGACTATATCAGAGATGTCACACAAAGTCTCTTTGGGTTGGTTTCAAATCTCTCATTTCATGAATATAATTCACAACAAGTTTTTAAGGAAATTAATTAAACTAGTTTCACCCAGAATGCGAAATTCGACAAACATTTGGAATTATAGAAATATGGCAATGTCTGTCTGACGTCTGTGCTGTAGCACGTATAAACTTTTAGTGTAAAAGACAGAAATTATTCAACAAATAGCCTCCAAAAAAAAAAAATATAAAATTTTTTTAAAAAAAAAAATAAAAAAAATTGGTTCTGCTGCTCTGATCCAAACTTATTAAATTAACTATTCGAATTTTTACAACACATTCAAAACTAATAGTTATTAATACTGCACCCTGTATTTACTAACATAAACATGCAATACAAGAAATTTAATAATAGAGCAAATGTATTTAAAAATACTTTTGCTGCTGTTCAAGCTAGACTAAAACACTAACCAACCAACTAACCCTATAAACGTTATACCATATACTACATATATAAATATTTATAAATATAACTTTAAATGTCTTTAAATATAAATCTCCTGCTTGTTTGTAAACCCAAGTCAATATGTACAAAACATTTTTTTTTTTTTAGAAAACTTGCAACCAAATATTATATATAAATTATTGTTAAAAAAAAAATATTGAAATAAATTCTTTTTATTAATAAAATATTTTTTTTTTGTCACTTTTTAACATGCAAACACAAACACAGAGGAACAATGGGAAAAGGATTTAGAGGCTGAACTCAAAGATTATGAAGTGGTCGATAATGGTGCAGCAAAAACACGTAGCGGCGTTGGTGGCGGCGGCGGTGGCGGTGGCAGTAGCAAAAAAAGGCAAAAGTAAAAGCAAAAGCAGTAGCGTTGCTGGTTCTAGTGGAGCTGTTAGTGTTGCTAGTACTGCTACGAAAACTGCTGCGGTGGAAACAGAAAATGACGACGAATTACCGACAATATCAAATCTGCGCACACGTTCAACGAACAACGACTGGGAAGAGTATGCCGATCTTATTGAGGATACCGATGATTTAAAGTAATTAAGAGCTTATATCGTAGTTTCTTCTAAGTTTTTATGAGTTTCTTTTTAGCAAAAAGAAAAAAAAAAAATGATAAACCCTTAAAAAAAATTTTATTTTTTTCCATATAATTTTATATATAATTTATTTTTCTTATTTCTTTTTATCTTTTTTCTTCTATTTTGTCTGTCTGTCTTAACAAACTTGTACATGGACGACAAATATGAATAAATTATATATGAAAAAAAACATTATTTTATTATATATACGTAAATTTCACTGTAATGTTGTCTACAATTAAATATCATAAAAACCAATATTTTACCATTTAACAACCAAAAAAAAAAAATAAATAAATAAATAAAAAACAAAAACAAAGAACTCTTAAGAGTTTAAAACGCACCATGCTGGGCTATCAAAGAGATAATGCGTTCTTTACGCTTTTCTAGCCACAATTCGAAAGTTCGGCGACGTCTACAGCGTATTGGAAAAGTTGGTTAAGAGTTTTATGATAAACTCTAAAAGAAAAAAAGAGACAATGTAAAAGAAAAGACGTGTTTACTATTATTTAAAATAAATTTAAAAAAAAATTAATTGGACTATTTATGCCATTGAGTTACCTTTATACATGATATAAGACACCAAAACCAATTACTGTGTTAATGTTATTCCTCAAAAATTAAAAAAAAAATAAGAAAATTAATATTCCAAACAACAAAAACTTTTGTCATTTGTTCAACACACAAAATGACATTTTATGAAATTTAAATATATATATATATATATATATATATATATATATGTATATATATATATATATATATATATATATATATATATATATATATATAAATATATATATATATATAAATAATATATATTAAAAATTGAATAATAAAAAAAAAACAGAAAATTATATATACACAAAAATATTAAAAACAAAATATTTCATTGTGAAAACAATAAATTAATTTTAAATATAGTCAAATGAAAATGATTAAAAAAATAAATAAAAAAATATATATATAAAATTATTTATATTAAAAAAAAAACATAAAAAATAAAAAAATAAAAGCTTCAAAGGGAATACATTTTGTTATTTATATTTATAAATAAAAAATAAATAAAATATACACAAAAAAAATAATAATAAAAAGAGCGCATATATAAAAATAAATAAATATAAATAAAATATAAAAAAAAATTATATATATATATATATAAATTAATGCATTTGAATTTAATGTGTAAAAATTATTATGATTATTATTAAAATATAAATATATATATAAAAGGTATATATATAAACTATGTAAAAAATATATATAAATAAATAATTACAACAAAAAAAAAATTAACAAAATATGAAAAAAAATATATAACAAACAAAATTTAGTTCATTTGCAATATAAATAGTTTACACTAAAATAAAAAAAAATAAATTGACAAAATGCTTTGTTAAAAAAAAAAATTATAAATTCAAATAATAAAAAAATTGAAAAAAAAAATTCAAAACAAGTTTTTCACTTAATTTTTTTTACACTAAATTTCATGTAAATACAGTTTTGATTTAAAAAAAAAAAAAACTTATTAAAAAAAACTGCTGTCTGTCATATTTAATGTTTATATTTTTAAAATTATTTTATGCAATACTTCCTTTTAAATGCCAAAAAAAAAAACACAAAAATTAAACAAAAAAATGTTAATTCGAAATATTATAAACAATAAAAAACGTAAAGCCGTAACCTCTACAAAAAGTCTACTTTTATTGTTAAATAAAAATGATAAAAACAACAAAAACAAAAAAAAAAAAAAACATATATTGAAAATTTTAAAAAGAAAGAAAATGCATTAAAATAAATAATAAAACTTAAACAAAAAATTGAAAAAAAAGACAAATTAAATTCTATTATCAATGTTTTTGCTCTAAATGTCTACCTAAACTGTTATTTTTTAATATAAAAATAAATAAATGATATCGTAAAAAAATAATTAAAAATGGTTTTAATAAAATAAATTTAAAAAACAAATAAATAATAAAGGCCCAAATTGTGCAAAAAAAAAAAATTAAAAATTAACAAATGTCTTTTTTTAATATTTAATTTTTTATGATTATTTATAATAATTAATAATATTAGTATTATTAAATTATTTATTTTTATTATTTTTATATTATTTTTTTTATTACTGTTTTTGAATTTAAATGTTTCTTTTGTTTTTTTTTTATAAATTAACATTTTTTTGATAGTATATTTTTTTTTATAAATATAAAGAGTAAACCATTAAAAATTGTTATAAAAAAATATAATTTCCATAATAAATACAAACAAATAATTTATAATTAAATTTATTTCCGTTATACAATAATTTTTTAGTAACAAAAATAAAATAAGAAACTATTATACATATTACTCACGAAGAAAAATGTTTGTTAGCAAAAATGATAATAATTATTTCCATGATAAAAAAAAAAAATTAAAATAGTAAAATCCAATTTAGGAAAACCTGTCACACAATTGAAGCAGTTTAAAAAATGCGGCATTATGCAAAACAAAACAAAAAAAAAATAATTAATTAAAAAAAAAAAAAAATACATTAACTATTAAAAATGAAAAATTGTTAAAATACAAAAACTACATTAAATATTATTATTATTATGAATTATACTTAGCAGCCTAAAAGTGGAGAAAGAAATTAAAGTAATTGACATATATCAAATAAATTATTATTTAGTTGAAAACAGAAAAAACAGAAAAACAAAAAAAAAAAAAAAAAGAAAAAAAATATAATTCATGTTCACTCTATATCGAAACGCCAAAAACAATATCTGCAAACGTCAAAAACTCAATTGAATAATATGAGAGCAATTCAGAGAAGAGTTTAAAGAAAAAAAAAATTATTTAAAAAATAAAAAACACGCATAAAATAACAACCACACAACAGAGACATCTTTTATGTAAAATTTAGATGAATTGCTAAAAGATAAAAGAAAAAAATATTATTATAATATAATAATAATAACATTAAAGACAACAACATCAACTAAAGTAATAAAGGGAAGTGTATAACTATTAAAACTTACAAATAAAATGTTTGTTTTATTTTATATAAAAAAAGGGGTATCTGAGATTTGGTAAAATATTTTTAAATTTTCAAAGAAATAATTAAAAAAGCAAATTGCATTAAAATGGTTGTTAGAATTTAACTTTTTTTCTACTTTTTTGGAGGATCTGATTAGATTCATTGTTTTGTAAGTTCAGCTTAATTAAATAAAAATTCATTGCATACTTTCAGGTAAGTGAATTGCAGCCTAATCAGCTTGTACAGTATCGGCGAAAATATTAGTATAGCTTGCTTTCCAAGCGTCGAACTGCAAAAATTAGCTAAAATCAAAATCTGTTTTTTTTTGTTAAAGAAAACTACAAATTTAAATTATTTGTTATTATTCAGTATATTTTTTTTTTTTTTTTTTTTTATATCTTAAGCTTCATATAATTGAATTTTGTTGCATTATATAACTCAACTTCGTATTTATAGTTTTAAACAAACGAAATTTTGAATACGTTGTTTTTATATATATAATGAAATTAAATTTATATATATAATTTTATAAATATTTTATAAAAAATAGAAAATAATAAATTCAAGGGCAATTTGTAGTAAATATTTACAAACAAATGTAAAAATCTGTCCCAATATTTAAGACAGCACTGTACTGCTAGACAAACTTTAGAAAATTTTACAAAATCTTCGAAACGCTTTTGTATTAGGCGAACAGAATTGTGTAGTAAGCAGTAAAAGAAAGCACAGATTGTAATGCAAATTTGCAATTTACCGTTATAAAAAATGTAAACAAAAATTGCACACGCTCTTTTGTTTTTGTTTTGATTTGATTCTAAGCCAATGAGAGTGCATCAGTGTACCGTTATATAAAATGTAAACAAACTAAATGTATGCAAATGTGCGTGAGTGAGTATCGTATGCTGGCGCACTTGTCAAATTGTCATTTTGAATGCTGTTTAACAATTCTGTTCGCCTGTTACTCGTACCAAAGATTTTTTAAAAATTTGAATTTTTTTCTTAACCCATTACTGACCGAACCACTTTTGAGCAATAAATTCAATGGTTGACTTTTTAATGAAAATAATAATTTTAATATAAAAATTTGTATTTTTAACGAAAAAAATATAAACATTTTTTTTATAAATTTTAATTTATAAATATAAGAATATTTTTTTTCATTGTTTTTTTTTTTTTTAAATAAAATTACATTTTTTATATTTATAACGCAATTATATTTATAATTTCAAATACATTTTTTATTAAACGCTAATTAATTAAATTATTTGTACATATATTTATATATAGAAATATATGTAAATATATATTTAAATATTACTTGATTATATTGCAACGCGGGATACTTTGAGTAAAAGCGATATACATAACTTATAAAAAAATATTTAGGTATAACCTAAAGCAAAGAAATAATTTGTTGTCTCCAAAATTTTAGTGAACTTTTTTTTTTTTTTTTTGTATATTATCTTCTTTATTTCTATTTTTAAACCCATTTTGGGTAAGTTAAACTATTTAACAAATTTACAATTGATTAAAAAAAAAAATATTTACGAATTGGTTAAAAAAAAATTACAAACAAAATTTTACACTATAAAAACTTCTTAGATAAAAAAATATATTTATAGAAAAAGTAAAGGCAGGAAAATTTAAGAAAAGTTTACTTTAGAAGTATTAAAGTCATTTAAAAATTAAAATCATGAATAACTAAAATATTGTTTTAACTTTATACATATTGTGAATATATATATACGCCCAGTGAAGTTTATCGTAAACGTAAAATTCTATTATTTCTTTTTGAAAAGACTATTCTAAAAATTGTAAATAAAAACATTTTTGTTTCACCATTTTGACGAGCTTTTTCATGTGGCACAAACGCAAAAGTCTTTATGATTTGCAATATTTTTACGTTTACAATAATTACAATTCGGGGGCAAAAGTTACATAATTATAGTTATATCAAAATATTATTAGTAATTATTTTTATGTAAATAGAGTAAACATGTAACAACGCATAAAAAAAATAAGTTATAATAATTTTTTGTAAAGTTTCCTAGATTATATATATATAAATGTATAATTAGAACATTATTAATATTTATAATTTTTTTTTTATCGGTCTGTGTAAATGAGTGTTTTTTTTTTTTTTTTGTTTGTGTAAAGTTAGAAACTATAATTAATAGTTTAAAATTTAACGTAGATTTATCAATCTCATAAGTTTTGTAAGAACGATAAAAGCTTTGTTTCATAATTTTTATTCGATTCTAGATTACGAAGTGAATGCCGTTCATCAGGAAAGACATGCAATGAATATGGTTTATTTGCTTTATTTAAAGCTGTTACTAGCTGCGATGTATGATAAAAATGTACATTTTCATCGATCAGACCGTGTATGAGCAGTAGACGATTATCTCTATAAAAAGAAAAACAAAAAAGAAATTATAAAACTGTACAAATTATAGTTTTACAAAGCCTCTTACTCTTCTGGAAAAGCATCAATATAATTAAGCACTGAGCCAGCTGTATAGCCACGTTCATTATTTCGTGGCAAATCCATATAACGTTCCGTATAACCGGTATCATAATATTCCCAATTCGTAACTGGTGCACCGGCTATGGCTACTTTAAAGATATCAGGATACTGTACCAAACCCATTAAACTTAGATAGCCACCTTGAAATTTAAAATAAGAGAATATTTTTCCATTAAGATGTTTCTTTATATTGTATATTAAAATTAATTTAACTTACCATAAGACCAACCATGTATAGCAATACGTTCCATATCAATGTAACCTAATTGATCTGCTAATATGCGTAACGCATCTACTTGATCTTTTAATTCTACTTGACCCATGCAACCACGTATATGACTTTCAAATTGCAGGCCACGATGTCTTGAACCTCTTGAATCTATGCTAATGACACAATAACCCTGTGCAGCAAGCATATGCATACGTAGCTGATGTTTACCCTACATTTGAGTATAAGAATATTTTCAATATTAATAAAAAAAAAATGTTTTTAGCATTTAATAAAGCACTGCATGAATATATTCAAATCGTAAAAAGATAATTCAAATTAAAGTATCATATAGAAATGAATTCAAATTTTGATAATTCATTCTCCATGACTGCTTCAGAATCAAATCATGAATATACTGCATTCATAAGTTGAATGTGAATGAATCTTTTCATGCAACTGAATATATTCATGCAATTTTCTAATTGTTACCTTAAATGTATTGTTGACCGTTTGCACTTCAGGACCACCATAGACATTTAATACAGTTGGATATTTGACACCCAATTGAAAATTATGCGGTTTAAAGACCATTGCATATACAATATCACCCGATGGCAGTTGTGGTTTATAGATTTGTGGACAATATTGTGGTTCCGGTTTACCGCCTTCATGTAAAAAGCCAACTAGCGAAAGTTGTATACCATTAACGCCACCATTTTGACATGTCTGCTTTAAACGCATCACTTTACATGATGGTAGACGCTGTATATTGCAGTAAACTTGCAGCATGAGATGGCACGACTGTAAAATATAAAAAAAAGGGTTTAAATTTGTATATAAAATTAAAAAAATTAGAGCCACCTCATCAAATTCCACCAAATATGAATAACCAGGTTCGGTTAATAAACGTATATGCTCCGGACGCTGTAAACTAACTACATATAAATGTTTTTCTAGCGGTGTTTCACGTAGTCCTAAAAAGTAGACCAATTGTTGTGATTTGTCCACCCATAGATTGCGCCCTAGTACTTCCCATTCGCCTGATGTTAGTGCAACCTAAATGAGTTGAAGTTGTTAAATATAGAAAATATAAATGAAAAACACAAACACAAACCTTATTTACAATACGCGGATGTAACGCTGTTGGCTCCACAAAATCTGCTTGTGTATTCTGTGCATTCGTATGCATGGACATTGAATCCTGGCAGCCATTAACATTATTTGACAATAGTAAACTTGATGTCACTAAATACAAATGACGAAAACCAGTCTCCTCCGATGCCCAAAGAAATGTTACCGAATTTTCATTTAATTCCAAAAAGTATAGCAAATCATGCACATTTATCCATGAATCTGTTGTCTGTGAGTAAATCACTTGCAATGGTGTCATCGTACTTGTATAAGGACTACGCCAACTATGATCAATTGAATCTGTCGGCGTAGAAACTTGGCTGTTATAGATTTCACAGAAATTATCGACCGGTATAAGCACAACATCCAAACGTTGTTGCTCACGATTCAATGCTTGCAACCAAACGCTATAAAAATTTTGAAATAAAAATAGCTTAGCAATTTATCGTTAGTATAGCAATAACATTTACACATACTAATTTGCATCTGGCGTCCAGCCAACACGTACTATATACTCCAACCATGGCAATACTGCTGACAGTGAATAGGGCAAGTCTTTACGGCATATTTCACTAATCTGTAATGCTTCGTTAAGCACAAATTGTACCATTTTTAGTTTCGATTTAGCATTATGTGTTCCAGTGCGCGGAAAACGATATTCATCAACTTCACCGGGTACTGCTTGCGCTGAGGGAAATGTATAAAGACACACTTCTGATTCGTCAACTTCTTCGTAAACAATGCGATATATATTATCATCAGATTGTGGCTGCCACCAATATCCCTGATAGCGACTAAATTCCTCTTGCATAACATACGAGGGAACACCAGCAATAAGCGCTTCATCCGGATAGGAACGACTGCCACTGTGCGTAAATGTCAAACGTTTTTCATGTCCACTTAACGTATGCGTTACCCAAATATCACAGCCGCTAATGTAGGCAATTAAATCGGAATTTTGTGGACATATCTGTGGATCAAGTGCTGCCCATTGTGGACAAGTGCGTAATTGCGTTGGAAACAGAGGACTTGTCTGAAAGTAAATCAAATATTTGAAAAATTAAATGGTAATTTCTGCCGGTGGCATACTTACATTGTAACCAGTATCAAAGCATTGATATAAATCATTAAAGCAGGGAAACACAATTTTGCCACTTGGTTTGTGCAATTCATACGATGTAATGCCCCAAGTGGGCAGTCTCTTACGTTCTTGTAGCAATTGAAATTCACGTGACCAGGGATTCATATTACCAGAACCGCTTCCTAAAGAAAGACTTGGTATTGGTTGCTGCAGCACCATATTCCAGTGTAAACTGCAAAGTAGATTTTTTTTTTTTTTTAAAACTTTTAGCTTTTCTTTAAAAAAAAAAATGTCAACTAACCGCTGCGCTGTTGGCCGATTACCGTATTGCAGTAAGCCATTTAAACTGGCACCCGTTGGTGATGCTGATTGTGAGCTACTAGATGTTGACAAACGCATATTACTGCCCATACCGGTTATATTAATGCCACCGATGGGTATGCCACCGCTATTACTATTACTATTTAATACAGCCGCATCGCCACCAGCTGAAATATGCTGCGCCAACTGCTCATCATGCAAACGTATATCAATATCCGTATACAGCAATGTCGTCTCCCAGGCATTGGGCGGCGTGCCTAGAAAATAACAACGTACACGTCCATCGGATAGTACACGAAACTGCACATTCGTTGGCACCATACTCGATAAATTAGACAATTGTTTACGCATATCATTTACAATGACTTTTATCTCTTTCCATGTCTTTTTTGGCGTAGGCGCTGGTATATGTCGATCATTATCCTCCTCATCATCTTCACAATCTTCATCATCGTCATGATCTAAATGTGGTGGTGTACCACTTGTTGGTGAACTTAAATGATTCGTTATAGCCGAGGCAGCTGCTACCATTGCTTCTGTTGTCGTTGCAGTCGCTGCCGCTGCTGCTGCAGTAATTGGAGACGTTATAGAATTGATAGCGCTACCTAATTGTGAATATAATGCATTTGCTGTTGTACCTAATGAACCAATACTTGAAAGACTTGCAATTGAACCAGCACCAATGCCACCGAAACCACCTATACCAGAATTTGTTGAACTTGGTGTACTCGCCGCACTTTGACTACGTTCTGTGTTGGTCGTAGAACCGATAGCTACACTGACTGCTGTCGAGGCAACGCGCGATGTAAAACCATCAAAGAGATTCGAAAAAGATGTTGCTGCAGCATTTGTTATGCTATTGCTGCGTTCCAAAGTTTGCATAGTCTGTAATAGGCCAACATCGGCAACAACCATATTATTAATATTGCTACTGCCGGCAACGCCGACGACGCCAGTGTTGCCAACACCTCCCATTACATTAACAACGGTATGACCGCTGAGTGTTGCATTGGGACCGCCAACGCCAATGCCGCTGCTGGTGCTGCTATTGTTGTTATTGTTTTTTGAAGAGTTATTAATACAACTGCTGCTACTGCCGGTGCTACTACTTGAGGAGGCAGTCGTCGTCGTCGTTGCTACATTTGGCGCTGATTGTAGGCGCGTACGTTGCGTATGCTTTTGTTGTTGCTGCTGCGTTTGTTTTTGCTTTTGCTGCTGTTGTTGGGTCATTGTTGTATCCATGGCACGTTGAACTGCAGCCTTTTTGAGTATATTTTCCGATATTATTTCAGTTGCAAATTTCTGCTTGTTTATCTTTGCAACTATCTAAAATTCTAATTACAAATTTCGGCTGTATTAAACACATACAAAAAAAAATACACAGTCACTCTTTATCTTTCCTTGCGCTTCACTTCACCTGTCTCTTCTTAAAAGCACACATTTGACCTAAATTTGTATGACGATGTACAATTTGAATTTGATTTTTTTTTTCTGCTGCTTCACTTTCCTTCCATTTGCTCTTTGCACAGCACTTCTTTTTCTTTTTCGTTTTTTTTTTTTTTTTTTTTTTTGCGCATTTACCACACCATGCAGCGCATTATTAAAAAATCTAATTATAATAATAAAAAAATAAAAAGAATTTTACATATTTACGTTGCAGTTAATAGCCTGCATACCAAATAAACAGAAACCTATTTTTAACTAAGAATTTGTAATTATTATATTTATTGTTCTTTTTCCTTTTATGTTCATGGCGCTTTTACTTCAAATTGTTTATTTTCCATGCATACTGTGCTTTCAATTTTTTTATTTTATTTTCTTGATTTTGTGCATTTGCATTTGCCGCCTCACTTTGCCTTGCGACTCGACATGTTCCGTTTAATTCTTTTTCATTTGCCTTCGTTGGCTACTTCTTTTGGTTGCGATGTTGTTTTTGTTTTTTTTAATTTTTTTCCTTCTTGTGTTTGTTGTTGTTATGATTTATCTTATTCGTAAAAAGTGAAAGTTGTCTGCTTTATTTGTTATTCAATTTATTTGTTACACGTGTTTGTAAGTTGAACTATGTTCATATTATACGCCACTTTTTATTTGACCGCTTGTTTTTTGTTGTTAATTAATTTATTTAATTTAAATAAATCAGTTTTCAGTTGAATATTATTATTATATGGTGTGTATGAGTGAAGAGTGAGCATGAGAGCGGTTGAAGTTTAGTACTGCTTGAACTTATAGCGAACGTATCTGCTCAATGTAAGCTGTACTGTGCTAAATAAGCAAGTAAGCGTAAACGTGACGCTAGATATATATCTAACTCGGTTCCACTTATGAGCCAAATACAGATAACGGGACGGTTCGCGATCCCGAACCGTACCGTTATGTTGTTATTGTTTTCTCTCGCTCGCACATTGCCTACTTTCTTTCTCGCACCTATATAGAAACACTTTATATTTGAGTAGTGTTGCAAAACGTTAACGTTGAACTTGGTATTGTATCAACAGAACAGTGTTGCAAAGGAAAATATCATTGGATTCACTCATCTCTAAGAACATAATTCGCTCATCTCAAATGTATAAAAGTTGAAAAGTTTCTCCTTGTTTTAAAATTTTTTTTTTTCAAATGATATCTTTGGTTCTTATGAGTTTAATGGAAGATGTAAGCCACATTTTATTCCCTAACAACCATTTAAAAAATATTTTGTTTTCAGATTGTTGGTTCAGAAAAAAATCTTATTTGTTACTTAGAATAAAATGTACAATTTTTAATCATATAAAAAAAAAAAAAAAAAAAACGTATATCTGCTTTAAATTTAAAGAACATAGAAAAGTCAGATTTTAATTTGGTGTCTTTGAATTCGAATGGCAAACAGAACGTATGCTTATTTTTCCGGCAGTTCTTCGTTCCACTGTGTTGCACCGCGATGACGTGCCAACTCAATTTTAATCTTTTGTCCCACGAGAGATTCAATTTGAAAAACTTCTTGATTGTTTTCGGCGAGCACCAAATCTATATAGAATGTTCGCTTCGGAATTCCAGTTAAAACGCTATCATAATGGCGTATTTCTTTTACTCTGTGACCCAAAACATATAGATGCACTTGCAGAGCACCCGGCCCAACTGTGATTTTAACATTCCTAATCACAATCGATAAAGCTGTAGGTGGATCTGGTTCTTGCATAAACCGATCATTTTTTTCTTCGAGCTTAATTTCTTCAAATTTTTTACAAGCATCTAAAAGTTGTTTACGACTCATTTTGCGCATATATAACTCTTCATCGTCAGAGTCGGAATCGGAAAAATCTGTAAAAACAAAAATAAATTTAGCTCAAAAATTTAAACTTAAAAATTTTAAATTTAACATACATTTTCCTTCTATTTTAGCCAATTGCTTGCGTATATAATTTCCCATTTGTGGTCCAATAATGCAAAGAATACGATATTGTTTGGCAAGCAATTCCACAACCTTTGGTTCGTATTGTGTATTATTCAAGATCGCATCGCGTAACAAAGCCTCTAAACCATCTATATTTTCGAGTTCTGGATACATTGGATAAATGCTATTTGCAATATTGCGCCGAGCATCGTTATTTGCAACCAAACCAGCAGTTATAGAAAATAATTTCTCAAGACGCAGTATATCGATCGGCTCAGAGTGTTCATATCTTCTGTAGCCATCTACTTTGTGGAAACAATGTATGGTGTCATCCGGACGTAAAACCATAAAAATCTCTTTTTGATCGTCCTGCAGTATTTTACCATCGAAAACGAGTTCTAGAAATATAAAAAAAAAGATAAATTAATAAATTAATAAATTAATAAATATTTTCCGTAATATGTGTAAAATTTTTAAGTATCTTACCCAAATCGTTAGCATTGTAACGTAAATCCATGGCAATTAAGTTTTTTAGATAGGTAAAGTTTCTTGTAAAGTCTACACCATTTCGTTGATATAAACGACTTTGTTTTCTTGGTAAATGTGTAGCAACGTTTATCGAATACATTTTAAAATATATATTTATGAAAATTTTCGCTATGGAATAAAACAGTTAGTTGTTCACTTGTCGTGAGTTCGCAATAGAATGCCAAATATTTCAATTCCACAAAAAAAGGAAAACTCGCAATGTAATTAACGACAGCGCTTTGATGCGTTAGCAGAGGGTTGTATCACGGCAATGCTACAGTTTTTACCTGCGCTACTGCAACGCGATAAGCCTTATTTCTGGAAAATTCAAAGATTAAACTACTTCTGCCGTTTGCCAATATTACTAACTCCTGAACGACTGTGGTTAACTAAGGATCAAAAAGCTCCATGTTTGACCACCCTAAATCTCTAACTTTTACGGAGTTCCTAATTTAAGGGAGAACTGCCCCGTATGCAGATGGCGACCGGCCTCAAGGAGTAAGTTATATTAATAATCGCCAGAAGTTTATTAATCTTCGAATTTTCCAGATGTAGTAGCGCAGGTAAAATCCGCAGCATGGTATGTCTGCATTGTGAGTTTTCCTTTTTGTGTTAAATTGAAATCTTTGGAATTCAATTGCGAACTCACGACAAGTTAACAACTAATTTTTTTATTCCTTAAATAGAAGTTTCATAAATATATTAGAATGCATTCCATAAGTGTTGGTACACATTTGCCAAGAAAACAAAGCCGTTTGTATCAACGAAATAAAGTACAATTTACAGAAAACTTTAGCTATCTCAAAAACTTAATTGCCATGGATTTATATTACAATGCTAACGAGTTGGGTAAGATAAATTACAATTTTACACATATTAGGGAAAATGTTTATGTACAATTTTTTTTTTTCTAATTTCTAGAACTCGTTTTCGATGGTAAAATACTGCGTGATGATCATGCAGAGATTTCAACGGTTTTAAATCCGAATGTCACCATACATTGTTTTTACAAAGAAAACAGCTACACAGCTGGACACGTTGAGTATATCGATATACTGCGTCTTGAGAAGCTTTTTTCCACAACGGCGGAATTGGTTGCAAACAAAGATGCTCGACGCAATGTTCTAAACAAAGTTTTTGCCAAGTATCCCGAATTTGAGAGCCGAGAAGGTCTTGCGGCTTTGTTACGCGATGCTTTCATGAATAATACACAATACGAACAAGATGTACTCGAGTTGCTTGCCAAACAGTATAAAATCATTTGTATTATTGGACCACACGTGGCAAACCTTATACTCAAGGAATTGGCAAAAATTGAAGGAAATTGTTAGTAAATTTTAAAACAGAAATCTATGTAGTTTTTTTTTTTTTTATTATTTTTTAACTAACCTTTTTTTTATATTATTTTTGCAGCCTCTTCCGATACCGACTCTGATGATGATGAAGAGAAGCAAATGCGCAAAATGAGTCGTCAACAACTTTTAGATGCCTGTCGAAAAATAGAACAAATTAAACTCGAAGAAAAATATCCGACTGTACGAATAGAAGTTTTGCCGACTTACTCGATTGTGATTAAGGATCTTAAAGGCACAACTAGTCCGTATTCGGTTAAACTTGCGCTACAAATTGTGGGTCACAATGTAAAAAATCTACACTATCTTGATAGCGTTTTAAGTGGAACTCCAAAGAGAATATTCTATATAGATTTAGTGCCTGACACAAATAATCAAGATATCTTTCAAATTACAACTCTTTTGCGACAAACGGTTCGAATTGAGCTTGCACGTCAACGTGAAGTTGACTTACTACGCGGCCCAAGAAAACTATTGGAAACAGCACAGTCTTCTGAAGAACTGTTTGAACAAGAAGAAGATGAAGAAGAAGATGAAGAAGAAGAATAAGTTTGCGGAGAAGTATAATTTGTTTGCAAAATGAAACTTTCATTTTTCCATTGTTCTTCGTTTTTTTTTTTTTGTGCTAAACCTTTAGGTAAATTTATATAAAGCATAATTATACATCGAAAATAAATAGAAAATAAAAAAAAATTTATTTAATTTGAAAAAAAAGGATTTTTTTCCTAACTTAATCCGTAGAGTATTTTGAATTCGACTAACTCGCTTTACTTTATTCTATTGTCTAATACTAAAATTGGGATATGTAAAATCTGGCAATTCTTTGATCTCGCCAAATTCTGCTCTATCGATGCGGCTTTGCGGGCTGCCGGTTTTCTGTAGCCATGTTTTCCTATAAATAAAACATTTTTGTGATATTACATAACAATTAAATAGAAATCTCTGTCCTCTATTTACATACATGCTCGGTAAGGTGCTCTCTGTGCCCTGAATTTCGCCCTTCACCGTTTCATGATAGGTATTCATGCACCATCCACGCACCCCAATAGATGTTGCTTGTCGTTGTGTATACTGTTTTAAGTATTTTTTTTTAATTAGTTGCTACATTTAAAAATACGCAGCTTACCATACGAAATGAGACGCCTGGAAAAAAGACGTAAATTTATTTAATTTCAAATTTAATAAATTTTATTAAAAGTCGTTTTTACCTTGCACCAAGCCGAAGATCTCAAATTCGCAGCTTAGAATTGGCAAGTTCGGTGGCATATTAGTACACATTTTGTTTGTATTTTTATTTTCTTTTTTTTTATTACTTTATTACATATGCAAAATTTTCTTTACATGAATTTCGAAAAAAAAAAAAAACAATTTTTTATTATTTAATTATTTTTGAAACATCTGTAGACAGGGCTATAAAACTATTTAAATTGCTGTCAGGCTACCTGCTTGTCAAATACCGTTTGTTATGTGTTTTTTGTAACCCTCGTAGTCATTGTTTTTGTTGTTTTATTTTTCACGAGAATTGACGAGAAATTGGCGAGCGCGGTTTTGCTATTTACAAAGCATTTTTATTTTATTTTATTAATTCAACAACAGTACGCATCAAAATGAATACAATTTTCGCTGGCATACATATACAGAATAAACCAAACGAATTATTACCGCTGCGTAATATTGATTTTAATAAAAACATTGAATATCTAAAACAATTAATTGCAACTGAACTGCAATATGATGCTAAAGATTTGGGTAAGAAATTCGCCAAAAAAAAAAATATGCAAATTTATTTTGTTTGAATCTTTTGTTGTTGTTGTATTTCCCAGAACTCATGTACAATGGCCAAGTGCTAGGCAACGACCTTGAGCAGCTATCGACGCTAATGCGCCCGAATGCGACCGTCCATTGTTTTCGTAAAACAAAGAAATATACGCCGTATGTTCCTTCTGTGCAGCTAGACACAAAGCGCGTACAAGAATTATTCTCGTTAACTGCGCACATACAGATTAGTGTAACATCGCGCGTTAATGTTTTGCATAAAATTCTTGCCGAATATCCAGAATTTCGTCGTAATTTAGGTGCACAGGCTTTAATACGTGACTCGGTACTTTTTAATACGCTACACGAACCGGAGGTAGTGCAAAATATTGCTAAAAACTATCCGATTATTTGCGATGCAGCACCTTTCATTGTGGACACTATACGCAAGGAGTTGGCACGAAATAGTTCCGCTACAAATTGTAAGTATCTTAGAATAATGCGTCTGTCTACTGTAAGCACGAGATTAGCTGAGAGAATTATAAAAGACGGGATTCTAAGAGATTATAAAAGACGGGTAGGCTGAGAGATTATAAAAGACGGTAGCCACCAAGGTTGGCATTTAGATTATACGTTTATTTGTTCTAAACTTTGTTAATTTTTTTAAGATTTTAGAAAGAACCTAAATTATTATATTGTGACAGAAGAAGGGTTTTTTGATAGATTTAGTCGTGCTCGTCTGTCCGTTGTACGAGCCAACCAGTGTTCCAGTTATAAAATATAAAACCACAACACCTTGAAATTTAGATTCTCCATAGCTCTTGTGAGATATCTCAAATTATATTTCTATCTCACATTCTATACATATTACTACAAATATTTCTATGATCTCATTTCAGTTGCCGAGCAAGCAACATCCGATTCGACTACATCATCCGAAGAAGAAAACTCCCTAGGAGCTAGTGGCAGCAGTAGTAGCGAAACAAATCGCAGTGCTTCATTGTCCAATTTACGCGATGAAATAGCCAATATACGTCAAATAAGTCGTCAACAATTGGCAAGTGCATTAGCACAAGTTGGTATGGGTGGCTCATTTAATTCACTATCAAATATAGCACAACGTAATACGGATGCGGCTGAGACAGTTACAACAGTGGGTGGTAGTGGTAGCTCCACAGCAAGCAACGCTGCTACCACTTCACAACAACAGACACAGGAACGTAGCATTACAACCGATCTATTTCGACAGCAGTTACAAGCAGCTTTTGATAGTTTAAATCGTGGTCAAGAACGCATGGATACTACTGAATCGCCCGCAGCAGCAGCCACTACTGCTACAAATACCAATATGGATTCTTTAGTTTTTTCCCAACGATGATAGTGATATTTTGCCTGGCGAATATCGTCTACATCAGTATGCAGAACAATTGCGTATCATGGCACAAATGGGCTTTACCAATCATGCACAGAATCTAAACTATTTGGCTATGTCTGATGGTAATATTGAGAATGCTGTAAATCTGCTTATGATTGGCATGAATACGTAAAGCGTTAGTAAGATGTAGACTTTATGGATGTTGCTTCATAACAACAATTTTTTATACAATAATAATTCATTTAATTTAATTTTCTTTTTTCGTTATTTTATATTATAAATATATATAAGCTGCTATAATTATATTATTTATAAATAAAAATACCTTTGCATGGAATTTATAATTGAACTAGGAAATCAAATAGTCAAGCGCTTTATCTTTATTATTATTAAATTTTAATAGCGCATCCGAGATTTTCGATTCATCAAAACCGAGGTCCATTAGTTCGCTAAGTGGTATTAAATGTTCGATTATCTGAAATTTTAATCAAGTTAATTAGAGTTCTTTTAAAAGAATATAATATGCGCATATGTATACCTTTTTATCATCGACACCCAATATGTGCACAACCTTTGCAACACGCTCTAATGGAAAACCCATAGTACTAATGCGCTTGGCCAGCATGCGTGCGGGAGCAGTTAACTCGTTAAATACAGACTTTGGTAATGATGTAGCTGCAATAAAAGTTTAATTAATTAAATTCAAAATTCATTCTGTTGAAAAATTACATTTTGTTGCCAACACACTTTGATCTTGTTGCTCTTTGTTATCAACCAAAGTATGACTGAGATTCCTTGCGCGTCGCATTTCTGAATTTAAAAGCTCCGTTTTTAGTTCTCGCAATATATCAGGCACACTCTTTGACTTAAGTTCTGCATCAGTAGCAGCAGTAGCAATTGCATTTGTTGCTGTTAAGTATGTTGATGTATTGGAAGTATTTGTTGCTGTCGTTTGATGCGTTGGCGTACCATAGATATTATGCTGCTGCTGCAAATGATGTCCATTAGTTAGCATATAATTTTGATTATTATATACATTCGCCGCCGCCGTCGTTGTTGTTGTAGGAATATTATAGCCATATTGTTGTGACATAAATATAGCATCCGGTGGAGGTGGCGTATGTGATTGCTGCATATGATAAGCTTGTATGCTTGTCGTTTGGTGATTAGTATGATGCTGTATCGACTGCTGCTGCTGAGGCTGCTGTTGATAATGTTGACTTGGACTTAAGTATAATTGATAGAGTTGATGAGTATAATTATTGCTAAACGTTTGCTGCTCTGGCTGTGCAGCTGAGTGGGTTGCTACATCGGTAGCATTGCCAAATGGAATGCTTACAACATTATCATCACATTGGTTAAAGCTGCTACTAAAATCGACTTTTTCGAGCGCTGCTTTAGAAGCAGCAAGATCTGCTAGAGGTATTGATGTTACGTCTGGTGCTGCCGCTTCTGGTGTCAACGTCTGAACGCTGTTTGGCGTAGTCGCCGCAACAACTTCGCTTGTTGCACTCTCGTCAGTAGTAGCAGCAGCAGCAGCTACATCCTCTATGGGAGATTGTTTTAATTGTGTATTGTGCAACACTTGGGCAAGTATATCTAAATCATTGATCGTCTTTAATTCAATATTATCAAAAGGCGAAGAGTTATCATACTCAAAGTCGGCATAATTAAATGAAACATTTGCCAGATTTGGCATAGTATTAAGGTTTTCAATTGTTGTTGTTGTGGTTGCTGTTTGGTTACTGCTATTGTCCGGCGATTTACGATTCAATATGGTTGGTTGTAAAATATTATGAAAATTACTCGAGTTTATTGACTTTTGCGTTTGGTTTGCTGCTGCTTCATTTGGTTTGTTTGTTACTGCTTTTGTTGCTGCTATCTCAGAAATCTTAGTCGCATATGACTCACTGCAATTATTTTCTTCGTTGTTGTCGTTGCCGTTATTAACTTTATTAATAGCACACTCTTCACCCTCTGCCTCACTCTCGTCCAGCGATGATGATAACTCCTCAGCGCTGGGATATTCCACAGCACCGAGCATTTCCTTTTGTTGCGCCTCAATTGCTCGTTGTTTTTCATGTTTACGACGTTCAATACGTTGTTGCCGCGCTTCATGTTCACGTTGTCTCATCTGTCTCCAACATTGCACCTGTGTAAGTACATTTCGCTCCAATTGAAAGTCATATTGAAATTGTGGATTATCATTATACAAATTTGTTTCCTGCGACAGTTTATTGGCAATGGACTGTGGCAGCTGGTAAACGATTGGTGGCGGTTTATATCGTTCAACTATCTTAACGGGCACATCATCCATGTTATTCAAGTGCCACAACAATAGAAAAAATAATCAACTCAAGGTTTTCTTAGAAACTGGCTGAATTGACTGAAACTAATTCACTTAGTACGCACTTTTTATTTTTTCACTGCTCTGCTGCTGGTTACTTTTGTTCAGCTACTACAATACGGTTTGGGGGTGTAAGGGTAGTGGTAGTAGAGAAAAAGTGAATGACATCGACAACAGCTGTTTGTTGTTTGGTTTTATTATCCGTTGTGATTTGCACATTGAAGAAGAAGAAGCAGAATTTGTTTACTTCATAGAGATGTGCAAGTGTTTGTAAAAAAAAATTTTGAAGCACGTTACATGCGAACACGACCAAAACAAAATTTTTGATACGTTTATATGTAGCTTAAAATAAAATGTTTATATATAAAAAATTATAAATAAAATTCCGTGACACAACATTTAACTTAGATAGTTCTTCGAAAGGAAGTAAATCGTGCAGCACCAAAAATTTTATTTTAGGTTTAATGAAGGTTTAATTTAATGGATATCACTATATCATACCACTATTCTCAATTTCGCTTTAAAAATAGACGACCACTTAACAAAAGTTTAATTATGATAAAAATAAAAAACAGAATTGCCTCTCACATCACTAGAATTTCCAATTGAATTGTGACGCACATCTCTAAATTTAATAACAAAAGCACAACTCAAATTGCAATATCACAATAAAAAAAATAGTTCTGTGCAGATTGTCTTTTAATAGTTATATTAAATTTAATTAAATGTAAACAATGTCCAAATCCAAGGAAGGCATAAGAAATGAGTTAACCGAGTTCCTAATTAAGCACAGCCAACCAACAGTTGAAAATGCGTTGATTGTTAATCTTGAGCTACAAAATCGTCTGGGAATCATACAACAACAATTAAAAGAACTACAAATAGTAGCGCACAAAAAGCAAATCGAAAATAAACAAATACTGACCAAGCGCTATGCACGAAAAGGACAAAGTCAAAGTGGTGCGCTATTACGTGGTGCTTCCTTCTCATTCAATGGTAATCTCTATTTTCGTGATGGACGTGGCCGGTGTTGTACAAATACGGCAGACTATGAGCAACGCCGGAGCAATGGAGAAATGTTTCCAATGGATTATAATTTACGTGCACGGCACATTTGGACGCTACGCGATAAATCGTGCGTTATAAAAGCAGTAAAGGCGCAACTAGTCGAACACTTGACCTTATTTAAAGCCTACAAATCGAAAAAGCGGCGCACAATTGCTGTAGAATCAGTTAAACTAACAAATCTGTTGGCTATGCTTGATGAAGAGAATAATGATAATAATGATGATAATTTTGAAATTGATTGGAATCAAATTTCTGTTATAGATTTAGAACATCGTCATACACCAACTAGCATTGAAGCGATGTGGCGTGTTTATTTAAAACCAAGTTTAAAACGCTCTGACTGGACAAAGGATGAGGATACGCGTCTTATAAAAGCGGTACAAGAGCATAATTATCAAAATTGGACGCTTATAGCTGCGCAACTTGATAAACGTTCCGATTATCAATGTTTTGTACGCTATCAATCGTGGTTGGTGCAATACGCCGAAAAGCGCCGAAAAAAATGGACTAAAGAGGATGATGTGCGTCTTCTAGAGCTGGTCTCACGTCATACAGATGAGAGTGGCTCTGTTAATTGGACGTATATATTACCATTATTTCCCGATCAACCTAAATCGACGCTATATAATCGTTATTACTATACGCTTGATAAACGTATTAGTCATGGTATGTCGTGTTGCATATATATGAAAATATTTTTTATTACTTAAATTTTTTTTATTTTGTATTACAGAACGTTTTACACCCGAAGAGGATTTATTATTAATTGCTGCCTTCAAGGAGCACAATGGTAAATTTTATTGTTTTCCACGCACATTATTTCCAAATCGTTCGCTACGTCAGTTACGTGCACGCTACTATAATACGCTAGAAGCGCGTGCCAAAATTACCGAATGGACTATAGATGATGATCAAAAATTGCTGGAATTCGTCAAAGAGCATGGTCTGCAGTCATGGCAAAAATGTTCTGAGCTTTTGGGCAATCATACACGCATGAGTTGTCGCACAAGATACGTAACAATACAACGTTTTGTAACAAAGAATCCCGATGCCAGCATAGAAGATATACCACGTAAAAAAACACGTGCCTCAAGAAATGGCATTAATGTAAATAATTGGACTGAAAAGCTAACCGAACTTACTAATAATGAATTAGCAGTAAAACCAATAAAAAATAATCAAAAATCTCGAGTTAAAAGCGATGTAAAAGCTGCACGTAAACAAGCGCCATATTTGAAACGTATACGTCCGCTGCAAAAGCATATTTATAATTTTTTAAAATATGGTTACGGTATACGCTTCGGAGTACCGGAGTTGCAAATATTTGGTGCAACTACAGATTATACATTTCGCATATTAGCCAGTGCACTGTGTTTTAGTAATATGAATTGTAATGAAACATTTAAAGAGGATGAAACATTACCAATCGAATTGAGATTACGTTATGCTGTCATGATACAACAATTACCCGTAGAAATAGCTTTAACGCCATTTTATAAGTTACCAATAAGTTGGAATAGTTTAAATGGATTTCGTGCAATGTGTATACAAGTATCAGAAGCCGAATTTGTTACAGATTCTTCGAGTGTTGCAACAATTTCAGATAACATGGAAACGCATGAACAAGCTGATGCATTGTTAACTTTTCGTGCACGTTTACGTGCACTTTTCTACAAGACAACACTGCTTAGTCGCATTGAACCAGATGATGTTTATGGTCTGGAAGATGAGTTAAAACAAATGACATATACACCGCCGGAACAATGTGAAGCTGTGAGCATACCAGAATTTGATGAATTAACAAATATAAAAGTGTATGAATCAATTTATAGAAATGGAACTTTAGAGGAAATTTAGTTTGTAAGAAATTTATTTAAGACAAGAAAGCAACTTTTTAAAATTTGCATTATGGTTAAGGCATGATAATGGTTCTGTATAATTATGTTAAGCATACTAAACTGTATCTTAAGTAACGGATAAGATTTAGCTTAAATAATTTAAGCATAAAGTATTGAAGCCAAATCGGCACACAAATAAATAATTTATTCGTTTCATTTGACTCAAAAAATGGGCAATCTTATTACCGGGAGAAACATTAAACGATTAAGTCGAACAGATATTACGCCGACGAACTTAAATTGACAAAATTTATTTCTTCTATAAAGCATAAAAATGAAAAGATACTGTTTTTCCGGAGAAGTTTGATGTAATCCTACTAGTGTGCCGTTTTTTTTTGTTTATTATTTTAAGTAGAACGCAAGCCAATCCGAAAACACACGCTAGTCTTATAAAAGATCGTTTAAAATAAGATTTTAACTATGCTGAGACAATACAGCCTAGTCAAGGGTTATTACACAACCAAATTTTTTTACATTCAACTTCCTTCCTTCTTCCTACTGTTGCTATTGATGTCAGACTATATAAGATATGTTGTTGCAATCCTTCCTGAATCGATCGATGTCTTATTGGAAAAGATAACGGTATATCGAACCGAGATTTAAGCGAATGAGTAATGAGTAGGGCCGTCATAGTTATTACACACATTTTTTCCCGTCAAAGTAATTACACAAAACTTAAACTTGAATATCTTGGTCTCTATTGAGATAGATGAATCTTTTAGTGTAGGTTGTAGGTTCTTCGAGTGAAGAAAACGGTGCTTAGATTTGGGGGACCCTTAGGGTCTGGGGTAACAATGTTCCCTATTTTTTCACTAAGAGCATATCTCTGTAAATTACAACCGATTTTAATTTTTTAACATGTTTGAAGAAAAACTTTGCCCTTTGGGGCATGACATTGTTTTTTGATCGTACCTGCGTATTTTTAACACAACGTTTTACCATTTTTTTCAAACCATTTAAGGTTTCGTACTTTTGTTACATTTTGTTGAAGCTACCTTTATGACAAAGGTTTTCTTAAAGTCACAGTAAATGACTGTTTAATGATAAAAATCCGACATAATTGACCAAGTTATTTAACTTTTCTAACAAATTTTTTTAAAAAATTTTGTTTTCAAATTCTTAAGAAATGCTTAGAATTCTTAGAAAGCCTAATTTTGAAAATGTGTTCATAGAAAAGTTAAATAACTTGGTCAATTATTGTCGGATTTTATCATTAAACAGTCATTTTACTCGTAGTTCTGTGTACTTTAAGAAAACCTTTGTCATAAAGGTAGCTTTCGCAAAAAGTGTAACAAAAGTACGATAACCTTAAATGGTTTGAAAAAAATGGTAAAAATTGCGTTTGTGTTAAAATCGCAGAGGTACGATCAAAATGTCATAACATGTCATTGCCTCAAAAGGGCAAAGTTTTTCTTCTAAAACATGTTAAAAATTAAAATCGGTTTGTAATTTACAGAGAATTGCCTTTAAGGAAAAATAGGGGAACATTTGTTATTTGACCCTTAATCCAGACCCTAAGGGCCGAAAATTCTAAGCATACCGTTTTCCTACTCGAAGAGACCACAACCTACACTAAAGATTTCATTGCTATCTCAATAGAGACCAAGATATTCAGTTTAAGTTTTGTGTAATTCCTTTGACGGGAAAAATGTGTGTAATAACTTATGACGGCCGCACTCATTACTCATTCGCTTAAATCTCGGTCCGATATACCGTTATCTTTTCCAATAGACATCGATCGATTCAGGATAGATCGGATTCAACAACATATCTTATTATAGTCTGACATCAATAGCACGGGAGAAGGAGGAAGTTGAATGTGCAAAAAAATTTGGTTGTGTAATACCTTTGACTATGCTGTACAATACTTCAGTAAGTCATTTTGCTCACACTCAATTAAAATTAATGAGTGTACTCATTCGCTTTTATTTTGAAAATAAGTGTAATCATTTACCATTTTCATTCCAATAGTTATTCATTATAATAATTAATGATTTTCCTTTTTCTCATAATTTTATATATATATATTTGCAAGTATTTTTAATTTATGTATTTTACACAATATAAGTATCATATATAACTAACATTAATATCAGGAGGTACATTTATGTGTTAATTAAACATTTCATTTAAAAAGCATTTTAAAGGTTGTTTTTATTTTCATATTTTTGTTTGCTGCAAAAATGCATTTTATATAGCTGGAAAAATCTGCTGCTGCGCTCAAAAAAATGAGAAATGCATATAAGGACGACTGAATTTTGCAGTTTTTCTAAACATTAAAATATATATATTAGAGCAGAGTAAGCAAGGGGTGAAGTGAGCCAATCAAAAATATGCAAACAGCGTGTCGCAGTAGCACAAAATATGAAACAAAGTCTCTAGACTTTGAGTTTAGACAATGCTGCTTTAATTTATGTTTGCCTTACTACACCCCAACTGACTCTATATGTTTGTATGCATATATTTTAATATATTAATTTTATTTTAGTTATATATAAAGCGACAATTTTATTAAATTTACTCGCAGCACTATATGTATGCTCTGTTAGATCACATCTTTTTGTTTTTTTTTTTCTTTAGTAACATCTCAACTCCTTCCCTCAACAGCAGCAACTTAATGGAAGTTACTAAAATCAGTTTTCAGTTTTATTGTTGGCTTTTGTGGCTTAGCCAAAAGCCCGTTGCGTTGTGCTTCATTCGCCTTCTGCGCAATGCTAATTGACTGTTGTTGATTGCGTATAGCCGTTTCAAGTTTTTGACGCAATTCCAGAGTTTGACCCATTAGCGCTTTGAACTCTTGCGGATATTTTGGACCGATCTTCATTAGCCATTGTAAGGATTGTTCATGTAATTGACGTTGATATTTCGGCAACGTACGTAATTTTGTTGGTTCCGCTAAATAGCTTATGAGTACCGGTACCAATAGTGTTAACATTTGTATATCTGAAAGTGTTTGTATAATTTTTTTTCGATTAATAAAATAAGTTCGAATATTTTTAATAAAAATTATTCGATGCACATACTAAATTATAAAGTGGGAATACATTTAGGTATAATCATAATTAAAGTGCTTTTGATTTGTATTTGAAAAAAAATGTTTAACATTAACATGCATACAACAACACATCACAAACATACACACACACACAAATCATACACAAATGTGTAAATTATTTATTTAACATTACTCTAGAAAGCTTTTCCATTTACAGCCACTAAACATTTAACAAGAATTAATTTCCAGTGCATTTAAAAATCTAAAACTCAATCGAACATATTTGGTGCATACAGTTTAATTTTGAAAAATTCTTGGAAACATTTATTAGATATAAAGCTGAAGCAGACGTATTCATTATTTTAGGTTCTGAACAATCTTAGATATAAAATAGTTCATATCGTAAACCTTGAAGGCTACGTGAGAGGCTCCAAATATGGATGTACTGTGACCAAAAACTAGTCGGAACTAGTTTTATAAATCAAAAATTTTTTCTTCGTCTCCTTCAAAATAGTTCCCTCCCAATATAATACACTTATGACACCGCTTCTTCCAGTCCTCGAACATTTTATATACTGTTTCTGCTTCAGCTTTATATCTTACATACATGTCTGTCATACAAAAATTTTTTTGATTTGGTTTCAAATCTCAATTAATTCCTACATAATTTAAACAAAAAATAAATGAATTTTATTAAAAGTTATAGTATAAACTGATTACGAATTCTATTCATTTTTTCAATGAATGACATTTAAGATTGGAGACCAACCCAAAAAGAGATTTTGTTTGACACTCCTTAAATTCATAATGAATTTCCAAGAATTTTCTAAAATTACCGGTGCATGTGAAAATATTTTATAGTTTACAACATTTAAATATTTTAGTTTTAGTTATGAATCTTTTGATTTTATGATTATTTACCTTGTAGCAAGTTTCCTATGCGATAAAAGTTTTATGTTTTAACAAATCGAATAACATTAACATTTAAGTCAAGTGTTTTATTTTTTAAATGGTAATCGATTGACATATTTAATAAAAAAAAAAAAAAAGAGAGAAGAACAATGAAATGTGTTAAAGGTTTTTGTTTTTTGTTGCTTGTAATGGTTATAATTCTAATAGCTTATTTGCATAAAAATTTAAGACAAAACAGCACTGGACATTTGATTGAACGATTTTTGATTGATTGAGGCGGAGGAAAGTGGGGTTTAAAAACTATAACTGGTGTTGGGGAGAATAAAAGTTTTGAAATATTAGTTTGAAAAAAATGTTTCTAAAATCAAGCATAAACTTTAGATATACGCTATAGGTTTTCATTACGACTTAGCCGTAACTATTATACACTTCACACTATCGCAAGTAAACAGTAGATCTACGTCTTTTCTTCAAGCGACCATGGTTAAAAATAAAAAAAAAAAAAAAAAATTCTGAGTAAAACTTTGTCAAATTTTAAATATTTTTTCTTCTTTTCTAAAATCTTGGGTTTGGGTTCACGATTTATAATCTCAAGCGGAATACCAACTACTTATAATCATGCGTGGATCTATTGCGACTCGTTTTGGTATTTTTAAAAAATATATTCTCAACCCCAAATTATATTTTTATGACCTAAATACTCTACAGTTTACCGCTAAATAATTCTGAGGAAGTTTTATGTTTGTGTAAACCCATTTTACAGTTCTCAGAGAGATTTTTGTAAAGTTACACCCAATATTTTAAGCGTGAAGTGTATAAAAAAAGTATTACACTAAATCAACTACCCAAAGAAAACCAAATGCGTCGAAAGAAAATTCCATGCACTTACGATTCTGTGGCTCTGCCAATTCGATGAGACTTTCCACGGTTACAATGCTCTCCAGTACTATTTGTAGTTCCAACTCCGAAGTGGGCTGCTTAGCGCGCTCTGCATACATACCCTCAATGATGCGCGGTGCCAAAGCGTGTATATAGGGTGTCGCTGTTTTTAGATCTGCCTTTGTAAAAATGGAACGCGTTGTTTCGATACATTTTAACTTCACCGATAAATGTTCCGATTGCATACATTGACGAAAATGATTAATGCATGGATACTGCAATGAAGGTGTAGCTACCACAGATGCTGGTGTGTGTAAAATAAAAACTGCTATAGCCAATAGCATTGTCACCTCATCAACTTTACGTTCATCATCTTCGCCGGCGGTCTTTGTCAGATCAATTATAGTCGCTAATGCGCTCTGTAGTAATATTTGCCACTCGCTTGAGACAGCATCATGGCGCGACCATTTATGCACACAAACCGATTTAAGACAATGTAGCGTTGCCTGTACAGCACATGTATTCGCCAGTATAGTTGTGTCAATTGCTGATTTATTTGCAATCTCCTTAATAATCGATGTAGTCATATAGAGTATAGTTGGTAAAATTGTTAGTGCACCTTTTTGGCGAACAGAGCTCAGCAAGATCTTCGACACATTGTAGTCCGCTAGCGACAAGCATGCCATTATCATCACCCAATAGCGAGAAAAATGATGCCGGATTATGCTTAAATGCATATTCCTGTTGGAAGTGTACACCAATGACAGATTGTTTACTGTTGCTGCTTGGATTCATTGTTGGTATTTGACGTACGAAGACACACAGGCACACCTCGAGCACTGCGTAGACATGTGATGCACCTGGCGCAATTTCACCAGACTCGCCACCTTCACCTAAATTATCAACATTTGCATCTAGATTAGCATTATCACTTTCACCGGATACTTGTTGCGCTTCACGGCGTCGCTTTAGTTCCTCATGTGCCGCCTGTATGGTCTGCTTTAATATTTCAACACAAAGTAGCTGCACCAAAAGCTCATCGCGTGTTAATATTTGACGATGCAACACATTACACAATTCAACGGTTAGCGCTTTATCCTTTACCAACTGTTGACGTGCCCAATCTGAATCGAAAATTGTATGCAATGAACGCAGACAGCTTATGATATTCTTTGGTTTATCCGAGGTACGTATGCTGCACAATGCTTCCATGCAAATGCCAAAAGATCATATGAAAACGATCCGCGGAAAGTGAACCATGTGTAATATTATTATTGTTTGCCTCCTCTACAGCTGATGCTGCTGCTGTCGCGCTGTCATCATTGGATGCTCTTTTGAGTAGCATTCGTTTGTAAGTGCAACGCAAAACCTTCATCGCGTAACCAAAGCGATGCTGCGTACAGTATTGGTGGCCATGATGTCATATAATGTGGTTTCGATGAATTTATTGTATCCGTAGTATAGAAAGCGCCACCATCATGTGGTAATTGACTTTGGAATTCTGCAGGCAATAATAGCATAGCATGATCTTTCATAGCAGCAAGCCAGAGTGTTGATAGCTTGTCTAATTCTGGTTTGACCAGACTCAATAGACTTTCACCGCGACTCTCAAAATCACCAAATTCTGCGCTGGCATCATCTAAATCTAAACCGCTTACAATTGGATTAATTGTATTGGCGGCTTTCAATTTTGTTGCAGCAATGATGCTGGTGCCTTGCCATTACCTAACATTGCGACAATGTATACCTCAGCCCAGGCTTTCAGTATGCTTAGTTTTTCGAGCGTTGCCATAGATTCATTGTATAGAGCAGTGCTATTTGTATTCGTATAAAGTTTATTAAGCGACGAAACCAGCAACTGATGCACGCGTCGCAAATCATTTAAATCACGTGCTACACCCGAACCAATCCATGCGGAGCACACTTCACAAGCGGCTGCTGTAACATGTGATGGTGTGTCGGGTGTAAATGCAGGACGTAGTGCAGCACCGACCTGCGCTTGAAATTGTTCAAGCAGCAAATGTCCCGGAAATTCAGGTTCTGGTACATTTGCAAAACGATCTATGATCTCCTGTAGCGTACGTAAACCCTCCAAACGTAGCTGATCCGAATCAGATGTAGCTGCCATAAATGACATGCGTATCAGCTCCGAAATATGTAAAATTAAATAATCGCCACGTGATTTTATCATTTGCATTTCCTTTGCTTGTACCAAATCGAAATGCGTCGGATTTGCTGCTTCACATGTTGCAATGATGCGACGCACACATTGTGCTGCAAAAACACGCGTTGGCCAACGTGGTTGCACTGCAGGATGTGTTGTTGTATTTTCTTCAGCACGATATTCCGTAACATCATCTGCATCATCGTCTTCATCATCATCATCTTCTTCGGCATCTTTAGCTGCATTATCCGCACCAGATTTGCCGCCTAAGTTATCATATTTTGAAGTTTCATCTTGTAGCGAAGCACTCTCAACTGCAACGGTAAGCACATTTTTGCATAAACTCAACCAGGAAGTAAGATTATCTGCTGCCAACATTTGCAGCATCGAAGTTAATGTATCGTGTATATTCTTCAACATTTCTGCATCGGTTTCGGTATCTAACATGGAGAATAACAGGCCAGGTAATCCATAATCTGTTATTACTAAATCTGGACATTGTTCTGGTGTTATAGCTAAGGCAAGCTCACACACTTCCTTTGCCTCGCGGTGTGCCATTTGACGCAAACACGCTACAGCAGCTTTGCGTAATATAAAATAATTGCTAGCCAACATCTTGACCAGCGTTGGTACCAGTGATGCCAGATTAACATATTTCGATGCAAATAGATGTAATTGTTGTAAACAGCCTATGGCTTCTGATTGCACCAGAGGATCTGCATGTGCTTGCATCATTGATGCAGCACACAAGAAGGAAGAACGCATGGAACAAACACCACTTGCATTACCTTGCAGCTCCGGACCCACTGTTGTAATTAGCGCATTAACTACACGTCCAACACACTGATGAACATCGACATTTGCATGTGGCACAGTGAGCAGCAGCTTAAGTGATAGCGTCAGTGTTGCTTCAACATAGCCACGGAACATTGGACCACCCGAATCAGCAATCAATGCCAATGCATAAAGTGACCAAACTTGTACAACCGGCGATGAAGTATCTTGCGCCAAGGCAAGCAATATGGAGACACTTGTATTTAAATGTTGCGATGAGCCCATGCCACCAACATAACGATGCAAACAACCGAGCGCAAGTGAATGTCCTGTACGCGTTACAACATCACGCGCCGATTTTAATTTATCGAAAGAATTTTGTGCCAATTCTGCAGTAAAATGTGAATCACCAACAACTTGCGCCAAACGTCCAAGTGCTTCCCCGGCTGCACAACGTATTGTCGAATTGGCACTAGTCAAAGAGCCAACAATTAAATTTGTAGCACTTTTCTTGACATCCTCCTGTCCAATACTTGTCTTACTATCGGTTAAACTCTTTAGTCCCGTTAGCAGTGCAGTAAAGATGTTTAGTTGTACCGCTTCCTGTCGTGTGCTCTTTGCTTGTTTTATGCATTCAGCAAAATGTTCCAACATTTGAAGGCGATGCTTATTCGCGACTTTTGGAAAAATGGTGCCAAATAATAAAACGGACATATCTATGACAGCAACACCAAGTGGCAATGGGCCGGGACATTGTTGTGCTTTATTGTAGACTTGTATATTAATCGTTGTATGTCCATTAAGCGTAAATGCACCGGTACCGGTGCTAAAAGGACGATACAAACAGCAAGGATCATGTTCCAGGGCACCAGATCCAGCGGCGCTATTAGGTTGTAGCTGTTTTTAAGAATAAAAGAAAATGGATTGCATAAGTTGAAGCACGATTTTTAGTTTTAAAATTTAAACAAATGAAAAAAAAAGGTTATAAAAAGGATTAGTTTGCACGAAAGCCTTAAATGAATGATTCACATTGTTCAACTCAATCGAATAACAAAATTGAATTGAAACAATTTTTGACAAATAAATTAAACGAATCAAAAAATGTTGATTTTTATGAAATGAGTTAATTCAAAAAACATTCAAAATGATTCATACAAATCTGAAATGAGTCATTTTGTATAGATCTGTAGATTGTACAATTTTAAAATTAAATGAATAAATTAAAAAAAAAAAAAGAAAAAATTTTGATTCAATTAGTTTTTTTGTCAATCAAATTAATTGAAAAATAATTAAAAAAGAATCATTCAAATTTAAATAAGTCATTCTTTCACCGCTCAAATTAAAAATTTTGAATACAAATCAAGCCAAAATAAAATAAATATTTTTAGTTATTGAAGGATACAACAAGTAGCCAACTACACAGACAACACACTTACATGCTCGCCATCGACCTTGCGATTAGGTTCCATCTTGTTTGCCAAATACATAAAAAATTTATCATAATATTAGCATATTTATACACACATATGTAGTAGTTTACATTGGATGTTAAAGGACATTTGGATTATTTATAAAGGATTTACACAAAATATTTTTTTACAAACACCAAAGACAACCTTAAGCTGTCTGACCAGCTTTGTTAATTTAATTACTATTGTAGTAAAAGCAGTACACACCTGATCCTCAATAGTACGATGATTTGTTTCCTGCAACCAGGTGCCAAGTATTATAGAATCATCACCATGACATAGAGTTCGCAATAACGAATTCGTAGTATTTGCAGCATTATCGGAGAGCGTAAACTCAGAGACTAACATGCGCAACAGATGCGTATAGGAAGCTTCCAAAGCAGTAGGCGGCAAAAGCGTTAACGTCTCAAATAGGCGTAAACGTACCATGGCGGCCGGAGCCTTTAGCTGTGTACCAAAGCTTTTGAGCACAGGAGCCAAGCTATAAGAAAAAAATGTTTAATTAATTAGTTTGTTTTTCCATTTTGATTTTCATATACTCACTTCACCAACATAGCCAATGCACTTTCAATGGGCGTCAGTAAACGCCTAGTAATATCCTCTGTCACCAGCTCCGGACAATTAAGCAAAAAACTATGCATTACCGACAATGCACCAGCACGTCCTTCAAGTGTTACCTGCCATGTAAATGCATCACCACGCGCTTTTTCCGATTCGAGCTCTTTATTTGAACGTGGAAATGAATTACGCCAGAGCAGTAGCATACGTGGTAGTAAACCTTTAACTACTGGTGAGCCAAGTGTCATTATAGCACCAATCAGTAACCAACCGGCTTGTGTGCGATTCAACGACATGCGGCTATTTTGGGATGCTGAGCGTAATAGCTCCTCGGCACTATTAAAAACCACTTTACCCTTTGTATGTGGTATGCCAAGCGGTGAATAACGCACGCTACCCAAAATGGCCGCCAGCGCGGAACTATAACCGGCAATAGCTTCTGGCGATGAACGCATTTGTTCAATTGCATCAATAAAACGATCAATTAATGGTGTAATTTGACTTGGTACAGCAATACAATAGCAACGTAGACACCAAGAAGCAGCTAAACGCGCTGCAGCACAAGGATGTACCAGTACAGCACATGTTGCATCAATAGCATTCAATGATTGATCACTTAAATAGATTCTGTGCTGTAGTACCCAAACCAATGACCAAAGAGCTTAGCTCTTGCAGCGCGCATACGAGTAAATGTTGACTGAATAATGTCTCCTGATTTGAATCTTTTGCATTTTCCGGATTAAAAGTCAATTGAATTCATTTGCTTTGCAATAATGTGAATTAGCTCCTTACAGGCAGCGCTTTGCGCCTTTTTCGCCAAGCATTTTGCCAATTGTCGAACGTAGTATAAAATTAATGCATTTACGTGAATAAACCGCATCTACATGGGAACAGGCCGCCTTTGGATTGGCGACCAAATCGAGTACATGTACCAGAAATGTGGACAGATTACGCTCTAACCAAACGCTGCCCATAAATTGTACAAACACGACATATGCGTGTGTTACACCAACGCGTACTTCGCGATTAACGCCCGAGCTGCCTTTAATCATTTCGCCGGTGCCTTTTAGAAACGAAGCACCGCCACGTAGGAAACCAGACATTAAAATACCGAGCGCCTCATCCAATGAAACCATGCGTTGATTTGCATTCTTTGCTGCAGCTGCTTGTAATGCAGCCTGTTGCGCTTGCGCAGATTTCTTATTGCCAGCCTCAGCCTGTTGTTGTGTATAGGCAATCAAGGTGCCTAGCAATTGTGCCACTGCACAGCGCACTTCATAATTGCTGCCGTCAAAAGCACGAAAGCATAACGTGCCAAGACTTTCCAATTCTGTTTGATACAAAAACGGTGCACTATAGATCATCTTCAAAGATGCAACGTGACGCTGCAACACGCACTGCCATAACACGATCTGAAAGGCAATGTTTCGCCGCCTTGTATATATCCTTATGCACATTCGAAATGGCAGTGCCCATGCCGGCATTGACTTTTTCCAACGTATTCATAATTTCAATGCGCGCCTGTGACTCGGCATTTCGTAGCGTACGTATGAGTATCTGCACTGTCTCTTCATAAGTGCGTCCCATCATGCGTCCAAGTTTCTCGTACATGGAACCAAGTACACAAATAGCAGCGCTGCAATTTAATTAAATAATTAATGCAATCATTATTTCTCTTAATAGAAAAGCTGCAGCTACTTACAGTTTTGTTGGCAAATAACTCGGCGAATCATCTTTGTTCTTGAGTATATCGTTGCATGCATTGACCGTATCGAACAGCATGAAGGTATCTCCAACTGAGAATAGTGTTGCTAGACAACTTGCAATTAATTTACGTGTCGGCGGTCCCGGTGCACCTTGTATGCGTTCCGATAACTGTTGCACAAGTTTCTTTTGCACATTCTTCACCTCATGTTTCGGTGCTGTCGGCAATGTCTTCTCGAGATAGCGCAGCCATTCTAATTCGAATACTGGACGCTTATGCTCTGGTAGCGCTTTTAGCGCATCTTCATTTAAGGTTAAACTATGTGCTGCCTCCATCTCGTCATATGCTTGTTCGTTCTCTTCTGCTTCTACGATTCCACGCTTTAATTGCTCGGCACTATCGTCAAAGTGTATAAATGATCTGGAATGATGAAGTATGTATAATAATAAATAAAATGAAAGCATGTGTTTAATTAATTAAATATGCCGAAGGGGTCGGTCGGTTCTTGTTTAAGCTTTGTGTATCGTATGAAATTCTTGCTGTTTATGTAGTTCTATCTGCGTGGGAATCATGAGCAACATCATCATTGTATGTATGCATCGCTTGTGTCATATTTGCGACTTTGTTATGTAAACAAATTAGAGCATGAGTAAGCTATGTCAAGTTCAAAGTTGTTCTGAATGGCTAAATGATGTTTAAAGATAATTGATATCATTATGCTATGATATGGCTTCTAGTTATTTGTTTCTTTAAAGTCTGTAAAAGTATTGTATTTCAATAAAAGAGAGAAGCTAAAAAGTTTTATTTATGAAGAAGATTGTTGTAAAATTCTAAAGCTACCTTTTAAAATATAATAATAAGAAGTTCGTTAGTTGAAAGACTTTGATTTAGTATTCAAAATAAAAGAGCTAAGTCATTTTAAAATATGAAGAGACTAATCGATCTTGTCTAAGAACTAAGACCCACTAATTTTAATATCAATTTTTAGAAAGATATGCTGAACAAAGTCTTGATTACAGAATTTCGTCATCCACTAATTATTTGACTGACCTATTGGATCTATTTAAGTAAAATGATGATTTAGAGGAAGGCTGCAGTAAAGTGTATTGGTTGCCTGGAAATTCTGAAGGGAGTGTTTGAAGAGATTTTGAAATTGTTATGCCGAACGTTAAATGTTCGTCCTGTGACGACATGTGGCTCCAACATTAAAACCCATATTCACATTTTACAAACTGTTAAGACTGTGTGAATAATTTTTTTAAGGCTACAGACAAAAAGTTCGAATATGACCCATTTCTGTCTTGAAAAATAATCAATGTTTTCATTAGACATAAAGATTTATTTATTTTTTTTTTTTATTATACATTTTGTAAATTTATTGTTAATGGTTTTCAATATAATTTCGATAAAATATAAGCACCAAAAAAATTACTTCAGATTGAGATATCTGAATCACCAGACAATACCGTATGCATTTTTTTTCATTAATGCTACACTATGAATGATTGCTCTATATATAAAAATGAAAGTAATAATTTCATATTTTAAATATTATATATCGTATAACGCTTGAATCACATCATTCAACGCTTGCTGAGGAATCATTGAGCAAGCGTCAATGAGCAATACCAATACATCTAAAAAAAAAAAAATCATCTCTTCATAAATACACACAGCTATATGCAAATCAACAACTTGGATAACCCCTTGTG
This sequence comes from Leucophenga varia, assembly GCA_018903435.1. Lineage (NCBI taxonomy): Eukaryota > Metazoa > Arthropoda > Insecta > Diptera > Drosophilidae > Leucophenga > Leucophenga varia. Next base: position 608,675 of record JAEIFJ010001870.1, read on the forward strand.
ATAAAAGCAATATCGTGGCTGTCCCACTTGTAGCATTGAAAGAAGAAAAAATCATCCATCCATTCCACGAACGAACGAACGAATCTATCGATACAACAACAATGGCCTTTGTGAGCAAACAATTTTTCTTTTTTGTTTTGTTTTAATACAAGATGACGCCGTCAACGCCGTTGAGTCAAGACTATATACTATATATATACACTCATAAATATTTTTATATTGTATGCCAAAGCACATATTATATTGCATGCAAGAACTATATAGCATGAAGATTTGAATGGTATCAAAGTTAAGATGCACGTGCCTTGAGAACAAAGACTTTGAATTCGGTCCATCATAATGCACACACAACACATGTCGTATAAGTATTCAAATATTATTTTAAAGAAAACTGCATGGAATCGATGTTAAAACAAAGCAGGCTAAGTGTTTGGCTGTATGATGTAAGGGAGGAAGGATGGTAGGCTTGTGTAACATAAAAACAATGAAAAAATGAAGCACTTTGCTGCAGTCCTTGTAGCTGCTTTTATTTGCATTGACTGACTTGTTTGCTTGTTCGCTTGCATGGTGCATGGAGAAGAAGGAGCAAGCTCCGTAGGCAATACAAGTTTTCAAACTGCATCATAGAATAACACACCCGGGGCGGCGGCATATATGCATTGTATGTACGTTCTATATATGTAGGATATTCAGTCAAGTGACGTTTGTAGGCTAAAGTTACATAATATTTTTACTTGAAGAAATCTGAGCACGTAAACCAAAAGGATTTTCGCATTGTGTAGTGTAGACATCTTCAAGATTATGCGGTTGAAATACATGCAATAACATACTGCGTAGGTGTTACCAACTATTTTGTAAAGGGTGTCTCTTTTGTATTATTGAATTGATTTGGTCAATAATTGAAAATATGCTGTGACAGAAGTTAAAATGTTATGATTAAAATATTACTCTTCAAAAATCACTAAGAGCAAAAATAAATAAAGGAATTAGTTTGGGATCACTTCTTCAAAAAACGTCTTATTAGATGAGTGATATGGCACCATTCGGTTTAAATTGGATCAATCACAATTTTTGAGGATATAAACAAAGCTTACCAGACATAATCTTACGGCGAAAGCAAAAAGTAACACGGTGAAATTTTGTAGAATTTTAAGCTGAGATCTGAAATGCCGAATTAAAACATATTCTAGAACCAAAGCAGAAAATTTCTGTTTAATTTTTATTAAAGTTTAACTTAAAAAAAACACCCTTTCTAATCGTGCCACATACAGGTGCAAAGGATAATATAACGCATAAGACATCGCTATATATACTATATTGTATACCGACTTGTAAGCTCTAAGGAAATTGTAACTATAATGTAACCAACCAAAAAGATTGCGATGTCGACGTGCGTGTATTGTCAACAATAAAGAAAGACATTGCATGCATGCAACTTTATGTTGCATATACAAATAAACAAACACGTAATATCTTCTTACACCCAGAAACCTTTTATTGCATTGGGTGGTTGGTTGGTTGATTGGTTGGTCGTGAGAAAAGAGAAAGCCGCAAACTGCTAGACGCTCTAAAAGTCGTCTTCCTGCTCATGATTTCTTTTTTTGCTTCTTTCAATACGCTACCTTCATAGTTTTAAAGAAGGTAATAAGTTCCTTTTGGAAAAGTTTGTAACGCAGGTTTATAATAAATACCTACTTAATTAAATTGAAAGCATCATAAGACGTAGCAGATAGATTAACTGAAACAATCAAATTTTCATTACATAATAATCATTAGTTTTGAATTAGTAATTATTTGAAAAAAAATAAATGTCAAGAAGTCTATCTATCTGGACTCTTGCTTTGTATCAGTTCCATATGGGCAATTTAACCGAGCGTTCTTTTCACACTAAAAATTATAACAAAGTGAAATACTTTGTATGTAATAAAAAAATTTAGTTTCCTAATCGGTTTTCAAGCCTTATCGCAGAGATGTACGTATGAATCAGCCCGGATATGGGACATATTCTTCTACTAGACTGATCTAGATCATATTGACAAATGACATCGGACTTTTTGTCTTTCAGTTTAAAATTAACAAAAACCATAGATCTTGGCGTAGTGTCTGGACAGCGGGTCGCAAGACAAGAAAGGTAAGAAAGAAGGCGCAATGTCTACACACCGCACTTAGGTCAGAATGCAGGCATGGCTGAGCAGAAAAAATGGGTACTGCGACCTTTGATAGGTCTTTTGTACCCAGACCTAGTTGTGGTTAGGTTATGAGACTAAGGACATTTTATGCTGCTTTGATGAGACTGAGAATGTTCTTCGTATCGATATGCACAGGGGTTATAAATGAAATCTAAATCTAGCCAAGGCTGGGTAATCACACAACATTTGTGAACTGGTTTCGTCATCTTCTAAACAGATTCTACACTCCGTTTCGGAGAACAGTTCCATTTTGTTCAGGTGGAATCTCAGAACGTGTTGATCAGCATGTCTGAGATGAATATTTGTTTACAATATTTTGGTATGTTTTTAGAGTGCTACATGATTATCAGATTTAGAGTGGAATTTATTTTTATTTTGATCATCAGCAAATTTGGTGTTTCTTTAATAGAATACATTATAAAAACTCTAAAAATTGGGGTAGGTTTATAGTACAGACAAAAAAAAAAAACTTCATACGGAACACCACTTAAAAAGCGGCGCGTTCGTAAAATAAATTTAAAAACTGTACCTGCCAAAAAGTCAGGGAGTTCTTAATTATAAAGTCTTTATTTTTATAGCAGCTAAATACGTGAAGCATATTGAATCTTCGGTTACAACAATGTTTTATTGTTTCTCCTTTGTTTTGTTTGCTTTTTCAAAGTGGTACAAAAGGAAAATAAAGTTTTTTTTTCCTTTTTCTTTCTTCCACCTTTTTTGTATTTATTTTTTTTTTTTAAGTTACCTCCTTGCTTCCTTGATGACCTTTCGCAAAAATTGCGGCGTTCGTGCAAAATTTAAATTATCCATTTTGTGTTTTGTGCTTTTTGTTTGTTTGTTTTATACGTTTTTATTATTCAACTTTTTTGACACACAATTTTACATTATAATTTCACTTGGTTTAATGTAAAATATTTAATGCAGCATAATAAAAGAAAAAAAAACTTTCTTTACATCTTTGTGCTGCTATCTTTTTTTCCCGCTGTACACTTTCACAAATTCAAATCGATAGCATTTTTTCTTTTGTCTGCAAATCGATAACGTCTGCTTTATATATTTCTTTAATTTATTTAATACAATTGCAATTTATTAATAATAATAAAAAATTTATTTAATTATTTAGCTTGCATAAATAATTTATATACAGTTTTGCTATATGTATGTGTATATTGCACTAGAGTAGAAAAAAAATTTGTGGAAAAACTTGCGCGTATTATATTCTATGCATCCGACGTGGTGGAAAAACGAACGGTAAATGAGCGCTGGAAAAACGATTGCCAGCTTAACGAGTGGGCGAGTCGAGTGGCAAAAGTAAACGAATCAAATAAGGAACGGCAAGAGGGTGGGTGAGGCTAGTGGTGCAAAAAACAACATAAACCAAACGAATGAGCAAATATGACTAGGGGAGCAAAGCAAGTCAATGCACGAACGCAAGCAACACAAGAAATATCGTGGATGCTGCTGCTGCTGTTGTCATCGAGCATAGTTCGTGCATATTTTTTTCTTTCGTTCGTTCTTTCTCTCTCTCTTATTCTATGGTTATATTTTTTATTTATTTTTTTTTTTTGTTGTAAAGCATAATTGTTTAATTTCCTCTTCTCTATTTTTTTCTTTATTTTGTTTTTATTTTTGCGTTTGCCGACTTTTCGTGTTATCGATAAACAGCTGTGTTTTGCGTGGGTGAATGTAATTTTATCGTAAAAAGTTTTTTTTTTGTTGACTTCCGTGCACAATCATGCAATCGCTTTTTGGGTGCGTTTTGAGAAAAGTTTTTCGATCACTGCTATTTCGGATTATCTTTATCTAATTTTTGTTTTTTTGGTATTTACTTTATAGTTTGCCAGTGAGTCACATAATGCAGGGTGTCGTTTTTTTATAGAAGCGGTGCAATTTTAAAATAAAATCGCTTAATCCACCACTTTTTTGAATATTTCAAATCGCTGTTCATAAATTTAAATTCTAAAATTATAATTGTTGCAGACTTGTTCGAATAGACCCGTAAAAATTTTGAATAACATTTCGGATAATAGCATAGCAGTCTCTGAGAGGGTGCATTCCAAACACCTTCTTTTGATATTTCTTTTCTTATTATCAAGTTCATTGACACAGAAAAAATGTAAATAAACTGATGTAGAAAGTAATTGTGGACAGGAAATGTTTAAAATTTCAGCTCAATAACTTCAAAATTGACCGAAAAAATCATGTTCCGAGATAGGTGGGAATGGCTATATATAAAGTAGAGTTTGTTACAGCTACGCCCATCTGTATATCCATAGATTTTCAACATTCCTTGATGCTAAAGTCAGGAGCTGGATAACCGATTTAGACGTATACTTTTAAACCGCAGAACAGACTAGAACAACAGAACCTATGAAAATGAGTTGATTCATGCGGCAGCTACGGTTAGATACTAACACAGCCAGTAGTGGCTTACAATACACCTTCAAGGCTGCAATAATATTGTCCTTAGTCTATAATAACAACAATAATATTTAGTAATAAATATGCCTTTTAAATAAGTTAATAGCTGTAATCAATTTATCTTCAAAAAACTCTGGTGTAATTATATGAAAAAACTATTCGCAATACTTCTAGATCTTCGGGTTTTATACATGTAAGTCCTCATAAAATATCTTTTTAACTTGTGGCTATTTTCTATTTGAATTAGTTTTAGATTTGTCATATTTTCTTATTGATTTTACATAAAAACTGTAAATTATATTTGAATAATCGCATAAATTTTATTCTCAATATCTTAACTTAGGCACACACTTGAGTTGACTTTTTATTGTTTTTTATTTATATAGTTTAAATTTCAAAATATCATGGCAAGAACTGCAATGTCGGTATATACTTTAAAGCCTTTGATGTCGGACTATTTGGATCACTGAGATCCTTAACTATGGCCTGTATACGCGCAACAACATCACTGCGCTGTATTTCACGACGATCGAGCATACGCTGAAAGAGCGAATGTAGCTGATGCTGTGCGGACATCTGCGACAATTGGTATAGTTCCTGCAATAATTCCTCAGAGTAACCTTCATATTTGCTGAGATTAGAAGCTTTTGCATCACGTTTCAATAAATCATAGACGAGTAGAAAATCAACGTAAGGCTTTGTAGGTGGTACACGCTTCTTGCCTGCAGTTGAAGTACTCGACCAACGATCCATTGCCGTTTCAAAATCAAATGCTGCACGTCCGTAATTGTCATCGTAAAGGCGTAAAAAATTATCCAGCGATTCAACATCATTTGTAAAATCATCATGATGCACTTCGGTTTGTATATCGCGTATTAGCGAAAGTGGTAAACGATCGAAATCTGTGTCATCGTTAATCTCACTAAAAAGTTCATAGCCCTCAAGTTTGGGACGTTGTTGTTTTTGCTTTAGATCGGTTGGTGCAAAAATTGCAGGTCTATGCGGTGTTGTTGGCTTTGCCGTAGTCGTCGGACGTATTGTTGTTGTGCTGCGTTCTGGATTATTTTGCCACCAACTTGGCGGTTGCCACCAGCCATTCGAGTTGTTGCTGCCACCACCACCACTACCTGGACGACGTGTGGTAGTTGGTTTTCTTGTTGATGTCGTTGTTGTTGGTGCTGTTCCAGCACTAAATGGTGGCTCTACTGTTGTGGATGATAATGGTTCATATTGTAATTGATCGATATAATAGGCAAGCGCTTGCATCGATGCTGGTAAATAGTTCGTAAGCAAACTTGCTGCATTTGTTTGGTGTACTTCAACAAGGCTGACTAATAAAATAAGTAAATGGCAGCTGCCTTGCAGATTTTGAAAAGTACGCATTGTATTGTTTTAGATTTTTTTTCAGTTCAAACTATGATGCACATATTTTCAAGAAAGAAAACTTGATACAAAAACTTTGAATACACGAAAGACATTCACTTTTGGCAGATGTTTTGCGACTGAAAGTTTAAATTCTGGCGAAAAATATTGTACCAAAAAAGATGAAGATGCTCTTTTTTTTTCTTTTTTTTTTTTGGTTAAAACCACAAAATCTGGTTCTTGAATTTTGGGTGCTCTTCTGCTGTTTATTTGCTTTGATTTGATTAAACTTCTTCTTTAGTTTGGTTATTTTTTTTTCGCTCGTTTTTTCGTTAAGAAAAATGGCTTTTTGCAGTCAACTTTCTTCCCCCGCTACTGCGCACCCACATACTCATACACACACTTGTGCGCCAAAAGGTTATTATACTCCGAAAAATAAACTCTTGTGCGTAAATTTTGTAATAAGTTAAGAAGCAAAACTGAAAACCAGTTTCCATTTCTTGATTCTTTTTTTTTTTTTTTTTGGCGACAAAATTTTTAATATATTCATAAGCAGCTAAAGCCATAAAATGTGCATAAAACTCATAAACCTGAATTCAGATGTGATTGAAAAGAGCACAAAATGAAGAAGGCCGGTGATCAAAATAATTAATTTCAGAACCTTTTATAAATTAACAAAGATATTGCTGCTTCAAGGATTTGTGCAAGTGCCCTACACCTTTAGTTTCAAAGAAAAACTGATCGTGTAATAGTTAAGCAGCTTATGCTATCCCTTTTGCCAACTGGAAGCGTACCAGAGTTGAAGGCCCTGAAGAAGTCAAGTCTCTACATGGAATGTTTTTGGTAAATTTTTCTAACGATTTGAAGTACTTTGTGCTAAGTCAGAAGATTCTCGCATGGATCCAAAATTTAGTTTTAACTTCACTTTGATGACATAATTAAGTTTGATCCTCCCATCTTTTATCATGACAACAATTTTTTTGTGGAATTATCTTGAATGCATCACAATGTACCATAAACTTAAATAGAGTTAAACAAGAAATGCCAATATGGGGTTTTCGGATGTAAACTTATGGCAAAGTGTTTGATAATGTATGTGCCAAAAATTTAAATCGATTATCACAAAACGAGCAACTTCTAATGAAACAGGTGGTTTTATAAAAACCGCAAAACTTAAATTGGGAAGATGGAAAATTATTTCCGTAGAAGGCCATTAGAAAGCTCTCCTCAGTGGTCTTGAAGTGTTGAATAATAAAAATTTTATTTATCAGAGATATGTTTGACTTCAACCGATTCATTTCCGATTGACAAATCAAAACAAATTTCGAAAAAAAAAATATTTAAAAACGAGAACATACAGCAATTTCGATCTAAAATTTTTTAAGCGAAATAGAAAACAGGAACAGTACAATTAATTTTTTAATAAATCAAAACTTATATTAATCTTTACTGACCTATATAATAAAAAAAGTTCCAGTTTGAAAATATTATAAACGAGCACGAAATAAATTTGAACTTTTACTCACTTCATCACTCACTTCTATCTTCTTTCTTTATCGTTCAACAAGTTGCTTAATGTGTTTGCTTTGATTTTGTTGTTGTTTAATTTACCGGCGATGCGCAAGGTGAGCAAGTCTCTTAGCTTCATAGACGACATCGTCGGCGTCGGTGCTTTAATACGAAGTGAAAATAATGTTTGTATGTCAGTAAAACACACTAGAATGAGTGAGTGCGTGTGTCATCTATATTTATATACAAACATACATACATATGTATGAGTGTGAGTGAGTATGCGTGTCTAAGATGCAAAAGTAGCACAAAAACAAAAACAACAACAAATTCAATAGCAGGCAACATCTGTTGAATGCGTTCTAATTTTTTTATTTATAAACAAACCAAAAAAAAAATTGATTTATCGTTTATGATAAGCCGATTTATTTTGTTTTTCTTTTTTTAGAAACGTGACCTGAAATCGATGTGTTGCATTAAAAGTAGTATAAAAAAAAATGAATACTTGCACTGAATAAATCAATTTCCATAATTTGTATGCAACAGCGCCAATATTATGCGAGCTGGCATAATGCACTTTTCTTTTCAATTTATGCAACAAAACTAAGCACACATTGCACAATAATAATTAATTGTTGACGTTGACAAATTACAAATAAAAATAAAGCAAAAAAGTTTTCTTTTTCACAAAGAAACACATTCACACAAACTAGACATTCATACTTTTAAATGCACACTAGTTAAATATATATGAGTTAAACTCACCAATTATTATAGTAAAACACAAAATAAATATATGCCAAAAAAATTTCACATGTTTTTAACACTTATTGTACGCAACAAAGTAATTAATAAAAATTAAATAAATTAATAACACCCACAACACAGTGCACCGAAAATAAAAACTAAATGCAACGAGTAAAAATTATTCGCTATGAGGCATATGTAACGAGATGAATGTGGCAACACACGAAATAGAATATTTGCCAGACTGAGTGATTATTGTTCATTTGTTTTGCTACGCATATTCTAGCATTTGTCGTTCTCGTTAGAGACAACAAAAAAATTAAATAAATAAATAAATGAAATAAAATGAAATTAAACAGAGAAAATTTTTTAAATGTCTTCGCCGGCAAAGAATTTGATTTTATACGAAAGAAATTTTCACGAGATTGGAGTTTGGCGGAACGCGAAATTTATAAACATGAAATGGAATCGAACTTCGAAAACCCCAAAGGCATAGACTACGTAAACGAGCTGATAAGATATGAATACAAAAAAATGAGAAATGGTGAAACAGAAGGTTCCTGGCTATTTGATGCTGCAAAGCATAGAAGACGTGTTATGGGTGTTAAAGTAAGTAAATAAGCTGCCGTGCCTTCTCCTGTGTTTCTCAAGCGCACTTCAAGCAATGCAAGCGCAAGCACTGAGTGGCACCAAGTTTGCTTGTTGTGCGCGTAGACACTTTAAAACTAAGCATTTTTTAAATAGTATACATGGCTTGAATTGTAATACATTCTACTTAACAGGATCATAAAGAACAAAGCAGTTCCAGTGCTACACAAATTGAAATAGATGTCGTGGATGAAGACGAAGAATCTACACAGCAAAACCGTACAGTACAGATCACCTCTGGTACTAAACAAATTAGTATGGATGTCGTGGATGAAGAAGAGGTTAGTGGATATAATAAATATATTTACTGCTGCTTTAAAAATACATTTCTATATACTCAGCAGCAGGATCAATCAGAATATGGCTATGTGGTCGAACTGCAGATCGAACCGGTAGATCCTATGTTGGTGAATGTAAAACGCATTAAAGAATTAATACTACAAGTCGAAAAAAATGTTTCCAAACTGCAAACAATAAGTCTCGAGCGGTTTGAAAGAGTCGTCGATGAGATGACTAGCATGACAAAATCAATGTTGGAAGAAGAAAGTTTAGAGCTTAAGATGAATACAATATTGCAAGAATTAAATGATAGCAATTGACTCAATTTATATGTATCTCATTGATAATTATGTTTTTATTTTTAAGTACATGATTTTATTATAATAAGCGAATGAAGAATAGTGAGAAAGTTCAGTCAAAAAAATTGAGTTCACTAGACCTCTAATTACGATTGGTGAATATGTTTCGATTGATCCGCACATTGAAATGACAAACGTAAAAGTGGGGCTATTTGTGTTCATTAAATTATAATTTTTAATAAATTTTATTGTAATAAACAAAACAAAGGCAAACAGTGTTTTTTTTGACTCCCACAACACAGCGCCAAATAAAAACAAAATGTAGCGAGTAAAAATTACACGCTACAATGTGTTCACTGAAACAGCTGTTGTAGTAAGAAGAAGCATTGCATTACGCGCACGTTTTTAGTTTTATTTTTTTTTCGATTTGTTTGGTTTAATTAAATAAAATAAAAGATTTCGTTTTGAAAAATGGCCAGAAGACCAGAACACTCAGCACCACCGGAGATTGTAAGTAGCATTAAAATTAATTAAAATACATTTTTTTCTTATTAATTTCAATACAACTTTTACACAGTTCTATAATGATGATGAGGCCAAGAAGTACTCCACAAAGTAAGTCAATAAATGAAAAATAGTTGTTTAAATATAAATAATTTGTTTAAATTAATATTTAAAAACAGCACACGCATCATTGAAATTCAAGTTGAAATGGCAGAACGCGCACTCGAGCTGCTAGCCTTGCCCGATGATGATGAATCAAAGTTAATTCTAGACATTGGCTGCGGTTCTGGACTCTCAGGCAGCGTACTTGAAGATGCCGAACACATGTGGATTGGTATTGATATTTCAAAAGCCATGTTGGATATTGCTGTAGAACGTGAAGTAGCCGGTGATGTTATATTGGGTGATATGGGTCAGGGTATGCCATTTAAACCTGGTACCTTTGATGGCGCTATTTCAATCTCAGCGCTGCAATGGCTTTGTAATGCCGACAAAACGTCACATAATCCGCATAAGCGTTTACTTAAATTCTTTACTACGCTCTTCTCCTGCCTTACACGTACAGCGCGTGCTGTTTTTCAGTTCTATCCAGAGAATGCAGATCAAATTGAAATGGTTACAGCGCAAGCCATGAAGGCGGGCTTTTATGGTGGTCTTGTTGTCGACTATCCAAATTCGACAAAGGCTAAGAAATATTATCTGGTGCTTATGACTGGTGGTGTAGCACCATTGCCGCAGGCACTTGGCAGTGAGGAGGAGGAACGTCGCATTAATTATATTAAGAAGCGTGATGCTTGCAAGGAAGCGCGCGGTAAACCAATGAAGAAATCTCGCGATTGGATATTAGCCAAAAAGAACGCAGGCGTCGCCAGGGCATAGAAACGCGTCCGGATACAAAGTATACGGGACGTAAGCGTAGTGGGCGTTTTTAAGTTTAAAAAAATTTTTAAAAATTTTATAGCTTTTTTATGGAAAATAAAACTAATTCTTTTTTTTATTAGGAAACAACAATCACATTCACACAGTTTCGTTTCGTACATAATTAATTAAACTAACTTCTTCCATTTGCAGCAGCCTCTTTTGCTAACACCTCCTGCATTTGTTGTTGTTGTTGCTGTTCAGCTTTCAACGCTGCATGCCTGGCCTCTGCTCTATGTTTTGGTGTATCATACGAAGCTTCTGCCATAAACATTAAATAAATAATAACGCAGGTGAACATGAATGATAACATAACAATATCATTTTGTTTTGACTTGCTATGTTCGACTCTTTGATTTTCTAAGCGATCATATTTCGCCTTAGCAGCCTGACGACGATCGAAGCTTTTACCATAATGTGCACGCGCCCATTCATCAAAATCATAGATGGGCGTACGTCCCTCCGAGTCGGCTACTTTGGATTTTTTAAAGCGAGATTTATAGAATTTAGTTTCGGCATCATCCTCCTCATGTGTTTCAACGCTGCTACCCGGCGGCCGTAGATCATCATCGACCGTGTGTGCGTGTTGCGCATATTGTGGATCGGCCGTATGCAGTATGCCTTTGTCATATAGGCGCCGCAAGCGATAATTTCCAAGTATTTCGTATGCCTGCGTTATTTCACGAAATTTCTTTGCAGCACTATCACTACCCTGATTCTTATCCGGATGATAGATCATTGAAAGTTTATAGTAGGCTGCTTTAATTTCATTTTGTGTTGACGATTTCGGTATGCCTAGCGCAGTGTAATAATTTAAAAGCAGAGTTTTGGATGTGCTTATGCCTCGCGATGACGACGATGTTAGCCACATGAATTGTAGCAAACCGAAGCCACGACGTTGCATGGCAGCAAAGCTTGCTATGATTATAAAATTGATTATTATTATTTTTTGAACAAATAATTGATTTTATTTACAGCTGTATTTATTTATTTTCGTTATGTCACTTGGTTTTTTTTTTCGTTTGCTACGCAAAAACAGCTGTTTGCACTTGAACTTGTGTCGCTACACAGTGGTTCATTTTAAGTTTTTTGGTTAAAAAATTTAAGAAACAGAATTGAAAAAATATTTACAAAATGTAGAAAGCACACTAAAAACTTTTGTTTGTTTTCTTTTATATTTATTTGTTTGCAGCATACTTAAATCTTGTCAATTTTTTTTTAAATTAAATTTTATTTTTGCCATAATTTATACACAAACGCTACACTGTGCGCCGTTGCACTTTGACTGTCAAAAATGCAATCAGCTGTTTAAGAGAAAAACAATAAAAAAAGTTCAAAAAAATAAAAATAGAAAAAAAAACGGAACGGAAAACAATCGTGAAAATTCGGAAAATTCAAGCAGAAGATCATTTGCGCTTTAACGTGTACAGCGTATATACTGCTGCTTACTGGTCTGTGTGTGTGTGTGTATTCGAGAAGTTTCTGCATTTTTTTCTACTATAAATTCGAGCAGCAGGCAACAATTTTCAATTATTTTAGTGCAAAACGTGAGTCATCTTAGACGCGATCAGTAAAAACTTTAAAGTTGAAATAAAATAAATATATTTTAATTTATTTAAGCAGTCTAGAGATATTGTATAATTCAGAAAAAATGACAAATACTGCAACGCTGCAGAACGGCGCTGATGCGGACACAGCAGCCCTAACCTACAAAGACAAAGGCAACGATGCATTCAAGGCATCCAAATGGGCGGAGGCACTCGAATGTTATACGGCAGCAATTAAAGCAGGTGAAAAACATAAGGAGCTACCAGTCTTTTATAAAAATCGTGCTGCTGCATATTTGAAGCTCGAAAACTATGATGCTGCGGTATACGATTGCACGGAATCATTACGGCTGGCGCCTAAAGATCCAAAGGCGCTCTTTCGCCGCGCACAAGCATATGAGTCATTGCAGCGTTACGAGGAATCCTATAAAGATGCTACGGATTTATTGAAAGCTGACCCCGCCAATAAGAGTGTACAACCCATGCTGAAGCGTTTACACGTCATTGTCGAGGAACGTAAGCTGCGTAATTCACAGACATCGACCAAAGTTAATCAAATGATGGATTTAACTTTCGATGTAACGCAGCCCATTGACAAGCGGCGCTCGGGAGCAAATAATTTAGTGGTGCTCGCTAAGGAGGAAACTGGCGCTGATTTACTTTTCAAAGCGAATTGTATTACAAAGATTGCAACGCTGGCCAAAATAGAGAAGGATCAGGATATTTATGTTAATATGGTGCGCATTGTTGCTGAATTGTGTAATAACTCACCGCCGCGTACATTGGGTGTGTTGCATGAGTTGGGTGTGCCATGGTTTATGCGCGTTCTAGATCAGAAACACGAAGAATGCGTTTCCGTGGCACAGTACTGTCTACAGACAATATTAAATGCACTTTCCGGTCTGAAAAATAAACCGGATAGTAAACCAGATAAGACATTATGTGAACGTCACAAGAAAGAAATAGATACGTTGCTCACCTGTCTGGTTTATAGCGTTACGGATCGCACAATTTCTGGTGCAGCGCGCGATGCTGTCATTGAGATTTTGACGCGTAATGTGCACTATACAGCATTGGAATGGGCAGAACGTATGGTAGAGATTAGAGGACTTTATAGACTGTTAGATGTATGCTCTGAGCTTGAGGATTATAAATATGAAAGCGCTATGGATATAACATCGTCAACACGTACCATTGCGTCGGTCTGTTTGGCGCGTATCTATGAGAATATGTACTACGATGAAGCAAAGCAACGTTTTACCGAACAAATTGATGAATATATTAAGGATAAATTGCTTCAACCGGATATGGAGAGTAAGGTGCGTGTTGTAGTAACTATAACATCACTGCTATCGGGACCGCTCGATGTGGGTAATCAGATTATAGCGCGTGAGGGTATGTATTCTTAAAGCAAATCTGTTAAGCTTCAATAAAAAACATATATTTCTTCTACTTTGTATTTAGGCATTCTACAAATGATACTTGCCATGGCTACTACTGAGGAAGAGCTGGAGCAACGTGTTGCCTGTGAATGCATTGCTGCTGCAGCGTCAAAGAAGGATAAGGCTAAAGCGCTTTGTGCACAAGGCGTTGATATACTGAAGCAGCTGTATCACTCGAAGAACCCTGCCATACGTGTACGCGCTTTGGTGGGCCTCTGCAAATTGGGCAGTTATGGTGGTCAAGATGCTGCTATACGTCCATTTGGGGATGGTGCTGCTCTAAAACTAGCTGAAGCTTGTCGTCGCTTCTTGATTAAACCTGGTAAAGATCGTGACATACGTCGCTGGGCTGCTGATGGTTTGGCTTATCTCACGCTAGATGCTGAGGTTAAAGAGAAACTTATCGAGGATAAAGCCTCGATACATGCGCTTATGGATTTAGCACGCTCCGGCGATCAATCATGCCTCTACGGTGTTGTTACCACCTTTGTTAATCTCTGCAATGCTTATGAAAAACAGGAATTGGTGCCTGAAATGGTTGAATTGGCTAAATTTGCAAAGCATCATATACCCGAGGAGCATGAATTGGATGATGTTGATTTTATAAATAAGCGTATTACCGTTTTAGCCAATGAAGGCATTACAACTGCACTCTGTGCTTTGGCAAAGACTGAAAGTCATAATTCACAAGAGCTTATTTCACGTGTTTTAAATGCGGTATGTGGCTTGCAAGAATTGCGTGGTAAAGTGGTGCAAGACGGTGGCGTAAAGGCATTATTGCGACTTGCACTCGATGGCACCGATAAGGGTAAGCGTCATGCTTGTCAGGCCTTGGCACGCATAGGCATTACCATTAATCCGGAAACATCATTTGCTGGACAACGCAGTTTGGATGTTATACGTCCGCTACTCAACATATTGGCTGCAGATTGTACCGCTTTAGAAAACTTCGAAGCGCTCATGGCACTCACAAATCTTGCCGCAATGAATGAAAGTGTGCGTCAGCGTATTATAAACGAACAAGGTTTGTCACGTATCGAAGTTTATCTTATGGAGGATCATTTGCTTCTAACACGCGCCGCGGCACAATGTATATGCAATTTGGTTATGTCCGAAGATGTCGTCAAGAAATTTGAAGGCGATAATGATCGTGTCAAGTTTTTGGCGCTACTTACCGAAGAAGAAGATGAGGACACTGCCATGGCCTGCGCTGGTGGTTTAGCTATGCTTACGTCCGTTTCGACAAAATGTTGTGAAAAAATTTTGCAAATCTCATCTTGGTTGCAAATTTTACATACACTCGTTGCCAATCCTAGTCCTGCAGTGCAACATCGTGGCGTTGTTATAATATTGAATTTAATCAATGCCAGCGAAGAGTTGGCACGGAAGTTGCTTGCCACAGATATTATGGAATTATTGAATGGTTTAGCGCAGCTGCCGGATGATACACGTGCCAAAGCACGTGAAGTGGCAACACAATGTTTGGTTGCTGCAGAGCGTTATGCTATAATTGAACGTTCCGATGATGCTGAAATACCGGATGTCTTTGCTGAAGCTGCAAAAATTGAGGAGATTACCGATTAGTTTGTATGGAGTCACTAAATTATTGATTGTGCCAAATTTTAGAACACATATTGTGCCTTGAGAAATATTTTTCGATGTGTTTAATTTTTTTCAGTACTTAATAGTTAAGTAACAAATTTCTTAAGTACTTTTGTAGTACTTTCTAGTTAAGTAAAAAGCTTTTTGAGTTTTTGTCTCAAAATATTTTAAACCACTTTTTTAAAAATTCATCTTTTTTCATTGATTTTATTTATTCAAACATATCGCTTTTTTTTTTTTCTATTGTATTTTAATGTTTTTACTTAAATGTTTATTAATACGAATTTAAAGACAATAATAAATTCAGGTTTTTTATGTAAATCGGTCCCGTTATTTTATTTAGGAGAGACAGTTCTCATAATTGATAGTGCCTTATGATATGCCGGCTGATTAGAGCTTTTATGGTATGGAAGAAGCTAACTAGGTGGATAAGGAAGGAAGTATGTATCCCTCGTATGAAAGTTTTGGAGGGTTTAAAATAGACCACTAGCCAAAAGTGATCCGAGGGTTTTGTATTAGGCGTGATACATTGTAATTTTAGATTATTAGTTCACATTTGGTTTCTAAATTTTAACTCAGTCAAAACAATGTTACAAGCATTTATCCGCAGATCCCAAAGAATTATACAATGTGTGAGAGCCCTGTCAAGGTAGTTAAAAGCTTTGTTGGTGTCGTATTTTTTGTATTAAACTAATTTTACCTTAGTATCTTTGTAAATGTCTTTGAAACCCGCCAATAATTTGAATTCATTTTAAATAAATTTTTTGAAACTCCTTTTTGGTTTAAAAATAAATTATCTGGAATTGATATTATTGGTGACAACTATGAGTATTTAGATTAATAGACCGAAAAGAAACAAAGAATATATAAACCACTCTTAGTTTAGGGATAGTCAGTAGAGGTGCTGAGGGGAAGTCCCGTATTCTAGCATCAAACTGGCATAAAACTGCCGTTTTGCTACCACTAAGACATCTCGGAAGTGAACCTTAATACGTGTTAGGCTCTAAAAGATTAGAGTTAACCAGTATAATTAATGTAGGACCGTAGTGTTGAGGGATGTAGGGATAGAACATCTCGGAAGTGAACCTTAATACGTGTTAGGCTCTAAAAAATTAGAGTTAACCAGTATAATTAATGAAGGACCGTAGTGTTAAGGGATATAGGGATAGAACATCTCGAAGTGAACCTTAATACGTGTTAGGCTCTAAAAAATTAGAGTTAACCAGTATAATTAATGAAGGACCGTAGTGTTGAGGGATGTAGGGGTGCTTAGTCTATTCGATCTAAGTGCAAGAAACACACAGAGGAAGGATTTCTGGAGTATCCTCTTCCTTACAATTGGGTCTGTTACAAGGTACACCTAATCTGTCCGCGTGTTCCCCGATGGCCAATGCTCCGAGATGGCCGCTGTTGGACTCGCAAGAGTAAAAAACTCAAGTGTTTGATTGAATATTTTCTGTCAAGGATCTCCTCTGAAAATATTTTTTTTTTAATTTTTCGCTTAGATTTTGGAATACATTTTAAATGCATATTTATGGATACCCAAATGTATCGAAATTTTTTTGTATTTCATGTAAAATATTTAAAATTCCATTTTAATAATTTATGCCTTACATCAATTTTACTTGCACTTTCGTCGTTAAATTCTACAACTTTCATTTTCGAACCACTTTCGATTGTCGCAAAGAAAGAAAAAAAAAAAAAGATGACAACGATGTCGTAGTCTGCACTGGTCTGGTCTGGTCTGCACTGATCTCGTCTGTCAATAGGCGGTCAAGTCGTGAAGTCATTAATGAACGCAACAAATAGCTGCAGGCATAAACCAAGATTCGATGTGAATCAATGATGTTGTTGTTTTTGCAGTTGCTGTGGATGATGATGATGAAAAAGTGCATAACAAGCGCACCGCACCACAAGTGAACCAGTGAACGCATTTATTGCGCGTTGAACTAAACCAAAAGTAATTTGCATATTTTCCGCGTGCAACAGGCAGGCAGGCAAAAGGAAAAGAAGTTGAGTTGAATCTGTCTGTGATGGAAAAATGCAACACAGTTGCAGTGGCATTCAGTGGCAGGCAGTGCGGCAAGTACAGTCGTGCAACTTTTACATTAGCAGACGAGCTGTGCTGAAGTGAACCGCTTTCGCTCTTATTTGTTCGTAAAACAGAATTTTTTTAAACAAAATATTGACATGAAAATCGGCTTTCGATTTTTATTATTATTTTTTTTTTTAAAGCGACGCGCGACAAATTGTGCGAGAAAATATTCCAAATAGAAAAATCGAATGCAACAAAAAAGTAAGTAAACAAGCTTAAAAAGCATAAAAATGGGAAAGTGAAGCAATCTAACGCAATGTAGACTAGGCAGGCAGGCAGGCAGGCTGGCAACACAACACAACACAACAACAAGTTGCCACCACTTGCCACCTTTAAGTCTTACATCGATCGAGCGAGTAAGCGAGCGATCGAGCGTCGTATTTAGTTCGTTTTCAGTTTGTCTTTGTAATTAGGACAAAATGTCTATAATGTCTTTAACGTTCGTCGTTGTCGTCGTTGTCGTCGTCGTCGTCCAAAAGCAAATGCGTATTTGTCATGTCGCCGTCGTCGTCAACGTCGTTTTGGTCTGGTTTTACTTTTTTCGGTTTGCTTGTTTGTTCGATTGCTGAGATTGGGAAATACATCTTTAGTGGTTTTTAGTAATACTTTTATAGTTGTTGTTGTGTTGTACTTGCACTTTAGAGTTAATCGAAGAAATTGCTTTTCAGAAAATGAGAAAAAATAAAAGAAAAACAGATAAAAAGAAAGAAAGCAAAATCATGCGTTATCATTGCAGCCTGATGTCAAGTTCACTTTTTTTTTAGTCTAAATTGATACGAGATGTGTTTGTAAAGTGACAATTAGCGGGTAATATTTGATCACGATCTTGCGCATTCCGATATTTTCTTTATCCCGATTCTGCCTATCTCGTGGTTTTTATACACGCTACACATAGTGCGAAACAGGTATATTCAGTTTGTCCTCGTAAAGTATATATATTCTTGATCAGCAGGACGAGACGAGTCGATATAGCCATGTCCATCTGTCTGTCTATCTGCCTGTATTTATGCGCTTTATTCGCTTAATTTTAAAAGATATTGACCTGAAACTCGAGACTTATGCTTTTTCAGTCCTAAGCATGCCCATTTTTAGGCATAGCTCCCATACAATTTTGACATCAATATTGAGTCTAAACTTGGTTTGTATCAGACCATTGACCCCAATCCAAAGTTATATCTAAGCCACTGAACTATTTTAAGATTTGTTTGACGGCTATTTATGCTTCGGTTCGACAGAAGTTAACGTTTTTCTTTGTTTTTTTTTTTTTTGAAACCGTCCGATAGGTCCAGAATTATTTAGCCTTTTTCTATACTCTGCCCCCAAAGGGTAAATTAAACTTCTCATCGAAAGCTGAGTCGAAATAGCTATGTCCATCTGCCTTTCTGCCGTATGAAATTGTACGAAATGTGTCTTTTTCAATTCCGACTTTAATCGGAATTTTTGACCATATTTTCGATACCATATACTCGGCACCAAATATTCGACACTAAAATTCGACACAAAATATTCGACACTAAATATTCGACACCAAATATTCGACACTAAATACTCGGCACCAAATATTCGACACTAAATATTCAACACCAACTCAAATATTCGACACCAAATATTCGACACAAAAATTTGACTCCAAATATTCGACATCGAATATTCGACATTAAAAGAAAACTCGTTACCGTATATTCGACATATTGCCAGAGATTTTTTTGTACTAACCTCGTACCTCGTACGCTGCCCCCTTATGCAGACTTTTACTTTATTTGTTGACAATTTTTTTTTTTTTTTATTTATTATTGTTGACTTTTCCAAGTCTTTATTTGTCTTAAACGTAAAGTTAATATCAGCAGCTACTTCAGTTTTCAAAGTATCTTCATGGTGTATCTTTTTATCTGTTTATCTGCCTTTTAGACTATCTGTTCATTTGTCTGTCTGTCTGTCTGTCTGTCCAGCTGTCTTTCTATTTGTCCATTTACCGCTTAGGTTTAAGTTTAAGCTGCATTTAACGCTGCTGCTGCTGTTGCTGCTGCCGCATGGAAAGTTCTTTTTCAATCAGACAATTTTCATTTAATTCACTTTTATTTTACTTAAGCGTAGATTATGATCTGTCACTAAACATTTCTTTCGTTTCTTTTTTTTGTTTTGTTGACATTTCTCTTTTTACTTTTTATATTTTTCTTTACTTAAATTGAGTAAGTAGCTTTTCTTTAGTAGCGCTTTTCTATTTTTCTTTTTTTTTTTTTTTTTGCTGTAGAAATTGAAAGTTTCTAATTGCATTCGTTAGATTGTTTATCTTATTTTGTTTAATCGTTTAGATACATTTTATTGTGAAGATTCGAAGTTTAAACAATAATTTAGCTTCAATTTGAAAGTTTTGAAGTTTAAACTTTTTCTTTTATTTTTTCCACTGCTTTTTTTTTTTTTATTTTCTTCTTAAATGCCTCCTAATACCATGCAATTTTTTGTTCAATTATTTTTTATAACATTTCTGTTCTGATCATTAAGAACGTTCTACGCTTGCAACATTGTTGCATTATATAAAATGCAAGTTCTTATGGAATTTCAATTGGTAAGTTGCAACATGAAATGAAAACTAATAAGTTTGTTTAGTGTAAAAATATTTTTGCATTAAATTGCCACTTCAACATGTTGCAATGTTCAGATACATTTATCGCATGCGATAATTTCTTCTTTTTTTTTCTTTGCTGCTGCAGCGCATAATTATGCCAGACGCTATTTTTATCTGCAATATTTTTCAATTTGTGCGCATGCGTCGCCTTGCTACATTTGAACATAATTCGACGACATTGATTTGTTGTAATTTTATAGTTGAAGTTGGTTTTTTTTGTTGTTATTGATTTGCATGTTATAGAAATATAAAGTTTTTTTATTATTTGTTTGATTTTTGTTAATTATTTTTAAAGTTTTTTATTTTTTTTTTTGCCTTTGATAAATTGCTTTTTCTGTTGTAAACGGAAGTTGTTTTCGTAGCTTAAATTTGGCGCCTTTGAAATCATTTCGAGTTTTGTTTGAGCTAAGTTCCGGCGGTTGTGAATAATTTTTTTTTTTTTTTTGGTGAAATTTGTTGACAGTTTAAAAACAAATTTACTTGTTAGAAAACGGAAATTTCTCAAAACATAAATAATTATATCGTTGAAAATGATTGTTGATTTATTAGTTTTTAAAAAACTTTTATCAATTTGTCAAAAAATTTTGCAAAAAAACAAAAAGTTGAAGATTGAACAAGTTTTATTTAGTAATAATAACTCAGTAATTGTAGGCAAGTATTTAAGATTCATTCAGCTGTCAAAACCAACCAAAAAACGTTGAAAGATATAAGTGAAATATTTCAATAATTGTCAATAAATTTCTGTTCTCCGTTCGTAAGTTCTTCAAAAGAAAATTATATACTTTTCTTTGCTGTGCCGCTTGATTACTTTAAAATTATGACTTACAAACTATCTCACTTCTTAACACACTTTCGCGCTTAAAAATGTTGCGTAATTTGAGGAAATTTTTTAGTGTGTAACTATTTTTTCACTATCCGGCGCAGCAAATTTCTACAAACTCATTGAACGCATATAATTTTCAATCTATTTCAAAGTTTTTTTCACTAGAAATTCTGAAAATTGCAATGTAAAAAAAATGTAACTCAAACTTAAAACTTAAAATAGCTTAAAAATTGATTATAGAACACCACACAGGTTGCATGTTCCAATGCAGTTTTTTTTTTCAGCAAATTTATAGTTCAAAATTAAACGCAACAGATTAAACGATAATCATGTATTCTAATTATAATCGAAGTCAGCCAACGAGCCAGCAAGCAAGTAAGTAGTCAGGCAAACAACTGTCCAGCCCAGCTCATTATGTTATTAAATCGCTATAAGAGAAATATTTAAGCAGTTTTTTTTTATTTTTTATTTTATGAAAATAACAAGTGCAAACTTTAAGAACATAGTTTAAAAAGATGCATTTTCTTCGACTTTTTTTTTTTTTTTTTAGTTTGTTCCGGTCGCGAACTATTATTAAATATATTTACCAGTATGTGGAATAAGAAGACAAACAGCTTAAATTAAGCGTGTTGTTCTAATAAAAATTCCAAAAAGAATAAAGAAAAAAAAAGTACACATAAGATTTTATTATACACCGCACAATTGAACCGGAGAATTGGAGAACAAAATTGTATATTAAAGATTCACATAACGAGACAAGGCTGGGATGGGAGAAAAAATTAAAATTAAGTAAAAAAAAAAAAAAAATAGTCGATATCGTTGGAAAAATTTGAAAAAATAATATATTTGCATCTAAAATATCACAATATTTAATATAAGTTTTTAAAGACCTAAAATTTTTCTTTCTAGAACTGGTTAAAAAGCTAAAATCGGTTCGTAGTTGACTGAGTTATAGCCACATAAGTGGAAAACAGGTAAAAATCAGCTTTTTAACCATAGGTCAGGATTCCAAGTGAGCAGTTTAGTTTTACTCGACCAAACCTACAATTTCAACCATAAGTACTCCCAGTTATTTTGGATTGTTATTAAGGTATTTCTTTCTGCACTTCTCTTGTAAGATAATTTCCGATCATAACATTAAAAAAAATATTTCTAAATCAATATGAAATGTAGAAGCTAGGCCTGTCTTTAGAAACCAGTTTCACATAATTCTTATTTTTTTTTTTTATTTCAAAGGAAATAATGTACGACAATGTTATCAACTAAAAAATGAACCTTATCTGAGAACATCCAAATTAGGATGTCTATCTATGATTTCGCCAAAGCAGGGAATTCAGGATGCATTCTGTGATTAAGTTCAGGTCTTGAATGATGGATGTAGAATTAAATCTGTTGATCTCTCCAGCAATGCCTACTTCGGCTCGAGTCGGGGAATTTTTTGCTTTCCTTTTTATTTTACCCCTAAATTTGTCTACAGTGTTAAGCATTGCCAGAACAATATAAAACAAATTAATAATATTTCTGGAATAAAGTCTAAATATTTAAGAGCAGTAAGAAGGAGGAAAGATGGATAAATGGATTTTTATGCCATCAATGAGCAGAGAGTCTGTTGAATAGGTGGGTGGGCGAGCGAATGGACAGATATGCTGTTCGTCTGTCCTCTCATCAGTCTGTCTGTCTAAATTTGTGCGGAGTATAATATTGTATAAATGCCTGCAACTAAACTAATGAAAATGAAAACGTTTTACCAAGCTTCATCTGTTCTATAAACTGGAGCTAAATATTTTTTTTCGTATATATTCTATATTTTTTTTTTGTATATAAAAGTTGCTTCAAACGAGCTAAAGAATCTAGCAGCAACGTTTAGCATGCAGCGGCGTATGCAATTAAATCGCAATGCTTCTTGGCAATTTGCAAACGGAGAGACGACGACGACGAAGATGCGCATGCGCAATCATTTGGCCGACCTTAATTAGCGGCAGCCAAAGTCAATTGCAAAAGGGACGTCATCGTCGTCGTCATCGTCATCGCCGTACGCATGCATATCTCTTCTAAGCGTTGTGCATAGTTGTAGAATTTCTTAGAAACCAATTTAGCGCCAACAATTGAGATATTATGAAATGCGCATCGAGTACTAAACGTCTTCTGTCCGTCTGTCCACATCGCTGTCTTTTGGTAAAGTGCGTGCGGTCCTCCTATGTATTCCATTGATTGCCGCAGACGACATTGGCCGTTGGCAATGTCTTTGGTAAATTGCCTGAAACCATCACAACAACTAAGAGCGACACTGCTACACTGCAACTGGGTTGTATGCACTTAAATGTGTTGATCGTTTACAGTTCTCTCACACTATAAAAAAAAACAAGCCATCCTCTTCGTTATTGTACTGCGTGTCGCTTTTAATAAAGTTATTCGCGTGGTCATTTTTGCCTTTGGAATGCATTTGTGATTTCAGTTGTAGTCGTCCTCGTCGACGTTGTCCTGTCTTACATTTAAATAAAGTGCCGCGCATAATAAGCTAAATTCAGTTCGTCCGTCAGTTAGTCAGTCACATATTCTCGCTGTTTTGGTGTTAATATTATGATCAGAGTGCTGAATTTTACGCTTTTGGTGCGCCTAATGAGCAACAAAATGCAATAGCAACTTCATCGTCATCGTCGTCGTCGTCATCGTTTGTTCTTACTAATGAATGCATGCGAAATGTCATTATGAGTTGTACTTACATTTTGCCTTAAGCACTCTTAAACGAGTACAATTTTATGGCATACCATATGGAAGGTGGCTTTGGTAGGTGTTTTCTTTACTTTTTTTTTTTTAATTAACATTATTAAGTATACGCACCATATGTGTCTCATGAAATTATCTTAAATTGTGCATCTTACGCACGTAAATGTTTCATATAATTCCATAATAAGTACGATTTTTAATGTAAAAATGGAACGTTTTATTGATACTTTTTAACGCTAAAAGCTACCAAAAACGAAACTTTCCTCAATAATAAAAAAATAATAATTTGTCATCAAATATAAAATGATTCATTTATAATTTGGTAAAAAGTAAATAATAAATTTAGCAAAAGATTTAAGGCATTTTTAACAGTTTACGTTTATTATTATTTTACTTATATGGGGTGTGTATTTTTAAGTACAAAGTTTCATAGCTGAGTCAGCTGACGGAGAACTTTTGAATATAAAACAAGCAAAACGTTAACTTCGGAAGCACCGAAGCTCAAATACCCGCCACACGAAACTTTATTCATTTCCTTGAAAAAATAAAAAAATAGAAGATGAGTTTGTATGGGACTATATGTTATAGTGGCTCGATCCTTTTCATATCAGAAGCATATTCATAGGATAACAGTAGAAGTGATTTTACACAGATTGAAGTGAATATATCCATAAAAAAGAACTATTTTCATACAAAATCTGAAAAATGGGCGTTTGGTTTGTATGGGTGCCATATCAAAAAATGGGCGTGGCACCTATCTTTTGAAATTGGATGTCATTAAAGTGCTTTTATCCATATTTGTAGTAAATACATTTACAAATAATAACAAATTTCATACAAAAAACGAAAAAAATGGTAAGTTTGCATGGGGGCTATATCTAAAAGTGGGCGTGGCATCTTGGTTCTGACATACAAACTGCCTAGGAACACAAAAAGCTTAAGTTTAAAGTTTTAGATCAATATGTTTAAAACTTTCCGAGAAAAACGCATTGCAACAGACAGACGGACGGACGGACAGCTGATCAATAATATATATACTTTATGGGGTCTCCGATGCCTCCTTTAATGCGTTACAAACTTTCCGACAAACTGATAATACCCTTCACACTATGTGTGGCGGGTATAAAAACGACAGATGTGCGTGAATTTTTTAACGAAAAAATTGTTACGTTTTATTATCATAAAGAACAAATAGAGTGAGAAAAAAAAAGGATATAGACTTTTAGAGCTTTTGAAGAAACATTCAAGGAAGCCGTGGGTTAGGAATCTGCGAAGAAGTGTAGCTGAAATGTTATTTTTAAAAAATCTACCCAAATGGTGGTCGTTTTCTGTAGAGACTAATAAACTGGCATTGGTTCGGAACATTCTTCCGCAATGCCTTTGAACCGCTGGATTGGTTCACGAACCGGTTTTTAGTCAGTGTCGAACCACTTCAGGTTCGGTTCAAATGGCTCAACTAATGCATATGCTAAAAAAAATTTAGCCTCACATAACCAAAAAAAATATTGGCTAGGAGGTATAATTGCGTAAAAATTCAGCAATCTAAAGCTGTGTTACTTACATCTTCTGCTAAACCCAACGTGTCATTCAGATTGATTGTTGGGATGTACTAATTAAATTTATTAGTTTTAGCGGGGGGAAAATTTTTTTATTAAATAAAATTGTCTTGAACCGCTTGATTAAATGATTAATCTTTATGAGCACAATTTTTCTATTTCTAAAATAAAAACTTTCAAAAAAAAAAAAAAAAAAAATTTAAATAATTATAATACCCAATTCACACTATACGTGACGTATATAAAAGTTGCATATAATAAATGTTTAAATTACAGCGTTAATTATAGCCAAACGATGCAATTACTCATGTGAAAATAAACAGAAAAAATTTAAAAAAAAAAAAAAAAAAATGGCTTAAGTGCCTAAAACCCTAAACGCCTAAAAGTAAGCTTAATTAATAAAATATAAACATATTTATTAATTTTGTTATTTTTTTAGATTTTTTTATAAATGATTTTTCAGTATTTCACTTTAAGCTGATTGTGCGGATTTTTTCTTTCATTGAGAGACATTTTCCCTAATTGTTATTTTTGTGCTTTTTTTTTTTTTTTTTGCAGTTGTAAAACTTTCTTTTCCATTTTCACAGGAAAGAAAAATTAGTGTTTGAAGTTGTAGTTTTTTTTTTCTTTCTTGTTGTTGTTGTTATGCTGCAGTTTTTTTCCACAAATAATTTATACAAGTTTTTTTTTTTTGTATATAAAAGATCTGTTTTTTTTTTTTGCAATGAGTTGCAACTGCAATTTTCAAATAAGGTGCAAGGGAAAATGTTGACGCTGCTGTTTTATTATTATTTTTTTTTTTTTTTTTTTTTGCCGCACTGATTTAGCTACTTTCTTGCACAAACATTGTTTTTGTCTTTAAAGTTGTTTATTTGCGCGAATATTTCACTTGGCAATCAAAACTGGAGAGAAAAAGCATTAAAGAAGAAAAAAAAAATAAAACGAAAGACTTAAGCAACGAACTTGATTAACTTGAATAGGCAATACATTTTTTTTGTAAATTTATTATTTATTTTTTTTTTATTAACACTTAATTAAATGCTAATTATTTGAAGTAGTTTTTTATTGGAAATATATAAATGTCCACACTATTCCAAGCATGATAAATGCTTCCTGAAATAGCCTTTTCAGTTATTATTTCTTTAAGAGTTTATTTCAAAAGAAAATAATTATTGATGTGTGTGAATTTTTGTTCTTTTCACTTTGCTGCTGCTGCTGCATGCCGCTTAATCCAATAATAATCCCTGCAATTCAATGTAATAAATTTCTAAGCCGTATTTTTTTTGTTATTGCATCTAATGTCTTTTCTAGCAGTTTCACACACTTTAGCACTACTCTTTGCCGTTTTATATACACACACCCCATCTATCTAAAATAGTTATGGTTCTTTGCACTTAAGTGTTGCCTTAATTTATTTAATAATTTTTCATTGTGATTGAGATATGAAATTGAGTAATTTCTGCGCACAAATTTCTACAAAAGTGACTGAAAAAAAAAAAAATAAAGTAAAGAAGATAAGACAAACTGCATTTGCCGCTACTGCAATTATTTCTACATTAGATTTTGCATTAGCAGAGAGAACAGAAGTATAAAAGTATCTTATAGATACATCTTCTTTTTTTTTTTAGTAATAAAAGCTGCAGCTGAGTTGCAAAGAAGAAAACAATTCTATAAAAAAAAAACTTTGCCACAAAATTATTATTATTGCAACGCTTTTTGTTGTTCTTGTAGTTACGGTTAATGTCAGTTTAAGTGTTGGCAAAATTACACAACAGCTGCACAGCACACACACACACACACAGAAGAATGAACTTCAGTTAATAGTAATAATTAAATCTCAATTTAGAGAAAACTTAAGAAACAGAATTATGTTGTCTTTTTTTAGCTGAGAACAAAAACACAAAAAATATATAAATTTCTATAAATGCGTACAAAAATCCTTATAAAAAAAAAAAAAAATATATCTTTAGATATTTTTTTCCATTTGTTATATCTTTTTTCTCACAGTCGCAAACGAATTGCTGAAGATTGCAACAGTTTAACTAGGCACAAACAACAACAGCCCACGCAGTCAAGTTTCATAGTATATATGAGACCACGAAAAAGTGTTCTCTTTATTCAATAAACAAAAGCCACTGCCCATAAAAGTCAACGCATAGCTTCAAAAACAACCGCGCGACCGTTCGCATATACGAAATAGATAGATAGTTAGATATATACTATATATTGTATACTTATAGATACATACTTAAACTATATGAAGTGTGTACGAAAAATTGGCAAAAAAAAAACATAAAAAAGATGTTTGCCATCTCCAAGTATACTACTGGTTAGGCGTTCGATTAGATAGATGCATCGATGTTGTTGTTTTTATAGAATGGGTTGGTTGGTTGGCTGTTTTTTGTAGTTGTCTTACCAAGTGTGCGCTATTTTGTGCAATATAATTTGAGAAATACATTTATGAAAAAAATATCATAAAGAACAAATACAGTGAGAAAAAAAATGTTGATAGATTTTTAGAACTTTTCAAATCAGTTTTAAGCGTGCTACCATGCTACCAAGCCACGGTAGCTAGATGTTGTTAAGCTAATATTACAGTAGAAGAACATTATCTAAGCAGAAACATCTCTCTAGTCTCTGAGCAATGGAAATATGGAATATTTTTCTCCTTATGGATGTGTCTACCTCGGTGTGAAGGGGACTTTCGACAATACTGGCTATGACTCTTTTAGAGAACTCGATAACCTAACAATCGCGTGGGTCGGAGCTATGATAAAACAACGGTTTATATCTTCTGCCCTCAGCGGCGTAACAGCTGGAATTAAAGCTATTAAGGGCTGCTCTCAATGTGGTGTTCTCTCAGCGAGCTTAGTTCTATGGGATACAATATTATTGATTATGCAGAAAACCTAGTCATAACAGTCTCGTGGAAATATTCGTGTGGTTACAGACTGGAGCGCTAAGGAAGGCCTCAGTATTAATCCACAAAAAGTGGTACTTATAACCTTTGCGAAAAGATATAAACCTGACCTGATTCTGTCTGATGAAGTCAAATATCTTGGGTTGAACCTTGATAAACGGCTAAATTGGATTCTCATCTCAGCACAGTTATTAACTAGGCTACAGTTGCCTTATTGACCTGTAAAAAACTCTTTGGAAGAACATCGGGTAGCTCACCAAAAATATCTTTTGGATCTATACCTCTATACCGCTTTTACAGACGCTTTACTGTCCTGCTTCCCAGTCGCCACGACTGAGAGCGCGGGACTGCATTTTCTGCACCAACACTACAATCTCGATTTCCGCGGATGTCTGTCCCACGATTTTTCAATCAGTGATTCACGCCAATGAAGTCTACGCCCTCCACCTTCTGGACAAGTGTCCACCATCTTTTCGAACAGTCAGGCGACTGTCAGAACTCTAATCTCGTGGACATTATCTTCTTCTCTTCTATCTTTGGGACTGGGTTCCTAGACATAGAGGCATTGAAGAAATGTGTTTGCAGACGAGTTAGCCAGGACTGGCTCGGCAAACTCTATGAACGGCCTTAAATCATTCTATGGACTCAGCTGGACCTCAGCAACACTGTCTAATGAGAGACATTTCAGAGACTCTGTCTCTCAGCACTGGCTACATCATTCTGGCCTTCGGCAGGCTAAGCAACAAGTTTTGCCAATCTTCCCAAAAATCAATATTCATCTTAGTCGCTTTGAATTAAAACTATTTTCTTGGTATCTTTTTTTTTTAAGTGCATCAAAAGTGCCAATGGCTGTCGGAAGTCAACGAAAAACAAAGCAAAAAAAAACAAAAAATTACTCTATTCAAAAAAACCCGCAAAGCTGAGGCCTGAAAGCAACAATTTACAAGCGAATTGTGAATTAGTTGCTGCAACTTTGAGGCTACTTGTTCTTGTCTTTAAGACTTGTTAACATGTGTGCAACATGCCTTTCTGCTCCAATATAGGCGACAAGTAAGCGAATAAAAGAATAAACTAAGAAATACAAAACAAAAAAAAAAACAACTCAACAACTTTGACAAATTCGTTGCCTTATGTTGCAAGTACCGCGTGTAATTTTTTTGTGGCAAATAATTCACTAACGATTTGCCAAAAGTACGCCAAATGCAGCAGCAGCCAGTAGCGCAGTAACACATTAAATACTTAGAAGATGCAATAGTATAAGCTACTGTATCTATAAGATACTTAATGTATCTTCTAGTTTGAAGCCGTAGTAGGAGCAGCGCGTTAAAGATTGTTTATGCTGCTTCTGTTGCACTCTTTTTTCTGCTGTTTTTTTCTTATTTATTAATTAATAATGTTATGCCTTTTGGGCGAGTCTGGGCTATGTTGTTGTTCTTGTTCTTGTTGTTGTTTTCGAGGCGTGCAACATTTACGACTATTGTGGAATGTGGCATGTTGTTAATAACGGTAAATGTGTATCTTTTTTTTTGTTAGGTTGAAGGATACAAAATACAAAGTTTTTGATTAGAGAAAGCTAATAAAGAAAATAATTCATGTCAGCAACGCTTCAGCGCATAAATACAAAAATTGTTACTAAATAAAAATTTTTTTTTTGCTTATTGTCTCCTTTAAATTTTATGCGCTGTCTAGTTTGCCCTCGAAAGCGTATTTCAATTTTAATTTCGTAAAGTGTGCGTTCGATGTCAACTTTTTTTTGTTTGTCTGTCCGTCCGTCCATCTGTCTGTCTATGTTTCACTTGTTTTGTTGTATAAATGTAGTACATTGCTGTCAACGTGCAACAGTCGCATCGCAGCATACTTGTTGCACATTAACCCAGTTGGCAATGTCGCATGCTTCATACTACATACATACCGTACATACATAGTGAGTACCTTTACAGCTTTGCTTAGCTTAGTTTTGTCTATTTTCATTTGCAAATAATAAAAAAAAAAAAAAATAGGTAACTTCTGCACTTCACAAAACAAAGTGAGTGCCGCAAACAATGACAACGATGACAAAAAAAGAATTTACTAGTTTTGTACTACAAGTTGTACGTACGTGAATCTTTAAATTTTACAACATATTTTTTTTGTGTATTTGGAATGTTCAGTTTTTTTTCACTGAATTTATAGAATTTATTCGATTTCATATTTTGGTAAAAATTTTTGTTGATTTTACAAAAGCGAAGTCTTGCCTCAAAATTCGAAGAATACTTTCTAAAGGAAGAAAAAGTAAGATCAATGAATCCTATTTGAATTTTATGAATCGTGTCCCAGTTAGGTTAAGATTAAGGAAATTCAATCAGTAGAGAATAAAAATATATCCCAAAGGTCGCAGTATACGTACGTATCCCAAGGAGAATTAAAAATGGTTATTATAAAGTGTCCAGATGGTGACATTATAACAGGTGCTGTATTCGTATTCTGTCTCTTTCTATTTTTTGCTCTATCGTCTGTTTAAGTTGCCAATTTATTTTATTACGCTCACAGCATTCTTTTAGCTGAGTTGACAATTTAAAAAGACAGAGAGAAAGAATACACCATCGGATATAAAAAAGCAATCGCGCAGAAGCATTCAGATTTGGCATATTGGAGTCAAATTTTGATGCATCAGGGCATGTGAAGACTCACACACTGATAGTGATGCGGCAGAAGTGGCGGGAACTTATTTGAAAGGTTTTACTGATGAAAAATTTAGTTATGAAGTATGAAAAAAAAAAAAAAAAAAAAAATTTATAAAAAAAAAAAAATTTAAAAGTTGCCTTGTTTGCATATTTAAATTAAAAACAGATTAATTTGCCTAAGGGATGGCAACAAAAAAAATAATTAGCCGATTAATCGTTTAAGAAACTCGATTAGCCGATTAATGTCAAAATTACATATAATCGTGTCATTCAAAAATGACGAAGTGATTAATCGATTAAGAAAATAACTGATTAATACGGAAATTACAATTAATCGTGACTTCCAAAAATACACAAAAGTCGCGCTTATCAAAAATATATTAAACTAATTAATCGATTAACAACATAATCAAGATAATTAATACGTAAATTTCGAGTAATCGATTAATCGGTTAGTACATCAAAAATAATAAACTAATTAATCGATTAACAACATAATCAAGATAATTAATACGTAAATTTCGATTAATCGATTAATGGTTAGAACTTTTTTTTATTTTTTTCAACATTTTTTAACAATGAGAAATGTTAAAAAAAAATTCAAATGTAAACAAATAAAATAATTTATTTTATTTTTTTTTTTAAAATTATGATTAAAGAAACCGAGTTGTAACGATACGTAATTACAATAAATTATATCCTAAAATAATAAACCAAATAATCGGTTATCGATTAACAAAATAACCTTTTTTTTGGAAATTCGAGAAATCGATTAATGTTATAATTTTTTTAACATTTTTTTAATCTATCTGAACTATGAGAAAATGCTTAAAAAAAACATAATTGAATGTGAAACAGATAAAATAATTTATTTTATTTTATTTTTTTCGTCTTAATCGATTTGGAAATTAGCCGATTGTTAATTACAATTAATCATTTCTACTAAAATAATAACCAAATAATCGATTAATTGATAAACGAAATAACCGATTATTCTGAAATTTCCAGAAATCAATTAATCGGTTTATAATTTTTTTTTGACGTTTCTTACAATATTATCTGAGCTTAGTGCTAAAAAAAACATAATTAAAATGTGAAAAAGATAAAAATATTTATTAAAATTTTTTTTTTTTTATAAATTATAATTTTTTTTGGCTTATTAAAGACTTTATGGCATTTGAAATCGTACATTGACACTTGTTTTTTTTTTTATTGCGTGTTTTTTTTTTTTTTTTTTTAATACTGTTGAAGATGAAATGCTGTGAATACTTCCTCATTGCGAAAGTGAAGAAAATTGCGTTGCAAATATTTTGAAAATGTAAAATTTTTACTGCAAATAATTAATTTTTATATATGAAGCAAATAAGGTCCGTCCGTCTGTCTGTCTGTCAGAAACCAAATTGTCGTTTTCAATGATTTTTACTGCTGATGAACTCAAATGCTCAGACACAAAAAAAAAAAGTTCGACAGGCGTCAATAATGCACAAAACAAAAACACTCTTTCAATTTGCATGCACAGCAGTTGTACTGCAAAAAAATTCGTGGAAAAAAAAAGCAAAATTTTTCTTTAAAATTTTTTTTTATGCATTTTTCAACAGATTTTTAACATTTTGCTTAATTTCTTTCGTTGCATCTTCAAGTTGAAGTTTGAATTGTTGCACGTTGCAAACGCTGCTGCCGCAAAAGAAAGCAAGAAAGTGAAAGATACTTTTTCGCTGTTTTTGCTGTTGTTGCTTTTGTTGACGACAACAAAGACGACAGATGAGTTGATGTACATAGTTCCTTAAATAAAAATGAAGAAGTCTTTGCGGAAGGAGCTGCAATGGAAATTTTGTATTATTTTTGTGGTAGCGTCGCGTTAGCAGAAGTCATTGCGGTCGCTGTAAATAGTTGTATCGCATCAGCGTCATCATCGTCGTCTTAGACGGATCGTGTCTTTAGGTGTTATTGGAGGTCATTAGCTAATAATGTGAGCTATACGAGATAAACGGGGAGAAAATTTGCCAATGAGAGAGTTCACGAGTTGCAAGTCAAAGCAGCAACAACAGCAGAGCAACAGCAGCAGCAGCCAGGAAGAAGCGCCACCGCTTTTACCAAACAAACAAAAAAACAAAAAAAAAAAGACACAGTTTCGCCTGAGAGAAAAACTTTTTCTATCTTTTTTATTGGCGAAATAAAGTTATTATTGCAGTGAATCATCGCATGAAATATTTGAAAAAAATTTATTTGCGAAGTTTTTTTTCATTTTTAATTTATTTCTGATTTAAACAAATTAGTCAAAGTTAAATTTTATCTGCAAAACAATGCCATAAATTATGGCTGCTATCGGAAAAAATGATTAAAAATATGTCACAAATGTATCCAAGATACCGGAGACTCCCATAATGCATTTTAAAATTATTCAAAAAAAAAAAAAAAAAAAAAAAAATCTCGCAGATGAATTTTTGTCAAAAACAACTCAAAACTTCAATTCATTCCGCCATCGCATTGCAATGCATTGCAACGCTTCGCATAAAAGTTCAATGAAATATTGCGCAGCATAAAAACAAATCCATTCAAATCGCATTTGTCTCGAAGACGCAT
Source organism: Leucophenga varia (assembly GCA_018903435.1). Classification (NCBI taxonomy): domain Eukaryota; kingdom Metazoa; phylum Arthropoda; class Insecta; order Diptera; family Drosophilidae; genus Leucophenga; species Leucophenga varia. The sequence continues at coordinate 642,132 of JAEIFJ010001870.1, forward strand.
AACAGAGAGAAATGAAAAAAATAGAAGACGACTTACATGTATCGAAAAAATTTGCATTTCCGTCAGCTGTTGTTGACAAGATCTCACAAATGCTGCAGTTGCTGCTGCGTCTGTGTGACATCTGCAACAAGTTGCACACACAAAACGGCGACAACAGATGAGTTGAGCGAGCAATAGCAAAAGCAATAGCGCCTAGGTGCGCAACAACATGTGTCAGATGACAGCACACCTACCTACCTAAACGAAACGAAAATGTACAATAAAATAAAATAAAAAATAGTGAAATAGTGAAAGAAGTGAAGATTCACATGGACCACACCACGGAAGCTTCTTTGGGCATCTTTTTTTTTTTTTGTATGTCAAAAGGAAAGTATAAGCAGCGTCAACGATTTCATCAAATGGGCAAATGGAAATGCACTATGACAGACGGACAGACGGACGGACAGACAGTTAGATTGATTGAGCGAAGTATTGACGGACGCATCAGATCGACACTAGGCTAGGTTTGTACATATTATTCAATCGATGCTGCATTGCTGTGTGCTGTGTGTGTTTTAGTTGCCACCAACGCTATACGAAATTATAGAAAGGGTGTTTTTTTTTAAGCCCTAATTATATTATAAACCCCTAACTTTGAGTCCTATACCAAAATATTAGCTCCTCAACTAAAACATAACCCCTAAATTAAATCTGAAATCCCTTTAAAAATTGAGTCCCAGACCCTTAGCCTCTATATCTAGCGCCTTGCTTTTAACAAAAACATATATCTAAGCCTCAAATCATAAATTCAACCCATATTCCCTAGACCTTGGAACATAGGTTATTAAAACTCTAATATTAAAACCGTGTCGTAAACCTTAACATAACCTTAAATTATAGTCCCTCAAATTAGCTTGAAATTTTATTTGTAAGTGTAAAACTTAATATTATTTCCTAACTTCAATTCATAAAACCATGACCCCCTAGCCTTACCAACTGCCCTAAGCCATAAATACTAATTCAAAACTTTATTTTTAATCTAACCCCTAAACCCTTACCTTAGACCCTTACTGTAAAAGTAAACCAAAATTCAAAGCCCTTAAACAAACTGCAATCTGCTATAAATGCAAAACTATAATATGCAGATATAAACTAAGCCCCAAACATAAGCATTCAATCATTCCACGTACCTATTACCTAGTAGAGCTAGAAAACAATCGAAGCTGCTATCGAAATTTTCTATGCTTTTACACATTTTGATACTATCGATGCTCTTTGCTACCATCGATGGTTGCCATTAATGGTTACCATCGATTATAACAATAAATACCAAATCTATTGTTTTAACGCAACATTTGATAACACGCGTTCAAACCGAGTTGCCTCCGATTTCAAACCGATTTCTCTTATCGGTTCGAATAATTTGGCAATCAAAAGTTGCGCATACTTATGAAAACAGCTGACAAAGTGACCGCAAAAATAAACATTTATTAAAGCTTCAGCTGCATATATTCAAATGACGGATTACCTTATCATGCTCGTATTGGACAGCTGTTACTAAAAGGAACAACACCTACTTCCATTCGTTATATTAAGTTTAATCTGATTTCAAAAATTTTTTTAACCTGTACAATTTTTTACTACATAACAAACAAAATCAGCTGGTTTAATTCGAACGCTAAAACGCAATGGTTACACCGTTCTGCGGTTTTCGATAAATTGTTAACGCGATAACAAAACGCGGCTCAGTTGGAAATGCGGCATAAATCTGCTTGCGATATTAAGACTTCAGCACCTGGTAGAGGCAGACGCAGAAGAGAGAAATATTTAAACGAATTTGGATTATAGCACCTGAGTTAATACCCTACTCGCTGCCCAGGCTACCACAAGTTAGATGTATATATATATGTTGCCATCGATTGTTACCATTGATTTTAAACACTACCATCTGTTTTCCACGATAAAAAAATGTTTTAATATATTTTTAAAAAAATGTTAGTATGTGGTGGTTTAAAGCACACTTATAGAACTAGAAAACAATCAATGTATTAGTATTTTTGCTACTATCGATTTTTTGATGAATTTTTTTAACACATCGATGATCACGAATATCGATTTTTTGCCAGCTCTATTAATTAGCCCCAAGCAATATTGAAACTTAATTTGATTTCAGACATAGTTTGTCTAATTTTACATAAAAAATTTTTATAACTTTCAAAACAAACACCCTTTCAAAGCATACTACACGCCATAAAGCACATTAATCGACATGTTTGCATCTTTTGTAAAGTTTTTCCTGGCTCGGACAGATGAAGCCAGTAGCTTTTCCTGGTTGTAACTGCCGCCACCGCCGCTGCTGCTGCTGTTGTTGCTGTCGATAGATCAAAATCAAAGAGTTTTCCTGTTGATTTTTTTTCTGTGACTCTAAATGTCATCTGTATCTGCTGCTGATGCCTCTTTTTGTTGTTTTTGTTGTTGTCACAAAATGAATGTCATTGCCATGATGCAATGCAAAATCTTTTTTTTTTTATTTTTTTATTTACATTTAAAGCAAATATTGCATACTATATTCGATTGTATCGCGTTTTGACAAATTGCCAAATAGATTTGTGAGGTTTCCGCATTTGCAAAAAAAAAAAAAAAAAAGATAAATAAAAAAAATTCAAAAGGAAGCCAAGGCATTTCAACGCACAAACTGAAATTAGTTCCGACTGAAGTCAAATTGCATTAATTACAAATCGAAGAGTAGGGGAAAAAAAAAATAGTAAACAAATAATTATAATAATTTTTCTTCGGTCAATATTTATGGCTAATAAGGCAAGGCAAGAGGCGTTAGCTAACATAACAAAGTGCTTATAATTTCTTGTCTAAAGATGAGCAGAAAATTATATAGAGACGCATAAATAAAAAAATATTTGCGGTTTTCTTGTTTTTATTGGAATTTTGCTGAAGGTTTTAAAATTAAAAAAAAAAAAAAATAATTCGGTGGAACCGAAGCTTAAATACCCGTCCACGAATCATTGAAAAGTTTATGTGTGATCATAAGTGGCTTATATAAATTTAGCAATTGTAGTTGAAAATACTTCTTTTTCGATACAAATGTACAGCAATTAATCAATAAGTTTGTATGGGTGCCTGAGCTAAAATGGGCGTGGCACCTTGGTTTTGATATTGAATGTCATTACAGTGTTTTTACCCAATTTTAATTGAATAGTTTCATAAATAATACCTATTTTAATACAAAAATTGATAATGGGGGTAAGATGTATGGGGATATCTAAAAATGGGCGTGACAGCTTGGATTTGATATTGATGACAGAAGTATTTCTTTCAACTTCGAGTGACTACATTCAGAAATAATAGCTATTTTCATGCAAAAATTAGAAAAAAAGGTAAGTTTGTATGGGGGCTATACCTTAAAATGGGGTCTTTGTTTTAACACTTGAACTGCTTAGGACTGAGAAAAGCTTAGTTCCAGTTCAGGTCAATATCTTTAAAACTGAGCGAATGAATCGCATAAATACAGACGGACGGACAGACGGACGGACGGACGGACAGACAGACAGACGGACATGGCTAGATCGACTCGTCTGTCGTGTTCAAGAATATATATACTTTATAGGGTCTACGACGTCTCATTTAATGCGTTACAAACTTTCTGCAAAATGATAATACCCTCCCCACTTGTGTGGCGGGTATAAAAATAATAAAAAAAATAAACTTGGCAATTGTAGCTGTTTTACGGAATTACAGCAATTATGCAATTTCTGAACGAGATAAAAAATCGTTAGTAAAGAACGCCAATTATATAATAAATAAATTATAAATAAAAAAATTAATAACAATAGAAAAATAATATTTATACATATAAATAAAAAAGAAACACGCTATTTATAACTACAGGAAATTACTGTTTAAATAACTTGTGAATTGTAAACGGCTTTCAATTTTAATTTAAGTTTAACAATTCGCAATAAGTTTTAAAAGTGGCTTATACGGTAGTGTTACCAAATGCAATTTCATAGATATTTTGTACAGTGATGCCATTTTCGCTTTTTTTTGTTTTTCGCACTTATGCATAGTAAACTGAACAGAAACTTTAAACAGTACAACATGTGTATGTGAGAACGAGAGAAAAAAAGCGAAAGTGGCATCACTGTTTTTGTATAGTTGGCAATAGTTGTTACGAAGTATTACTAAGACGCAAAAGAGGAATATTTAAATAAAAGAAAAATAAAAAAACCCATAATCCTGGGCCCGTATTATTTTTTAGGAGTTCGTTCATTTCTTATAGAGTAAGTAGGTCCAAGAATACAATGGACCTTGGGCAGCTGTTTAGCGATAAGTTATGAGGGAAGGCGTGATACTTAGTTTCTAGAGAGTGAAAATATTTCTTCTACTTGTCTAAAAGCAATCAGTTCTATCAGCTAAAAACTATGAAGAAGAAGGGAAGTAGGTACTTATCCTAAAATTGGTGTTCTATTGTAATTTTTAGATGACTTGTAGAGCTATAGCAGTTTGATACTGGGGCTTTACACACCAAGCTTGATTACTAATGGATCTTAAACAGACGAAGGAACAAAGGCTGGATCTTCGAGCTCGTCAATGGTATTTTGAGCCTCTTTGGTAAACCTTGTCCAGTCTCTTTCAATCTAAAATAGATAGATAGAGATTCAAGAGCAAAAACATAGTTATTTTCTTAGTTAGCCAAACATCCATCAAGTTTCGATTAGTCAACTATTTACAAGTGTATTAGGTAAGCGGATATGCTGGTAGGGTCCTCATTAACCTGGATGCCAGCATATCACATAAATTAGATCGATTAAAGCAGTCAGCACGATGATTGGCTTAAAACCTTTATGTGTACTAGGTCCAGGAACGCTTAATGGCCTTTTTAAGATTTTGACTTAATGGGATATCGTTGAGAATGGTTCAGTTTTAAACAGATAACTGCAGTTAGAAATATTTATGTAGAAGTGTAAAGGTGAAGGTCAAGGGTCTCCCAACTAGCTATCTCAAACTCAAAGAGGTTATTGGCTACACTAAACCTCGAAGGCAGATATGGTACGATGAGGAATGTTGCATCGCTACTGCAGAGAAGAATATGGCACGACAAAGAGCTCTGCATGCGGGAGCAACACGAGCTGTTGTTGAGCGATATAGGGAGAAACGGAGAAAGGAAAAACGCCTGATCAAACGGAAGAAAAAAAGAACTGGATAGGCGTGAAGTGGAGGAGATTGAGATGATGGGTAGCAAAAACGAGGCCCTTGGTTTTATCAAAAACAAACGATGGTTATAAGCAGGGCTGCGGCTAAGGATGAACAACGAAACTTAGTAACAGATGTTCAGCATTCACTAAGGCTATGGAGAAGGCACTTCTGTACACTACTTGGTGGCGATGACGGGAACAATACCGCTGGTGGAGATGATGGGATTCCTGTGGAACCACCAGACTATGACGAGGTCTTAGAAGTCATACAAAGACTTAATAATAACAAAGCGGCAGGCGCAGACGAATTACCCGAAAAGTTATTTAAGTCCGCTAGCGAAGATTAGATTGGATGTATGCACCCATCGCTGCTGTCTAGATTATGAAGAATCACTCGAATACAAGGCTTGGTAGGTTCGGTTATTATTAACTGATAGGAGAGATGGTGCACGCAATGAATAAATACAATAGATCATCTTAATATGTAATACTCATAATAATAATATGCTTTGAATGCATATGTAGAGCATAAACATAGACCCTTAACACCTACCTCAAGCATGTTGTATCGTTTTTTAAGATAAAATGACATTTGTGTATCACATTTTATGCTAAAGCGCTCTTCAAATTGTTACTATCAAACCCACAATTTTGTAAATAAATAATTTTAATAATTTTTGTTAAGTTTTGCGGCATTAAAATATGTTGAAATGTTACGATTATGACAGGTAACAAACATCATTTTATGCTAGCTAGAGCTATGTAGGTAACATAATTAAGTTGTTGATGTAGTGTTACTTGAAAGCAATTTAATTTCATTGCCTAAAGATATCAATGGACAAAAGATTACATATGCAGATACAAAAAAAAAATATGATTTGTATACAATTAAAACATCAAACATAAAAGCAGACAATCGAATGTATTACAAAACAATTGAAATTTAAATATGAACAATAAATAATATTTGTAGGCAGGCAGTCATGCGAAGGTTGTGCTAAATTAATCAAAAAAAAAAAAAAATAAATTATTACAAATTGCTTTATTTGTTGCTATAAACAAATAAGTCATTATTAAATAAGTTATACAAACTACGTGCAAAGCTTTCTATGCAGCAGTACTTTCGTTTTTGGTTTTTTGAAGCTGTCAATCTTTAAGATACTTAACTAAAATGCGTAATGTATCTTAAAGATACATTTGCAAATGTTATGTGTAGCTACAAATCAAAAAATCAGAAAAAATAATGATGTGAATACAAATTTTTGGCGCACGATAGACAAATGGTTTGCTTAAAAATAAATAATATATTGTATATTTGCTATGGATATGTAGCGACAAGATACAAATGTGATGCGCTGTATGAGGGAGTAGCTGTACACTTGTCGAATATTTGATTTGCGTTAATTACATAAAAAAAAACTCTTTGTATATTTGTTTTAATATTTCTTTGCCAAAAATTGTGTCAAGGATTTAATTTTGATTTTTTTCGATGTCATACAACAGCAGCAGCAATCGCAGCTAAACGGAAATAATTTAATTTTAATGAAATACAAATATGTGTGTAAATTAAATTTAAAATTTTTTGATGTATTTCAGTTAGTTATATAAGCACGCGCTACACAGATGATGACCTCTCTCTCTCTCTGTCTCTCAAGAGATGCAGCAGCAATATCAAGCGGCATGCTGTGATCTGGCAGCTTGAATCGTTAATAGAGTGCTTAACTACTTTCCATAAAAAAAAAAAAAAAAATTGAAAAAAGAAATACAAAAAAAAAAAAACAAACTAAAACTAGCTTAAGAATTGCTTAAGTTTGCTGCCCAAACGCAGTTTCTTGCCAAATCAAAAGACACGCATAGCATAGCCAGTTTAGAAATAGAAACAATCTCAAAGATACAAAAAAAAAAAAACGCACAAAACGGGCAACATTTTTTACGCTTAAATGGCAGATTGTTAAAATAACAGAGGCGGCTCTCAAATCGACAGCAATTGCCGACTAAACGCCACATGAATTACATATGCGCGCATATGCGGCGTCGTCGTCGTCGTCGTTGTAGTCGTAGTCGTACAGATACAAAGTTAGGCCTTCCAGCTTAAAGCCGAAAAATCAAAGCAATGCAATGCATTGCATTGCGTTTGTACTGCGTGAGAGCAACTTGAAGTAGCTAGCAGCAGCAGCAGCAAGTGCATGTGGCATGGCATGCCATGTTGTTGCATTGCATTGCATTTGCAACTAAAAGTCAGTTCGCTATATCATTAGAAGTATCATTAGAATCACTTGTGCAGAGCGTATGCGCATGCGCACAGGCAACGCCTCGAGTCATCTACATTGTCTGTTGTTTTTTTTGTTGTTTTTGTTATTTTCTAGTGTAGAGTGGGGAAAAGTTCTAGCACACGCTTATTCCAAGAGCTTAGCTTAGCTCAGCATAATTATTTGTGCTTCATGGAGGTACGTACATTCGTTTTGGGCTGCCGGCTGCGCTGTCTGTCTGTCTGTCTGTCTGTCAGTCTGTCTATTTTCTTTGCTGCCTGCCAATGTGCTACTGTCGATTTTTATAAAAAATTGTTTGATAAATGTGGGTTACCCTTGAAATTGTTTTGTCTTAGTTTACAAAAACGTTATTATTAGAAATGATCTACATCGCCGAGAAGGGAGTTGGGAAGAATTAAAAATATTAATGGTACGAAGAATTTAAAGAACTCATTTTTTTTTTTATAGAAGTTGCTTAGAATACCTCTTCCATCAAATGTTCACTATGTTTAGTTTTATTGTGTATTTAGAATCGAATATTTTTACTGAATCCGAAAGTAATCCAAAAAAAAATAGTCCGATTCAGTTCCAAAAAATTTCGAAAATTTATTAAAATTTATCAACAAAAAAAACGTAATGTAGTGGAATACGCCATAGAGGGGGAGCAGAAGTTTGGCGCTATAAAATGCATAAATTTTCACAAATACATTTTCGAAGTTTGGATTCGAAACTTACTAGGAACTGAACTCTTTTAAACTTCCCCATCGGGTTATCCGTATGAAGACATTCGGAAAATGGCAGGCTATGTATACCATAAAAATATACCTCAGTTTTATTCCTTCCATATCTCCGAAACCATAAGAGTTATCTGGAACTTTCTGAATTAAGCTTCTGGATTTGATAAAAGGCGCTGTCGTTCGGTTTATTTAAACTTAAAATTGAGAAAATAAATTCCACATCAAACCCGAGTTTTCGAAAGTGTTGAAATAAAGGCTTTTAGAGACGGTAGAAATTAAAATTCCACTCAAACAGAGCTCCCACACAAATTTGGGGATCGTGAAACCCATATGGAGCAGAATAGTCCATATATTTATATTTTTAGCTCATGGATCCCCAAGTCACACCCTATACGAATTACTATCTACGGCACTGATGGTTATAATCTAATATGTTATAAACATTTCAGGAAGTTTTGTGTGTCGGGTATTTGGATTGGGAGCTTGAGTCCTACCGAAAGTAATGTTTTTCTCCCTGTTTTTTTTTTTGTGGTGAAATGCTTTTATGAGATTTTTGAAAGAATCCCTTTATTTTGCCTTATTTTTATAAAGCTGGGAGCTTTATGATGATCCTGTTGCTTCGGTACCATCTTTAGGTACTTATTTCAGTATGTTTCAGGCAATTCTATGCTACGACATATAGAATTTCTAGAAGAGATGGGTCGTGTTAACCCAACTCAATACGAAAATGTTGAATTGCAATGATGCAATTATTCGTATTCTGTCTCTTTCTTTTTTTCTCTCTTTTGTCTGTTTAAGTTGTCAGTTTGCATGAAAAGCTCTCTCATTTTTTTACGCTCTCAGCTTTTTTTATTCAATCATTTTGAATGTTCTTGGTTCAAATCCTGGGCTCACGACAAAAACCCAGCCAATTCCTCTTCGTTAATTTATTTTTGTTTGTTTTTGTCTTTTCGCCCAAGTTTGCTTCTTCTCTAATTTCTTATTTAGCAAATAGTATCAGCGCTCCTCTCACAAAACTAAACACATTTCTTATAAAGTGATAGATAGTTCAAGATTGAGGGGTAAATACACATCAAATGTGGCAGTGATTGCTTTGTTTTCTTTTTCAGTTTTTCAATTTTTTTTTTTTTGTTATTTTTTATTTTATTTGAACGGCAACATTGCTTCCGAGAATCAACAAATTAGCTGAATCTAAATGTGCAACTGCTTCAATTCAGTCACTCCACTTCAGTTCACTTTACTTCAGAGTTCTAAGCGTGCTATTAACGTTTTTTTTAATTTTCCAAACCACTGCGAGTGTGTGTGTGTGTGTTTGTATGGTGTGTGTTGTTTTTGAGATAGCCAAGGCGAGATATTCTACACGAATCTAAAACGCTCTTGGGCTGATATCATTTTAACACGTTAGTGTTACCCGCCATATAGCGATACCCTTTTTGCATTTATGTTTATTTGTTCTAGAATTAAAATGAAAAAGAAGAAGAAGAAGAAGTCTAAAATGAGTAAGATACATATGCATGCATTTTTGCTTTGCCATGGGAACTAAGAAATGAAAAAATACAACAACAAAAACAACAAAAAAACCTGACACGCCTTACCTTTGGGGGCTTTGACTTTTACTTGCAATTTACTACAAGCGAAATGAATGAAATGAAGCACGTTCAAGTGCGCTTGTAATTGTTTAAAATGGATTTTTCTAATAATATATTTCATACTCGAGACTCCAGCGAAAAACTTCCAACACAACAAAACTGATTGACTCTGACACTGACGCATGGAAAAATATATTTTCCATTTTTTTCGTTTATTGTGCGGAATGGAATTTTTTCATAAGTGAATTACTTTCTTCTTCTTCTTCTTTTTTTCTTAGCAGTTTATTGTTAATAAGTTGCTGCAAATGTAATAAGTGCGAGTGAGATAGTATCGTGATACTTTGTTGTTGTTTTTGTTGTTTTTATTTAACTAGTCAAACTTCTTGAATTGTTTTGCGTTTTCTTAATGGCTTTAAACATTTATTATAGTTGCAATAACAGCAACTACAGCATCCAATAAGAATAACAACAACAACAACAACTAACTACATGAGCAACAGTAACAACAACAACACGATTACAACAACTCTTTTTTTTCTATAAGAGATAAACTAGCTAACAAACTGTAGCAATTGCGTAAATGATGTTCTAATACAACATCAATTACAATAAAAACAACAACAACAACGACGTCCATAACAACAAAAAATAACATGAACAACAATTGCGTTAGTTAAAATAAGTAAAAATCAAAAGACATTTTTAAATTAGATAGTAACGAAGCTTTAATACGCTGTATATGCATAAAATGAAATGGTCCAATAAATTCATTTTTTCTATATTCTACAGAACGTTATTTTTAGGTAAGCTTAAGGTAGCCGAGTGCACAAACATGCACTACATCACTTAGGCCAAAGAGTGTCCATTGTGTACAGGATCTAGAAGGACAAAACCAGCTCGGAGACAATAAAACAACTCGAATTTTTACCACAACTTTTTTGCTTTCACATATTTCTTTTTTCGACAGATCTTCTATGGAGTATATATATATGTATATGTATGCCATTAGCTTATTATAAGCTTGGACCCTGCTAGTATGCTCTAGTGATACTAGATACCAATTTCGGATTCCAATCTTGAGGATGTCTTTCAAGACCTGATAGTTCCAATACAGGGGCGGTTGTTCTCACTAATTTCGTTTACATTTCTTTTCGTACACTTGTCTCGCCGGAGACCGATCCTCCATTCGAAGCTCGTGACCAGCCAAGTGTAATTGTTTGAACTTAATGCGTCTGACTATATTAATTTCGGTCCAAAGATTTTACGGAGAATCTGTTAATGGATAATCTGGATCTGGATAAAACTGTACTTCGCATTTGCTTACCATTTTTCATTTTCTACAATTTTCTTCAACGTATGAAATTCAAAATTATGTAATACAATTTTTTTTCTCAGATCCCACGATTAGTAATACTATATTTAAATCTTTTTTAAAAATTTGCATTACAGTGAATTTTTTTAAGTGAAGAGTCAGACTAAAACTGGGCGGTGTGCTTATTAGAATATCTTATATGTGGTCCTTACAATCATCTAAAGCTCTTTCAGTTCATATTTCTTAATATTTGCATTTCCAATTGGTTTTTCGAATTGGGTTTTCGACATCTCCAAGTTTCTTCCTCCAAACAAAGATATTTGATGTTATGAGGATTTATTCCCAGTTCCAATTCAAAGATCCCATCTTATTAACATAGTCCCATAAAAAATCTAAACGTCCTTTGATTTCAGTTTTCCTGCTCTTGCTTTGGCATCAAAATTTGATGGCTTCCAGAAGTAGTTTTTTTTATTTTCTTCAAAGTATTGAATTGAATTTGAATTTGGTGGTTCAGTCAAGCGTTGTTCCATACTGAAGTAAATGTTTAGATAGGTTTTGTGTATTATGCACAAGTAAAATGGACTCAAACCGTCTCGAGAGATAGATTAAGCTTTCAATATTGATGGAAATATGGATTGAATAATGTTAAAGATCTGAATAAGTAATCTAGCAGAAATTAACAGAATATAATTTAACAGAATTTGATTTAACAGAATGGAATTTAGCAGAATTTAATTTAGCAGAATTTAAATTAAAAGAATTTTATTTTGCAGAATTTAATTTAATTTAATTTGTTGTATCTCGTAAACTATGCGAGAAAATGGAAATCGGTTGACAAATTTTTCTTCGACCTTTTAAGAGTAAAGTTAAGTATTGCCACCTAGTGTCAAGAAACAAATGTTTCCCATAAGAAAACAATTTCTTCCATTATCAAAGAAATGCATAAGTGCTGATTAGCTTTATGCATCATTTTCAAATTTAATGTTATGAAATTGAGATAACCATCTTCATTGGCGCTAATTGGTAGCTATTTTTTTTTTAATGTATCGTAAAACTATGCAAAATAATGCATTTTCTCATTAGATGTTGGCTTTAATAAAATTCATTCACAATCAGGATAAAAGTCACATAAAAAGCGAAATTTTCATTAACTGCTGCTGCTGCCGGTGCTGTCTAGGCACACGCGTAGAATGTTCTAAACTAGCTAATAACCGTTATTTTTTGTAATATAACTACAATGTAGGGTATATAAAAAACGTATATAAACTTCGCTTTTCATAAAATGTGCGTAAAATGTTTAAAGGAAGCAAAAGCGGTAACAGCATCAGTGGAAGCGTTAACAACTTGACAATGGCAACAATAACAACAACAGCAACAACAAAAACGAAAAATCAAAAGCAATGAATGTACGAGTACGAGTATGTCTAGTAGACGCAATAAGCTTACGGCATTGACGCCTTGTTGTTGTTGTTGTTGTTCCTTGCGTTTGCGTTCTTTCAGCTTAAAGCAGCTGCTTATATGTTTGCTGTTGTTGTAATCACAGCTGCTGCTGCTGTTGCTGTTAACAACAAAACAAAGATGCTGCAACACGCAAAGAGAGTAAGACAAACAGACAGACAGACGGACAGGACAGACGGACAGACAGACACTGAGAACATGTCTCGTTTGCAACATTTTTATATATTTTTTTTTTTTTGCTTTTGATTGCTAGACTTGCAGAAAATTTCATGCATTTTGTTGTTGTTGCTGTTGTTGCAATTGATTGCCACACTGCCCGCCTCTCTTGCTGTAATATAAGAAAAAAACCGTTTTGGAACCGTTTGCCAACTTGTTTTATTTACTACGCATGCGTGGCATGCCACAACACCATGTGCTGTGCTGACTCTGCATACTTATACATATTTTTTATCTCTTTTACTCATGCACCTGTCTTCGTTAGCAATTGTCTGCCTCAGCTACTGCCGCAACACACTTTGCCTATTATAATTTTTTTTTTTTTTTTTTGGAATTTTGTGGCAATATGCTTCAGTTTATGTTTTAATTGTGCATATTATGAGACATTTCTATACTATCGGCAGCAGCAAAGAACCGCAGACAGACGGACAGACAGACAGACACATATGCCGGCAATGTTGCGTTGCAGCTCATATCATAAGTTGTAATTAAAGTAGTTGTAGATTTTTACCGACTTACTGGATGACTGGATGACTGCGCTGACTGGGATGGCAGCCGCCTCTGCTTTGTCATATTTTTTGTTGCTTATAATATTTTATGTCGCATGAGAGCGTTGGCAGTTGTCTTTTGTGTTGTTTGTTTTGTGGATTATCTGCCATTTTGCGGAAGTTTTTATTTTATTAACTTATTAAGATTTAAAATGAGATTTTACCACACATGTTGCAACAAAATTTATTCTATTCTTTTTGTAGTTGGCATACGAAAGAATACTTCTGAGATTTACTCTTAAAAGTAGGCAACGTTAACTTTGTAAAGGTGGAATAGGTTGACTTATTAGTGCTGGAATATTTTCGATATTTTATTTTTGTGATAACATTGATGATCGATTACACAATCCCATGGAATTTAACTGTTCAATTGTTTAAAGTTAATATGCAGCTGTTTCTATAACGATTTTTTTTTATGACGTCCCAGTATTTTGTAAGTTTTGGTTAAAGTTGTAAAAAAAAAAAAAATATTTTTGGAAAGTTTTTGATCATTAACGTGGGATTCAAGTGAAAGCGACTTTTTCCGAGCAGTTTTTATAATCTGTTCCCGAAGGTTAAAAGTGTAGGTGGAAACATTGTATTAGTAGCAACTGGGACCAGTAAATTTGCAGCGTACAATGTTTAGAAAACAGGCCCAAGAGCATTTTCTTGAGGTACACTGGCTTTGATGAACCGACAATTTATCACGAACTTCTAGCATAAACTTGAGACGGAGCAAATATGAGCAGAAGATATTAAGTAGCTAGAAGCTTCGAAGAGAGCTTTTGGAGAAAACATTTATACCAGACGCGTTGAACAACTTGCTATACGGTTTATCCACGGAAATTGCTAAGCTGTACTGCTTTCCTGTTTTGAAGAACCGTGGCTCCTTTGGAAATCAAACTGATGATCATTCAGAATATCTGATACATGGAGTATGGGTCTTAGTAGGAGACTATTTGTTTTTTTGAAGTCATTGGATGTAGTCTAATTAATTTCTATGACTCAATAAAATTCTCAGGTTTGATATAATTTTGTAAAAATTGTTTGTATTTTGGGCATTATTTGGGCTAAGTTAGCTCAACTTTCGATTCTGCAAATTTATCGGCAAAAGCTTCTGGAATCTCTGTATCTTATCAACACCAAAATTATATAAATAGTGGTCAAATTCAAAAGCATTTGTAATAATAAAGACGACAAGCGGATAGACGGACAGGACAGAAGGAATTACTGAATTCTGGTTTTAAGTTATTTTGAAGATTTCTGAAAAGATATTTATCTGGAAGAATATTCAAGATTCTGAATATTGGAAAATGATCTGCTGTACTAAAAGAAATATCAAGCTCAATACGTTCCAAAACATGTAAATGAGTTCCACAAAAAGGGCGGTTTTTTCCGTTCAATAAACATTTTAAACTTTTAAAAGTCTCCTCTGAGTTATTAAATCTTTTTTTCATAATTCAAACTGTGAACAAACATTGCAAATGTTTTTAAGGGGGAAAACAGCTGTTAGAGTATTTATTTACATTGAAAAATAAAAATAATAGTTATAAAAATAAGGTATAAGAATACATTAAAAAAAAAAATCATTAAAATAAATCACATTTTTTATGTAAATCCCAAACTTTAATTATTTATTTTCTTCATTATTGTTTGTCACGTTCCTATGTTCAAGATAGAATATTTCTAGTATAAATAGGCTTAGCTTATCGATATTTGATATTATTTACGTTGAAAGTCATGCAGCGGCAACAACAATTTGTACTTTTTTTTCTAATTGTTTGCATTTGTTGCAGCAGCAGCAGTACAGCGCGTAAGTTGATAAAATTCTTTTGAAATAAAAAAATATTTCTAAATAAAATACATTTTTTTTTTATTATTTCAGAAAGAATTTGCCAACAACCCATGCTGATTGGACCATGTCGTGGTATTGTGCCACGTTTTTATTACAATTCAAGACAAAATCAATGTCTACGATTTAATTATGGAGGCTGCCAGGGAAATGGAAATAATTTTGCAACAATTCAGGAATGCCAGCGAAATTGTGTTTCACAAAACGGATAAATGAATCATTTATTTGTATGAATCGATATTTTTCTTATCGTATTATTTTCAAGATTAAAAAAAATTAAAAAAATAAATAAATAAACAAAGCAACTGTTGCTGTTCATGCATTGAAATTCAATTAAAAATTATTCGTAGCACAACTTTTTCAGTTCAGTCTTGAAACCAACGCGACATGGCTTGTTTGAAGTTTTTCATTATTCTGGCTTTGCTGTGCTTTGCAGTTAATGCTGGTAAGTTAATTTTTAATTTTAATTATTTTAATATATGAAATATTTTTTTTTTATTAATAAAGACGACATTTGCTCGTTGCCAAAGGAAACAGGACCTTGTCGCGCTATGTTTACAAAATTTTATTTTAATGGCAGCACTTGTGAGAAATTTGTGTATGGCGGCTGTCTTGGAAATGAGAATAATTTTCGTACTAAAGCGGAATGTCTGAAACGTTGTGCTACATCAAGTTAGAATGTTTGGAAAATGAATGACAGAAATAGCTTGAAAACTGGCCTTAAACACAGTGAAAAATATAATTTATTATAAAATAAAAAAAATATCTAAATGCAAATTAATCACAAATAAATTAAAGTGAAAAAAAAAAAAAAAACATTTGTACAATCGAAGCTCAAATATGCGCTCCACGAAATTTTGAATATCTAAGATGTGTTCTAGGTAGGGAGAGGGTTTAGACATTAAATTGGGTTCCATATAAGATGCATATATATATCAACTTTCATTCACAAATAATATTCTTGTATTTCCACATACAAAATATGTACACGATTAGTTGAACTGGAGTTATTATTAGGAGAGCGGCTTGCAGGTTGCCACCCCAACGAATATTTGCACATTTGATTTTGTAAGCTAGTTTAAATTCACTCTGCACAATTAAAATTCGAAAAGTTTAGCAATTTTTCGCAAACGCAAAGCAGTGGCAACCTGCAAGCATCTATTATATTTTGATTTAATCGAGAAGTCACGCAAAGAACTAGCCTGCTTTTTTGTAAAAACTGCAAATGATAATCTATTAGCCAGTGGTTCCGTTTGACTATTTTATGTGTCTTCAGCAAAGATTTAAAAAATATAAAATAAAAATAAATAATAAATAAATTAATATTTAAATAAAGTAAGGTATTTGATTTTATCTCAAGCTACAAATAAACTGTTTGCGAATTATAACCCAGTTACAAATTATAATGTTATAACAAAGAACAAAGAAAAACATAAAATTCGTTAGAGCCGAAGCTTTAATGCGCATCACACGATGTTTTATTGTCAAAAAATTAATAATTGTAAACTGAAAATTAGTGTTGGCAAAAAGAGAGATTACTGAACAGGTTCACTGCTCGCGAAATCGCCGCTTACTGAACTGTTTGCTAAACCAACACAACAAAGCGACTTTTTTTTTAAATTCATTGAAAAATACAAAGTTGCTTCCTTGACAATTGCCGGGTTAAGTTAAAAGCGCCAATCACTGAAAATCACCGAAATTTATTTGTTTGGCAACACTATTCAAAATGTTAAAATAAACAAAAACTTGACTACGGAAGGTATTACTTTATATGTGTGTTATACGAGTATGCTATAGTCACCTGCGCTTAATTAAATATAAATTTAATTTGATGTGTCTACATTCAACTTGAAAACTTGCAATTGGTGCGGTACATGTAGAAATATTTTCAACGCGACTGTTAATAATTTTTTTTTCATAATAAAAATTTTAAGAGTAGCAAAAGTTACTCTTACCATGTTTTGCCAATCAATGAAAACAGATGTT
Source organism: Leucophenga varia (assembly GCA_018903435.1). NCBI lineage: Eukaryota > Metazoa > Arthropoda > Insecta > Diptera > Drosophilidae > Leucophenga > Leucophenga varia. Next base: position 659,247 of record JAEIFJ010001870.1, read on the forward strand.
TGTGTTTGCAACAACAATAACAACAACAACCGGCTTTGTGCTTGCTCTCTTTGAATTTTTTAAACATTAACAGCGACGCTAGCACCTGCTGTATGCATTTTGTTTTTGCTTTTTGCTTTTGCAATGGCTTGCAATCTCTTTTGTTGTTTACTTTTTTTTTGCGTTTGCGTTACAACAACAATTTAAAGCTACATTGAGCAATATAGAGAGATGCTACTTTTGTTGTTGTTGTTACATTGTTTTTTTTTTAATAGTGGAATGCCCTTACTTTGATTGATTTCCGGGTAGTCGTCGTCTTTGCCTTCTTTATCTTTTTTATATTTCGCCACATTTGGGCTTCCACATTGTTTTGCTGTTGTTGTTGCTGTTGCTGTTAGCCAAAATAAGCAGAAAAAGTTAAAGAGTTGATAATGAGAGAAATTGCTTTAAATTTTACAATTTATAATTTTTTTTTTTATGGCAAATAAAGTCCAAAGCAGCCGCAGTTGTTGTGTAAAAGAGATAGCAGCAAAAAAGTGAGTGACTTCCGATATCGATCGATAATAATATCGATCGATGACGATTTTTTTTTCTTAGAGTTTTGTTGTTTTTTTTTTGCTTTTGATTTTTTTTCATTTGTTGTTGCTTTTGTTTTGATTTTTGCGTTTGCTTCCGTCTTACGTTATTGTTTTTTGGTTAATTGTTTTGTTTTATCTTTTTTATACCCGCCACACATAGTGTGAAGGGTATTATCAGTTTGTCGGAAAGTTTGTAACGCATTAAAGGAGGCATCGGAGACCCCATAAAGTATATATATTATTGATCAGCTCGATGAGACGAATCGATTTAGCCATGTCCGTCTGTTGTTCGTCCGTCTGTCCGTCCGTCTGTCCGTCCGTCCGTCAGTCTGTTGCAACGTGTTTTCGGAAAGTTTTAAAGATATTGACCTGAAACTTTAAACTTAAGCTTTTTGTGTTCCTAAAGGTTTGTATGGCAAAACCCCAAGGGGCACGTCCACTTTTAGATATAGCCCCCATACAAACTTACCATTTTTTTCGATTTTTTTGTATGAAAATAGTTATTATTTATGAATGTTTTGACTACAAATCGGGTAAAACACTTCTAATCCAATATCCATCCATCCAACATCAGAAGAAGGGTGCCACGCCCAGTTTTAGATATAGCCCCATGCAAACTTACCATTTTTTTCGATTTTTTGTATGAAAATAGTTATTATTTGTAAATGTATGTTTTATACAAATATAGGTAAAAGCACTTCTAATGACATCCAATTTCAAAAGAAAGGGCCACGCCCATTTTTGATGATATGCCGCCCTTATACAAACCAAGCGCACATTTTTCAGATTTTGTATGAAAATAGTTCTTATTTATGGATATATTCACTCCAATCTGTGTAAAATCACTTTTACTGTTATCCTATGAATATGTTACCGATATGACAAGGATCGAGCCACTATAACATATACCCTACAAACTCACCTTCTTTTTTTATTTTTCAAGAAAATGAATATAGTTTCGTGTGGTGGGTATTTAAGCTTCGGTGTTTCCGAAGTTAACGTTCTTGCTTGTTTTTACTTAATTTTTTTATTTTATTTTTTGTTTATTTACATTTTTTTATTTTTATCTCCTTCACACGCATTTGCTTTCTTTTGATTTTTCCATAAATAACTTTTTAAAAAGTTTTGCATTGTTTTTCCAGTTTTTTTATTAAAAAAAAATAGAAAAATATATGGTAACGCTTTAACTATTTTAATGGCATAACGTTCAGCTCAGCTCAATTCAGTTCGTCTAGTTTGGTGCTGCTCTCGTTTCAATTTTTTTTTTGTTTGTTCTTTTAATTTGACTTTAACTAACTGCAATTTAATATAAATTTTATAGTTTGAACCATAAAAAATTTTTGTTAGGTCTTAATTGAGTTTAGCGAATACGTGACGCTATTTGAGTTTTATAAGTATTTTTTTATATTTTTTTTTTTTTTTTTTTGATATTATTGCATTAGATTTATTGGTAGTAAATAACGGTATCCGTAACTCTTTAATCTATCGTCTGGCTTGGTTGCATATTGCCATTGATACCGTTAGATTTAGTGTTAAGCAACCGCAAGAGAAGTAACAGCTAAGATAACTGAAATTTTTAAAATTAAAAACAAGGAAAAACGTTAACTTCGGTGGAACCGAAGCTAAAATACCCGTTACATGGGCGAGTCGTCTTGGTTTTGACCCTGGATGACCAAAAAATGTTTTTACCCAATTGGGAGCGAGTACATTCATAAATAATTACTATTTTAAAAAAAATCGAAAAAATCGATAAGTTTGTATGGGGGCTATACCTAAAAATGGGCGTGGCACTCTTTTTGAACTTAACCTAGTCGTTGCCGAAAAAGCTTAAGTTTAAAATTTCAGCCCAATATCTTTATATCTTCATCGAAAAGATCGCATAGCAACAAACAGACGGACAGACGGACAGACAGACGGACATGGCTAGATCGTTCGTCTTGTCGAGCTGATCAAGAATATATATACTTTTATGGGGTCTACGACGTCTCCTTCAATGCGTTACAAACTTTTTGACAAACTGAATATACCCGTTCACACTATGTGTTACGGGTATAATAATTAAAAACTATTTAAAAATGAACTTTAATGAACTTTGCATTGTATAATTTAATTCAATGTACATTATTTATTTCAGTTTCTTAAAAATATTATTTTTCTAGTTTATACCCCAAAAGAGCTTTTCTTTTCATGGACTTATTTTATGAATTTTGGGTAGAATCCAAAAACGTTCATAAAAAATTAACCATTTTTGAAATATCCATAAAAATCCGATTTATTGAACAAATTTTCAAGTGAAAGAGCGGGTAAAAATTTCCGGGTCAGATAACCGGAATACTATACGTTATTAGTTATTCCACTATGGTAGAAGGTGTGTTTATACTGTATATTTGTGCTAGGGTCAGGCGAAATAAACAGTGTTTTAAATAGATTAATATATGGTGATATAATCGGATATCTCTTATGTCCAAAAATGCTTCACAACGTGTGGTAAAAATAATTAAAATATACCCATCTAGGAATTTATCAGACATCAAACTGTATGGATATGGATGTTCTTCTAAATTATCGGTAGGTAAAAAAATCTATCAAAATTCATAACATACAAAATTATATTTTTTTGTTTACCGTTTTTTTTTATATTCACTCTTTAGACTTTTTGCAGAAATTTCGAGAAATAAAAAAAAAATAAAACTCTTTATAAAAATTCGCTATAAAAAAAAAGAGCAACAAAAGAGAGCAAAACTATACAAAAAACAGCTGATTGTGCGATCACTCAATACAACACAAACAAAACAACAACAACAAAATAAATAAAGAGATCAAAGAGCGCCTAAAACAGAAAGATGAATAAGAAAAAAACAGCAACAACAAAAACAAGCACAACCGAAGCAACCGAAGCAGCAGCAGCAGCTAAGACAGGTGCGCAACAAAACAAATGCTGCAAGACAAGTGCTCGAAGCGGCGCAGCAGCAGCCGAAGAAGTAAAACTTAAATTAAGCGCCGAATGCGACGAGTCACACGAAGCTAAGCTCAAATCGTCAAAACAGTTAACAGCAACGCAAGCTGCATTAAGTACGAAACGAAACTTCGTGCCGAACAGACGTTTTGAGCGGAAAAACAGAAAAGAAAAAAAACTTAACGAAACGAAACGTAAATAAAATAACGGAATAAAAAAAAAGAAAAACAAACAGCAGAAAATAAATAAATAAAGAAAAGTATCTCAAACTTTTTAAGTGAAAGACTATATTATTATTTTTTTTATTATTGTTGTTGTTTTTGTGATACTCACGCGGTGAAAATTGTGTGTGTATTTTCTTTCTTTCTTTATTAAAGAAAAATTCAAAGTGTTTTTGTTGTGTGATGCAGCAAGTGGCTGCTGCTTTTTGCTTCTTTCACATTTATGCAACAAATTGCGGCAAGCTTATTGCTTTTAACTGCATTTACTGCAAAAACCAAATAAAAAAAAAGTCGGCGAGAAAAAAAATTTATAAAAAAAAAATATAAAATAAAAATAAAATAGGAAAAAAAAGTGTTGTGGAAAAGTGCAAAAAAAAAAAAAAAATACACTAAGCAAAAATATTTTAAGTGTTGTAAAACAGTGAAAGGCAAGAAAAAATTTATTTAAAATAAAAATAAAAAATATTGTGCAAAAATTGTATTTTTTTATTTTTAAAAAATTGTGCAAAAAAATCAACCAAGTGCGTCGTTGCTGTTATCTGAGCTCTGTGACGTCTCTGAAAAAAAAAAGAACTTAGAAAAAAAGTAGTGCTAAGTGTAACGAAGCACAAACGTACTAAACTAAATAAATAAAAAAAAAAAAAAATAAAAATATTTTTACAACAATTGCAAACATGTCCACGACAAATACACAATCAGCAGCAGCAACAACAACAACAACGACAATGTCCACAAAACTGGAACAACATTCAAAACCTATACTAAGTCCAACACGATCCCTCGATGAAGGTTTCGAAAGTGATCCGGATCGTGTTTCAACTGATTCAGAGCATCAAACAAGTGGAACTGGCAGCAACAGCAGCAGCAGCAGTGGTAGTGCTAGCAGCAGCAGCAATCACTCGACCGCCAACAACAGCAGCAACAACAACAAAAATGATATTAAAGCAACAACAACAACAACAAACACAAATAAGCAACAAAATGTTGGCTCAACGCTTGCCCAGTTAACATCAGCCGCTACTGGTGGCCTTAATCATCATAATCAACATACAAATCAACATCATCATCTTCATCTTCAACATCATCATCATCTCAATCTAAATCTTATAGAAAAGACACCAACAACACGTCTCATGAGCATGTCCGGACCAATGCAATTGCAAAGACGTCAGCAACATGCAGCAACAACATTGAATACAACAGCAACAGATGCAGCATTGGAACGTTATTATAAGGAATTACAACAACAACAACAACAACAAAACCGACGTGGTTCAGCAGATACCGCTAAACAAATCAATATACCACGTGCTGCTGGCGGCAATGCTTTAGTAGGTGGAGTAGCTGGAGTACGTGTTGCTCCAGTTAACAATACCAATGTTGCAACAACAACAACAATACCGCCAGCACAACGCTTGCAATATCAAAAACAACGACAACCTGTCGTAGCCTCTGCTGCGGGACATCAAACGGTACACAATCATCGTTTTCAAGCGGCTGCAAATGGTGGTTTCCGACGTGCCAAGACGCGCGCCATGTCACCGGCAGTACTTAATGGCAACAACAACAACAATACTTTAGCTAATACACGCCATCATCAGCAGCAACAACAACATTTAATGTCACGCAGCATGGGTGGCGCTGCAATACGTTCACATTCCGTTGATGCTATATCACGGCAACGACATGGTTATGATCCATCTAGTTTAATATTAAAACATGATGGACATGGCATAACTAGCGCAATTGGCAATAATGCCTCAAATGCAACGAATTCCAATTTAGTTGGTACACCACATCGTATGCTAAATTATAAATATGCACCAACAACAACATCGGTGGCAGCAGCTGCCGCTGCTCCAGGCGCTACTGCTGCTGGACAGGCTTTATTGGTACAGCCAATTTCAAGTGCTACATTAGCATCATCATCAACGACATCTTCGGCTGCTTCATTGCCAGCCGCAACAGCTGTTTTAAATTCATCAAATGTTGGCGATGCCGCTGCTGCTTTAATGGCAGCAGCCGGTGGATCACCAGTTATTGCTTCGGCTACAAATAGTTTATATACCTTCTATCCGGCTGAGGGTAATCTACAGGTCTGGCAATCAGATTGTGGCGATTTGACATATAAATCATCGCGTAATATGCATCAAATGCATAAGGCACCCGTTTGTTGGACACAATCGATACCGCGACAGGCAAGACGGTGAGTTTGTTTTTTTTCTTTTTTTCTGATTTTATTTAATAAGATGTTAAGAAAATGGGAAAATCATTAGAAACTGAGAGATATAGAAAATATTTGGCACTTATACAGCTAGACAGACGGACGAACGTATTATGCTCAATTTAGCTTATCAAAATTGTTATTTTTATTATATTAAAATATAACGTCGAGAGTTCTAAGTTTGTCAGCAGATAATCTTTAATTTTTTTGTGCAGGTTGAGACAGAAAATTTTTAAAAGTATAAAACACAAAAAAATCGTGTCTAGAACTTTGCTTAAGAAACTGCATATATATATTGTTTTTGACTATAAAAATCGCATGGTTAAAGTTTAGAACTCCAAATCTCCGACTTAACCAAATTTTTATGTGCAGGTTGAGACAGAAAAAAAAAATAACTTTAAATTTAAACATAGCCACTGTGTGCCAAAATAAATTTGTTATTCAGAATACAAAAATATAACACTAAGGCCCATTTTCCGAATGTATTGCGAAATGTTAACGAACAGTTAAATGAAAAGAAGGCTTCATTTTCAGCATAAAAATTTTTGGTTTTTAATTTTAAAATAAATTTTAAAATTGAGGTATTCACAAGATATTACAAAGTAATATTACACAAGAGGCATTCTGAACGACCTGTGTAAAAAATTAAGTTGTGCAAATTTACATCATCAGCTGTTTGAAACTTTGATTTGTTTGCATAAAACAATTCAGATCAATGTTTTCATGAGTACAAATTGAGAGCTGACAAATACCCAAGATAAAAATTGATTGCATTTATTTATTGTTTTTAAATAATAAATGCTTAAACAGCTGATTGGACATTGCAAACAGCTGATTGGACATTGCAAGCAAGTACATCAATTACATTATTAATTACACTAATTTATTTGACTAATTCACTATTTAATTTATGAGGAAATGCATTTACAAAGAATATTGCTGGAATTTCGAGCACATAATGAGATTATTTATTTTAATGAGTTAAAATTGTTTAAATATGTTTCCATTCATGCAAGACTCTAATGCAAATTTGTAAAAATTAATAATATTCTGAGGCAAGACAAATTTATTCCCAATAACAGCAAAGTTCGTAAAAAATACCCTTCTCTACTTTATCTACGATTCAAAAAATTTGTGTTAAATATCTCTACAACTCTTATCTAACCTTATTTCCATTGTTTTAAGCAAAAAAAAAAAAAAACATTATTAAAAATGGGTGAGACATTGTTAACAAAACGCATAAAATTTTATAATTTCGTTTTTTTTTTTTTTAAATAAAATTTAACGAGAGCGTTGTGCTATATTTCAGTAAAGTTTGCGCAAATTAGCTATTTAGACGACTACACCCGACGCAAGATAAATAGCTTAAATAACTTGTTACATACACAGTTATACGATATTATATGGACTGCTGCAGTCCACACTGTGTTGTACATTAGCATTATGATTAACCTCAATCGAAGTTAGTTTGGAGGCAGTGATTGCTTTGGCAGCGTATAACAAGTGTACCCAAACGTTTTTGTATAATAAAAAAAAAAAAAAAAAAACAAAGACAACAACAACACAAATCAAATCGTTAAAAATTGTCCAAATAAAAGCAAAGAAAAATATTTGTATTAAAAAAAAAAAAAAAAAACAAATCCAATCGAAAAATTGCGCAGAAAACGTGCTTAAAGTGCGTTTACCTCACCTTAAGTAGTCTAAAATTTTAATCATGTTTATTTTTTTTTTTTTTTTATTTTTTTTTTGGACATGTTTCACATACAAATCGTTCAGATACACGCAATTGTCGAATTTGCAAAGAATTCTTTGTTTTTTTCTTCTTTTTTTTTTTTTGAAGCGGTAAAAGGTGATCAGGGTTAAAGTTTAGATTTATTAGTTGTTTAGAATATACTAATTTACTTTAATTAACTCTATTAATTGGCAAACAAAATTATGCTGAAATGGAGCAAGTGGTGTACACTAGTGTTGGTAAAAAGACTTGAATATCGCAGTGATTGTAAACAGTGATTTAATCGCTGTTCGTCGCAGTTCGCAAAAAACTCAATCAGTGATTACTGAACAGATTTACTGTTCAGAGGTTCACTGATACATAAAATCGTCGCTAAATAAACGACAGTGATTTGCACATTTTTACGAATCAGGTGACTGGCATATATACCAAAGAATCTGTTTGTGAAGAGCTATACACAAAATCGCCGATATCTGCACATGTTCACTAGGGAAACAAAAAAATTGCAAATCCCAATTTCAGTTGCAGTGCGACATTTCGCACTGTGAAAATGTGAAAAATCACTGTGAAAAAATCACTGAAAAAAAATCACTTTTTGTGAAAAATCACTGTGAAAAATCACTGTTAAAAATCACCGTTCAGTGTACACTCTGGTGTTCTACTATGGAGGGAAGAGTAGATAAAGAAAAAAAGTTTACTTATAGAAAATAAATTTTTTGGGTTGATAAATTTTGCATTTTTTATTGAACTATTGGTGTCTTAAGTTATTTTTTTTAGATCTTTTCTTTCAACTCGATCGAAGTAGTTTTAGGACCGCCTAAAACAAAAACTTTAAGATACCTTCGTCTTTTTCGATATGTAGCTTGTATGTATCTGTTGTTATAAAACTTCAGAAATAGTTCAGGTCGTCTATGTTAATAACAGTTAATCACACTGTTAAGCTGTTAAATCTCACTGTTAACTTAACAGTGCAGCTAACAGATACCTTCGAAAATAAAAATAATTAAATTTTAAAAAATGCATTTAACTTTTAGCTTAAAAAAAAAAAAAAAAACAAAATAATTATTATTTTGGCAGCCGTTTTCTATTTTATAGATTTTTGTTAAGCAGCATTTATTACTTTTAAGTTTAATTAGCAACTTTTTTTTTCCATATTTTCTAAGCTCAAAACGCTTTAGGGCAACTATAAATGACACATCTATAAACGCTAATATTGCGACTCATTCATAAGAAAACGAAATATATCTAAAAATAATAATAATAACAAAATACAAAACCAGCGGCGACTTTCACTCGACGCAATTCGTCAAAAAAGAAAAATTTACAAAACGCCGGAAAGATGTTTTTTTTTTTTTTTTTTTTTGTATCTTGTATCTCAATGCTTCTTCATATCATTTTTTTTTTCAAATAGTATAACACACGATTATTAACAGCAATTAGCAGTGATTTATGCTGTCAGTGTTTTTTTTTCTCTTTTTCGTTTGATGAAATAAAATAAAATGCAGCCAAGTGGAAAGCGAATTTATTGAAAATTTTTAAGTAAAAATAACTTTGAAAAAAAAATTTAAAAAAAAAAATAAAAAAACTAAATCAATATGCAATTCTCACGCCCTAAAAAAATATTTAAAAAACCACAAAGAAATAAAGTTTGAATTTTTTTAGACAAAAAATAAGTACTTCAAAAAAATCAATAAATTTAAAAGATTTGCCATAAATCAAAAGATTAAAAAAAAACTACGACGTGTCAAGATTTACTTTACAACTTTACAAAAAAAAAAAAAAATTATAAGTACTTCTTTGAAGTAGAAAATCAATCTTCAGACTTAAGCAACAACATTTTTGATTAGTTTAACTCACTTTCAAATAAAAAAAAAAAAAACGATTGCAAAAGATACAAAATTTCAAATCAAAATTGCATTTTTATTATTTCATACGGCAAGTGTTTTGCAAATAAAAATGACAAAATTGTTTTTAAGTTGCCGATGAGTTGTAAATAAAATAAAAGGCGTCTGCAAATGATGCGCTTGCATGTGAATCAAAAAAAAAAAAAAAAAAAAAACATATAAAATAAATTTGCGTGTAATAAAATTAAGAAACACTTAAATTGTCTAAGCAGTTATGCCACAAAAAAATAAATAAAAATAAATTGAAAAAAAAAAAGTAAAAGTTTGCAAATTTAAATCTTCAACATGTTGACTTTTGCTTTTCATGTCGATTTTGACACCTAATGGTGTCGGCAAATTTCGCTGCAAAACACTTTAGTCACTTGGATTTTTGTGGAATGATGCAGAAGTTTTTAAATGTATCTATGAGATACAAAATCTAGATACTTTTTAAGCTGCTACACCACTCGCATCAATTTATTTGCAATTTGTACATTTAAAAGCCTTTTAAATATCAACATTTTTTGAAAGCAAAAGTGCCACAAACCGCATAAAACAATTTAAATGTAATTAATCAATTAATAATAAAAAATTGAATATTGCAGAAAAATTAAAATTTTCATTTTTAAAATTTTTTTTATTAAAAATTTCGCCAACACTTTTACTCAAACAATTTAGCGAAGCGTTAAGCAAGTTTGAAACCAAAAAAAATTGAATTCCAAAAGAAATGCAAACGTATCTTTTTTTTTTTACATATTCACATGAGTTCACATTTTGGCGCATGACCCGCAGGTGCTGACTTTTCGCACTCACCACAATGACATCTGCTGTGACTGTGTGTGTGTGTGGCAGTTGGCATATTTTTTTTTTTTGGACGCGGTTCGTTGCTATTAAGTAAAACTGTTGGTGACTAACTAACTAAAATGTGTGTGAGTCATATAAAGTATAACATTGAGGGTTTTCGTATAATTAAAATGTAACAAAAGCTAGCAAAAAAAAAAAAAAAAAAGAGTTTAGTGCGAATATTTGCAAAACACAAAAAGAGCGACACATTTTAACCCTTTTTATGCAAACAAAGCTGAAACCTTATGAATGTCAGTAACTACATTTACTATATGCCATATCTGACTGATTATATATATTTTAGTATCTGTCTTAGTTGTCTGTATGGGAATTTTATTATTGTTTCATTGTTTTTTTTTTTTTTGTAGCTGCATTTCCGGCAAATATTGTATATATTTTGCTTTTTTTTTTATTTAATTTGCTACAGTATACTTTTTTAATTTAATACACTACTTTTGTTATGCAGTGTAGTATGTTGAAATTATAGATAGAATTGTAAATATTTCAACAATAAAGTTACCTTGTCTTGTTTGCCTTACTTGACTCATTTTAAATTGAACACAAAAAGAGCACTTATGTTATTGGTCTTTCAATTAGGGATGAAAATGTATCGATAATTTTTGCTGCTCTAAAATAATCGATAATCGATTTATCAAATATTTACCCAATCAATAAAATTATTTAAAAAAATATTTACCATATAAGTTTCCAACGACTTTTTCGCTGTTTTTTGAGGACTCGGGCCTCGTCGGACAATTGTAATTATTGGCAAAATAACTTGCAAAATTGAATGGGTGCCACTGCCTATTGTTTTGTATTCTAGTGTTTCATAAAATAAGTTAAGCGTAGTTTTGAAATCGAATTCGAACCAGAACCAATTGGAGTGTTTTTTTTCTTTAGATTACACCTATGGTAATCTCCATTACCGAATTTGGTGTTTTTAGGTTAAATAAAAAAAACATTTTTTTACGAAAAACTCAAAATTTAGCATAAAATATGTTTCTATGTCCGCTATGGACTTTGAAACCATCCAACCGATGAGTCCCAAACCGGTTTCATTTGAAACACAACAATGCAAGTAATTTTAAAGACCACAAAAACAATACATTAGGCTTTGTTTGGTCTGTTTTTCGCCCAAAAAATAGTGTAGTCTCGGTGCAAACAAAAAAAATTGGTTTTTTTTAGAGCTTTTTTGTATGTTTTAATACTAGCAATTACGCAATCAAAGAAAAAAATGAACTGCAAATGCACAAAAAATAGAGAAAGAGCAGCCGAAATATCCGTATAACGCACACTCCGGGTATCCGATACTAAAAAATAGTTTCTTATTTATTTGTCTATTACAAAAATTTTTTCTTGAAAAACGTTGTTTTTTTTTTATTAACACAAAAAAATTGGACTATGTCCTAAAATGAGAATGGAAAAAAAATGTATTATTGAACGCTAGAGGTATCCATGTCTAAAATTTGGAGGTTCCATTATTTATGGTCTTCTAGAAAATTGGTTTCATATGACAGACGAACATATCTATTTGACTTTGAATTCGATGATGTTAACTATTTTCAACATTAAAGAATTTCCCTTTGATTTCTGTTTAATTAATTTTCAGATTCATATGTCACCAAAAATTCTTCAATTCACTTCTTTTTATACCCGCCACACATAGTGTGGAGGGTATTATCATTTTGTCAGAAAGTTTGTAACGCATTAAAGGAAACGTCGTAGACCCTATAAAGTATATATATTCTTGATCAGCACGACGAGACGAGTCGATCTAGCCATGTCCGTCTGTCTGTCTGTCCGTCTGTCCGTCTGTCTGTATGTATGCGATTCATTCGCTCAGTTTTAAAGATATTGACCTGAAACTCGGAACTTAAGCTTTTTCAGGTCTAAGCAGTTCAAGTGTTAAAATCAAAGTGCCACGCCCATTTTAAGGTATAGCCCCCATACAAACTTACGGTTTTTTTTCGGATTTTTTCTATGAAAACAGCTATTATTTATTAATGTAGTTACTCGAAGTTGGAAAAAAATACTTCTTATGTCATTCAATATCAAATCCAAACTGCCACACCCATTTTTAGATATAGCCCTCATACAAAATTACCGCCCATTTTCGAATTTTTGTATTAAAATAGGTATTATTTATGAAACTATTCACTCAAATTTGGATAAAAACACTTCTAATGACATCCAATATCAAAACCAAGCTGCCACACCCATTTTTAGATATAGCCCCCATACAAAATTACCGCCCATTTTCAAATTTTTGTATTAAAATAGGTATTATTTATGAAACTATTCACTCAAATTTGGGTAAAAACACTTCTAATGTCATCCAATATCAAATCCAAGCTGCCACGCCCATTTTTAGATATAGCCCCCATACAAATTTTCCGCCCAATATCGAATTTTATATGAAAATAGCTATTATTTATGAATATAGTCACTCAAATTTGGGTAAAAACACTTGTAATGACATTCAATATCAAAACCAAGGTGCCACGCCCATTTTTAGCTAAGGCACCCATACAAACTTATTGATTATTTTCGAACATTTGTATGAAAAAGTACTTATTTCCAAATATATATTTATAAATGTATATAACTCACTTATGATCACACATAAACTATTCAAAGATTCGTGTGACGGGTATTTAAGCTTCGGTTCCACCGAAGTTAACGTTTTTCCTTGTTTTTTTTAATTTTTCAAGTGAAGCGTATACAAGTTTTATGCTACACAAAATAGTTTTCCAATTGCACTGTACCTGATTTGCATAAATGAATTTTTTAATGTCATTTTTACATTCAAATGAGACAATTAATTTGATGTATGGCATTGCTTCGTTTTTGTACAATAATTTTTGTTGAATGATATTTTGAAAATACATTTTTTTATAAAAATTTTTGACAATAGAACATTAGTCCAAATAGTGTAGGAATATTTTGAGTTATTTTTTTGTGTATTATTTTAGTTTAAAATATGTGAGAATTTACATATGCTGCTGTTGTAGTAACAATTAAACTAAATAATTTCGGTTAAATTGTGTATCACATGGGACTTAGACTAAATAATTTCTGTAATAATTTAATAAACAAATAAAATCTTAAACCCGCCTAATACACTCGCTTATCGTTATACAACAAATTAACGCAATATCTTTACACAAAAAAAAAAAAACCCACAAATTACTTGTCACAATGCAAACATATTCAAAAATAAATATTTTCGAAAATCCGCCTATGAAAACAAACAAACAAAAACAAAAGACTTAAGCAACAAACTTTGACAAAGTTGACTTTGCATAATTTTCAACTTGATTTTGTACAATATTTGTGTACTTCAACGTTTTTCCACGTTTGCCAAATTAATATGTAAACTTAACTTGCCTATTTACAAAAAAAAAAAAAAAAAAAATTTGAGCCACGCTTTAAACAAATAACTCAAACCACAAATCTCTAAAGCAAATAATTATTTATTTACATTTATTTTTTTTTTCACATTTGTCATTTACAATTGAAGTTTTTTTGAATAATTTGTTTTTTTTTTCGCTTTTATGAAGAAGTTTTGCATGAATCAATTTTTTTTTGTCAAAATTTTCAATGTCAAATTTTGTAATTTTGTGCTCTAAAATTTTTTAAGTGAAACATACTCGTAAATATCGATTTTTCATATTTGGTCAAATGTATCTCAAAGAAATTTTAGACAATAAAATCTGTGCACCCACATAGCATAAAAAAAAAAAAAATATAATAATTTGTATCTTTTTTTATTTTTAAGTTGGCGTTTGAATTGCTTTAGTTTGTTTTTGTTAAATTTTTTGCTTTAAAAAAAATCGAATAAAAACAAATTAATTGAGCTATTTGCAGCATTAGAATTCTTTTGTTTGTCAGTATGAATGAAAAGATAGATAGAACTTCAAAGATATTTTTTAGAACAAAATCAAATTGCTTTCTAAATAAGTAGCTGCTACATGTTTCACTAATGTGTTTCAATATTAACTGATTAGTTCAACATCTATTAATCATGACAGCACTGTTTACACAAGCCCTATTTATGAAAAGCACATTGTTAGTTTTAATTTTTACCTAGCTGCTTTGTAGTTCATGTTATGCTGCTCTACAGGAAATTAATTAAATTATGTAAATACAATGTATCTTGTCTATGACTTTTGCTACTGTATAGCTACTTTCTTTTAATTAGTTTATGAAATTGAATTTTTTATAACAGTAGTTTTTTTAGGCACATTAAGCCATGGCGCATCACTTTAATAATAATAATAATAAAAGATCAGAAGATTGATTAAACTTAGCTGCAGGCGTCATATCAAACAGTAAAATAAGTGAATGCACGAAGCTGCATTAGAGATGGCAAACTATCGATAACAACTTTCTTTTGATAATTTCGATAACACGTTAAAGTAAAACTATCGATGATATTTATATCGATTGAGATCTTAGGTATAAAAAAAACTGCATTGTGATGTTTGCTTCATCTGTATGTTCCCTAAACATTAATCTTAGCTCGATATTGGTTAACATTTGAGGGTATTCATGATATCATAATGGCTCCATTCAGGCTCTCTCCGTAGAATTGAAAAGTTCTCTAGTTTGAATTTAGATATGTGATATATTTTTATAACCATCTATGGTGAAATTTGTGATCATTTCACTTTAAAAAAAAAAAAAAGCATTTCAATTATAATCATTATGAATCTATTAAAGGTCAAAACTTTATAAAACCAGTTCAAAATGGAAATTAAATGGAATTTCATAATTACAAATAAAAATCAGACCATTTACAGCAACGACACACTTTATTCTATTAAAAAAAAAAAAAAAAAACCAAACTGCGCAAAAATTCTTTCGTGGTCTAAAAAGCCATTAGGCACAATCTTTACAAAAACTAAAATTAAAGAATTTGTTTTTCTTGTTGTTGTATTTTTGCTTGTAAAGCACAAAATATTTACAACGAAAGCCATTTCCTGCGCATTTCCATTTAAGCGAAAAAACAATCAAAATGATTGAGTACCAAATAACCAAAAATGGCAATAACAAAAAAAAAAAAATAAAATAAATAAAAAGAACAAGAACAACAAAAATGTATCTTGTAGATACAAAAATAGGCAGCAACATTAAAACTGCAAAATGTTGATTATTGATTTGCTTTTTTTTTTCCAAAGAAATAAAGAACAAATTAAAAAAATAAATAAAACAAAACAAAAGGCAGTCAGCCAAAAGTAATATAATTTGACTTAATGGCCGCAAAAAAAATTAACGCGTAAATTAGACAAGAAAATGTGAAGCGTAACCAAAAAAAAACAAAAGAACAAATCTTTTAGATACTTTTGCGTTGTGCGCAGTTGGCGGTACTTTTACAAACAAAAAACAACAAAAAAAATAGTTTTTGTGCGGGCGAAAAAAAAAAAAATTAAAGTAAAAACAAAAATAAAAATTCGCTAATAAATTACGCAATTTCTTTGTAGAATTTGTGTAATAAAAAGTTACAAAAAAGAAGTTTAAGATACTTTTTTATTTTTGAAGTTTTTATTTTATTTTGTAGGCGTAAATGTGCGAAAAAAAGAATAACTTTTATGCATAGAATTCATCTTAAAGCATTAAAGAAATCTTTTACATATTTTTTATTTATTTGAGAATCTTATGCTAAGTAGTAAGCGGCTTTGCTTAGCTATAATTTCGCAGCGCAGTAGATTAGCTTCAGTCTTCTATGTATGCAAACGTGCGGCATATATTTTATAGCTCCTTTTTTACATAGTAAAAGCTTTTATTTATTGTCTTTCATTTATTATTGTTCACACGATTATGCAAAAACTGCTTGATTAATTTGTTATTTGCCAACTTAGGAATTATAAAGTTCTTTCATTTTAAAGATATTCTTTTTTACGTAAATTTTTTTTTATGGCTAATAAATTATTTTGCTAGTTTTTTATGGAGTGGGAGAGTTTTTTTTTCAAGTTGTTGAAAATAAAAATTTTATTTTTGGAAGCGAAGTTTTGGTATCTTGTTTTAAGCTTTGCTGAAGAACCATGGAGAAGCTTCAGAGGATTCGAAACGGTAAATCGAAATTCGTACTCTGGTTCCGATAAAGATAGAATATGCTGAGTCCATGCTTAAGTTCTGAAAGCTGTCAAAATAAACAGAAGGACAGTCCGAAATGGTCTCGTCATGCTGTCCAAAAATGTATAAAAAAATCTATCACAATCATTTATTTTTTTTATTTTGAAATAATTTTTTTGTTTCTGATAAAAAATTTTTTTAATATAAAAAAAAAGACAAAAACTCTCCCAGTTCTTTCGATACCATTTTTTTTATTTTTTTTATATTTTTTTTATATTTTTTTTATTCGATTGCAGCGCCAGCTAGTATAAAAACATACTAAAAATACCAGTTTTTTTTATTGCAGCAAGGAAAATAATACATTGGGGCTAGTACAATGAAAACATATAAAAAATCACAACATTTTTGTATGGGAAAAGTTGAAAGTAGTGTTTTTTTTTATTACTTGCAATGTTACCTTTCAAATGAAACTTATTTGGGACTCATCGGTTGGATAATTTAAGGGTCTATAGCGGACATAGAAACAGTTTTATATTTTATATTCTCATATATAAAATTCTGTAACAAAACTACTCCAAATCGGCTGAAATTGATTTGAAATTTTTTGTTTTTGTGATTAGCGTGGCCCCCATAGAATCCATCATAAATTCATCGAATATTTCTAAAATAACTTAACAGATTTCAATGAAATTTCGTAGATGTGAATTGTATGGTTCAACTTGAAAGATTAGATTGAAAAATGGGCGTGGTCACCATAGAATCGATACAGAAATTCATCCAATTTTCTTTGCAAAGTTAAAAAAATTGTAGGTGTGCGTTGCCATGTAAAAGCGATCCAAAAAATATTAAATAGTTGAACAATTAAACATGTCCTGAGCAAGGCCGGGTAGTTCAGCTAGTATATAAAAATATTTATTTTTTGTGATAAAATTATACGGAATAATAATCACTAAAATATACAGTTTTTTTAAGGACCGATTTGAAATCGATAATTTGTTAGAAATTGATAACTTTTCCAACCGATTAATTGTCAACGATTTTAAATAGTTCAAAAGAATTATTTTCTTATTATAAATATTTTTTTTTATAATTTTTTTCGCTTTTTTAAAATTAATTAATTAAAATTTTATTTAAAAAAAAATTTTTTTCAATCAATATTTTGCTACGTTACAATCAAAACACAACACTTTCAATATACCCTCTTCTACAATATATATCCCATACTATATATATAATCACACCAACAAAAAGTTCAAACACCTTTCGTTTTGGATAGATTTGCTGGAAAGGCGTGTAACTACATTCATTCTTACACCTATTTGTTAATTTGATTTTCTTCGTCTGATGCTGTTGCTGAGCTGCTGCTGCTGCAACACAAAACTCATCATCGAAGAAATATCAAATTCCAATTAGAAGCGGACATGCCTTTCTCTAATTTTTCAAAAACGAAAAAAAAGAAAGAAAATCTAAGCCAAAGACTGACTCTACTCGCATGTCTACAAAAAATCTTTTTGATGCTTAAATGTGCAATGTCTATCTGTCCGTCTGTCTGTCTGTCCGTCTGTCTGTGTGCTCTCTAAAGACTTTGTCGAAGATGTAGAAAAAATAAATATTTTTTCTGGAATTTTTTGTTTTGGATTTTTTTTTAGCTGCCAAACGACGAACTGCAATTTTTTGATGCACTTTTATTGATAAACGTCAGGCGATGTTTTTTTCTTCGTTTTTTTTTTTTTTTTGGTTTGAGTTCCTTTATTCTACTTAGTTGCTGCTTTCTAGTTAGAACAAATATTTCTTTTTCTAATTAATAATAATAACGAACGAACGAGATTTAACGGAGTAACTAAAAAATAAAAAAAAGTGTTGAAAGATGATCTAATAAAATTTTTTTTTGCACACTCCAAGTGCGATTTAATTAAAGTGAAGTGTTTATTTTTTTTCATTGTAGCAGCTGCTGGCGTGTATTTTTTTTTTTTTATTTTTGAATTCATATTTAAATTGCAAGCATCAAAATTATTTAAAAAAAAATTCAAATTTTAGCATTAAATATTTTTTAAATAAATAAAATTATACACAAAATATTATTAAAAAAAAATATGTAAACACGCGTTTTAAACAAGTTGCTAAAAGCGTGTTTTCGTTTATTTTTTTGAACTTAGTTCTTTTGCTGCTCTTTAGAATTTAAAAATATACATTTTTCAATTTGCATAAAATACATAAAAAAAAAAAAAAAACATCAGCTTTAATAATTTGCATAACAAAGGCTTAAATTGTGAATTTATTAAATAAATACTTGTATGCATATTTTAAACAAGCCGAAAGTGGCAAGTAGCGGCAAGCGAGAGATAGACGCAGCAATAAAAATAAATAAAATATTTATAAAAAAAAAAAAATTATAAAAGATACTTGTAGCGTTTAGATATTGAAAGTTATTGGAAGCCAAACATTTTCTTTTATAGCAAAGAATATTACAAATCGAAATGTCAGCTGTTTGACAGCATTGCCAGTTGCCATTTGAGAGATCAACATAAAGTTAACATCTGTTTTCAGCACATTTGCCTTAATTTGTCAGTTAGCAATTGATTGAGTTGATTTGAAGTAGTAGATTCTAGTGGAATTTCTTAAATAGTATCTGGCAAAATGTTGCTTCCAGATATACTTGTTGATTGAAGCTTCCTAGAGACGTAGTGGGGATGATGAATAATCTGTGATTGGTTAAATTCATCAGGTCTTCTTAAATACCCAACTGGCTGTCTGTCTGTCTGTCAATCTAACTGATTATATTGCTGCTTTGGACTTGAAGTAATTTCGTTATATCGCTTTCTTATTGGTATTTTCTTTCTTGGAACTTTTTATCGATATTTCTTTAATGCAAAGGCACTCCTATCCAGTAATTTGCAAAGGGTTTTTCTTATTTGAAAATTTTTTTAAACTGTATCAAAATTTTGATATTATCAATAATAATCGATATTTTTAGTTAATAATTTTAAATAAATAGAAACGTATCGATAAATGTGAAAAAAAATTATCGATAAATTTTTAGAAGTTCCATCTCTAATTTTTATTTTAAAAAAGCAATACTTTTTAATTTTTATCGAACATGTGCTTGGTTTTTGTTGAAGATGTGATTAAATGATTAATGGCTTCGGTTAATTTGAACCAAAGTAGTTTAGTTTTCCATTTTATTACTATAAATTTTGCCTAAAATTATCTCAAATCTGAAAAAAATTTCAAACTTTTTTTCTTAATATTTTTTTTATTTTAAATTTTTTTGAATTAATTTAATTTTCGTATTCACATTTTTTTTTTTTTTTTAATCACAGCAACTTTCATTTTTCGCACGCTAAAATAAAAAATTCTAACGCATAAACTTTTCGATAAATTATCACAAATCACGCTTAAAATATTTAAATTTTACAAACAAATCGAAAGAAGCTACTAAGTCAAAAGTAAAAGTTTCTGTAAATGCTTCGAAAAAATATTTAGAAATTTGTAATTATTATTTTCGTTTCAAAATAGCTGCAAAATCTAAAGCAAATGACACGCGATACAAAATTGCTGCTATTTGTAATTATTAGCAAAATTTTTTTTTTTTTTTTTTTTTTTAGTGAATGTTTAACTTTAATTAGTCACCTCGAATCTTTTTAAACAAATGAAGGCTAAAGATAAACAATTAATTTTTTTTTTTGGAATTTTACTATTTATTATTTGCCAAACACTTAACTAAAGATTTAAGTTTACTGATAAAGCTAAACCAAAAAAAAACCTATTAATTTTTGATGATGAGCAAATTATATTTTTGAGTTTTGCTAATAATAAAGTTGACGCATTTTTTTGCTGTCTGGCTGCTTGCTGGCTACTCTTGTCCAAAAAAGGTGTGAATGAATCAATGAAGTGCTCAAAAGAAGAAAAAATAAAAGAAAATATTTTTAATTGAAAATGTATTTCCGCAATATTTTTTGGAAATATAAAAAATTTAATTTAAATAAAAAATAAAACGTGCAGACAGACAGACTTATTAAAAAAAATAGCATCGATAGCGTCGCGTGTGTGTTTCTATTAATTTACTGAAAGATACATTTATGGATATCTGTTATCTAAGCATAAGCTTGGCGAATATGCATGCAGACGGACAGACTTACTTTGCAGCATATTCCATATTTCTATTTCCATATTGCAACATTTAAAACTATTTTTTAAATTATTTTCCATTTGGAAAAGTAAATAATTAACATTCGCATTCGCTTTTTTAAGATTCGCATACGTATTCGCATTGATTCGCATTGCTTCGCATAGCTTCGCATAGCTTCGCATAGCTTCGCATAGCTTCGCATAGCTTCGCATAGATTCGCATAGATTCGCATAGATTCGCATAGCTTCGCATAGCTTCGCATAGCATCGCATAGCTTCGCATAGCTTTGCATAGATTCGCATACATCCGCATACATTCGCATAAATTCGCAAGGACATAAAATCTATAAATTTTAATCACTTTAAAAATCTTTAAACTTTATTTAAGTAAAAAAAAATTAAACAAATATTTTTCTACAATTAATTTAAGGAAGAATAATTTTCATTTAAAAAGAAAAAAAAACCGCTTCACACATGCGCAACTTATTTAATGAAAATTGCACATGTCTTGCTGATGCCTAAAGCTAAAAATTATATGCTTATATAATATTTGCATTATTCAATATTAAAAAAAAAAAAACATATTTTTTTCCGCATTTGATTATGCGCAAATTCGAAAATAAAGAACGCGTTTGACAGCTTTTGAATTTTTGATTTTTATATCAATCAATGCAAAGAGTCAGGTGAATAAAAAAAAAAAAAAAACTTGTTTGACAATATTTTGACGCGTTTAAAAAAAAAGTTTGAATAGGCATAATAAGAAATAGAGGAAGAGTTAGCTGCTTTACATATAGAAAAGAGCATAAATTGAAAGCGAAATTTTTTGGTTAGATGGGACACTAAAAATAGGCTTTTGAAATATTGTTAAAAAATAATTTTTTTTTTTTTATTGTTTAGATTTAAAATTTGTCTTAAAAAAATTTATTCGTTTTATTCAGATTAGAGAATGGGCACCGGAACTGGAATTTCGTGGACTCCGAATTATTTTTTTGCACCATAAGGTAATAGAATCGGACGAAACTCGTCATCCCGATGTCCATCTCAAATGTAGAGCTGTGTTTCTCTGTTTCGTTTAGTTTTAACTTTTTTTTGTTGAGCCCCGGGGATTGAGCATTTCGGGATTGAGCATTTCTAGTAACAGGTTTGGTCGTAAATGCTTAAATTGTTTACTTTTATTTCTTAATTTCAAATTAATTAAAACTCAAGGCACTACAGGCAAGCTTAGAAAGAATCTGAACCCATTGGAGCTTTTTTTTTTTTTTTGGCTAAATAAAATTTGAAAATGTTCAGAAATCTGAGTACTCTTTTCAATTGGCTGGGTTTCTCAACTATGGTCTGCATATTTTTATTCCTTTCTTCTCCTTTCTAGCTCTCTCCTCCAGCTTGACTTTTGCGGGATTGAACATTTCTTAAATTTTATTTTTTTTTATTTTTCATTAATTTTAGCAAACCTAACAATTTATGCGCATTTAAAAAATCGTGAACAAAATATAAACTTAAAAATATCTTCTGATTATGCCTTACAAGGCACACACACACATACACACTGAGCATTTAATTTTTTTTTTTTTTGTAATTAGAACGCCTAACAACAATTTGCCAAAAACATTAGATGCAGATCGTCTTCATTCACTTTAATCCGACACCACTAACCCAAAATCCTCATTTTCCTTTCTTGGCAGCGCAGAAGCAACAGCAACGAAAAAAATAAAAAAAATAAATAAAAAAAAACAAAATATGCCCAAAAGGCCACCAAACTGTTCAGCTGCACTTCTACTGTTGCTGCCAGCATTTTCAACACCTGACACAAAGTGGCTGAATTGTGGATTGGTTTGGATTGGTTACTTGCTTGCTTGCTTGCCTGTTTGAATGTTGGCGCTGAAATTGAAATAAAGTTGTTTTTTGTTGTTGTTGTTGCATTGCGTTACTTCGCACAACCTTTGTGCTACTTTTCACCTTACACAGTCAACGTCTTCGTCTAGTCGTTTGCAATAAGATAAGAATAAAATAGAATGAATGAATGAACGAAACGACACAGAAAAGCAGAAGATATTTCCTTAAAAAAAACAACACATTTTTTTATTGCTTACAGTAAAAATTGTTTAGGTTTGCTGTGAATACACGAAGTGGAGTGACGTAAAGTGTGTGGGTGCACTGCTGCTGCGCATGCATTAGGCGCATGCACAGTCGCATTAAATTAAATAAGTTTTGCGCATGTGCAGCAACACGACAACAATAACAACAACTTTGTTGCAAGGAAAATGCAAAAACAACAACAACAACAACAAAAGCCATGACAAACGAAGAAAAATATGCGAAACGCGCATCTTATTAAGAAAGAAAGTACTTTCGGAGTTTGCTTTTGTATATTTTTTACTGCTCCCAGGCTAAAAAAATGGAAAAAAAGGCATTCGCAGTGTCTTTTTCTTTGTTTTTTGCTTACATTTTTATCTTTTTTTGTTGCTTATTATTATTATTTAGTTGCTGCCCCTTAGCATGCAGCAAACTTGTTGCAACTTGCTTAAAATGCATTTCGCTGCCAATGTTGCCACATATTTTATTTTTCTTTTAGTTTTCATGCACTTGCCCAAATGTGCAACGAACACACAAGTTGTGTATTTGTACAAAAAAAAAAAAAGAAAAAAAAAAATATTTTAGTTTATTTTATTTTTAAATTTTTTTCCAATTTTTTGGATATTCCTCTGCACATTTTTGGCATGCTGCAGCGTTGTGTTGCTTTTTATTTAAAAAAAAAAAAAATTTTTTTTTTATTTAATAAATTTCTTTATTTTTTTTTTTTTTTGTTAAATACAAATAAAAATAAATGACAGCCGGTTTGACTTGTTCCAATGCAAAAATACAAACAAAAAAGTTTAAAATATCTTTAAAGGCTTTTTTATTTTCGTGCATGTTTCCGTTAAAAAAAAAAAAAAAGATACTTAAAAATAAAATGCGTATTTGTCTGCTCTTTTGAACCGACAAAAACTATTTGAAATGCGTTAATATTGCTTACAAATTGCAATCATTCAAAAAAAAAAATCGACAGACTTTAAGCTTGTCTTTTAGCTCAGGTTACTTGGCAAGTTTGTTGCTTAAGTCTTTTGATTTGATTTGATTTTTTTGTGGTTTCATGTTTGCTTTAGATTTTTAGCTCTAATTAAATTTGGTGCTTAGTTGTAATTATTTAAAATTAGTTAAATTTTTCTCTTTATATTTTTTTGCGCAATTGTTTTTTTTTATTGAGGCTTTTTTTATTTTTTTTTATAGTTATGCCAATTATTTATTAAATTAAATCAAAAATATTTTAACAAGATAAAAACAATAAACAAAAGTATTCATTTTAAATTGGATCATTAAAGTTTTACATTTTTTTTCCTATATTTACTTTGAAATAAAAAATAAAAAAAGGAGAAATAAGGCTGAAGTTGAGTATGCTCGGCTGCAAAATACCCTGTACACAATATTTATGTACCTTTAATTGAGTCCTATATTTATTACCAATCCTCTTTGTATTGAATTTTCATACAAAAACTTAAGAAATGGGGTATATTGGTATGGGGGCTATACCCAAAATATTTGTTGCTCTGCCCATATTGGTGTATTTCATTGGGACTATCACAGGCATAATTTATACTAAATTTAAACCTTCTAGAATAAGAAACATGTTTTTTGCAAAATTTTGGGATAGATTTGTATGGGGGGTTACCCTTTAAACTGGGGTTGTAGAAAACTCGTTTGCAAGTGCACTCTTGACGGCTCTTATAGTCCCCGAGATAATCGCTTTCCTGTGGCACACATCAGGACGGACTTAAAGACGGACATTGCTAGTTTGACTCCTATGCTGATCAAGAATATATATACTTTATAGGGCTTATCTAGCCTCCTTTTGTATGTAACATATATTTGCACAAACTTAATAATACTTTTTACTTTTTTCGGTACAGGTTTGTCTGTCAGTCGCCGTCTGACTGTTGCATTGCGTTTTTCTCGGAAAGTTTTAGAGATATTAACCTGAAATTTGAAATTTAATCTTTTTTTGATCCTAAACAGTATGTATGTGAGAATCAAGGTGCAAAGTCCATTTTCAGATATAGCTCCCATACAAGCTTACCATTTTTTTGTAATATATTCACTACAGATTGGGTAAAAACACTTTCAAAGGCATCCAATATAAAAACAAAATGCCACGCCCATTTTTAAGTATAGCCCCCATACAAACCTAGCGCCCATTTTTGAATTCTTTGCATGAAAATAGTTCTTATTTATGACAAGGATCAGGACACTATAACTGACAGACGCCGTACAAACTCACCTTACATTTTTTTTTTATATTTTTTCAAGAAAACGACTGCCCTATATGCATTTTTAGTTTTAAATTTTACATATATGGTTTTAATTTGAGCCCCAACATGAGTTGTCCCCATGCAACCCCTTTGCAGAATATAACCTACGCCAGGCTAGGGCCTAAATTGCTTAAGTTTCGTAATTCAGTTCAATATCTTGAAATTTTACCAAGTAAAGCAACAGGCAGAAGGACAAACTGTCCTTTTATTTGTTACTTTAATATAAAAATCTATCTTTTCTAACCCTTTAAAATGTAACATTGCCGCTTTCATGGCATTCTGCAACGCTCTTACCTTCCATGTATGCACTATGCCTACAGAACAACGCACTAATCTAAAAAAAACTCATTAAACCAGCTGCAACCAAAGTTCTTATGGTCATTTCACTTATTATAGTACGTAGTACTACGCTGTTTTATTATTTACAAGTTAATTTTTTTTTTTTATAATTCTCTTGCGTATTACTACTACTTTATAAGAACATTCTAATTTCATTCAGGCAGCGCTAATTAGTTTTGATTTGCGCAGTCTCTTGGTATTTACTCAACTATATACAACTTCATTAAGCTTGATTATGTAATAATATTTTACTAGGAAAGTCTAAACATGCGGCTTATTTTTTTTTTAGAGCTCGTTAGAATACAAAGAGCGCGCACATCTAACGCAGTTGTTCTAAATTAATTTATATTACCAGCACAGCTGGGAAATAGCTACATAAAAGCTAAATATATGAGCACCAAGAATTCTTTAAAGTTGTTAAAGAATCAAAAAAATAAAGAAAGAAAAAGTCTTTGTTGTTAGTTATATAATAAATCTATGAGTTAGTTCTAAGTGGTCATGCTTTGTTATTACAGATTCACTGGTTATGGCTTTGGCTGTTAGGCTATAATTTGTTTATATTAAAGCGGTCATTGTCACTTGCAGTTGGTTGAGTTAGTTAATTAGTGGCAAAGAGTGGATAGATATGAATAAAATTTGTGAAAATTATGTAAAAGTTGATTTTTTTATAAGCAAATTGCGGAAATTGTAAATAAAAATAAAAAATAAATTTAAATTTGAAAATATTGAATGAAGTTATAAAATGTTGAAAAGTTATTATAATGTGTAAAAAAAAAAAAAAAAAATTTAGCAACTTGCATATTGTAATTGACGTGTGACGTCACTTGAATACTACTAAAAGAGCAGAATGAGCATAAGCTGTGATATTTTTTTAAATCGGAGTTGCCAACATAAGCGATTCTGGAGATTTTAGATTTTAGTTTTAGCAAAAAGAGTGATTTTTGAGTCGACTGCGAATTGTGACTGCAAACAGTGATAAAATCACAGTTCGTGAAAAATCAATCAGCGATTACTGAACATTTTCACTGATCACGAAGAGTGATGCACAAAATCGCAGATAACTGAACATGTTCACTATGGAAGAAGATAATCGCAAATCACTACTTTCAGTCGCAGTGCGACATTTCAATTTTTAAATCACTGTGAAAAAATCACGGACAGTGATTTATTT
The DNA here is from genome assembly GCA_018903435.1 of Leucophenga varia. NCBI lineage: Eukaryota > Metazoa > Arthropoda > Insecta > Diptera > Drosophilidae > Leucophenga > Leucophenga varia. Next base: position 685,719 of record JAEIFJ010001870.1, read on the forward strand.
GCCAACACTACTAGATTTCATTTGTGATCGAGACTAAATAGTTCTTAAAGTTCTCCAGGATAAACATTATTATTTTTCGAAAAGTCGCCAGCCCAAGGGAAAGTCATTTTTAGTTTCACATTAAGAATTTCGAAAACAAAACAAAAACAGAAAATGCATTGAAAAAGTCTGAGAGTGGTGATTTACAATCGCTCCATTTATGAACTAAAATATTGCACGAATCGAGTCGTTTCATTTCAGTTTTTTTGGATTCAAGCATTCTTTTTCTTAAATTTGAGAAGATATTTTTTTTATTTAATAGAAGTTTTATTTCACTCGTACAAAGTTTCTCTCTCTTTCACTCTCTTACTTTCTTTCTCTTTTTGTCGTTATCGTTTTCCATTTCCTTCTCTTCTCTCCTTTTCTGCTCTATCTCTTTCTCTCTCCTTCAATCTCGGAATTACTTCCACTCTCTCACTAGCTCTCGTTTGGATTGCTCCTTTTGATTGAAAGGATTTCGATCTTTGATATTTCAAATATCGGTTTATTTTGATTAATACCGATTTAATCGATTAATCGTAATCAACTGGTTTAATATAAATTGAAAATTTGCATTACTAAACTCTAAAAAAATATACCACATTACTGCAACAAATCTTCATGTTGCTGTTTCGAAATATTTATTAAAAATAATTAAAATTTCATCATAAAAGCGTTACAAACTTTACAACAAACTAAAAATACCTTCTACAAAAAAATATATGTAAAGTGTAACTTTTACAAAAAAAAATTCCAAACAGTGGAAATACTTTTACTTGCTGCTTGTATAAAAAAAAAAAAACTAAAAAAAAAGTTATTCGAAAAGTATTTACTTCCTTTTACTGCGCCATGCAAAGTGCAAAGCCAAAAAGAGGAAACTGCATTTGCAACCAAACAAAAAAAAAAAAATACAAATACAAAAAAATAGCGGCACAAAAATTAATAACCTTCAACAGCGCAGCACGAAAAAATATAAAAAAAAAAAAAAAAGCGAAACCTTAACATTCAAAAAAAGCGAACGAACCATAATAATTTCCACTTTGAGGTTTAATTTAATTTTTTTTTTTTTTTAATTTTTTTTTCTTTGGTTTTTTTTTCTTTACGCTGACGTCTTCCGCTGCAACGTTGTTGCAACTTGGCGGTGGCAGCGGAAATATTTGCATAAATATTTCAACTCGCTGCTTGTGGCAAGTGCAACAACTTTATGCTGCTACAAAGCATAACGAAATGCAGGAAATCGAATGCAATAATCAAGTTTGTCGCTTAAGTCTTTTTTTTTTTTTTTCTTTATTTTGTTTGATTTGATTTTTTTTTTTATTTATTTTTTTTTCTTTCGTCTAATTTGATTATTTTTTTTTGTATTTTCACATTTCGTTTTCGTTTGAAGAAAATCACTCGGAAATGTTTTCATCGTCGTCGTCGTCGTCATCGCTTATTGAATTGATTCGATGTTTTTTACGCTGATTAAAGTAGCCCAGCGGCTTTTTTGGTGTCTTTCAAACTATCTAGCCTATCTATCCTATTGTTTTGTATTTATTTACTTTATTTGTTTACGCTGCATTCTGATTCGGTCCCTAACTACTGTTGCACGACTCTTAACCCTGCTGCAGCACTTCACTTTACACAATCTATAAACAAAAAAAACATGGCTTTCCACTTGGTTGCATTTGATTTCTGTGTTAATTGAAAATGAAAGTGTAAACAAAGTGAAATGTAAAAAAAAAAAAAAACTAAATATAATCAAGAAGAAATTATTGAAATTGCTTCGTTAGCTTGACTTGGCTCCCTTCCTTGTTTGCCACACTTTTGATTTCCGCATTGGTGTGTGTGTATGTGTGTGGCTCTCTAAGCCAGTCGTCGTCTACTGTCGACTGTCAATATATGTAAACAATTTGCCTTAGTCGCTTTAGTTTTATAGAAAATTATTAATGAAAGTTTCTGCTCGAATGAAAATGAAAATTTTTCCATAATATAATTTTATATTGTGTTTTTTTTTTTCACTTCGATTACTTTTTCCGCTTCTAGATACTCGTACATTCATTTTTCTTTGGATTCGTTCGTTCGTTGTTTCGTTTTATTTGAAAAATTGCAAAGTTTGTTAATTTGCCGCAAATAAACGACGTTCGCAAATAATATGTAATTAATTTGTTGTAGTCAATATTATTGTTGTTGTTTTTACTATTTTTTGTTGTTGTTATAGCGCAATAGCCGCTGTTCTACTACATTTTTATTGACTCTTATTGGCAACAGCCGCAGCGGCAGCAGTAGTTGCCGCAGTCAGTTGCGCTATAATCGTTAAAATTGTTGTTTTTTTTCTTTTGATTTTTGTTGTTTTTGTTTTTGTTGTTATTATTATTGTTACCTTGGCCAATTGCTATTAATTTTTTCTTTTTATTTTTTTTGCTTCTTTAAATATTAAAGATATAATTTTTTTTTAAGCCATGGCGCTCATAGCGCTTGATTATCTTTGCATGGCATCCGCTGCTTTTGCTGCTGCTTTGGTTACTGCTGCAGTTTGCTGGCAGTTGGTGTCGGTGTGTTTTGCTGCGGCAAACAATCTTGACAATGAAATGATTTCGATTGCAATTTTTTTTTTATTATTTATTTTTTTAAGTTTTAGAGAAACACTGTAAAAAAAATTTTCAAGTTCAAATAGATCGAAATTTTGTTTTTTTAATTCACATCGATATCATTCGTAAATGTTCGGAGACTATTCGAAAAATTTAACTATTTAGGTATGTCCTCCAAACATTTAAAGTTTTTTTGAAAAAAGGAAAAAAAATATCATATTTTCAACATTTAAAATAAGAAATGCTTAAAAATGATGCTAAATATTAAATACTGGCACGACACAACTTTATCGACAATGCTTGCCTAATCGTAATATCAAAAAACTTTACGATTTACGTTTTAAATCGCAAAAGACAAAACACAAATTGCAAAACACAAATCGCAAAGCACAAATCGTAAAATACAAATCGCAAAACACAAAACGCAAAACACAAATCGCAAATCTAAAAACACAAATCGAAAAAGACAAAACACAAATCGCAAAGCACAAATCGCAAATCACAAATCGCAAATCACAAATCGCAAAACACAAATCACAAAGCACAAATCGCAAAGCACAAATCGCAAAATACAAATTGCAAAACACAAATCGCAAAACACAAATCGCAAAACACAAATCTCGAAACACAAATCGCAAAACACAAATCACAATAAAATTCAAATTTCGAAAAAATAAAAAACATATTAAAAATATTACATTATAAACGCCTCTGTTGCAATTTGGAACTATTTTTATTTCATTCTGCTAATTGATAATTTTGTCTTTAATTTTTTAAAATTATAAACTTTTTTTTTATTTAATCACACCGATAACCCATAAGTTTGCAACCGATAAACGTTTTCTCATATGCAATGCAAATAAACTTGCATAAAAATAAAATAACTTTTGCGTTTTCGCGAAGGTTGTACGAATTTACTCAAATCACAAATCGCAAACAAAACATAGCTTTGCTTAAATAGATTTTTTTAGCAAAGAAATAAATTTATAAAAAATTGGATTAAGGTTTTCTTTAAGTTCAAAATTTATTATTTATTTATTTATAACTATTTATTTATTTATTTTTCATAAATATTTCACACTGTCTGTGCATTTATTTATTTTAATAATTTGCAACAATTTTTGTCACCAAACCAAAACGGTATACTCTCAGCTGTCAAGATTTCAATTTGAATAACAAATTCTGACCCAATTTGATGGCGCAGTGCATTTAATGCAATATTGCTGAAGGAGAAGCAAAAAAAAAAGGCAGATACAAAGATACACAAACATAAAAAAAGTAGCAGCAGCAGTCGAAGCAAAAGTTGCGCGTGCAAAGCGTTTAAGCTTTAGGTTTTCTTTTTTTTTTTTTTTTATTCTGTATTTTTTTTGTTGTTGTTGTTGTTATCTTTTTATTCTACGTTTCAACCGTGATCGGTAAATTATGAAGTGCCAAAGAAACCATTTAAGATGCGCGCGCAGCTCATAAATAAACATGAAGAAGAAGAAGACGTGGATGTAGCGGGCAGCTGTGCAAAGCTGACCATGGACAATAGTCAAGGTAAGAGACGCATAGAAAGAGAGTTAAATCCTTGTACGGGTGGTCCAGCGGCGTTTTAAGATTGCGTGCCAGGCTATGCACTACTTTTTTGTTGTTGTTGGTGACTACTGCTGCGCAACTGTAACAACTGGAACTGAATTGAAAACTGACTGAAGTTCTCTGTACATGCGTCCATCTGTCTGTCTGTCTGTTCATCGCATACCAATCGCACCCTTGACTGCTTTTGCTTGGTTTTTGCTTTAATTTTAATTTGGCTGCACACTCCTTCTATTTTTTTTTTTTTTTTTTTTGTCGAGATTATTCGCGTGCGTTAAATTGCACGCTTGCTGGCAATCAGATGCATAACTACTTTAGATGCGGAAGTAAATATTGTTGAGCTGCACCCGCTGTGCTAATAAAACAAACTAAAAAAATAAGAATACAAAACTTGACAGTTTTGTTAAGTGTGCAGACAGATTGACTTTGCAGCTAATTAGTTGTTTTTGTAAAAAAAAAAATAAATATAAAAAGTATCTAAAGCCTACTAGAAACTTTTACCTCATTTACTATGCATACCGCAGCGCGTACAGCTTCCAAAGTGAAATTCCACAAAAATAATTTAAAATTATAACAAATCTAAGTACTGCATACAAAATTGATTTTCATTTTAACTAAAGCAGTAATTTTTGTCAAAAAGCATTTCTTTTGCTTTCAAATTGAAATATTTTTGAATTTTTTACTATTATGACTCGATTTTTTTTTTTTTTGTCACATTGTTTGGCTGCTTCTTTAAGTTAAAAAATTTTTCACAACTTTGAGGTGCTTTTCTTTGTATTTGTTGTGCTTTAATTAGCTTTCTTTTGGTGTTATATCTTATAGATACTTTTTTTCTATCGATCTTTTCTGCTACAGTTCAACATCTTCTTTATGCAGCACAACAAACAAACAAACAACATCTTCGTAGCATGTCCGCAACGAAAAAGTGTTAAAAATCAACGTTGTCTGTAATAATAATAAACTCGCAATAGACCACCACGTACATAGAAGAAGAAGAAAAAAAAAAAATAAAAGAAGTAGTAGTCAACGCAATAGTTTAATGTATAGCAACGCTTACAGATACTTTTGTATCTTATCTATATATATGAGTATGAGTATATGCTTTGCTTTGGAGTTTTGTTGAGAAAAAAAAAAATTGTTTTGCTACACTTTTTCTTTGTATTTGAAGCGTTAATTATGCAAGTACATAGCGACCAGCGTGAATTGAGCATTGAGCTTTTGTTTGTTATTAAATTTATATTAATTAAATTAACACTTTGGCTTTAAAAAAATATATACAAAATTTTATGTTTATTTTCAAGTAAAATCATTTCAAAAATATGAGTAATATTTATTTACAACTGCACTACGGTTTGGAGTTCTTTAAAGTGTGTGAGTCTTTATGAAGTCTATAAAAATCAACATAAGCAAAATGATTTCGGTATTTTTAGGTCAATTATTTAACTATAAACGTTGTCTACTAAAAATATAATTTTTAAAAATCGAGAAATAATAGATTTATCTTTTTCAATTGATAGTCAGCAGGTTGAAAAATAAAAAACTAGCTTGGCAGTGCACACAAGCTCATTTTCTTCTAGGAAATAAATCAGTTCGTATATTTCGCTTGGATAAAACAAGGAATAATATTTAATTTGTTATAACCATCAATAGGGTAGGTGACAGTGGTCATATACAACTCAATTGTAGTCATAGCTGGGTTCATATAGGTATAATATATGTCAAACTTTAAACTAAAAATACAGATATAACAAGAAAAGAAAGTAAGCTTGAAAAGGGGCTATTTGTTATAAAGAGCCAATCATCAGCACAACAGGGCTACCAGATTATTAAAAAATAAGCTAGATTTAAAAAAAGGCTAGATTAAGCTAAAAATTCAAAAAAAAAAAAAAGGCTTAAAAATAAGCTAAACATGAACATACCACATAAATAAGAATTATGGAATTATGCCATCTACTTCATTGTTCTTTAAATCCGAAAATTTTTTATCACACCTCCCTGCGGACTCATTCAATATAAGCTTAAATTTGAAAGATTCAATGTTTATCCATCCTAATGCCGCCATGCCGCTTCCAGCATTTTTTAACAAAATTAATTTTATTTATTTGGGCAAGGCGCCCAAATGCCGACATGTGCTTTTTTTTTTTGTTGCTGCATGTTGTCGAAGGTCATAAATTTTGGCAGCTACTCTGCATTTCTAAAAGCAGCAGTATGCTTTGGTTTGATCCACATGCAACTTGCTGCTCCATACTGCTTGCATATTATATCACGATGTACCAAATAGAACGAAAAATAGTATAGAATCTAAATAAAAATCGTTTTTTTTAAATAAAAATAAGCTGAATAAAATTTAAAAAGCTAGATTTATGGCTAAAAGCCTTTAAATTATTTTTTAAGATTTTTCGTTTTAAAATAAGCTAAATCTACTTTAAATAAGCCAAAAAATATTTTTTAAGCCTTTTCGTTTTAAAATAAGCATATCTAGCTTTAAATAAGCCAAAAATTATTTTTAAGCCTTTTCGTTTTAAAATAAGCTAGAGATAGCTTTAAACAAGCCAAAAGGCAGCACTTCACTACGGAACAAAGGAAATGTAGCAGTAAACAGGCTGACTGACAGACAAACGGCCATGGCTAGGTCGACACGAAACACAACAGCTACATATCTAAAAGCTATGACTTAGCTCTAAAGTGTCCGCTGTATTTGATATATTAATGAGAGCTTGTTCTAGAGCAACTGGCTTGGCGTGGCACTTCATTTGATATTCATCCAGGCTAGGTGGTATGCCTTTCGCTTTATCCAACCAACCAAACTCGTAGCACTTCTGAGTTCATCCGTTAAATGACCCTAAAAATGACAAAAGAATTTGAATTTGAAGAATTTACATTTGATAGAAGCAAGCACTAAACAAGAATTAAGTTACAAAATTTTAATAAAATTATTTGACTTTCATAACAAATTTGAAATTTTTTTTGGATCCACAACGATCATTTTTTAATCAAGAGACTACTCGCTGCCTGCTTAGCCACCAAATACTTAGCTAAGCTGTTAGAGATGTTCCTAGTTTTACGATAACTAATTCTCCCCTATAAAAATTTTTTTAATTCAATAACTTCAATTTTTTTTTGTTGAACTTCTTTATCAAAATTTTCATTTTTATGCGTTCTTCATATAAAAATATATTTCAATTGATCTTGCATGCCTTGTATTTCAGTTTTTCATTATATTTAAGTGTTAATAATTACTTTTTATAAGTATCTCCTACGATACACATCAAAATTGAAACGAGGCACTTGTATAAATATTACAAATTTTGATATAGCGATACTTAATATTTATATTATTACTCATACGTCACGTAAGCCTACTCAAAAAAATATTCAATTACAACAAAGCATGTAATTTTTAAATATAGTATTTATCCAAAAACAGAAAAAAGATACTCATATAGTATAAGTATCTGCAGCTACTAAACATAATAATAATTTTATAACATTCAATGCGTTTTTTATTTAAAATTTTTATTATTTTTTTTTTTTTTTTGCTGTTGCAATTGTTTTTTATGTAACACAAAAAAAAAAATTTTGTTATTTTTATGGCAAAAAGTGTTGGTCATAATAAATTTATAATAATTTTTAAGTTGTTATATAGACCAAGTCGCAGTCCATACGTATTATGCATTGAAGTTTTTTTTTTCAAAATCTTTTTTTTTTGTTTTGTTTTAAGCAGTCATTGACGTCTTCACGTCATCATCGTCGTCGTCGTCATCGTTGAGTGTCTTCATGGTTTATTGTTTTATAACAATTTTTATGTTTGTGATATGTGATGTATGCTGAATGTTTGCATATTTTTTTGAATGTTGCACTGCACATTTCCTCATATTACATTTCACCTCTATTTTTGAAAAAAAAATAAATAAAACAAAATAAAATAAAAAGTATTTCTTAGGTTTCTTTCTTTCTTATTTTTCCATTATATTTTTTTTTTTTTTTTTTGTGCATTACAATGAAATGCATGCAAGTTGCTTTTTTTTTTTTTTTTTACATTTTTTTTTAAGACAAAAGATATCATCTTTCGTTTGTTATTCAACATCAATTGCTCTATTTAATGTTTATAATAATATATATTTTATGTGTTTAATTTATTTTATTTTTTAATTGTGTAGCGCGGCTTTAATTATTGTTTAAATAAATTATGAACTGCGTCAAAATGAGTCATTAAAATGTTTGAAGCTTTTTTTTTTTTTTTTTTTTTTTTGAGATACTTTTTTAACGCGAAAGATCTTCATTAAAATCAAACTACTGCAATTTTTTTTGAATAGTAAAATTTTCTCGTGGGTTGTTTTTTTTATTTAAATAAAAAATCATATTTAGTGTTGTGAATCACATTTTTTTTATTTAAAGTATTGAAATTTATAAATTTTAGACTGAGCTTTTAATGGTTTAATATAAAATAGAGAACGAAGAAGAGAAAAATTGCAGAATTTACAAAATATCTCTTTGCAACGAATTAGTCTTTCCATTTATTAAAACGCATATTTCATTTTCAAATCTTCTTTTCAAAAATTGCACAAAAAACTTGGCACAAAAATATTTACCTTTTCTTTGAAAATTATATAAAAATATAAATAAAAGACCTTAAAACAAGAAAAAACGTTAACTTCGGTAGAGCCGAAGCTTAAATACCCGCCACACGAATCTTAAAAGAGTTTATGAGTAATCATCAGTGGTCACCCAAGTTTACACACAGTATTGATTTAAAATTTTGAGCTAAAAATACAGATATGTATAACAACATATTTCTCGAAAATATCTGGAAATGAGCGTCAAGTTTATATGGAAGAAACACCTAAAAATGGGCGTGGCACCATGATATTGGAAGAGTTTTTATCCAATATGGAGTAAATTCATGAATAAATAATAACCATTTTCATACAAAAATTCGAAAATGGGCGGAAATTTTGTATGGGGGCTATACCTAAAAAGGGCGTGGCACTCTAATTCTCGAACTCATAATAGTCGTTGCCGAGAAAAGCTTAAGTTCCAAATTTCAGCTTAATATCTTTATATCTTCAACAAAAAAGATGCCTAGAAATATACAGACAGACAGACAGACGGACAGACGGACATGGATAGATCGATTCGTCTTGTCGAGCTGATCAAGAATATATATACTTTATGGGGTCTACGACGTCTCCTTTAATGCGTTACAAACTTTTAGACAAAATGAATATACCCTTCACACCATGTGTGGCGGGTATAAAAAATGTGTTGTCAAAAAGTGTGATTTTTAAGTCGCAGTTTGATTAGCGGCTTCGACTTGAAAATGGCAGTGATTACAAACAGTTATAAAATCACAGTTCTCGAAAAGCAATCAGCGTTAACTGAATAGGTTCACTGTTCGCGAAAAGTGATACACAAAATCGCCACTAACTGAACGTGTTCACTAAGGAACAAGAAAAACAAATCACTACTTTCAGTCACAGTGCGACATTGCTATTTTAAATCACTGTGAAAAAATCACCGAAATTGATTTTTTTGTCAACACTACTAAAAATATCTTTTTATCATTTTGTATAGATAATTTGATTTGGGCATTTAGGGCATTGATTTGAAATTTAGATTTAAAATTTTACATAAATAGAAAAATTAAATTTGTTTGAAAATATCTTAAAAATTATTTTCCAACTACACAATTCTCTCGTCTGCCTTCCTGAATACCATTTTTATAAAAGAAAAGTATGAAGAGATAAATCTAAGATCCGTAGGAAGTGTATTATGTATATATTCACATAAGACAATTCGATTATGTCATGACCGTCTGTCCATATATTGTTCCATTCGTCAATATTCTGAGTGCAAATTTCATAATTAGAATATAATTTAAAAAATATATATCCTGCGTGGATTTCACGTGGTTATTTTTGTTTTACGTCGTTGGTGACCACCCTGGACCAAGCTCATCACGAGGACTCGCGCTGGTCAGATGGCTTTTACGTCAAGCTGAGTCTGCTGTGGTAGTATTCTTGACCGTCCGTTCAACACACGGAACAAAGTTATTCTTTAACAGACTCTGAAAGGTTAATTTTTAATTAATTCGATAAGAAGATTCAATTTAGGCTTGTCTGTCCGTCTGTCCGTTAAGTGTACAGCCGTGTATGCGAGTATGCTTACGTTATCTTATTTAATCTTATACTTTCTGCAAAGAAACAAGTACATAAATACTTAAGTAACACCAAAATGCTGCATCTCTCAACACACCTGCAAACAGCTCTGCATTGTTTATCTATTACAAAAAATCTACAAAATCCCTTATTATTTAAGTTTCATATAAATCTTTTATCCGCTTTAAAACTCATAAATTTGTATTTTTTTTTTTTTGGTTACAATGCAGATTTATATTTAATAATATTGCAGCAATTTGTAAGTAATTATAGTACGTATAATGTAAAGACAGCCTATAATATCCTTTTATTTTTTGTTTTTTTAGTTTCCTGCGGCAATTTTGTAAAATTGAAAGTAACTACAACAACGAAAACAAGTTGCTATGCTACTAGCTGCTGACGCTTTCCCAATTCCCAATTCCCATTCACTACGAAAGCAAAAGGCAATTTTCATTTATGTTTCTTTATATTTTCTCACGCACTTTAACACCATTTAAACGATAACAATCGATTATTTTATTTATGTAAAGTGAACGCAATATGCTGTGCAATAATTTATAAAGCATTTTTATACACGCCACCCTTTTTGCTAAAAGAGATACTTAAGCCGACCCAGCAACAACAATCCACAACAACAACAACAAGAAAGACTTAGACGACAAGATTACTGCCGTACAACTGCGACTGGCTGCGGAGGCTGTATTGCGGCGCGTATAGTTGACCAAAAGATCAAGACGCAGCTTTCCAAAGATAAGCAAAGTCCAAAACAAAACTCTTTGCTTGACTGCTTGCTTTACTGCTTACTTACTTATGGCTTGAGCTATTATGCGCAGCCGCAGAAGAAGGTGGCACAAAAATGCAGGAAAAAGTACGTAGCAGCAGCGCATATATAAAGATACAAAACGTACTGAAAGATACATTCAGACACAGTAGTAAGTAAGTAGTTGCGGCGCAGCGAAAAAAAAAAAAAAAAAGTAATAATCGAATCGGAGAAAGTAAACGACGACGAAATGCCAAAAAAAATAAAAGTAAAGTGCGCCTAAAAATAAAAAAAAAAATTGCAAAAGTATCTTTTTAAAATTTTACTGATTTTTGTTTTTTTCGGCAATGCTTCGCATGGACCAAAGTTAAAATGTGTGTTTAGAGTTTGACTCTTGATTGCGCGGGTTCGGTTCGTTTGCTCGTTTGACGTCAGGCATTGATCACGTTTTGCCGGTTGCCAGTTTTACAAAGAGATAGCCAACACATCTGTATATGTGTGTGTGTGTATATTGTATATTTATTCAAGTACATGTGTACATATATCTGTAAGATACAAATGATCTCTGCCGCTCTTGCCTAGCTGCTGACAGTTTGTCTCGCGTCTTTGCTTTCATATGAATTGAGTGTGGCTTTGTGTTGTGTTGTGTTGTGTGCCCTGTAACTTGCTTTCTTTTACTTTGGCTTGTCTCCAGTGCCTGGTCTGTACTGAACTGGACGAATTGACTGGTCCAGTGTAGACTGGACTACGCTGCACTAAACGAACGAACGAACGAACGATTTTGTCTGTACTATGTAGCGCCTTTCTCTTACAATCAGCAGCAGCAGCCGCAGCAGCAGCAGCCGTTGTTACTTTTGTAGTCGGCGTCAGCGATTGCCGCTGTTGCACATGATAAATTGTTTGACCAACAACAACAACAACAACGAGGAAAGAAGAAAAATCACACACATGCACACAGGTTTTATTTTATTTTTTTAAATTTTTTTTGTTTGTTTTTTTTTACCTTCGCCCATTCAAAGCGTCGCATTGGAACCGCTATCTAACGAGAGAGATAAATATGTTTATGGTAGCTTATGATACCCTTCAAATGCAGTACGTTTGCTTAGTTTATCAAATTATTAAAGTAATAGGTTAATGACTTTTTGAAAATAGCAAATAGTAATCAATTCGGAGTGCTGCAATGCTAAACAAATTAGAAGCAGATGATTCCTAACCGAAGTTCTTAAGCCATCTTTGAAGAATTAAAACATTAAAGGAATGTAAGTGTTGGAATTAAAAGAACAAATTCATATATTTGCTTCGAAATTCCATGGTCCTTGGTTCCATGGTCAGATAAATATTGTGAACCACAAGAACAGCTTTATACCAAGTCTCTTGATTACCGGAAACCATTCGAACACGTAAACATTTTTCAAACATCTTTTTAATGAGTCCAATATCAAGTTTCTAAGTATACTAATATCTAGGATATGGCTTTTCCGGTTTCAAGGCCCCACATTAGGCCCCTGGGTGAAAAATTTTTCAAATTACGTCTTCGTGCTCAACTGAAAGCTAAAAAAAATGGTCAAGTTTCTAAGTATACTCATATTTAAGGTATGGCTTTTCCGGTTTCAAGGCATTTAATGTGGACCTGGTCAAAATTTTCCAAAATCTCCACTTACTCAATGTAGATCCTCTCTCATATTTACAGTAAAAATTGCCACTTTCTATCTTTAGCCGTTTGGCCTGTAGTCCGTTTACCTTTAAATCAATCAGTCAGGTGAAAGAGATTTATATGTATATAGCTGATATAGCTTGGAGCTATATATTAAATGTATGTACATACTTTAATCTTTATTTAAGATGATTACTCCCAGTCAAATTTTTGAAAGATTTTTAAAACCATTATCCTTTGTGGACAAGTTATTTCAATTTTATTTACTTCAAAGTTATTTTAATGGTTTCAAATCGCTCATGTTTTTGCTTGAGATTTGGTAAAAAAAATATTAGAAGAGATAAAGGGTTGTGTTTTTTTTTTTTAAGAAATCTGTGTAAATGTGTTGGCTATAATTTTTTTGAAGATCGAAACGCCTTTTTTTAATTTTTAACAAATCACTTTTTTAGCAAAAATTTGAGAAGTTTGAAATCTAGAGATTTTCTGTGACACTCCTAAATACGTAAAAATGTCGATAATGCAGTTGAAGTCGTTAATTAGGTATTATACAGCTCACACTGTATTATTATTATTATTAGAACCTCCAGAATCTATGAAAAAAGATTTTTATGGACATTTTGTGTTCGAGTTACAACGGCATAAACATTTATTGTAGCGTATAACAAACTACACTTTCTATACCTTACGTACCTTACCCTGCTCTATCTAAAATATATATCTCAGCTTCCTAATATACAATATATGTATTTGTCCTTCACTCCGCTCCACAAAATACGCTTGTCTGATACCATTGATCTTACTTACATACATAGTTGTACAAGTTATGCGCATAATTTTGCGTTAATTTCATTTTTTCTCGAATGCGATATACAATACTCGGTACTATCTTAAAGATATATACTCGTATACTCTTGTATATTCGTTTGATGTTTCGATTTTGCATTGCTTTTGTTGTTGTTGCTTCTTATTTGGTTTGACCAATTCCATTGCAAAAGTTGCACGTTCAACGCCCGCCTTGCATACTTACTTGTACATATGTAATGTGAATGCACCTTGCTGCATGCAGTTTAAATTTTTTTTTTGTTTTTTTTTATTTATCTGCAACAACGATTGGCGAGGCGATTTATTACTTCACTTGGCTTTCGTTTGAATGCAAATGCAACAAATGTCTGCCACAGCGTGGCATTTTTCACGATTTGCTGCTGCTTTGCTGCTGCAAAGCACTTTCAATTGCAGCAGCCGCCAGTAACTCTCAGCGGAGCAAAAAAAAAACGAAAATTATGAAAATCCGCAAATCTGTACAAAAGTTCATTGACGCGTTGTGCCAGCTTTAAGATACTTTTGTATCTTTTTTTTTTCGAATTTGTGCTGCCTAAGCCTCAAAGTCATATTACTCATTTGTGTTAAGGGGAGGCGGTGTTGTGTGAAAAACCGCTTTTGACACTTGTCGCAAGTATCTCATGTGCGCGCATAAACCGTTAAATGAGCGACGCGTGCACAAATTTGTATCTATAAGTTTCATTTAAATGTATCTGTTGCGCTGTCGTTTTAATTGACAGAAAAAAAAAAAACACATTACACCCGCTACTGCTCTAATGTGTGTGTAAATGATTATTACAAGGTTATTTCCGCACCGTTTTTTTTTTTTTTGTGGGTGTTGTTCACCTTAGTAAATAACACATTTACGACCTCCTAAATTCTAAAGCGATTTATTTTGTATTTGATTGCCTGCCGGTCTGTCTGGTCTGGCTGCTCACCTGTTCGCTTGTCATATTTTAAGTTTTAATTGTGCGTCAAGTTGTCGCAATTAGCAAAAAAAAAAACATATTAGTCATATGTGTATTTAAAATCTAGGTCAATTGTTGTAGGTCTTTTTTTTTTTTTTTTGTATCTTTTTCTTAGCCTACATGTTTGGTTTTTTTTTTATAGCTTAATGGCTTAAAATTACCACTTTTTTTATGCTTTGCTTTGGCATTTTTGGTTCAATTGCGTTTTTTTGCATAAATTATTTTGTTGTATTTAACCTTGAATATGTCTTTTTATAGACAATAGGTGTGCATTTTATTTTTTTCGGTTTTAAGATGACACTTTTTTGATTGCGATATTATTTAGTGCACTTTGCAAACAAAAATGTATTTTTTTAATTTTTATTTTATTTTTTATCTTTGCAGGTATGTATCTAAAAAAAAAGTTTTTATTATTTAATTTTTGATATGGCGGTAAGTTTTTTTGATGTTTTGATGATTTTGTTATACGAAAAAAAAAAAGCTGAAGGTTTAATTTATTTCGAGCATAGAAGTGTAATTTTAAATAGTTTAATTAAAATATTAAAAATATTTAAATCTTATCAAGACAGCGAATACTAGATACTCTAGCAGATATAAGGCAAATACACTTGAGAGTAAAGTTCGAGCTCACTTTCTTAATTTTGACATGTTCCATGTCTTCACAGTTCAATAAAAATTTCATCAATCTAAATTTCAAGGGTACACTTTAGTGATCAAGAATTAAAATTTGGTTGATTTGTAAAATGGTGGTTACCCCTTAAAATGGGACAAGAAAAATAGTTTGCAAGTGCACTCTTAACGACTTAGGAGAGTCTTAAGTTTCAAATATGGAAGCTATACCGCTTATAGTCTCGGAGATCTCATACGGCAGACAGCATGACGAACAGACAGACGGACAAAGCCAGCTAGTTGATCAAGAATATATAGACTTTATAGGGTCTACATACTATAGGGTTACAAATATTCGCAAAAAGTCCTTACTGAGTCGTTTTAAAATAAAATAAAATTTTCCCATGCAAACCTTTAAGATTAGTCCTTAGTATCTTAATTGCAATTTAAAACACAAAGTATCTTTTTTTGCAACATAGCTCATTCGCATCTAAATTGTTGATCATTTTATTTAATATCTTAATTAAAAGTTATTTAGTTTATTTGCAAATTTTTTGTAATTAAAATACAAAAAAAAAAAAATAATGACTTCGCAATTTTATATGCAAACTTAAAGCAATTCTATCAAGATAATCCACAAAAATAAAACAATAAACTTTAAATGTTTTAGAAAATTAATTGCAAAAAGAAAAAAAAAACATTTAATTGTTAGAATTTGCAATTAAATTGTTTGCAAAAAACATTTTAAAGTTTATTAGTGAAATTGAAACTCAAAAAAAAAAAAAAAAAATAAAAAAAACATAAAAAGTATCTAACTGAGAGACTGACCAGCCCAAAAAAAAAAAAATAAGCAAAGAAAATAAAATGTTTTCACTTACCTTCACTTTTAGTTTTTAAACATTTCAATTTCTTTAGCCTAACTTTCAGCTTTTTTGTTATTATTCTACTATAATTAAAATGTTATTTTGTCGGACGAGCGCTTTATTAAAACCACAGAAACATTTTTTTTTATATTTTTTAATTACCACAAAACAGAAACTGAAGAAAAAAGATGCAAAATAATTAAAATAAAAACTGAACCAAAAATAATAACAAAAAAAATAAAAAAAAAAAAAGAGAAGTGAAAATAGCAAAATAATTAAAAATAGCAAAAGATTCAAAAAAAAAAAAAAACTCTGCAGTTTGCAATTAAAATATTTCACAAAGCCATTTTTGTTTTTTTTTTTGGCTTATAAAATGATTAATTAAATGAAATTAAAATTGAGAAATTACAAAAATGTATGAATGAACATCATTTAGCTGAATTTATAATAATTTTTGAAGAAGTTCTAGTCTTGCTTAATATGCAAATTTGTATAAAAATAGAAGTCACACCAAAAATGATATAAAAAACTTGTTTAAATGAGACTTTATTGCAAACTAAAAGTTTCCAGCGGTGCCATATTTCAGTAGTTAATAAAAAAAAAAAAATTTAAATAATTAAATAAATTAAATTCAAAAAAGCAAAAAAAACGAATAAGAATATTAAATTTGGCATAAAGAGCTGCGGCAGCTATTAAAACTTTCACACATGTTCTACGAGTAGCAAAGATAGTCTTGGGACAGACGGGCAATCAGATGTACAGATATACATATAGATGGACAGACGGACATATAAATGAACAGACGAATGAACATATCTGAATCCATTCCAGAACGATAAAGAATAGTTCACACATATTCTACAAGAACCGAAGCCATGTTTGGGACAGATACTTTTCATTCATATACTTATATCTTTTCATTCAGATACTTTCCATTCAGATACTTTTTATTCAGATACTTTTCATTCAGATGCTTTTCATTCAGATACATATCTTTTCATTCAGATACTTTTGTATGTGTTTTTTTTTACTATTTTCTTGCATGCATTATTTGATTGTTCGAACTCCAAAAGATATAAACTTCGATTATTTCTTTCAATATTACAAAATCTGCGACTAATTAAATAAAACCTTCACATTTTGAACAAACAAAAAAATCATAAAAAGAAAAAAAATTAAGGTATTTAAAAAGTATGTTTGCCTAGTTACAAAGTTTGTTTTTCATTTATTTTTTTTTATTTAAAAATTTGATTTGTGTGCGTGAAATAAGTTGGTCAAACAAGTCAACAATTTTTGAGATATTGTGCATGTTTGTTTGCCCTTTGGTCGTCTGTTTTTTTTCTTTCGCATATATCAATTTAATTTTATTGGTTTTTGCAGTTTATTTTTTTTTTTTTGCTTGCTTAATTAAAATGTTGACATAGATTTGTAAAGTTTTTGTGTGCAGTTTTTCGTCTTGTTTTGACATTCAAAGTTTTAGTTTTTTTTTTTTTGTTGGTTCGTATTAAAGTATTTAGAAATATTTTTTATTACAACTTATTTAAAAGTCATAAAGATTTTTAGTATTTAATTAAAAAAAAAAAATATTGCACAATTTACCATTTCGATGCGCTTGAATTTATTTAATTTTGAAGACTTAATCATTTAGTACGTTTACGAAAAAAGTTCAAGTATGCAGTTTTGAAATACTTCCTAAAAAATATATACAAAATAATTTTTTAAATTCGTAAATTTGCAAATTCAAAAAGAGCAAATTAGATTGGAAAACTTTGTAAATAAGTTTTAATACTTTACAATTTTCAATAGTATACATAAATCGATTATTTTTCGATTATTAGTTGATGAGTGATACCTGAACTAAACTCTATGTAGACATTGTTACAAAAGTTCTATACTCGTATATAGTATTGGTAATGCAAGCTTAAACAAAGTAAAAGGGATAGTTCAAAGAGCAAAGAGCGATAATTGGTCTTATTTCATGTACACATCTCGTATATCGATAATTACACACCACTAGATGCTAAACAAAACTTAGCTGTGAATAGTTTTTAAAATATTAATAGATCATTGTCGATTTAACTCTTCTGTATAAAAGTTCAGTGTTCCAAAGTACAGTCATAAATAAAAGTAAGTAACTTCTTTGAATAACAAAGGGAGAAGGCATGAAATCGGTTCAGTGTCGATGTCGATGATTCCAAATGCTATTTGAAGTAAATGGTGTAATGAAGCTGTTACAGCGGTGGTATTCAATTATGGTACTCTTGCTCGTATGCCTCTTTTTAGTGTTTTTGTTTATTATATTCTTGAGGAGTTTCTTTTATCGCTTTAAGACTTCAGAAGCAGAGCATAAAACAAAACTGAAATATAAATTAAGGTTTTTATTATAAATAAAACAATTTTACTAAATGTACACGCAGCTGATTGCGGCTTTTTTCTTTTTTTTATTTTTTTTAGAGATGTGCAGTAATCGATATACTACTTTGTGTTGTTATCGATACTTTAAATCTAAAAAAATCACTGAAACCCTTTAGAGATTCTGCAATACTTTAAAAAAAAAAAAAAAAAGGGTTTACTTTCACCCCATCGAAATGCAATATATAATTTTTAGTTATGAATATTTTTTTTTTTTTTTAATTTTAAAAAAGTACAAAACCACCTACTTAAGCTGAGAAAGTTTATTACGTATACGTTTATGTATGTAATGTGTACCCAACAAATTACTGCATAACTTTTACTTCACAAAACTTCACTCATAAACTTGTCAATCGAAGCAAATCAACAAAGTCATAAAATTCATTAATTTATTTTAAATATTTTGCAATTTTTTTCGTTTTTTTTTTACAACATTTATCCATTTATTACTCCTACTCTAAAGAGACAAAGCAGCAGCAACAAGAGTTGAAATTTGAAACTTATATCAAATCAAAATTTACATAAAATTGTACAATTTATATTTCCTGCAGTCGCATATAATTTCTGAAAAAAAAAGACAACAATTTTTATATATCACAACTCAATCTTGAAAATGCGCTCATTACGCGCTGTATGCATCTTACGAGCGAGTGACTGCTGCAAATAAGTTGCATACATGCAACATGAAATTCTCAACATGCAACTAAAAAAAATTGAATACTGTCTATGCATATAGTATGAGTATATAGTATAACCATCCATCCATACATACATCCATCTATCCCAGTCAATTTTTTTATTTTTTTTTTAAACCATTCATCTATCGCGGTCTGTCAATAACTGCCAAGTGGAAATGTTTTGGCGCTTTTTCATGAGTTTTTATTAACGTTGTACGAAAGTGAAATTTGTTTGTTGCCTCAAGTCAAAGCTCTCTAACTATTTTACAACAACAACGAATATTTTTATAGTTGGGGAGTATAAAGCAAAAAAAAAAACTAAAAGATGATCATGATGATGCTGACGTTGATAATCAGCAGCAACAGCAGCAACTGAACCGAACCGAACAAACCGCCGCTGGAGTCTATGCCACACCGACGCAAACTGTTTTGGTCGTTCGAATCAGTTTGGATCGCATCGTTTGGTTTATGTATATAACAGCTTGTTTTGTTGTTGTTATTGTTGTTGTTGTGTCCAGCTAACACAGCGGACAGTCATTCACTCATATGAAATCTTTTGCTGCGCACACGAGTGCCACTTGTCTGTCAACAATGTCCGTCCGTCTGTCTGTCTGTCCGTTCGTCTTCTTCATTCGTTTCATCTGTCTACCACACAAAAGAAGAGCAAAAGTAAATGAAAGTGTTTGCTTATACTTATAGTTTGGCCTATTGCACATCTCTCACACATCAACTTTATAGCGCTTAACTGAGTTCATTGAGTTGTAGTATTTTTTTTTTTTTTTTTTAGCAAAAGAAAGTATTGCGAGTACTTGATGAGAGTCATAAGAAAAACATAGACGAGACAGCTGAATTTAAATAAAAATAAAAAAATATTATTTTTATTTTTGAAGTAGCGCAAAAATAAAAAATCCCACAGTCAAAATTTTCTCATAAATTCCAGTTTAATAAATTTCTACTCCCAATTATTTTTACGTACTTAAAGATACGCCCACGGTACTATAGATTGCATGTTAAGTCATTAATTGGCAATTAGTAAAAAAAAAATATTATGTAGTAAATTGTGCGAATTATATTTTTGTTGTTCATTTGCTACGCAGCTCAGCAAGAGTTGTGCCAAAAAAAAAAAAAAAATTTAAAAATTATTAACTATAAAAAAATTGATACAAAATTGGAAAGCAGAAATTATAATTTTGCAATTTGCTGCTATGAAAAATACTCGGGAATAAAATGAAATATATGTAATTGTTATTTAATTGTGCTTTAAATGAGTAAAGCTGAACAACTTGAACTGTGATTTTTTCACAGTGATTTAAAGATAGCAGTGCAACAGCGACTGAAAGTAGTGCAATTTGCAATTTGTTTGTGCCTCATTGAAAATATTCAGTTATCGGCGATTTTGTGTAACGCTCTTCGCGAACAGTGGAACTATTTATTTATCAGTGATTGGTGCTTTTATCGTTCATATTCACTTGAACACCAAACCTGAAAAAAAATCGTTGATACATTTGCAAGTCACTTGAATCGTCAAAACGATTGAATGCTGAGAGCGCAAGTGCAAAAATAAAAAAAAAAAAAAAAAAAGAAAATTGTGACATTTTTTATAAAAAAAAAAGTAAAACAAAGTCGGTTTGTTGAGTTGGAATAGCCAAACAGTTTAGATAGCGTCGATTTTGTATATCACTCTTCGAGAACAGTGAACCTGTTTAGTTGAAAGTTCTATCATTTTTTCGTGAACTGCGTTTTTATCACTCTTTGCAGTCACTGCGATTTTTAAATCGCAGTCACTAATCACACTGTGACTTAAAAATCACTCTTTTTTTCAACACTTATTGTTGTGAGACTGTTTTTTAAAGCTTAGTTCTCACTTCAAACAAATATTTCTTGAACATTTTATAAATATTTTGTGCTTAAGTCTAGAAATGATATTTGTATATTCATAATTGACACTAACAAGTAAAGCTACCCAAGTTATACTCACAGATCTTAACGAAACTATGGTTAATTGACTGAGCTAGGAAAAAAAAACGTATTTTATATACATAAGATTTAAATTAAGAGTTGAAAACACCCTTTAAGGGTGTGAGAGAGGATAAAAAAAGGTTGAAATTTATTATTCGGGGGTTTTCGGGGTCACCAATTTCATGCCAGAATTTTCAATGTTAAAATGCGGATGCAATATGGCAACCTTCTAGTATATAGATAAAAGTGAATCTGATTAGATTTTATATTTCTTCGTAATAATTGACATAATTGACTTTTATAAATAGTGCGGACAGACAGGGTTATAATGACTTGTATTGTTCGCCAGTTGCTCGGAAAAGTTTTCCGAAAATTTCTATAGAGACTTTCTAGACTATTTAAATTGCTAAATTTCTGTATAGACTAACTTGTCTGTCGGTCCGTCCATAAATCCTTTAAGAATCCATGCAGTTCAATGGAATCAACTCAAGTATTATCAAAAAAAAAAAAAAATAATAATATCAAATGAAAAGCAAATATTCATATATCGATTTCAATTGCACCTTTTTTCAAGTTGATGTCTACAAAGATACTCTAAATATTCTACAAAAAATACGTTTCAAGTACTTCATTGAAAGCTTTTAATAATATCAAAGGCATGTAAAGCTCTTATTCTTGGCCCTTACTGCAGTTTCTATTTTTGTTTCATTTTTTTTTTGCACAAATTGACCCAATTTTATGGCCAAGACTAATACAATTTCTTAAGTAAACCGATACGACTGACAGCTTGAAATTTAGACGAGCCCTAAATTTCTACATTAAATAGCTAAAATTAGAGAAAAGAAGAAGAAGAGAAAAAGAAAAAATGAAATTCAAATTGTTGTATGCGACTAAAAAAGGGAAACGAAGAACTTTTGCTTTCACCAAAAACAGAAAGAAAAAAATGCAAAGCAGATGCTACAACAACAACAAAAACAACAAAAAACGACAATAATGGCAAGCCAAGCTAAAATAACTATTTTGCATACAAAATCAGCTGTAGCAGCAAAAATCTATCTAAAAAACCTCAAAAACTATGAAAATCAAGTTGTAGTTTGTAAGCGGCATGAGGGTGGCATACATACATAAGAGGAGGAAGGGAGGGGCTAATATAAATTCTATAGCATACAAATTTAACACGCAGCGCGTCTACAAATGGCGCCAGCATGACTGACTCGCTGACTGACTGACTTCATAGACTGAATTTGTTGTTGTTGTTGTTGCCCGATCTTAGTACAGCGTCTTTTGCATACAAAATCGATTGTGCGGGGAATTCCTTTTCCCCGCACTTCACTTCGTCTTTTCTATGCTCTTATGGCGTTAGCGTTGGCGTTCTTTTTGCGCTCGTTTTGGCGCATAATTTGCTCTCAACTTGGCTTTGAAAAATGGTAAAGCGGCATTGTTGCTGCTGCTTCATCTTCATGCAACAGCAGCGTCAGATAATTTGCATGCAACAAACAAAAAAAAAAAAAATCTAGTAGAAGAAGAAGAAGAAAAAAAACGCTTGTTGCAACAATTTGTTATTTGCCTTTTTGTAGCTGCGTGTATTTGTGTATCTTTGTATCTTTTTTTTTTGTTATTCTTTGTATCTGTGTGTGTGTGTGTTATTTCAATTGTTGTTGGCACTTTGTCTAATTTGTGGTCGCTTGTGGCAAAGCATTGAGCTTTTTTTTTCTTCTTCTTCTTACTTACTTCTATTTTTCCTCAAAAAGAGGCCCATTTTAGTAGGCATAACAAATTTAGTTTTCTTCTTTTTTTTTCTACAACATTTTGTGGCCCAGTGACCAAATGAACCACATTCAACAATTGAGATACCAAAACAACAACAACAACAACAAAACTTAACAAGTGCGCAGCTTGGTTTTGCGCTGTTATCTGCAAGTAAAAGTTTAACTAATTTGGTATTCTAAATGCAAGATAAACGCGCGCGTACTGAAATACAAAAATAAATAAAAAAGAAGAAATAATCAAATTAAAGTGTGCGAAATTTAATTTACATATTTTTCTTCTTTTTTAGTAAAGTAAAGCTTAGCTCAGTGCTGTCTTGTTGCCATTTTGCTGCTCATTTTAGTTAGATTTATGTCTTATTTTGTAAAAAAAATTAGAAACTTTTGCGCATGTGCAGCAAATATTTAAACAAAAAGTTAGTTTCTATTTTTCAATTTCACAGCAAAATAATAGGTATATATTTTTTTTTACAAGATACTTACATGTAAAATCTTAAATAGTATGCGAAGTTGTTCAAAGTCTCTCAAAATAAGAATGAACGCTGAAGATTTGTATGGGGTACCCCTTAAAATGAGACTATAGAAACTCCGCTTATAAGTGACCACTTGACGGCTCTGGAGAGTCTACGTTCCAAACCTGGTAGCTCTACCTTTTATAGTCTTCGAGATAATTGTTTTCATACGGCAAACAGCATGACGGACGGACAGACAGATAATAATATAGACGGACACTGGCTTGGATTTAATCAATTACGAACTGATGGACACAGCTGGTTCGACTTTAAACTTTGTGAACTGTTTGAGTTGAGAATAGTATAGGTATTTTCTGGGTTCTCTAATGGAAGCTTTAAAGTTAAAAAAATATTTATAGAGACTCTAATAAGTTTGAGGATTTACACAAAGAGCTCGAAAAAGCATCGATACACTATTTTTTACACGAGTTTCTCGTTATTTTTTTATTGAAAAGACAATCGATAGTTCAGGTTGCAGAGCCGTATTCAAGATTTGGTCAGTGCAACCAAAGGCAGAGTTGAGCCATGATCCGTCTGTCTGTCTGTACTTATACGTTTCATTTGTTCAGTTTTAAAAATATTGAGATTAAATTCAAAACTTAAGCTTTTCTCAGTCCTAAGCAGTTAAAGTGTTAAGACCAAAGTGCCACGCCCATTTTTAGGCATAGCCCCCGTATAAGTTTTTCAGTTTTTTTTAAAATTTGAAAAATGTATATTATGCGGCGATTTGTGTCAAATACAGTAAAAACACTTCTAATAGCAGCCCATATTTATAGAAGGACACATGGTTGAGGTGGGTCTACTATAGCATATAGCCCCCATATAAATCTACCTCCAATTTTTGAGTTTTTATACGAAAAATAATTTATTTATGAAACAATTTATTTCGAATACGGTAAAAAAAAAACACTACTAATAGCTACCCATGTTCAAAAAAGGACCCAAGGTAGAGGTGGGTTCACTATAGCATGTAGCCCCCATACAAATCTACGACCAATTTTTTGAGTTTTAATATGAAAAATAGGTTATTTTTGAAGCGATTTGTGTCAAATACGCTAAAAACACTTCTTATATTAACCCATGGCTAACCCGTTGTTAAGGTCGAACCGTAGCATATAACTCATTTAGAAATTTACGTCTAAATTTTAAGTATTTGTATGAAAAAATGTTAATTTATGAAGCGATTTATTTCAAATAGCTTTTAAATACTTATTGTAGCAATCTATGATCACAATAGGACACATGATTAAAGTAGAACCCCTTTAGAACCCGAATGTACATATTTATTCAAGAAAACTTAGTCTAATTATCGTGTGACGCTTAAGCTTAAGTAACGCCGAATGTTTTTCCTTTGTGTTCATATTTTTGGTCTAATTTATATTATCGATATTGTAGTATTTTTAGAATATCGATAATTATCGATAGATATTTTTATGTCCCATCCCTAAGCTTTCGCTTATTTTTATAAAACAAAAAAGTTTAAATTATTACAAAAAAAAAAAAATATTTCACTTTAATGTTTGCATCATTGCACAAACTAATTAAATATTTGATGAAAAGTTCATATTTCTTTAAATTCAAAGTTCTCCACAACATAATAAACTTTCATCATTGCAACATTTAAACAAAAAAAAAAAGAAAAGATAAAAAAAGGTAAATCAATAAAAATTAATAAGCAAATATGAAAATAATTAACTACAAAACAAAATTAATGAATAAAGTAAATGCCAAAAAACGCTTGTTTGAAGCCGCAGGGTAATTTAGAAAAAGACTGTCAGGAGTGTGTGTGTGAAGCGTATTGTACTTTTACTTTCGCTAAAAAGTCAAAAAAAAAAAAAGTACTTTTAAATATTATAAAATTTATACCGTGAAGTTTGACTGAATTGTTATTATTATTTCAATGAATTTTTCAATTTTGCTTCTGTCAAGTGCTGCCAAATGATGTTTTTTTTGTAAGCAAAATAAATAAATAATTTGAAAAAATTCAACAAAAAGAAATGTTAACAAGATTTATACGCTGCTTCTATGCAATTCATACAGATACAATTGAAAACGCTCTCAGATACATTTTGCATTCAGCAAATAGAATTGTATCTGTTCATAATTGAAATCTATTCTGTTTAGTTTTGCTGTAGGCGTTCTATTACCTCACACATTGAATTACACATTTAATTGTTAAATGAAATTGACTTTTAGTTTATGACCAAAAAGTCAAAGCCAGCCAAAAAGCAAGCCAATCAAATGTAACCAATAAATTTAAACTATTTTGTAATTTAGCATGTTTGTGTGCTGCTTTTGAACATTTGCCTGGCAGCTATCTTTGAAGCAAAAAAGCATTTTCTAGTTAAATACAAGAATAATCACTTCATGTGTACAGCTGCCAAAAGAAAGCGCATTAAAGGTTACTTTTTTTTTTTTTTTTTTGGTGATTGTTGTTAGAAGCAGGAACCTCACATACGAGTGTATACAACAATTTACAGTACAGTTAGAAAATCATCAAAGTAATATATATAAAAATTCCATAGGCTACCAAACTTAACAAACAAAACCAAAGAAAAAAATCACAACTAGGCGGATAATAAAACTGCGCCCAGAAAAAAAAAAAGGACAAAACAAAAAAAAAAATTGTACATTGAATAATCTTAAGATACAAACGTGCAACGACGAACGCAATTTAACGCGTAGTGACTGCCAAACGGAATAAGCCTAATAAAAACTTTTGGAATAAAAAAAACAAAAATCAAGCGAAACATATTGTGAAAAAGTTAACAACCATTTGTTCTCACAACATTTTTACGCGAAGGAACAAAAACTAAAAAAAAAAAAAAAAAAAAAACTACAAAAATTGTATAGAGACAGGAGACAGAAAGGTAATAGATATATGCGAGTGTGTTTTGATAAGTAGTTGGTATTTGTGCGCTACTTTTTTATGGGATTGCTCACTAGAGTCGGATATTTTTCTAAATTTTATTTTCTATACACCAAAAAAAAAAAAAAAAGACGATTAAATCGATAAATAAAACATTTGCGACAGACATCGAAAAAGCGATCACAAAATTCTGATGACTGTCCGTGAAATCTAAACTTTCGAACATGTAAACACCTATATGAAGCAACTTTGAACCTTAAATCAATATAGAACCCCAATATTTAAAATATCGACTATAATCGATATTAAAGGCATCGATATATATATTTAATATTAATATTTATGTTGTGGATATGCTATCAATATGTTAAAAGTGTGTCTTTGATATGTTATCAATAAGTTATCGATATGTTATCGATATCGATATTATATCGATATCGATATTATATCGATATATTATCGATATCGATATTATATCGATATTTAAATGTTTCTTTCAACATATCAGCATAGATGGAATATCATCTATTTTCGTCCCTGGTATGAGATGCTGTTAAAATAGAGACGCTGAATTGACATAGACGTGGGTGTTGCTTTAGAGGGTTTTCTACTCAATATTTTTTATTGTTAAACTGAGCATGTACTGCATCACTCCGTCCCATACACTTCGCGACGCTTCTACAATTTTGTGCAAAATTTGCTTGTTATGCTTATGGGATGCTTATTTATGATGGTAGTCCACGCCCATTCACTTATTCATAGCTGAGCTCAGCTTGACAACAATCTTATAAGTTATCTGGGTGTACCTACTATCTGCTGATTTAAAATAGTTAAATTGGCACTATCGCACGGTTTAATCTGCCACAAGTTTCATTCCTATACCAGTTTTCTGAGCAATGTATCAGAAATGGTAATACGTTCACCATTGGTCGTGGTTAGGAAATGATCACTTCATATGGTACACTCTCTGACTACAAAAAGCAAAGTGTTTAAATGATGCTTAATAGCTTATCTTGGAACTGGATCAACTGTGCATCAGTACATTCTTGTCAGGAAATCTCGTATGAGATTAACTTTGCTTCTATGATATGCAATAATCTGCTTCATGGGTTCAGAATTGATTTTTACCTTGAAACTATGATGTCGTAACACGCTTGCGGAGTTAATATTTTTAGTGCAAACTGCTTCATATTGCGCTTAATGCTTATATTGTATCAAAAGTAAGCAATCCAATCATCTATGAGATGCAATATCTAATGTGATGTTAAGTGTTTAGTGAAGCTACTCATGGCCTAAGCAATTTGATATATTAAATATTTTTTTTTCAAAACTTTAATTGTTTCTTTAAAACTAAAAAAATTATTTGTTAGTATGCATTACATATCACTACGCCCTCGCTGATATATGTAATATTCACGTACAATAGTAGTAGTCATCGTCTTCATTGTCGGCTCAACTCATTCATGACTACTGCTAAAGGCTAAAAGCGAGAAAAAACAACAAAACAATCTAAAGAAGCAAAACAAAAAAAAAAAGGAAAAAATGAAGAATAAAAAGGCTAATGCGGCCCACACACAAACTAAACACGCGCGCCACATGCAGCACATAAAAACGCCGCAGTTTGCAGTAAGCTTAACGCAGATGCTGCAAACAGCAACAACAACAAAAACAAAAACAACAAAAACATGCCACAAAGTAAATGAAATAAAATTGAATTGTGAGTTTGAAGCTAAGTTACCAAGTTGCTGCTTAGCTACAAGTGGCAGGCATGCAGGCAGGCAGGCAGTAGTTGTTGTAGTTGTATAGGCCAAGTTTAAGGTCTCTTACTGTTGTTGTTGTTGCTGTTAGTTTGCCTTAACTGTTTTATTTGCCGTGTGGGTTTTTTTAGCTTTTTGCTTCCTGTGCAACTGCAACTGTGCAGTGTTGTGTGTGCTGCCTCCACAACAAGTGCCACTAACGTAGCCATAACGTAGCTTTTTTCCCGCTGCTGCTGTGGCCATAGTCAACATCACAAAAAAAAAAAAAATAACAAAGTATCTCGCTGCTGGCGCTGCTCTTTTTTACCACAATCTATATATTGTATATAAGTTCTGCTCTCGTCTTTTTTGTTATTTTTGTTATCTTATTGTATATTCTTTTTTTTTTTTTTTTTTGGCAGTTGTATCGACGCGCTGCCAACTCCCACTTGTATTGCCTGCCAAACTCTTCTGCCTCTCCTCTCTTTCGCTAGTTTAGTTTAGCAACTTTTATGCTGTGCAATGCATGCATGCGATGATATCTTACAGGTTCCTCTTGCATTGCTATTGCATTGCCACTGCTGTAGATTTAGTCAAATGTGTTTAACGGTTAAAATGGGTTTGGTTCTGGTTCGTTGTTTTTATTGTTGTTGTTGTTTTTGGTTTGTT
The DNA here is from genome assembly GCA_018903435.1 of Leucophenga varia. Taxonomy (NCBI): domain Eukaryota; kingdom Metazoa; phylum Arthropoda; class Insecta; order Diptera; family Drosophilidae; genus Leucophenga; species Leucophenga varia. The sequence continues at coordinate 714,313 of JAEIFJ010001870.1, forward strand.
GTTGTCGTTTCGATGTTCGCTTGATCTTCATCTCATCTCGTCTTGATTCACTTTGCGTTGAATTGCCAAAAAAAAAAAAAAAAAAAAAAAAAATTAAGTGCACCCATTGATTCTACGTTGGACGAGATGTTGTCTATATGTGAACATATTTGCTAAGAGGGTAGTTCGTATAAAATATTAAAAATAAAATTATTCTAGTAGCAACGAAATAGCTTCTTGCTTGTAGCAAAGCAGCTTGAAATACGCTTTGGATAATATTTAAAATGCTAATATTTTTAAAGTTTCTAATTTGAAAAATATCATCCACACAAAATTTGGTGTTACTCAATGAACTCAGTTTTTCAAGCCGATCAAAAAAATTAAACACACTTTACAAGGGACTTACTGCCTTCTAGGCTTGTGTGCACACATAAAATTATTAATTATATTTTTAAGATTCAAACGTTAGAAAAAATTAATTGGCAAACTTTATATCAAAATCAAAAAAAAAAAAAAACAAAAAAAAAAAAAAAAAATTAACAGAAACAAAAAAAAAAACTAAAAAAAAAAAACAAAAATAAAAAAATCTAAAATAGATGAATTTGATAATAAAGTTTAAACTATTTGTAAATTATAATCTCATAATTTAGTTGATAACTCTCAAGAGAGCTTAAATGAAAACAAAAACATAGGAAATCCAATAGCACTCAATTTATCTTATACACTCTGTGGACATCTTTGGCTTCATTTCAAAGAGTGTGCTTTCACGCTCTGTAACTGTTAAATAAAATGAGCGTAAGCGCTAAGCATTGCACTCATGGTGGAATATCTTAATTAATACTTGTTGAATTTCACCACGGTTGCACTCATGGTGAAATTACTTAGGCGATACCAGGGTAATTTCACCATGGTTGCACTCAGAAAGTACGTTGAGCACTAATCAAACTCTTTTCTGAACGATCACTAAAACTGATGATATTTGCCTACCACCAATATCTAACAAACAACCCTCGCTTATACAAAATATAAGTATATGTACACAAAATATATATGAACAATGAGCACACATATTTCCTTTGGGCCTTTGGCGCGTCTTGATTAGTTTTTCTTTCTCTTCTGTTGATTTTTTATTTTTTGCTGATTGTTTGTTTTTTTTTTTTTTAGTACTACGAGTAAGCCAAAAATTATTATTATTATTATTTCTTATTGTTCTTGTCGTTGCATTTTTGTTTTTTTTTTTTTTTTTTTTTTTGTTCTTCCACATTTAGATTTGTAGGTGGCAACGGTGGCGTATGCGCAATGTGTATACTTGCGGTCACTTATACGCGATGGTGGTCTTTTTTGCTTGCTACTTTGGGTGTGTTTCGCTTTTGTAGCGAATTAGTTTGACTAACTTTAAGTTTTTTTTTTCGTTTTATTTTTATATTTATAGTTTTTGATTTTTTTTTTTTTTTTCTGGGCGTGTTCTTTAATTAATTTTTCAATTTAGGTCGCCGTTCAAATATATTCTTATTGCTTCTCTTCGCTTCTCCTTCTTTTTCTGCTTCTTCTGCTTAACGATAACAATTTTATTGTTGAAAATTGTAGACTTGTTTAGTGCGCTAATTGACAGCATCGATGGGCGCGATTTGTATTTGATGTTAACTGTTTGCTTCCTCAATGTGCAACTACATCCTTTTTAGCTGGCTGCTGTCTACAGCAGGCGGCATAAGATTAGCAATTAGTTAGCTTATCAATTAGTTTGGACAATAGATTTTGTAGATTGCTACTTGAGATAGCTTTTGTTAGATTTTTTTTTCGATATTTTTCATTTGATAAAAATGATTTGTTGTGTTTTTTTTTTTTTAATTTGTACTAAATCGTGGCTAACTTTTTAAACGATTGCAAAATTATAACTTTTAACATTTAAAAGCTGCTACGGCACACAAGTGGCTTTACTACGGCTACAATTGGTCTCTCAGTAGCTGCTTTTACTATTTTGCTGCTTTGTAAAATGCAAAGCTTCACTTCTGGTAACCAAAAACGAAATCGAACTAACAACATAAAGAATGTCTCATATGTGTTAACTTGGTCTGGAAAATTTTTGTGCCCATAACTTAACTGAACATGGTTTTTAAATCCATTAAATCAAGGGAAAGAGCTTGGTTAGTAGTTCCCCACACAATTATCATAAGAATGCCGTTTTGCTTAAATCAAGGAAAGCCTCCCAATTAAATTTCGGGTAAAGATGAAAAACATTGATAACAAAATTAATAGAAATGTTAATGGAACCAATTCAGTCCAACTGTTTTCAGATAAAATCTAACAGCTGTATTTTGGGGTATAACAATTTATAGCCTAAAAATTTTCACAATCAGATCGTTTTGAGTGACGGGTTCTATTTGATCATATCGACCAAAAAATAGTTGTATTCTAAAAATTTCTTTGGGGATATTTTTTTCGACATAGTTTGCCAAAATTAGTGGTTTTGCCAAGAAGCATTGATGGGGCACATGTACTAATTTTGCAAAATATCTTGAGATCCTCAGATCGGCACCAATACACTTTGAATATTTCACGTATCTTCATTTGACCGTCAAGAAAAATCCCACACAATCCCATCTAAGTGTTCTTACTTTTCTGGAGAGTCATTTACCTTACAATTTCTGCAGGTACTGTTTGGGTAAGGGCATAATCTTGCCGCGTGTTTCCGATGGTCCAATGTCCCGTGATGGCATCTGTTAGCCTCGCAAGGTCTTTACCTGAGTTCTGGTACTTTTGGGATCAATCGTGTACCATATATGCTATAGAATGTGTATTATTGATGAACATTAAATGGAGAGTCGATCTAGTTATGTCTACCTAATTGTCTGTCTGCCAGATTGTCGTTTGAAACTGATAATTTTTGGAGACTATAAGAGATATAACCAACATCCTTGAAACTTCGACTCCCCTGAACAATAAAACCCTATTTTAAGGGATACCGCCCTGGCTGGTCAGCCAGATTATATATGGGATATTGTTTGATACCGATAACACATCGATATTTCTCTCAGTACCAACGGAGTCGCATAAGTGCTGAAAATATTGGCATGAACAGTTAAGGAATTGCATTAAATTTCACGGAGCTTAAAAGAGAAGTTTTAAAACCAATTGTTTGGTGAGACAAGACAAGCTTCTACTGTTCAAGTAATTCAATTACTGAGAACATTAATTTTCGTTTACTAGAAATATAAACGCAATCGTTTAAGTCATAAAAACGTTGACTGATATCTAACAGACGCACTTAAGAATTTTATGTGCAACTTTTAAAGTAAATAAAAAAATAAAAATAGGTACGTCTCGCTTAAATCTGTGCTTACAATGTAAACGTTTAAAATTCTAACACAACAACAAAAAATGCGTAACTTTACAAAGTTTTTCTTTTATATTTTTTTTTTTAATTTTTAAACTTGCACTTCATGTTGCATAATACAAAGCTTTTAAGTTTTAAAATTTTAAACCATGAAAAACTGCAGAATTCTTTTTACAGCGAAGCTTAACTAATTTCAAAAAAAAAAAAAAAAATAAACTATTAAAAAATTCTTTAGTAGCTCAGAACGATATATTTTTTCTTTAAACGTTAAATTTTAGTTTCGCTTTCTGGGTGTTCATTACGAAACGAACTCCTCAAACTCGAAACTATTCTTGACTGACATATGCGACGTTACCGACAAAATAAATTTAAAAGAAAAAAAGAAAAAAGAACAGCAAATCCGTTTTAGTTGCAGTCATTTAAGCGTGAAAGTGGTAATTGCAATTAATCAGCATAGTACTTAAGCATTTAAAGTCCGTAACCAAATCGATGTGTAGAAAACGAATCCGAAGAAAGAAAGACTCTAAGCAACATGTACGAGAACGCCTATGTTTAGTAGGCTGGGCGTGAAATGTCGGCAAAAAACGGCATCCAAAAAAATATACGACAGCAGCCAAAGACAGCATTCATTCATTCATTCAGTCAGTTTGCTTTGCTTTGGTTCACTTGTCTACGTGCCTTATTGTTTTTACATTGCATTTGCAGGCTTCACGTTCGATGGCAATTCTAATGCGCTGATTTTACGCTGTTCAAGTATCTAAATGGCGGCGGCTTAACATGAGACGAAAAAAAATACATTGCCCAAAACTACATTTTTGCATTAGAAGTGGAAGATTTTGAGGATGAGCGCGCGCGTTAACTAATTGTAAATTGTTGTTCTGGCCAGCATTCTGGCTGCTGCTGACTAGTTTCGTAGCGCGTTCTTCTTTATTAACAATTTAGCACTTTAGATACTTTTTGTATCTATTTTTTTTTGTTTACCGTAAACAGGAAGAACTTTTGTGCCTTCGCATACTCGCTCGATTTTGTACGTGTAAAATCCGTGAATGTGTGAAAATCGTAACATATCAGGCAAAAAAAAACAAAAAAAATGTTGCAACATATTGCCTCCTTGCCTCTTACCAAATGCAGCCAAAATTTTCTATGTCCGTCTGTCTGTCTGTCTGTCAGGCTAGCGGGCAGGGGCGTTTACTTAGTGAGACAGGCAGCTATCAAATGCTGCAACTACAATTCTAGTAACACTCTTGGCCAAAACACTCAAACAAAGTCTCAAAGGCAGTGTTTAGTCAATAGACTGCAACATGGCAGCTAAGTACATGGCTGCAGTTTTTTCCTATAATTTTTTTTTTTTTTTTTTTGGTGAAAATATATTTACCGCGCGTATTTTGGCACGTTTCGTTGCGGCGGATTTGTCGGTTTACCTATAATGTCCGTCTGTCTGTCTATTTGTCTATCTTACTTCATGTTTGCCATATCGCTTTGCTTCATATTTTTTAACAATTTTTCGCATAAAATGTGAATTTTTATGTTTTGCATGTTTGGCCTTTGTTTCTTTTGCTAAACGGATGTGTTTTCTTTTGTGTGTGTGTGTGTTGCAGTTTTTGTTGTGAGTTTGTGTAAATCATCTTTTAGAAAAATGCTTTGTTTTTCTGTATTTTTTTTTTTATAGCGTTGCTTGTTTGGCGGTGTTTAAAATGTTTGTCATAAACATTGTTTCGCGCACAACACATGTGTTGAGTGGGTGGTGTATTGTTGTCTACGCTGAGGATGCTTCCTGGGTAGCTTTAGAGTTGCACAATACTAGTTTGTGTTACATAAATATATACAAAACAATTGTTTTTCTTTTTATGTAGGAAAGCTAGGAAATGAAAAAAATAGCAGGCTTCAGATACATTTTAAAACTTCAGATACATTTTAAAACTTTAGATACATTTAAATATTTCAGTTACATTTTAATACTTCAGATACATTTTAATGCTTCAGATACATTTTTAAACTTCAGATACATTTTAAAACTATAAATAAATCATTCTAAAAATATAAATTAAAAAACAATTTCCTGATTTTCAAGGTCGCCACTGTATTCATTCATCAAAGAACAAAAAAAAAAACAATTTAAAATAATTTACATAACAATTACAAAAAACAATTTGACAACAAAGCAAACAATAAGCGTTCTATTATCTTTTTCGTTTCATTACAATAAAAGAAGTGATTAAAAGTTATGTAAAAAACATCAATAAACTTTCAAGTTGACACATAGAAAAAGAACAAAACAAAAAAAATATATACTCGAAATAGATACAATATATTGTATCTGAACAACGAACTAGTTTTACATATCTACAAAGCATTGACAAAATTGAAGATGTTTTTTGTTATTTATTTATTTTTTTTTTTTTGTGTTGAGTACAAAAGCGGCTTTCATATGCAAAATGAATGAGAGTTACTACAAAAAATAAAAATTAAAATCAACTTGGAGGCCGAAGTGATTAGCGCCTTTGGGGCATGAGTGTGTACGCAAGCGCGCGCGAGCGCTATGTTGATGATGATGTGAATTTAACTTGGAAAAGAGTACGAAATGTGGAGGGAGCGAGGATGTCAAGTGAAGTGTATAAGTGAGCAGTAAATAGTTGTATATGCTAAACTGCCTCTTGCTAAATGAAGAGTGACTTCCTTGAAGTTAAATAACACATAAATTCAAAGCAAAAAAAAAAAAATAATAATATTTAATTTGGCATAACCAAAGCTTTTTTGCGCAACACAGTTAACTTTATATGGATTCTACATTTAAGTTTCCAAAATTTATAATTAATTATTCAAACAGAAGTTTTATTCCGCTATTGTCTCTTTCTGTTTTGCTTACATATTTTGGGGAGTTACATTCATTATGAAGGAAAACAGTGTTAAAAAGAAAATATAAAATATGTCAATCTTACTCTACCCCCTTTGCGAAGCTTTAAAACTAAGTTGACTATAATATATTAATATATGTAAGCAAACAGAGGCAGAATACTGCAACTCTTTATAATTGTATCATGGTGAAAAAGTAAGCAGATTTTGTTTTTCGCCTTTGAGAGTTTATTAAATATGCTAAAAATTAATTAAATCGATAATATGGTAGTATGTTTACGCTTATGATGCAATTATAATAAGGTGTAGTATTCTACATTTGTCTCTATTTATATTGCTTACATATTTTGGTTAGTTTTGTTTTGTGTGAAAACGAAATGTAGTGAGAAGTGTACAGAAAATATTTTTTGTCTCTTGCGTTCAACAAAGCTACGAAGAAAGTGGTAAGGTATGCCCATTATTATAACTTCACCATGTGTTGAATTGTGGCGAGAAAGAGAGAAAGAGAGAGAGAATTCAGTGTATATTTTAAGCACACTCTTCAATGCAGAACAAACAGAAAATGAAAACAGTCAAGGAGAAATAATATTTAGGTGTAGGTATTGTGCATCGGTCGGTCTAAAAAATAGGAATTTAATAAATTTTTTGTCCAGTGGTCGCCACAAATTTTGTTCTTATCCACATTAAAGTAAGGAAACTAAAAAAGAGACTAGTCAAGTGCAAAATAGGCCCTTCCTATAAACTCACCACAAAGGTGACTTGCTACGTCATGGTGAATTACTAAATACTGATTGATAGAAGAGGCTTTTTGAAGGCAATATTTTTTATGTTTGCCATAATAAAACAAATACAAAATCAAAAAGAGAAGAGCCATCCTGAATATTCCACCTTATTATGTTTTCACCATGGTCTCTTCTTACATTTCGCACTCAGCGTTTATTACTTTTAAAAACCGCAACAATGTAAACGCTCAACTAAAGATGAGTCACCTTGTTGCGATTTACTCTCACACCTTTGCACATTTATCATGTTGAACGCTGTCAAGAGAGAGAGAGAGAGGGAAGGAGTCATTGCAAACGACATTATCTCATTTTAAACGTAGGCGCATAACGATCCACACAAGCTTCTATCTTAAACCTATAATTTTTTTTTTTTCGTAAAAAGCATTTGTAGCGTATTAAAAACTAAACAAATCAAAACTTTTTACACTCTTGATGACGAGTTTTGACTAACCAAAGTAACGACAACGACGACGAAGACGACGTCGGTTTGTCTTTAGCACATGTATGACGTATACACCCCTCATGCCACTTACCCAATAGTACACATATATATTTTTTTAGAATCGTTGTTTGCACACCGTTAATTGCGTGTCAAGTGTTGATAATAAATCTTTAAGCTATTTAGCTCGTTTATAAATAAATAAAAAAATAAATAAAATAAATAAAAATAAATTCAAATAGACAGCAAAACGCAGCCCATATCAAGTTTTATGCAAAATTAGTCATAGTAATAAATAAAACAACTAAGGAAGATGTTGCATTAACTATAAAAAAAAAAATAAAAAAACGAAGAATAATTCAATACTTGATTGCAATTAATTGCAACTAATTAGCATAGACATTAAATTGCAATAAAAAAAATATAGAAAGAAAAAAAAAGAATATTACAGTTAATTGCAGCTCAATAAGGAATGCTTTCGCATGTACCTTTAAGATACTTTTGTATCTCTCAATCGTGAAGTTTTTTTTTAATATTTATTTTATTGACAGCAAAATGTTTTTTCTTTTTTTTGCTGCTGCTCATAATAATTTACCTTTTACTTTGGTAGAAAAGTGTGAAACTAAATAAATCGCTCGTTCATTCTCATTTGTTCGCTCGCAATAAATTCCCATAAACATTTTTCACACTCGCCGCTTTGCTTGCGATAATCAAATATTTGACCTCGGCGCATAAATAAATTTCATTTTGAAAAAAACCCCAAAAAAAAAAAAACATAAAAAGGAAACATAGAGCGCCCAATATGCTGCACAGTGAAGTGGAAAACAAAAAAAAAGTTTAGCTACTCATAGTGAAAAGCGCGCGTGAGTTTTTCGCGAAAATTTCCGTTGTTCTTTTAGTGCTTTTGTCTCATTTCGTTTCATTTGTTTTTTTGTTTTTTTGTCTTTTTGTTGTTCATAATTTAGTGTTTTCGCGGCAGCATAGAATCAACATCAGAAGCGTGAAAGCTGCTGCGAAGAAAGCAGGCTGACTTTCTGGATGGGTTAGCTGGCAGTCAGATAGGCAGGCAGGCAGGCAGGCAGCTAGGCTGGCAGTCTGAATCGCTGAATGGCAACCAAAAGGCATGTTGCATGTTAAACACAATTCAAAGTCTATAATTACAATTGCAACTACACAGCAAGAAGAACAGCATGAAGAACACTGACAATCTAACAGCAAAAAGAACACAAAACAACACCACATTGAGTATTAGTTTACGAGAAAAGATTGTAAAGTTTTTTTTTTTTTCAAAGCTTAATTAGTATGTCAATCTGCATGCATGTGAACAATATTGATTAGCATGGAAATCAAATCAGTAAAGCCTAATCCATCTATTCGTACTTTCTTATGTCCATTTAAAAGTGTTGTTGCTTTGTAGGCAAAGAAGCAAAATAGGAAACAAATATATTTGTAAGTTTAAAAAAAGCACCGGCTATGAACTTTTACAAAAACAAAAGTTAACTTGAGCAAAGAGCATAGTCTTTTTTTTGAGTCTTTGGAAGTCAGAAAAATTAATAATTTAAAAAAAAATGCATTAAATTATAGAAGAAGTTGGTTAAGAAGAAGAACATCTGGTCGCCTCTATTAGATGTTTTTAATTCCTGCACTAGTTTTGTTTTTCAAATAAATCACCAAAAAATAAAATCTTGAACATAGAGAGATACAGGTGCCTGAGGGGAAAGTTCCCTTCATATTCCCCATTTTTTCCTAATTTTTGGACACAATGCTTCATTTATTGGAGTAAAATGTCCCATTGATGCTTTTAGCATGTAATTCACATCATGAACACAAGCCTTCAGCTTTAGTCTTACAGGACCGACCACGTGTAGTGTTGTAATCGATAGGCTGGATCTGCAGCCAGATTAGCAAAGCCAGAGTTGTTTTCAGTATGATGTTTCTCTTTCTGGCGAAACAATTCTAAAGGGAACCCCCAAAAAAATTTAGGTTTTTTTTTACGAAGGATTTCGTTGGAGGAAAATAATTCTTAATGAGGTGTTGTACCGCAGGACTAACATCGAACCACTCAGCAAAAGGATCATGCATGAGAAGTGGAGATATGTCCGTGGGCAACATGCAATGGAATACTCTTGACGGTAGTGGTCGAAGAAGAGGGAGTCCCCTAAAAACATGGTGGACAGTGTCAAAGGAGCGACGAGAAGGACTTCACATACCAGGGTTGAGACAACTTGCAGCCCTTGCAGAGAACACGACAAGCTGGAGAGCAGCTAGACACATTAAGGTTTCAGGAACCAAAGAAGATAAGAAGATTGCAATGTTCAGTGACTCATGTTTCCTTCAGTTAGGCCAGAGCTTCGAAGAACCTGCTTACCTTCCAATGCTGACAGTTCACATGTAATTTTTGTTGCTATAGTTTGTTAGCGGCTCAAAATATTAATAACACACCTCGTATATTGAACATCAAATCTGAAAAACAAAAAAAAAAAAAAAAGAAGCACCAACTTCAACAGCAGCAGCAGCAGCAGCGAAGGCATCAAAGTGCGATAGTGACTGACACGCGCAGCGCGAATCAAGTGAGTGTGTGGTGTTATGTGTGTGGTGTACATGTGTGAGTGTGCGTGTGTGTGTGTATGTCTAACAATCTATCTATCTATATGTAGTATGTATGTGTGTGCAACAAAGTCACTTTTCTATATAGTTACATATAAGTATGTAAGTTTCTACTGCTTCCGCAGTGGCAGCCAAAATCAAATGAAAAAAAAAAAGTAGCTACACTAAGTCAGCCATTCAAATCTTTCTTTCCATTTTTTTTCTTCTACTTCTTCTTTTTTTTGTGAATATTGTATGCACATGACTTTGTACTTCCATGTTGCAATGCAATGCAATGCAGTTCAGTTTAGTTCTTCTGCTTCTGCTACAATTGCAGCTGTTGCACTATTGCTGCTGCTGCTGCTTGCCATTCGCTAATGCCCAAAAAAAAAAAAAAAAAAAACTAAATAAAAAAAAAAAAAACATAGCGCGCAAATAGTCGTAATCGTTGTACTATGTAGAGAGTAGGGTATAAGTATGTATCTAGTAGTCATAGTAGTAGAAATTCCAAACACACATTCTAATTTTGTTTGCCACATGCCTCCGCTATGCCGTACAATTTCTCATGCCATCATCAACTTCATTGACTCGATTTTTGCGCTTCTTTTGTTGCGCTTTTTTACACTTGGTTGCATCCTCCGATGCTGTTGCTGCTGCTGTTACATTCCACCTTTGCTGCCCCACCTGGTTGTGTTGTGCATCTATTTTTTTGGTGAATGTGTGTACCATGTGAATTTAGTGGCTGCTGCACATTATTCTAAACTGTTTCTACTATTTCGAGTTGAGTTGCACATTATAAACGCATAGATTTAGATATTTTTGCTAACAATTTTTTCGATTTTCCACGATTTGTTTTTTTTCTATTTCCACTTTTTTTTTTTTTTTTTTGTCGATTTATAGCGAAATATTTAACTTGCAACATTCACTTTAAGCAACTCAACTGACGTTCTTTGGTTTGGTTTGGTTTGCTTTGCATTGCTTTGGTTCGTTGGCGGCGTCTATTTGTGCGTTGCAAGTTCACAAGTTACGAGCTTTGCTGCAGTTGCTCATACTATCTAAATACAAATGGACAGACGGACATTATCGCCGGACAAGTTCGCCACATACGAAAGACTTAAGCAACGAACTTGACTATTTGCTTTAGTTTTATTTGTATTTTTTAATTCTTTTTTTTTTTTTTGCGCTGCTTGTTTAATGAAAATTTTTATCGTTCAAGTTTGAATTTTCCGTTTTAGTTTTTTTTTTTTTCTTTTCCTTTTTTTTTTAGAGTTCTGTTTTTTTTTTTTCAATAACTCGCTGTTAATATGCAATTAATAGTGCAGCCAACTTCTGTCTTCAAGAAGCGAATGTTGCGCATGGCGTAAATCTTTGCCTGATTGAAATTTTGTGTTGTGCGATAAAAATTGTTGTTGTTTGCTGCAACCAACACAACAACACAACACACAACAAGGAGTGGGAACAGATTTAGAATTTGGATTTTGGCGGTTTGTTTGTTCAAATCGACAGTTCAGTCGCTCATTCGTTCAGTTATGTAACAAGTTATTTCCGCGTATTAAATTTTCTTCACTGTTTACGATTTTTGATAATATTGATGTGAGTGTGTGGGAAAATATTGTTTTAGATTAATTTTATGAATATTTTTTCAATTTTTTAATGCTTTTGTTTTTGCTTCAGTTGCTGAGTGGAGCGTATTAAAAATTATGTGCTTTCAAAAAGTAGCTGATAGCAAAGAGTGCAATTTTTTTTTGAATTAAGAGACAAAAAGCAATAAAAAATGTTGTTTAAAAAATATATAAACCTCACGTTTTTACCCTCTACCCAAAGGGTATATCTGTCTGTCTGTCTGTCTGTCTGTCTGCCGTATGAGAGAGCTTATCTCGGAGACTTTAAGAGATAGGGCCACCATATTTGAAACTTAAGCTCTCCTAGCTCGTCAAGTGTGCACTTGCGAACGGTTTTTCTCGAGCCCCATTTTAAGTGGTACCCCCCATACAAATCTACCCCAAAATTGTGGGTTTTTGCATGAAAACGTCTTTGTTTTTGTTTTTGGGATTGTTTCTTATTCTAGGGAACAAAAATTTGGTATAAAATATGCCTATGATAGTCCCAATGAAATCGACCAATATGGGTAGGTCCAACAAAATTTTAGGTATAGCCCCATACAAATTTATATACGATTTTTTAAGTTTTTGTATGAAAATTCAATTCAATGATTGGGTATAGGGTATCCTGCAGTCGAGCATACTCGACTTCAGCGTTCTTTCTTGTTTCGTATAAGTTGTTTTATTTTATATATAATATTTTATACCCGTCACCCACTATCAGTTTTAGACTGTGTCAAACAACGGTTCGGTTCAAATAGTTTAAATAGTTCAAATAATGCATATGTTAAAAAATTATATAAGTAAAGGACCATCCCTATATATTGTTTTTTTAGAATATTATATTTAAACGAAAGATCTTTTAAAGAATTGGAAAACCGGTTTATGGTTCGTTTTTTGGTACAAAGCTATTTTCTTTCAGAAGAACCTATTTGGTTTAATGTTTGGAGCAAACGATCAAAAATGTTGTGGTTTGAATTTTTATATCAACCACATTTTAAGGGGAATTCCATATTAAAACTTGCCACAAATCTTTAAATATTTGTATTGAATACTTTTTATAACTGCAGATACGATTTTCAATTTTTATATAGATCATTCTAACCATGATTCTAATATTTTTTTTTTATTTAATGCAAAAAGTTTCACTATAAATAATACAACTGGATACTGTATATATCATTCAGAGTAGCATTTCCGGTATCAGCTTTTAATCGATGTATTTTTTTTTTTTGCTAGGAGGCACTGATTATTACATACACATTTTTTACTGTAAATAAATTTATTTCGAAAGAGCAATACTAATTGACATCGAATACTATCAACATACAAAAATCGTTTATTTATAAACTAAACAACAAAGCTTTGAACTCGCCGCATTTTGCGGAAATTAAAATACTCAAACAAATGAATAATCTCCTCCTCAACTCAACTAGCTACAATAAAATATTTATAAATTTAATAGCAACCTGCAAAAAAAAAAAAAAAAATTAGCTCAAAGCGTTAAATTGCATGACTCAACTTAACTAACTAAATATATAATTTATTTTTTTTTTGTAATATTTTCAATGCAAATTTTACAATAAATCTTGCACGCATCTTGTAATACGTAAAACGTTTAGAGGCGGCATAGAAATGCTTTTAAAGTATCTATTTGTGTAGTAAATAAATGAAAAATTTTATTAAGTGCTTTTTATAATATTTTTATTTTTATGTCATTAGCAAAAAAAAAAAAAAAAAAAAGATTGCGTAATACAAAAAAAAAAAAAAAAATTGCAGCAACATCTTCAGATACATTCGGCAGCTTTAAATGTTTTTAATTGAGATTTTAATGAGTTTTTTCACTCTCACTTTTTTTTTTTTTTTTTTTCGTTTTATGACACATCACGTCAACAAAATTGTAGACAGCTAAACTATATAATTAAAACTGAAGGAGTTGCATTTTTTTATTTGATGTATTTGATTTTTTTTTTTTTTGATTTTATTTTGAAAAATATTCATTTTAAATTGAAATTTTTTTACTTTATGCTACTTTTTTTTTTTTGTTGCTTTTTTTGCTTAATTTTTATTTATTTTTCAATTAAATTTTGTGACATGATTAAGTGTTTATTGTATAATCGCTGTAAAATATTTTTTTTGGTGTTGACAATGCGTGAAAGTGTTTTTATTTATTTATTTTTTTTTTTTTGTAGTAGGATGTCATGTTTTGAGTGTCTCGTTGCGTATTAAGTTGTTTTCGAAAGCGTTAAAATGTCAATTTTTTGCTTGGATGCATGCATTTAATAATATTTTTTTTAAGTCATATTAAAAAAAATTAATATCTTTGAAGATTTTTACAAAAGTCTTTAAAATTGCAACAAAAAAATTGAGTTATTTGTGGAAATGCATAATTATTTGCCATGGAGCCTGGTGATAGTTTTTCTTAATGCTTCAGAGTCCAATCAGTAAAATCTTATAGCGAGTATCTAATTCAAGTGTTTTCTCAAATTTATTTTGTGGTATATTTCAATCTTTATTTCTTATTATCTTATAATTCTCCAACAGTTTAAGCATATCTCAACTGGTTTGTGTGTTACATTCAGATCCAAATCTATATAAATAAAATAATAAAATTGTTTCTATGTCCGCTATGTCCACAATGGACGTTGAAACCATCCAACCGATTAGTTCTAAACAGGTTTCATGGTTGAAAGGCAACAATGCAAGTATAATATTTAGACCACTAACACAACGCATTACACACATTGGTTCATTCCATAACAACATTTTCTCTTTTATGTTTTTATAACCCCAACATATTGGGGTCTCGCTGATATAAAAAAAGGTATTTTTTAGTGTTTTTTTTTGAAAATCCACAAAAAGTACAAAAATACCACCGAAATTTACTGTCACCTTAATCTGCACTATAAAACTATCTTTAAATACGTAAAACAAAATAAATTTTAAACCATTTTAATCACCATTTTCTTTTTTAATTCTTTCTATTTACAGGTAAGCTACATAAAATTACTTTCATTACTTTCTATACAAAATGTAACAAGAGAGAAATCCTTGATTACAAAAACAGTGAAACCAATGAAAACTACAAAATTACGTAAGTCAAAAGCCAGCCAAATAACTTTAAACAATAAACTATAGGCACGAATAAAATCAACAACGCCCTTTCGCCGAAATGTAACCAATTCCAATTTCAACACAAAAAAAAAAATCGAAATTAATGAAGCAAAAAAAAAAATAGTTCGATCAACAATTTAAATGTTTGCACAAATCGAAATCGAAAAAAATATATTTTATATATAAGGAAAAAAAATTAAATTAAATAAGGAAAAAAGAAAATCATTAACCGCACATTGTGTAACATTTTAAAATTAGCAAAACTTATTAACAACAAAAACAACAAAGAAATTTATATAAAACGAAAACGATAAAAAGTTAGATACAAATTTATAGATAAACAGATACATATGTTGAGATACAAGATACATAGCATACATACCCTATGAAGTACGTGAAGTACTACATGCAGCGCAGGCGTATAAAAGTTCAAGTTGCAGCAGCAGCAGCAGTAACAGCAGCAACAGCGACTGACCAGCGTCTAACAGTTTGTGGCAATTGTTTTTTGTTTTTTTCTTTGCCATAGATACTTTACCGCTGCTGCTGTTGCCTTTACGGATTACCGTTATTATTAAAGTATGTAATTGAACACACCCAATAAAGCAAATCATCATGAGGCAAACTGCAAGTGATCAAGGCAACAACAGAGGCACAGCACATGTAGCACAGCAGAGCATAGCAGTACAACAGATGAGGTTCAATTCAGTTCAGTTCATTTCAGTTTAGTTCATTTTTTTTTTTTTTTTTCAGTTGAATCGCATCGAATCGCATCGCATCGAATTGAATTGAGTTGAGCTGCTGCAGCCTCCCATTGCGCAGCATACTAACTTCCTTTACTGCAGATACACATACTCGTAGATACATAGATACATTCACATGCGACACAGCATGCGCCTGCTCCCTTTTTTTGGCAAATTTAGTTCAAACGAAATGCGAAATGTTTTTCTTTTTAACGTTTTTTTTTTTCTTTTTTTCTTTATATTTTCATTTTGCCTTAGGAGAAAATCTATTAAGCCCGAAAAATAAAACGAATTTCATTGCTAAATAGAAACAATTTAACCATGCGCAAAATTAACATTGCATTCGTCCATTGGTCATCGTTGTTGTTGTTGTTGCTGTTGTTGCAAGCAAACGAAGATACAAAGTAAAAGAGACTTCTTTATGCCTTAAGGCTAACAGTTGAGGCAACCTGTGGGGTATTCTAATTGAAATTCTTTCAACGTTTTGCTATTTAGTAAGCTGTCAGCATTTAAAATTGCACGCAAAAGATACTTTTTTTTAATAAATTTTTTTTTTTATTTTTTAATGCATGCTTTTTTTGAAGTAATGCTCTGAAATTAGTTGAATTTTTATCATTACAATTTTTTTTTTTTACTTTCACCTGTTTACTGAAAAACTTCATCGAATCATTGATGAACTTATGATAACTTTTAAAAAAGGGAATGTGGTTCCCTCTGAGTTCCTCCCGGATGGTCAAAAAGTTTTATAAAGAATATTATTTATCCGTTTTGAGGTGCCTACGCGAGAGCATCAGCAGAAAATGGTCCATCTCATCGAACCGCGATTTTAGAGGAGTACAAAGCCAAAAACTTATTAAGCACCATCGTGCAAGATTTGTGCTTTTGTCACTATTTCTGCTCTTAAAATTTAAATTGCATCTTAGAGGAAGGCGTTTTGAGTCGATCGATGCCATTAAATAAAATTTGCCGAAGGAGCTGAAGGCGGCCTATGAGCGGGCCATGGAACGTGTAGTGTTAGTTGAGAAAATCAAAACGAGTTCTCTCCATGGTGATTTTGAATTTTCGGCTGGTGTCAAAAAATTCCCATTTTTTTGCAATATTTTGTTTCCGTTCAAACCATTTGTCCATTTTAAACGGATCAACTGCTTCTTCAGCGGTCGTAAATCGTTGATAACGCAGTTTTTTCTTGATGTTTGGGAATAAAAAGAAGTAGTTTGGGTGCCAAATTAGGACAGTACTGCGGATGAGTCATCACTTCGATGTTTTGATGTTTGTTCAGGACTCACTTGTTTAACGATTTGATTCGTCTTCGGCGTTTGGTTTTGCGAATTTTTCCAAGAAATTC
The DNA here is from genome assembly GCA_018903435.1 of Leucophenga varia. Classification (NCBI taxonomy): domain Eukaryota; kingdom Metazoa; phylum Arthropoda; class Insecta; order Diptera; family Drosophilidae; genus Leucophenga; species Leucophenga varia. Next base: position 731,086 of record JAEIFJ010001870.1, read on the forward strand.
CGCAAAAAAAAAGGGGTGTACCACGCAGAATTGACCGTCTTAAGTTGCTCAAGCGGAAAAGTGATCACGTGACGTATGCGCCAGAAGAACCGGGCGACCATTAGCTTCGCAGTGCTTCGTGAGCCATCAACTTTTGTTGGATTTGGCTCGTCTTGGAACACCCACATGGTCCGTCTGTTCGAATTTCTCCATTTTTGTCACTCTTCTTAGGATTGTGTTTTTTATTTCTGTTATACTTTTCTTTCCTTTTTACCCTTATATCCATCATACTCCTTTGGTATTTTTGTTTTTTGTTTTTGCTGCATTTTTTCTATTTTTTTTTTTTTTTTTAATGCTTATTTCCTTATATCTTTACTTTTTCCTTTCTTCCATTCAATCTTATAAGCATGCATTTTAATATCTTCTGCCTTCATCAAAACGCAGTTTTTTGTATCTAACTTCAGTTATAGAAAATTAAAACATTCTTTTTTCTGAAACATTTTTTCAATACAAAATTTTTATTATAAAAAATTATAGCGCCATCAAGTTATGCCAAACACAAGACACTAATTTTCATTAAATAAAATTTTTTTTTATTTTTTTTTTTTATTTTCTTGTTACCATTAAATGCTCACGTAACACGCAAAGATCAAATATTTCTACGTCGGCTTTTCGTAACGCCCACAAACTAAATTCGTTAAAAGGAGGTGAAAAACTGTTACAGTTTTTTTTCCTTATTTCGTCTGCTGCTGCTGCTGCTACTACTGCTGCTGCTGTCTAAATAACATATCTGAAAAGTAAATTGAAAATTGTATATTTTTTTTTCACTTGAGTCAAATCACGACACTATCAATTAAAGTTACAAACAAGACATTTCATTTCAAACAAAACAAAACCAAACCGAACTAAACTAAACTAAACCATTGAAGTAAGCGCTGGGCGTGGCAGTCGTTTATCATTTTCATTTAATTTCGCAAATAGTTTTTAGTGTTTTTTTGTTTTTTATTTCTTCTGACAATTGTGTGTGTAAAAAAATTTTGGTAATTTTTTTTTATTTTTTCACAAACGGCAGCAATTGTTTGCAGATAATTTTTTTTTCAAATTTTACAATTACAAATTTTTTTTTGGTGCACTAGTTTTGTCTTTTATAAAAAATTTTTAAACTGGGAACTATTTTGTTTTTAGCTAATTTGCATATTTTTTTTTTTTTTTGTTTTTTTTTTATTAACATATTTTAAATTAAAAATATTTTATTTTTGTATAAACTAGTGCACAACCCATTGGATCTCTTTTTCTAGTTTTTATTTTTATTTTTTTTTATTACAATTTTTTTTATTTTTTATGTAGCAATTTCATTGCCGAAGGTCATTGCGTATTGTGTAAGCCAATCATATAAAAATTCGCTTATTTGTCTGAGTTGCAATCAAAAGTTCAAAATTTTAGCTTTTGGCCAAATGACAAGTGAATGGCGGCAACTAATTTGTAGCTACACGCGCTATTCAATAGGTTATTTTTTTCGATTTAATTGTCAGCAAAATTTGAATTTTAAAACGATTTTAAAATTATCGATTTAGCTTTTAGTGATTTTTTTTTTATGCACTTCACAGAGTGTGTGGATTATTTTATTTTTCAAAATTTATAAAACCCAGCAGGCACAAGAAGTCGTTAAAAAATCGAATATATGTATATGTCCGTCTGTCCGTTTACAAACGTATATTTGTGTTTTAATTGGAAAACTTTTTGGGCTCCCAATAAGATTTTAACTTATTATGACGGTTTAAACTGATAGCCCATATTATATAGTACCACCAGACATTTTTATAGAGAGTCGCAATCGAGTAGACGCAAAAAAAAAAAGCATTTGTTTTTATTTTACAAAAAAATTTAGTGTGTAGCGTATTAAAACTTCTATACTATCAAAATTAACATAAACGCTTCAAAACTTATTAAAAAAATCTAAGCATATAATTTTAATTTTCAAATTTAATGCGTTAATGAATGGTGCAGCAGCAGTTATTTATTTAGTTGCAAGGTCACTAAAGGGTTAATGGGTGTAGTTGCATTTAAAATGGTAATTTACCAAGAATTTAATAAATAGTTTCATACTCGTATAATTTATTAATTGGTCATGGTAACGAAATAGTTTAAAATTTAATAATCAAATTTAAAGACGTCGCCTTAAAACATACAAAAAAAAAAAACGATTGGTATTGGAAAAGAGAAAAAATGTTTAGATTCAAGGGTTAAGTTCATAATACAGTAAAAGGCTTAGGTCTTAGTCTTATCCATGATGCAATTTTACAAGGTGGTGTACTCATAATCTCTGTCTGTTTAAATTTGAATTCAGCTGAAAGGAAAGCTGAGAGCTTAAGAACATTAAAGAGACATTTTCATGCAAACTGACAACTTAAACAGACAAATGAAAGAAAAATAGACAGAGACAGATACGAATATAGCACCTTGTCTATTACATGAGGAAACTAGACTACTGAATTACATGAGAACTTATTGTCTAAATACTAAAAAAACATCATTTGAATGGTTCTTCATAGCTTAAGTTAAGCTAGCTAAATTAAATAAATTTTAGCATTACCATTCATTAGTATATTAATTTACACCAAATAACTTTTTTAATAAAATGGCAATGCTTTAAATTTTTTCAAATAACTAAAAAAGTACTAAATATGACCAATTTTACAAAGAAAAAAAGCTATGCAAATTAAAATGCAAACTCAAATTTTACAAGGCACCATTCTAGTGATCACGTATACCAACACGGAAGCTGTACTGAAAATTAGAAGCAATTACTTACATGACTCATACAATTTAGATTTGTTTAAATGTAAAACAAATTGCGTAACTTTTATGCAGTGTGGCAATGCCACACAATCTATTTATTTGGCATCACAGCATACACAGATTTTAAGCTTTAAACAAATCAGTTACGGTTTTTTTACTGCTTTAACGCAGCTGATTGATTCACTAAAAATAAATACAAAACACAAATTCCATGCAGCCTACAATAAATTTATTTGACTATTTTTAAGCTAATAAAATTCAAAAAACCACTAATTTTATTTATAGTGTTGCCAGCAATAGCCAAATTCTTAACAAATTGCCATATAAGTTAAAGTTATTTCCCAAACACTTTCTTTATAAAAAAAATAAATGCAGCTTTTAATTAAATAAATTCACATACTATGAGTCATTAAAAAAAAATTGGAATATCTGTTACTATTATGCATATATAGTATTTTTATGTAGATATATGCTAAGTAAGTGTTTAATAAATTTATGCAACAATCTATATAACAGTCAACACCTGTCATGCTTTCCGCTGCACTTGTTCAATTTGGGTTTTAGCTTAAATTTTTTTTTTTTGTTTCTATTTTTTTTTTTTTTTTAACTGCACAAACTGTTCAAATAGTGGCACACATATCGCATAGCCAAATATTATTTATGCAAATACACGCAGCGTTGCTTTGGTTGTGGTTGTTGTTGTTGCTAGTTTGAATAACATTTTGAAGCGCGTAAACACAAATTTTTTTTGTAAGTCAAACTATGGTTTTGGTCTTATAAAACGCTTTCGATATAGAGTATATTTATTTAAATCTAAAATTTGTAACAGCAAAAAAGATGGCTTTGAATGAGATAAGACTTGCAATGCGGCGAACCATCAGTGTACGAGTATGTCCGTCTGTCCTTCATTTAGTAAATGCAATGGTTGCGTAGTCGCAGATATCAAAGAAAAACTCTCAACAAATTAATAAAGCTAACAAATTTAATAATCGGTATGACACTCTCTCTTATGCAAAGATAGCTCTATCTACACATACATATGTCCGTCTGTCCGCATAATATTAACATATGTCCGTCTGTCCGCATGCATTTTATAAATTAATTAAAAAAAGTATTTAAGCTTTGGCACTAGCAAAGTTTGAATATTTTCTATATTTTTTAAAGTCATTTAAAGCGCATTATCGAAGTCATTGACTCAACTCGTAAGTCATAGGCCGCGCATTGTGCAGTGCGGAGCGTTGAGCTGTGTTGTGTGCGCAAGCGCAGCAAAAAAGTGCAACAAATGTGTTTTTTTTTTTTATTTTTATTTATTTACAATACATTTTTTTTTTTCGAAATACAGTTCAAATATTACAAAAGAAAAGTCAATAATAAAATCGAAAAATATCTAAAAAAAAAAAAAAAAAGATACATTTATGCATGCGCTACTCGCTGTAGATACACAAAAAAAAAAAAAAGTAGGCCTTGCCTGTTGTTTGCAGCAATGTGTATGAGTATATTTGCATATTGCTGCATATAATGTTTTTATTGTTATAGCGACTAAGGCTATTGTTGTTGTTATTGTTGTTGTTGATAATATAGATGATGATGATGTTAACGTTTAAAGATGAGGAAACTGTGACAAAATTGCAAAGAAAAAAAAAAACGCTGTCGAAAATTGTCTGTTCATGCGTGTAGTAACAACAACAATAATAATAATAATATTACAACTAACAACAATTGCCGCTTTTCATTGTTGTTGTTGTTTTATTATTATTATTACTATTACTGTTGCGTGTTGTAATCGCGTAAATGCGTCAATTTTTGCATAATCGTTGCACAAAGATACTCACGACATATTGAGTGGACAACATGACGTATGCGTGATATTTGCAACTTCTTGAATTTTTTTTCTTTTGCTCTTAGCTTTAGTTTATTTTCTGTCATTAGTGCTGCTGTTGCTGCTGCATGTCTATAGCAAATTGTGTCAGCAGCACACATCACCTCATCAACATTCATTCATTCAATATTTAGCTAGAAAATTGAATAAATTCTCTATTGAATGCCTAAATACAACAACTACTACTATAAGATATGAGTTTATGCATCATAGAAGTCAACATGCATATTTGTGTTAATTAGCTGCGTGCATTAATATGAAAAGATACAAAAGTATCTGAAGTTTTTTTTTATGCTTTTTAGATACATGCAGATAGACTGTATTTTTTTAAAAAGTTATTTTGAAAAGTATAATAGCTTTGGTTACAACAAAGTAGTGACAGCTTGTTCTTATGGAAATTAATTTCGGTTTCATATCTTTACTAGTTTTAACCATAAAAATAATCAGCAATAATCTGCTAAGTCACTAAAAAATATAACAAAAATTGCATTAAAATTAAACAAAAATTGTATAAATTAAGTAACTCACTTTAATCACTTTTATCACTCTATTTGTCTCTCTCTCTCTCTCTTTCTCCCAAAAAAAAAAAATCTTCTTCTAAAATTCTAATTCATATAGCACCGTTCTAAAACTGTAAATTTAAAGAAAATAAGCGTGAAAAAACACGAATAATCTTTGCTAATTATTAAACACTGTAAAACTGAATGGGGTCAACAGCAACAGTAACTAAACCTAGTGAAAAGGTGGCCAAAGTGATTAGCAGAGTAAAAAACAAACCTTAAAAATATTTAAAATAATTATTTAAACAAAAATCACAACAGCAACAACTCAGCACAACAGCAGCCAAAAAGATTATCGCGCACAGATTTGATGTTTATGATTATATTTTGATGATTTGCACACCGTATGCCCTGAAGCTGTCGTTTTTCTAGGCTAATAGGACAGTGTAAAATATATTTGAACAACAACATAAAACATTGGCGCTTTTAGTTGTCTTCATGTAAATAGATGAATGAGCAGAATTATTTTTTTTCAAAATTTGTCTTAAGAACAAACAAGCAAGAAGCTTGTTAAACAAACAATCAAACAGGCAGACAGACAGACGGACAGACGTGTATGAGCCATTAAAAATATTTATATAAATTATGGAAAAATTTTGTTAATAGCTGCAAAATATTTTGTTTGAACAAAGCACGAAGTATTGAAAATTAATTAAAAATTCCAGAGTTTTGTTAAGCAATAAAAATATTAATTTTTATTTTTGAGTTGCTCTAAATTTAATTAAAACAAGAAAAAATATTATTTAAGGTGGAACAGAAGCTCAAACAGAAGGCAGACAGACAGACAGACAAAGCTAGATCGACTCATCTTGTCCAGCTGCTCAAGAAAATATTTTTTTTCTTTATAGGGTTCAAGATGTCTCGGGTTTAAAACTGTGACAAGTATAAAAATGGTGTATTGTTTTTGTTGTGTCAAAATATTTTATGTAAATTATTTGACAAAGGATGGGAATGTGCTATATTGAAGGAATTTCAATGAATTTTCATAAAACCTTTTGGCCAAAAACTAGTACCAAGTCCGAACTGTAAGGTAGCTGCATAAGAACTTCCCAATCAAGCTTTCGAAGCTTTTGTCAAATTCGGTTGGAGTACAAATTCGCTGCTAATGAACGCTTTTGCTTCCTTCAAGAGTTTTGCCTCTATTTTCTCTCAGGGCTCAAACATTTCTTCATGATCTTCCGGCTGACCACGTTCCGGTTATGCTGTGTGGTAGTATAAACTCAACAATCACAATCCGCATCAAAATGCATCAAATTCATTGCAACTTGCTGCAATTCGAAGAAGAAAATTCGCACTGGGCGGCAGCTACCTTTGCCACCAAAGCTTGCATTACTTCATATTATAAAACAAATCAATTTTAATCGATTAATTAATTAATCATCTTGTAACTTAAGCATAATTTATAGCAAATTTTATGCACTTTAAACCAAAAAATTAAAACGATCATTTAGAGCGAAAGAGAGAGGAAGCGGGAGACTAGCAAACTGATTGAAGATGTGCCATTTAAGATGCCACAACATTCAAAAAAGATATTAATGAGCAGCTACAAAAGGCAAAAAAAAAAAACAAAAAGAGGTCAATAGTATGAATTATAAAGCATCATTTTAAGGAAATTAAAAACAAAAAAAAAAAAAAAAAACGAACCACTGCAATGTGCTGCGGAAAGCTTTGGCAAACGGCTTTGTGTCCGTCTGTCTACCTTTCACTTGAAATCAGTTTATCAATAAATATTTCATAGCAATTGATTGGTAAATGATAAGCCAGTCAATGGATTGGTTTTGAATTTGGCTTTGGCTTTAGCTTTGGAATGGCATGAAATGAATTTGAGCTCCAACTGTGCAACAGCGCGTGATGCCCAACAACGACGATGACGACGACGGCGTTCATCGAAGATGGATGTCGAATGAACAAATTATGAGCTACGAATACTTAAAGTTGTACAATGTACAATACAATCATTATCATTAGCGCACTTAGAATGTAATACTGCAAAGCAACAACTTACAAAAACAAAAACACAAAAAAATTGCAACAGATTCAATTCAGACGACAACACAACGATTGCATGGTCAATTCATTTCCTGTTGTTGTTGTTGTTGCTCGATATATTTTCTTTTCTTATTTTTTTTTTATAATGATAAATGTTAATGTTGATAGAAAAATTCCAAAGACAGACGGACAGACGTTTAGACAAGTCCACTTGGACAGTAAGTAACAAGTATGAACAAAAATTAAGTCGAAAATCTTTAAATAAAGGTTAACAAAGTTCAGCAAATTCCATTCATTCATGCAGACAGATTTCCGTCTGTCCGTCTGTCTGTCCGTCTATCAGTTAGTCGAGCAATACGCCACTCAGTTAAAGACTCATTCATTTCAACGCTTAGTCGTCGTCGTCGTCGTAGTCGCAAAAAAATAATAAATAAATAAATAAAAAAAAAAAAAATTGTGCAGCTTTCAACACGCTTCGCCTATAAATTTATACTATAAAGTAGAAAAATTCTATTGCTCTGTACTGTGGAAATGCGCTCATGCGCGCGATCATTGCAATCGTTCTACACCGCACGTCACTTCATTTTACTTCAAACTAATCCGTTTGGTAGCTACTTCCACTTGTTACTGTTTTAACGGTCAATGAGCAATTCACTTAGAAAATCAGCCAAAAATAAAATTAAGTACAGCAGAAAAAAAGAAAATATTTAAGAGGGCAGTTCAAATTAGTTATTGAAATTAAAAATTAAATCATTGAGTGTCTTGTTTAACGAGTCTCTGATTAACGAGTCCCTGATTTACGAGTCTCCGACTAACGAGTCCCTGACTAACGAGTCTCCGATTGAAGAGTCTCTGATTAAAGAGTCTCCGATTAACAAATCTCCGATTGAAGAGTCTCCGATTAAAGAGTCTCCGATTAAAGAGTCTCTGATTAACGAGTCTCTGATTGAAGAGTCTCCGATTAAAGAGTCTCCGATTAAAGAGTCTCCGATTAAAGAGTCTCCGACTAAAGAGTCTCTGATTGACGAGTCTCTGATTAACGAGTCTCCGATTAACGAGTCTCTGATTAACTAGTCTCTGATTAACTAGTCTCTGATTAACGAGTCTCCGATTAACGAGCTCTCTGATTAGCGAGTCTCTGATTAACTAGCCTCTGATTATCTAGCCTCTGATTATTTAGTCTCTTATACGAGTCTCTGATTAACTAGTCTCTGATTAACGAGTCACTGATTAACGAATCACTGCATAACTAGTCTCTGATTAACGAGTCTCTTATTAACGAGTCTCCGTTAACAGAGTCTCTGATAAACGGGTCTCTAATTAACGAGTCTCTGATTAACGAGTCTCCGATTAACGAGTCTCTGATTAACTAGTCTCTGATTAACTAGTCTCTGATTAACGAGTCTCCGATTAACGAGCCTCTGATTAGCGAGTCTCTGATTAACTAGCCTCTGATTATCTAGCCTCTGATTATTTAGTCTCTGTATAACGAGTCTCTGATTAACTAGTCTCTGATTAACGAGTCACTGATTAACGAATCACTGCATAACTAGTCTCTGATTAACGAGTCTCTTATTAACGAGTCTCCGTTAACAGAGTCTCTGATAAACGGGTCTCTAATTAACGAGTCTCTGATTAACGAGTCTCCAAAAAGTCTCAGAATCCTGCAAAAAGTCTTCAACGAATCTCCCACAAGTATGTAACGAGTCTATAACAAGTCTCCAACGAGTCTCCAACAATTGGTTGAGTTTCTAATGAGTCTTAAAAAGAGGTTTTCAGACGGTCTGATGCATTTTTATGAGTTTCCTAAATCATTCTTTGACGAGTCTCTGATTAGGCTTTGTTGTATTTCCCAGAAGATCTCAGATAAGTTTCTCATGCGAGTAACTGAGATGAGTTTTTTATGTGACTTACACTGAGTTTCTCCCGCAAATCTTTATAAATTCTATAGAACCACCCTCTACAAAACCAAAAGCATTCTAACAAGTAAAAAGAATCATACCGAACACGGCATGCAGCAGCCGGAGCAGCAGCAGCGGCATAAACGATTTTCATCTTCTCTAGTACGAGAATATCTCATGACGATGATGATGATGATGACGACGACGATGTCCGTCGACGAGAACGTAAAACATTCTTACGAATTACAGATCGGCACGAGATCTATTTTTTTACACATAATTTTTCTCTTTTTCTGTTCAGTTCTGTTCTTTTCTGATCTAAAACTAAAGGAAACTGTCGGGCATTAAAACAAAAACAAAAAAAAAAAAAATTGGTCAAACCAACAAAACAAAATCCACTTTAAACTTCTGAAATTTTTTCGATTAAACTTGATTTAGCGAAGGTTAAGTAGCAGCTCAGTTTGCGGCTCAGTTAAGTTTTTTGAATTTTATTGTTAGTTGTAGTCTGTGATACTCATTCAAGTAGTTTTTCATGGCAGATTAGTTGGAATTTCCGTTGTTGTTTTTTTGTTGTTGTTGTTGTCGTTTTTCCGCTATTTTTATTTTGGCACTGCCTGTCTGATCTGCTCTTTTTTGATCTTCATCATTTGTTCAAGTATTCGATTCGTTTATTCTTTAAGATTTGAGTAGCTTGCTTGCTCTGGGTTAATGTTTCGTCATACACCCCAAAAATGCTACTGTGTGTGTTTTTTGGCCACTGCTTTTAGTTGATCCATACAAATGAGGTCTCAAGAGCAGATTAACTCCCGTGCATAGTTTTCTCGCCTTTGATTTTAGTAAAAGTAAAAAAAGAATATTTTTTAGAGATTTTTCAAACTAATTAATACGGGCATCATTTCAACTGTCTATTTGTATCTTATGAAAAAAAAACTATTAAAGTTCTCCAAAAAAAAATGTTCGTCTACATTTCACTTTTAATCGTTTCACAAATTTACCTTGAATCTATTAATCATTTTAATCTAAATGCTATAAAGTATTTCAATTGCTTTATAAATTGTATCTAACAAAAGTACTACAGATACATTTTCAAGCAAAGTATCTATTAACGGAAACAAGTAAAAGTTAAGTTTATAAACACACTACTTCAATCAGTTTGTAATTATATCAATCAACTTAAGTGAAATTGAAAGTACAAAGCCATCAATTATACAATCAATGGCTTCCTCCATATGAGTATATGCCTACATATGCATGTAGACTAAAAGATACTTTCAGATACACGAAACATAAAGAGTCTACACATACATATGTATAGTCTAGTCTTAGTAGTTTACTTGCTAAACGTTGTCAACATGTTTGTATTTATGTTAAAGTGGAAATTTTAGCACAATATAAGAGAGTGCAAGAGCAAAAGATACATTTGTATCTACAAGTACGTGCAATATAAAATGACAGCATATTGAGGAAATAATTTAATGAAAATTTTTATGAAAAATCAAAAGTCAATGAATGACAATTTGAACATTTATAATTATTGACAATGACAGTTGTTGTTGTTGTTATTGTTGTCGTCACCTTTATTTATGTTTATTGTTGTTATTATTTTTAAATTTATTTTTTTATTATTTTTTATGTGCGCTCTTATGCAGCTATTTGCATTAATAAAATTAAAAATTATAATTAAATTTCATATTTTCAGTAATTAACTTAACAGCTTCCTTGTTAGCTAACAGCTTGTCTAAGTATCTAAATAAAAGTTACTGCCTAATCGCAGTCAAGCAATGTACATATATGTCAGTTTAAAACTTTGACTATTCACTCTTTTTGTTTGCCTTTTTGGCATTGACTAACAGCAAAGAATCAAAATAAATAAAATGTAAAAAAAAAATCTTTTTAATCGAAAAAGCCAAGTTCATATATAAAAGTACTTGGCAAGCTGGAAAAAAAACACAAAATAAATACATACATATACTACGTAGCACTTGTCACCGTGACACGTTTTTGGTTTTTATATGTGTGTGTGTGTGTGTGTTTGTGCAACACCTTTCCGGCATTTATGCTATTTTTTTTTTAAGTCTTGTACACTTAGAATATATTTGTTTTATATTTTCTAAATATAAAACAAATATATTTCTCTTCTAAAATTTTACGATTAATGAAATATAATTCACAATTAGTTCAAACATTTATTAAAAAACAAATAAAATATACACAGTGTTAAAACTTATTGTGAATTGTATTCTATATTTTATTAAAGTCGAAGAGAAATCAGCCAAAAAGAGATTTTGTGTGTTTCTCCTGATATGAGGAAGAGATTCTCAGTTCAGTTTTTTGCAAAAATAATTTTGGATTTATCTTAAACTCTAAACTAGAGAAGAAAAAAATTAACAAAACTTGCACCTATAAATCAAATGATCGATTTTTTTTTTTTTGGAAGGGGATAAACCTTTCACCTTATACTTTGATATTTCAGAAACTTCGATGACATAATTTATGGACTCCGTGTTGAATCACTTCTAAAGACGAAGAATTCTCTTATTTAAAAATATTTCCACTTTATATAGTTTCACTCTCGATAATTCCACTTCAGATAATTATTTATTCTAAACTGTTCTACCATTAAATTCTAAAGAGTTGCAAATCTGGAAAATGCTCTTTTTGAACCAAGCCTAAGAATAGCTTCAAATGGCTGAAGCGGAGTGCAGGAATTCTAGTTTGTAGGCTTCCAAAAATTTAATGGCAAACTAGAGCTTCAAAGACGATTGATGACGCCAGAAGAATATCATTCCTTTCGGCACAGAATTGTCTCCGATTTATAAAAAAAAAAAAATTCCACAGTGTAAATACATAAAAACCGCAATGCAAACGATTTAGAAGACACTAAAAACCAACAGATTCTGCAATAAAGATGCAACCAAGCCAAACATAGCGGGGAAGACCAGAAAAAAAAAAATACAGCAATGGTAAAGGCCATATTTACGTAGAGTCAAAAGCCCAATAAGAATCAAAGTCACTTGGCTTAACTCAAAGTGGGCAATGAAGTGGACAATCGGAAAAGGGACAGACGGACAGACGTTGGACAGACGAAGAAGAAACAATCAAACAAGTTGTATAGGCAGGGACAGTCAATAAGATAGAAAACCTCAGAGACAGTGGGTACATGCAGCGGACATATGGCTAATATATGTACTACGTTGATGCGTTACAAGTTTTCTGTGGTGTTGAATGTTGTTGCTATTGCAGCTTGCATGTTGTTTTGACGGGCGTTTACTGTTTTTATTGTTGTTTTTTGTTGTTGCAAGGCACACCTGTTGTGTATTTGTCTTTTGCATTTTACTACAAGTGGACAAAAAGAAGAAATGGAAAAAAATAAAATCGTCGTCTTTAAGAAATGATTGTGTATGATGAAGGCAAGCTAACATTATTCTTCTTGTTGACTCTAGAATAACGAACAGCAGCAGCATCTTTCACACTTTCTGCTGCTGTGTATGTGGCTGCTGTCTACCGTCTGTATTTGCAGTATGTCCGTCTGTCTGTCTGTCTAACGTTCAATGTCTCTCGGTCAAGCAACAAAAATAAGTCAGTGTGACAAACAACATTTCCTTTAGGAGTGTTTTGTTTTTCTTTTTTTCTTTTTTTTTTTCGCTGCTTCATGTCATTTGAGTTGCTTTAAGTCGTAGGAAAAAAAAGTATAATTTTTGTATTTTGTCTGACCTAAACTTAAGGCAGCAGTTAGACACTTCTTTTTTGGTAACGCCTTCTCTTTTTTTATGACTTTCTAAGACGTTGCCACTTAACAGCTATTAATTACCCAAGTGTCAGACAGACGAACGGACGGACAGTGAGACGTACAAATAAACTGAGTAACATTTTATTAGCTTTAACTTTAACACTTCGAACTGACAAAGCCACAAACAATATAGAAGTTTGGTTAAGTAATTAATTTGGTAGTTACTCACACACACACACACACACACACTAAAGTAGACAAAAAAACCTAAAAGATTTCCAAAATGACTTGATGCGATTTATTTTATTTTTATTTGTTGTATAACTTTTGTAAAAGCGTGCGCAAGTTGCTTATTAGTTTTAGGGTTTTGGGGGTTTAATAGAAGTTCGACTTGTTTTCATTTTATTACTACTGCGAAGTAACATAAACAAAGTCATCAGTTATAGCATTGCCAAGCATACATAAAATGTGTAAATTGCAGGTTAAGTCAGTGAATTTTTATAAAGTATCTTATTTGCTGAGAATATTACAAATAAATAAAACTGTAAAGTCACAAAAGTATCATTGCCAATGCAACATAAAATGATATAGCTACAGGTTGAGTCAGTTAATTTTTAATATATGTAATTATTAACTATTCTTCGCTGAAGCCTTTTAAATTAAATAAATAAATACACTATTAAAATTTGATATACTATATGCTGCTGCATTCCTTTTTATAACCTTTTTTACATTATGTTATATGTCTCAACCTGTAATCACGAAATCCTTCAAATAATTTATTTCTAAAGCAATTCAAATAATTTTTTGGAAAATATAAAGCTCTAAAGAACACCTTTCGAACGATTTAAATTATTTTTTTTTATTAATGATTTATTATTAAATTTTTATTCCCATTAAATATTAAATCTGTCTCAACCTGCGCTATATAAAGTTGTTTTTCAACTCGCATACTTTAAAAAAATAAAATGAATGGAATTGATCCATAGTTCTATGTTGTGTAAAATACAATTATGAAACACATATCCAATAATAAATGCTCAAAATTATTTTTCTCCGAATTTTTATGCATCACCTTCTACATTAGAAAGAGATTTTTTTCTTCGAAATAACTAACTTTAAGTCCCTCTGTCTGTCTGTCCGACTGTATGTCAAACGACCTGTACGTCCGTCCTTGTCTGTCTATTCAACAATCTAAGAAGCACTTTATTGCTTTACTACTTACTATACCACAACTCACATCACATCAATTTGGCGGCATCTAGACGCCTTTAGCGCAAATGAAATGGCCAATCATGCGCTTTAATTACTTCATAAAACAGCAGCAACATCTCATTTTCCTTTTTTTTTTTTTTTTTTTTTTTGCACGTTAAGCCCTAAGCAAGTTGTGTGTTTTTTTTTTTTTTTTTTTTTTTTATATTCGAAAGGCTTTTCTGTTCTTTTGTCTTTTTTAACATAAATCTAAAAAAAAATGTATATGCTATAACAACAACAACAACGACGACGACATCAACTGATATAATAATGTATTGTAACTTGTTGTGCATAATAACTGTTCTTTTATTTTATTATCATTTTTTTTTTTGTTGTAGCTATAACTACATTTATATCTGTATCTATAATTGTATCTTTTGCTGCATTTATATCGATTTATATAGTTTTTTTAATAAAACTACTTTCTTTGCTGCATAATTCTAGAACATTTTAATGATTTTTTTATTCATTTTTGTAACTGTTTTCTTTTTTAAATATTTTTTTATTTTTATTATTATTATTTTTTTTTTTTAATAATAGCCTCCAGTAAATTTGTTTATTTTTAATTAAATAAATTATTATTAAAATGTTATTGATCTTTGTAGGCAATCAGGATGACTTGAAGTATAATTAGACAAAACTAATGAACGCTTTTAACATTTTTTGAATATATTTTTTAAGCATATTTTTTTCCAAAAAATTAGAATAGAAAATGTTTAATTTTTAGTACAATATATTTTATTCAGCGTCGTAATTTCTTTCGGTTGGTTTCACATCTCTTTTAAAATTCTATGAAATTATGAATATAATTCACAATTAGTTCAATCATTATTTTAAAAAAATTAAAAAATATAAATTTACACTGCATTTTTTCTATTTTTAAATTGTAGTTTAAACTAATTGTGAATTATATTTATTATTATTCCATTTTAGAAAAGATTTGAAACTAACCGAAAGATATTTTGTGTGACACCACTGATTAGCGATGAGGAATGGGCTGGGCTTTTTGGCCATATATTAGGCCATCGTGGCCCATTAAATTATCGTGTTCGTGTTCAACCTCGTTCGTATTCGTGACGCGTAAAAGCCCAAAAAAACACGAAAGACAAAAACAAAAATTTATAAGAATTTTTATATTTTTCGTATGATTTATATTTAAATGACTTCCCGTCTAATTGGACAAAGATTTTCAAAGTTATATTTTCTTTATAAACGAATATTTTATAATAAAATAATTATTTAAGCGATAAAACCGGGACTTGAACCCAGAACCCTCAAAACCATTGGCAAGGCATCAACTTACTAACATCAAAGTTAGGTAATAGTTAAAAAAGTATTTTTTTATTAAAAATTTCGTGTCGTGTCGGACTGGGCTGGGTATTTTTTTAAATAATTTTTCGTTTTGGGACGGTCTAACACGGCCCATCCCCCATCTCTACCCTTGATTAAAAAACTTTTGGTATAAAACCTTTAGAATTTCCAACACAAGACGTTTTTTTAGAATTTCAAAAGTATTCCAGAAGTTTTTTTGATGTATCAGCTCAAAAAGCTTCTCTAGTTTTCTTTATTTTCCGAAATTTTGTAAAAATTCTATAAATTTTCAGAAGCTTTTACAAGCTTTAAAGTCGTTTCTTGACTTTTATTGTAGAAAATAATTTATAATTTTCTTAGGGTGGTTCTTTAAAAATCTGCTAGATTTATTATAAATTTGAAAAAATTTCTTCAAGTTTCGAAAAAAAGCCTGAAGGATTTTCCAATTTTAAAAGTTTCTCACGATTCTAGAAATTTTCAAAGTGTCTTAAACTTGGCACCGCAAACTTTTAATGGATCTTTCTTCTCCCGATCCTTTTATTATTCTAAATTGAAAAAGTAATGAAAAATTTTCTTTTTCTTTGTATTGAAAAATATTTGAAATGCATCAGTTGAGTACGATCCCGAAATTCCATGTAAAAATCCTTCAGACTTAATAATATTTTATAAACCATCGATTTCTTTCTAACCCAATAAGCTGTTGACTATTTTTTCATAAATTTATAGTTGATATATTTATTACTTCACCACATTTCATGATTTTTCGCCAATTTTTGCACACAAAAAAAAAAAAAGAAAGAAAAACTATAAATAATAAATTTTTCAGACTGTAAAAATTAAGAATAATTAATTTGGTCAATATTTTTCCAACTAAACACTTTTGTTGTCTCACTTATTTTACACGCTACAACGCTTTGCAAATATAACCTATAAAATATCTCTGGTCCCCCAACACCATCACTATTTTATTATCGATCTACATACTATATACTCGTAGTATGTGTATAGTAAAAGCCTTCACGCTTCATGTTAAGTTTGCAGCTCGTGCCAGCTGCGTGTTTGCAAATGCTTAAAGTGTGAAAAACCTCAAACAAATTTGTTTTTTTGAGCACTCAAACTAAACTAAACTGAGCTGAAGTGTTAAGCTGTGCATTAATTTTTTTTTTTTTTCTTTTTTTCTCATTGTTAATCGATTTTCACGTACGATATTTTTAAAGAGCAGCGCACAACTTTCACCATTCTTATTTAAATAGGTTTTTAAGTTGACTTTAGTCAGTTGCAGAAGCGTTAAAAAAAAAATGAAAGAAAAACAAAAATACATTTTCCATTTAAAATATTTTTGCAAAGTAGTCGTTTTTTATTTCGATTAAAAACTACAAAAAGATTTGCTATTGAATAAAGAAAATAAATGAATGAAATGAAAGAAAATCGCTACAATAAAAAGAAAAAAAGTATCTTTGAACTTGTGTGCCAGATGAGCTGTAAAGTTCAGTTGCCTTCACTTACACTCTTTGAAGTTGTGTGTTTTTTTATTTTTATTTATACAATGCTTTTTTTTCTAATATATTGTTAGTATATGGCATTCAGCGTTGTTGTAACTACAATAATAATAATTGTCTGCCTATCTGTCTGTCCGTCTGTCTGTCTTCATATAGATACATATGCTCGTATATATTGTATCTGTAGCTTATTCTTTAACGTTTTTTTTTTTTTTTTTTTGCGCTTTCATTGGCATTTTCAATCGAAATCTTTTTTTCATTTTTTTTTTTTTTTTGTTTTGTATCTGCAGAAAGCGAACTCAGTCATTCAAACGTTCATTGAATTGTACCTCACTCACTCACTCACTCGATCGATCGATCGATTAAAGATGTTCATGAAGTTGTTGTCTTTTGTTGCTGCTGCTGCTGTTGCTGTTGCGATGAATGTTGCCATTGATGAATGATTGAAAGTAACTATTAGTTGCTGTTATTGAATTTACCTTGCTGTCGGAAGCAATTTACAAATTGTTTCTATTATTTTTTTCTTACTTTTGTTTGTTTGGTTTGTTTGCTTTCTTTGATTGATTCTTTATTGTTGTTTTATTTATTTCTTCTTAAATTTTTTATGCATCATTGCGCGCGCAAAAAAATAAAAATACCAAAGAGTCATGGAGTTAAACAAATCCGTTTGCATGTGCACACTCGACGGCTTAGAAGAGTCTAAACTTCAAATATGGAAGCTCTATCTCTTATAGACTCCTAGATTAGCGAAGACAGCATGACGGACGGACGGACTGACGGACATAGCTAGTTCGACTTTCCTTCCAATGCTGATCAAAAATATATATACTTATAGGGTCTGCCTCCTTCTGTCTGTTACACACATTCGCACTATCTTGGCATTTTACCCGTTGGGTACAGGGTATAAAAATTAACTAAATAAATTTTAACGTAAAAACCGAATACTTTACGTGTTTATAATTTTCTGTTTAAACCATTTGTGAATTTTAAATATTTGTATATAAGATATTGTTTCTCAATGGGAGACTTCCTACCCCCAGAATATGGTTTGACATAGTTTGTCCAAATAGAGCTCAAATTTTAGTATTTACTTCTACTTGCAACAGCAAATTGGACCTTTTGGAATTCCAAGATGGCGTATTCAAAATGAAAAAATGAAAAAAAAAACCCCCGAATTCGGTTAAAAAATATTTTTGGCTGACTTAGAAGCCTGTCTATGTTTATCGTATGGTTTTGCAATTGCTTTATTCGAATCTGGTATCCATTTTATTGCATTGCTTCAGGTCTTAAAGCCAATCAGCAATGTCCGTCTGTCCGCAAATAAAATGTATTTATTCTGACTTCAAGATCTGACTACGTTTATTTATTATTTTTGATTTTGTTGAAGTACAATACAAGTTTTATACCACCAAGTCAGAATTTTGATCGAATTAGATATGACTGTCTGTCCGCACAACTCGTTTGCTCAATTTTGATATTTATTTCGCTAAAATATGAAACTTAAGCTTCTCTCCAAAATGTTATTATTTTACTGACCCAAAAGCGTATATAGAATGTTATTTTAAATAGTCCGACTTCCAGATCAGAATAAAAACTGACTAAAGAAGAGTAAACATTTTAGAAACTTTTTACTGTTCTTCTAAGAACTTTTCGTACATAACAGGCAAATGTAGGCGTACATATGCCCAAAACCATCTCACGATACATTTTTAGACTAATCAGTCTATATTATATTTCATTGACTAAGTACAAACAGTGTTACTCATAGATTTGTACTAATCCGCTTAGTTGTTAATAGCATTTAAAAAAAAACTTTGCATATATTATTTAAAATAAACAAGCAAAGCATTATGTTAATGTCTAAAAAAAAACAATAAAATATATAATAAATAAATTATGGACATCGCTCAAGAATAAATTTACCACATTTTGAGTTGTTAAAGAGCATAGAGGCAGCTTTAAAAATAAAAATCAATAAACACACACACACAATTCAAACTTGTTTCGTGTGCACAATTAATATTTTTTATTCCTGTTTATATAAGTATTTTATTTTTTTTTTTTATTTATTTATTTTGTGTATATTTTATAAATTGATGCTTAATTAAAAATTCATTTTCGCGCGGCTTATATGACTAAAAAGACTTCAAAATGTTCAATTAATTTAAAATCAAACAGACAGTCTGACAGACTGACTGAAAGATATAAATTCAAATAACAAATATAAAATGTCAAAAGTTAAGCTTTAAAAAAATAAAACAAAGTTGAAAGGGGAACTAATATTTTTTGTGTTTTGTGTGGTCTAGAATGAAAATTGAAAGCATGAAAAACTACAAAAAAAAAAAAACAATTAAATGTTATTAACAAACCATTAGACTATTTAAAAGTAATTTTAAAATAATCAAAATTTGCTTTAAAAAAAAAAAAAAACAAAAGACTTAAAGCAACAAACTTGCTATGTATAAGAAAATAAACAAACAACTCATTGCAGCTACAAAAGTATCTAAAAATGCGACTACATTGCACATTGAACTTGAACAAAAAAAAAAAAAAGCCCGGATTAGAAAAGAAAGAAATAAAATTGAATTCCAACATAATTGCTTCATAAAAATCGCTTTTCATTTTCTTGCTTTCAAGCAGTCAAGACAGCAGCAACATACATAAAAGACTGCCTGCCTGCCACTGCTCGGTGAAAATTTAAGCGCGCATTGTCTTAGAACCACACAGCTTACAGCTCACAGCTGAGATCTTGAATCTAGAATTAGTTAGACATCAAAAAAATGCAAAATAGAAAATAATAAAAAAAGAAAGAAAAAAAAACAATAAGAACAAAAGCTGCGCTACATTAAATATAAAGTAATTGCATTAGATTGAATGTGTAGCTTGTGTTAGCTTGGGAGCAAACAGCATGTGGCATGTGGAGCAGTTAATGCTCAATTTTTTTATTTTTTTTTTTTTTTTATATGCGGATGTGAATTTGCGCATGTGCAGCATCTTCATGTGCACTAATCTTTTTCTATCTTCCGCTTTTTGCTTATCTTTTTATACAAAAGAAAACAGGGGCTTTCAATGAGTATGTAATGAGTTTTTGTAGTGTTGTCTTATTTGCATACTGACCCGCTTCAGTTTTAGATAGTCACAAAGCGAAGTATCTAAATAAATAATAAATACAAAAGTTTATTTACACTTTATTTACATTGATGTCAAATTTTTTGTCAAGAAGAGTAATGACAAAATATTTGGCAAAAATGTTTTTTTAGCTTCTTGAAATCATAAAGGCACGGCAAAAAATTTAACAAGCCATTTTGAGATAAGTTTTGGTTTAAATATTCACATTTTTGCTACCATTTTTCAAACCATGACAAAAAATATATATTTTGGCAAACACTAACAAATTTTTTGACACAAATTTTTGAAACAAATTTTTTGACACAAATTTTTTGGACACAAATTTTTTGACACAAATTTTTTGACTCAAATTTTTGACACAAATTTTTTGGACACAAATTTTTGGACACAAATTTTTTGGACACAAATTTTTTGGACACAAATTTTTTGGACAGAAATTTTTTGGACACAAATTTTTTGGACACTAATTTTTTGGACACAAATTTTTTGGACAAATTTTTTGACACAAATTTTTTGAATCAAATTTTTTGACACAAATTTTGTCATTAATTTTTTTACCATTTCAAGTTGACACCTTTTTTTAATTTAACTCCAAAAATATTTTTTTTAAATTAAATAATTGAGCACTCAAACACCACACGAAACACCCTGTACAATTTTTATGCACACACAAGTTGTAAGAAAAAAATTATAATTATGAGCGCAGCTGTTTTTCCAGTTGAGTTTATTTTTTTTTCTTTTTATTAATTTTTATTTCTTTACATTTTTTTTTTTTTTTTTTTTTTTTTTTTTGGTTTTTCATCTCAATCTGCGGCAAACTTCTTTGTAGAAACGAATATACTTGTACGAGTACACTCGTATTCATAATTTTCCGCAAAGTTGCAATTTGTATTGTTTGCTTTTATCGTTTTTGTTGTTGTCGTCGTCTACATTATGTAATTTTCTTTTTGAGTGATTTTTTTCTTTAGCCGCAGCAGCAACAGCAACAGCAGCAGCTGCTGTCACCACTTGTCGCTTCGACAGCTTTATAAGCAATTTTCTGCAAATATTCCGTCCGTACTCACATTGATTTATTTGACTTTGATAGATTTATGCAGCTATGTGACTTTGTTGACAAAAATTAATTTTTATAAACAGTTTAACTTGGCAAGAACAGTTATAAAGCGCTTAAGTTTATTGGTATTTAAAGCTGAACTTAATTATTAGTGCGCATATGAAATTTATTTATGAGTCACTTTGATTATTTAATGCTTTGAACTGATATTCAGTTTGTGGTAATTGATGCTGTAAGTGTCACTTTTTATAAAATAAATCATTACAATGACTTTTATTATAAAATAGATTTTAATATTTTAGCTCTATTGTGAATATATAAAATCAGCTGTTTTTCTACTGTGAATAGTTTGCAAAGCACCAAAAAAACTTTTTTTTTAGCTGGCAAGACTTATTTTAAAAAAATTGACATTCACACAAAAAAATTTTTGAACTGATCTGCATTTAACTGATCTGGGATTTTTTAGTATAACATTTTAATATAGTACGTAAAAATGTTATAATTAAATTAATTTCTTTCTTATGCTACTAAATGCATGAAATATTAATTTATGCATACATAATTTGTGTATTGGTGCCAGACAGTCTAGTAGCACTGCTCGTGTTTTCAGTGTTGAACAGTGTTATCTATAATCAAACTATAATCAAATCGCATCGATCATCATTTTCGTCGTCGTCATTGATGAAACATTTTAAATCTAATTTCAAAACCAATTAAAGTTAATCAAAATAAAATATTTCAACACATGCAAAGCTATTTATGCATTTTTTGGGTTGATTTATTATAATAGTAAATGCTATTAAAAAATTACAACAAAAAAAATTATAAAAATACTACAAGCAAGCAATCAAATGGCAATTTAATATCATCAACATCATCATTATTAATAATAACAAATCCAAATGATTGCGATACTAAATTTTTATATTGTTCAAACTTGAAATGCAAAATTTGAATATGCATAAAATTAAGAAAAATATTTGATTAAAGCGAATATCTGAAAAAAAAAGATAAATTTTGAACAAAAGTCTTTGGCAATTCTTGCAAATTTAAAAAAAAAAAAATAATAAATATGCTTCCAATGCAATCCAATTAGCATTATTTTATATTTTAAAATCATAATTGCAAAGATTTTTGGTTTGCAAATATTTTTTTTTTTATAATCAATTAAATCAAATAAAATTTGCGCAATGAACTTGCACAATTTTTTTAAGTATTTCAAAATGCGTTCACTAAAATCAAAATTCTTTGCAATTTAAATAAACTTATTAATAAATTTAATTGAATACAGCATTATGCAGTTTACTTCCGCATGATGTCAACTATAATAAATCCATAATTCTATCAGCATTGTCAATTTGACATTCGTTCCACTTGGCATTCGCACTAGAACGCATTGAGCTACTCGTATGTACAGATTTGGCGACAGGTTGGCAGTTAATTTAAATCTTTAATTTATATTTATGACATTTAAAATTTATAGATGCACGTTTGTGCTTAGCAAAATCTCAAGTCTTTTATGTAAAACGGACATTAAAAGAACTCTGAGTGAGTATTAAGATACTTTTCTGTACAGCTCAAAAGTATTTTAAAGTTTTGGGATACTTTTTTGTACAGCTCAAAAGTATCTCCAATCATTGAGATACTTTTTTGTTTAGCTCAAAAGTATCTCAAAGAATTGAGCTACTTTTCTGTACAGCTTAAAAATATTTCAAACTATTGAGATACTTTTTTGTACGGTTCAAAAGTATCTCAAAGAATTTAAGATACTTTTCTGCACAGCTCAAAGTATTCAGATACTTTTCTGTACAGCACAAAAAGTATCTCAAAGTATCTTTTACAACTAATCTGCTTCGATCCTTCTAATTCCTCTTTTTCGCCTAATGAGGACTTGGGAGGATCGAATTGGATCGGATTGTCGTATACTCATATCGCTATTTTGAGCTGAAAGCATTTAAACAATCCAAGGCAAAATAGAGCACCACTTAAATAACATTTAAATTTAAAAATTTCCTTACAAAACCGCATAATTTATCAAAAGTCATAAATCAAATTTATGTAAAAATTTCGCAAGCAAAAACAAAAAATATTTATTAAAAGAAAAAAACTTGTTGAACTTCAAAATTATTGCATTTTGCTTGAAATGCATTCACATTTTTTTTTTTTTTTTTTTGCTGTTGTTATTGAAATGAACCAAACCAGTTCGGTTGCTTTTCTTTTAAAAA
The DNA here is from genome assembly GCA_018903435.1 of Leucophenga varia. Lineage (NCBI taxonomy): Eukaryota > Metazoa > Arthropoda > Insecta > Diptera > Drosophilidae > Leucophenga > Leucophenga varia. The sequence goes on from JAEIFJ010001870.1 coordinate 754,395, forward strand.
TAAAATGTATTTTTTTTTTTTTTTTTTTTTTTGAATTTTATTATTATTGTACATTTTATTAAAACGCACTTTAATTACGTTTAGCTTCAAGCATAAAAATTAAATCATGTTGCAATTTAAGGTCATTCGAGTTGAATTCTTTTAAGGGTTCCCATTGCGTTGTTGCTTTTTTTTGGGTCAAAGATGAGACGAGATTTATTTTAATTACAATATTTTTTTATGCTCTTTTTATATATTAAGTGAATATATTAATTTTAATACAAAGTTTGTAACACATTTTAATGTGCATGACGAGGCGAATTGTTAGAGGTATGTCCGTCTGTCTGTGTGTGCGTAAGCTTCGCTATTTTTGATTTACTTGAAATTTGTTATGAAAGCTTAATAGAAGCCTTAAATATTTAAGCTGCTCAAATTAAACTCTACAAAGGTGATAACTTGTATATAATTTTTCCCTAGTTTTGTCCGTCTGTCCCCAAATTTTTTCACAATTTTTTTTGTCCGTCTGTCCGTCAAAGTTTTACACTGTTGAGAAGAGTTTTAAATCTTCCAATATTTTAAAGTTTTCTTCAATTTATTTCTCATAAAAAAAGAATATGTTTTACAAACTCCCTCTGCAAATGTATCCGTCTGTCCGCATTTATTGGTCCGTCTGTCCGCATTTGTTGGTCCGTCTGTCCGTACAACTTTATACCGGTAAGAAGTGTATTAAAGCTTCAGTTTCACCAAAGTTCATTTTATTTACTTTCTTGTGAAAAAATATATGCATATTAAAAAAACTTTAATGATTATAATTTGAATTTATTTATTTATATTTTTTACAATAGTTTTTTTTTTTTTTTTTTTTTGGTTTCAGTTTCGCTTTTAGGTCTTTGACTTTGCCATTGAATAGTTTGTGTGTGAATTAACTAAAAGAAAAAGAAAAAAATCATTATCAAAGCGCATTATTGTCTTTTTATATATTGCTATGCATTGTCTTTGTTTGCTGCGGTTAATGTATCTGTTGTATGTAATGATAAAAAGATATTTGAAAACAAAAAAAAAAAAAAAAATTCAAAGATACTCAACTGATGCGCCTGATGTATCTCAATGTCTACGCCACTATTGGCATTGAACTTTACGGCTGCTATGGCTGACTTTATGTCAGATGAAATAATTAATTAACTACTATGAGAAAAAGATATATGATTACTCAAAAAAAATATTATTTTCTTTTGATTTATATGATTTTTGTTTTTCTTAACAAAGCACGAAAGTTTTATAGGCATGAGAGCTGTCAGATGGACAGACACTTTCATTTTTTCAAATTAATTAAATTTAATATTTTATATTGATGATTCATGTCAGTGTGTGTATAGCTACATGAGTGTTTATTATTATTATTATTTAAATCATGCAAATTGATTTGTTTTTAAATATTTTTTTTTTTTTTTTTTTTCGATTTAAGCATTTCTGCCCACATGCGGTGTGTGTGGTTTTTTTTTGGTATTGTGTATTTATTTTTGGTAATTTTATACTTAATTGTTGAAATTTTTATTTTAAAAAAATATTTAATTTGTTTGTTTTATTTTTAAAGCTTTAAAAATAAAGAAGAACCAGACACAATCAGTGAATATGCATATTGAAGTGCAGACAGACGGACATATTATGCGGACAGACGGACATATTAGTCGGACAGACGGACATATTTTGGGGACAGGCGGACATTGGCTATTCAAAAGCAATAAAAAAAGAGAAGAACTGGAAATAATCACAGGATATACAGACAAGTTCGCGGAAACACGGTTACGGACATATTTGCGGACAGACGGACATGTTGTGCGGACAGACGGACATGTAATGTGCGGACAGACGGACATATTTGCGGACAGACGGACATATTTGCGGACAGACGGACATATTTGCGAACAAACGAACATACTTATTTGCGGACAGACAGACTTACAAATATATTATTTCGCTTTATCGTTTTTAATTTGACTATGACACTTTTTTATTTCAAAAACTCAAAAATACAAACGTGCATAATTAATTATAAAATCTCATAAAATTATTTTTAACACCTTCAAAACACTTAAGTGACTTCAGCCAAATACTTATGTACTATGTATCTCAAATAATAGGTACTCATCTCATACAACTATTAATAGTAATTCTACTCATTAGTAAAACAATCTAAAAATTGAATAAATTTGACGTTAATTATTGCTATAATTAACTTTTGTTTTCAAATATTTAACTTCTCAGAATAATCTTAACGCAATTCGCGCTAAAAACAAAACAAAATAAAATAAATAAAAATTGGCAAACAAAAGCGCAGAGCCTAGCAAATATTCATGAAATAATAAAGTAATTATAGCACAAGAAAAAAAATGTACAAATTGGATATTGAACTCATTTAAATAATTTTTTTTTTTTATTATTTTTTTTTTTCCTTGCCAATCTCAGCTATTTGCATATCTATTTTAAAAAAAAAAAAATCTCAAATCAAACAAAAAAACAGTCAAGAAATCAACAAAAAAAAAATGCTCCAAAAAAAATAAGCAAAGCGAGGCATACGAAAAAGTAGCACATCGTGCATTTAAAAATTTACATAAACAAATTGATTAGCATCAATGTTGCTGTTTTGTATGTATAAATATTGCAAAATAGTGATACAATTATATGCAAATATAAATAATAATAAAGTTGATGAAAAAAAAAATGTCTATTAAAGAGGAAATATGACATCGATTAGTTTTTTTTTTTTTTTTTACAAATAGCGTCATCGAATCCGGTTCTGTAGCATGGAAACTACTAATACGTGCGCGTTTTATTCCATGTTTTTTGAAATTTATATTTGGAAGAAATAAAAAAAAGAAGTTCAGCAAATAAGTGGAAACCAAATTGGTAAAAAAAAAAAATAGTACCAATTTTTTTAAATTTCTGAGCTTTTTTTATTGAGCCTAAGTGCAGACAGACGGGCATATTATGCGGACAGACGGGCAAATAATGCGGACAGATGGACATCTTATGCGGACAGACGGACATTGGGTATTCAAAAGCAATAAAAATAGAGAAGAATTAGATACAAGCGAGTAGAAATACTATCATATGTATGTACAGACAGCGAGTAGACATAAGTTTCTACGCGTGCGGACATACGAACAAGTTTTATGTTACGGACAGACGGACATAATATTTTTATGCTTGCGGACACGCGGACATAAGTTTCTATGCTTGCGAACAGACGGACATAATTCCGCACGCGCAGCGGTGGGCACGCGAAGCGAATTTACAGAATATTAATAGTTTATATTTCAGAGAAGCTAAATAATTATGGCTAGTTAGCAAACTGCAAAAAGTGTTGAGCAATCTGGGAAATATTTGTTCAATAGAAGTAATGGAGAGCAGAAAGGAGAAATATTGTAAAAAGCTTCCGAAAGTGAATTTTCCTTTAAAAAGACTCTCATACATTTCAAGGTTTCCAGCTAATAGGAAAGCCCAGTCCAAGCTATATTCCTTCCATGCATCATTATTTAAATAAACAACGTCATGTCTTTTATTATCTTGGTTCTTTAGGTTCTTTGTTCTTGAACTCACCACGACCTTCTTAAAAATTTTTCAATGATTTTTTTTTTTTTTTCAAACTTGTACTGAAGTTCCATTTACCCCATTTAGCAGAGATGAGTAGGCATATGACACGTGATTTTTGTTATTATTATAAATTTTTATTGTTGCTAAGCGATCACAGTACACGCGCGAACGATTTCACAGTTATTTGTGATATAGACACACCTACTTGTTTTGATTTACATGCACAGTAAAAGCTGCTATAGACGCACAACAACTAAAGTTTGTACAATTTGAATAGTGTTAGTGCTGCGCTTAGGTAGCAAACACTGTAGTTTATATTTATATAGATATTATTTTCACAGTTTTTCACAACTTTAGTACTAAGTAGCGCCGAATAATAACGCAAATTTTCACACATTTTAATACAAAAAAATAAAAATAAAAATATTTTTATTTGAAATCAAAAATAAATAAAAAAATAATAAACAACAACGTGACTAATCAAAATTTCCATTTTCTCTCTCTCTCTCTCTCATTTCAGCTATATTACACCAGCGAATTCGCCTAATGCAACAAATAATGCTACCGGCGCAAATGCCACAGCTAGTCTCGTCTATCCAACAGCCACAGCACAGGTGTATCGTATACATCCGGCCGTATCTACTAATGGCTTAGATGTACTCGATTGTGCAGGTTTAGAACAAAATACAACAGCAGCAGCAGCGACTACGAATTCTGTAAGTGGTGGATTTTCACAGCGATTGCGGGAATTAGCTGCCTCGGCGGGTTTACTTTCGTTAAAACCACGTCAACCACTTAAGACATCACTGAAGACACGCGGCTCACCTGGACCAGAATTTCCGAAAAAAGTTACATTCAGCGCATTTGCAACGGTACAAGTTGTTTGAGACAGCGCGATGTAGTCGAAAGTTATGTAGGAAATTTTTATAATTTGCAAAAAAAAAAAGGACATTTTTGACATTTGGAGCGTAACAGGTGAGTTGAGAAATTTATTTCAATTCGATATTCGCACTCGCCCATCTAATATTCGCATGCACAAATTTAATATGCGCACTCGCGTTTAATAGTGGCAGTCATTTAAAATTTATTCGCATTCGCAAATAATTTATTCGCATTCGCAAAAAAATTCAATGCGAACATTCGCACTTGCAAGTTTAATAGTGGAAATCATTCGCATTCGCATAAAATTTATTATTCGCATTCATAAATAAAACATTCGCATTCACAAATTCAACAGTTTAATAGTGGCAATCATTATATTCGCATTGTAAAAGTTTATTATTCGATTCGAGATAAAATATTCGCATTCCCAAAAGATTTTATGCGAACATTCTCATTTTTTTTTTTTTTTTAAATATTTTGTACTAATTTCTTCTATACCATTTTTTTCAGCATCCTGTACTCTACTTCTGGAAATTTTTTTGGACTGTCTCCAGCAACGCGCCTACGAATCGTTATTAATATTATTATTATATTATTATTGTAAAATTATTTTATTTTGTTAATATTATAAATGTAAATTTTGTTGTTATTATTTGTTTAAATTATGGCGTTACTATCTGTCTGTCTGACTGTCTTGATTGATTGTACGCTAAACGGAAAGCTGCTTATTTCTTAAAATATTTTTGTATAATATAACATTTACTATATGTGTGTGCCATGTTTAAAAATGTGGCTAATTATATTCTAAATAACAAATAATAGCAAAATATTCGAAATTAACCATAAATTTTTATTCAGGAAAATTTTTGTTTCCTAATATTAAGCCTTCTACTACATAAATTGAGTCAAACTCTATCTCTTACAGAGTGGGGCACAGTCACTTAAATATTATTTTTTTTTTTATATTTTCATTAATTTTCATTTCTTTGGTTCAGATCCTGAGAATTTTAAATTCATTTCGAACTATTTTTTCATAACTTTTCACTTTCAAAACCAAGCTTAAGACTGATGCACTTTACAGTATTCTTATATTCAATCTGTAGTTTACTTCTAGCTCTCTGTTACTCTTCTATTTTTTCTTTAACTCTATTTCTCTCTCTCTCTCTTCTCTGAAAACTTAAAATTATAAAAAAAAAATATTAGTTATGGAAAAATTCGCATGTTTTCTTTGAAATAAAAAAATTATTGTAAATATGTCTGAATTTCTTTGTGGTTTTTTTTTATTTTACTAAAATTAAAAAAAAAAAAAAAAAAACACGAAACAAAAATTATAGTCATCAATATATATGTATAAAATATATATTTTGCATGTATGTATATATCTATTAAGTCTGTCATTATTGGATTATATTGTATGTATGTAAAAAATTAATAAGAAATATAAAAAAAAAATAATAAATTATACAAATAATATAAAAAAAAAATATATGCAATTTTTATTGTCAAAATTATCATTAAATATTTATAAAGATATTGTATATCGTCGCTCTCTAATTGATATTTCGAATGAAAAACTTTAAAAAAATCGAACTTATAGCGATAATTTGTAAATGTTTTATTTCAATGTTAAGTAAAATTTAAGTAACGATTGCATGAATAAATATAAAAATAAATAAAATAAACACTAAATTTGATTTTTATTTCTTTTAATAAAATAAATTAGCCAAAAAAAAATGGATATGCAAAAATATCGATAATATTTGAAGGGTATCGATAATTGCTTTCGTAGCGATATTTTTGTATAAGATAAAAAGAGAAAAATATTTATTATTAAATCGTCAATTAGAGCCTCTTTCAGTGAAGCTGAAGCTCACCAGAGGTCATAAATGAATGCATGCTGAGAAAATTTGAGGGTTTCGATGGTGCTACCGAGCTAGTCTTGCTTGTAGACTAACTGAGCTGGAGTTTCTTTACCATACGAGGCCAAAGAACAAACTAGAGCAGTTTTTTGAATTGAATGTACTTGACTATTGAAAGCAATGACATCGTAAAGATCAGGCGTTATGCGAATTTAATAACCTTTGCCAAATCAGTCAGGCTTCAAAATCATTCTAAGAATTGAAATACTAAGACTTCTTATCTTTGTTGTACACGTTTACACTATTTTTTAAACATAGAGGTGTTTTAAAAAGAGGTGTTCCAATCGATCTTTTAAGTTGTAGCGTCACTCAACAATTTTTTTTAATAAAATCTCAAACGAACAGATGACCAAACAAAACATACACATGACGATCAAGCGCAATGACGGTTCAACTGCACTTGGACCGTCGTTACAATTAGAACACATGACCACTTCCTGTTAGTCGATAGAGCATTCACAATAGTAATAACAGCTGCAACATCGCAATGCACACTATTGGGAATATGCTATTTACCATTGAAGCAAAAAGTTAGAAAGAAGAAGAAAAACTCCCGCCAATTAATTGCAAGCGCAGCAAAAAAAAATTGTTAAAGCATAAACAAAAGCATTTATTATTGTTAAAAGAAATAAAAATAAATATGGCAGACTCTCCCAGTAAGTATTAAGCAGACGTATATAATACAAATTTCTTATTTCAATATAAAAATTTTACAATTTGCACTAGGTGAGCCACGCGCCAAACGGCAGCGCGTTGATAAAAATGGGCGCTTCGCTGCTATGGAGCGCCTCAGACAATTAAAAGGCAGCAAAAATAAAGTCGAAGTAGAAGAAAAAGTTGATGATGTCTACGAGGTGGTGGATGAGCGTGAATATGCGAAACGTGCGCGTGAGAAATACGGCGATGATTGGATTGAAGATGGTAAGAAAAGCTAAAAAAAAACAACGAAAACCGAAAAGAATGAGCTAAAATACATTTATTAAAAAACAAAACACAGATGGCACCGGTTACGCTGAAGATGGTCGCGACTTCTTCGAGGATGAAGACGAGTACAGCGATGAAGAGCAGGCACAAGACAAATCCGGCAAAAATAAAAAGAAAGGCGTCAGCGCTGCAGCTGGCAAAAAGCGTTTACGTGATGCAGATGCCAAACCGGCCAAGGGTAAAGGCTCCATACGTAATCTATTTAGTAATGCAGTGCCAAAGAAAACTGAAGTGAAAACATCCGTTAAGGATGATGATATCTTAGCGGATATATTAGGCGAAATGAAAGAAGAGCCAAGCGCTGCACCAAAAGTACAAAAAATTATTGCGCCAGCAAAGATTGTCAGCGTAAAACCCGCAGCCAAAACAGATGCTGCTGTGGCCAAGGATTACATGAATAGTTTCATTAATAACATTAAAATGCAAGAGGAAAAGAAAAAGAATCCCAAAGAGGCCAGCGAAGATGAAATGTTGGAACGCATTTTAAAACCAAAGCCAACAATTGTCAACCGAAAGTCCGCAGCAGCACAGCCATTTTTCACGGCAACAGAGCAAAAGCAGCAGGAAAATGGTGAAAGAGCAACGGAAAAGACGACAAAAGCTTTCGAACAAACGCAAATAAAGAAGGAGCCAGCAACAGATACCAGCACAGTGCATTTTAGTGATGATGAAGACATGGATTTCAGTTGTCTTGCTGATGCTGAGAATCAATTTGAGCTGGAAAAAACTGAAAAGGAAGTAAAGGAGCAGCAAAAGCAGGAAGCGACAACTAAACCCTGTGACCAAGGCAACAACAACAACAGCAACGGCGACACCTGTTAAACAAAAGTTAACCGAGGCGGAAGATTTATCCAGTTTACTTAATAATTGGGAAAGCATATGCCAGATGGATGATAATTTTGAACAAGAAGTGCTCTCGAATACAACAACCGCAGCCGGAGCAACAGATGCGCCTATTGATAGTGAAAATAATTTACGTTTTTGGTATTGGGAAGCCTGGGAAGATCCACAAAAACGTCCCGGCGAGGTATTTCTCTTTGGACGCACAGCAGATGGTAAATCAGTGTGTGTGCGTGTGGAACAAATAAGACGTTCGCTTTATTTATTGCCACGAGAATATGTAAGTTTAAATAGTTTTATAATCTGTACCCGATTGAGTCAACCATTTGTTCGTCTGTCCGCCATATGAATATGCCGATCTCGAAGACAATAAATTACAGAGTAACCAAGTTGCTCAGATATCGAGGTAGGGGCACCAAAATTGTCAATTTTATTTCTCATTTCACACAAAGTCTTTGTCTGGAGTCCAAAAACTTAGCACTGAACTCTCTAATGGTGATCCCAACCGAGTATCCTATTCTAGTTTAGATCGAACAATAATTATATGTGGATTTATATCAAAACTATCTAAAATTTTTAAGTTTTTTTTGAAGAGAAGTTTGAATTCCTTTACTTGAGAGACTCTAAGTTCGATTTGGTTTTGCTTGATCGAACTTTTTTTATTAAAAGTTCTACTTACTAGATTTTTGGATACAGAGAATCTTGTAGTCAAACTAACACAACTACAACATTTTTTTCTAATTAAATATTTTGTCCACAGCTACTGGATCCCATAACGAAAGAACCCACCAGGCAAAAAGTTACACTCCATGATATCTATAAAGAATTTGATGAATCAATTGCAGTCGATTTAAAAATTACGGAATTTCGTTCGAAAAAAAGTTACGAAAAATTTTGCCTATCATCCGATTGGCATAGATATACCACAAGTCTGTGACTACATGGAGATACAGTACGATGGCAAGAAAAGTGCACCAGATGTCAAAAAGAATCAATATAATTCCATAGCGCATATTTTTTGGTGCAAATACAACATCGCTGGAACGTTTCTTACTCGATCGTAAGATAAAAGGTCCTTGTTGGCTTAATTTGAGTAAATTTAACGTCAGCACAGCACCGATAAGTTGGTGTAAACTTGATGTAAGCGTCAGTGATCCAAATAATGTTACAATTGTGGTTGAGGAAGGTAAACCAGCGCCACCGCCACCATTAACACTGCTCACGTTGAACGTGCGCACTGTGCTGAATCCAAAAACACAGAAAAATGAAATTTGCATGATTTCCATGTTGGTACACAATCGTTTTCACATTGATAAACCACCGCCACAGCCTGCATTCAATCGTCATATGTGCGGTCTAACGCGTCCAACTATTGTAAATTGGCCATTCGATATAAATCTTAAGTTGAGTAAATACAAATCAACGCGCATACATAAACATGACTCGGAACGTTCGCTGCTCGGCTGGTTTTTAGCAATTTATCAACAAATCGATGCTGATCTTATAGTGACAAACGATGCACTCGATTGTCAATTAAATGTCATAACCGATCGTATTGTTACTTTGAAGATTTCGCAATGGTCACGCTTGGGACGTTTGCGCATGACACAAGCGTTTGGTAAAAAAATGCTGGACTTTTTCATTGGACGCATGGTTTGCGATGTTAAACGTTCGGCAGAGGAGTGTATACGCGCACGTTCGTATGATCTACAAACGCTTTGTCAAAGTGTTCTCAAAATAAAGGAGAATGAACGCATGGATTTTACGGATGAAGAATTACTCGAGTTATATGCGACAGGTGAGTGGCTGCTTTATTAATTTTGTGGCTTACTAAATTCATATTATTTTCTTTATTCCAGGTGATGGCATACTCAAACTCATTTCGCTAACGATGCAGGATGCCTCGTATATATTGCGTCTAATGTGTGATTTGAATATAATGCCTTTAGCGCTACAAATTACAAATATCTGCGGCAATATAATGACACGTACACTACAAGGTGGACGTTCCGAACGTAATGAATATCTGCTGCTGCACGCTTTTACCGAAAAGAATTACATAGTACCAGATCGTAAAAAGCGTGAATTTTACGATAAAAATATGGAAGCAGCTGGCGATACAACTACAGCTGCTGCAGCACGTAAAAAGGCAGCATATTCCGGTGGTTTAGTGCTGGATCCTATACGTGGCCTATACGATAAATATATTTTGCTTATGGATTTCAACTCACTGTATCCGAGCATAATACAAGAGTATAACATTTGCTTTACCACAGTACAACAGCCGTACACTGTAGACGAAATGGCTACATTACCAGAAGCAAGCGCAGAATCGGGTATATTGCCACAACAGCTGCGACGCTTGGTCGAATCGCGTCGTGAAGTAAAGAAACTTATGGCTGCACCAGATCTATCGCCAGAATTACAAATGCAATATCACATACGTCAAATGGCGCTCAAGCTAACTGCAAACTCAATGTACGGTTGTCTGGGTTTTGCACATTCACGTTTCTTTGCGCAACATCTGGCTGCTTTGGTTACATTTAAGGGGCGTGAAATTCTTACCAATACGCAGAGTCTAGTGCAAAAGATGAATTATGAAGTGGTTTACGGTGATACCGATTCCATAATGGTTAATACAAATATAACCGATTACGATCAAGTCTTTAAGATTGGACATAGCATAAAGCAAAGCGTTAATAAGTTATATAAGCAACTTGAGCTGGATATCGATGGTGTTTTTAGTTGTTTGCTGTTACTCAAGAAAAAGAAATACGCTGCAGTAAAGGTATCGAAAAATGCTAAAGGTGAACTTAAAAAGGAACAAGAGCATAAAGGTTTGGATATAGTGCGTCGCGATTGGTCACAACTGGCTATAATGGTAGGCAAAGTAGTGCTGGATGAAGTATTATCCGATAAAGATTTAGATGATAAATTAGATGCAGTACATGCGCATTTGGAGAAAATTAAAACACAAGTAATGGAGAATGCAGTGCCGCTGCCGATGTATGTGATTACCAAACAATTAACTAAAGCGCCAAATGAATACAATAATATTACCTCAATGCCACATGTACAAGTAGCATTACGTATGAATAAAGAACGTAATCGACGCTATAAACGTGGCGATATGGTTGACTATATAATCTGTGAGGATGGCACCACAAATGCAGCAATGCAGCGTGCCTATCATTTGGATGAGCTAAAGTCAGACAAGGAAAAATTGAAATTGGATACAAATTACTATTTGGCACATCAAATACATCCCGTAGTGACACGCATGATAGATGTACTGGAAGGCACTGACGCGAGTCGCGTTGCAGAGTGTTTGGGCTTAGATCCAACGAAATTTAAGGCAGCTGTACAGCGGTAAGTAATTTGTTTGAAATTTTAAAAAAATATTGTATATATTGTTACTCAAAATCCCTTTTTTTTCCTTTCAGCGCACAAATGGCACGTTCCGAGGATGCAGTTGGTGAATCGATTGTCAAGTCCACCGTACAGAAATATCGATTTTGCGATAAGTTTACTTTTAGTTGTGTTAGCTGCAATACGGAAAATCAAGTTGCTGCCGCATTTAAGCCGGCAGCAAATAATACATATGAATCTGTGCTACAACGCTGCGTCAATGTGGAGTGCAGTACAGCACCTTATCAATATTTGGTATCAATACGTAATCGTTTACAACTGGTAATGCGTAGCTATATAACACGTTTCTATAAAAATTGGTTGGTTTGTGATAATCCAGCATGTAATTTAAATACGCGCACATACACATATGCCACAACCAATATGCGTCCGCTATGTATGGGCTGTAAGGATGGCGTACTGGTGCGTCAATATTCGGAATGTGATCTATACAATCAATTGTGCTATTTTCAGTATATGTTTGATTTGAGTAAATCGCACAAAAGTAAGTTAATTGAATAATTTTTATAGTGAAAGCTTAATTTAATCATTGCACTGTATTCTTTTTACAGAAGTACAATTAACACCCGAAATAGAACAGGCTTATAATCTGCTACGCGAAACTGTTGAACACCAAATCGATAAGTCTGCCTATGGTGCTATATCGTTAATGAAGTTATATGCTTTATGTAAACCATTACAAAATAACGATGAAGCAACACGCATGCGTAATGAAATGCGTAATACAAAGGTAAATATTGCAGCAAGTCTGCAGGTATTTAAATTAGCTATAAGTGCATTTAGTTGCTTAAATTGTAAAGTTTTTTTTTTATTAATTAATTTTCAACAATCAAGTGTAACAAATTTTAACTATATTTTTATATATATATATACACATGTAAACTAAATATTAGAATTAAAAGTCTAAGCACCAGCAATGAGTGTGAATTTTATATACATAAATTGTACTTTTGTTTTTAGTGTTTGTCAGTTAAATCGTTAAGTTTAGAAAATAATTTCGGTAGAACTTTTTGACTCAGTAATGACATTTTGTTTGGGGATCATAAGATAGTGAGTCGGAAGTACCTTAAAGAAGTAGCTCCTAAACTCATATCTGTCTTGAATTTCTAAAAGAATAAAATCTAAACACTTCTAATATTCAACCGAGCACTTAAAAATTATATTACAATTTATATAATATAAATCCACTAAATCACTCAAACTACCTTAAAAATTTATCAATTGGAAAATAACGAAATGATTCATTAAATATATCCGTAAATGCAGTGCTCACCAGCTCATTTATAATCGGTTTTATAAATGGTAGCCCTACAGGCCACATACTATTGATAACGCCATCGGCTAAATTATTTAAACGTTGACGTCCCTCCGCTAGAAGATCACCAATATGCATTTGCATGCCACCAATATGATCAACCTCAACATGTACCTTCAATAATGTGCCGGGCTCACCTAAACGACGTACGCTGGTTGTTTGACTAGAAATAAATAAAAAAAGTAGTGTAAAATGTGTTGTACTCAGTATATAACTATAGTACTGACCTATAATCATATAAAGTCAAATTCCAAAAACCCTTTCTGCGTAACGGTGTACCAAACATTTTACCCGCAAACTCATAAAAGCCATCCAAACTTTTCTCCGGAAAATATTGTGAATATACAATACGTTTATTTTTGGCATCGGTATGATATTTTGTAACCTCAGAGCGTGACCAGCCATATTCAGAGACATTACGTAAGATTAACTTAAAGCCACCAAAGCCATTCTGGTCACCGCGACGTAACTCAATAAATGAGGCATGATGCGGATCAAAGGGCTTGACTTGATAATCGGGTATACCTGTAAAATAAACTTATTATTTAATTTAATAAAAATAAAAAAAATTAAAAGGTGTTAACCTGTTGGAAAATATGCACGCAAATCATTGAAAACATCCTTCATGCAGCTATCGAAATTTTCGCTTTCTGTCTCACAGCGTCCCAGCAGATTTGTAAGTTCAGCATCAACCGAAACTTGTGTCTCACTCGACGCAAAGTTTATGAAGAACAAAACAGCGCAGAGTTTGCGTAGTGTTTGTAGCATGATTTTGGAAGTGTTTATTTTAACTGCAAATAAAGTTAGTTTTATATTTCAAATTATTATTATTTCTTGTAGTAAATGACCTTGCGATTTTAATTGATTTAAATAGTAGCAACATAAATACTTTTGCGTGGGCCTTATTATCATTAAAAGGTTTTTTTTTCTTAACGGTATAATGACGATGCTGAGTAAACGTTTTAGCCATGAGTGCATTCGTTAATACCGGTTAGCGGTGCTTTTGACTCAATAGTTAACCTTTCATCTCTTTTTTTTTGTCTCGCTTTGATGTCTGCATGTTTGGATGCAGTCTGAACTTGACCTATTTTTGTATGAATTTTTTATTTATTTTTTTTATAAGCCTATTTATACTCTTCATATACCGAAAATTGTTTAACGTACTAGTACAAAATACAATTTTTTTACATCCTGTATCTAAAGTGTAATTTCAACAAAAAAGAAATATTTTTTTAAAATTAAGAACACATCAATTAAAGAAAAAAAACTCCCAAACTCCAAACTGGCAAATAATAAAACAACCCATATTACTATGCCAAATTTACTTTTATGGGAACCCCATAATAATGTCCATCTGCACGCACTTTTCTTAAGTAAAAGTAGGGCAAAGTAGTCAGACTTGTTCGTCTGTTTTTAAATTTCATCTCTAACGACTTTAAAATGTTTATATCATCCAAGCCTATCTTTATAATTATATATTTTTTTAACATCGTTGACTTTTATGTCTGTCATTGGTGTATAGTTTTTTTTTGTTTTTTTAGTATTCATTAAAAGTTTTCAACATTTATTACAGCAATTGTTATTTGTTATAATCATTATTTAAAAAGCAAACGTTGTCACTTAAAAACTACAAAAACAATTCATATAGAAATGAAAAAAAAAAATAGTAAACAAAAAAAATTAAACGAGTAAATAAATCTTGCATGAATTTTCATATTTGCGGGCGTTTGGGAGTAAACGGAAAATACAATTTTACATGCAGCATCCAGCTAAAGTAGCCAAAAACCTGTTAGTATGTTGCCAAATTGCTTCCAAAATAACAAACAATTGCGGAAAATTTAAATGTTTAAAAATAGAAAGACCCGTTGAACCGAAAAATTATGATGCAATTTACCAAATTACATTAACTCGAAAATATTACAAAGAGTTGAAAGTAAAATGCAATTCATGAGATACTGAAATGCGTGCGTTTTGAACCAAAATTGCAAGATACAAAATACAAATTTGGATTTTTACGCGCATGCGCAATGAGTTTTAGATTGCAGCAAGGCAAGGCTTACACTGTTTTGATTTAAAAAGACTTCGACACTTCACTTGAATCTAAAATTGTGCCAATACCCGACGGACTAGTATATTGCGAGGCGTGTGTGTGCACTGCACGAGCTACAATTGTAAACTATTTTTATATTTACAAAACGAGTAGCTAACAACTAAACTCAACGCCAAAGTGAGTAAACGGCAAGACAACACTTTGGAGCGTTTAACAGTTAAGAGTTTGGTTTGTAGTACGCCACCAATGTCTGCTCACTTTCAATGAATTTTCATATAATTTATTAAATTTATTTTGGTCTTGAAGTCTTTATTTACAATATTTCCTCATTTGTTTGTTAATAGGGTCGAATATGAGCTTATCATAAGTCACCAGACGACAACGCATGCGCAACGCATTTTAAAAAGCATTTTTTTTTTTTTGGTGCGCTTTGGTGTCATTGTACTCGAATTTATTTTTAATAATTTCAAGTGAATTGAATTTATTTATTGTGCCAAAGCTTTGGTCAAGTTCATGGTATTGAAAATTATGCGTTTACATTGGTTAATTGTGTAATGGGTGAATACTGAAGTCATGTTTCATTGAAATTCTGCCTTAGAAACTTTTTGTCATTATTGTTAGTGTAATAGAATAGTTTGACTTTTTATTGCGGGAACTAAAAAGTACACATGACCTAGAAAAGTTAAGTTCATTTAGCCAATCCTTTTTAACTGAGCGATTATTATCTTACTTTTCAAATAAATTCTTATAATCTTATAATTCCCAAGCAGTTTAATCATATAAATTTAAAATAATAGCGCTACAAAAAAAGTATAGAGAATAAGATATTTATTTATTAGCGATGCTTGTTGAATAACACCTTAATCTAGCCATAATTGTCCCGTTTGCATATCTCTTCAAGAAATGTGTGCAGCTGATATGAATAAACCGATCCAGTATAAACTTTTAATGCATCACACTAAGGAATTTGTAGCAGCTGAAACTAACCATTTTCATTTCGGTATTTTGCGCTAAGAGTACCATTTTTTTTTTAATTTTTTTTAAGTTTAATAAAACACTTCAAATTTTGTAACGACATTTGCGGCACAAGCCAATGTATCAAACAGCAAACAGCTGTTAGCAACAGCTGCACGAATAAATACTGTGATTGGCAAAAATTAAAAAGAACAAGCAGGACGACACGCTTTACCGCTGCTGAGCTGTGCGCTGACTAATTTGTTTATTTCACAAACAAATTCAACCATTTCGAACAAATTAGAAAAAAATATTAATAAAATGGAAGTAGAATTCAGCAAAGAAGATTTTATACTGCCTGAAATTAAATACGAATGTAAGTAAAACTTTTCCCTTTAAATTTAACTTGTAAAATTAAATTAAAATTGCCTGTTGCTGCTTACAGATTTGGATCATACAGCGGATGTACAGTAAGTGGAATCACTTATTTACAGCAACAAAAAAAAATATATTACATTTACTATTTTATCATTCAAGACTACACGCATGGGGCACAACGTTAAAAGAGGCCTTCGAACAATGCGGCATGGCTATGTTCGGTTACATGACTGAACTGGATTACGTTACC
Source organism: Leucophenga varia (assembly GCA_018903435.1). Taxonomy (NCBI): domain Eukaryota; kingdom Metazoa; phylum Arthropoda; class Insecta; order Diptera; family Drosophilidae; genus Leucophenga; species Leucophenga varia. Next base: position 770,969 of record JAEIFJ010001870.1, read on the forward strand.
GTGCAGTCGTGCTATGAAATCGAAGCGCAAGGTGACGATGTCGAAGGCTTACTCTTTCGTTTTCTTGATGAGCTACTCTTTCTCTTCTCCGCTGAGCCTTATTTGATTTGTAAACGTTTGGAAATAACAAAATTTGATTTGGAAACATTTGAGATCGTATGCCGCTGTTATGGTGAACCTTTTGAAATTGGCAAACATCCGCAGGGCACCGAAGTGAAGGCGATCACATATTCAGCAATGCAAGTGGTACAGCAACCGGAGAAAAGTAATTTTGAAACATTTGTTATTATTGACATATAATAGACATTGGCGGCGGCATTTTTACATAATTAAATGTGTGAGTCGTTTTTATTTATATTTTTTTGTATATAAATTTAATAAATGGCTTTAGGATTATTTCATAGAATTTTTCAATGTCAAATTAAGACTTTTAATAAGCACAAAGTGAAATTACAGAACATTTGTATATTTTATAATAAATTTGTTTTATTTTTTAACGATTAAAACAAGCAAACCTGACGAGAGTTTGCTGATAATCGATTAAATTGATTTATTAGAATATCGGTCTTCTAATCGATTTAAACAAATCTGGGAAGTATTGTCATATCTATCAAGAGAAGGACAAGTGCTGCCTATTGTATTTAATGCGTGTAAACTCCGCAAAAAGTTGTTCGTACCTTTTGAGCTCCAGGAATTTAAATCGGTATACATTTTAATGGGGCCGGAAAAAAGGAGCGGACACCGCTCCCATTTTCCACTCGAAGGAAAATTGCTTTACAATTATTGAGCTATCGGTCTGAGATTTTATCGAGATGTCTTCAGTTTAGAGAGTCACTCGTCTGTCGATGAATTGAGAAACTAAAGAAAGTACAAACAGGTGTCCAAACTATATGGAAATACACACACAGTACAGAAAAACCTTGAGTCAACGATAGAAACAATTGGTAATTAAATTATCAAGATCGAAGGACGGAAATTTTATCAAAAGGTTTCCTGCGAACAGGGACGTTGGTGATCTAAAACGTGCAGTCAGTTTTGTACTTGCCGATCTGAGAATCATAAAAAGAAGGACATTGCAATCAAGCGTAAACGATAATTTAAAAATTTAAAACTACTTTTCCGATGATCAAAATTGCTCTAGCAAAGCATTCCTATATTTTTTCCGTCAGTGTTCGGAGTCGATCCTTCGGGAAGATTTGATTCGATTTTGCATAAACTTCGATTTATGAATATGTGACTTCACCTCTGATTTTTTGGAATAGTTTCAACCATCTAACAGCTCATATAACGATTTCGATATGGGATATCGAATATCAAATATGGAATTTATTTATCACAACTAATTTGAAATCCAAATCGGTCTGAAAATTGTGTAGCCCACACTTAGGGGTAATCACATGCGAACACATTGCTTTAAGAATTCTCTTTTTCAACGCAACAGTTTGGTGTTGGATAATTTTCAAAATATCTATTATGAAGTGAAAAGATGTGTACTTGAAACCAAAAAAATAACTTTGAACATATTTTCGATTGAGTCGCAATAATTTTTTAAGCGAAATCACTATTTTTAATAGTCAATTTGTATAAAGAAGATTAAAAATATATGTTTCGAAAAATGTTTAAAACCTTCAAGTTAATTTGTCAAGATTCTTTTGTGATCAGTTTTGTCAAATCCAAATAAAAACTTCTTCCGCAAGAGCAGAAATAATGAAATTATTTTTCAAATAAAAACGAAAAGTGTTTTTAGCTACTCAGAATTATACCTTATACCTCTGAACCTGGAAAATAATCGATGCACAAATCGATATCACGTAAAGTTTTGTCTAAGATGCACAATATGTCAAAGAAAAACTAAAATAAAGTGGTTAAAGACTTTTATTTATGGAATTAGTAGCGCAAAAGAAGCCAAAAAAATACAATTTTATAAATATCTCATGAAATAAATTTTATTTTCGATAGAACCAATTCAAAACTTTAGATTTAAACAAAAGACCGATAGCGCCAACGCTGTCGCTTGCACTCTAATATATTTTATATTGAGCACAGCTGTTATCGCTCCACAAAACAAATATTTGTATAGTTCGCAAATGTACAGGTGCAAGTAACGCAGCAAGACATTTCGTAACAGCTGCTAACAAGTGTAAACAGTGCAGCTATAAGTGAATGCAAGCAAACAGCTGTTCAAGCGTTAACCGCCAACAGCTGTCACAAAATGTAAACAACAACAAAACGCGGCTGATAAAACGGCTAAGAAAAAAAATGTAGTGCGCGCGTTGTACAATTTGAATGTAAACATTTACCAACTTGACGCAAAAAAATCGAAAGTTTATTGAAAATATGGCAAACAATTTCAAATTTTCCAAACTAGAGCGCCAAAATTTACCAAAAAAAAAAATAAATATGTAAAAAAGAATTCGCAACGAAGTTGCCTACGCGCTTACACACAGGCACAACGCCACCACTACACAATCGTACCCGCAAACACACACGCATACAATCGTACACAATCGGTCGTCGTCCATCGTTAATTCGCTGTCGTCGTCGCCGTTTGGTGAGAAGCAGAAATCGCATCAGTTCAAAACGAAGTAAAAAAAAAGGTACAATTGAAAATTTTCAATTATCAATTAATAGAACACGTGCGATTTTCATCAAATTAGGCTTAAACGAAAGGTAATTGCAACAGCTTTAATTTGCGCTAATTTTTCATTGCAATCGAATAATTGGAAGTGCGCAAAAAATGACCTAAGAAATATTCCATATAGTGAGGCAGCGAAAAAAATGTGGTGGCTGATGATGACTGAAAAGTAGAAATATAAAAAAAATATAAAAAAAAATGTGACATGTGTGTGTGTAGTAGTGGAGGTGCTTCTATGCTGTTGCTGCTGTTAGTCTTTTGTTGTTGCTTTAATGTTGTTGTTGTTGTTGTTGTTGGCGTCTTTTAAGCTACAAAAGGGGTGCTCCGCTGGCCGGCAGTGGAACGCAATCAAACTACTACCGGCGACCTATTGGATTTGACGTTGCGCGCCAGTTTAACCGGCTGACCTGACAGCTGATGCAATCGCTCTTATATCCTGGCTGGCGTTTGCGTTTAGTAAAGCCAGCGGAAAATTCATTTTAAATAATTTTATTGTGTATACGTCGCAATTTTTATATAGTATTTTATTTTTCGTCAATTTATTCAATTACGAATTGACCTTGATAAGATATCGATATAAATATATAAATAATATAATTGCTTCAATAAATAATTAGTGCACAGATTTAAGATTTCGCATTGCCATCATATTTTGTTTGTTAGGTCAGGTATTGGTGGTGGTGGGTGGTGACAGCAGCAGCGGCGACAACGACGCGACAACGACGGTTTTCTAACTCACTGAATCTGTATGCACATTTGTATGTATGTGAATGCGTTTGTGTATGTGTGTGACCCATTAAATCGCATTAAAACTGGCTGCCATGTTTTTTCCTTATATCTTCCGCAATGTGAATGCGCAGCAAATTTAATTCCAATTGGAATTATCTTCCAGTTAAGCCTGGAATGAGAATTACAAAATTCATACCCTCAATTCTTACATTCAATGCCCATTATTCATTTTCATTCTTAATTAATATAGTTTATTTTTATTTCATTTAGCAATCTCTACGCAGGATATACTGCTTAGCAGCAGCAGTACCAATGTCAAACTCAACAATTGGTTTCCATTTGAGCGGCACACATTTAGTAGTTAATCTTTTAGGTAAGTTATAAAAATCGTTTAGTCATTTTCTTTCTTATCGTAAAAAATGTATGCTACGTTTACATATTAAGTAATAAGCATTTAATTTTAGTTTTATTTATATTTAATCATATATAAATATTGTATGTAGAAATTAAAGTCTCTTACGTTACTGGAAAAAGACGTGTCAATTGAAAAAAGAAACCAGTGCAAAAAAGAGCGCTACGTTCCATGATCTTTAAAAACACCAGCCAATATTTTTTATACAGCTGTTTCCAACTGTCCGTTCGTCCTGCTATTTATAGTAGCAACAATTCGATCTCGAAGCCGCCAAAATTGTGATTTTGTTTGTCCTTAGCCCCAAAACAGACATATTTATATCATTACCTAACTTATATTTGAGACGAATCTCAAATTTCCGAGTGTTTCTATTAGATATATCATGTGCCTATGATATTAGTACTTCATCTAAAAAATATAAATTTTATATGGATTTAAAATTCATATCTAAATTAAATTTAAATGTTGAAAATCTTTTTTACCGTTTACCTTAAATAGATCAAAAAGATTAAAAAGCACTTATTCTACAAGGTCGACCTTTAAATAGATAAGATGAATTTACTTAAGTTAAGAAATTCATTGATATACTTTTCGACAAAACATCACAGACCTAATTTATGTTCTAGTGTGATTATTAGATACTAAATAACATAACTAAGTAAATCTATAAAAACAATAGTAATTCTTATTTATTCTTAACTAAATCAAATATAATTTCTAATAATATATTTTGTAGAGCTTTATATACGAGCTACCATAGGCATATTTCAGATTGGTTCTTTTTGACATACAAGTATTTCATATAAATATTTGTAAAATTAGGGTGGGTTCGATTTAAAGACCTGTATAATTTGGAAAAATATCTTTAATAATTGGGAACGAATCGAATTTAAATTTGTGTAATAACTTCTTACTCTAACTGAGAAGCTTTATTTTATAAGGTTGGTCGGCTACTCAGAATTTATCTTTTACTATATATGCAATAAAATCGGTTTTTTAATAAGGTAGTCAGTCAACTCTGGTTTTAATGTTTATCAACAGATCTTTCATCTAGCTGTTCTGGTTGAATTGACTACTGCAATAGTGCTTCAACCACATAAACTGCTTTTCATGTATTCCATAGCCGGAACAGTTTTTTATGTGAGGTCTTTTTTTACGTCAAATATTTTACTTCGGCGTATTGAATTTGTGGGCGATATATCGATGTTTTTAATTTGGATCACGATATATCGAATCAAAATCGATATCGAAGTATATCGATATGTATCAAATAGTTTCGTTATGTATAAAGGAATATCGATATTAAATTCTGCTCATATCACGCAGTAAATTAGCTGTTTTTTTTCAATTCGACTAGTACCACCACTAATTCAGCAAAATATGTCTTGTTTTAAAGGTTTTTAAAAAGAAATTTAAATTTATTTTATTTGTTTTTAGTACAGAGCCTTCCTAAAGAGGAATAATTGTCCACAATTCCAACAGATAAATATGCTAGATATGCAGCTATTCCAATAAGTACAGACATTGGTTCTCCTCAAAATTTTCGTGTGAATTATACACAAAAAAAAATTCATTTTTAATTATTTAAAATTTCATATTGCGGTTGTACTGATACTCGTATCTGAATTTATAAACCATTCGTTAATTATTTACTATCCCTATTAATACGTATTGCATTTGTATATGTGTAGAGCCAGCTATCATGTTGTTCTTGAAAAAAAAAAACAGTTCATAATTTCTATGCGCTGCGGTTTCTCAAGACCATTTCGTCGTTTGCGTTTTTCTACATGAGACGGACGACACGCGTAACTCTAGATAGGTTATCTTGTACAACAAGAAAAATACATAAAAAATAAAGAAAGAAATATACAGTGCAACTTCTTTTCATATTATATACACTTGATTTGATTTTATATTATTTTTTCTTATTAAAAAGTACATAAATGTTCTTGCGCTTCGCAAAGGATTTGCGTTGGACGTGAGTTCGTCTGTCTGACAGTCCGTCCGTCTATTTGTCTATAAAATTAACCGGAATTACGCTTGAAATGTATTTGATCGCCGTTATGATTTATTTTATTCACTTTAAAAATGACTTTGTAGCGTACTATTTAAAAGTAATATAATATTTTGTTGTTTTTGTTTTATGCGACGTCATAGTTTGATGACCTCCGCCAACGATGGAACGTTTTAAGCTTCAAAAGCAACACAACAAGCAACACAGCCATTGAGCAGCAGCAGCAGCGCGTCAACAACAATTTTTGCTCTTGTTGCTTCTTTTTCTTGGTCAGTTTAGTGTGTTTATGCTTTGATATTTGGTTTTGAATCTCTTTTTTCTGTCAGTCAGTCTGACTGTCCGTCCGTCTGTTCTGACGTTTTGCTTTGCCCATGGCTAACGTGGAATTTTCTTTTGGCTTCCATTTTTTTTTTCTTTGATTTTTGTTTCTTATTCGTTAAATTGTGTGTATGCCCTAACTGGCGGTGTTACTTATTGAACCAGTTCTTTTGTGTGTTTGTATCTGAGTTTGTTAACAAATTAGAGAAGGTAGATTTACTTGTATAACTTAAAGCGTGCTATTTATAACATAATACATAATCTTAAATTATGACGGAAGTAATGATTTTTAATTATTTGTTGTAAGAAATACTTCCAGTTTATTAAAAAGAGAAATTTTATTCTCAATAAGTAGTTCGATATGAATTGATTACTTAACACCAAAATGTAACATAGATCCATGAAACACGCAACTTGTTGATCCGAATGCTTTAAATTTTGCATTTTTACCTTCCGAGCACAAAAGAGCTGAACCTTTAAACAAAATTTCTTTCTGGTGTTCCGCTTTGTGGAAATCTTTCATCCAACAATTTTGAGAAGATATTCAAGTTGGATGTTCTAGTATGAAAGCACCTTGAAATTTATTATAAATTTTACAAGATGAACGATAGTTCAACGTGGCTAAAGTTGCACATCCAAAAATAGAGCTTCTGGGATATTTTAAATCCGGGGAAATTCTTCAGTATCTATACTAGTAAATATTATAAAGAGGTAAAGTTTCTTTGTTTATATGTTAAAGGATAATGGAGGAAGCACATAGCCTATATAAAACTATGGATAAATGGGCGGTCTGCGTGCCCCAGAAAAACTTGGACATCTAGGACACCTAGGACACCAGCTAAAAAATAAATGAAATTTTGGAATCCGAAAAGCCTAGGTACTGTAGAAGTATATTACGGTTACACTTATCCATTTTTCGATAAATTTCCTCTTACTAAATTGGGAAGTCTAGCTAAATATTTATTTATATTAGATGGACGTTCCAAAAAATGTAGATTCCTCGCTTCGTTTGATGAATTAGATTGTTGAGCTTTGTATTTGAAAATCAGTGTTCTATAACCAAAATGCGTTTAATAGTTTACTATGTTAATGGCTTTATACATTAAATCAAATAGTCTTACATAATGCGGTTTACTCTCGATAGTAAAGTATGATAGGGGACACCCTAATCAAGACCATTCTAAAACAAACGCTTTCCCTTCGTTGTTGTGCAGGGTATAAATAATACTTTCGGGTACCTCGACTTATTTAAAGTAATATATTGATAAGCTTTTGTACATGTGTGTATGTATGTAGCACACGCATACATACATATATACACAATCATTTTATATAAATAAACAAAATGTAGCTGAAGTTGGCAACAGAGTCTGCTATTGTCGATTAGTTCGAAGTGTGTGAAAGCAAAAAACAGCCAGCAAAATATTGGCAAATGAAAGGTATTTTACAATAAAATAAAAAATGTTTGACAAAATATTCATTTATTTATTTATATATGTTTGCGGTGCTAGAAAAGTATTTCTTTTGATATTGATATATGTTTAATTTTTATTTTATTCGAAATTAGGTTAAATAGCGTAAATAACGAGGGTGAGTTTTGAAAGTATTGAAACAAGTGCTCACAAAACTAAATTATCGAAAAAAAATTTGTTGTTATTTACCGTAGTCTTCTTTTAGGCCGAGAAACCATTTTTTTTTGTTTTCTTAGGAGATTTTTTTATATTAGTTTTATGAAACAAAATAATCATTGTAACATTTTTTTAGTGTTTTTTAACTGTATTTTTAGCTATTAGTACTTTCATATCTCAATGAGATTAGATACTTTTACACCCTTGGCTAGTATTCACAGACATATTGTGAAGTAACGACAATGTTCAGAGGAGCTGCTTTATTATATCTTTATATTTTTTTTTTTCATAAATCTCTGCACTTGTCATAATTTTTAAGTTTAAAAAGTTTTATATAATTAAAATTAAATTAATAATTATGATGATAGCCTTTTAAAAATATACAGTACAAACTCGCTAAGTGTACAGCTTCCATAGGTGATAACCGAATCAAATGAGTATGTGAGTTAATGTTCGTTTATATGAGCTTTTACTGTAATTATGTATGTGTGTACTTATTACCAACTTGTTTGCGTACTTAATAAATATTGGCAACACTTTAAATGGTTTGTTGCTGTGCTTTATTTTTTTATTACAATTTTTTTTTTCTATATTTTCACTCTTCTCTTCGTCTATTTGTGCTTGCGCTTTTATTTTATTTTATTTTTAAATTTTTTTTTTAATTTATCATTGTTGTTGCATTTGTTTTGTTTGTTGTTGTTGCGTTTCGTTGCCAATAAACAAGTTAAAAACGATTTCATTTAAGTTTATTTGTTGTTTTTGTTGCTATTTTTAAAACGCGCTAAGCTAAAAACAACAAAAACAACAAATATGTATGAATGTATGTTTGTATGACGACAACAATGCAAAAGAGTGCGAAAAGCAAGCAAGCAAGCAGAAAGAAAGAAAAAAAATATAAAATTAATTTTTTTTTTTTTTTGATTGGGAATTCTTTAGCTATTTTTTTCTCTTGCGTTTTTATTCTCAAGCTTTTATTTATTTTTTTTTTCGTCTCTTTCTAACATGTACACGCTGCTTGCACACCTACAACAACAATAAAAACTATTGTACTTTTTTTTTTTTTTTGCTTTTGCAGCGCCCACCAATTGTTTTTGCTATCATTCGTTGCATTGCGTTTATTTTTTTTTTTTTTTGCTCCTTTGATCGTGTCGTGCACGAAGTTGTTATTGTTGTTGTTGCGCATTCGTTATCATCGATTTCCTGTATCCATTCACTTATTTTTTTTTTTGTGTCACTATTCTCAGGCATTTGTTTTTGCATGTATGACATCTTTTTGTTGTTGTTGTTGTGCTGCTTCTTCTTTATTTAGTTTTTTTTTTCTTTCTTTATTATTGTTGTTGTTGTTGCTTTTTATGTCTGTGGGTGATGTCTGCGATGTCGTTGCCATTTTTTTTCCCAATTGGGTCACACTGGCACTCAATTGTAAAATTTTATATAGAGTACAAATATACGAAGATACAAATGGACAGACAGACAGAAAAACCTCACAGATACAGATACATTCTAAACTGACGACGACTGTCAGTTGTTGTTTTTGTTACTGTTTGTTTTTTTTTTTTTTGCGTTTGCAGCACCTTCCGGCTTCCTATCACTGTGAATTTTTTTGTATGTATTTTTTTTGTGACTTTTTGTGTTTGTTTCTTCCATTCATTATGTTTATTTTCGCATTTCATTGATAAAGTGATTAAGCGTTATGATTAATATGCATATAAAAACATACATATACACAACATATGTTTATGTATGTATGTGCATTCTGTCTGTGTATGTTTGCACAGAGATTCCATTATCTACGCACTTTAAAATATTTATCATTTTTTTAAAAAGCGCCACAAAGTTTTTAAATTTTTCAAATCGCAAGTCCCCTTTTCTAAATACCCTTGCAACAGACAAACAAATAGGCGTACAAGACATCATTAAGTATTTTTATAATGTTCTTAATTAACAATAAATAAATTTTGTTTGGTTTATATAAGGGTCTAAATTAGACCGCCTGTAGGTATACTACATAGCTAGATCGAATCTTTCGTCAATGCAGCTTTTACCCTTCGGGGAAAAGAATAGAGGGCATCATAATTACTTTTTGTATACTTTACTTAAAAGTGTTCATTATGGAGTAAATATTTTTGAACACTAGCTTTTTTTAAAGACTCGATATTGAACGCTAGGTTTATATAGTGATCATACCTAACACTTTGGCGTTTAACTCTGTTTCCATAAATAATATAGTCATTGCCTACTTAAGTTCCAAATTTCAGCTCAATATCTCTAAGCGAAACAATTGATACTGTGGAAATAAACATCTGGACAGACAAGACGTGCTTGGCTAGCTTCAAGATGCATTACCAACTTTCGTACAAATTGTTAATATCCGTTCAAAATATACAGCTGTGTGTAAACGGGGGCGCTACGTTGTTCAATAAAAATGTTTAAATAATGTAAATAATTTTCAAACAGAAAGATAAGCACAGTCAAACATATATGATAATTTGGAGACCCTGAAATTTATAAGTAGCTATAAGGTTAACATTATTGCATCATCGGCGACAATGATTCATCCGTTCACGAAATGACAGTTGCTTAACTTTCTATGTCGTTTTTTTATACCCGCCACACATAGTGTGAAGAGTATTATCAGTTTGTCACGCATTGTCACAACAAAAGCTTAAATCCTAGCATGAAATATGAATTTCTTCACCATGGGTTGTCATAATATATCTCAAAAGATTTAAACTTTCATTTGGATGGATATATTTTTTCCAAAACGGCAAAGTTTTTTTTGTTCATACAAATTTTTAACACATTTTTTTTTTAATAAAAAACAAATAGAATTTGATGTATACAAAATTTACATTTTTATCGAAGTTTCCTTATTTTTTTTCTTCTTTTTTGCAAGCGGATGTATACACAATATTTTTTTTATTGTGGCATATAAAATTAGTTTCTACAATTTTTTTCTAATAAAAATATTATTTTTAGTTGATAAGCTCTGCGTGCTTAAAACTTATTTTTAAAAAATATTTTGTTTTCAGCTGCTAATAATTCTAAGAATTTTAATTGAATCAACATTGGATTCCCCTTTTGTAAAATTTGTTTTTTGTTTTCTCTACATTTTATACATATGAAATATTTCCTCATAAACAAATGTTTAAATTCTTCGTTTGCAAAATTATTGCAGCGAATATTTTTCGTTACACATGAGCAAACTCCTTCCAGAGGTCATGACATAATTTCAAAGAAAATTATGTAACTAATCCAAATGAAATTAGCTCGCAGCTTTGCCTTCTCTTTTGTTGCATTACCCCTCAAGAAATGAAATCAAATTTATGTGGCAGCGTAAGTAACTTTCTAGACCGCTTGTCTCTTTAGAAGAAAAATTTACAGCTGCAAAAAACAAAAAAAAAAAACGAATTGCAAATAAATAAGAAATAATTGAAGCATTAAAAATCAAGATATTCTGTTCTTCAACAATTCTGTTCTTCATTCAGAAAGATGACAATAACTCTGACAGCGCAAGCAGTTAACTAAACATTACTTATGGCTTTCACTTTCTTTTTTTTTTACGACTTTTCACGGCAGCTGCTCGACATGATGCCAGGATAAGAGCCATAACTGAACATAACATTACTCTGCTCTGAAGTCGTCCTGTGTTTGTGATTGTGCAATAACCGCACAGATTGAAGAAAGTTATTTTTTGTGAATTTCTTTTATGATTCTACTACCCTCTTACGATCATCGTTGCATGTCAAGAATTATCTTGCAAAATGTCTTTCATAAATTCGTGTCCCAATCATTTTTTTTTACGTTTAAAGTAGTCATTGCTTCTTTTTGAATGGGTTTTATTTTATTTTTTTTTTTTTTTTTGCAGAATACGTTTCGTTGTTGCGGTTCTGATATTAAGGATTTTTTACACTTTTTATTGTATTCAACTAGATTATTTCAGCCATAAATTCCACAATTCTCTAGGTGATCCGTTATATCAACTTACAATCAGTCACAATGTAATTCTCCAGTTTTGCATTGCTTGAAGATCTTTCAAGAAAGCGCAATGCAACAGCTTTGAATCCATTCTTTTGGCTTTTAACGGCGTCATTGATCACCCCAAAGTATTAAGTCCAAAAACGATATCTGGTCTAATTTTGTAGAGTGTAGGTAAGCCTCAGGGTACATTATAATTAGTCTCACTGAGGAAATGTTCTCAAATGAATTTGTATAAAAATGAAGAAACAGATACGTTTGCAACGTATCCATAATAAAACACCAAAAAAAAAAAAGAATCTTTCGCAGTACATACTGCCATTCTTCAAACTGGTCTATGTATGACCCACCAATCGACGTTTTCCCAAGAACTCGGATAGTTTCTTTATATAGTTTGGACTCTAAAGACTATCGTTATTTTTTTCGGGATAATAACATGCGGAGAAAAGTACGTCGAACGAACACAAAGACAAATCCAGACCAAGAAACAATGAGCCAAAATGGGTGGGGTGCAGTGAGCCACTAAAAATGTATTGAATGTTTTCCTTTTTGAGCTACAGCCACTGAACCTATTAAATGGTACACATCATCCTACCGCATGTCGATTTGGACCTCACGTTGAAAAGAACACCATGTTCTCAAGATTTTTTTTTCAAAAAATTCATTTATTACTTATAAGTTCCTTAAGACTCAAAAGTGTAAAAGTATCTTAAAAATGTTGCACGTTTTTGTATGTGGAAGTAGCATTTTAAATATTTTCACTTTGTTCAGCATTTTTCTTTTTTTTCTAAAATCTTGTCAATTGTTTTTCTCTTGTCTGTCTTTCAAAAATAATTGATGTCCTCAACGGATGCTGTGCGCATAATCCTATACATTTGGGCAATCGTACGTGCTCATAACTTATGCCAGAAGCACAACAACACCTGCCAACAAATGCGCATAGAGCTACCTGAACCTTACAAGGATGCTGTCTACATCTTTTCCTTTCTCTTTTTCAATATTTTCCTAGTTTCCTTAATAGTTTTTCGCTATTTTCCATTTCAAGAGCAGCTGCAGAATATTTTTTTTTTTTTTTGAAATATCTCCTCAATGTAAGAATGTATAAGAATTTAAAGGGAGTTGGTCAATACTTCAATATTATTGCCATGTTTTTATCCTTTTAACGTGGCTTTAAGTCATTTGTTTTCATTCCTTTTATTCTTTTTTTTAATGTTATTTTATAATTAAACGCATATTCTTCTTTCAGGGGTGTGTGTGTGTGTGTATGCATTTTATTTTCTTTAAATTCCCTTATTGGTTTCAACACCGCCGATGTTATTTTGATATTAGTATATGACTAGATATATGCTTAGATAATTTGTAATTTGAAACAGGTGCTTTTCAATTGCGGTGTAGAGTAGCGTGTAAATTGTTGCCTTAATAATATGCAATATACTTCAGGTACGTTTGTCTGTAACTATTCCTTTGAGCAGTATTGAAGCTTTGTTTCTAACAAACTGAAATCACTTAAGACGCCTCTAGTTATAAACTTAATTCGCATTGAAAAATCCATTAATCTAACGCTCATCATTGAGATTTACAGGCTTTAGCCAAAATGACGACGACGACACAGACAGCCGAGACTGTCTGCTCCACGCCCGATTAGATTATGGCAGCATAGACAGAAATTAAAATAAAAATAAAAAAAAAAACGAATATTGTAAAAATATATAAAAAATATGTTGAGGAAATCGACTTGCAAGCGCGCATCCTGTCGCGCATAAAATATACAGAAAAAATGTCGGCGTATCTAAAAGTCTTATTATTGCACACACTTGCCGTCATAAAAAAAGTTTTTATTGCTTTATTTTTTGTCTGTGTGTGTAGTTGTTTCTCCTTTACTTAGCCGCCTCCTTCACCTCCATTACGCGGTTATTTTGACTGTTTTGCAATACTTTCAATTACCGCCTGCCCCATATGCCGCCTGTGTATCTTTTCAACGCCTTCTATTTCCTTTGCCTGTCGTTTAGCAGCAGTCTTCCTTTTTACAGTTTCGTCTGTCTGTGCTTTGTAATTGCAATTTTGCACTCTTCGTTAATGTTTCTTGCAGATGGTATAGTAAACATTTGGAAAAGCTTGTTACGTTTGGTAAACTTGGACCATACAAAGTAGTGGCTGAAATATTGACCTAAAACATTAATAACCTGGGGTATATGGGGTCAGAGGTCGAACTACATAGTTAAACTTTGTAAGTTTCATCCCTGAAAAATTCATGGTTTTTGTTCCGAATCTAAGTTCAACGTATATCTCCTGTCGAATTCCTCATATAACATATACCATACATACTCTGGATCTACATTAAAAGCTGATTTATTATAGTCATATCCATCTGTCCGTCTAAGTTGCCTGCTAAATTGCGCATGAGCCAATAAATATCGGAGCGCATATGAATCAATAGAACTACCTATTCCAAAATTCTTAACAGTGCAGCGTATTTTTTTAGTCGACCTTATTCGTCTTGTTTTCTTACTTTCTGTTGCTACGTAGACGTCCAAATTTTTGCATACAACGTAATTGAGGTCCAAATTATAGTATAAACCCCAACTCCATACCCTACTAACTACTGCACTGGTAATTTTTACATATATTTTACGAATTTCTCCATATAAATTGCCTAGTTTCAATCATCAACAGCAACCTACGATGACTTTTTTTTCGCAAGAAACTCACATTCCACTAAATGCAATGACGCTGTCTGTCTCTCGGTTCAATTTGAATGGAACTCGTTAACCCATACTCAATATCGATTTTAGCGGATGTATGCAATTTAGAAAATGTTATCGTTATCGCCTTTGCAGCATATATATGCATATGAAGTATGTGTAACCGTTATATTGATAATGACTAAGATTTATCATATTTTTGTGTGTTGTACTCGTTTTAGTTTAATTTGCTGCTGTGGCATAGTTCCGTTGTGTCTCAAGCAGACTGCTTGAAAAATTTTACACTTGTCGCAAAATAGTGAGACTCAACTTGAGAGAATAGAAGTTGTGATGTTGAAAAGTATGCCAAAAATGTTTGCACGCCCATTAGTAGCGCATTATTAGACAATGTTGTTGTCGCCGACAATAGCAACAACAACAACAGCAACTATGTGATTGACTGCAGACAACACTAACAACAACAGCAACAACAACAGTTTAAGAAGTTATGTTGCAGACATACAAATTCCTAGACACTGTCTGAGTGAGTGTGTAGAGCGACCAACTTGAAGTTGACTTGACTGATAAAATGCGGTTGAGAATGTTGCGTACACATACATGAGAGGGAAGTGAGAGAGGGAAGGAGTGAGTGAGAAAAGACATCATTGCAGCATCACGCATGGAATGCAATAACAAAAAACAACAACAACAACAGTAACACGCACGCACTCTGTGTGCAACAATAGCAGCATTGCCAATATACTTTAAAAGAAATAATAATACAGGAGCGTACTTAAAGTAAAATACGTTTGGGCGCTACTTTTTTTTCGTACTCTTCGCTCATTCTCCATGTAATCTTAAAAAAATAACAATACGCCACTTGAACGAACGAACGACTGACATTTTGCTTGTGGCGCTCATCTTATTCTCATTATACATATTTTATTGTTGTTGTTGTTGTTGTTGCAGGGACTTGTCACAACAAAAAAAACAAAACAATGCCGACAAGCCTAAGGCTACTCACGTTCTACGCGAGCTCCTTATAATGTATCCATACAACATTTCCCCCTCAAACTGTCGTTTGCACTCTTTACGCGCTGCACATGATTAGCAATGAGGCACGTTGCGAAAAAAAAAATAAAAACAGTAACAACAACAACAAGCAACATTTTAAGCTTCATTGCAACAATAACAACAAAACAAAAAATGTGTAAAAAGAAAAAAAGGATGAAGGAAGAAGAAGAAGACCAAGAGGCAGCAGCACGTAAAAAATGAAAGCAAAATTTACAAATTCCATTCATGAATGTTAAAGCCAAAGCAATGTACTTGCTCTCTCTCTCTCTCTCTCTTTCGCACACATTGAACATGCGCCAAGAACATGCTCCAAACAATTTTTTATTTTTTTTTTAAGAAATAGTTTTTCTTGTTGCTTTTTACACTTGCTGCTCTCAGCTCGCAGCAGCTACATTCATTGTAAGCGAGAGTAGTGCTGCTCTCGTTACTTCGTTGCAAATGCAAGTTTTGCGCTCTCTTTCACACTTATCTGTTTTGTTCTTTACGCAATGCATGCATTTGTATGGCGCTCTTCTGCTTTTGGCACTTGTTGTTGTGTTACTTCGTGGCGTTCTTGTTGTTGTTGTTGGTGGTGGAGTCGTTATAGTTATT
Source organism: Leucophenga varia (assembly GCA_018903435.1). Classification (NCBI taxonomy): domain Eukaryota; kingdom Metazoa; phylum Arthropoda; class Insecta; order Diptera; family Drosophilidae; genus Leucophenga; species Leucophenga varia. The sequence goes on from JAEIFJ010001870.1 coordinate 787,029, forward strand.
CTTGTTGTTGTTGTTGCGGTTTGCAAATGTGCTAAAGCCGCCGGATGTTGTTGTTGCTGTTGCTATTATCGTATATGGTATGTGTGTATGCATTGGGTTGCCCTTTAGCTCGTTTTTATTATTTGTTTTTGTTGTTGTCGGCTGGCTTACTTGCCCACCACAGTGCGTATACTTATTGAGAAGACTTGTTTGCCCTCGTTTTATTTTGTTTCTTGTTGTTGTTTGCTATTTTTTTTTTTTGCCGGCTCGTTTAGTTTTTTTTATATGTATTTACACTGGTGGTAATTAAAATAAACACACTCAATTAAAATGGTTTTTTGTGTAAGCTTTTTCTTACTTTATTTATTAAATTATGGTTTGGTGAGCATATTTTTTTTTCCCCTCTTATTGGTTTTTAAAAGGGCTCTTTACTTCTTTTTGAATTGAGAGATTCCTAAATTTTCGCGTTATTTTGGCTAATATTGAAGCTACAGGAATACAAATCCGTATACACGTTAATAGGATCGATTGGAAAAATTAGAGGTGGGCGTGTTAATTTTCTTTCAATGTTAATCGAAACAAGAAAAGTTATTTCCATTCAAAAGATATGCGGAATACAGAAAATAAAAACTTGGTATTTAGGCATATAGGAAGCCTGAGTATTGAAAGTTACTGTCATCGAAAGGCTAGGCATTTCGGCGAGTATTAAATAAATTTAGGTGATTTTTTTTTATGGCCACCAGTGTGTGTATTTGTTTTATTGTTTTTGCGCCTTTAAGTTGCCCCCACTAAGCTTTGATTTTTTTTTCTTTTTTTTTATATTGGATTTGTTTTTGCTGCTTTGTGGCATTACTCTAGTTTTTTTATTCTATTTTTTATGTTGACAATATTATTTGCAACAATGTTGTTGCTCTTGTTTTACTGTTCTGTCTGCTGCACTCTGCACCCATTTCCTTTTTCGTACATACTTACATGCCTATATATGTATCTGTAATAAATAGTACGCGCTCTCTCTGTCTCTCTCAATCTCTTTCTCTTTTGCACTCTTTATATCTATTACTTTGTTACAATTCTCATTGCAGTCGCAATTGCAACGGAAGCATTCATTGCGCGCGTCTGAGTGTCGTCATTCTTGTTGTTGTTGTTTTTGTTTTTAGCTTTGGTATGCAACAACAACAACAACAACAAATGCATCATTTACTATTTTTGTTTGCTATTTACTTTACATTGGTATGCGGGTGTCGCTGATTGGAGCCTCTGGTGGTCTTACAATCATATTTTTTCTATCTTCTTCATTTGCTCTTTCTCTCTCTCTCTCTCTCTGTTAGTAATCCTAGTTCTAGTTAAAGGATGCGCGACTCACGCTACGGAAATAGTAAATCGTGCCTTGGCACGCTGCATTGCTTGTGCTTCCTTTGGGGCTTATGCATTTTTTTGTTACTATTTTTTTTTTTTAACTTTTCGTTGGCTTTACGTCGTACTTTTTTTTTTGTTGTTGTTGTTGTTATTGTTAATGAGTTTCGTGCAATAACAACAAAAATGCAACTTTGTGTATACTCTTTGCTTAAGTTTTCATTTGTTTTACGCGAAAGAGTGCTAAAAATATATATTCTCATTGGTATACATAGTGTGTAAATACTGGTAAAGTCCATACATACAAATATAGAGACGTGGCGTTGTTATTGATATTATAATCTCGCCTCTTGTAATTGTTGCACTTATTTTGCAGTCAAAATCCAATTAGAGTTTATTTAATTCATCTTTTTATAGTTCAAATCTTGCATTTAAAAAACAAACTTAAAGTTCATGCCGCCTATATGTGTATTTAGTTACATACAGGGTCCGCCACGTAACTTTTTTTTGCAATAAAAACAAAACGGTTCATCCGATCATCAAATTTATTTTTTCATATTAAAGTACAATCCTTCCGGTTACTTATGGAATATAAGTTCGTTCAAATGGCTGCCTCGGCTGGCCTTGCAGTACGCCATTCGGTCGACCCAATTTTTGAGGACATTTCCGATTGTTTGCGGCCGTATTTCGGCAATGGCGACGCGAATGTTGTCCTTCAAAGCTTGAATTGTCGCTGGCTTGTCCACATAACACTTGTCCTTGACGGCGCCCCACAAATAATAATCCAACGGTGTCAAATCACAGCTCCGAGACGGCCAAACGACATCAGAATTTCGGCTGATAATTCGGTCTCCGAAAACAGTGCGCACAAGATCGATCGTAACGCGTTCCTCAATCGTATACACAACCATTTTCGTTCAGCGGAAGGATAAAACTAACTTTCTGTACAATCAGATGTGACATCAGTGTTGCCACACTCGAAATAACCACTAGTTCAAAAAAATGTTAGATGGCGGACCCTGTACATACATAAAATTGCTATGTATCCGTGGAAGAGTATTCCAACTTTAAACAATCCTTGAGGAGCGATTAACATTTAAAAAGCATTAAAAAAGTTTCGTAAAGTTTTAATTTGTTAAAATTGTAATTCATGGAATCTGTTTCGTATTCCGCCACTTTCTTGTACTCTTATCGCCTGTCGTGGTGAAATTCAATATAATTCACCACAAACTATGTTGTCAAATTTATTTAACCATTGATTTCCGGAGTACTTTATCCGGTATAATTGCATCGTATGCTTGACTGCAAGATACCCTCTACTCAATCTTTATTAGGCTTAAGTAAAGTCTTAACTTAGTGTCATAGTTTTTTGTATTGGATTTTCATACAAAAACTCCAAAAAAATAGATTAAATTTATGTGGGTACTATACCTAAAATGTTTGTAGTCCTAGCCATATTGAGATATTTTATTGGGACTATCATAGGCATAATTTATATAAAATATAAAATTCCTAGAATAAGAAACAATGACGTTTGTAAGCACCTATTTGTTGGGGTAGCTTTGGGGTAAAACGGGACTAGAGAAAAACCGCTTGTTAGTAACCACTCAGAAGCGCCTGAGTTTCAAATATGTTGGCCCTATTTGTATAGTCTCCGATATAATCGTTTGCATACGATAGACATCATGACGGACGGACGGATAAACAGACTGACGGACATAGCTAGATCGACTTTCCTATCAATGCTGATTAATATATACCTACATACTTTATATGCTCTAACATGCCTCCTTCTGCCTGTTACATCATTTGCCCCTTTTACCCCTTGGGTACGGCGTATAAAAATGAAAACAATATCATATAACAAGTGGTTGTTGTTTTATGACTCTCTCGAGCTTGTGTGTTGTAATTACAATTATTCTTTTGCATCGAAACCTAAGCAAAGTGTTCGTTGTTGTATGACTTTGATAAGTTTGCACTTTGTTTCTTGTGTTTTATTTTGTGTCTACAGATTTCTGTACAGATCTAAAATTATTCGTAGCTGGCCATTTCTCTCTTAGCCATTTAAGGTGTGTGTACAAAAAGATTTTTAAAATATACGCCGGTTTTCTCTTCAACAAAAAAGCATTCTATGAAGCAGTTAAATTTAATATTACTTCTCTATTATTTGTGTAACCAAATGATCGTTCCTTTTTTTTGTCTTTTCGATTTAGTTGCCTTTACAATGTACTCAATTTCCAATGATTTCCATAGAATTTCATATACTTTATGTATCTATACTCGGTATATGTTTGCGTTTGTATTATATATTTTTAGTAGCGCATGTATACATGAATTTGCCTTTTTACGCTGTTATTGCTGCTGTTGCTGGTGCTGCGTATGATGTTGTTGTTGTTGGTTTTGTATAGTTGAATTTTTATTCTCAGCGTAAATTTGTGCAACGTTTGCGCAAATCCTTACAACAGCTGAAAACGAAGAAGAAGAAGAAAAATAAGAAGAGGCAGAAAAAGAAGCCAAAGTATAAAAACAACAACAAAAACAACAGCAAAGTCGGCATTTGAGCCATGCGCCCAGATTGTCATCATCATCATCGTCGTCGTCGTCATCATCGTCCCTGGCCAGCACTACCACCTTCCATCGGCCAAACGATTTCAATCGTGTATATGCATTGCCACCGGCAATGGATGCCGCCGACGTCACCGCATCGGTTGCATCGGTGAGCTTTGTTCTGTATTCATTCTTTTTTTTTTTTTTTTTTTGTCCGCCTCCATCGCCTGCTTTTATTGCAAAAGTCGCGCAAAAGCCATTTGCTGTTTTGTTTATTGAAAGTGAATATTTTTTATATACCCTACACTCATACACTACACTAAAATTCTGAATCAGCGCCACGAAAGTCGCTAAAAATTGACTGGACATGTTCTTGTATCTAAGAATTTTAAACGCTTAGTTTAAGTGTTAACTCCACGCATTGTGTTGTGTATAAAAGCTTTGGTTACTCTGAAGCTTAACAATTTCTTCTTGCGTTTTGTTCAGCGTCGTTCAGCATTTTTAGTGATTTACCAGCGGCCTCGTTGGCTGCAAAACATGCAAGTCCATGCCGCCGCAAATAAATATATACAAAGGAGTGCAACAATGTTCTTCTCCCTTTTCGCTTCGTCAGAGCTTCAGCTCTCCTTTTCTGTCTTTGACATGTCTGCTCGTGCTTACGACATTGTTGTCGTCATTACCATGTCGTCGTCGTCTCATCTCTCTATGTGTATTTGTACCATATACATACATATCCTGTGACCACAAAATCCCACTCGCGCTCACTTGCACAGTTCACTTCCACTTTTTACTACTACTTCTTCTTCTTTTTCTTTTTCGTATTTTTGGTTTGCCGCAGCACTCCCTAGACTGTTGGTTGCTTGTTGTTCATTGTTCATTGCTATTATTGTTCATTGAAAGTATTTTTTTTTTTGCACTCTTTACACTTGGCAAATGGTATTTTAATTCAATTTAACAGTTTTGCAGCGTAATATTGAAGAATCTTCAAAAAAATCTTAGAAGATTATAGTTTCTTGCAGGTAACTAATTTAATGCTGTAGTAGTTTGCAGGTTGAGAAATAGTGTCATACTTTTGTATTTTTACAGACACTTTTCAAAAGTCGGCTTTTGCAGTTTAAGACAGTTGAATAGTGTCTCAACCTGCATTATTATTTCTCTCATGTTTTTATAGATTCATACAAACAATTGTCTCTTTATTTTTATATTCCATTGAATTTTCATACATATCTTAGCGTCGATAACAAAATTTTGGTATAATTTAAAAAATATCTGCAGGTTGAGAAACTAGGTTTTTGAAGTTTAATATTTATTTATGCTAAAACTTACTATTGCAGGTTGAGACACTAAATTATTTATATTTCGTTTTTATTTATGCTAAAAATTTAAATTTTTCTCAATAGCAAATGCTGTCTCAACCTGCACACATCATTCTATGGTATAGATTAAAGTTTTTAATATTTTTTTTTTGTAAAGATTTAACTTGATTCTTGTGCAGCGTATATGTTGTTCGTGTAACTCAAACATAAAACTTTGCTTAATTCTTGCTGTCGTTCGTCTGTCTGCTTTGCTCTGCTTCAACTTTACTTATGCTTCTTGTGGTTTCTTGTTTTACATATCACTTTTTCTCGATCTGTTTTTTATTTATTTATTTTTTTAAGTTTTTTTTTTTTTTTTCTTTTTTTTTTACAGCTAATGTTGCATTTGTAGCATATTTGTGGTTACAATAATTTTTCGTTGTCGTCGTTGTACTTGTCGCAGGACATGCAATGAGGCAAGCAAGCCTAACTCTTCTTGACCACAAATGCAATATACGATATACAAATAATTGTGCAACATTGAAAAACGCAACGAAAATACAATCTAAATTCATGAAATATATAATAAAAATTCATTGTTTTTTGGGTTAACCTCAATTGAAAGATAGTACATACGTGCTATTTTAAAAATATAATTCCTCTCACTTTTTTAAGATCTTTAATCTGTTAAAGGGGAAAGTGTCACAGCTGCAATTTTTTTTTTCTTCAGGAATATTGGAACTTTAAGTTGAAGCAAAGCTTTTCATTTACTACTTTATGGAGTTCCATAATAACTTAGGAGTTGCTGCTGCAGTTGGTAAAAAAATTTTGGGGATTGAAGAAATTGTTTCCGGAGCTTAACTCCTCAAAAACTTCTTCTTTGGAATTTTTATTTAACCATAACCATCAAAGAATGACGTTAAAGCAAGTGGTCAGAGCATAAGTGGAGCTAAGCCACCCCACGTTCCCATCGTTAGCACAGAGTATAATAGGAACATGGTAGACCCTCTGATAACTGGAGATTAAAGGGCACTGCGACTCTAGAGAGTCTATTGTACCCAAGCCCGACATTGAGAAATCTTTAGGTTAATGGACAGAGAATCCTCTCCGTCTCTTTATTAAGCAGAAGAGTTGGGACCATATATGCCAGCACCAGTACCCGTTTCGGTGAGCGAACCATCAGTAAACCATTTAATGGTTGATGGTACGAAACCAAGGTCCCCACTCGTCCAATCTGACCGATTGGAGGAGAAGGAATGTAAAAATGTAGCGTATAGTCTGTTATCTTTCAGATCTCGATGCTAGGAATGAGTTTTAAGATGTTTGAATGACCAAAGTCATGAAGTACATCACTGTCCAGAGCTTGGATTTCTAAGGGCTTCAATTTTTACTAAAAAAAAACAAACAAAAAATTATTTCTGCATTGCTTTCATTCATTTATAGCGCAAAATAAATACTTGAAAAAAAAAATAGTTCATGCGCTCTCAGTGTTCAAATGTTGTCTCTATGTCCGTCTGTCTGCCTCCTCTATGTCCTTCTGTCTGTTTGCATTTATTTCGCAGCAATGTGTACATAAATTGTATATTGACCAGTTACGTCTTCAAAAAAAAAAAAAAAAAAAAAGATGGTCATTGAATTGCATATAGAATTTACTAGTTCAAAGTATTTCAACGTTTGCTATGTTCAACTAAAAGTCCAATGTCGCCATTACAACGCCATTGTCGTCGTCACGTTGCCAAAAGTAAGCGAGTTGCGCGGTATGATAGCATCGCAGACAGCCATCCTTGCTACTAAAACGTGCAACAAAAAAAAACAAAAAAACGCGAACTACATACAACTTCCAAGCTATGTGAGAGAAGTATTGGCATATTTTTAAATACTATAAACATTTTTATTTTTTTTTATTCCTTTGATACAATAGTTTCTCCACTTCGTCGCTCTCTTTTAGTTTGCTATTTCCACGCAGCATTCTGCTCATACCGCATTTCAGCATAATTTGACGTAATTTTAGAACTTTGGCGTTTGTTGTTGTTGTTTTAAAATGCCTACGAAAAAGCGTTTAAATTATTTCAGTCTCATTCGCTGCCAAGATCTACTTTTATATATGAAGCCGCATTGAATCGAGACAATAAAAATATAAAAAAAAAACAACAGCAGTAAATGCAGTTGTAGCTACTCAGTAAGTAAGCATTACATTAAATTAAATCGATGTAAGAGGCTCAAGGTTACTAAAATGCGAATAAAAATAAAACACAAAATTGTTAAAATTGTATTAAAGGTCAGCAGCAAAATTGAAGAGTTTAAGGTGTTCTATATTTAGCAAGTTTTTACTTAATCACATTGATTAAGATCATGTGTAGGAGCTTTCGTTTAAAGTGTAAAGAATAAATGGAAAAGAAATTCAAAAAATTGTACTTGAAGAAATCCACCAATATTCTTTCATAGGTCAAACGCCTTTCTAGCTAATCCCATTAAATGTGTAGTGTGTCTCCTAGGTACTGCATAAGGTTTGCCGTCGTCGTAGTGCTAAAAAAAGCTCTCGTTTACATGAGAAAAGTCTCTCGGGTTGTGCAATTATTTCTAAAACCACCGAATACTACTTTAGATGTGGTTAGCTGTGCATTAGCATTCAATCCGGGAACCACTAAACACAAAAAAGGTACTACACAGTTGTCGAAAATTCAACCGTGTAAAATTCCCTGGAAGATCACAAATATCGTTGACAATTGCTTATAATAAAGACTCCCTGACAAAAATGAGGGAACATATTTGCGGATAACCACGATGTAGTTTCGTGTTGCATAGAAAACTATGAAAGTCTGGCCCCTCGATATACATCTTAAGACGAGCATCTCGCCCGAAACGCATCAAGGCTAAATACTTAAACATTACCTGCTCTGTGAACATGCCTCGACAACAAGTGGGAAAGGCATTATTTAAACGTGGCGACTACTCACTTTAATGCATTCGATAATTCGATTTATTTTATCGGTTCGATTATTTGACAATCATAAAAGGATTTGTTTGCCAAATGATTCCTTTTCCATTGTTCCTCTTATATCTTACAAATCCTTTTACTAATTTTATTTTTAATTGAAATACAAACAATTACAATTTCTTTAGTTTACTCTACAATTTATCTGTTGGCTTCGAATGTTTACCGAAGGGATTTATTCAATTCTTTTCAGGCATTGATTGATATCAAGCACATAAGTAAATATTTATTTAAAATTAAAAGAAAAGAATCAAGGAAATAAGTTTAACTTCGGTAGGACCGAAGCTTAAATACACGACACACGAAACTTTAATTATGATCATCAGTGACGATCAGTATATTGCTCCAATGGGTTTTGTGGGGACAACTCAAGTTGGGGCTCAAATTTTATATGTAACATTTTAAACTTTAAATGCATATAAATTATAGGTAAATACCTTTAAAACTTTTCGAGTTAAACATATTGCAAAAAATGGACAGGTGAGTTTGTATGGGGTCGCCCCGTCTCGTTGTGTTGATCAATTAAAGTGTTACAATTTTTCCTTTAAATTAAAAAAACTATCATGTTATGTGGGGCGAGTTTCTTAACATTACCGAATATTGAATACGCTTCATATTCCAAGAATTCAAAGCAATATCGATAGTGATGCTCTATAAAAACCGATTTAGACAAACTTGCCTATATTAGATTATGTCTTCCACACCTTCCACATTTTCATAGAAGTTATATATACAATTTACATACATGCATATGTAGGGTATCGAATAATACAAAAAAAAAAATATAACAAATTACAAATAAACAGAAACTCTCCAAAAAGTAAAAAGATTAGGCACAAAAGAAGCTAAACATAATTTCTACGACAAATATGAACGAATGACGTTAGCACAACAACAACAACAACAACAAAAATAATGACAGCAAATCAATAATAAGATACACGATTGACAAGCAGCAAAAGGACTAAAGCAGCAGCAGCAGAAGTATTATTGAATACAAAAGAAAAGGAGAACAAAGTGGGACGTAGAAATGTCTGCAAAATAAATAAAATCTAAACTAAACTAAAGAAGAAAGGAAAGGTATGCTGCTTAGGACGAATGGACAGACGGACGGACGAATGAACTAACGACAAAACAGATAAAACGTAGCAAAATGCAACAAAGTTGTCAAATAATAAACAAAACAACAACGTTCGAGCGGCGACAGAAGATTGTGGAACGTTTTTAAATAAGCCGACAAGAAAAATTAAAAGAAAAGAAAAGAATCCGCTTCTTCTTGTTAGAAGGAAACCAAACCTATTGGGCGAACGTGCTCCATTCAGGCTGCAACGCAGGTATTAGCTGCTTTGGGTGTTAAAAATATGTGAAAGGTATTTTTAAATTTTTTTTTTCTCTTCTTAAGAGAGAGAAGCACACATTAACACTCTCTCTCTGCCTCTTATTTAATAATGACATATCCTTAGTTGCAGATACTTTCTGTAGAATTTGAAGCGAAAAAAAAGATACAAAATAATAAAAAAAAGGAGCAAATAAAAATTAATGCTATTCGTTGCGGCATGTTGGCGATTTATGCGTCTGTCTGTACTGATTTCTGCTTTAAAAACAACAAAAAAAAAAAAAAAAGAAAGGAGGAGCCGATGGTGGATGCCAATGTATGTGCGCTGCAAAAGGAGTTCAAAGGGTTCGTTCGTTGTTCGTTGTTGATTCCTGCTGCTGCTCCCAGTGTAATGTTTATATAATTTGAATTTGTTTGTGTATGTGTGTGTGTGTGTGAGAAGAACTTGTTAAATTCCTTAGATACACACAGCTGAGTTTTGTTGTTTAGCACAAAACGACGCGACACGACGGCAGTCAACGAGATTTCAAAGAACAAACGACGACTGACAGACAGACAGACAGACAGACAGACGGAGGGACATAAAAATGCAGAGACGACAACGACGACTCCACATCGAAGTACTCCTAACGCCTGCTGCTGCTGCTGCTGCTTCCCTTCTTTTGTGCAGCATCATCATTATCATTCATACGAACTCCATTGCTTGCAGCATTCCATTTACATTGGCCCGCAGAATATTACTATACAACTTGCCACATGTTGCACAGTCGCCGATATGATGTTAGCTTGTGAAAAGTTTTAAAGCGTGTACTATGTGTGAGAATGCGTTTAATTAAGGCTTTGCTAGACTACAACATAAAGTACAACAATAAAAGCAAAGCAAAAGCGTATCTGTGAACAAAATTTAAATCTGTGCAGCATCCATAATGTTGTGAGACGAGACGACCAATGCAAAGCGTCGTCGTCGTCGTCATCTTTTCGCATTACAACGAACCATCCATCGATTGCTCGATCGATCGGGATCTCATCATCATCATCATCTGCCAAAAATAGCGCAAAACAATTCCAATTAAATATCAATGTAAACAACGATACAAAGTACATTATTTATTATTGATATGTAATTCATTTATATTTTATATAAATCGGTTTTGGAAAGAAGAAATTGCATTACAAGGTATACAAGTTTGAAGTGAATACATCCACTTCATTCATGAATATACTTTTTTTTAGCTTCTTTTGAAGTTGTCGTTTTAGGTTGCCATGGTATTTTAATTTTAAATATACAAAGAAGAGACCAACAATTAGGATCGGAATTAATAGCAGTAATTCTCTGGTGTCCCAAACTTGTGGAAACCAAACGCTCGAACAGTTCAGAACGGGTTTCTGTGGGTGCAGCTCCGGCAAAACGGACAGCTCAAGCGATTGGCGAACGCCTGTTTTAACAAAATTTTACTGGGTACAAGCTTGCCGAAACGGATTCTATTCCGGGGAGAGTGGTTTTGCAAAATTGTTTTTATTTCTTTCTTTTTTTTTTTTTAAAGTTCAGGAATAACTTATATCTGAGATAATTGACGCCCCCACCCCCCAATCGCCTCCTCTCTCTCTTCCAATCTCTCTCTGAACGGCCGCTCAATATATTTCCACCCTATCTCTATATCAAGTCTGTCGAGAGGAATCTCTCCTCTCGTTCTCTTCAAATTGTTCCTTCTTTTCTCTCTTTCTGTTCTGTCCCCTACTATATCTCTGTCTCATCTATCCTCTCTCTCTCTCTCTCCATTTGCCATCTATCTGTCTCTCTCCTCTCTTTCTTTTTCTCCCTCCTCTCTTTCTGTTATCTCCCTCCTCTCTTTCTTTCTTTCTCTCTATCCTCTCTTACTTTCTCTCTCCTCTCTTTCTTTCTTTCTCTCTCTCCTCTCTTTCTTTCTCTCTCTCCTCTCTTTCTTTCTTTCTCTCTCCTCTCTTTCTTTCTTTCTCTCCTCTCTTTCTTTCTCTCTCTCCTCTCTTTCTTTCTCTCCCTCCTCTCTTTCTTTCTCTCTCCTCTCTTTCTTTCTTTCTCTCTCCCCTCTCTTTCTTTCTCTCTCTCCTCTCTTTCTTTCTCGCTTGTATCTTGCATTTACAGATATTTTTTTGTATTGAGTAAAATAAGCAACGTTTGCCTGCCTCGTTTTTTTCTTAAACACCTAAACAAATATTTTAATCAAGCTAGTTTCGTATTTGAGGTCCTTCGTTGAACGGTTTGCTGCTAGAAGTCAAATACATTTTGATCAATTTTTTCGAGATCAGTATCGATACTTTCATAACAATCAGTGCTTCGAGTAACTTTTTTTTTTTTTTTTCATGTGGTGAACTTTATTACGATCATTTTTAAAGATCTTAAAGCTATTTATTTTTTATTATTATTATTAATCTTTCCTTGCAATACATAATTCTAACCATTTTCTTTTTTTTTTATTTTTACAGCTCACCGGTTTTATTGTATCTTGGTAAGTTTATCATAAAAATATAAAAAAGGAGATTATGTGGCAAATATAATTCCACAAAATTATTAAATCTTCATAAATGCCTTTATATATGCACTTATATAATAAAAAATGTACTCACAAACAAGCGCATCAAATGAAAATAATTTAATAGCTGATCCGTACTCTCTTCGTTGCAGCTTAACATTTTGATTAGTGGTATCTTGAGAATAAACTCGTTATCTTAGATTTCATTAGGATTGTAAGTCCATAAATGACATTTGTATGTAAACATAACTCTAAAAGAAAAAAATAACAAGATAACCCTTTTGACCCTTAATCTACTTCCTTGCATTCTTTAGTTTGCTGTCAAAGTACGGACAAACCCATTTTTTTTTAAATTTAATTTTTAATTTGAATACAAATATTTGAAATGGAATTTATTTTACAAATCAATTCTAAATGTTTTCGACAGTCCAAAAGAGAGAGAGAAAATCGCTGTGAACCGTAAAAGCGCGACAATTTGTTTGACATGAACCTTGACATATCCCGAAGCAATATTTTTGCTGATGGTGGTGGTGCATACCAGTTTGTTGGCGATATGCTTTACATAAATTAAATTGGGATTTTAATTTTTTTTTTACTTTGGTCAAATGCTAATTAATATTGAAAATATTTAAATGCAAAACCCTTTTTCCCGTGGCTAAAATGGGAGGAGGTACCTCTACGGATTTTTCACACACACACGCGACAACACCACTGGAAATATTTTCTTGTCAGGATACATTTTTCTTGCCGCATTAATTGCCAAAGTAAGGCAATGTTGATGAGCATACTTTTCTATGTTAAACGCGCCCCTTGTCAAAGACACAACCCTATCCGCATTATGTCTGTCTGTCCGTCTGTCTGTCAGGCCTATCCCATCAACATTGATTTGCAGTGCTCCGATTTTAATCTCACGCATGTAATTTGTGTGTGCACTTTTTTTGCTTTGCTTTTCGAGAAATTGCATCAGTAATCCGTTTCGAGACCGGAATTGGAATCAATTTCTGCCGCTGATGCTGCACCCTTTTTGTATGTGTTTGCTTCGTAGTTCAGTTAAGTTTTTCACGAGATTAGAGTTTACCTTTTTCTGGTGCTGCGACATGTAACACATTTGTGTGTCTGTATGTCTGTCTGTCGGCAGATAAGTAATCTGTAGGCTACTCCCAAAATCTATCTGTCTTCCTGTCTGTCTGTCAGCCTTTGTCAAAAATCTGTAGCAAATCTTTACGGAAGTCGCACAACAACAACTTCCTCACCTTTTAGTTGGAGACAGACAGACAGACATACAGTTTAGTTTGGCTTATAAAAATATTATTTTGACACGAGCGTTGCATATACGCCGTCTATCTCTTTCTTGCATTTACAAAATGCTTTCTCTCTCTCTAACAAAAAATAAATATCAACATCGGCCATCTGCCGTTTTTCAAATCGTGTTGCGCATGCGCTGCAACTTCGCTTTCATATGTGATTAGTTGCGCCGCAGTCTAGAGAGGTCCTTTGGCAAAAGTTCGCCATCCGTTGTATTTGCAGTTCAAGCGCCCTTATTCGCATTTTCTAGATTACTTTTTTTTTTCAATTGTAATTTACAATTTTATTCGTTTTTTTCTTTTTTATTCTACAATTCGTTAGTTGAAATTCACCCCATTTATTTTTTTATAATATTTATTTTGCTGCACATTCTCCCACTTGGAAATTGCTATAAAATTTTCGATCGGTTGCATTGGAATGAATTTGTTTGTCGTTCGTCTGCTTAGTTGTGTGGAAGGTCCAATGCCCTCACACTAATTGCTTTGAAAGTTATAGTACAATGCGTGGGTGGTTTGAAAACATTGAAAGCTGTTCAAAAAATAATCAATGACAAACAAAATTTTTTTAAATATTACCTAAAAAAATCGATTTATAATTTCCTAGTTTCTAAAATTAAATTTATATAATCGAACTGTTCTACACCTTTAATATGTGGGGAATCCCAATGAAGCCGAAGTTTGGTTGATACCATAACACACATTAGAAAACCCTGGGCATTTATGCTAGATTTATTAGTTGAAAAGAAAGCCGATAGGCATTACTCTGGCGACTCCATTCTTGCAAATTGTCTCCGGATCTGAAAAAAGCTTCATTACGACTATTCCAAGAAGTTTATTGGTTTAGCTTTTACGATGGACTCATACGTCCGTCATTTTACAGCATTACACAAAAATATTGGTTATTTCGATTATCAAAATTGGTTATAAAATAATATAACCAAGATTTTAGCGGTATAAAATTATTGGTTGGTATAGAAGACTTTTGAGTTTTTATTTATTTAATGGGACTCCTATATTTACGCAACAAGCAGTCTTTTAGAACACATTTTGCGTCAAACTTTTCAAACTACCCAACGCTAATGCATCTCTGTCTACTAAGGGTAGCTCACTAATATTGCTATTAGCTCAGAAATTTTGATATTGAAAAGTTTTGTGCCTATTTTCTTTTTTTTTTAAAGCAACAATCTAGCAATTCTTCTATATACCACACCTCTCTACTGCTGTAATTCTTTCTCCCCCAAACTAGCGTGTCACTATCATGCATCGCCCTAGGGCAAATTCTATAGGTACGCTTCTAGTTCATAATTATTGTTGTAAGTTTATTGTAGTAGGTATGTATGGATAGCATATATCGGCATTTGGCACATGTCAATCTTTAGTTCAAATACTTTCAATGCTGCTGCTTTACTTACGTTCATTCGCATTGCTCTACCACTTTAGTTGCGCTTCGCTGCACAGTGTCATTTCGTCGTTGTCGTCGCTTGCTGCTTGAAAGGGGTTAAACTGTGATGAGCGCGCACAGTGGTTGAATAGTCGCTTTTGTGGTCTATATGTACTTAATTATCTGCGTTTTTTATTTTTTTTGTTGCTCAACTCAATTCATTAATGTGTAGTAAAATAGCATAAAAAGGCGTTAGAAATAATGTTAGTTTTAACTTTTTTTTTTTTTTTTTTTTTTTGTGTTATAAAAGCCGATTAGTTTGGTTTTGAAAGTAAAGTTTTTGTTGCTTTACGAGAAGAGGGTTGCTTTAATTTCTAATGAATGGGCTGAAGTTTTTTATTTTTTTAATTTTTTTAGTATAGCACACTCAACATGCTCTGTGAACTGTAATAATTATTGAAAGTTGTAAAGTGGTTCTGCAAAAAAAAAAAAAAAAAAAAATTTGAAGCTATTTAAAAGTTTAACGACTTTTTTAAACATTTTTTAAAAGCATTATTATGAAATAGTTTGTCATTTCCTTATAATAACGAGAACAAATAAGGAACTCAGACTCAACGCATATTCATATTTGAATTTAGAAAATCAGTTCTACTGAAGCTCCTTGAATGATCGTCCCAAGTATAGTATATTCTTAATTCTAGAAAATTTTCCGCTCAAGCTCATATTTAAGCTTGGTGTTTTCTTTTTTCGGAGATGGTTTTTTCAAAGTGTTTTTCTCAGAGATTCATTAAAGTAAAAATCTTCGAATTGTATGAATAAATTTTCTAAATCCTGAACTCACAAGAATACCAAAGGGATCGGAGTTTCAGTATTGAATTTAAATGCATAGTGATTTTTATACCCGTTACTTAGTGTCCGAAAGTTTGTAAAGCATTAATGGAGGCATCGGAGATCCCATAAATGATCTAAATCGATGAGACAATGTCCGTCTGCCTCTCTGTTGCGATGCGTTTTACTCAGAATGTTTTTAAGATATTGACCTGACAATTTTAATCTTAAGTTTTTTTGATCCTAGGCAGTTTGTATTTCAGAACCACGCCCATTTTAAGATACAGCTCCCATACAAACTTTCCACTTTTTTTGTTTTTTGTTTGAAAATAGTTATTATTTTTTAATGTATTTACTACAGATTGGGTAAAAACACTTTTGATGTCATCCAATTTCAAAAGCAAGGTGACAGCCTTTTTTTAGGCATATCTCCCATACAACCCTAGCGCCCATTTTTGAATTTTTGTATGAAAAAAGCTCTTATTTATGAATATATTGCCTTCAATCTGGGTAAAATCGCTTCTATGTCATCCTATGAATATGGTACCGATATAAAGGTATAAACTGCAGACGCCGTACAAAGTCCCTTTTGAATTTTATGAGAAAACGATTTTTTTTATGCATTTAAAATTTTATTTATGTCTCTTAATTTGAGCCCCCACTTGAGTTCCCCCCAACCAACCTAAGGGAGAAAAAATAAACAACGTTATCGTACATAATCAATAAAAAAGTTTCGTGTGGCGGGTATTTGGCTCCCGTGTTAATGTTTTTCTTGTTTTCTCCTCTCTTTGATTAATAAAGATGAGGTTAATAAATATTCAGAGCTAAAAATTGTAGGAATACTTTCTCCATCCAAAAACAACCGCTAAAAGTTTTCTTTTGCTGGAAATTTAGGCAATTTTTTGGAACTGTTCTCCATTTTATAATGCTCAATGTGAATCTATTATTTATAAATATGCAGCTCAGTTTCTTGCCTTTACTATACTCAAATTTAAAAGGCTATATTTTCTGCGCTTATCAAAATCATCAATTTTTTTTATTTTATCTTCTGGAGATTATCGAAACCATGTGTACTGTCAAACTAACCACATTTTTTTTTTTTTTTTTGTTTGTTTGGTACATCTTTGAGTTACGTTAATGATATACAGTAAAAAAAAAAAGGTTAGCTTAAGGAAAACTCTTTTAAGAGTTCAATCAACTCGGTTAAACTCATTAAAGGCTGAAGCAAAAAAAAAAACATATTTAATGTGATTTTTTAGAGCAAACACATGAATCATTTTTCATATGAGCACAAAAATAAAACAAAATCATTAATCACAATCAGAAAATATTGTTCTTCGAGAACATCAACTACAAAAAAAAATCAACAATCTCGTGCCACTGTACATGTACTCCTTTTTACTTTTCTGGTGTGTGTGTGTGTGTTGTGTGTTACAATTCTGCAGCCACTTCCTGTCAAAAGGAAATAGACACACTGCTGCAAAGCGAGTGAGTGAGTGAGTGAGGCAAAGAAGCAGCACCCTTGGCAAATTTTTCGCAACAATTGCAGAGCTGAGCAGGCAGGCAGGGGGTCGTTGATGACGTTTGCACATAACAACATGCAACACAATTTTTCCTTTTACCTTACAAACAGTTTGTTGAGGTCCTGTTGCTATTTACTTTTCTTATGCGTCTCAAGTGGTGGTGACTGGCTGTGTAGGATCGTCAGTACTAACCAAAAGCAACCTCAGAAGGGTGCACTACTTCTACTACTTCTTGCTTGCTTGCTTGCCTGTTTTCTAAGGGTGCGCTTCTTAAGCATATTTTCCTCCTTCTTACTTTTTGCATCGCAGTATTACTCGGTCGATCCAGGTGTCTGCTGCTTGCTGCTGCTGCGCGTGTTTTAGCGTATTTCTCCCTAATTCTATTTTTGCTACAAGTCGTCGTCGTCGTCGTCCTTAGGAAATTAAAATATTTTCCTGTCATGGTTTGCTTTTTTTTTTTTTTTTTTTCTCATGCGGCGGCATTAGCTCATTCCGCATTTGGGACATCTGTTTGCCAAAATAGAAATAATATAATTCGAAATAGGCAGAACATTATTTCACTTTTTTTTTTGTTTTTGCTTTAATTTGATTTTTTTTTTTATTTTTTTTCTTGACTTGACGTGTTATGGATATTTTATTTTTCCAGTTTCTTATTTTTAGTAATTTATGTACACAAGCCAAAAGCAAATGAACAAGTAAACAGCCTTGAGAAATAAATTGATCTACAGCTGTTTAAATTTTTACTTTTTTGGTACTCGTATAGCTCACGCTCTGCTTTAGCTCAGCTGTTGGCAATTTGCAAAAAAAAAAAAAAAAAAATTAAATTATTTGCTCCTTTTTTTCTGCAGCTCCTTGAAGTTTACCGTCGTCGTCGTCAGTGACTGCTAATGAGTTTGTATCTGTTTCGAATCTTTTTTTTTTAATGCAACGAAAAGATTTTTTGAAATAGATACAAAGTTATTTGATCAGCTCTGCATATTTATTTTGTGGCTTATTTGTGTGAGAAAGCGTGAGAAAGAGTTTGTTTAAAGTATTTTTTTTGGAATTAATGAATAGTCTTGAGATTTTAGAAATTAGAAAAATTGAAGATAAAAAGATTATGAATTGATTTGCAAAATTTATAACTAAAAGAAGAGGTTAGGCTTTACCATCGTATAAAAGATATACCATAAAAGTAGGCGTGGAATTCTGACTCCATACTTTCATCTGCCTAACGCACCTGATCTCAAAGACTATAAAAATTGGAGCTATTAAAGTATGAAATAAAACTCTCCAGAACACTCAGGAAATATCTTATAACAAATTATTTTTAGTCTCATCATGGGACGCAGTTTTTGTATGAAAACTCTATTTTTGATTTAGTCTAAAATTTTACCAGATGATCCAAAAAAAATATTGCTAATAGGTTTACATTGAAGAATTATTGAGTTTGGCTCACACACTACCCAAACCCAAATTTAAGGAAGACTAAATTTTGTGTGTCAAAATTTTTATTTTTAAGCAGGAAGATTTCCACTACTAACTTATTCCAAAATGAAAATTTCCTTTTACTTTGAGGAATTGTTCCACATTTAACCCTTTGTATTGATAAAAATCTGCTTTCGCACCCAATTAAGCTTCTGTTGACACTTAAAGCCCTTAGCTTACTTCAGATGGACTGAGAAAGGACTCTAAGAAGGAAAAATTCATGTGCTGGAAGGATCAATTTTTTTATTGCTAGAGACGCCAAGGATATTCAGTTATCGAAATATTGGTTTATTTTTGAGATTTTTCTTACTATATTGATGCCTGTAGTTCTCTTCAAATGGGTGAAAATACTTGTATGTCATGGAATGTTGAATGCCTCATACAAGCTTAAGGCTCATTTTTGAATTCTTGGGAAAATTTAATCCATTGTCACACCACCGATATGGTTCGGATCGGGCCATTATCACATACACAAACTTACCTCTCATTGTTTGATATTTTTAAGAAAATTAGGGTTATATCTGTATTTTAAGTTAAAATTTTGTAGACTTAAGAGGAGCTTGTATCAGACTTTTAGACCCCCACCCATCCCATCTCCAAGATACAATTTTTCCTTGCTTATTTTTATTTTTTTTTTTTTTTTTTAATTTTTTTCCAACAGCTCGATTGTTTGGAAACTGGTTGTGAATTATATCTTGAAAGTTTATTATTTTTTTATTTTTCTTCAATTTTTGAAGCTTAATAAATCTTTTCTTCTTAATAAGAAAAACTTCCCTACCAATCCTTCCACATCTTTCTTTCGTTTCAACTTAGTCCAATTGCATTGATTTTAAAAGAACAATAAAAATATATCCCGTATGCTTCCTACCTAGCAACTATCCAGTTAATCTAGTATTAAAATCCCAAAAATAGTCTAATCCAAAAAGATACGCTTGGTTGGTTGCATAGGTTTTATTTTTTTTTCTTTTTCATAAATTTAGCTGCTTAATGTTCTTTTATTATATTATTTTTCATGCGTCCTTCGATTATTGTCCTTTATAACAGATACACACACACACTCGTGTACATAGTCACGCACACCTACAAGTACGTTCATAAGAAAAAAACAAAACAAAAACAATACAACTCTCGCTCGCACGGAACCAACAAAAAAAAAAAAAAAAAAGAAAAAAAACTAAACTAGCGAGATTTACTGATCTAAAAATTTCCAAGAATCTGTGAATGGGAAAAACAAAAACGTAAATAGAGGAAGCTAAAGCGAAAAAGACGAAGCAGCAGCAAATAAGATACGAAAAGTATCCGTTTAGAGAATGACGATGACGATGAGTTAGGACTATAACGAGAGGCATCTTATACGTTGTTGTTTATTATATTAAATTTTTATGCTTATCGAAAGTCTTTTTTTACTTAAAATAGTACGCCGCCACCGCCGCCGTTGTGTCGTATATCGTGAGTAGAACAAATCGACAAAATTTTCTTGCTTTCTGCTTTTGCTGCAGCTTATCCTAAATTTTGAAAACCGGTATTGGGTCAGCTCAGGTAGAACGAAGGCTACACTCATAGTGAATTATAGTAGTAGAAAAAGACCATCAAGCGAGTACACAGAGATAGTTTTTCAGTTCAGTTCACAGTACGCGGACTACTGACGACTGTGTTCATTTGGAGCAGGCAGGCAGTCAGGCAGTCTAAATAACCAAGCAACCAACCAACCAGCAGGCTGGCAGTTAATTTGGGGAATAGGTTTTGTGTAAGGTGTGTGTGCGTGTGTTGCCTTGCGGTGGTGTTTTGTGTTTGTGCTATCTTTTTGGCTTGATTCAAAAATAAAAATAAAATATAATGAATACCGCCACTAAGTATAACTGGGAAGGAAGTTTATACTTGAAGTACATACTTGGAGTAGTGGCACGCATAATTGTAGTAATAGAAAAGTAGCTGCAGGAAGAGTACATAGTTGCTGTGTGACACTAAAAGTGGTGTACATGCTAAAAAAAAAACTTATTAAAACGTTCCAATTCAATGTCCCCCACCAAATCTCAAACAACTTTTATTTTTAGAGGCTTAAAATTTCCTAAACATTTCCGCTCTATTTTCATTGAAAACGAATCTATCAACCAATTGACTGGCTCAACGAGAGGTGAAAATCACCTGAGCCCGAATCAGAATTTCCCGTACTTTCGATATAGTGTCCTTGAGTTTCCCCCATGATGGTGTCTTGACACACCAAAGTCTCAAGATAATTATATTCATTCTTCCTAAATCTTTAAGACTATCTAAAACACAAATGGATTACGTTCCTGACTAACTTAAAAGTTCCCGGTGGTTCCCCATGGACCCGAGATGTATAGCATTTTGAAAACTGTTTTTTCCTGAACAAGACTGAAGGCATACAGAGCTTTAGAGATTGCCTCGACTGACCGCCCTATTTACTGCGGGAACGAATTCAACTGCATTCACTCCAACGCGACTTCGTAGCTTCGGGGTGTCAGATCTCGAATTCCCAATATATTTCTTCATCCTAAATATTTATGATTTCTGAATACCTAACATAATTCCCAGAGAGTCTCCATGGACCCGAGATGTTGCATGTTAAGACTGTTATTATTTCTACAACAATGATGAAGTAAATTTTAAATTGGTTTAGTTTAATTTTCCCAAGAGTTTTCTGATTAACAAAAAAAAAAAAGAATAAATTTTTTGTTCACCTACTTTTCATAGTAAACACCTACACCAAATTTTTACCAGAAATATTGCAGGCAACACAAAAACAGTTGTGTGATTATTTTTATTATTATATTGCCATGATGCGTGGTTATTTGTTGCACTTGCGTTTTGTATATCATTCGAATAGGAATAGTCTTCAATTATATATTACCCTCCTTTCTATATAAAGTATCCATTCCTACATAAAACTACTTGTACAGTCCAATTACAAAAAGAGTAAACATATACAAAGCATGACAGCTGCGTACAACTGGCTTACGACGTGTATTATAATTCTTTTTACACAAATAACAAAAACAATTTTGTTTTGGCTTGACACTTCTCCCTTAAACGTTATGCAGCCGATCGTCAACAAATGTAACTTGTGCTCTTACACACATACACACACACACACCACGAGCCAAATAGCAAAGTACAGTTTGTGTGTTGTCCTTTTATACGATTTATTGTCCTTTAACAAATTTTCTTTGCATTACAATTTATTTTCTATACGAAACTTTTAATTTAATTTTATACACCATATTGTGGTGAGTTATGTAATAACTGTGGTGAATAACTTCCAAATGTAAAAACCAACCACCACAAAAGTATATTTTCAATAACTTTTACACCTTCTCTTCTCTACTCAAATTACTTTATTTATGTATTTACTACGGCTTACATGATTCGCACACAAACACGCACAAAGAGAAAGAGAGGTCCCTTTTTGACTCTCAGTTATCAAGCGAAATAATTTTATTTTATTATACCCTACAGTAGATCATTCGGTTCTACTGTTTGTCGAAAACTTTTGAACCATACAAATTTGTTTAAGAAATAAAAATTCGTATCAAAGTTTTGAAAACTTCGGTTTTCGGTAAAATATTTTTCGATTTTTCTTTACTTCGCTGATGTGTAGCGCCTATAAAAGTTCTAAAAACTCTATTATAATTTTTCTTTCTCGTTTGATTTTGACCGATTATGATTTCGCTGTATAAAAAAATTGTTTATGATTTTTTCGGACAGTGTTACTTCTGTCTGTCTGTCCGTCAGTTCGTCGTTGTGCCGCCTTTATAATTTTTTTATGCAGCACAAAATTTCTGCCACTTGAACACATCAGTCAGCTCCACATGATTGCTTTGCCAGATTGATGAAACACGCCCGTCAAAGAAAAAAAAGAAAAATAAATTAAAAAAAGAAAGAACCGATCAAAAGCGTCATCATTTGTTTTCATGGCGTTTTCAAAATCGCTCGTGTTTATTTGATTTCCGGTGCTTTTTTTGTGCAGTTTCTTTCTTTCCTGCAAAAAACAAAAAAAAATTGTCCTTTGTTCTGCAAAGTCCTTGCGAATTTTTAGCATATTACTTTTTTTTTTTCGTTGTTGTTCTACTTAATTTGAGGGTGGTCCAATTGTCGTTCGGCTGGTCGGTCGGTCGGTCGGCGCTACCCATTCTCTTTTTAGCGTTTTGTGCAAAATAATAATAAATGTGGAAGTTTGACTACTGCTGCGGCTGCTGCACTTCTTGAGACTTTCCGGTTGAATACAGAATTTGAATTCTTAGAATTCGAAGAAGTAAAAATCGTGAGAGCAAAAACATTTCGATAATTTGCTGAAAGTTCAATGGCTTTTTGCAGCATCGAATATATATTTTTAGTGACAAGAGTGGTTGCTATAACTTTGGAGAGCAAATTGTATCATACTGATCTGCAATACTGTACAACTCCACTTTTAATCAAAATTTTTGAGCACCTTTATGTATCATATTCTCGGCACCCTAGATTTTTAAAGTGGAATTTGGTCTGTTAGACTCTATATATGGCGTTTTCACACAAAAACATCTAATACAACAGTTTCAGATAAGCAATTGGAATCTCTCCATACAATCCAGACATCTCAGCGACTCGGCCGGAGAAACCGAAACTATTAACTAAGCGCACCAAGACACCATCTCAACCATCGACTAAGCGCACCAAACATTGTGCTTTTGATTACGATGTTTTTTCACAATTTTGTTAGAAGCTACATCTTTTGAAGAAAGAATTTTTAAAGAACTCACATTTACGAGCAAAAGGCATGTTTGGTTGTCAAAATCCATCAAAAATTGGCGAAGTTATTAAACTTTTTCTAGAAACAAATATATCCCAAAATTACACTTTATTAAAACAATTTATCTTAAAAATGTCTGGTAGGGCTTTTCCTCTATCAAAATGTATATAAGTACCATTCGAAGAAAGAGCAAAAAAAAAAAGTCAACATTTTGGATGGTATCTCCCAAATTCTAAGTATGCCCTTTTTTTTTACTCAACAGGCCTACAAACTCCACAATTAGACTTCGCAGCTATTTTGAAGTATCCCCCAGTGGGATTGATGGTGTTTTTGAAGAAGTTTGATTAAATTATTTGATTTAGCTCGATTAAAATTAACTTTTCAAGAAGATTCATAAGGTTATGTAAATTTCTCAATACATCACATCAAGTTTTTCCAATGATGAAATGTCAGGTTCAAGTTCAATGACATTGCCAGAACAGAAAAAAAAAACAAATAAATAGAGTTAAAGATCTTTATACAAACAGCGAGTCCATGTACGATATGCAGGTGCAATAACGATCATACACGTGCTATGCACTCTCCCTCTCTCCCTACACTATCTTCTTCCTAACTCTCCTCTCGTGCATTCAACTAACCGGCTTCATAATTTATCTAGCTTGCTGTGCTGTGTTGTGCCAATTAGCACCTGTCTTGGTGTCGTCGTCCAATAATGATCTACATGTCAACGCTAGAATTCTGCGTTGTAACTCTATCTCTTTCACACTTAATTGACTACTATTTTTGACTTTTTGCTATGCAGGTCACAGAGACAACTTCACTTGCATATGAATGTGTACGTGTGTGTGTGTGTATCTATTTTATAAGCAACTTGAGACGCATACGCACTTCACGCAAAAATTTGTTTTGAAGAGAATATCCAGTTTTATTTTTTTTTTTTTAAATATTTTTTTTACGGATTTCTTTGTTATTTTTATGCTGCTACTTGTTCTAAAAAGGATATAAAACATACAATTTGAGCTACTTATTAACATAAAGGATACAAGTTTTAAAAAATGTTGACTTGTTGTCATCATTGTCCGTCCGTCCTCATCAACATCATCGTCGTCATCAAATGACAGAAAGACCGCCGGCATGCTTACTGTGAATATTATTTTTCTGATAGAAATATAAAATAAGCTCAACATGAACGAGTTGACTGGTTGACTGACTGACTGGATGGCTGCTTGGCTTGGTGTTTTATGCTATCAAGGACATGTTTTAATTTTTGTGCTCTACAGCGTTCTTTTGTTGTTGCTGTGGTGTCGTCGTCGTCGTTTGATAACAACAACAACAACAAAAGCGCTAAACTTGGCAGTCCAGACACTATTGTTTTGTTGTTTTACCGCCGCAGCGAATACTCTGGCTGCTACCGCTCAACGGCGTTTAAGTCACTCAGTCAGTATACACGTTGGAATTTAAACTAAACAAATTACATGCTATACACCGTGTCCTGCTGCAATTGCAACCCTTAATCATTATAAAAGGCAAAAAAAAAAAATGAATTAAAAATAACATAACTTTACCGAAGCTTTTATGACCATCATATGCCAACTAATGCTAAATTTTACTAATACAAATGTGAATAAAACAGTAGAGGATTTACTTCCATGGTTTCTCGTTGTACTTGGTACTAGTAATTCTCCAGGCCCCTAATCATCGAGCTCCCCATTCAACAAACTAGTCAACCTGGGTTTCCATTGCGTTAGCATTGATAGAAAATGTTTCGTTTCCAATTTTTTATTTGAGGGTAAGGTGGTGGGGTGAAGTAAACCACATGGCTGTGACTCAGAATATAGCAGACAACAGTGTTGCACTCAGTGAACTAATTAGTTAAATTTTTAATTGTCTTCTATTTAAATTAAATTCTTGATTTTGAGCTACACAGCCACTCTTCTTGAACTATTAAGGGGCTAACTTCACCCCAATTTATACTAATTTAAGACAATAATATAAACCCTTTAATGGACTTCAAAAAATATATCATATTGTGTTTCTTATAACGCTTTATGAAACCTTACGTGAAATTGCTAATAACTATTTCCCACAATGTGTTTTGGGTATTAAAAAAAAAATTAATAAAAACGCGTTTTGCTTGCAATTTGTGTTTGCGGATTTTTTTAATATTTTTGCAATTTTGGCAATTGCATACAAATCCCTTCATGTGCGTACCCATGTGCATCTCTCCGTATGTGTGTGAGTGCAGAAGCATGCTACTTGCATATTTCTTTTGTCAGGAATAAAAAGGACAAAACGATGAGCGCATTGAACTTTATTAATACGGTACAACAATAACAACAAAAAAATAATAAAGCAGCAAATATACATAAATACATACGCATACATACAAACGTAATACGAAACCAGCTTCGTGTCAACCGGCAACATCTGATCGATAAAAAACGAAAACACGATGAAATTGCCGAACGATCAATGATCGTGTGTGTAGCATTAAGCTTACGTATACAAGAACAACAATTAACTTGCATTTGCTGAACGACATTTTTGGGTATACCTTTAAGTTTTTGAAATGTGGCAATATCACTAAAATGGTTGCCGTTAGCATACATATACAAAACTTTTATTTAATTTTTATTGTCACAGGCTGGAAGAAAAGAGAATGAATTAAATTGCTGCATTTTTTATTTTTTCTTCTCTATTTCAACTTAAAAACTTTTTGTTTAAAATTAACTTTTTATATTACTGACAACAGTGCGTATGAACTATTTCGCAGCCAAAAACTTTAAAAGTGACACTCGTATGAGCCTTGTATGCAAAGATATTTTTTATTTTTTGTATGCCAAAGTGAGTAAGAAGGAAAGGGCAAGAGAAAGCCTACACGAAGATCAGCAGCCGAAGATATGTATGCTATACATTAGCAGTTATGCTCTGCTATTGTATTTCATTGTTGTTGTTGTTTCTGTTGCATACTCTGCTGCATAACTGAATAACTTTGTTGTTTTTGTAATTATTATGCGGAGACAATAATAATAATAGTAGCAGCAGCAGCAGCAAAAATAACAAAAAGGAGAGATGTGAGCGGCGTCTTTTTTTTTATTTTAATATTAAATTTATATTTTATATTCTGTTGTTGTTGTTTTTGTTGTTGTTGCGTCGATCAAAACGCACTATATTATCCTCCCTTATTTTTGTTTTTGTTACAATACATTGCAACCAAAACTCACCACTCTTTTCTCTAAGAGACACACACGCACACAACAAACTAGCCTTGCAATTGCAACCATTGTATGCATTCCTGTCCACTATTGCCTGCTGCGCTCCGAATGTCTGCTCCCTATACTCACACTCTCTTTCTCTCTCAGAGTTATTTGTCTTGTTTATTATTTGGGTTTTTAGTTGTTGTTGTTTTTTTTTATTTTATTTTATATTTAGAGTTAGTTTATGCGTTCAAAAAATACTACGCAACATTTACAAAAAGTACGCTGCACAAAGTGGAAGTAGACGCATCAACTACTCCGCTTCAATTTCTTTAATTAAAAAAATCAAAAAGAAAAAAATTAAGTTATGTGCAAAGTGCGCGCAAAAATATGTAAAAAAAAAAATGAAATAAATAACACAAAAATATGCAATGAATTAAACTAAACAAAATAAAGTGTTTCAAAGAAATATTAATAAAAAAAAAAATAAATAAATAAATAAAGTTCAATAAGCACCACACTCTGGATTACCAAAAAAAAAAATGGCGCAAAAAAATTTATAAAAAAAAAAAAATAAATTCAAAAAATTTAAAAAAGCATAAAAATGCAATGCAAAATTTATATAAAAAAAATATAAAATATAAAACAGTATTTTAAATTAAAACAAACCAAATTTAAAAAAAAAATGTTTCAAATTATTATTAAAAAGTTTTAAAATGTTTTAAAACATTAAAAAAAAAAAAATTACAAACGTTATGAAAAAATTCAAAAAGTATTTTATTATTCCAAATTGTTATAAAAATTGTTATAAAATTTTTCACTGTTAAAAATATTACACAAATTTTTTAAAAATTTTAAAAAGTGTTCATTTATTTTTTTAAATATATATTTATATAAAATCGTTTTGAAAATCGTTAAATTTTATTTTTATCAATTTTAAATTGTTAAATTTTTTTATTGCTCAATTTGCAATTCTTGAAGCCAAATTTTTTTAAAAACTTAAAAATTACTTAATTTAATTTAATTGCACTGAAAAAAAGTTATTACGCTTATTAAAATTATAAATTTTAAGTATAAGTTTTAAATAAATTATTACTTTAAGTATAAATATTATTAATAAAATTATAAATAATATAAAATATAAAAAAAAAAAAAAAATTGCTTGCATAAATAATTAAAAAAAAGTAAAACAAATCACAAGAAGACTGCTGCTAAAACACCAATTGGAACAACAAATAATTTGGATATAAACTTATTTAAAATATACAATAATATTTTGTGTAAGTAAATTAAATATTTTGTATGATAACTGGAAAAAATAGATCTAATAAGAATAGGCGTATATAATGTTTGGAAAACACCATCAAAAGTTACTAAAAATTAAATGAGAAGAAAGTTCATATTCTCAATTAAATATGATTTCTAATTTGAATTTCAGTTAGAGTTAGCTATAGAATACGTATAGAATTCCATATATTGCAGAACATAGAACTGTTTGGAAATGTCTAGAATTGAGTTTTATGTTTCATTTTTTGTTTTTCACATTGTTTAGGCTTCTAACACATTTGCACATATAAAATATTGCAGAACATAGATTAGATACATGAAAACTACTACGCTACAATAATAAGGGAGTCTGAAAGACGCCTCAAGATCCTAATCAGAGAAGTCATGACTGATTTCTTCTTTGTTTCTATATTAATAGATAGTTTTTTAGTGTCTCTGAGAGCACATATGCAAGTTTTTTTTTTTCAATTTGGCCGGATTTTTTCTCTTTCTAAACTGGATATTAGTTTTGCTGTTTGCAGAGGATATTATTGCTGTTATTATTTTTTTTTTTTTTAACTTTAATACAAACTATTCTGATAACAAACATTTTAGGCGTTTCGTAATCTCAGTAATGAGTCAATCAAAAATATAGTTGATAAGCAAAGCGTATTTATTTGTTACGTATTAATATCAAAGCTTATTGTAAAGGTTAACATTTGTTCTTGTTCTATTCAAACGACACATATTTCACTGAGAAGTTATTTAACATATTTCAAACTACAGATCTTCAAAAGACAGCTATAAGTGGGTGGTAACAATTAATTTTTTTGTATTTAAGACGTTCAATATTTATTTTTTTAAATTTTCAAGTATAAAAGTTCAATGACTTTTTTTGACAAAGAGATACACAGATACAGATACAAAAGATACTTATATGTATGTAGATACTATATGATGACACAGCTGCCAAACATTGCGTAGTAACACTTGAAAAATGGCAAATAATTTGAAGCAAACAGTCAGTGCTACTAGTGATTTGGTGACACATCATAGATCATAAAGCAACAAAAAAAGTAGCTACATATGGAGTAGCAGCACAAGCAGCAGCAGCAAACGATCCTGTCACATTTCCAGTTAATTAAACGTATTTATGAACAAGCGAACAACAGAGTTCTCAAGACAAAAAGAGATAGCTAAACAGTACAAGGATCGTGGGAAGCGCAACAGATATGCACACACACAAAAAAAAAAAAAAAAAAATCTATGAGATACGCATTTTTTTTTTTTTTTTTTGCACGCATGAGATACATGCAGATGAAGAAAAAAAAATTTCAATAATAAAAAAAAATTTTAAAAAAAACCTAGGCACTCTAATTGCATATGCAAAGATTGTCCGTCTGACTGTCTGTCTGACTGTCTTCTTAGGGTTGCTACTAGCAGTGACGACGACTACGAAGGAAAAGAAAAAAAATGTCACTCTCTAAGAAAAAAAAAAAAACAAAAAAAGTATCTCACAGACATAAAAATGTGCGTTGCATAGATACAAAACTAAAGCTGAACACAAAAAAAAATGTGTGTGTGTATAAAAAATAAATAAAAAAAACGCATTAAAATTGAAATTGAAAATGTAAAGAAATAAAAGAAAAAAAAAATCGTTGAAATTATTTCACACAGAAATTCCAGACTCAGACTCTCTTCTTGAATTCTTTTAAAAAAAAAAAAAATAATAATAATAATAAAAAAAGGGGTGAGCCTGGGCTAAAGTCTATTCATGCATAAATCGGTTAGATGACTACAAGAAGAGGGTATAACGCAAGGTGCGCGGGGCATTGCTGCATAAATTACGCACCGTTCTTATAGGAAATTGAATATAAAATCAACTAAAAAAATACAAAATAGGTAGTATATAGTCGACCTCATCGAAGTCTCCGGAATGCTTTTTGTGTATGTTTGCATGTTTGACAGTTTGTCAGTCAGTCAAGCGTCATTTCAGTCAGTCGTGACTTTAGAAGAGTACATTTTTGAATTTGTCGTTGACGCCGCCGCCTTGCCTTAAGGCATAATTTTGTTTATGGCAAAACGGCAGGCAGGCAGTCACCATATTGTACTTACTTCAATATGTATCTCTGTAGGCTCTCTGTAGTAGCTGTAGTGTGTGTGTGTGTGTATCTATGAAGTTATTTGTTGAGCTGCAGAGCAGTACTTGAGGCAAAACGTTTGTCGCTTTCACACTAATTGCAAATTAATTTGATTTGAATGTTAATTATTTTCCCAGACATTGCTACGACAACGTCGTCGTAACTTAATAATGGCTTAGCTTGCATTTATTTCGAGGGTTCGAGGCTCGCTACACAACTAGTTGAGCTCTTGCTGCTTTAAGCAACAACTTCAACTGCTAACGTATGAGCGAGCAAATGTCTGTCTGTCTTTTCCGTTGATTTTGAAAAGCGTCGGAGTGCGATTGTCAAAGTGCAATTTTCAATTTTAATTCAAGCATATTTACAGCTACATCAGCAGCAGAGCAGCAAATTTGTCGCATGAATCAGCAATCAGTGTGTAATAATTTCTAAAGCAACATATGTGACTGATATTCACAACAACATAATTAGTGCTGTGGTTATTCAAGTATGGTGGGAAGTATAGAGCGGATTAGATTGGGGAACTAGATGAGGAGTACAGTAGTTAAAGTATTTAAACGCATTAAGCGGTTTCTTGGATCATTTACTATGTCAGGACTTTTTTTAAGCTACTCACTCGACTTTTTGTGAATTTTTTGTGATCAATTTTAATATGACACTACAAAGCTAAAATTGTTTAAAATTAAATTCCCTTATTGCTTAGATGAATATTAATGGATTAAAATTTTGATATATGTAGCTTTTATTTAACCGGTTGTACACACTTAAAGGGCTACATATAACATAGTATATATCCATTAACTATACCATACATCTACATCTATACCATATTTCACTAAAAGTTTAGCTAAAAGTGGCGTAGTTTAAGTAAAACTTACACTTCCCTAATAATCCAAATGAGAAACTTCTATAAACATGCAGCCAGAAAAAATACTAGGGATGTGCATGGCACTTAATTAAGAGCTGAAAGAAGGCTTCCTTTGAGCTCGGAAAAACGCTTGTTGTCTTTATCATAATTCGGACGACAGGCAATGTTTCGATAAAATAAAAATCTTAAAATTAGTCGTAAATAATATTTTTTTATAGACCAATCGAAATAATAAACAAGGTTTTCTTTTTTTATACTCTTTCTATTTATTTTATTGCACTAAAGTCTGAAAGTTTAAAAAAAAAAAACATATTTAAAAATGCTTCATAAAATACTAAACAAAAAACGATACATTTTCACTTTCAACAATAAAAAAAATAGAAAAAAAAACGCAACCTTCATTAACCACAACGTGGCAACACTCCCTAACTCCCCCATGCTGCTGCTGCTATACCACAAAATAGTTGGCAACTTTATTTTTATTTTTTTTTTATGTCAAACATTGCCACACACTCATGGGGAGCTCAGTTTCTTTCTTTTTTTTTTTTTTTTTTTTTACAATCCGATCAGTACTGCTCGTCGTCGTTACTTCTTCGTATTCACATGCTGCATCTCTTTCGCACACATTAAGCAGAGCGCGCGCCATATTGACAAGTTGTTTACATTTTTCGCAGCAGCAATGCAACAATGTTGCAAAAAAAAAAAAAGAAGAAAAAATTAAGAATGAAAGAAAAAAAATGAATTGCCCCCCAAAACGCCACAGACAACAACAACACACACATACATATGTACATATGCATATAAAATAACATACGCATAAATATGAAAGAGAGCTTAAGAGCGCAGCGCGAAAATATGTTGTAAAAAAGAATGAAAACAAACTACGACGTCACTTCCGCTTAAAGCGAAGCGACAAAAATGAAATGAACGAATGCGCGACTACGATGAACAAATGCCGGCGTTGTTGCTGTTGCTTGTTGTGCTGTTTGTGTGTGTTAGTGCGCTGCAAAACCAACAAATATACAGATACACACACACACACATGCAAATACACAAACCAATAAAGTCTAGCTTCCACAGCGAACATTTATTTTTTTCTTTGAATGAATGAGTGGATGCTGTTTGTCGAAGCATATAGATTGTGGAACATATTTGAGTATTTCTCTTCTCCTTTTTTAATTGCTTGTTTGCTCTGTATGTGTTTTGTGTGTGTATTTTATTAAGCGTCCATATGAAAAAAAAAATTTAAAAAATAAATAAAAACATTTTTTTTTTTTAAATTAATAAAAATATATAAATAAAAAATTAAGTAAAATAAATAAATTTAAAAATTTAAAAAAATATAAAAAAAATAATAAAGTGAATTAAAAAAAAAAAATAAAATAAATTTAAAAAAAAAGTTAAAAATTATATATATAAAAAAATAATACAAAAATATATAAAAATAAAATGAATAAATAACAAAAATAAAAGTAAAAAATTAAATATTGAAATGTTGCATTTATTCTTTTTATTTTGAAAGTGGCTATATATCAGTTAGGAAAATATCGCTTTTTTTTATATAAAAAAATTAAAGAAACTCATGACAACATGCAATTCGATTCGATTAATCATATAAATAATCAAATTTAAATTCGATGATTATAAGATGCTATCGATTTTTAATGACAAATCGATTATTTTTTTAAAAGCTCAAGTGCTGTGAGCATGCCTTATATTTTTGAATACTACTTTCAAGCTGAGACACCCTTTAAATGTGGCGTCCTAGAGTTTATTTGAAAAAATAAAATCTTTGATTAGCATTTAGAAAATCTTTTAAAACCATCCATCTAATTAAAGACAAATATAGTGTCTTTGTTACAAATTCTTAGCTTGCTCTTCGACACTTTAACATTATCTTTAATTTGGCTTTTTGATTATTTTTATTTACTACTAATTCGCTTTATTGCATTAACGCTTAAATCAGAATCAAATAGCATCCACAAAATGTATAGCGCTCAGCTGCTTACGTTTTCGTCTTTAACGTTACTTAAGTCGTAAGTAATATTACTGCTATCTCTTTTCCCAAAAAAAAACAATTGCTTTTATTTTACTGAAAACAACAAAAACAACAACCTATATTACCGGCTCTTCCCATCCCTTGTTGCGCTGCTAAACGGTTATGCTTATCGTTTTGTACGCATACAAAACGGTTTTGCTAAATAAAATACACTAAAATATACGACGCGTTGCGTTGTTGTTTCTGTGTCTGTGCGGGCGCCGCTGCTGCTGTGTGTGTTTCCGTCGTAGTGTCGTCGTTGTTGCTTGTGTGTTGTGCTGCGCGAATTTAAAATCAAATTAAAAAAAAATATAAAAGCAAGAAGAAAAAAAAAAGGTGCGAAAAAGTGCATATCAATTAAAATAAATACAATATAGCATAAACATTTAATTTAATAGCATTAATATATTCAAAACAATTTTAAGCATAAAAATATTTGCACATGTGCGTTTTTTTATTTCATTTTTTATTGAATAACGTAACGGTCACTGATCTGCTTTTCTGCTACATATAGACGAAAAAAAAACGTAAATTTAACGTAAGGCTATAAGCACGCGGTCTTACGTTACACACACACACACTTACGCAAACGTACACATTGAACTCTGTGATATATTGCTCTCGCTCTTTTACTGTGTATGTGGATTTTAAGTGGAATTTGTTGTATGCCAATTTTGTCGTTTATATATGTTTTTTTTTTTTTTTTTTTTCTTATTTTATATTTTATACTCCATTTTCTTCTTTGCTACAAACAGCAAGAGCAACCGCAGCAGCAGCGCAGCACTTGAACAGAACGCGAAGTACGCCAAAATATATTCACTCTGCATTCGCGTCGTGGCCAATGAAGTTGTAGCCGGGTTTGTCTAAAAAGAATTTACAAAAGGAAAAAGCGGTTAAAAAAAATAATAGATAAAAAAAATAGAAATTAGTAGCTTTTGTGCAAAAACCAATTCAAATAAGCAAAAGAAAAAAATGTACAAATGTAAATGCACAACTGCTGCTGCTGCCGCCAACGCCAATAACTGTTAAAAAAAATGACGCAAATCAGCAGATAAGCAAAAAAAAAAAACTTAATAGAAAGTGCAGAAGAAAAAAAAATTTTTGATTTTATAACGAATATTTTTTGCGTGTGTGAGAGAGAAGGAAGCTGCGCGACGTTGTCATCGCTGTCGTCGTCGTCGACGTTGTTGTTGGCGGCTTTGGCATATATGCGTATATGATGGAGCCTGGTGCTGACGTCACAAACAGCAACGAGTAAATTTTTGTTGTTGTTGTTTGTTAGTAGGCAATAAAAGCAGCAGCAGCAGCAGTGTGTGTAAGCCTCTTTTTTAAATAAAACAAATGAAATATGTTAAGTGATCTAAAAAAGATAAAAGCGCAAAAAAAAAAAATTAAAAGAAAATGTTTTATTCAAAAAATAAAAATCACAGCAAATAAAAAAATCGCAATATAAGCAAAAAAAAAAAAAATAAATAAAAATAAAAGCAGCAGCGACAAAAGCAAATAAAATAAAATAAATGGAAACGTGTGTGATATAAAATACAAAAAAGAAACGAAAAAAAAAAGAAATAATAAAATAAAAGCAACAACAAGAAAATGCCTATCTTTATATATAAGCAGCAATAAATTGTTTTGCTTATTGTTGTTGTTGTTTTTGTTATTGCCAACATTTGGGCGCAAAGCTTAAAGCCTTAAGAGCAGCAACAACAAAAAAATTTAACAGCGCTAAAAAAAAAAAAACAACAGCAACAACGAATACTACAACACTACACAAATCAATTCCAATTTTAGGTGCGTTTAATAATATTTTAATTTTATTACAAAAAAAAAAAAAACTTAAGAAAAATCATATGTTATGCAGCTTTTTTTTTTTTTATAACGTATCACACACATACATCTGCGCTAATTTCCCCGCTTTTACTTTAACGTCATTCGTTCCTTTATCAGTTACATACTTAAAAGTTTATTTCATTCATTAATAACAAAAAGGAATGGTGAAAAAAAAAACAACTTACAAGCCTTGGGGGCGTACGTGTATGCTGCACGTATTCACATACTTATGCATTTACATACTTGTATGTGTGTACGTGTCTTTCATGCTGTATGTGTGTGTGTAAGAGAGGCTGTTTAAACCACTTCTTTGCCATGGTTTGATTTTAGAAAAAAACAAAAATTTTAATTACATTAAATTAGTATAAACTTTATTTTAATAATTAAAAAATAATTTAATAATAAAAAAAAAATTGCTTTATAGTTAAAAATCTTTATAAATTTTAAAATGTTTAACATGCTGTTAAACAGCAACTGTTAAATTAACATTTTACTGTTATAGCATTAACAGCGCAGCTGGTGTGTTTAAATTCATGCTTCGCATACTTTTTAATAAAAATAAAAAAAATAAGCTTAAATAGTTAAGACTCTACAATTATGTACATCAGATAGCAAATTGTATACTCACAAAATATTGTTCACGACCCACTGTGCACTTGACTATTTGTATACTTCTAATCATGAATGACCTTTTTCTTAAATTTTTTTTCTTTCTACTGACTGTTAATTAGAGATGAGCTAGAGATGAACATTCTTATTTTTGTGAGAGTTTCCCCATGGGCTCCAAAATTGATATAAAGTCAGCTTTTTTTCGCCGGGCCTTTGGATCTAAATGTTCCACGTCTATCTATCCTCAAAAAACCACTTAACTGCTATCTTAAATTAACGCAGAAAATATTACGTTTGCAGTACTTCTGGCAATACCTCAATATTATTTGGATTACGTTCATTTATTTATTTTATTACGTTTAACTCTGTTGTGTAATTATTTAGAATTTCAACTTGATATAACATATGTTGCTGAAAGAAATTGAGAGGTAGCCATATTTATTTCAATTAAATTAAGAAGAATATCAGCAAATATATTTATTTATTGGTATAAACAAAAACAAATATCAAAAATTTACACTGAATGCGAAACTATTAAATTTACCTTTTTATAAATGGAGATCTTTTTCTCTTCAATATAAACAAAAAATTATACATTACTTAAAATTGAACAAATAATCAATTTAACAATTGAATTTTTATTTAATATATTAATAAATAAATGGAAAATTCATAAAAGAAAAATATTCGTTTAATTTCTTACTGAACTAAATAAAAAACAGTTGTTTCTACATAAAAGTTCTATGGATAGAAAATTTTTAATAATTATAAAAAACTTGATGAATAAATTTTTTTAAAATAAATGTTACAACCCAAAATAAAATAAGTTGATTTTATTACAAATTTTCTTGTTTAACTTGTTCGTTCTCACTGTTTTGTGTATCTTCTTTTCGATAGTCGTTATTTTTTTACGTGCCGCCGCCTCTTTGCTATTTGTATCTGCCTTCTCTTCTCTACCGCAGCAATCTCTTTTTCTTTGCATTAAATATTATGAAATTTTTGCGACGCATTTTATTTAGTTTTTGCTTTCATCAGAACAATTTATTTTTTTTTTTGTTGTTGTTGCTAATGATTTTTTTGTTGTTTCTTTTTATTAGCAATAAATTTGTATTTGCAAAAAAAATAAAGATAAATGCGAAAAGCGATCTTGAGATATATACATAGTCAATCTTGAAATCCGTAAGGAAGGTCTAATGTTGCTGGCTTCAGCGAGTAACTATCTACCTTGATTCCTTTGCATCAAATTGGTGTAACTATCAAAGCTTTTTTTATTATAATTAGAATTATTTCATTAAGTTTAGACTTCGAACTTTTATTTATTTTTTTCTTTTGTGATTTTCCTAATTTACTTCATTTTTTTATTTACTTTGTATTGGTTTTGCATTTTTTTTTAATTGTTTTTGAATTGCGTTTGTTTTGTTTTTTATTTTTATTAAACTTATTGTTTTTGTTATTTAACTTTTCTTTTGCACTAAACGAAACACATTGCTCCTCTCACTCTCTTCATCATTTTTTTTCTTTTAAATATGTATTTGCCTTTCTTTTACTTGAAGAAAAAACGTGTCGAAACAGAAAAAGTAAAGTAAATAATTATGTACTTTTTTCGTTCATTTTTGTTCTTTCTTTTTTTAATGCTGATAAATAAATTTCAAGTTGATTTAGCTGTTTATGGAAAAAAAGAAAAAAAATAAGCAAACAAAAATGGCTGCCACCGACGCGTCGTAGTCTTCGTTTATACCCTGCAATGCTCATATTTAACTCTTCAAAGAGATGTGAGAGACGAAGGCAAAAGCGGCGGCGGCGTTAGTTTGATTGAGTTTTTTAGGTTAAGCTGCTGCTTTGATTGTTTTTATTTTTTTTTTTTTTTTTTTCTTTTTCTATACGCCTTTCACCAAATGAAAAAAACAAAAACAAAATGTTTAAATATTTGTAGAAATAAAAATAGAATGAAAAGGTGTAAAAAATTGTAATTGGATTAATTCAATACAACTATGTAAATAAGTATTAAACAAATACAGAGCGTGTAAATAAGTGTATGTATATGTAAGTGTTGGTTGTAGTGAGAGAAAGAGAGAGAAAAGAAAGTAAAATAAATTACCGGTTAAACAGCAAAAACAAAAACAAAAGCAGAATTATTTGTAATTATTTAAAAAAGAAAAACAATAAAAAAAAATGTGGAACGCTGCTTAAAAAGTTATTACGTGCCATAATATAAAAACCGGCTGCGACGCAGTAAATGTGTATATGAATTATATACAGGAAAAAAATATATTATACACTTAGCGTCCTAGAATAAAACAAGTATACACTAGCTGCAATCTATAAGATACAATAAAAAGAAATTGGTTTTACGCATAAAATTTGTTATTGTAACCTTTTGACACTTTAACAGCAATGCCTGTTGTCGTCTTAGTTTTTGTTGCTGCAAATTCTATGTTCAAGCGTAAATTTCCCCTGCATTTCAAATAGAATCCACTGCAATATAAACGGCGAATCTAAAGAATTTTTTTTTTATAATAAAAAAAAAAAAGAAAAAAAAAATACGCGGCGCCAACAACAAAAACAGCTGATTTATACAACTGCCGGTGGAATGCATGTGAGCGTGTATGAGAGAGAGAGAAAGATAGAAAGCAAGAGCACAAGAAAATTGTATTTGTGTAGGTGCAAAAGCAGCATAGCATATATATAGCGCGCGTGCTCACTCATCGTTTAAGTAGAGAGCGTACATATATATAGTGTTTATTTAATACATATATATGAATGATAATTTGGAGGCTGCATGTGCGCTGCTGCTACATTATTTACAGCAACAACAAGTGCACTTGCTATATAAAGCTTTTATTAAAGAGAGAGAGAGTGAGCGTTTTTTTTTTTTCTTTGCCGCCTAAATAGTATTTTTTTTTTTTTTTGTTGTTTTTTCATTTTGACTTTGCGGCTTTTAAGTGTATTTGTGTTTTTTTATTGCATTTTTTTTGTTCATTTTGTTATTGTTTTTGCTATTTTGTCATTGCGCATGCAAAATTATGTGCAAAAAGAAAGCGAAATTATTTTTTTATTTTTTTATTTGCTGTTTTTGCTGTTCGCTCTTTTTTACTACTATTTTTTTTTACCACAAAATTCTTTTGATAATGATTTATTAATAACGGAAATATTCATAATCAAATTTACTACTTGCACACTCTTTCTCGCTCGCACATGTTAAAGTTTTTTTTTTTGTTTTTGACCATTAAGCTCTTTCTCTGTCGCTCATTTATGTTTTTTTTTTTTTTTTTGTCAATTGTTGTTGTAATTTATTTTCTTATTGCGTTTTTTTCAACACCCACACGCGAATTAGCTATAAAAAAACAGCGCAGCACAGCACAGCATTTCATGTTGCTTTTGCTGCTTATGACCACCAATTTGGTGTTGTTTTAGGCTAATGAAGACAGACAGACTGACTGACTGCGGATAGACGTACATTTAAGTAGATACTTTTAACGGTGCCTGGCATTTTAAAACTTGCACACACGAAATGGCTGTTGTTATTTTGTGTAGTTATTCTCTTGTTTTGCTTTGCACTACATACAAATACACAGTTGCATACATTTACACAGCCAGTCGCGTACAGCGTTGGTTCGTTCGTTCTCAGTCTAATCAGTCAATGACGTATTTTGTACTTGTTTGTAGTACGTCAAATTTGTCGACGTAGTTTCGGTATTTTTTTTTTCTTATATTTTCTTTTGCCGCTATCTCTGTCTTATATTTTGTCATTTTGTAACTCTTATTTGCTTATGCTTTGATTATATTCTTATTGTCATCTATTTATCAAATAGTCAACATAGTTTTTTTTTTTCAAATATTTTCGTGGGAGCCAGCTCTACGAGTTTTAAGTGGTTTCCATTATATGAGATATACACACATACATACATACACATATTTACATTATTACAAAAGAAGTTATTCTCTATTTGACAATTATACTTTGAAGTACCCCACAAAACTTGCGCTATTGATTGGTTGGATCTTTTTTTTATCATATTTCGTTATTTATGTCATCTTATGAATCAATACAATCAATTACAGCCTAATTAAAAAATATTTTTTGCTTATGTTAAAAAAAAAAAGTTAAATTAAGATATCACATTTCTGTTTAATTTCGTATTTCGTTTAAAAACACTTAAGTTCGATCTGGCAATGCCATATGAACTCGTTATCGTAGCTGCAAGGCTAACGAAAAATTATTGACTAACAAAAATTTATTTTATACAAAACAAAATAAAAATTTAATCATTATTTTTTTAATCTGTTAATCAAAGATTTATGTCTTGTTTTTTTTTTGTTTCTATTTGTTGACAAAATATAAATTGGTCAAAAAATTTGGTTCCAAATTTTGGGGTCCACCACTTTGTTGCTCAACTGTAATAAATAAAAAATTGTTCAAAAAATCTATAACGGGTCCCAGTTCTAAATTTCGGAACACACTTGAACATGTTTTAAATATTTTTTAACCATCTTTCAAATGCCCTCTTCTATTCAATACAAAGATATGGCTTTTTTAGTTTCAAGGCCCTCAATCAAAATTTCAAAATTACTTAACCATCATTACTTCTCCCTGCATCTTCCCCTGCAATTTTTTGGCAATCGGTCGAACCGTTCTCGAGTTATGGAGTGACATTCAAAATGTACACTTCTTTAAATATATATAAAATAGAATGTAGATAAATATATCTTTAAGTACGTAAATAAAAAAAATATTGTATATATAGATTTTTATCATTTACTTCAACATTTATTTTTCCTCATGCAATTATAGTTTGAAAACAAACACCGTAACTAAGTACAAATGTATTTATATATACATGACTTATCTATGAAAAGTTCCACAGCGATATAATAGACTAAAGTGCACAATTTTACTGTTGTCGTTCAAAATAATATTAAAGTGATTTTTTAATTTTAACTAATGAAATTTATGGTACCTCTAGGTTTCGACTGTTCCGCGCTTTGTTGAAACCGATTCAAGCATTGAAATTTTGAGTATTTTTTAAACGGTCTGCTTAACGTTTTTACTTAACGTTGTTCACTTAATTAATTGCTTTGTTTGAACATCATACTTTTGGCGTAGTCATAACCAATTCTCACAAGTATGGCTCAAGAAATAAGCGATTTCACTAATTTTTTTTCCAGATTAACGCCAAAAACTTTCACTCATGAATTTTTCTTCTTTGATCAATAAAAACTAATTAAAACTCTAAAACACCTCTTCACTGCAATGCTGCACTTAATTGCTTTATTGTAAGAAGGCGTGCCACTGCTTTTATTTCCAAATGAAAAGTTGTTGAAAATCTTTATTCATTAACGACGAAGTTTAAAACGATTAAGAAAAAATACGTTAAACAGCTGAGTTCAGTTATACAGTTGATCATATTTTGGTACTAAAAAATACCAAACTAAATTCTGTAAAACGTGTACTTTTTTTTAAAATAAAATTAATTAAGTGGTTTTTAAAAATTAACAAAAAAAATATATTTTTATATAAAATCTTCTATGACAGGCGTCAGAGTAAAAGCTAAATTCAATGCGATAGGCGATAGTACAGGGTTGTAGCTCAAAAGATACAACTCTGTGCTATAGCATAGCTTTAAGCCTAATTGACGTCTTTTTACTAACCTTTTTTTTTACATTTACTGTTAAAAGTTGCCTTTTTTTATTTAAATTCATTTTAATTCTGTTTAAAATAAATAATAAATTTTTCTTTGTAATTTAATATATTTGCGATGTTGTCCTTTTATGTTTTTTTT
This sequence comes from Leucophenga varia, assembly GCA_018903435.1. Lineage (NCBI taxonomy): Eukaryota > Metazoa > Arthropoda > Insecta > Diptera > Drosophilidae > Leucophenga > Leucophenga varia. The sequence continues at coordinate 828,023 of JAEIFJ010001870.1, forward strand.
TTTTTTTTTTAGTATGAAATTTGAGCAGAAAATACAGCTACTTGTTTTTTTAAAGCATTTTTTTTTGCTTTTAGTTTGGGGGCATATCAATTAAGTGACCTACCTGTGCGAGGCTTCTTTTATACCAATATTTTTTTTTCTTTCGAACATATTCAGTGCACCCACATAATTTCGGTCGATTCAGCAGAAGCAAAGCAATATTTTTACGAGTAAATAATCAGTGAAGCAACAAAATCTTCGCTGCTTTCTAGAATTACCATGTTTTCGCTTTGAATTACGCTTGTTGTTGACTGGCGGCAATTCGTTTGCCGTCTTTTTCACTTGTACTCGCCCGCCTGCACATCTTTTCTTTTTTTTTTTGTGCTGTAAGCAGATACTTTTTTTTTTTTTTTTTTATTCAATGCAACATTCTTGTAGGCTAAATTTTCTTGCAAATTTGACAAAATTCTTTAAACTCAGTTTACGTCTTTTTTGGCTTGCGTTAACAAATTTTTTTTTTTTAATTGATGCACACAGTTTTCGACAAAAAGCAACGGTAATATTCTTATTGGTTTTATTCATTAATATTTCTATGTGAAAAATGTTCATAAAAAAAAAAAACGATCATTTAATTAACAGAATTTTTTTTGCTGATCATTTTTTAGAGTTGTCGCTTTCTTTGGAGCAACATAAACGATTTGTATGCTTATTTAATATGCTAATAAGTTGAATGTTCGCTACGCTTATTTAGTTTTATTTTTAAAAAATATTTAAATAATTAACGAAAAAAATGTTAACTATTTGTTGATGTTGTTTTTTTTTTTTTTTTTTTTTCATAAATCTTATGAATTTTAAAACAATTAACCGTTCCGTAGTAGCGGTTTGCAAAGTTGCTAATCTAAACACGCAAATTTTTGGCGTATTTCTTATTGCCCAGTTTTTTTTTTCTTAGTTCTGCTTTCAACTCTTTCAGTCGAAACGTGTAGTTAACAGCGTGAAATGCTTTAAAAGTACAAAAACACATTCATTCTAATAAATAAAAAAAAATCAAAGTATCTAGTCTGACACGTACATACATATGTATACAGTGTTGCTCACAAATATAAAGACACTGAGTGTATTGAAATCTTATAGCTGCAATAGTTATGCTGCTCTCATTTTTTTGTATATAAAACTGCATCGATTTTTAATAACAATTTTTATAATAGTGTTCTTAGTTTTTTGACTGTTACTGTATATGTTGCTTTTCATGTTGTTAATTTTATAAGTTTGGATTTGCTAGTGTTACTGCCTACAGCTAAACTGTTTGTTTTTGGTGTCCCCCTTTAGATCGCTTACCCAGCGTCGTTAAATCATTTTAATATTATTTCTTTTTTTTTTTTTTTTTATCTAACTTCCTTCAAATAAATATTTAAATAAAAGAAATAAAGAATAACACAGAAAAGATACTCTAACAATTACAATACGTGCGCATTAATTTGAGATAAAGACAGACAACAAGCTTTGTTGTAAATAAAACTACTTTTTTATACGCTTCTATCTTAAACAAATATACTGTTTCGAGCCATATAAACTGTTCGCGAATCATAAATGCACTAATTTTAATGAGAAATTTAATTATTGGTGTTAATAACACATCTTCAAAAACATTTTTTCTAATTATTTTTGGGAATACTCAATTTTAAATTTGGGGCGTACATTTTATCTTATTACACCAGGTGTTTTTTTTTAACTATGTCCGTCTGTCATTCGGTCAACTGTAAAGACATGTTTGAGTGAAAGACACCCAATCTTGATTTATTTATTTTATATGGTTAACAAAAACTTTGGATATTATTTCCACAACTCCAAGAGTTATATTGAACATGGTTATGGTTACCATCAGCCGGAAATAGTCAAATTCTTCAATTAATTGTCTTGATGTGGTATAAAAGTGAACTTTGGATTCCAAATGTTATTTGTTATTTTGATTAACTCAGGAAATAAAAAATTTATTCTAAGTTAGTGACCTGCTTTCATTTTTGTTTCAAGCGTCATTTTGCAAAATTCTTTTTTTTTTTTTAACTAAAAGTAGCACACAAAAATAAAATAAATCGATACATAGAAGAAAAAAAAAAACAAAGCATATAAAAAATGTGCAAAATAGCAAAACGTTCACTTAAATTAGCATTTAATTAATATGCAACATTTTGTTTGTGTGTTGTGCTTGCTTACTCAGTCACTGCTGATTTTTTTTTGTATATAAAATAGTAAATTTTTATATTTAAATATTTGTACGCACGCAAGAAATAATAAAACTGCGCGATAATTTGATGTGTCATATATAGTATGTATGATAAGAATTTTTTGATGTGTGTGCTATAAAAACTACAAAATTTATTTATAGAAAAAAATTTTTTTTTTGGTTAACAGAAAAATATTTTTTTTTTTTTTTTTGCCACCAAGAAAAAATGTCAAAACTAAAATTAGAATTTATCTTAACTGTTCCAATTTTCGATTTCAAACAATTTCGTTCGATATTGCATAATTTTTTTTTTATCGGTAACGGAAACAGAAGCAATGCATGTAAATTATAGATTTTTTTTTTTGAATTCCTCTTCGAACCAATTCATATACAGTTTTTTTCGAATTCACTTAATTTTTGACGGAAACGAGAACATAAATGGGCGTTTTTTTTTTATTGTTTTATTTAAGTTGTAAATGCATAATAAATTTTATAATTAAATATTTGACTATTATTAAAAGCAGTTAAAATTATAAATTACTAAATTAATTTTATATAAAAAAAAACAAAAATAATTACGCTGAACTTGTTTCTTTTTTTTTTTTTTTTTTTTTAATAAAATACAAGTTTTAAATTACCATTTCACGCTTTTTGATCTTCTCCCTTTAGCATTATAATTTTTTTTTAGTGCTATTTCTTTTTATCTTAAACTAAATATATTATTGCTATCTCTTTTATATGTAGGTAAACGTGTTGTAGACTTACCATACAGGCTAATAAACTTAAAAAAAAAAAAAAAAAAAAAAAAAAAAAAATTCCGAATAGAACAATAAGTAGCAAAAAAAAAAAAACGTTATTCTCGAACAGACTAAAACGTTGATTGCGCTGTTTACTATTTTTTTTTTTTGCAAAACTTTTATAAACTTTTTTTTTTTTTTTTCATTTTGTGTTCTTATTTGCAAAATGTCAATAAACTCGGAAAAAAAATATTAAACAATTTATATGTTAAATACAAAAAAACAACAACATAAAAACAATAATAACATAAGTCAGCAAGAAAATAAATATGAAAGAAAAAAGATTATGAACGAATGAACATACACATACGTGCAAGAACTGACGCTTTTTTTTTTTTAAACAATGAAAATGGCGAATATTAAATTTTAAAACTGTTTTTTTTTTTTAAAGAACCATAACATTTTTAGTTATAGACGCCTCCACCAATTTATTTGTTGAGTTTGAGCCATTAGTGCGGCTCTCTTACAATTATGTGTCAAGGTTTTTTTTTATTTTACATACAAAAAAAAAATATGTGATAGTTTGTGTGTGCCCAGCTCTGGGTTCGATTCATTCGAAAGAACCCAGTGGGTCAAAAGTTTTCAAAAAAATAGCGTTTTCGAACATTTTGCGAACCTTGTTCCGGTCTGTATCTAAAAACAGATAGGAAAATGGATGAAATAGTCGCTTAGTTTTTGACAGAGTTCGATACGTGTAAGGAACCTAACGAAACTACTTCCCATATTTTTGATAACGTTTACAAATCGAACAAGTCTATTTTTATCGCCGTTGATGGGTCAAAATAATTCGTTTTTAATACTTTCTATGGATAGATTTAGTCGTTTTATCAATAATACTGACGAATCAAACATCATGTTTTACCTTGAATGGATCAACTTACTTTTTGTACCCGTTAAACGCCCGAAAGTACCGTTTAACATTAAATTTTTTGCTCATTGGGAATATATATGGAATTTGTTTTTATCGAGCTGTTTTTGTTACCAGTCTTATCGGAGAGAGAGAGAGAGAGAGAGAGAGCATACAATTATATTAATTGATGTAATGATTTGATAACTATGGACTCTCTACATATAGGCCATTTTATTTCTCACATAATGATAACATTATAATAAAATGTAAATTAAATTTTAAATATACTTATTTACTTTAAATTATAATATTTTATCTAATTAATTATTTATTTATTTTTTTTTTTATTGTTGTCTATTTACAGATGTAAAGAATCCTTAGGTGCTAATTTAGTTATTAAGCTGAAAGTTTTAAAAGTACAAGAGTAAGAGGAAAGCAAACAAACAAGGAAGTAACAAAAGAAAAACAAACATAAAAGTAACAGGCAAAGCGCAACAGAAAAAATAAAGAAGCTAAAATAAAAATACTACTAAAAAAAAAAAGAAAATAGTAGCAAAAGAAAAAAATAACGCCAAAATAGTAGCAACAGCAAAAAGCACACACATAAAATAAGCCCAAAAAGAATATTGCGCTGCCTATAAGTATGCAACACATTTAAGCAAAAGCGGAGCAGCAAACAACCGAAAGCAAATACAAGAGGAAGAAGAAGAAACAAACGCAATGCCAAAAGTAGAAACAGCAACGAAAAACCACGTTTAGAAGGCGTAGCAGTTTATAAGAAGAAATATTAAATATAAGCAAAACAAAACAAAAAATAGAAAATAAATTTTTTTATATATTAATTTATAAAGTGCAACGAACGGCGTTGATCGAGCAATAAAGTAAAACAGAAATAAAGAAAGAAGCGTTTAAGACGCTGCATTAAGTTTTTGAAGCGTTTTTCGGACGCGCAAAGATGTCAAAATATTTTATAACGCCTGCAACAACAGGAACAACAATAGCAGCAGTAAATAGCGCAGGCGCTAATATCTATAGTAACACAATACTACAACAACAACAACAACAGCAGCAACAACCACAGCAACAGCAACATTATGTTGTTAGTACAACACATGCTGCACGCAAATTATTTGCAGATAATGTTGCCAGCAATAATAACAACAACAATAATCAGACACAACAACAGCAGCAGCAGCAACATTATCAAATACAACAACACATGATCAAGAGCGAAAAATTGGATGATAACACACAACAACACCGCAATGAAAGCACAAGCGGTGTAGGCTATCATCCGCCAGCGCATATTTTAGATCATGGTTATGGCGTTACATATACAACAACAGCAACGCCGTTAGCCACAATATCAACCTCAACACCGGCAGCAGCAGTACAAGCAGCGGCGACAACAGCAACAACACAACAACGTGTCATCACTGCAACAATGAAGTCAACAACAGCAACGCAAGGCAATGATATAACACACTACTATAAGGTAAGCTAGCGTAAAACGTAAAAGTTGTTACATATATAGTAGTAATGACTAATTTAAAAAATTTACTTGTTGCACTCTTCTCAAAAAAAAAAAAAAAAAAATGAAAAAATAAATATTTATAAAAAAAAAAAAAAAAATAGCAAGTGAAACGTCGTCTGCCCATGGCCGAGACACATCCGAAGAAGCAAGCCAAACAACATCAGCAACAGCAACATGTTGTTGTTATCAACAATAACAACAGCAATAGCAACAGCAGCACACCGGTAACACAACAACACTTACAACAACACAATAACAGCATAAATTTTGCAACGCCACAATTACAACAACCGCAACGTCCACCCTCTGTAGCATCGACAGCATCAAATAGTAGCTGTAGTTTGGGTAGTAGTAGTCTTACAAATTATGCTGCTTCATCAGCAGCATCAACGATAGCAACACCAACATCAACACTAACCGCTGGACGTTCTTCTTCAACATCGGGTTATAAATCAAATACGCCCAATTCATCGACAGCATCATCGACAGGCATTGGCGGTGGTCGACAATCGACGACACCATCGTCAACGAAACGAAACTCAAATGAGGGTACACGTGCCGATACATCACTCGGTATTTTGACAAAGAAATTTGTCTATTTACTGAAGGAATCCGTTGATGGTGTTGTCGATCTCAATGATGCTAGTGAACGTTTGTCCGTGCAAAAGCGACGCATATACGATATTACGAATGTATTGGAAGGTATTGGCATATTGGAGAAGAAATCCAAAAATAATATACAATGGAAATGCGGTAGCTCAGCATTGGCCGGTTGTGCCTCGGGTGCTGGTGTTGGTACTTCGGATCGTATGCGTGATATTGAATTGGAGAAAGAAAGACTCGAACAGAAGGAAAATCAGCTTGATAGTTTAATTGAGCAGATGCGTGATGAACTGGATGGCGAGATATTGCGACATAGCGAACAGGCTTATGTGACGCAAAGTGATTTGTTAAGTGTTGATATGTTTAAGGATCAGATAATATTGGTCATTAAAGCGCCTCCGGAAGCAAAGCTAGTGGTGAGTAGTAGATGTACAAAAACAAAAAAATTCAAAGAAATTCAAGAAAATGTTACTATTTGCTTGGTTGCTTTCTTTTATTAGCCTATTCTTCTCTCGTCATATAAAAATACATTTGATGTTTTGTTTACGTTGATTGGCATTGCTCAGCGTCATAGTCAGCATCATGCGATGTCTGGCTACTTGCTGCTTGCTTGTTAGCGTTCTAAAATACATTAAGTTTTATTTTTAAACTTTTGGAAAATCGCGTAGATTTTTTTATTTTTAGAAGATATTAGAAAGTTTTCGTATTTTAAATTGTTTTAATATGCTTGAAATTATTAAAACTTTACTTTGATTTCAATGCTCTTTCGAATAATACACCCTGTATCTAAAGAGAGAACACCCTGTTGCTTTATTGTCTATGTTGCCATGTCTATGCGTCTGTCTGCCTTATAAATGCAGTTCTCTTGAGGATTATCGGGCGTGAATTACAACTGCAATAATCTAAACAAAATAACTCAATCGAACAATTATTTTAAGCTCAGAACTATACACAATTTTCTTTTTTTTTTGTTATAGGCTTACTTGAGCCTGAACGTGTTGCCTTGTTACAAATGAACACCCTGTTTCAGTAGAGGAAATATTCTGTTGCTGTTAAGCAAGCATTTCCGTTCTTTATTCTTTCGCAAACTACAATCTGCCAGCAATAAAAAACTTTCTAATATACCCCTATATTTTCACATTAAAAATTTTGCATAATTTTTTTAATTTTTTTTGTATATAAAGTTTTCCACAATTTTTAGTTTTTTTGCAAATATTATTTTGGGCGGCGCAAATGTTTCCGCTTGCCTTGAACTGTTTCTTGAACTCTTGGGTTTGGGATGAACGGCCATGCGATAACTTTTCTAACGTTTAAAAAAAAAATCGCATGCTATAAATTTCGTGTTTGTGCGTAAGCAACAAAAAAAAAAAGTAAAGGCGGCGACACGCAAAAGAGCAATAAGAATAAAAAATCTAAATGAAATTGAGCAAGGCAACAAACCTAAACGAATCAAAAAAAAAAAAAAATAAAAATTAAAAAAAAAGTAAATAAAAAAAGCAAATATCATTTCTAAAAATACATTGCCGCTGTCAACCGCAGCCGCAGCAGCAGCAGTGTCTGCGGCCGGCGGCCAAAGCGTCAGTGATTTTTTTTTTTTCGCGCGAGACAGCATAACGCTTGAATTGTTGCCAAAGAAGCGGCAGTAGTAGCAAAAAATTTCATTTCATTTTCATTTTAGATGACTCCTAAAGATATATTTATTTTTTATACCATTACGCCGGCAGCAATAGACAGACACAAACGAACCACTGCTGCCAGCCAGTCAGTCAGTCAGCCAGTGTCGTTCATTAGGCATTCGTAGTCAGGCAGTCAGTCGGTCATTTCGTACGCATAGATCGATCAATTTATATTTTTTTAACGAAAATATATTTATAATTAATCGGATTATTTTATTTAAATTTGAACAAAATAGTTACCTGATGAACCTGTGCCACGTGAGATCTACGTTAAGGCTGAGAATAGCGGCGAAATTAATGTATTTCTTTGTCATGATAAATCGCCTGAAAATTCACCTAATAGTAATGCAAACTCAGCATCGAAAACACGTTTACCTGCGCAACAACAACGACTTAATGATCCGCTTTTCAATGATATTGGACGTCTATCACCGATTACGGGTGCATCGATGAATGGTGGCACAAAGAGTCATAGAATAGGTAAGTCAGTTGCTTAGATAAAAAGCACAAATATTAAAATTATAAAAAAAGAGTTTCAATTTATTAATATAAAATTTTCTTATTGTAGGCTACAGCACGTCTGGCTTTCGTTCAGCGCAACGTGACCTCAGTAAATCGATTGAAGCTGTCGCCAAGCAACATGAGGCAGCGACTGCGGCGGCTGCAGCGGCCGCGGCGGCAGCAACAAACGACTTTAGTTGTGATATTGTTGGCAACTACCCAACTACGGCGTCATCAACGTCGTCTGCAGTAGCTATTGCAGCTACAACGGATACAGATGATGATTTTAATATGTATCCAAGCATAACAAATCCAGTGTTGCGTAGTGCCAGAAAACAACGTAACAATATAAGTGGAGGAGATAATATTCTTGGCGGTAGTGGTGGTGTCGGTGGAATTGGTGTTGGCATTAGTAATAAGTCATTAGTAGAACATTTAACAGATGTTGTTAGTTTTGAAGATATGAGCCATTTTGCAGTAGGAGCAGCAGCCGCAACAACAACAACAACATCACCAATGCGTCAAACACGCGCAGCTGCAGCAGCAGCGGCGGCGGCAGCACTGCAACAACAACAACAACAAATAAACACAAATACGCTTAATAGTTGTAATAATGAAAATAGAAATAATAATAATAAGTCGTCAACAACAATAGTACCAGCAGCAGCATCAGCAGCAATAACAACAACATCAACATCAGCAACAACATCTTCAGGCCTTAGAAAAGATGTTACCATGTTTAATTGTGCAATGGAAGGGCACCAAGTGTCCAATAGCAGCAACAGCATTATACAGCATAGTATACAGCAGCAGCAGCAACAACATCAACAACAACAACAACAGCAGCAACACAGCACACATAGCACACTGCAATATCAATTGCAAACAATTTCTTCCGCTAGCAATGATAGCAGCAACAATAGCATTGGTGGCGTCGTTGGCATAAATACAACAACGAATCCAGATATCATAACAAGTACTGCTAATGCGGAGAATAGCAATAGCAGCAGTGAGACTGGTACATTGCCACAATTGGATTCGTTTTTGACGCAAATAAGCTCAAATTGTAAGTACAACAACAACAACAACAAATTGGAAAATATTAAAATGTTGCTAAACTTTTGTTATAATTTCTTTTATTTTTTTTTTTTATTATTGAAATTGTTAACCATTTCTATCTCACTTTCTCATTAAAATTCATAAATGTATATAAAACCAAGCGAAAGTATGTACTAATCAATTTAAAAGTGTTTCTGTGTATATCTAGAGGAAAAAAAGAAAAGAAAGGACAACAACGACGCTGATGACTTCAAACTTATAAGGCACTCTTGTCGAGAACTCCGGTTGTGATTTGCGTTGATTTTTTTCATTACAATAATCGCATCACAGTCTGAGTTCTTGCTAAGCGTTTTTACAAAAAGCCTTAAATGCAGCAAAACTAATGAATAAAATATAGAAATTGTGATATAATTAAATTTAAAATAAAAATAATAATAGTAAAATATTGAAAAAGTTGCGCAGCTTCTAAATGAAATTAGCCGTTGTGCAACGTTGCTAGTTTCATTTGGAGCGTTTATTTTTTTGATCAGAACTGTGAACTACAAAAGTACTTTTAACGTAGCCTATGAACTTTTTATACTTTTTTTTTGATAATATATTTTTTGGTTTTTAAATTCAACTAAATTTAATTTGATTATTTATTTTGTGCTTTTGTTTATAATTTTATTATTATTTAGTTTTGTAAATAAAATTTATTTCTAATATCTTTCGACGAGAATCAGTCCAAATTTGAAATTAAAAAAAAATATATTATTTTACTTAAATTTATTATTTGTAGTTATAAGTTAATATTATATAAACTAGTTTGCTTGTGATCGATCAGTAATACCAACAAAATGAGCGTTAACAGACGTTTTATAGGAAAAACTCTAAAGAAATGAAGGAAATACGAAGTATCACTCTCAATGAGAAGGAATCAAAGACTTTTGACTAAGCGTCGCTAGACAAACTTCGCTCCACTTTGACTTCCAGTTATGCCAAAACGGCTTGGACTAACAAAGACGATTTTCGGAGGGTTACTGAACTTTACTCAAAAATAAGATTCAATTGAGAGGAATTTTGAGCTCTTGAACCAGTCTTAATTAAGGCTCCTTACGATATGTCTTCGTAGAATTGCTGATAATTTGATAAAATCGTACTTCCTCTCTATTAAATTACCATTTGTTTACATACTATAGTTCACAAATCATTTTTCCATATATATATTTTTTTGTTTAATATTGATCGATCTTAAGTTTTGCTAGATTATAGCTTTTTTTTTTTTTGTATAATATATATAATTTTTTTACAATGAAAAGAGTGTTCAACTAATTATAACAAACTTCATTTAATTTCATAAAAGCAAATCATTTAAGCACTTCAATCATAAATAAAATGTGTTGCTAACTAATATTAAAACAAAAAAAAAACAATTTAATCATCTACGGCAATTAAAAATCAAAACTAAAATTCATTTTGGAACTGAATTCTCGTGGGTCTGCACTACTTACTAACCGTTGCATTACCGTTAATATATATAATGGGCAATTGTTGTATTGAATATTGAAATTTTGTAGCACCATGAGATTCAGCTCTGGCGTGAATTTCAAATCATACTACTAATATGCCAAAAAAAAAAAAAAAAAAAACTAAAAATAATAACACAAAAATATAATTTAAAAAAAAAAAAAATAAAATAAGTGTCACGTCCGAAATATACTTTTATTTAAATTTTTATTTATAATTTAATTTATTATTATTTTTTGTTACAGATTTTGATGATATCATAACGCCTTTTATGTCGATTGAACCACCGCTCGAAGCTGATTATAATTTTGCGCTTAATACATCCGAGGGTATTACGGATTTGTTTAGTGATTATCCATATGATGATAAATATCAATGAACACAAAAACACACACCCAAACACACATTTACATGATAAACACACACACAAAAACACATAAACTATGTTAAATAATTATAATGCTATATTTATATTAATTTTTATATATAAAAATATATATATAATTATATATATATATATAAAAATACAAATTAATAACAAAAAATTTGTAAAATTTAAAAAAAAAACAAATGTTTCAAAGCAAAAAACAACTCGTTTTTATAGCATTTTAAGCAAACAAAAAGTAAACAGCAACAATCGAATTGCTAAATTATTAAAAAAAAATATTTAATATCTAAAAAAAAAAAAAAAAAGAAAATAGGCACTTCAAAAAAATCTTGCGCTAAAATAGAAGAGAACTGTATAGAAAATAATTTATTTAATTAATTAATTCGCTGCTGTCGTAAATCATTTTTAAGCAGAAGAAGAAAAAACAGTTTTTAATGTAAATAATTTTTTAATTAAAAAAAATAGATTTAACAATAAAAAAAAATTTGCATGCACAACAACAGTAACAAAAAAATTTTAAAATGTATTTTCCCTTCGCCAAAGTTGAAAAAAGCAGCAAAAAATATTTATTGAAAATTTAATCTTTTTTTTTCCGTATTTTTCTATATACATATTTTTTTTTTATTTTCAAAAAGTTCATTTTGCGCGCTGTACTGTTAAAATAGTTTACTAAGCAGAAAGTTTTATTAATTAAAAAAAAAAAGAAGAAAAATGTTTAAAATTTATTAAGCGAGACACACATTTCCTCATATATTTAATATAATTCTTAATTATATAACTCTATATATATATACATATATTTCGGTTGTTATTTATTTTTTCGCTATATATTAAATATATATATATGTATGTAATTAATTTCTTTTTTAAAAAAGTTCAATTTTTAAAGTTTAAAAAAAGTCAGCAAAAAATGTTAATTTAAAAAAAAAAATAATTAAAAATATTTGTTATAAAAAAAAAAAAAAAAACATTGTTATACATTAAAACACTAGCAACAACAAAATGCAGTAATATTTGTATAAAAGAATAATAATAATTAAAAACGTAAAAATATGACAATGACAACACACAATAATTCACTTTAAAGCGACAAAGCATAACAAACCAAAACATTTTGACAATTATTTTTTTATTTTAATTTATAAAAAAAAAAAACGATACAAAAACTTATTGAATTTTTTTTTCTTACTTAATTTTCATTAATTTTTTTTGCCGCTTTTTAAGGCAAAACAAACACAAAACACAGACAAACAGTTACGATAACAACAACAACAAAACCAACAAACAAAAACTTAATTAAGACAAACAAACAAACAAACATAAATATAAATATAATTTTATAATTTAATTGAAATAATGAAATCTATAATTAAAATTTAATATATCGAATAGTAAAAAAAAAAAAGAAAACACTTTATAAATACTAAAGAAATGTAAAGACAAAAAAAAAAAAATAAAACAAAAAATGTTTATTGTAAATTTTTTTTAAGCGAAACAAACAGACAAACATTGTTAGGTATTTTTTCTTTATTTCCAAATAAGAAAAAAAAAATAAATAAAATAAAAAGTAAATAAAAACTTTAAAAAAATTAAAAAAAAAAAAAATTATATTTGGCGTTTTTTATTAAGCGACTCGGTTTCCTTAAACATAAAATTTAATGACCAGCTGGCGATGTTAGACAACTTGTCTGTATGGAGTATTCAAGATATAGAGCAAGAATTGCATCTCTTTTTTGATGAAAAACTTGGTTTTAAGTGCCATTAGTCTTGGAATAAGTGACGAATTTTGATTTAATCAACTTATTAATACCAAGCGCAAAACTATCAAAAAATCCAAGGTCGGAAATCCCTTGAACACGCCTATTTTTTAAAGATATGGCTTCTTTAGTTTCAAGGCGTCTTAGTGCTTACCTGAAATCTAAAAAGGAACAAATAAAATTGGTCAAAAAATTTATTTTGGGTCCACCTATGGGTATCTATGGGTCCGAGGTCCAAATTTGGGAAATCCCTTGAACAAACTGCACCCTGTTTTAAGTCTCTACGTCTATATCATTTCCGGTTTCAAAACCCCCGGTCAAAATTTCAAAACTAACTAACCATCATCACTCCTTCCTGCACCTTCCCCTGCAATTGTATATGGCAATCGGTCAAACCGTTCTCGAGTTATGGAGTGACAATCAAAATGTACACTTCTTTTAAATAAATAGAAGAAGATTTCTGGGTTGTTGTTAAATTCACGCAGGTAGCGTATTAAAGCTTCAATTCAACTAAACTTGACTTTTTTTATTTCACTCTGGTATTTTTTAATACATTTGCTACAAACAAAAACATTTTTTATTTTTCTGGGGCAGCTGTTTATTTCGTTGGAAGCTAAGCAAAAAAAAAAAAAAAAAAACAAAGACGGACGTTTGACGCTTTATACGTCTGCTCCGTCCGTCTTCAGAATTATATATACTTGTATATAGTTTATACAAAATCAACTAAACTAATCAAATAAAGTGTAATTTGCAAACAAGTGCGCTTTTGCATTGTGTACGTTTACTTTTGTTGTTTCGTTTTAGTTTTTTTTTTCGTAATCATTTTTACAAACCTGGCGAAACAGTCTTTAATTGTCGCAAAAATTGTACTATTCGGGTTATTTGTGCGCACTTTTGGCAAAATGGCTTGGCGTTCGGTTGGTGCGAATAATGAAGATCTCATACGCCAGCTTAGAGATTACGCTGTCATTCATTCGGAGGAAGTTTCGAATGCAATGATAGCGACAGATCGTAAACATTATTCACCACGCAATCCCTACATGGATGCACCGCAGAGTATTGGTCACGGCGTTACAATCAGCGCACCCCATATGGTAAATACATACATACAAATATAATAGATAATATGAATTCAAGTAACATACGTATTCTTTTGTATTTGTCACAGCACGCTTTCGCTTTGGAGTATCTACGCGATCATATACGTCCTGGTGCACATGTTCTTGATGTTGGCTCTGGTTCGGGTTATCTTACAGCATGTTTCTATCGTTATGTACAAGCGAAAGGTGATGATCCGAATACGCGTATTGTTGGCATTGAACATCAACCGGAATTGGTTACCATAAGTAAGGCAAATCTTAATCAAGATGATCGTGCAATGCTTAACTCTGGCAAGCTAATAATTATCGAGGGTGATGGACGTAAAGGTTGTCCAGAGCATGCACCATTTCATGCAATACACGTAGGTGCTGCAGCACCAGATAAGCCAAAAGAATTACTAAATCAACTGGCTAAAGGTGGACGTTTAATTGTGCCAGTTGGTCCGGAAGGTGGTTCTCAGTATATGATGCAGGTGAGTTTGTTTAAAAGTATGTATTTCATTTATGTATTATTATTTTCTTTATATAGTACGACAAGGACGAAAATGGTCACGTTAATGAGCAACGTCTTATGGGCGTTATGTATGTACCACTTACGGATTTAAATCGTTCCTGACTTTTAAAATGGGTATGGAAATTGCTTATAGTTTTATTGCTCTTAAGTTTTATTGCATATCGCTTTTGGATTTGGCATGAACAGCGTGCTATATAATTGCCCAAATGTCAAAAAAAAATAATGCAGTACTCGAAATTTAAGTGCATATATGTATACTATTTATTTCTTATTATTATTTTTTTTTTTTTTGTTAGCCTTAAAATCACAATTGTAAAATGAAGAAAATATTTAGATTTTAAATAAACGTTAAATGTGCAAATAAAAATTAGTTTTCTATATTCATTAGCATTTTACAGGGTTGCCATGTTCACAATAATGTGCTGCCATGTCGATGTGACAGAGACAACTTTGTTTACGTTTCTATCTACTTCGTTAGAGTAACAGAGTTAGATACAATTATATAGTATCTCGTACGCACTTAACAGCTGTACAGTATAAGCTGAGCAGATACGTCTGCTACAACCTATCTCATTCTCACTCATGTACTCTACAATTCGTCGGTAAGATATATCTTCCACGGTAGTTCATAATGGATAGTGTTTTTCTCTCGTCAAATAAAAACTAGAATTAAATGAAAAGTGCAATAAAAATAGTGCATTACAACGTTAAAGTTGTTAATGTTTAAGCATATATTAGAAATATGCCATATTTAATAATAAAAAGAGCCATATGAAAGAAAAATCTATAATGTACGCAACTGGAGTGTGTGTTGCGTTTAAGTGTAAATGTATTGGTGAATGAAAAAAAAAGGAAAGAAGAGTAAAAAAAAAAAACAGAGTAGAGCACCTTGCTTGCCTTCCTGCTGCGTAGAGTCAAGTCAAGTAGTTACTTTGCGTTGCAAATAAACGTCGGCGGCAACGTTGTGCAGTGAATATGGCTCTGTGTACGCGTTCAGTGAAAGTTTAGAAAAGAAAAAACAAAACGCAAAATAAAAAACAAATATTTTTTATTTGCAACAAAATATAAAAAACATCTTAAACTTAAGAAGTAAACGGAGCAGCGCAATTGAAAAAATATTGTGCGCACAACAACAAAAACAACAGCAGGCGGCAATTAAACAACAACAAGCAATACGCAGCAGCCTCTTGTTGTGTACGAGGGGGTCACGCTTTGGGCGTGGAATCGCCTGAACAGAGGAGTAAAGTGTGTTTGTGTGTGTGTCTGTGTGTGTGTGCATAGACATCCATCGCGACATCCAGCGACGCGAAACAACGGAGGCAATGTTACCGAGTTGACCACCATCATCACAAAAACAGTGAAGCAAGCGAAGCGAGAAATTGAGTTGCTGCGCTGCGCTGTAATTTCAATTACTTGGCTGGCATCATTTTTTTTTATTTTAAAGTAGGTTTGGAATTTATATTTTATATGCTATATATATTTTTTTGTGTTTGTATCAAATTTACATATGTACTTTTATTTATTTTGTGTGTTTTCATCATCCTCTAATTATGTAGTTTTGCATACAGATTTCTTGTTTGATGCTCTCATAGCGCGCACAGCACTACGTCATACGTTTAGTTAATTACTAATTTAAATATTTTTGTTTAACCAAACATGTTAGCATACCCTATAACAATTGAGTTTAAATGGTATGTTAAGTTTTTTGCAAACAAAGCAACTAGTCCTAAACGTCTTTGTCAATGTCGATCTAGAGATCACTTTTCGAACTATTGGATTTCTGCTAAACTATAGCCTTCAAACTGGACCAGACCTATTCAAAGTATAATTTATTAAATTATTTTAAACCCGTTTTAAAAACAATAAACATTTAATTTTACTGAGTCCACATGGAACACGCAGTTTAAAATACACGAAATACGAAATACTTTTTGTTTTCTTTACAACGTTTTTATTAAGTAGAGAATACATTCCAGCTAAACTTATTGTACTTTAGTGTTCTTTAACATTAAATGCGTTGTTATATTCGAAAAGCTTTTCAGATGAACCTTTTTAAAATTTATTTAAATTTAATAAAAAATCTAATAACTGTTTGAAAGTCATGCTCAGAGATTACGTGTATTCGTGCAGTTAATATGTGCATTTTGTTTTATTCAACTGCGTCACACAGCTACAAAAAAAGTTGTTAGAATCATATTAAGTGAATCTTAATTTACCGATTGAAGATAACTGATCCGTTGGAATTTTTGTTGTTCTCTACTTTTTCCGATCATTTTCGTATATCTGTGTAGTGGGTACGCCTATTACTAAACTGCTTAAACTGTTTGAGAATTATAAGAATTTATTTGAAACGTAAATCATAAATTTCGAATTAATTACTTAATGAAATACCAAAACGATGCCTAAACTATATCAATTACCATTTATATTTGTGTAGGGTATTTGTATTTATTGCTATAAATCCATTCCATTAAATTTCATGAAAAATATTTTTTGCTTATTTTTCACTCTCGTTTAATATGTTGCCTTGTCTGTGCCTGCTTTTGTGTTCATTAAGAAAGAATTTTTGCTATTTTTTTTTTGTTTTGTTTTGCTGCGCAACGTAATAAATAGTTTCAATTAGATCATTACTCTAAACATGCCAAGCAAAGCATCAGAAGCAACACCAACCATATAAAATTTATCCATACATTCCAGCTGCTTGTGTGTGCGAGCGCGCGTTTCTTCTTGCTTCTATCTTCTTTCTTTTTTTTTGGATTATACAATATTATAATAAACAATTAGAATGCCATAAAGTTCAATTTGAATTTATTTTTTTGTTGCTTAATTTGTACGCTTTGGGAATAATAATATTTTACGATTGTATCTGTATGTAAAGATACAAAAAAAAAAAATAAATAAATGCAAATCATTCAACGCTTTCATAATCATAAATCTAAAATATGCGATTTTATTTTGCCAAAGAACGCAATTGAAATATAAAATATAAATTGTGGTTTTATCATTTTAAAACTAAAAGATATTCTATCTTACTTTTTTTTCTTTTTTTAGCCACTTATGAATCTAAAAGGTTTCATAAATTTATACAAAAATGAAGCAAGAGCAACAAAAACCAAAGATGTCGTCGCACTAAATTCTTCTTGGAGCGCAACAAAGTTTCAAAGACTTTAAATAAATAACAAGGATACCAACAGCAACAGTAGTAAGGATTGAGAACAACATGTCTATGTTACCATTAGCAAATAGCGCCTCTGGTACTCAATTACGGCCGCAATCGCTTGCTGTACCGGAACGTGAACCAGTACAATTTAATGTAAATTTAGTTGGAGCACCGTCTGAAGTAGAGCAACTTGTCGAGCAAATCAAATGTGTTGCGGCACAATTTCTCTATCATTGGAAAACATTTCCAATTGGTAAGTATATTTTTTTTTTTACTGTATATTTGGGTTGTTTACTACTTTAATATTTTTTATATTTTTTTTAGTGCTCCCTCAGTCACTTGCCGCTACACCGCTTAATCTGACTATTAACAATGCAACAAATAGCGTCAGTAGTCGGAAAACGCGTCCCATTAATCTGCGTGACCTATTTATAGCGCCGCCATTTGATGAACTCGATGCTGTGGCTTCTGATGGCAGCGGTGAACCACGTCGTTTGACAAATACACAATTGAAAACACTCCGTGAAACTGGGTGAGTAGTGCAACAAATAATAAAAAAAAAAAGCAGAACAGAAAAGTAAAGAAAATTTAGTATAACGACAGCGGATGCAAGTGCAGAAAAGCGTGCTTGGCTTTGATTTTGTATTATGCTGCGCTACTTTTCTATATAAAAAAAAAAATATTTATATATTTTTTTCCTGATTTATAATGCGTCAACAATTGCAGCAAAGCACAAAGAATTGAGTAAAAAATATTTAAAAGAACCTTTTATTTTTTACTGGATTTATTATAAGTTTTTTTTTTTTAAAGCAAAAAACAACTTTTTTCGTTTTTAATTTTTAAAGCATGTAAAAAAATTATTATCTTTTTTTTTTTAAACACAAAAATTTACAATAAGAAAATGAAAAAAAAAAATTAACACGCAGCTAAAATGCATGCAAGCCTTTAACATTTTTTGTTTTAGTTATTAAACTAAATTTATTTCTTAAGATCATATTTAACGTTCATATAAAACGTACAAAAATGCAAAAAAAAAAGAATCAAACAAAACAAAAAATTGTTTATGAAATATTTCTGTAAAGCTTGCAAAAGGATAAATATGGCAAACCGAAGAAATTAACTTTGGAACAATTGGAAACTATACGAAAAAATGGGTAAATAATAATAAAAAAAAAAAAAAAAACGTTCAATGTTGTTCTAAACTAAACGTCGTCGTCGCCATCGTCGCAAAACGAGACAGTTTTATATATATTTATAGAGTTTTTTCTTTTTTTATTTAACTAAATGTTTTAGCTCATTTTTTATAATTTAATTTAAATATTTTTTTAAGTACAAAAAAAAAAAACGAAATGTCATATAGCTTTTATTGTCAGTTAAATTTTTCATTACTTAGAAAAAAAAATATTTATTAGAAATATTTAATTGGTGTCTTACCTCAACTAGTTTTATCAGTGTATATGTTCTATTAAAAAGAAGTTAAAAAAATTAATCTGATGATATATATACTTTTTTAAAATTATTAGCTGACTTGAGATATCTTACGGAGATACTTTAAAAAAGTGTTTATAAATAATTAAAGAAAATCGGCAGTTTTTTGTAGTCATCGATATTCTGTGAGCTCTTAAGTTTCTCGGTCTCCTCGGATTTTCGTTTTTGATTTCGGCAAGCTCATTTTTTACGTCGAACCGCTTTGATAGTTTTTTGATCGCCATAAAAACGGAGCTACAGGGTGATTTAACCTTATTTTCAAATTCTCATCTGCAAAGTCTTTTAAATAGTACTCCTCTCCAAAATAAATTAATTCATGATGAACTTTGTGTTTGTCTTCGAAACAATACTATTCTGAGAACTCGTTGCAATGTTTTGGCTTTGGATAAATACATATTTAGGTTTTGTTGAGCAAATCTTAAGTCAGCTAATAATAATTTATAAATGAATTCAAATAAAATTCGCTAAACAATTTTAAATATCTTTTTAGGTTTTTAGAATATATTTTTTTCATATATTTATAAATAAATAAATTATATGCATGCTATTTGCCCAAATCTAAACTTTGCATGTTTAAAATAATTCCAATTCGAACGCATTCTACTTTAATTGATAAATAATATTTAACATTAAAATCAAAATAAATATAAGCATAACTAATTTGATAATTTAAGACCGTTTTACCCATTTAATATTTGTATATATAATTTATATAAAAATTTTATTGCATGAATGCAATATTTACTGTGTTTATTTTTTTTTTTTTTTTAATTTTTTAAATATTTTTAAACGAAACAGCAAATATTGCATAAAAAATTTGTGTGTGAGTTTTACAGACCAATCCCAAAGCAATCAACCAACCAATAACAATCAGCAATTAACCTCATTCTAAGCTCCACGCCTACAAACATCCTTTAAAATAAAAAATACATGCAACATTAAAAGTTTTTTGTTTGTTTTTTTTTTTTTATTGGCATCCAATATTGAGAACGCCGCGTGCTCATTTAAAATTCGTCTATGCATGCCAATTGCACATTAAATTTGTTTTGAAAATTGAAAATTCTTCACCCTTCACTGAAACATTTTCACGCATGTTGTTGTTGTTTTTTTTTCTTTCTATTGTTGTTGTTGTCTGAAAAGTTTTTATACATATTTTAAACTTTCTAAAAAGTAAAAAAAAAAAAAAGAAAAGTGAAAATAAGAATTTTACTAATGTTTTTTTTTGTTTGTTTTTATTAAAAAAAAAAAAAAAAAAAACAGTGAATTTGATGTACCAAGTTTACATTTTCCGGGTCAAGTGCACAAATGGCGTCTATCGCAATTGCTACAAAAAGGAACATTACGCGCACAGGACTCTTTTCTCTCCGATTTAGCATTGGCAGCGCGTTTTGTTGTTGTCACAGCACGTGCACGCATTTTTTCGCATTTCTTTTCGGTGGTACATGCTGCAAGTGCGCTGCTAGAAGGACTCATAAAGTTGGTGGATATGTTTATAGGTAAAAAATTTAATTATAATTTAATTTAAAAAAAAATATAAAAACAAATTTTTCATTTCAACTTTTAGGCGTACCAGCTTTATTGGCGCACAATCTAGACTATAAAATCAAAGAAGAACGTTGTCGTTATCTGATTGCAGAGCTTGTTTGTCGCGTAAGTTGAAGCAACTCTTCACATATTTTTACAAAGTATAGTATAACTAACTCTTTGTCTCTATATAAATTGCAGCCAGAGTTCGAGGATTGTCTGGATGGTTTATGTTCATTCGTACGCAAAATGCTGCGACGTGCCACAATGGAGAAATTTGATTTTAATAGCTGTGAAGTTACACAACCAGTGCCATATTTATTTCTAACACCAAAAGGCCAAGAAATCGATTTGCGTCTATTTTGTCGCGATATTATGCGTCAGGCATTTCCTGTGCTTATTGGCATATTGGAACGTGAAACACGTGGCTGGTTTTTGCATTTTCGTGAACGTTTAATTGCTGAGCTACGCGCTAAGAAATTAAGCGATAAAGAAATCGAAGAAGAAGTCAATGAGGCTGTTATGAAAGAATATTTACAACGTGTCTACACTTCGATACTATCAAATGCTAAACTCTCCGAATTGGGCGCTGGTATACCGGAGCTTCTTGTACAGCAGGCACAATCTGTTGTTATTATGTATAAAGCCGTTGACAAGGTACAACGTGATATAAAACGTTCACGTGAAGATCATCAAAAATGTTTGGCAAATGATCATACCGTATTGTCACGTGTTGCGCCATGGTTACGTTCTAAACTGCGTCATGCAGAGGAGAGTAAGCTAACGAAATCTGCTTGGTCAGCACATGAGGAAGCATTAAAAATGTGTACAACACATAATTTACATCAAACTGCGTATTTTCTAAGTCGTGATTTGGCATTCATGAAGGAACGTGAGCCAGTGCTTCTGAAGGAGTTAAAAAATGCAAAAGCACCAACGCGTAGTTTTCAATGGGCCTGTCGCATTTGGTCACCGAATTCATGGATTATACGTCGTAATTTTCAAGGGCAATCAGATGTTATACCAACGGTTATAAGTCAGCAGGCAACATCAATTGTAACACCACGTTCCGATCCAAGTCAACCGGTTTTTCTTGTTGAAAAGGAAGTCATACGTACTACGAGCACACGTTGGCCATTTTGGCGCATGCTGAATCTGATGCAGCGTACTTGGTGTTGGACTTGGAATGTTATGTTTTTGTTGGGTATACTCGTGCCCTGGTGTAGTCCGTTGGGATTGCGTGCGTTATTCTGTATTAAGCCTTTTATGCCCGATTTGGAGCTTTCGCAAATAAATGGTACACTTTTTCCGCGCAAGACAAGCATAACACAGACTATGGCTTCTAGGTTGATTGAACTTTGGCGACACATATCAAAATCGCGTACGCATTTCGAAACAGAACCGGATACAGGTTGGTTGTATATCTATAAAAAAATTATTCGATTTTAAATTTATTGTTGTCTTTTTGTAAATTTACAGGCTTCATTGGTAAAGGTCTAACGCGCAATGTTAATCGTGTTTGGAATTATTTCGTTAAAGGCTTCTTGGGCACCGTAATTATACTATTTGCATTCCCGTTCATATGTCTAGCCACAAGTTTACTCAGTATTGTATTGGCGCTTACGGCGCCATTATGGATTCCGATTTTTACACTACTTTTACATGTCTACATGATACTCATTTACGATTTGGACTCGCCAGATAATGCACGCAATCGTTATTGTATACTATTAGAGGCTTTGATATGGAATTTGCTTATACAGGGACTTATACAACCAATAATTGCAGTACTAGTTGCCACCCTACTATGTCCGCTGGCATCGGGCATTGTATTTATAGTTGGCATCGTACGCTATTCGTTGCGTCTACTCTGGGATTCGATCACTTTTCATTTGTTTATTAAAAAATGTGGCCGTGTACCCGCTTCGGATAGTATTGCTGTGAAACGTATTGCCGGTCCTGGTTTGGCTTTAGATTATTATTTTATTATACGTCCGGAACAGGCACTTGCTGCATTTGAGGCTAAAATGGAATTAGATGAATTACAAGCGTATCAACATGCTACGGAACGTATTATATTGCAGCCACAAAAGGATTTTAGTCAATTTGTTGAAGCCTGTTTTGGTCCATTTTCGGCACAATTGGCAACAACGAAAACTGGACCGTATTTATCGCTGGATCGTGAAGCGCAGGATCTAATGACTACGCTACACGAAAAGTTGGAAAAGCGACGACGTGAACTGCAAACAGCATTAACGACTCAGGTTAAAACACGCATTAAGCTGAATACCAAAGAATTGAAGGTTAGTCAAATATTTTTATAGATCAGCCAGAGTCAAAATTGCAAAATTTGATCTCTGTTGATGTGAATGTTTAACCAGTTATTTTACTTTTTTTATTAGATCGCTATACAATTAGCCGCCCATATACTAGAAAAATATTATCCGTCACATGTTATCGGTAGACTTTCAATAAGTGAAGAAGAATTCTGGGATAATAAGGTAAGTAAAAGGTAAAAAGTATTAACTATTGATTTAAAATATAATTTCTTTTTCTTATTCGCAGGGTCTCACGGTAAACGATTGGCCTGGTTTGGCTGGTCTTATTTATACCGAAATATTTAGTTTAGATTTTCTAACGCCATTGACTGAAAATGATAACCACTTTAAACTAGAACCGCATGCCTCGCTTGATCTGACTAGATATACGGAAATGGTACAAAATGCAAATGATGTAATTGGTTCAAAAGGATTAGATTTACTTGGTAACGTGTATGCACCGCGTGGTAATGTGCAAGTACATTTACCATTTCTTGAGGTGACAGCATTTAATCCACGTTCACGCATAACGTTGACATTTCGAAAGCCTGAAAAGCGGTAAGATTGTATTAAAGAAATTGTAATTATTTTTATATTCATTAAAAATATTTATAGCGATATGTCTGTCGGTCTAACGACGCCGCGTGTACGTGCACATCGTGCACAACAAACGAAAACACCCGAAACACAGCGTCCTTGGCGTCCATGGAAAAAGAAAACAGAAGGCCAAAATGTTACCGAAAAGCTTTTGATACCGCTGCCCGTGCCGCATCCTGTGCATATTGCCATTGCGATTTATAATCGCGATACAGAGCATCCAATACCGCTTGATTCAGAGTTGGTTTGGGAAATACTCAAATCAATTGAAGATTGTCAAAGTGGCGATGTGATGGTATGTTGTGTGTGTAATGTATGGTAAAATGAATAATACACTAAGCACTTAAATTACAGGCTGTACCATCGGTAGCGCGTTATCATGGCGCTGTTATTGAGTCCAGTAATGATTCGCTGGCATCCAGCAGTAGTATTGGTAGCACACGTGACTCTGGCTCTGGTTCTGCATCTGGCTCGGCGCTAAATAATGGCACTGAGACTTTGCCATGTGGAAATCGAGAGGTGTGTATGAAAAATATCGAAAAATTGTAATTAATAAATAATAATATAATTCTTTTAATAAAGGTCTGCACTCAAGTCAAAGTCGACAACGAGCCAGCGCCAACATCTTCCGGCTTTCATTGGACATTAAGCAATTGGGGCGCTGCGCAAACATCACGTCGGCGCACTAATTCAAATGTACGCGTTGATCTCGCTAGCCCCGAGGATATTTCGTTAGATACAGATAGCTCACGTGCCGTTTTTAATGCTTACGGCACAACAGTCTAGTATGCTGGGCTATGCTAATTTTTTAAAGTTTTATACGTGAACAAAATAACAAATATATAAGCAGTCTAATCCAAAGTAAAATAGTTGAGGAATAACAATAATAAATAAAATCTATAAATCTAGTCGCAATAAAATAATTTTTGCAGTAAATCTGTTCTCGAATTTGTATGCATATAAATATATACAAGAACACAAAGATACACATTTATATACCTATTATATATTTAGTTAGTAGTTATTTACTTAAAATTGTATATGGCCAGATATTTTTGTTTGGTTTATTTCGCTTTACTAATGATTTATATATATATTTATTATATAATAACAGAAAGGAAACACAGGTCGCCATGAGATTTTTTTAAATGTACCTTAACACAAAGTAATGTTCGTTTTTTTTTAATTATTTGATATATATTAATTGTATAAAATAATTCGAAATATATATATTTAAAATTAAGTTGATTATTTTTATATTTATGAATTATATATTTTCATAAAATAATTTTTATATCTCATTGTTACAACAAAATCTCTTCAAAATGCTAAAAAACTAACTACTTAATACTTCCTTGCCACCACCAACAACAACAAAACACTACTAAAAAAAAATCATAAACAAAAATTTAATTATATTAAAATATTATTAATTAAGCAAATCAAATTGCAATATGTCAGTTTTATAGAAGAACAAAAAAAAAACAACATTTAAAAAAAATGAACTGAATTATATAAAATTATAATAAGCGTTTAGAACAACAAGAAACAGTAATATACATATTATTATTAAAAATTTCTACTACCACAAAATGATGAATCTATTTCAACTGTGTTATGTACAACAACAAAATAATTAAAAAGAAATTAAATTAAATTACAAAAATACGCAATAAATATTTACATTAAAAATGCAAAATTAATATTAAAAATTACTTATCAATTTTAAATTGTATGTTAAAAATTGAAAAAGAAACAAAAACACATTTTTTAATATTTAATATTTAAGCAAAAAAAAAAAAAAAAAGAAAAAAAACAAACAGACGAAAACAATCTTTCTCTAAAATTAAGTTTATTGCTGATGTGTGAAAAAAAAAATCTTTAACTAACTTTTCCGTCGTTAACTACTCTTTCTCTATTTAAAACAAACTATTTTCTTCTCAGTTAACTTTCAGACTGCCTTAAAAAAAAAAATAACAAAGTATTCATTATACACAAAAAAAAAAAAAAAATTATAATAATAAAAACTCTTTTTTTTATTTTTAAGTTTAACTCTAAACCAGTTCACAGCAATCTCAACATTGTTTATGCTTTGTTAGTATTATTTAAAAAAAAAGTCCAATTACAAAATTAAAACTTTTGCTCTCTATATTTTGTTTTTCTCATTTAGTTTATATATATTAATTTCTTTATTATTTAAATATATAGATACACCAATTAAATGTATGTATTAACAATTATACAATAAAAAAGAAAAATTATGAAAAATTATGAAAAACTTTATTAAAACGATGACAATGCGTTTCTTTCTTAACAATGTTTAAACAGCAAAATTATTATATGTAGTAATAAAAATAAAGAATGTTGAAATAAATTTATAAATTAAGTTATTTTTCTTTTCACGTATTGAAAATAAGCTTAAAAAAAGACATACTTAGCGGAAAAAATGCTGCTTATAGCTAACTATTTTCGTTGCTCAACTACAGTTTTTAGTGAGAATTCTGGCCTTTTTTTTGCATGCTTTAAAGTATTCTCAATTTGTCTCTTGCTGTTCTATAATAAACGTTTAATTTTTTCATGTAGAACCGTATTTATTTGGCTAACTAAATTTGACACACACAGAATCTGATATTTTCTACAAAAAATTTATAATGTTTAGATACGATTTCGAAGCAGCAGCACAATGATAATACTATTAAAATCGCTAATTTTCCGTAAGTTCTACTGTAAAATAATAAGAAAAGAAAATTTGTAATAATCAGTTGATTTCTCCTTTTCAGTTTTATTGATATTTCAATGTCATGCTCAGGTCTTATCCGGTGTAGCCATTACATTGGGTGCTGCTAGTGCAAGAGCTAGTGCAGGTAGTAGTACAGGCGTTATTTCAGGTGCTAGTGCAGGTTCTAGTGCTGGGGTAAGAATGAATGAATACATTTATATATGCAATGTATATGGTATAATTATTTATTTGAAATTTATAGCTTGGAAAAAAATAGTTGATGGTGCTTTCAAACCACATTTAGTGGCTACAATGAATTTATATTTTTATGATGGAAAATAAATTAAAGCATAAAAAAAAAAAATACTATTCAACTGAATTTGTAGTTTTGTTTGTCTATAAATTTCTTGTTAGGATGCATTCTATGGCTCTTTATCTTTTTTCTGGCAATGTTCTTTTCATTTTGCATCAACTCAGCTACCGTGGATCAATCTTTCCTAGCTGGTGAGTCAATTTTCTCGTTACTGGATATGTTTGAGTGCCCCTGGTATCCAAAAAAAGCTGTACTATATTGCTCTCACCGTCTAGGAAAGTAAATAATTTTTATTTTGATTTAACGTTTTTTACGAGTTTTCAACCTTTTTAAAAAGCCAAATCTTGCTTATTCTGTCGTTTTTTAATTTCAATTACAGCGGTTAGCGAGAGACTCTTGCAGTCTTATAATAACCGTGAATTTTCTAAAGTAGAACTGTATAAAATCGACTTACTAAATTAGAAAAATATTTATAATATTTTCAGTAATGCTTTAGAACAATGTCGAATCAGCGGCAGCAGCACTTTATAGTAACATTTATTTAGCCTTTTCAGTTTTATTTTTAATGCATCAATGTCATTCTCAAGATATTATGGGCGATATAGCCTATCAACTGGCTTCTGCTAGCGGTGCTACTAGTGGTGGGGTAAGAATGAGTGAATATTTTTACTAGTATGGTATAATTATTTTTTTAAATATCATTAAAGATTGGAAAAAAAGTTGGCAGTATAGCAATAAATACACTACAAGCTGGAATTAGAAGTGCTTTAATAAATGGTATTACTGCGTCTGCTACAGTGTCGCAAAGTGCTTTAACAAGTGGAATAACTGCCTCCGCAACTGTAGCGCAAAGTGCTATAACAAGTGGAATAACTGCTTCTGCTAATATAAATACGGATATAGCAAATGCAATAATGGATGGTGCTTTCAATCCACAGTAGTGGCTACAATGAATATAAATATGTTTGAATGATGGAAAACAAATTAAAACATTTAACAAGAAATATAGTCAAACGGTTTTAAAAAATACAATAGTCTGGAAATATTTCATCATCTTACCAGTGACTTATCTCCGGAATTAAGCGACAGCGTAGAAAATTCAGACTTATTACACTAGTTTACAAATTTTTGACTTTGTCGAAGGTTCTGGGTTCTCATAGATCTATTCCCATGTATTTTGGGCCGTAGATTCCAAAAATGGCAATAAGGATAGTTCTCGAGATATTTTCAATAAACCTGTTTTGTTCGAAAATCTGTTTCCATCTAGACGGTAGCTTCGAGAGCCAATTGTGGCCTGGCGTTATCCTAGAGGAGCACTACACTCTTCCTGTTGGACAATTCTGGACGCTTCTGGTCGATCGCCTGCTTCAAGCGGTCCTGTTGTTCGCAGTACATGGTAAAATTAAGCGTCCGACCATATGGGAGCAGCTCATTGTGGATGATTCCCTTCCAATCCCACCAAACACACAACAAAACCTTCCTTTCCGTCCATTCCGGCTTGGCCACTGTTTGGGACGATTCACCGGCCTTCGACCACGACCGTTTTCGCTTGATATTGTCGTATGTGATCCATTTCTCGTCACCTGTCACCATCCGCTTCAAAAATGGGTCGAATTCGTTCCGTTTCAGCAGCATATCGCAGGTGTTGATTCGGTCCAGAAGGTTTTTTTTGCGTCAAATCATGCGGCTCCCAAACATCAATTTTTTTTTGTATCCAGCCTTCTGCAGATGGTTTAAAATGGTTTGGTGACTAACTCCCATCTCTTGTGTTCCTTTTTTTTTTTTTTTTTTTGACATGGCGTGTTATTTTATATGCATGATTTTTGCAGTCCTATATTAACCGTAAATTTGAACCGTATTTAATCGGTTAACTAAATTTGAAACACAAAATCTGTTAAAATGTATAAAATTTAAATAATGTTTCAGTACAATTTCGAAGCAGCAACCCAAAATGACAATACTATTAAAATCGCTAACGTTCCGTAAGTTCACATTTATAAAAATGAGAAAAGAAAAGGCTTCTAATCGCAATTTATTTCTCCTTTTCAGTTTTGTTGATGCATCAATGTTGTGCTGGCTTTATTGGTTTGGCTAGTGGTTTAGCCGGCAGTATTTTAGGCGGTGGATTGGGTAGCCTGGCTGCTGCTAGTGGTCCAGCTATGGGCGCAATGGGCGGTATGGCCGGCGGTATAGCGGAACAAGGCATGCATGCTGTTGCTGGTATTGGTTCACAGGTAAGAATGTATTAATACATTTACATATACATACATACTACATATATATATGTATGTGTATATAATTATTTATTTAAATATTATTATAGATTGCACAAAGATTTGCCGGGGTTGCATTAAATACTGTTCAAACTGGAGTACAAAGTGTTTTGTCACATGGTATTAATGCGTTTGCTGCTATAAATAGGGATATACTTGGTTCCGTAGTTGATGGTATTTTCTCACAAGTGGGGGGTGGGGGTGGGGGTGGTGGTGGTCATTAGTGGCCATAATCAATATATTTTTATGTTGGCAAATAAATTGAAGATAAAATAAAAAAACAAGAAAAAAAATAGAAATAAAAAATATCAATTCTGGGTGTATAGGATATAAAGAACATTAATTTCACTAGTTCAACTCAGGTCTGAAGGGTAGGTATAGGGGGTGATTTCTTTTGAGGCGACTTGTATGTTGGCTGTTGTCAAGCAAGTTTATAGCCAACTGATTATTATGTTGCTCTAGTCTGGAGATGTAGCGGATTACGAATTTACCATCGCACAGATGGTACGTCTAGATCTCTGTGGATGACGGAGTTGTTGACGTAGGTAGACGTAACAATGGTACTGCGGAGCAGCTTGCTCTGTTATCGCTGCATGATTTCGATGTTAGACTCAGCTGCCGTCTTTCAGAGTTGGATGACATAGGTCCAAATGGGCTTAAGCAGCGCTTTTTAGAGCAGCACTTAATTGCGAGTGCTCAGCTCAGATGGATGATTTCAGAGGCCTCCGCGCAGTCCGTGGCTGAGGCTATGAAGATTGTGTCATCAGCATAGGAGGCAACAAGGAGCAGCCCTTACACATTCCATCCTCGAGTTGTAGCTCTCACACTTGACATAAAGACAGACTTTTTTTGATTCATTAAATGGCTAATGATGACTCTCTAAATCCGTCAAATGTTTACTTCATTTCCATTCCTTTTTTAGTTTAAGGAACCTCTGTTGAACTCTTTCTTGTTTATGTTGACTAGTGTATACGAACTTTCCGATAAACCCTTTAACATTTTTTTTTTATTAATTTTGTGGCATAAATTTATTTATTAAATGGCAAGCATAACTAACAAGATTAGAATCATAAATTCCGAAATGAATAACAAATTTTTATAAAATTCTTTAGTACAATTTTAAAGAGCTACAATGATATCATTAAAATTTCTCGTCATTCGTAAGTTTAATTGCTTCGATAAAATTTGACAAATCAAAAGTTTTTCCTTTCATTCAGTTTTGTTCATTTACCAATGTAACGCCTTTTTCTTTGGCGGTTATGGTTTGGGGGTTACGGTTTTGGCGGTTATGGTGGTGGCAAGGCGGTGGTGGCAAAGGCGGCGGTGACAAAGTAAGAATGAATGAACCAATTTGTATACAATTATAATTATTCTTTTAAATTTTATCACAGATGGCAAAAAAATTTAACGATATGGCCATGAATTCAGTTAAAACTGGAATAAAAAGTAGCTTTTCGCATGGCCTTGATGCGATTGTCAATGTCAAAAAGGATTTATTCAATCAAGTAATTGATGATATGTTTTCTGAACGCTAAATGCTATAAAAATATTTGATTTTCTGCTAATGCAAAATTAACTTAAGAGTTAAAAAAAAATTAAAGCATGAATTTTTGAAAAAAAAAAAAAAAAAGTTCTGGAAATATTTCATTATGATTAGCTACTGTGTGTTCTGGCTCACGATCCACTAAACCACTTTTGATAATGGAGTGTGGATTATATATTTTGTCTCATAGATGGCGCTCAAGTTTGGCCATGTGTTTGAGGCAGTAATAATGGTTATGTGTTTGTAAGTTGTTTGTTACTACCTTAAACACATAACCATACCTCAAACAGATAACCATTACTTTTGCCTCAAACACATGACCAAACTGTAGCGCAATCCAGTTCATTTGTGTACCATGAGCCAGAACAATTAGAGTTTTACAACTCTATTTAATTTCAAAATATATTGCATAGTAAAGAGCGCTTTGTAGCAACTTGTATAATTACAACATTCCAAAGCATATAATTTAAAAATTTTAATAAGTAGAACCGTATTTAATGCGCTAACGAGATTATACAAATTACAATGTTCGTTAAATAAATTAAAATTATTTCTTTAATTTATCGGAAAAAAAAATCAGAAGCAGCACAATGAGAATACTATTTAAATCGTTAACTTTTCGTAAGTTAAATTTCAGAAAAATAATATGCTAAAACGGAGTAATTCTCAGAATATATACGTACCTTCTTTCAGTTTTATTAATATACAACAGTAATGGCTGCCTAATCGCTTGTCTAATGGGATCATCTGGTTTTATGGGCTATGGTTTTTGGCCTATTTTCGATCCATTTAGTACACTATTTAGTGGCAGTGGTGGCACATTTCTTGGCACAGTCGGTGGTCATGTATAAAATATTATTATTTATTTTTTTTTTTTTTTTGTAAATAAT
The DNA here is from genome assembly GCA_018903435.1 of Leucophenga varia. Classification (NCBI taxonomy): domain Eukaryota; kingdom Metazoa; phylum Arthropoda; class Insecta; order Diptera; family Drosophilidae; genus Leucophenga; species Leucophenga varia. Next base: position 859,336 of record JAEIFJ010001870.1, read on the forward strand.
TAATTCAAAAAATATATTATTTCAGGTTGTCAACAAAGGTATCGATATAGCTATAACCGGAATAGGTGCCGCCAGCGGTGCAAGTTCGGGAAGTAATGCCGGTAATATGAAAAAATGTTGTGGCGAAAATTGTTGCGAGGAAAAATGTTCCCCATGTGAATAAAATTAAAATTCTAATTAATTTAAGAGTAAAAAAAAATAGTTCAAAGAAGGGAGATTCAAAGATTAGTTTAAATTCAAATTTCCCAAACTAATAATTCAGATAGCAAACTAAAACTTTATTTATTTACTTCGAATATTCCAAAATCTTTAGTCAATCCATGCAAAATTATTACCCTCCTTTTCCATATTATTCTGATTAGTAATAATATGTAAATCATTATTTTTTGGTTTATAGAAACCCTCATTAATATCATGCACCACCGATTTACTCTTAATCACGGACTCCTTACTCGGTGCTGTTTTACGTTCAAAGCGATTTTTCAATTGTTTTTCCGGCGTTTGAAGATTAAGCTTAAAAACCGCATCATTATCGAAGTCATTCAAATGTGGTTTCGGTGCATTCGGACCCATTTGATGTAAAAATGATTGCCATTGTTGTAGTTTATCATCGGCTGCACGCAACTGTTCGAGACTAAGTTGATGTCCGGGATTCATACCAATCGGTTGTACACCAGCAACTTCACTCAAATCAATTTTTATAGGCGCCAGTGCGGATATGGCACGTGAGAGACCGATTTGTGAATGACGTATACGATGTTCCATCAAATCGGCGCCAAGTAACTCTTCATTGGGATCCATGCGTATTGGTATGATCTTATTGATGAGGTAGAGCAGCAGAAATGTGGAACAAATGCTCCAACAAGCGAGACAGAAGGCGGATAATGTTTGAACGCCTAACAAATACCAGCCACCGCCTATTGGAGAATTGTTGGAGTAAATGTTCTTTTTTATTTTTTTCGAAATTTTTACCTTTAAAAAGCCCCAGAGCGTCCTTTAGTTGTATCCAAGGGTATAGGATTATCTGCAAATAGACCAACTGCCAGAACACCCCAAATGCCACAAACACCATGCACAGCACTGGCACCCACTGGATCATCAACGCCCATACGATCGAATAGTGGCATGGCTACAACACAGAGTAAAGCGCCCAACATGCCAATGACAAGAGCCTCCCAAGCGCGATAAAGAAAACAGCCTGAAAGTAGGCAATGAAAATTTTAAAATTACTTAGAAAAAAATTCAAAAAAAAAAAAAAACATTTTACCTGCTGTAATGGACACCAAAGAGCCAAGTACACCATTTATTAGATCTATAATATCCAAGCGTCCATTATGGCGCCAAAATGAGTAACTGTACAAAGCGGGGAGTTTAGAATAAGTTTCTAATAAAATTTAAAAATTTTTATTTTACTCACATCGAACTAATAAAACCCACCACCAAATGAACCCATCATTGTCATTACAGCAGCACGTGCTGCATACTGCCATTTAGCGCCACTTACACCATAAGTGCTGCCCGAATTAAACGCCAGCCAACCCCACCATAAAACAAATAAACCCATGCATGCATTAACAGGATTACCCAACGGTAGCGGATCATAGCCATCTGCATAGCGTCCCAAACGTGGACCCAGCATAGCAGCCGATGCAAAGGCCGAGGCGCCACCAACTAAATGTACCGGACCGCTACCAGCTATATCGACAGCACCGAGATTATTTAAAAAGCCATGTTCGCCCCAAACCCAACCGGCCGGTATGCAGTATACAGCAGTATTCAGAAATGAAAAGAGGCAATAAGCTTTAAAGTTGCAGCTGCAATGGAGTAAAAATAAAAAAGTCTTCTTAAAAAAAAAAAAAAAACAAGCATAAAAATACAAACCGTTCCGCCATAGCACCGCTAACAATTGTCGTCGCTGTTGTCGCAAATGACAATTGAAATAGAAAAAGGCTGCAAAAATTTGTCCCATCAATGGATCACCAACGGGTGGATCAAGTAGAAAATCACCAATTGCTATAAACGGATTCGATAATGGGCCACGTCCGTAGCTCATGCCATAACCGAAAAGCCAATAAGTAAAACCGCCCAAAACAATATCAATGACATTCTTCATCATAATATTGACTTCATTTTTGATAGAAACACAACCAGATTCCAGCATGCCAAAACCTGTCAAAAGTCAACGAATTTCAAAAGCAAAAATTTTTTATATAGAAAATGTTTTTTTTTCGAACATAAATCCTACCAGTTTGCATGGTAAATATAATAAACGATGATGTCAGCACCCAATTTGTATCCTCCGTAGAGAGATCATATAGTCCTGGTATAACATAGCTGCTATTGCGTGGTATGCCCTTTAATGCAATCGTTTGCGAAGCGGTTATATTTGTTAATTTCGAGGCCATTTTTAAGGGATATTATGGCACAAACGTCTAACGCCTTTGGTGACTGTTTAACGTTTGTCTTTAAAAATTCGCTGCAGGCAATGTGAGAATGCTAGACTCTGCACATACTACGCTACACTTTACATGTGCATGCATGAATAAATCAAAGTAACGACAACAAATTACTCACATTTAATTTAAATGCTCACATATTAATCGCACAAACACGCTCTTTCAATCTTTCTTTCTGTCCGTCCGTCGTCAGTCTGTCTATCTGTATTTGTGTCCATGGGACAGACACAACTAATTTGTTTACTTCAGCAAACTTGGTACAATTTTTCAAAAATTTAATTTTTCGTTTTCCTTATACTTTTGTCATGGTATTTTAACGTTTATATAAAGTTTGTAACACCCAAAAAAATGACATAGTAGGCCCCCAAAATGTTTATAGTGCAGCATTGGAAGGGACATCGAACTAGCTATGTCTGTCGTCCTTCCGTCCGTCAAGCTGTCTGCCGTAAAAAACCGATTATCTTTGAGACTATAAGAGATAGAGCTACCTAATTTTCAAAACCAAAGATATCAGTTTGAAAAATTTTAATTTAAAAAAAAAAAAAACTGAATTTTTAGACAACAATATATCCAAAACCGTTCCACTTCGGCGACTAAGTCCGTTACTTTTCTAAGAAATTTTCAATTTTATAATTCTCATTATCATTCATACATATAATATATTATAATTCACAATCGGTTTTTATATGCATCAGTACAAGTTTAAAAGAATTTACCAAAATGTTTTTAATTATAATATTTTTTTTTTAATAATTTTTTGTTTTCTTTTTGGCACGTGGCTTTCTTAGATTAGTTGTACGTTTGGATACACGTTTTGAGATGTTGCGTTTAATTCCTGGAGTCATTTGGGAAAATGCGTTTTTTGATTTCGAGTTTTGTTTTTGAGGAGCAACTCTTTCAGTTTTCAAAATGTGAAGAGCATTAAAGCTTCGGTTTGGCTGTTATTCTGTATTTTTACTCGTGATTTTTTTTTTTTATTCGCGTGTTTAGTTCGTGTAGAATTAAAAGAAAATTTTATTGAAATTAGTTTCAATTAGCGTACATGAAACATGAAACAAGTTAATGAGCAGCAAAGAAAATTAGATGCTGATAGCTGGCAAGGTACATGTACACATTTTTCTTTTTTTTTTTTTAAATGTAGATTTTCTAACAAATTATTTACATAGTTTGTACGCAAAAACCCTATCGCGATAGTAAGTACGAATTGTTTATTTAAATTCTTCCATTTAGTTTCAATTTATAAATAAATGAACTTTTGATTGTAAAGTATTGTTTTAGAGTATTTTTTTCTATTTAAATTATAAACTATGCTTTTTTGTGGTTTCTGTGAGTTTAATAAAAATGGACGAGAAGTACACTGGCAAGTAATGCTACCCAAAAGATACTCACAGATCTTAAATATTTATATTGAATTAAAATATTTATATTGATTGGGGATTCAGTTCAAAAAGAGCTCTGGGTACTGTGAATACCTAAATTATATTAACGATGAACACTCTTTGATATCAAACATAATGTTATACATACCAAAATTAGTGTCAAACATGCTTGCAAGCATGTTTGACATCAAACAAACATTGCACCCTGAAGGTATGCAATATATTTTTCGCTTGTGTCAACTGTTTTAGTTGCATACTTTTGAGCGTTCATCAGCGTTTCACGCCTGCAAGCATGTCTGATATCCACATGCTGCAATGTGCACCAAATTAGTGTCAACATGCTTGCAAGATGCTTGATAGTGTCAAACATGCATGAAGCATGTTTGATATCAAACATGTTGCACGCCAAAATTTGTGTCAACATGCATGAAGTGTTATATTCAAACATGCTTTTTTGATAGTCATATCACTGAATCCATATTGTATGCCAGAATTTTGAATTTCAAAATTTCGGATGCAATATTGCGACCACAGAAATATAAAATCTGATCAGATTAACTTTCACCTAAATATGGGTCGCCATATTGCATCCGCCATTTTGAAATGATTGAAATTTCTGGCATGGAATTTCGACTCAGTGACCCTGACAAACCACCGAGTAATAAATTTCAAGCTAAATATAAGAAGTTTACTAAAAATTAAATTTTTGACAGTAACAGATATGTTAAGCAGGTACAGTTTTATTTTGAAATGTTAGGTAGTGACTTTGGACATAATAACCATTGTCTTTAGGTTAACAGTGACTTTTATTTTAAATAGAGACACGTCATAGATAACCATTGATATTTTTCCACAGTTTAATTTAAAAAAAAACTTCAACAAAGTTTGTAAAACAAATATAATATATGTAAATAAATATCTACATATGTCTTTATTTACTGCTTGCACCATTTCCACCGCTAAGCAGACTGCTGGCTAAACTACCCAACGCACCGAAATCGAAGCCACCAGAATTTTCTGCATCAGCGACACTTTCTGTTGCACTGCTTCCCATACCGCTTACCAGATTATTTAGGCCACCGTTAACCATATTGCTAGCTAAGTAGCCTAATGCACGACTGCCCATTTCACTGGTTAACATACTACTGGCTAAGCTACCCAAAGCACCGACATCTAAGCCGCCGCCTCCGTTACCACTAGAAGCAGCAGATTTGCCTTTGCTGCCACTACCGGTGCCAGTGTTACTAGCAATCAGTGTGTCGATGCCACCACTGACCAGATTGCCTGCTAAAGTACCCAATGCACTGCCTCCACCTTTATTACCGCCAGACACAGCATTTAAACCGCCCGCAATGAATTCGCCTTTTTTAACCAAAGCTTTCTGCCCGTTAACCAACTGGTTCTCCAGACCACCGCGCCACCATTATTGTCATAGCCGCGTCTACGACCAATCAGAATGCCACGTCCACCAGTTTGTTGATTATTAAAACCTTGGTTCATGGCTCCGCCATGTAGATTTCTGATTAAACCGATTAAACCTGGAGTTGCATGACATTTAAATATCATGAAAACTGAAAGTACGAAAAAATTGTAAAATATCTGAGAAATATACATACTATATATATAAATCTTTTATCAAACTTACGAAAAATGAGTGATTTAAATGGTATTACCATTGTGCTTTCTTGAGGCTATTCTAAAAAGAATATACAATAATTTTTGATTTATATCGAAAATATTTAATTTTGTGTTTTAAATCTATTTAGCGATTTAATTACGTTTTTAGTTTAATAATTTTTATAAGCGTAACATAACATTTTAAACGGATTTAATCTGTTTGTATGAAACTTTGTAACGCTTTCGAGAATATTAAAAAAAAATTTTGATCTGCTGCATTTGTGAAGATAGCCTCGATCTGTGCCGTGGCAGACCTTTCCTTGCTGTGGACAACATTGTAAATATTCCGGAAAAGTAAAAAATACATAGAAACAAGGGAAAACGTTAACTTCGGTGGAACTGAAGCTGATTCTGACATACAAACTGTCTAGAACCAAAAAAAATTTTAAGTTTAATTTTTCAAGCCAATACCTTTACAGACACACAGACGGACAGATAGACAGACAAAAGGATATGGCTAAACACTATGTGTAACGGGTATATTTAGTTTGTCCGACAGTTTGTAACGCATTAAAGGAGGCATCGAAGACCCCATAAAGTATATATATTATTGATCAGCTCGATGAGACGAATCGATTTAGCCATGAAGGTAAGTTTGTATGGGGTCTGTATTTTATAATGGTCCGATCCTTGTCATTTAGTAATTTATATTTCAGGTTTTTGACGATGACGGCACCCCATGCTAAAGTAAACAATTTTCAATATTTTTTGTTTTTTTTTTGTATATAGATAATTTATTACTAAACAATTTCAATATATAGATTTAATTTTAGTACATAACTTAATATGATCTTTAATAAATTTACGTTTCACATGTTTTCGAGAAAATAAAACTACAATATAAAAAAAAAAAAAAACAAATGGAGGTTTTCTTTTTTTTTTTCCTTCTTCAATAAATCACAATAGTTAGTTTGTAGTTAGTTTCACAATATTGCATTAAAAAAACTTTAAACAGCTAACGATGAAATAAAACAATAAAAAATATATAAAATCAACTAAAAAAACAACAATAATAGCTCTAAAGAAAATAACAATAAGTAACTAAATGAAGCGTAAAATGAAATAAACCACAAAAGTGGTGTTTTTTTTTTTAATTAAAAATAAGAAAGTACAGAAAAATGTGCACAGAAAAAAAGAAGGCCAAAAACCCTAACAAAAAAAAAAAACTGTGTTTTTCTAATAACAATTTTTTTTTTAAGTGCATGAAATATATTGCACACTACAATAATTAACAATGTTAACAGCCCTAAAATTCTCTGAGTGAGTTTTTTTTTTACTTGATTGCTAGTCTAGAGTAGAGAAGTGTATGACAGCTACAGGCTACAGGAGTGGAGTCAAAAATTTTGAGCAAAAAATTATTGGTTTTGATTCGAGGTAGGAATTATTCAAAAATTTTGTTAGGAGTAATTTTGTTCAAATGTTTACTTTTGAGATTATAAATTTATCGTTTTTTTTTTTTTTTTTTTTGATTACTTTTCCACTTGACTAAAAGCCTTGAAAATAGATCGTATAAATCTAATTTGGCGGAATGTTGACGTAACGCTTGACTCTTTGCTTTGTATAACACTTTCTCTTTGCCTTAATTTAAATATATATATTTTTCTATATATTTTATATATGTAGTTATATGCTTAATTAATTTTATATTAGAATAAATGAATTGCTGTTTGTTTGTTTTTGTTTGATTTTTGCTTATCGACTTCGTTTTAAAATTTTAGTTTTTTACTGAAATTGTAACAAACTATTTGCCGTTGTATTAAGCAAACCCAAGCGTTGCTTTTGTTTACGCTGCTCTGTCATATGATCTTTTAGCTCATGCAACTGCGTTGATAGATTCTTAATAAGTATTTGCGCCTCTAATAAATGTGCCTGCATGCTACGCATTTCAATCTGTTCACCATCTGCATCAATTGCTGCCAAAGACATGGCACGTAAACGTGGAAACCAATCGAGTATACCAGCTTTAACCATGGCATAAACATAACTCTCTGGACCAGTAAATTCCGTTGGATCTTTGACTTTGACGAGCACAATAAAATAAAGATAATGCCACATATTATGTTCACTTTTAATGTGCTCCTCAAAGCTGACAGTTTTATTATCGAACGCTGAACGATTGAGGCTGCAAACGAAGCAAGTTGTCTTTAGTATAAGTTCCTTATTTTGTTTCTCTGAACGTAAATCGGCAAATGTATCAATGATGACACCGAAAATTAAATTCAAAACAATAATAATGACAATGAAGAAGAATAGCAGATCATAGATGACACGTGCCGCAAAGAGACCCTCCTGTAATATAAAGCAAAAATAAATTTTAATACAAGATTCTTTTTTGTGGGAAATTAAAAAAAAAATTGTTTCATACCTTGCTCGAAGGCGGTCGCAATATATCACCAATGCCACCACCATTACGTAAGCCCTGATTCAACGTTGTTACAATACACATAACCAATGAGTCACAGGAACGTTCTTTGACATCACCACCATTATTTGTGGCAGCAGCTATTTTGGCTTTTATCAGTTCATCTGGTACAGCACAAGTGCCATCAGGTAGCGGTGTTGCTAATGTTATGGATGGCGCGGCAGCGTTTCCTGCTGCTGTTGCGTCATTGCTATCATCGATCTCTACAGAAACTAAGAAATCATCTTTGAAGAACATATAACCAATTAATTGAGAAGAGATAAACAAGTATCAAGGCGAGTACAGCAGTTAGTACAATGGAGCGTCCATTACGCGTAACCGAGCGTATAACATTGACAAGAGTCTCTTCACGATAGACAACATCGAAGAGCTGAAAAGAGCAGAGAAGTTTAGTATTAAAAAAAAGAGCTAAGTTGTCTGTTCTGATATTTTTGAATAGAAGACTCCAAAGAAACTGTTCCCAAAGTCAAAATTATTATGTTTCCATACTTACCAATAAAGAATAGAAAAACGGATGAAAGAAGAGACCACAAAAGCAGAACACAATATAAATGCAATGATAGAGCAGCTGAAAATCGGTGATAATCTTTAGAAACTGTTTCTCCAGTGTTCCCTTGTTACCCATTATACTAACAATGTGTACGCTCTTGAGTGTAACCTAAAATAATATAGAAAAATTAAGTAGAAAATATTTATAATGTCGTTTCACTACTCACAGTAACAACGCCCAGTAAAGCAAGCGTAGATTCCGGACCCATTAAAAATATAAAACGTAATATCACTGAACCAATTAAAGTACGTATGCCGGATTCGCGCGGTAAGGTTATAACAATGACCAGCGAAAATATAAGTATAGCCCAGAATAATAGACTAATGTGTGAGCTTAATTCTGCAAAGATTATAAAAATTCATGTTTAAATTAGAACCTCAGATAAAATAATTAATAGCTGTAATGTACCTGGTACTGTATTATCAAATGGATAGAAGAATGCTACAATCATATTAATAACAACAACACAATTAAACAATAAAGAACTCCAGAGGGACATATAATTGCTGATCCAAAAGAGTAAAGGTTGACCTGAAAATTTAAAAATTTTGTTTAGAAATATGCTCCAACTATTTTTTTAAAGAAGAAAACAAACTTCGCAATTTTTTCTGCCACTTCATTTCGTTAAACATTTCCTCAGCTTTATCAAAGAAATCTGCAACCTTCGAGCCTTGATCATCACGTTCTGCTGTATTGAGTATGTGTACCTTTGTATCGGGTGTCAAATATTCACAAATTTCGGGTATGGGAAATACAATCTGTTCCAGTGTGCGATCGTTGCGTACAATCTTTAAAAAAAAAGAGTATTAAAATAAAATTTTGAAAATATCAAGTTAGAAAAAACGCACCTCAATTTGTGCCGTATGCGTTGCATAGTACATAAGCGCTTGACTTGTTTTAGTATCGAAATTGGCCGATTGTGGATCTTCCGAAGTTTTGAGCAGCGCTGCCAACTCTTTATTGTGTTGCGCCAACTGATGACATAAAATATAAATGTTATGGCCCACTTCACGTGGACTAACCGAAACATCATCATCATCCGCAGCGGTATCTGCATCATCCGTGCCATCGCTATCATCTATAATTTCTTCCTGATGATAAGCTTTACATGCGACCTCCACTAATTGCTTCGGGTTCATATTGTAGAGTATACGTTCGGCATTTTCACTATCACCACGACTTTCCATGATGGCAAGCAGTAATTTCGAAGCATTATTCTTTAATTCCAGCACAAGATCCATGCGATTTTCACCCAGCGGATTTATATTATTCAATATTAAAGCGGTTATTATATCCAAACCATTCGATTCATGCGTTGCTATACAATTTTGATTCTCATGACAAGGACCTTGACAATATTCCGTTAAAGTTTCCAACGTTTGATTAATCAGTGCAACATTATTTTCATTTATATAAAGTCCTAGCAGCCCCAGGCCACCAGTCGTCGAGCCACAAATGCAATCGAGAAACATTAAAGTTTCCGAAACTAAATTATAATTGGTTTTATTATTTTGATTACGTAGCAAATTCTGTAAATCCGGATTGTGATTCTCGCAGAGTAATTGCAGAAAGCGTAATATCGGCTGCATAACCAAAACTTTATTCGATAATTTATTGCGATCCTCTTTGCTGTCTTTGTGCTTCTCCAGCTTTTCGGCGAGTATATCCTCCAGTGGACTATTAATGCTGACCGCAGTGCTATCTTCGCCGGAATGTATATTACGCGCATTGCCATAGGCACGCGCCGTGGCAAGTCCAGCATTGTGCAGCTCACGTTTCAGTTCATCGGTTATAACCACGCCATTACTCTTCAGTCCATGTTTACGTGAGATTTTATCCAGTTCTATGTTGACATCCTGTTTGTTCTCATGCGCTTTGGCGGCAATATCGGATGTGTTGACGGTTACCGTTGACTTAATCTCCTGCTGTGCATCTTTCATTTTTTCGAAGAACACCTTATAGAATGCCTGATTTAGATCATCGCTGAGGAATTTCTGAAACATGCTTTTCTGTATTATGGGATTACCGCCTTCCAGCAAAGCAATGCCTAGCTCTACGGCCTCCACAAATATATTCGGCGAATGCACTGATTTGATGACCAATTCGACAACTAAATCTGAGGCGCCTTCACGATCCAAATGATTTTGTACTTCATGTAATGTTTTGCCCGGCACGTTGCAAGAATTTTGCACCCGGACCATGTGTCACAAGGTGCACCTGTTTTTGATGCTCGGCGCTATTTGCATCTGTTCCATTGGTTGTTGCTGTTGTCGCTGCGGCCGCAGCAGCTAATGTTACATCCAGCAATGGTACCTTACCGCCAATTAACGTTGTTGCAACCATGCTGGATTGTGGTGCTTTCGATTGGAAATAGCGCAGTAATAAAGTATTACGCAGCGTATCACCCTTTTCACCATAATTAACATCGATTAGCCATCATTTCGCGTAGCGTACGCAGCACTTTAACGCACATCTTCTCCTCCTTCTCCTCCAACAGCTTCTCTGTGTGCTTGATTAATTTACGTATGAAACCACCACTCTCACAACGTTTGCGCGCATCAGTGCCCGCCGGAAATAGTAATTCCGAACGATACAGTATATCGACAAGCAGTGAGAGCTCCGCTTCAACAACCGGCTTCAGCTGATCTTCAAGCAGCGATACAATATCCTGCAAGCCTTCAATAATCGAACGATCCCAACGCATTAAATTCGCCGATAGTTGTGTCTCGTATTTTGGCTGTTTCGAGGCCAATAACCATTTCGTAGTCTGCCGTGTTAACAACGCCGTTTTACTGGACATTGTAATCACTTGTTTCTCCAGTTCGGGCGGTATTGCAATGCTACGCATTTTCGCCGACTCAGCCAATGTACGGATACAATTTTCGACATTAAAGCGATCGGCCAATGTTAACCATTTACATTGTGCCAAACGATAGGTGGCTTGCAGCAGCTGCAAAAGATTTCCTGACGCATCGGTACAATGGTGCTTTGATCAGAGAATGGACTTGAGAAGAAGGAGCTCAGCACAGTTGTCACACCGTTGAGTACGTAACTTAGCAGCGCTTTATCACTGGAAGTAGTAATCAAGCTAACCAATTGATTTATATCAACGAGGAACGACTTTTCAAATAGATTCCACATGTGTCCAGATGAGTAGATCTCTTTCATTTCTACCTCTGTGTCAATATAACAATGATTAAGAAAGTCGACGTAAGCCTCCTTTACCTCCGGTATGCATACCGGATGACAGATAATCGTGACTATATCATCCAAGGATAATAAATTGTTGCACTTGATTTCCGTATACACATTTTTACCCATGGTGCAACAGGCCAAGAGCTTTACCAACTCTACGTGATATTTAAGCGGATTGTCATCGGTTAGCGGCTTTCGCTGCTGTTGCATCATTTGCTGCACAAAATGATTGAACGAGGTTTTATCATTGTAGAAGACAAGCACATCTTCACCGGCATTTATCAATTCCTGCATAACCATATCCTGACATTTGCGTATAAATTGATTCTCTGCCTTGACTATGGTTTGCAAAAATTGCAAATAGACAACGTGACGTCCGTGTATTTCGATGCAATGAACAAAATGTTGCACAACTTTATCGGTGACTTCATTGCAAAGCGATAGATTATCCTTAAAGATGGCGCAAACCGTTTTGGCTTCGAGAATCTTAAAAAAGAACACAAATGGAAAATAAATTATTGAAAAAATTCTTTGTAGCTGTATCAAAAAACATACTCCCGGATTTAAAAACAGATCCAAATGGTTGTGCAGCAAACCCTGATTTTGTTGATTGCCCAAGCAGAAATTTTGTAGAAATTCGTGCGCCAAACACATTAGCTCCTTCATAAGAACATCATCCTTTTCATCGTAGGGGTTTTGTAGTAGATCCAACACAACTGTGTGTACTCCGACATTGCGCAGTAGACGCTGTTCATGTTTGCGTGGTTTGACAACGGGTCCTGCGACAAAAAAGAAAATTGTTTGGAACTTTAGTGGTGGCAATAAATACATAGCTTGAAACTTAATTGAAGTAGCACTTGAAAGAGCCATGACTTGGCTTAGTTTCTATGGTTTTGGAATCAATATGGGGATCTAATCTGAGATATTTTTAATGACCTTAGTATTAGGCATGATGTAATTATATCAGGTGACGTATTCCGCCATTGTCTCTTTCTAATTTGATAACAAATTTTGTTGAGTATGCAAATTATGGTGAATTTGTATATTTCCACCTTATGAATGAAATAAATCTTTACCTTGCGTAACACAAAACTTGTTCATGCGTATAAGAATCTCCTTAACTTTTTTATATTCATTACGCTGCTCCGGTGATAGTGCAGCACCGTATTCATTATTTAGACTATTTGGATCTGCAGGGTTATCTGCGTTAGTCGTGGGGTTTAACTCGTCAGTAGCTTTTGCCTTGTAAACCCATAATTCCGATTTTTCAACACTTTGACGCAATATATCCAAATCAGATTTAATTTGTTTATACGATTCCACATCGCTGTCGGAGACAAGTAATTGCACCTGAGAGTATTGAGAGAAAGTTAGTTTAGTTTCGAGTTTTTTTTAAAATATTTTTTATGGTGTAAAATCAAAAAAAATAAATTAAATTTGAACTAATAAAAAAATAATACTAACTGTGTCCAACTTTAATCAAACAAATTTTAAGCATGCAAAAATTTGTCGTAAAATTTTATATTTTTATAAAATTGAAAATTTAAAAACGAAAAAGTCCAGTCAAATACTCAGACTCACCTGCCTAAATGCCTGCAATACCTCCTGCCGCTGACTGAAATGTCTGAAAAGTAAATGCAATGCGCCCGAAACCAGAGGCGGATAATCATGCATAATCAAATGCAAAAGTACACGTAAAAATGTGCGTCCACCTTGACCGTCAAGATCAAGATTTGCGGCATCGCCACGTTCGCAATCGAATATGTCTTCCGCTTGTACACCAATTGACTCTAAATCGATATTCTTTTGACGCGCATGTAACGCTGCTGCTTGAGCGGCAGCAGCGGCCATAGCTTCCGCGGCAGAATGTTGATGTGCATCAATGTCATTCGTTGAGTTTTGTGCATCATTCATAGTCGGTGTAACTGGTGTAACACCAACAGTGGAGCTCCCACTACCGCTACCGCTAGCAGCCGCAGCAGCATTAGTGCCGAATTGCGCTATTTCAGATTCATCAAATTCACGTTTGAATATCGATAAGAGGCAACTAATTCTATAATCCAAACGTACATCGAGTATGAATTGTAGAATTTCAATTATTTTTCAGTTTTGTATCCATAACAAGAGGATATTCACGCATCAACAGCGAAACAGACTTGCGTTGTTGCAACGCTAAAGCTGGTGTTGCAATGCTGCCAACAGATCCGAGTGCCAGCGAAGTCATGACGGTATTCATATCACCAATGGAACGCAAGACGCCACCTTCAGCTGCAAGAGTTTTTTCGTTTTATAAATAATTTAACATGCAAAATAATAGCAAAAAAAAAAAAAAAAAACCCGAAGCATTCAAGAAAACTAAATTACAAGCAAGCCCTACTTACCCTCTTCAACTTCTTCCTCAGCAGCTTGCAGCGTGCATCAAAGTCTGATTAGTTTAAAAGCACTTAATGCAAACTTAACGCAAGCGGAACTTAAATAATTTATATGTCACACAATAAAACTATTTGCGTAATACTTACAATTAATATCCGTATTAACAAAACCAACTCCCGTTGTAGTTTCCGAAACGCAATCCAGTATGGAGAGTAACGTTTTGGTGAGACGCAGCAGATCACTGAAGCTATAGAAGCCAAAATAAATCAAATCGCGTGCAAGGTTAACAACCTAGAAAGTATTAAATAAATCAACTTGATTAAGAGTTCAGAAATATATGCCGAGTTGTTCTCAAATTCACTTTCGATGAATTTGTTCGAAAGCGCAATTGAGCACACAGCTGTATTGCAATTACCTCAAAGGTGAGCTTATTTTGTTCCTGATCGGTAAATAACCAAACCTTCGTTGCCACATTACAAAGATAATTCTCAACGAATGCTATGGTTGTATTAAATTTGGCACGGCAGGCTTCTTTATTATGATCGGGTTGTTGGTTTTTACCATCATAGCTGAAATGTTCCAAATGCTTTAGTATATGAAATGATAATTTAAAATTAAATAAATAGCTTACTCCATTATGGACATCTTGGAAGGAATTTCGCTCCATAGACGCGCATACTTTACTGGCGTTACAGGTTCTTGAGGATCACGATCAACGTGTAAATGCAGCATTAGACGACAGAAGGATGCGCGCAGCTCATAGGGCATTGTCTCATCGGACATGCATCTGTGAAAAAATTAGGGAAATAATTTTGGTTTAGTTTAACTTCTTATTTAAAGTAAATTTTTTAATTACACAATTCACAAACACATATTCCAATTTTCACTTTCATTGTGATTATGCGATTTGAATTCGGATAATAAAAAAATTTATTTCACAATATTATTTTGTTACTTTTTGATCACTTACTTCAATATCAAATCGATATCTAAATGTGGCGAGAGTATATTCAAAGCTAAATACTGTCGATTAAGACACATATTCGAGAATAAATTGAGTTGATGTCGATAATAATTCAATATCGAAGCTTCCAGTTCGCAGCCTTGCGCAACACAATTTGCCAAATCGGCCATGGAACGTGAGGTCTAAAATAAAATTTTAAATATAAATTAAACTTGTTATGAGTTATAAAAGTCTCAACTATAGCTACGCACCGGTTGTCCCTTCCATTGTAGATGTATTTCATAGCGTTCAACGCTATCATCATCTTCATTTAGACTTGCGCTATCCCATGTTGTTGTCGTCGATGTAGAGTGCACTTCAGATTTCTCATCATCATCGCCAACCTCTGTAAGCGTAGTTAATGATTGTTCCTCGCCGCTCATTTTATTGACACGTACAATACCGCCATTAGACTTTACTACTTTGATCTGTGTATCGATCAGTATATCCGAATTTTTATCACTTAAAACGCTTTTACAAATCAATTCTTGTGTCACTGCAATTGCTTTACGATTTGAAACGCATAAATCGGATAGATAATCCAAAAAACGTGAACGCCAATTGTGCATATTTTTACGTACAAGACCAACAAAAGTTTCTATTTCTAAACCGGTTATATGTTTCTCCAATAGTTTACGATTATTGTGCAGCAAAGCTGTGATGGTATCCTCCGCTAAAATATCATAGCCAATTTGTTTTTGCATTAAACCAAAATGTTTTGCTATATATTCTTGATTTTTACGATAATCCTGCTGCGATAGACGCAATATACGATAACATAAACGAAATATATTCTTATAGGGGCTATTCTTCGGATCAGATAACTCATCGAGACGTAAAAATGGACCAACGCCATTATTATCGAGAAAAGGACCTTGCAGTATTTTAAATAATTGCTTTAGTATATATTGTTCACGTAGCAGCTTCTGACGATCACGTATTGGATTTTTTATGGTAAATTCCAAAGCTTTCGTTTTATTCTGTTCATTTTCTAGGCCAGCAATAAAGTAGACAATATCCTGTAGCAGCGAAATGAGCGCACGACGTTCATTTAGGGAAATTGTGCCATTATCCAGCTTAGATGTGACTGTTGCCAAAACTTTGCATGCATCATTGGCAAAGTCTAAATCACGGACTTCTACCGGTGAGACTGGAATAAGCGCAAATGCCTCTTTATCTTCTTTAATTGGCGAACAGCAAACCTTTGACATAACCGGTTTGTCATCATCTACATCAATGGCCATTGAAGTGGCATGCACCCAAGTGCTTGAGCAGAGATGCTGCAGGCGTACATAGCTCGATTGTGGCACTAGACTATCAGCACGCGCCATTGTCGTAGGATCGAGCACAAAAACCGAAGCAATATCTGCAGAATACGGCACAGAGACAAGTCGATATTGTTTGCCTTTTGATTTTTCCGGTATCGTAGCATTCAAACCAATGCCTAAATCCTTTGTCATATCAGCGCCTGCTACTATGGTTTCTTGTGCTTGTACGGGCGCCTCCAAATCCGGCTCTGCTTCAGCAGCTAAATAATGTCCTGTTGCCAAATGTTTAAAACGATACAAAGAATTCCAATCACCGGCGCCACCGCGGCATGAATCATGTTGCACAACTTCAATTTCCCATAATGCCTTACTGCTCGTTGCCGCTGTGGCACTTGTACGTCCTGTTGTGCGCAGAAAGACATGATATTGCTTTTTATATTCATCCATTGTTAGAAATTTCTCTTGTTCGGCATGAAAGAGGCGCACGACATCGCCACCTTTGAGTATGTGCTCTTGATTTTCTTTATGTTCCATAAACAATGAAATTTTCCATGATGTCGATGAATTGAGTACGTTGACTTCTTTTACAACCGGGATTATCGGGTAGCTCAAAATTGGCAGCAACATGTAAATTTTGTAGATCTGCATTGACAGGACTCAGTATAACCTTATCGCCGACAACAACATAATCACCAATCGAGCGTAGCTTATAGAAAGGCTTTATATAAAACCATGAACCTTCATTGCCATTGGCATCGAGATAGACACGCATTGCATTCTTTTCGAGTAGCGATGGAAGTCGCTTATTCACAGTTAAATATTTATTCGATTTGAGATGCAGCAACTGTACAACAGCGCGTCCATATTGTATAAAGGTGCCGAGGAGTTTTTTATTTTCAGTTTCATTTTGTTTCTTTTCGATTTCGGCAGCGTGCTGGAAAATGTGAAAATATTAATAAAGCAAACTATACGATACTTTTTTGTTTTTGTAAAATAAACTTACATGCAAACGTTTGAGTAAATTTGGATCCGTATTCGAATTTGCTGATTGTTTTGCTGCTTTCCAGAATTGCTTCTGTGCAGAATAACGATTCATGGGACATATTTTTATAAGGCAATCTGTGGAGTAGAAAAGTAAATGTATCTTTTAGTTTTTCTTTGTTAAATTACAACAACTAAGTTTGTTCAATTATTGAAATTTTATCGTTCCCCTTTTCTTCTATTGAATGTGTATAGTACACAGCAAACATTCAGTTGTACTCACTGTGTACTCATTGTACTGATATCTTTTTTCAATAAACGATTAGCACATAACCATGCCACAGACTCTAATTTTAGATAGTTCGTTATAAAATTTGATATATTTGAACTTTCTACGTCCAGATAAATATTCTTGACAAGCTCTACCGTCTGCCCGTCTGTCACGCCCCTCAAAAAAAACATACGCACATTTTTTTTTAACTTAGAGTATCAGTTGTACTTATGCACACCCATAAGTATGCAACTCTTTTAATGAAATAACACTTTTACATCAGAACGTTTTGTATAAATTTGCTTTTGACGTGAATGGTATGGAAAACAAGCCTTTGTATGAATGATTCAATTTATTAGCGTATTAAAACAATAGTTAAAAATTTACCTCTAAATTTCTTTGGCGGATAACTTAAATCGCCTGCTTTAGGACATACTACAGTACGATCGTCAACGAGACTACAAAATAGAACAAAAAGAAAAAGTTATATAAGTATCATAGACACAGCAAATTAAGTATCATTTATGCACTTACCCGAGAGTACTCAGAAAACCACACTGTGAAATATAAAAGAAGGATATATAATATAAATAATATTTATATAGCAAGATAACACAATACAACAGAACACAACACATACCTCACTGCCTTCCGCATAAAGTGATACAATGTCACCAAGATGCAAGAAACTTGCTGAGCCAATTATATTGTCTCCCATGTTTGAGTAGTCTGTTCTGCTGTCTGTCTGTCTGCTGTATGTTATTGTATACTAACTACACTGCATGTGTAGATACATATGTAACATATGAGTGTATGTTGTATGTTTGTTTGTATGTTTTTTTAAAGCCTACAGCACATGACACAGTCTACAGCGTGCCTCTTCTATATCCTTTCAAGTATCCTGCTGCTGCTGCTTTTGTTTATATGATTTGTATCGTAGTTTGCGGTCCTCAATTATTTGCTCTCTTTTATATAATAATATTTGTTTGTCAAGTTAATTGCAATGATTTGTTTAAGTATATCTTTCTGTCTCTTCTCGATTTATTTATTCATTCATTCATTCATTCGGTGTAATGAAGCTGAAAAATGAAATAGAAATAGAAATACGTTGAAAAGGAAGTAAGTACTTTTAATATTTAATTATGTATGTAAATTACTTTTTATGCTAATTACTAACTAAATAGTAAGCTAATTAAACATTATTTATCTGCAGGCAATCAACAGTTCTATAGCGCTACATTTATTTTCCCTTCCTCGCACAGTTTTGTGTGTATTTCAGCAACATAAATCAAATGGAAACCGCTGTAACCAGTGCTACATTAATTATGTTTGGCTGTCATTGGGGTAGTTTTTGCTTTTGGCTTTTTTCCGTTTCGTATAAAAAAAAAAAAGAAAAATAAAAGTTTGACCGCAATATTCGACCAACATTAAATATTCATAATAGTTTTCATATTTTTTCATTGCCATTGCTCTATAAAGTGTTTTGTGCTGTTGTTTTTTTTATATTTTTATTTTTTTTAGTCAACATGACGTATACTTAATATTGAGCATTTACATTTTCATACGCCCTGTATTATATATAAAGAAATTCATGTGTTTAGATTTGATTTTAATCATCTATTAAAAGCTAAACGCAAAGATTCAACATCATTTGAAACAAATTTAGTAAGAAAGTAATAACATCGACTAAAAAAAATAAATTTTGAGATGAAGTATCCAAACGTTTGGGAGTTATTATTACGTCTTTTTTAAAATGTTGATATTCTTGGTTCTGATGGTCTAATCGTCAAAACTACAACGGATGATATCAGCGCCATTTTGAATATGCTATTTTTTTGCCAGTTAGTAGTTCTAATGTTTGGTTTGGAGTCTTTGATACCTATTTCCATGTATTTTGGGGCGTAGATTCCAAAAATGGCGTACACAATTTTTCTTGAGAAAGCTATTTGAGATATTTTGAAAATAGCGTGTTTTGGTATTTTTCTAGTTATTACTAAAAATCTTAAAAATGGATAATTTTTAAAGAATGACATAAATCGATTTTTGTAACACAGTGGCTTTGAAATATTTATCGAATTTATACAATTTTTCAGAAAAATTCGTTGAAAACTGACTGACAAGTTTCAAAAAACTCAAACATAGCTTGATACACTCGTGTTAAGTGTCTATTTGCTCAATGCTTTTCAATATCGATACTTTTTAGTTTAAGGATGTAATTTTATATCGATACTTATAAGTTTAAAAATGTATCGAAGTTTAAAGTATCGATACCGAAAATGTAGCAGCATATTCATGAACTTAAAGACTCAAAACTGTTTTATGGGTTGTACTTTTATACTTCAAGTACTATACTTATGAAAACATTTCAGTCACTGCTTTATAATGTTCTATTTCAAACATATTATTATTTTATTTTGCGTGATTTGATCCATTTTCCACGTCATTCAGTACGAAACAATGCATTTAATCGTGTCTATATTTGGAACGCTAATGGAATTGCGTGCATATGGATGAGTATTTTTTTTTGAATGTACGCTCTAATGAGCATCATTATTGAAATGTAAACAAAATATTTAGAAAAAAAAATTAAATAAAAGTTTCTGCTTTTTTAATTACAGATTTCGAATTTATTAAATTACTTTAAATTAATTTAAATAGCCTTTTAATTTAGCAAATTAAATTTAAATTATCATTTTTATAAACAAATAATTTTATAAACAATTAAAGTGTTAATTTTCTCAAATTCCAAAGTAAGTGACGCATACTTTATTACGTATACGCACAGTGAAATATTTGATTTAAATTATTTTATTTCTGAGAATACCAAACATAAACATTATCAAAAGTTTCCTTTAAAATTTATGTTGTTTGTAGGGTACTTAACATGTTGATATATTGTCGTTGGTATTGCTTGAGGGCGCCTACATATTTCCTTCTTTTATGGACAGACACGCTGTTTTGTTATTGTCGATAGTAAGTACGCATGTAGTTGTTGTTTCTTTTGTATTTATTTATTTATTCAAATTTATGTCGAGTACTTGAGTTGAGGGTGTGAATTTTTTCAGAATACTAGATAAAATGTTAAATTAAAAGTTTTGATGGCATTCAAGCAAAAAATTTTTTATTTTAAAAAATTTTAAGAAAATTTAATAAATCAATTTTCTCGGATCTTCTGATTCACTTCTTAAAAATACTTCATTGTATTTGATATAAAAAAAAATATGTTTAAATGTATTTAAATTTTTGACAACTAAATTCCGAACTTGTATGTAAATCGTTTTTTAAAGTACGTTAAAAGCTCTCAACACTTGTTCCGGAAAATATATACAAAGCAGAGCTAAAAATATCATTTGTATTTGTATAACATATGTTTGTATGTATTTGTGTAGATTATAAGCCAACAGGAAAAGTCATTTGGCATGGGTAGTAGTAGCAGTAGTCCTTCAAGCAGTAACCAACGTCAAGTTGATATGTCAATCAAAACTAAGACGACATGAAGACATTAAGCATTTCATACATTCACAGCTTTCAATGCGACTAAAATAAATGCGTCAGAATGTTGCAAGAAATATACAGCCGGAAGCTTTGTATACAATGAAATACATGAGTGTAGCTTAAATACATTGATAACAAGAAAATACGAGGGTTGTACTATATATTGTAGAACGAAATGCGATTTGTGATATGCGTTTTTTAAAATAAACTAAAAACGTTTAGAAAAATATTGTATCTAAGTAGTTTTGAAAAGTAAATTTTTATTTCTGACAAAATGATTAAGTAGCTGTTCATGGTGCAAAGGAACTCGAAAAGTATATAACCAAAAATTTGTATGGGATATTATAGAGCTGAAAAGAAACAGATACATAGCAAGTGGCTATTGTCAGAAATTTTGGCATATAGCGATAGGTATCAAAATAGGTTTAAGTTTCTGGATCGCTTAAAGATTCCAAAAATTACGCCGATTCCGAAACACAAAAGTTCACCGAGTTTTTAGTTTTTTTTTTACTTATCAATTTGTGATTCTTTGAGCCAGACTATAGACTTATAAAATAATAATAAAAATAACACTGTGAAAAGAAATGAATCTAGGAGCATGCAGATTCTGGGTCTGTATCTCGAATACAAAAAATATCTGTGGAAATAAATAATATCAGCTGAATAGAAAATTTGGGAAATCTCAAAGGCAATTAATGACATTGACAGCAATTAAACAAGGAAAACGTTATCTTCTGTGTATATGGCATATATGGTCAAGTCTGGACAGTTGCAGGAAAGTTACAACGATTTAGCCGATTTTACGCTCAAACAAACTGTTAGACAACTCGAACAAAGGTCGCTAGACTAACAGCTAACATAACAAGACACTGGTCCATTGGGGAACATGCGGCCAGATTAGGAATTCCGTTCAACAGGCATTGCAGAAGTTGCAAGAAAGAGGAAGAGGACACAACAGTACGTTGGAGCACTTTCTGTTCACCTGTCCAGCAATCAGATCACACAGAATGGGATAACTTGGGAGCTCAACTCGCTAGGAGTTGAATGCCTGCCAAACTTCGCACTCTCCTTAACTGCTTGGGCTGGTTATGATAAGTTAGTACTAGCCCTGGGCATAAGACCGCATTTAAGAGATTAGGTGACATCAAAACGGCGCTTCATGTGCTACTTGGTTAGGACTGTCCCTTAGACTCTTCTAGCTATATATGGCATATATGTATGTAGTAGTATTTTTAAGCCTTAAGAATGGGGTACAAGGCTTGTAAGAAAATATTTAAAGATTCAATTCACTAAATCAAAAAACAAAATTTTTTTCTACACAGATTTAGTGTTCTTCCCTCGTACCTAAGATATACATACACATGTGTAAAATACACAATTTAACACTTGCTGCACAGAGATTGACATTTGAAACAGCTGTAATTTATCTTTCCATTTATTTTTTTTTTTTTTTTTTGGCGAAATGATTTTAAATCAAAATTACTTTTTGTTATTTTTGGCAATTTAGCTAAGGATACGCCCAAATAATGTAATAAAAAAAAAGTAATCCCCTGACATTTAGTTTAATATGTAGCTGTGTGTATACAAAATGAGCTCCTTTTTAAAAAAAAAAAAAATCTGTCAGTTGACAACAATTTTGTTGAATAACAAAAGCAATCACTGCAAAAAATTTTTCATATTGTTTATTTCTAACAAATGAAATTTCTCACATTTAAAAAAAAGAAAAAAAATAAATAAAAACGTTTGATTAAATCAATTTGCAGCAGCCATTCATTGTAGGTGTCAATGATGCATCATGGCACTTAAAGCGTTTTTTATTTTGTGCAAACGTTAAACAATTAAAATAAAAATATTTAATTTATTTATTTATTTTTTTAATAAAATAATAATAATAAAAACTTCCTTTTCACTCACACACACACACACACAAGTATACATGTAATCACTTAGTTAAATAAGTAGGTAAGTATACAGATATGTACTTTTTTTTTTTTTTTTGCCACAGCTATGAGAAATTGCTGCCACGGAAGCTGCTTTAACCTGAATATTCACATTTCACTGAATACTTTAGATACTTTTTTTTTTGGCTTTTCTTGCCAGCTGTATCTTTTAGCTTTTCACATAATTGGATTTATACATAATATAAAAATAATAATAATAATAATTTCAACACCAAAATTTTTTTTTTTTTAATTATAAACAAAAAATAACAAATGCGGAAAATTAATTTTTATCTTAAATGCAGCAAAGAAAGAATGAGAGAGAGAGAGCGAGCAAGCGATAGCGAGATATATATTTTACCGCGTTTTTTTTTTTTACACTTATTGCTTTTTTATTTCGTTTATTGTTCACTTTTTTTGGAGCGATTATTTAGTTGCGCGACCCAAAAACGTTGAGTGTTCGTTTTGAAATGTGCTGGAAAAATGAGCAAAAATTATAAAAAATAATTTGAGCTTTTGGGTAACTACAATTTAAGCGATAAAAGCTTTAAAGCAAGCTAAGGAAGTAAGTGAAAGCGTTAATAGAGAGCGAGTGAGCGAGCGAGAGATGGAGTATCTACATTGCTAAAGTATGAGAGAGGGGCAGGTGGACTATGCTACGTAATACGACATTGTGTCAGTGTGTCAGTAATGTAAGACGCTGTGGCAAGCTTTTATCAAATGTTCTCTTCTCAATTTGTATTGGTGAGAGCGTGTGAATTCGTTTTGGTGTGTGCACAGTTGCGTTGATTTTGATTAGGTTTGTTTATATTTTTTTATTACGTTACTCAACGAAAGAGATTTGCTTTCATTCATGACTTTTTCGATTGCATACATATGTACACATATGTGTATGTACAGGTGTGTGTATGTGTGTATGTATATGACTTCTGCACCATTAGAATCTTTTAGTTACTCTTTTTCAATGTCCTTACAAGTCCTTATATGGATTAGCTATCTTATTTCCGCTTTGTTATTACATTTGATTGCGAACTATTTGCATTTGCTTGAGTGTGTCTACAGATTTTATTTTTGCCTTAAACGCATCCTTAGACATTTTCTGTTATACACTACTCATTTAATTTGAAATACTATTAACAATTTGTTAAATGGTATGTAACGCAGCTTAAATCTTTAGGAAAAAATAAGTGGACTATAAAATATGGACTTTAAAAAGGGTTCGAAATTTTTTCAAATATTTTGTTCCAGGAGCTTTTTTTCTAGAAATATTTCCATTGAAATTTTTATTAAATTGTTTCGTTTAGATTGTATATAGAGAATAAAATGACGCTGAGACGCTGTCGCTTCCAATATAATCCAAAAAAAACTATGTTGAAAAAAACCTATTCCAACATATTCTGAGAATTTTTTTCTGTTACAAAAGCCGATAGAATATTGATTGGATTCATGTTCTCTTGTGAATCTTTGGAGCAGAGATAGAGAAGTTTATCATCCGAAAAAAACTTGTAAAAAGTTTGCATCTTGAGCAATCATTCTCAAGAACTCAAGACTCGATAAAAAATTCAATAATTCAAATTATAGCAAAAGAAGATTTTTAAAAGAAAATTCTATTACAACTATTTCTTTAAATAACTTGGAAATGTTTTCAGGTTTAACATTTATCCAATCACAACATAATTTTGACCAATGTGACTATACAAAACAATCCTTCTGTCAATAATTTTTCGGTATATTGTACAATTCGACTGAATCGCGCAGTTCTATGCAGACAGACAGGCCATTTTTTTGGTGCGACTAAATAATCTTTTACACATTTATGTAGGGTATTATAGACTTTAGTTTTATTTAGTTTACTTTTATTCAATTTTATGTTATTATTCATGATGATTATTTATTTATTTATTTTTTTTCTCACTTGATTATACGCTCAAGTGAGCTTTTGTTTATACATTTTGGCGCAAACTTGTTTTATGCTTGAGCGCGTACTATTTTTTCTTTCTTCTTTTCGCTGGGGTTTTGTTTCATTATACTACAATATTTTTATATTTTTTTTTCTTATTAAATATTTAATGCTAATAAACTTTCAGATGGCGGTCAAGGTCGTTCTTTGTTAAAGTAAGTACGTAATGTATCTACTTATGTACAGAATCGTGCTTTTGTACTGAAACATACACAATGCGGGAGTGTGTCTTGCCGCAAATAATTCTGTCTACTTGACCTTGTTAGTTTTTAATTTTTTTTGTATTTATTTTTTTTTTTAAACGTATAGCAACAGTATTAAAGGTGTACTAAAAAAGAGAAAACATCTTAAATTTTTTGTTTTATACACAAAAATAGCAAACAGGTTTTAAGCACTTTAAATGGGTCAACTGAGTTAAACTTGTTAAAGGATGTACATACATTTGGTGTGAATATTTTTTTTTCTTTTTGGAAAGTAAATATTTAATGTAATGTAAGCTGAAATTGAGAAACATTATTGCATGTAAGAAATGTTTACCTCAACTATGTGTAAAGGGAGTTGTTTAGGTGCATCTAAATAATCTCTAAGCTATTAAAAATTGAAAATAGTAAACTTGTACATCAACGAGATATTTGTAAGTTTAGGAAAAAATACTAATTGATTTCTGTTTTCGTAAATAAAGCTTTACTATTTCGAATAGAAAAAAGCATTTATTTGAATAGAAAATAATAAAGCTAAATCAAATAGAAAATAACTAAAGTTTATTTAAAAAAAAATTAAATGAGAAGGATCTTAGTCACATTTTAAAATTACTGCTTTAAAGTTTTTGAAACTTTTTATTCATAACAACAACGCAATGTGGTGGAGTATTCCCCTCTCTTTCTATCCTTTACACAGCTCATTCCTGTTCCTGATTGAACTTTTACATTTTATTTATTTTTTTCTATATGATTTAGTTTCAAGTTGCTCTATTTTCTATTGTAATAAGTTGTTATTTGGTGTATTATTTTCTATTTGAAAAAGTGCAACTTCATTTTGTGGATCATATACTTCAACATCTTTGTTAATTATTACTTAGGAATTCAGATCGTCATTTAATTTGAGTTTAATCATTCAACATTGTTTCTGGCACATTATGACACAAGTTAACCTAACTCTACCTTTTATAATTTTCGATAACGATGAGTTCATATGGTGCACAGACAGACGGACGCGTAAAAAAATTTATTAAGAAAAATTCAGGTTGCTGTTTGTAACACACAATAAAAATATATATTTTTACTTTATTTTCCAAATTAAAAAAATGTCTCATTTATTATTTAAATATTTAGCGTTTTCAATTACAAATCGTTAACAAAAGCGCTTTGTATCTATTAAAATATTAATTAAGCTGCTTAGACAATAAATTAAGCAAAGAAATCAATTATCGTGCTTTAATAAAAGCCGAAAAGCTAAAATGCTAAATGCTGTTATCAATTTACGATAAAACAAAATAAAGATTTATAACTAGACAAATACATACACACACATACACGCACATACACATCGTGTGACTATTACTAAACAAATCAGAAAAATTAATCACAAAAGAAAAACAAACAAAAATAAAAATTAAAGCTTTCACATACATAGATAACACACACACACATATAGCATACCAATGCATAAAAGCATAAAGAAAAAACAGCTGTTTAAGCACGTGATAAGAGGTTTACAAAAACAAAACAGCTGTTGCATACAAACAAAAACAAAAGACAAATACCGCTACACAACGAACAAACAAAATTTGTTTACCTAAAAATGCGCAAGCGCAACGCAAATGCAAAAAAAAAAAAAAACAAAACAAAATATTTTTTATTTGCAAAAGCTTAACTCAGCAAAACAAAAAAGCACAAAACATTAGCTTTATGCCATATGTGCTTTTTTTTCTCAAAAAGCTATAAGGATCTACATTTTTGCAAAGGATAACATTTTTCAGTAATATAGCAACGCGCTGCCACGAAAGACGAAAAATTCTATAAATGCGGAAAATGGCGGCGAAATAGAAATAGAGAAAAAAATTAAATCAAACAGACGGACAGGACAGACAGACTGAAAGATAGACAAAACGGTGCGTATGTGTAATGTGTATGCCTCTAGTGTGTGTGTGTGTGTGTGTATGATGCTTTTTATTTTATTATTAAAGTAAAATTTTTGTATTAAATTAAAAAAAGAAAAGCAAATTAAATGAAAATATTTAAAGGAAACGTTTATAAAAAATATTCAAGAAAATATTTAATTTAATAGAATTTAATTTAAAAGAATTTTAATAGAAGATATAAAAAAAAAAATAGTTTAAAGTGTTGCTAAAAATTTTCTGTGTACAAAGGAGTGGCATATGTTTTCGCGCTTCGTGTTTGCATAACTTGCTGCTAAATTAATAATAACAAAAAAAAGGAAAACAAATAAATAAATATAAATTATGTAAAAATAAATTTATATAAAGTAATAAAAATAAAAGTTTTTGTTAAAATTAAACAATTTAAATATTACAGAAAAATGTCTATGAAGTAAGAAAAATGATAGAAAAAAAAACGCACGCTCACTAAAGAAACACACCCAAAAAGTTTACCAAAAGTAAGCAGCAGCAGCAGCAGTCAACAGCAGCAGTAACAGCAGCAAGGAGCAATTACAAAAACAACAACAACAATATTAATAAAAGCAAGCAGAAACTCATCCTGACATGCTGCGAAGGCATAGTGTAGCGTGCGAGAGACGTTTGATTATTAATCGGTCTAGTCAAAACAATACTTTATCGAAATTAGTTTATATAACAAAATTTTATCTGTTTAGACTAAATTTGCGTTTGTAAGTTAAATTGAGTTATCGAAAGCAACTCCTACCTTAACATTTTTTTTGGAAAAGTAAGAAGTTCAATTAAAAATCGTCATACACATCTGCAAGTGCAACTGTAGTGGAAAACGGCATTTTAAAGTAAAAAAATAATAGACAGATAAATAATTTGATGTGTTAGGAACTTAAGCTATGTTCAGAGTGGCAAATTATTTGGATAAATCAGTTTAATTACTCTGAATATTTTGCGACAAACATTGTTTAACCTTTTTAAAGTTAATCGAAGTGTTTTGCACTAGAGATGGAACTTTACAAAATATATCGATTACTTTTAATAATATATATCAACCATTTTCAGTTTTTGTTGACTTAATTTTTATTATAAAAGACAGCAGCCATAAAATGATATTGATAAGAAATATTGGTGTCGATATATCGCAATATATCGATATCACATTATCGATATCACATTATCGATATTCGTTTCAGCACTTAAACGCAGACGAGCCTTTATAAAAATAATATTTAGAAATGAAAAGTCGGCAGAAGATTTTAATCCTTTCTAATTCCAATATTTTTAAACAATATGACTTTGGGTCCCAACATTTCAAATATTTTTAATTAATAATTTTTATGCTTCTTACACGCTGTATTTCGAAATAATGACTTCTTTGTTGTCAACTTTTCTAAGTTCTGGTCTTTTTTGTAAAACCGGTCTTCAAAAAAAAAAAAAAAAAAATAGAGAACTTGGTGGTTTCCCAACCTTTGCTCCTATTTTCTCACCCTGTCGGATCTGATTAATTTGGTATTTATCAATTATAATTTTTCCGAAGAACTTAACTGCTTAAATTTTTTGGAGTAATAAATGGATTCAAGATTCACGCACAGTCTCGGAACTTAAATATATTTTCTATTCGCTTTTGGAAATCTTGCTTACCTACCCTCGTTAATATTTTAATAAGTCGAGGACTATTTCTAGCTCAAACTTTTTCGTTCAAAAAAAACCAAAGTAACCAAAATTACGCAGAATACGCTAAAACTTTGACAGGCGTTTGAGGCTGATGATGTGGTTTTTTTTGTCGCTACACAGATTACTTATCAAACGCTCCATGTAGAACAGCACTCAACTTTGTTGCTTGTTGATGGCTGCTGACAGTTGTTTTTGTTGTCGTTTTTGTTAAAGTACATCGGTTGCTATTATTATTGTTGTTGTTGCTGTTGTTGTTGTCGTTATCCTTGCTTGCTGACGAAAGTTTTCATTGCTGCTGCTATGGTATTCTGTTTTTTTTTTTTACGTTTTGTTTTTGTGTTTGTTCGACAGTTAGACACAAAAAAAAAAAAAAGGACGAAGTTATCAATGCTGTTCACTGTTAAAACGCGCAGACACATAAACGCGTCTAAAGCAGCATCGGAACTTAGTCAGTCAGACTGTCTGCCAATCTGCTGTCTGTCTGTCGCGTATGTTTATGTGCGTGTTTGTCTCTAATTCAAACAACAAAAGCATTCTTGCGCATTTTTTTCTTTTTTTGGTTTGCTTCATTGCTTTTTTATGCGACATCCTTGTTGCAGAGAATACAAAAAAAAAAAAAAAAAATAGGGTCAAACTTTTATATGTCATCTGCTTGTGCCAACACTGCCGCCTACAACTTTCAATGTAGCGTAACTGTAAGCGAAGTGTGGCATGGATTCTTTTTTTTTTTTTTTTTTTTTTGGGATTTAACAAGCATAAAGACATTGCGACAACTTGTAATAAATAAATATATTATATACAATATAGTTCAGACACTAAAAGGGGCAAAAATACAACAGAAATAAAACTAAATAAATATATGTATGTGTGTGTGTGTGTGTCTATGCCACATGCTGTGCGGCAACATATTGAACAGAACACTAAACAAGAATAACCAACTAAACGAGCAAGTGAGCGAAAAAAGCAACCACGACACAATTGAGCATGAAGAATGAAACCACACACAAAAAAAAAAAAAGGAAAACAGGATAATACCACAAGGATTCATTGACAAAAACCTTGGCAACATTGAATGCCATCATAAGCAATGCAAGCTTAAACAACAAATGTTTTCACTTAAAAAGGATTCAAATAAAAAAATGTAAAAAAAAAATAATACAAATAAAAAGGAGCGCCTCAAGCGACTTCGATGCGCAAGTCGTGTGTGAAAATTTTGTTGCTTTGAAAAGAATAAAGTTTTTTTTTTTTTTTTTTAAATTTTGTAAATAAGACAAGTTAAAGAGTCAAGGTTAACGATTATTATGATGCGCTGCATTCTGGCTAAGGAAGCGGTATATAAAAGCTTTACAAAACATAAAATTGTGTAAAAGAATTTAACTAATAAAGCCTTAACTTATTTTAATATGTCATAAAGTGAACCAATTTTAGAAGAGATTTGAATTGTTTTTAGATTTTAAATTTACAAAAAAATTTATATACGAGCTTTGGCTAAGTTCTGTGTGTAAAATTTTCTGGTTCAGATGTAATAAAGTTGTCTATTAAAACCAGATACAGCGATTTAAAGATCAGTAGAGGCTTTATACTTTATAATGGATGATGGGTCTCGGCCAAAATTATCTATGAGTCATCCCATGTGAAATGGATACCCCCGTGCCCATAAGAATTTTTAATGAATATAAAAAAAAGTGAAAAATTGCTACCTTTAAAATCCTGTGGATCTTATTGAGAAATTCATAATTTCAAATTGACTAAATTCGCTTGAAAGTAGAGTCTCTGTCGTATTCGGGTTTGCTCAATACGAATCTGGTATCAGATTTTTTAAATATATTACAACGGATCAATATAGTGCCATAAAATTTTATAATCAAATGGATTCGCTTGAAACATGTTGGAAGTATGTATAATTAGCGATTTTATTTTTGGGATCGGTGATTCAAAATTTAAAATGACGGATTTAATAAGTCCAAGATTACTTGGAGCTCCCATGATTTCATTTGATTTTATACCTGGGTGTTCTCGTAGTTATAGATTATTCAAAAAAAATTCAGCTATTACTAAATTGCTTCACTAGTAAAAGTATTACTTCATGGTATAAGGAACTACTTCTCATATTAGTAAATAAAATTTACAAATGATGTAAGTCAGGGACAGATGTATATACGTACTTATGGGAATGTTTTATAATGACAAGTTACATCTCAATCAACATTTCACTATTTTCTAAACATCCTGAACTACTTACACCAAACCCTAAAAATGTATGTACTTGTGCAGGGTATTATAAAGAAAAAAAAAATAAATAAATAAAAAGGAAAAAAATTTATTTAGTATGTTCAAAGAAATGAAAATAAAATAACTGCAAAATATCGAAAATGTTGAGCGAATGACTTTGAAAGGCTTTTCTGTCGCTTTAGAAAATTGCTTTTAAGATGCGGCGACGACAATGTCTCAGTGGAATTTTTGGGATAACAATAGGTTAAGTTAAGATGGCACGACCCCATACAAAGTATATATACGTGTGTGTGTGTGTGTGTGTGTATACTTTATTATGCTAGCAGCTGTCTTATTTGCGATGCTTTTTATTTTAACCTCTTTAGCGTATTCGCTCTTCGTTATATAGCACATTCAATATTGTTTGCTGTCTTGGGAGTTAATCAGGCAACCAATAAAGTTTGCAATTTCAAATTCTGTGTGTCTACGTGTGTATATGTATGTGTGTGTGTTTGTATCTAAAGAATTTTCTGATAGAAAGTTATTATAGTTGAAACAATATCCTTTAACTTTTCTATATGTTATGTTTTGTTGTTATACTTCATTGTTTCTTGCATCATTGACTTTGTTGTAAATTAAATTATAAATAAATATGCCTTTGGCAGCAATTTGCGCACATATCCTGCTCAATGTATATGCTCACAGGATATCCTGTCAATATATTTTGACTTCCGTGCTATGAGAATGTAGGTAAAACGGTGTTTTCGTGTGCATTTTTTTTGTCAAATTCAATTAAATTTTATTATATTGTGTGTGTGTATCTGTGTGTATGTGTGTGTTTTAGCACAACGCCCAAAATATATAATAAATACTTATGTTAAGAATATTTTTATGGGAATGCGTTGTTAAACAAGAAAAATATTATATAAATGTGCCGTGTATTTCTTGTTAAATTCTTTTGTTGACAAAATTAAATTTAGTTGAAATTTTAATTGTATTGTGCAGAATAGTCAATGAAAGGACTAATAAAGGGCTACCCGAATAAGAACTTTAGAATTTGAAATTAAAATAAACAGAAGAATCTTGGCCAAAAGAAAGGCGTAATAGTTTTATTTGATGGAAAATTTTACGCATTTTATGATTTTAACAAAATATAGGTTAAGGTGAGCAGCACGACTTTTCTGGCACTGGTTTTTATGATCCTTCCAAATTTTACGCTGGAATAGCAGCAATAGTGACTCGAATGTTGGCCTCAAGCTCATCAATTGTTGCTGGTTTGTTGGCGAAAAGCTTGACTTAACATAGCCCCAAAGAAAATAATCCAATGGTATTAAGTCACACGGTCTAGGTGGCCAGTTGTTAGGGCCATTTCGCCATATTATCGACTTACCGAACGATGGCTGTATGGCATGTTCCATCAATTTCATTCATTTTTGGAAAGAAAAATTCGGTCAACATGACCACGATAACGTTTGCCAATCAAGGTAACTGTGCCCCCTTTTTTTTTTTAAAAAAAAAACCCCAAAAAAGCCCACAAATAATCCAACAAAAAAAGAATTTTCAAAAGTTATTTTGTTTTTTAAAAACAATTTTTGGTTTTTTTTTATTAAAAAAAAAAATTTTTTTTTTTTAAAAAAATTTTTAAACCAAAATTCCCCTCCAACAAAAAAAAAAATTTTTAAAAAAAAACCCCCCCCCCCTCCCCCCCCTCTCATTCACCTAAAACCTATTTCAAAAAAACAAAATAAATTTTTTTTTTTTTTAATTTATTTATTTATAAACCCTCTCTTTAAATTTGGATAAAAAAAAAAAAAAAAAAAAAAAAAAAAAAAAATAATTATTTATAAAAAAAAAAAAAAAAAAAAAAAAAGACTTTTTTTTTACAATATAAAAGGTCTTCTTTATTTTTAGAAACAGTAATTCTGATCATAGGCAAAACTTATTTCCAGACAACCTTTACACAAATTTGTCCGTCGACTTGCATGTAGGTGCTCAAAGCCATGTGTAACTTCCAATCTTCTGACTCAAGTTTGTAGTTCTAGAAAATAAAATCTCTCAATAAGACCGTAATTTAACATGAATATTAAATTCTGCATTCAAGTTTATTTTTATGTAAATAATTCTTTTTCAAAACCAATAATTTTGTTTTGCTCGGTAACTTTTTATCTCAATGATAAGCCTCATTGATCAATTGAAAACAATTTAGTAAACTTAAATAAATCGTTTACAAAAAAAACTAATAATAATAATAATAATAATCTATTTTTGTTTCAACGACATTTTTTTTTTTTTCGATATGACAAATCACTCAAATAACACAAAGCTTACCGACGAAATCAATCACCCATCGCCTCCACAATATACGAGTTTAGTCAGTAAAAATAAGTGAGGTAACAAAAACCGAGATTCGATCAATTAAAAAAAAATAAAAAAAAAAAAAACACAAGAAAACAAATCCAAAACAATTTAAAGAAAAAAAATATACTGAAATATATACAAATAACAAAATATAACAAACCGCACGTGGCTGCTGTGCAGTATAAATAAACAAAGCGTGTCTTCTAACAGCTCAATTTGTAAAGGTTTAAAAAAAAAAAATAAATAAAATGTAGCAACAAGAGTGAATGGTGGTCGACTTTGAAATACGCTACGGAAAAAAATATTTTTTTGAGAACTATTTATTGAGTGCTCAAACGCTTGAGTGTCAAGAGAGATAAGGAAAGATTCAGAGGGTTACCAAATAAGTTCCATATTAGCTAAATAAAAGACAAACAAATACAGGGTGCTTCGTATTGTGGTTTTAAGTGAGTAAAACAAAATTTGGACCGGACATTTACGAATTTTTTTATAACGGACATTTACAGTGAAAATGTCCGCACAGAGCTTGTCACGCCAAGATTGCCATTCATTTTCCATCAACTGAAAAACCGGGCAATTTCTTGACATATGTTAGCTTTGAGCTGTTCCACGGACTCTGGTTTATCGTTATAAACTTTTCCCTTCAGGTATCCCCTCAGAAAAAAGTCCGATGGCGCATAAATGGAAATGAATCTTATCAGCCATGTTTAAATTTTGCCAAAATATTGGATTTAATTTCCTTGATATTTTGCATGATTTCTTTTGATTCGTTCTATTTGCATCAATGAGCCCACCCCTGGCTTAGATCTATAAATAATTTGAGGCTAAAGTGAAATAGTTTTTGCAGTGTTGTGTCCATTAAAAGTATAAATCATGAAGAAAATGTGCAAGTAGCTATGGGTCATACTTTAAATCAGTGATGGATACATTTTTCAAAGAATTATATTTTCGTTACTTGTAGACTATAAGCAGCTTACTTCACGTAAAGACGATTTGCATTCCGCTATTGCTTTGTTTTCTGCTCCACACACAAGTTGAAAAGAAGATAGTGCCCATCACTGTATTTAATATATTATATATATTTTTTTTTTTTTTGTATTTTAACTTCTTGTAGACTGACAATTACTCAGGATAATTTCCAGAAGTCATAGGAAACAGATTTAAAGACTGTTTTGTTGTGCTGCTGACAAGAAGAGTTCGGACCTTATTTTGGGTTAGTAGAGTTACATGAGAAGTATAAAGCAGTTAATGCACTACAAATCCAACTTAAACGATTCATGATGAAATTTACTTCATTCCAACTAAACCCTTTCAACTACAACAAAGTGAAGCGCATACAAAAATTATAAAAACACAAAAAGATATTTGCGACAAAGAGAAAAATCTGAAAAATCAAACTAAAACCCATTAGAATCAATTACAAACGCAAAACGAGCGCCAACATTGAGCTGAAAATAAAAGCTGTATAGAAAGAAAAGTGAATCAAAAAAATGAAAAAAATAAAATAAAAATAAAAAACTCTTACAAAGAGACACACACACACAGATACACAAACTAAAAGTACACTTAATTAAGCGCAACACGAAGGGGTTTTGAACGAACATGTGCAACACGCTAAGGGCGCTACTGGTTGCTGTTGCTGCTGCTGCTGCTGTTGAGTTGGATGGGCAAAGCAACATGGGCTGCTGTTGCTGTTGCTGCTGCTGCTAGCGGCGTCACTTTTGTTCGAATTGCATGTGAATATTTAAGGCAACATTGAGTCTTTGAATGAAAACAAAGCAACCAGACGAGTAGACA
The DNA here is from genome assembly GCA_018903435.1 of Leucophenga varia. Taxonomy (NCBI): domain Eukaryota; kingdom Metazoa; phylum Arthropoda; class Insecta; order Diptera; family Drosophilidae; genus Leucophenga; species Leucophenga varia. The sequence continues at coordinate 894,474 of JAEIFJ010001870.1, forward strand.
TGACATAGCACAGACAAGCAGACAAGCAGTTGAGGCAGGACGGAACGGACAGTTACGGCCCACTGCTGTGTTTAGTATAGGCGCCATTACACTCGATATACGGGCGCACAGGTTGCTCTGTGTGTAACTTTTTGCAATGTGACAGATTTAAGTATGCACAAACTTGTGCGCTTATGTAGTATTTATATTTGTACAAGCGAATACGATATGTACTCTCTCTCTCACTCTCTGCCTCTTCGCCACTCTATGTGCATTCATTTCAAGAGTTAAGTTCAATGCAGGCGGGCAGGCAGGCTAGCAGCATTAAGGCTGTATCTGAATCGTCGTCGTCGTCGTCGTCGTCGTCGCCGTCGTCGTCTCAATTAATGTTTTATTCCTCTTTATTTTCAACGAGTATCAATGATGGCCTCAAGAGAATTTATTTTATGAATTAAAAATGAAACGAAAAAAAAAAGAAATACATAAACAGTTTAAATGAATCAAATTGCTTTACGAAAAAAAAAAAAAAAGAAAAGCGAAAACGGAATAATTTTCAACTTAATTGAGCAAAGATATTTGTTCAATTAAAGCTGCACCAAGTGGCATACAAAACGCAAAGTAGCATGAATAATAAAAATAAAACAAAATAAAATAAGCGTTAAATGCGCAAATAAGTTTAATTTTGTAAGCAAAATGCTTGAAGCAATCAATTTAATCAGTTTTTTTGGGGAAATCTTTACGTTTGATATTTTATTTAAAAAGTTGGTAATCGAAGTTGAAAGTTGCATATAAAAATTAGGGTAATGTATACATTTCTTGGCTTAATAAATTAATTTCCAGCTTAAAGCAATTATTTTATGTTTTCTGCAAAAATTTGCGAAGACTTTTCAATTATGTATTTTTCATTAAAAAAAAAACAGGGGAAAATCGTGGATTTCAGAACCTAAGCTCAAATAACTCGTCACACGAAACTTCAAATAACTTTAAATATGATCATCAATGACATAGATAATTATTCTCAAAGGGAATGAGTGGGATCTAATGGTCCGGTACAATCCAAGTTTAAACTCTACGTGTATTAAAATAGTTGCTATCATTCATCTAAACTCTTTGAGTCCCAAGACCCCAAGATCATTATTCGTTAATTTTGACATTTATATAAAGAAAAGAAAAACGATATAAGAAGGACCTTCATTTTTATATTAAGCTTTAAAAATTCAAGAATATAAGCTCAGAAGCCCTTGACTTAACGTTGTCTTCACACATTTCTAGCTGCATTAATACTATGGATAAAATTGTAAGACAATAAGTTTTCGTTGATATATGTACGCGATATTTTTAGAAGCATTACTGCTCTGTTATCTTAAAAAGTTCAATAAAACGCCCATCGCTAGTCAACGAAAGGTTTTGTCAAATGAATATTTATGCTCATGACTGTACAATATAAATTTTTATGCTTTATTTTAAAATAAATGATGCAAACCTATATGAAATAAAATGAAACAATGGAGGAGCATTAAAATAGAACAACAATAACCGAGTTGGTTTGCATAACTTGAGTATTTAAATCAGTTGTAGTTCTAAGGAATTTTAAGAAGTATTTTTCCTAAGAACTGATAAATATGACATTTGAAAATTTAAGTCAGTCGTCGCACTGTGTCAGATTTTATTTTGTCAATAAAAAATTTGCTTTAAATTCAAAAATATTTCCATATACGTTAAAATAAAATATATGAATGTTACGGAAATGAACATAAAATAGAACAGAAAAGTTTATATGTATATGTCATCATCAAGACAACGCTTGAAGTTGATGTACATTTATTGTATACAGTTTTTCTTAAAAGATCTTTATTTCAATTGTAAGTTTTTTTTTTAAAAGAGTATAATTATTTTAATTCTTTTATTGAAACATAATCCAAAAAGAGAGTCAATTTATTTAAAATTTTAATATTTCTTAGACACTAACTTCTATATTCTATAAAGCACGATGTTAGCACCATATATGGGATAACCAGATTCTAGAATTAATTGCATAAAAGAAAACCTGCACATTTTTTTTGTCTGTCTGAGAGTCCGTCCGCTGTTGCAATGTTATTAACTTGAAGAGTTTTAAATATATTGACATAAAATTTGAAACTTAAGCTATTTTTTTTACCTTATATGTTAAAACCAAGCATACATTTCATTTTAGGGAACGGTCCCCATCCATTTTTGATATCACAGGTCGACAAAATATGAGCGTTTTTTTATTCAAGCATCGAACTAGATCTATCTTATAGATTTTTCAACGCTTATATCGCGATTTTGGTTTAAAAACTCAGAAAAGATTGTTTTTGACCATTTTTGATCATATGTGTATATAGCAGATGAACCTGAGGTTAAAGAAATCCCGAACTAGGCTTTAATTGAAGCTTATAGTAAACCCTCCGTTACAAAAGCAGTGTCGAGAAGACCCGGAATCAATCGCGAAGTAATAATTGATCTAGTTTTTGATATAGGAGCTATAAGTTAAAGTAGCCCGATCCTCATGTATGGGTAAAAACATTAGAATGGCTTTCACTCAATTTGTAGTGAATTCATTTATAAAAATAAAACTTTTCCAAAACAAAAACACTAAATGGGTAGTAGGTTTGTATGGGGGCCATGCTTTAAAAGGGATTTATAGAATTGGTTTTGACATACTTAGGGCTAAGAGAAACTTAAGTGTAAAATTTCAAGTAAATATCTTTTAAATTACGCATGCTATTGAGTTAAGTTCTTTGATTGACATAAAATTACACAAACAGATGAAAATATTTATGATCACAATTTATTGTGTTTTCTTATCAATTAAAATTAATAAATTAATTAAAGAAAAACTTACCTAAAAAAATTTCAATAGTAGAAAAGTTAAAATCACCATACAATCACTTATTTATATTTATTATTTTTTTTTTTTTTTTTAATTTCACTTCACTTTATTTTTAATAATTTTTTTATATATTATTTTTTTTATTCTATTCTATTTTATTTTATTTATTACAATAAATTTATGTAATTTTATTGGTTGCACTTTCATTTTAAATAAATTTTTATACATTTATTCTCTGCAGGCATTCACATATATTTTACCTTGAAATTGCGCGCACTAAACCACAAAATAAAATGAACATAAAAAATAATAATAACAATAATAAAAGCAACAAAAAATGACACTCAAACAAACAAAAAAAAAAAACAAACAAAAAAACGAGAGAGAGAGGAAAAAAGGTTTTACATATTGTATAATAATAATTTTAATTCCGCGTTTGTGCACAAAGCAAGTCAAGCTGAAGCATTCAAACTGTTAGCAACAACAACAACAAAAAACCGCTCGTGTGTACATACGTCAACGTCAACAACAACGACAACAACAACGAGAAAAAACGTAAACGTAAAACAAGTAACACGCCCCCGCGCGTTCTACCATCAAATTGTCTGTCTCACTTATTACCACAAATTCACAAAAATAGTAGCAACAGCGTTCAATGCCGCCGGCAGCGACAAGCTTTGAGACTCCGCTGGCACTACAACAACAACAACAACAACAAAAACAACAAACATACAAACGCACGAACGAACGAAGACGATTTTCACTTAATGCATTTTTTCATGCATAAAAATTTAAAAATTATTAAATTATTTTATTGATTTTCACTTGCGGCACAATGCGCTACACTTTTTTTAATATTTTTATAATTAAATTTAAGCGTTAAATTAAAGAAAAATGTAATTTTCTGACGCGCGTGCAACAAATAAAAATGTTGATTTCACGACATTTGCTTGCGTAGTGAAAAAAATAACTTTGGGAGAGAGCAAAAGGCAACAAGTGTCAAAAACAGCTGATCGATAAGAGCGCTAACAGTGTTGGTGATCGAATCAAAGCGCGGTTTTGTTTACATTTTTTTTAAAGCGTGTGAGCGTAAGCGAAATGATAAAGAGCATAAAACAATGTGAGAAAAAACTTTGAGAGAGTAACAATTTGAGAGAGTATTAGCTTTTGTTTTTGTTTATACATATGTGATATACAAAAGCTTTGCATGATAGGCGGTATATACAATGTACAGTTAAAAAGTTTCTCATTTAGCGTTTTTGCATGCGGAAGTGAGTTTGCAAACGCTCATAAGTATGCTTTATATTTTTTATTTAGCTGATCATGCAAATATTTTCGTTTACTTGTTGATCTATGGGCTGAGCTGAAATATTTCTTTTCGAAAAGCACATTGGCTAAAAGTGTGCTTACAAGTGAAGCTACCCAAGTGATACTCACAGATCTTAACGAAACTATGGTTATTTGACAGAGCTATGAAAAAAACAGGCACGTATTTTATTATATCGGCAAAGGTTTAAAACTAAAGGTTGGAAACACGCTATGAGGGTGTGGGGGAAGGGTCAAAAAACATTTTTAAAACTTCTTATATTTTCTTGATATTTATTACTCGGGAGTTTTCGGGGTCACTGAATCCAAATTTCATACTAGAATTTTCAATTTCAAAATGGCGTATGCAATATGGCGACCAAGAAATATAAAATCTGATTAGATTCACTTTCACCTAGATACCAGGAGGTCGCCATATTGCATCCGCCATTTTGAAATTGAAAATTCTAGACATGGAATTTTAATTCAGTGAGCCCGATAACTCCCGAGTAATAAATTGTATTGTACTCCAAAAGTAAAAGAATTTTAGAACAACCTACTCAAAGCGTATAAAGAAAAACAAGTCAGTTAATTACAAAACCGGTACTATACCTCCATATAACAATGTTAGAACTAAATGCGAATTATAAATAATTATTGAATTAAGTGAAACTTAAAATATTTTAAAAAAAAATTTGGTTTACATTTAAATTTCTATATAAAACAAATTGACCACTTGCAGCTCTAAAGAGTTCATTATTAAACAATACCAAGCACTACTGCACAAAAGTATGCTTTATTTAAATATTTTCCCATTGTGTTATTGTATTTTTTCGTCTTCTTTTATTACAGAAAAATAAACAATGTCTCTAGCAATACTCATAATAAAAGCACGCCACTTACAAACAACAATAACAACAACTAAAACAACAAATAAATTGCCAACATCAAACTAAGCAACTAACTAAGTACATACTTAAACAAAAGCCTAAAAGCATTTTGCAAATAATAAGTCTAAAACGTCAATATGACTGCGTTGCGAATGACGTTTGTCATTTGGTTTCTAAATTGGTGCTGTTGTTGCCTACTACTGCTCGTACATTTTCCATTATTATGTAGCGCAGCACAAAAGCATGTAGCATCAGAGAATCCATCAACATATAATATCGGAGGCGTATTAAGTGATTCTGAGAGTGAAGCGCATTTTCATACAACAATAGCGGTAAGTGTGTGCCTGTGTGTATGTGTGTGTGTGTGATATCCTTTTGTTTTAATCTATTTTTTCCAATCTACGTGCAGCATCTAAACTTCGATCAGCAATATGTACCGCGCAAGGTTACCTATTATGATAAATCCATACGCATGGATAAAAATCCCATTAAAACGGTTTTTAATGTGTGCGACAAATTGATTGAGAAGCGTGTAAGTATTTTCAAGTTTTTTTTTATAAAAATTGGCACAAGCTGCTTAATTAGCAATTAATAACTTATTATGCGCTTCGTTCACTTTGGCTTAAGTACGTAGAAGAAGTCTACATCTGATTCACGCTTCGTTGATTGGGCACAGAGTAATGCAATAATGGCAGCATATCCGGTTATGGCAACGCCATTTTCCATTTTCCATGAACAAAAACAAAAACACATACGAACAAGAGAAGTCTGTCACATACCAGTACCAATTTTTCTACTCACGCCGCCAAAACGTCTTTTAGCTGCATTTTGCTTTTTGCCAAGTTTCCTCTTCTTTTTTTTTTTTTTTTTTTTTTTTTGCTCAGTGTAGATTTCATTTTCATAATTTAGCGGAAATGATTCGGAAATTACACGATGACAGACGGTAATGCGAAAGCGCATATCAGCACATTCTCACTCAAGCGAGAATAAAAATAAAAATAAAAAAAAAAGAAGAAAAATAATGAAAAATCATAAGGAAAGACTGCATAAAACTTTGATTGAATGAATATCAATTGAATGATTCCGAAAAGAAATATGATGCAAGCATGAAATATAGTTGGCGGGTTTTTTTTTTCTTTATTTTCTTTTTCATTGAATTCAATTCAAAGCAGAATTAACAGGAAATAAAATTTAAAATTTTTCAAAGGACATTTTGTCATCAATTATGGTTTTTGTTTGATATTTGAACAATTGAACTCGATATTTCAAGCTTCTCAAAATTTGAAAGATGAAAGAGTAAATGAAATTGAAATGTTAAAATTTCAACAAAAGGAAAATTAGTAATTGAAGGTGAAGGTAAAATTTTCTGTTATACATTTGATTGCCTTAGAGGTCAAGAATAATAAAGAATAATAAAATAGTAATAATAATACCAAAAGTTGTGAGTGAACTGCTGAATCGGAAGTTGAAGTCAGATATTAGAGAAAGTAGAACAGTTTTTAAGATATATGTTATTGTAGATAAATATCAATTTTTTGAGTTCTGAAAAATATGAGTTCACTTATTTTCAATTATTTCTTGATGTACAGAACCGATTTTAAAAATATTTATATAAAATTGAAGCTATTTAAATTTTCTATAAAAAGTCTACACAACTAATTTAAATTAACATGACGGTTTTGGAGCTATTACTGAGCTATTTGAGAATTCAGCGTAATTTTCAACAAAATTTTACAAAATGGTTTCACTGAAACATGTGTACCTTCGCTTTCTTTTCTAGAAGTATTATCATTTGGCAACAAAAAAAATAGGTCATTGCTGTTTACAATTGCTTACAAAATAATGGAGTTTTTACAAAATTCTACCCAAAACTTCTACCCAAATTTTTGATATCTATTTTGAATAATGCTCTGCAGAATAAAAACGCATGGAATAGTTTATTTTAACCACCTAATTTACGTCAAAAATTTAGCTTTAGGCAACTATAAAAAACAATCAAGAGTTTTGGGATTTCTCATAAAATTTGGATCAACTCGGATGAATTTATCTAAAAGTTTTTCACCGTTCCTATGTCCTCTTACCAAGATAATGGGTATATTATTATATGTATAAATATTCTTGATCAGCATTGAAAGGCGAGTCGATATACTTATGTCCGTCTTGCTGTTCGTCCGGCTGTTCGTCCGTCCTGATGTGTGCCGTAAGAAAACGATTATCTTGGAGACTTGGAGAAGAGATTTAGTCACCATATTTACAACTTAGACTCTACTGAGCTGTCAAGTGTTCACTTACAAACGGTTTTTCTCTAACCCCATTTTTAGGGGTACCCCCATACAAACCTACCCAAAATTTGCTACTTTTTTCTGGAATACTTCTTTTTTATATCTTTGAACTCCAAATTTATGGATTATGGCTACAATCGATTTAACGATGTCCGTCTGTCTGTCTGTTGCGATGCGTTTTACACCGAATGTTTTAAAGATATTGACATGAAATTTTAATCTTAAGCTTTTCTTACAGAATCAAGGTGCCACGCCCATTTTTAGGCATAGCTCCCATAATAATCTACCACCCATTTTCGAATTTTTGAATGAAAAAAGGGAATTATTTATGAATATAAATTCACTGAATTGGGTTAAATCACTTCTTATGTCATCCAAAGTCAAATCCAAGGTGCCACGCCCATTCTTAGGTAAAGCTCCCATACAAACCTAGCGCCCATTTTCGAGTTTTTGTATAAAAACATTTATTATTTCGGAATGAGTCGAATTAAAATTTGGTAAAATCCATTCCAATGTCCACCTAAGTGAACACTTTAGATATGGTAAGGATCGGGCTAATATAACATAAAGCCTCCATATAAATTTGACCAAATTCATCATGAAATTTAATCTAAGCTTCTGGTGAAAATATAAACTATTAAAAGAGTTGAGTGACGGGTATTTGAGCTTCGGTTCTACCGAAGTTAACGTTTTTCCTTGTTTTTTTTTTTTGTGATTGTTTAAATCGAATAACTTGATTTCAAAAAAAAAAAAGCCCTGCGTTTTATGAGTTGAACCCGTGGATATGATACGTTTCGAACTTTTAATTGCGTTAATAGAAAAATGGCCTCAAAACGTTTTGTTAATGCAGAATTTATTGGGTTTTATGTGTTTATTTGACAAATGATTGACATAGACTAAAATTGTTCACCGCAAATTGCCCAAGGCATATACTCCCTGGGGTGTGACATATCGATACATATTCATGCAATAATTATCACTATTTTGTTTTGTTTTTGTTTGTTTTTATTATTTTTTTTTTGTGCATGCAGCATATGTCTTATGTGAATCAAATAAATTTAAATATTTGTCTCATAAATGTTCAATTTATATTCCCAATTTGAGAACCAAATATAATCATGGTTACGGTACGGTGCTCCCCAAGCGTCATTAACACAAAATAACAACTTAACTACATAAAAAAAAACGCAACTCTTACATTGATCTAAAAACATTTGTCATTTTCATCATTTATTTAAACACAAAATGAATGCCAGTAACAGAAGAAGAAGAAGAAAACAATAAGTCAAAAAAACATTTATCTTATAAAGACGAGACAGAGCACAGCTATGTAGCAAATCATTTTGCAACATTTCATTAGCAGAACAATGAACAATAAGGAATGAACACAGAGAGAAGCAGAACAAAAAGAATCGAAGTAAATTGATGGAAGATAAAAGCGAAAGTGTAAACAATGAAAAAGTGTAGCAACACATAATAACAAGAAATGCGAAAAAGTAAAAGCAAAATACAAATGAAGAAAAGCGCAAGTTAATAAATATTTTGGCACTCAATTCAATGAATGCGCGCGCCAGAGCAGTGTCATGCCATGCCATGTTGTACGCCATTTGGTGTTGACACAATTTGCTGCTGGTTCTGCTGCTGCTGACGCCATTTTGTGTAAGCGCAGCACAATTCGATTTGCACTTCCGCTTGTTATGCGACAAGATAGCTGCTTGTATGAGAGAGAGAGAAGCAGAGAGAGAAGATGATGTAAAGTAAAAGGGCGCTTAATAAAGTGAAGCAGAAGAAGAAGAAGTGTCACACCGACAAGACAAGACAACAGTTGTACTCGTTTAGTATAAAAACCATTCAAGCACGCGAGACAGATTTATTGTAAATAGCAAATATACAGCTGGTTTAATACAAACGAGAGTCGGTTGATAAGTAGTAGAGATGTTTCCAAAAATTATTTTTCTCGGCATAAGACGCTCTTCAACTCTTCTTTTAATACCCAAAAAATTGATCGTATTTGAGATACCAATCTTGCGGATGTCTTCTAAGATCTGGTCCTCCCAACGCAGCGGCGGACGTCTTCTGCCAAGCCCCCGATTTGATTCACGTCTTGCTTATAAACTTTTCTCGCCGGAACCTCTGTAGCCATCCGTGACCAGCCCAGGACAGACTTTTGTATTGGATATTCCCGACTATGTGGATGCCAGTATATAGCTTAAATAATAAAAACGGGTGTAATGGGTGTAGCAAGCTCTCCAGAGTATAGATTTTGTGGCAGTAGGAAGGAATCACCTATGACCATATTCGATACAGAATGTGCAGCTACAGCTAGAAACAGGATGTAACCATGTAGGAGGATACACACTCTCCACAGATCTAGGTTAGGAAACCGAACCTATGAACATGCCTTAGGTATATGCAATGACAAGGTTTGCCGTTCGTGCGTATACGGATGTCATCTCCTACTCTAACTGGACCAGAAATTTTCCGAAGTATCTTTCTCTCAAACACGCCCAACGCCAACGTATCCCATTCTGTCTCGACCTATGCTTCTGAGCCATACATTCGGACAGGCAATGTCTGTAAATAGAATAAGACTCTTTACTATTTATCTAGGGTATTCAGCAGCTCCCACTGTCTCTCCCTCTGTCACTCTCTTTCTCTCTCTTCTGTAATGCTTTAAAACATTTTAGGCCCGAAAGATTTTCACCTCTTATCAATTCTCTCGTTGCACCTAATTAGCTGCTAAGGCTTGGCTGAGTAGCAATGAGCACTTCAACAAATGATTCCGCCCAAAAGAGCATAGAGAGCTGCGTAGGAACCAAACGTGATCCTTCTCTTTTCAGAAGTATGATTCCCAGTTTGCCTCAAAAATATTGACAAAATGATGAAATGAACAAATAATTGGAATATACTACTAGACTGATTACTTATTACACCACCCTCTAACAGCTTACTGCAAACTGCTTGTATACATTTCCGTTTACATTTTTTTTCTGTTTTTTGTTCTTTTCCGTTCTTCCTCTTCTATCTTTATAGGTCTACGCTGTCGTTGTATCGCATGAGCAAACCTCAGGTGACTTGTCACCGGCGGCTGTAAGCTATACCAGCGGTTTCTATCAGATACCTGTTATTGGCATATCCTCACGGGACGCCGCCTTTTCGGATAAGAATATTCATGTCTCATTTTTTGCGTACTGTGCCACCATTTTATCATCAAGCGGATGTCTGGTTAGAGATGCTCAGCCATTTTAGTTATACAAAGGTAAGAGAGTTGTCTGCTTTTTTGGCTGCTACTACTGCTACATGATGATGATGACTTTTTTCGCTTGAACTGTCGCATACATATATTTGACAGGTAATCATAATACAGCAGCTCTGATACGGATGGACGCGCCATTTTGGGTCGTTTTCAGACAACCTCACAAACAAATTACGATGACATCGATGTGCGCGCCACAGTGGAAATGATTGTTGAATTCGAACCAAAATTGGAAAGTTTTTCAGAACATCTGATTGATATGAAGACAGCACAATCGCGTGTCTATTTGATGTATGCAAGGTAAAGTCGTTGTATATTGTCCGTCCGTATTTAAGCTGCTTATAAATAATGAAATTTAATATGCTTACTACAATATATACAGTACGGAAGATGCCCAAGTAATATTCCGTGATGCTGCCGAGTATAATATGACTGAAGCAAATCACGTTTGGATTGTTACCGAACAGGCGCTGCATGCGAATAATACACCCGATGGTGTTATTGGATTACAATTGGAGCACGCAAATAGTGATAAGGGACACATTCGAGTAAGTTGAACAGAATCGAGTCGAATTGAATTGAATGAATTATTAATGCGCTTAAATATTTATTTAATATTCACACTTCTTGTCCTTGCCTTTACTTTGTAAACACGCAAATGCATGCATACAGGATAGCGTCTATGTGCTTGCCTCGGCCATTAAGGAGATGATATCGAATGAGACGATTACTGAAGCGCCAAAGGATTGCGGTGACTCTGCAGTTAATTGGGAATCAGGTAGCTGTTGCCTTGTGAAGTGTGAACGCTAATTGTTAATTAAATTAAATCAAATCTTCTTCTTTGTCTTGTCACAGGACGTCGCCTGTTTCAGTATCTTAAGACGCGCAATATTACCGGCGAAACAGGACAGATTGCCTTCGATGATAATGGAGATCGTATTTATGCTGGCTATGATGTCATCAATATACGCGAAAAACAAAAGAAACATGTTGTGGGCAAATTCTTTTACGATAACGTAAGTGTTTGAGTTATTTATTTATTTATTAAATTTAAATTTATTTCTCTTTACAGGATAAGGGTAAAATGCGTTTACGCATCAATGACAGCGAAATCATTTGGCCTGGCAATTCAAAACGTAAACCGGAGGGCATTATGATTCCAACACATTTAAAAGTTTTGACCATTGAGGAAAAACCATTTGTCTATGTGCGTCGCATGAGCGAAGATGAACGTGGCTGTGAGCCGGATGAGCGACCGTGTCCGTTGTTTAATGCTACAGATCCATCAGGTTAGTACGCTGACAGGAATACCGTTGCTGTGCATGTGGTGTGGCTTTTAGTTTCATGTTTTGAACTCCATCCTCTATGGTAAAAAATTCCTCGCTTACAATAGTTGCTTTGTGGAAACTGCTCTATCAGCATCGCTCTTCCTTTCCATTAGCGTCTCATCTAACCCTTCTCATGGTTTCCATGCCTTACGAAGACAAGAAGGCTTACTTTCTTGTAGACCTTCGGTGTAACTTAGTCAAAACCTTATTTTATTTTATTTAATATCCCCTTTCCTTTATATAGTATTCAACCACTGTCTCTTTCTATTTTGTGTACATATTTTGGTGAGTTTTTTTCATCTATCTGTGGTGAAAAAAGTACACAAAATATGTTTATCTCACTTTAATCTTCTACGAATCTATAGAACAAAGCTAACTACGTTAAAATTATGTAAACAATTCAAGAAGTGAAGAAAATATACCCAAAGACATATACTGGTGAAATTCTGTGGGAGTTAGACTGGGTAAAACACCTGTAACCTGAATCCTATTTGCAAGGAACTTGCTGAGAATGGTATCACTGTTCTCAAGAACCTACAGTCAGGGTACAATATATCTGTTAAGGTCCTAGAATAATAATAATAGCGACTAGTCCCTCTAGAATCATCATTCCTATTCTTTCTCCATCAACTTTTGTGGTTTAGAGCTTTGGTTTGCACCGTAAAGATTTATTTTGTATCATTGCAATATATTATGAGAGCCATAATTAAAGGGGCTAGAAAAATATTTAGGTATGGATAAGGTATTTTGGTATAAGAGTACTAGATAATCTCTCTAAAATTCAATATAATTTCTAACTTCGTTTTTTGTTTTCCTTTTTTTTTAATTATAGCCAACGAATTCTGCTGTCGCGGTTATTGCATCGACATCTTAATTGAACTCTCAATGCGTATAAATTTCACTTATGACTTAGCGCTCTCTCCAGATGGACAATTCGGGCATTATATATTGAAGAATACAACAACGAAAAAAAGAATGGACCGGTTTAATTGGCGAATTGGTTAATGAACGAGCCGATATGATAGCCGCACCACTGACCATCAATCCAGAGCGTGCCGAGTATATTGAGTTCTCGAAACCATTTAAATACCAAGGCATTACAATACTTGAAAAGAAGCCATCGCGTTCAAGTACTTTGGTGTCCTTTTTGCAGCCATTTAGTAACACGCTTTGGATTTTGGTAATGGTGTCGGTTCATGTTGTAGCGCTCGTATTATATCTATTAGATAGGTGAGCATTTACCCGAAACTCGAAATCCTTTCAAAATCCAAAAACAAACAAAAAATACATAAAAAACTTTTCAAACAAATCCTTTAGTTGTCGTTGTTGTTGTTGTTCTTGTTGTAAGATTAAAAATTTGTCGCGATGGATATTTTACGCAACACGCACACACACACACATATCCCAAAACATGCACACACACACAGAGCACTTTCGAATTCCTTGGTCCCAAAAAAAAAAAAAACAATTTTTTTTTCTATATTTTTTGATACAACTAATCTGTTTACTTTAAATTCTTAGATTTTCACCTTTTGGACGCTTCAAGCTCTCACATACGGAAAGTAATGAGGAGAAGGCATTAAATCTCAGCTCAGCAATTTGGTTTGCTTGGGGTGTACTGCTGAATAGCGGCATAGGCGAGGGTACACCACGTTCATTCAGCGCACGTGTCTTGGGCATGGTTTGGGCTGGTTTTGCCATGATAATTGTTGCCTCATATACTGCCAACTTGGCTGCTTTTCTCGTGTTGGAACGGCCAAAAACGAAATTGAGCGGCATTAATGATGCACGTCTACGCAATACAATGGAGAATCTGACATGTGCCACCGTTAAAGGTTCCTCAGTGGATATGTATTTTCGACGTCAAGTGGAATTATCGAATATGTATCGTACAATGGAGGCGAATAACTATGATACTGCCGAACAGGCTATACAGGATGTAAAGAAGGGGTAAAACGCAAACACAGTCAATCAGATTCAGTCAGATTCAGACACAACACATCAAGAAATGGATCCCAAGAAATGGATCCCAAAAAATCCCAATAAAATATTTTATCATGTAGCGTGTGAGAAACCAAAAAACAAAACAAAAAAAAAGCATGTTTTGGACGCACCACATTAATATTTTATACAAAAAAAAAAAAAAAAATATTTTGTACTTACTTGTTAAACTCCACTCCAAACTTTTGTAGCGTCTCAATTTGAATTCCTCCTTCTCTCTAACTCTCTTTCTATATTTGTATACTCGTAAAACTCTCTGTCTCTGTTTGTACTTATTTGATTAATTGATTAACTTTTTCGTCTTTTGAAGCTAAACCAGTTATTTACTTAACATTTTTTCTTACTAACCAATTTGAATTCTAAGAAAATTTATTAAATATAAAAATACTAATTAATTTTTTTATATATTTTTCTCTCTCAGCAAACTTATGGCTTTTATTTGGGACTCTTCACGCTTGGAATACGAGGCTTCCAAGGATTGTGAATTGGTTTGTATAATATTTAATTTATTTTTATTAATTTTTACATTTTATTAATTTCGAATTTATAGGTCACTGCCGGTGAATTGTTTGGACGTAGTGGTTATGGCATTGGCTTACAAAAAGGTTCACCATGGACGGATGCGGTAACATTAGCCATATTAGAATTTCATGAGAGTATGTATTTTAATGGAAGAGTTTTTTTTAATTATTTTATGCATTTTAATTGGGTCTCCTTGGCTGCATAATTTCAATATTCCAATCCTAACGCTTCCCTGTTAACCGATACCATTTCGATATCGAAATTCCTGGTCGGAAATTTCTTTCTTTGATCCATATACATTAAAACCAAAGAGATCTAAAGGGCCCAGTTTGAGAGGTTTCTAAGGTGTCAAATAATTTTTGTTTTACTGCAACTACTAAAATATTTCAAATTGGTTTAGGAAAAATTTGGCTAAATAATTTATGATAAGGGTGTCACTGGTGTTCTATTGAAAGTGTCCGAAATCGTCAGATTATACTCGATGGTCAACTGTGTTGGGAAGAATTTTGCTATAAACTTGTTAAAAAAAAAAATTTGAAAAATTTCTGGTCACTGCAACAACCATTTTTTTTTTCAGGACCAAGAAAAAGCATTATAATGTTCAAAACAGGAATGTTCCAAGTTCCAAGTAAATCCGTTTCTGATTCAAAATGTTTGGTTTTGATTTCTACTTCAGGAAAAGCAATCCGCAGTATCCGGGGTATCCAGAAAGCTTGAGGCTACAAATCATAAGACTTCCCAGCTATTTTTAGTTTTTTTTTTTTTTGTTCCAGTTTCATTAACAAAATTTTTTCAACATTCCCTTAGGTGGTTTTATGGAGAAACTTGATAAAAAATGGATCTTCCATGGTAATGCACAACAGAATTGCGAACTCTTTGAGAAAACACCAAACACGCTGGGCCTAAAGAATATGGCTGGCGTTTTCATACTCGTAGCGGCAGGTATCGCCGGTGGTGTGGGCCTAATAATAATCGAGGTGATCTATAAGAAACATCAAGTAAAGAAACAAAAACGTTTGGATATAGCACGCCATGCAGCGGACAAGTGGCGTGGTACTATAGAGGTGAGTGTTGTGGTTTTGCACTTAATTAAAAAGAACTATTCATTTCTTTGCGCCCCATTTTAGAAACGAAAAACTATACGCGCCTCTTTAGCAATGCAACGCCAGTATAATGTTGGCCTAAATGCCAATCCTGGCAGCATAAGTCTTGCTGTCGACAAGCGACGTTATCCACTTGGAACACGTGGTCCCGAACGTGCTTGGCCCGGTGATAGCGATGTGTTGCGTGTGCGACGTCCTTATGACTTGAGTAAATCGGGACATTCGCCAAAGGTGCATGCGCCACCGATTGGCCGTACACGTTTGCTGAGCCAACAGCCAAATCTATTGCCGCCACGTTACTCGCCAGGCTATACGAGTGATGTATCACATTTGGTGGTTTAAACAGTTAACAAAATTGACATCGCAGCACTAAAGTTAGTGAACAATGAAAGATGTCAAAAAAAAAAAAAAAAATTGTATTAAAAAATTTAAAATAAATTTGCTCAAATGTTATACAAAAGTAGCAGGGAAATTATAAAACTTATTTATATATATATTATGTATATTATATACATACTTACATCATATTTGCATTTAAAAAAAAATTAACAACAGAAAAAAAAACTACTGAAAGAAAATATGCAGAAAATATTGTTGAAATTAGTTTTATTTGTGCGTGTTATGTTTGTGTAGATTTTTTGAAGTTATTTATAAAAAAAAAAAAATAAAATATATAAATAAATATTTAATATGCAATATGTGTGTATGTATAAAAAAAATATTATCAAAGATTGTGAAACAAAGTTATACACACAAATATATACAAGAAAAGAAAAAATTATGAAAATAAATAAATTTGTTAACATTTTAAAGTAAAAAACGAAAAGATTTGAAAAGAAATAAATTAAATAAGTACTTCCTCTTTTTTTTTAATTTTTAAATTTATAATTTTCCAATGCTTAACATATTTTAAAGTCTTTCAAACTAGCTTTTCGCAAAGAACACCATGCACCATATAATTTTTTATACGCTTAATATTTATATTACAAAAAGAAAAGCAAAAATATTAAATAGTTTTTAATTATTTTATAAAATATTGATAAATATTGTAACGCTAGCGTCGACATAGGATGAAAAAAAATAGGGCATATTTTTGGTCTAACAACAATAAAGTTGGTGTCTTGGACTATAATGCAATTATACAAGATGTAGTATTCCTCAACAATTTCTTTCTATTTTGCTTACATATTTAGGTGAGTTTTATTCAATATGAAAGCAAACTGTGGTGTAATAGATACAGAAAATATGTTTGTCTCACTCTAGCTACTTTTTTAATTGTCAATGTCCAAACTAGCGTTTACAATATGGAACTGCTTTAATATAAATTTTTAACGAAATATTTATTTACGCGCAAAATAATAAAACAGAAAAGACAAAATTTTAATAATAAATTTAAGCCATAACAGTTCACAGTAATCAAAGAATATTTCAAATAAGACACATAAAAATAAGTAAATAAACTAAGAATAAAAATAAACCTTTAAACAAAATAAAAAAAACTTTTCAAATAAGATTTTCATAAACAAATAAATAAAATAAATTATCAAAAATAAATAAATTATAAAAAAAAAAATGAATTGAAAAATTAAATAATAATAAAAATAAATCCTTTTTAATTTTAAAATAAAATTTATATTTACCATAATTTATTTTCTCTCTCAACTTGAAATTAATGCCAAAGAGAAATATAATTTTTTTTTAAATTTTTTCGCATGGTGAAATCTAAAAAAAAAAATAAACAAAAAGTATAAAAAGAAAATATTAAAAAAAACAGAAGAAACAAATTAAAATAATAAAAATCACAATAAAAATAAGTTTAGCTTAATTTAAGAACATAAAAGTTAACAGGCATAAATGTGAAAAAGTAAATAAGAAAAAACAAACAAAACAAAACATCTCATTGTTAAAAAATAAAAAAAATGTGTTTTAAATGTATTCAATGTGTGCCAAAAGATTAAATTTAATAAAAAATAAAAAAAAACAACATTCAAGAAAAAAAATTGAAAATTATATTTAGTGTGATGTGATGCAATGTTCGACTACTACATCACGGAATGGTATGGAATGGAATTGAATGAAATCGAATAAAGTAGAATGAAATGGGATGGAATTGAAAGAAGTGAAATGAAATGGAATGAATCATAATAGAATGGGGGGGGGAATGGAATTAAATGAAATGGAAAAGATGAACTGAAGTGTAATGAAATGGAATAAAGTGGAGTAAAATAGAATGACATAGTATGAAGTGGAATGAAATAAATTGGAATGAGATGAATTGGAATGAAATAACATTAATAAATAAATAACTTGAGCAATAATTATCAAGTCGATTCAAGTGTGACAAACAAAAAATTACAGTGCTAAAATTAATAGATATCAAATTTTCATTTAAAAATTAAAAGCACTTATAATTCACAATATGTTTAAACACTACTCCTATGTATGTAAATGAGCTTTGGTGGGAACCATGTGCTATTATTTTTTTTTTTTTAATTTTTTAAATTTTTTTTTTTGGATGCTCTCGAATGATGTACAGATATATTTGATTTATATAAATCATTGTAAACAACCAGCAGTCAGATTTAGGTTCTTGGGACTCTGACGACTAGATTGCTGTTCTATCAACTTTTGGAAAGATAGATAAAAAGTTCATCTCAGTGTTTAAAGATTCTTTTAAAATATGTTCTTCTTTTCGAGTAGCGCATTAAAGTTCCATTCTATCGAAATAAACGTCTTTTTTTTTTGTTTTGTTCAATAAATTCCAAAAAGCCAGGCATTTCATAAGAATTAAGAATAAAGAAATAAAGAAATTGGCGACTGATTGATGTATTCAATGATTATTGGTTTTATTTTTTTGATGCTCAACACACTGAATTGAGTGAGTGAATAATTGATTGATTGATTGATTCTTTGTGAGCTTTGTGTGAGCTGTTGTGCAGATATAAAAAATTAAAGTTTATATTTATAAAAAGCTATTTTTGGACATATTTTGTTGGAACATTTTGGATAAAGTTTTTGCTCTAAATTTTATTAATTTTTTTGTCAAAAATAATTACAGCAATCTTCATCCTTTTTCCGCCTTTAAAGTAAATAAATAATTTATTATTTGGCGCCAAAAGCAACTTTTGCTGAATGACGAAGTTTTGTAAGAATTAAATTCAATAAGAACTGAAAATGCTTTCCAATTTGATGCTTACGACCGGGAGACGAATAACAAACAAAATGCGGTGTAATCCAGTAAAATAAGATTTTCAAGTTACAACAGGTTTTTCTAAAGAACTTTTTCAAGAAGTGTCAGTATGAGCAAAGAGTATAAGCAAGCAAAACTAAACAGAACCAACTCCATAAAAGATATTTATTCTTGATTATCTTTGAAAGCTGAGACGAAGTAGCCATTTGTTACTGTCCGTCTGTCGTAAGAAGCCGAAGAAGTCTACGAAAGAGGCTACAAGTTATACCCTCGGGAATTTACTAACGTCAAACATATTCTCTAGACCCATTTTAAAAGTATAAAATTTCAATCTACCCCAAACTATTTAGAGTTTGGTTTTGATACTCAACCTAGAAATTATGAAAATATGCCAATCTGGTTTAAATCGAGCAATTATTTTGCTTCAAGTTTCGGACTTATAAATTCGGTAAGTTTGTATAGGGGCTATACCTGAAAATGTGCGTGGCACTTTGGTTTTGACATTGGATGACAAGAGGCATTTTACACAATTTGCCTATTTTCATACGAAAACTCAAAAATGGGAAGACATTTTGTATGGAGGCTATACTTTAAAATGGGCGTGGCACTTTCATTTTCGAACTTGACCTTTTCGTTCCAAATTTCAGCTAAATATCTCCAGTAGTCTCCGAGTAAGTCGCGTTGAAATAAACAGACAGACGGGCAGACATACAGACGGACAGACATACGAGGACATGGTTATAACGACTCGTCTCATCGAGCTGATCAAGAATATATATACTTTATGGGATCTACTGCGTCTCTTTAAATGCGTTACAAACTGTCAGGCAAACTGAATATACCCTTTACACTATGTGTAGCGGGTATAAAAAGTTCAACTCGAATGCTAAACGCCAAAAACTAAAAATAAAACGTAAATCAAGTTTTAATAAATATAATAATTATATAAATTAAATATTTAATTCTAAACGCGTTTCGTGTTGTTTGACACTTTTCGATTGGTTGCTATGAAAAACTAAACTCTTTTTTTTTTTTTTTTTTTTTTTTTTTTTGGGTAACTCTTTGCAGGTTTTTACTGCAATGAAGCAGTTTAATGCCGCTTGTGCGTGTATTTAGGCTGTGAAGTCGAGTTTTTTTTTTGCGAAAAGAGTACAAAACCAAATAAATGCAAAGATCGACATCGCTCAAGTGTAAATGAATTGAATTGAAAAATGGAGTGCTTTTGTGTCAAAATGTCGCCTCTTTTTAATTAGTTTGCATTGTGCTAAAAAATAAAACAAATTAAAGCGAAAAAATCGAAAAATAAATAAATAAAGCGAATTGTGTTAATAAAAAAATTATATAAACTGAGAATATTCGAAAAATTACAGATACTCTTTAAAGTTAGTTTTTTATAAGAGTGTAAAGAAGGTTTAGTTTAATGCAAACCATGGAATGTAAACTAGGGAATGGCAAGATCTAGGATCTTGAAATGTGCAATTCTAAAAACCTGAACAAATATAAAAACGGATAAAAAGTATGTCTAATGTTAAAGACCTCCTTTAGAGATTTTCCATCGACTTTCCAGCCAAACCCTCCCCATTCGCCCATTCTTTGGCCTGGCTATGATAAGTGGTTTTGCTTTGACTCAGGGCTTTTACAGTGACTTAGATCTTATTAACCTATTGTATAAAATCTTTATTTATATTGTTTCTTCTAAAATCAAATCATGCTGCTTCAACTACTTTGTTTCAATTTTTACATCACTACATAGTATAAAACAAAGTCGATTTCTCTTTCCCTTTGTATGCTTAAATCTTTAAAACTACGCACAGTGGTCCGGACTGATGGAAAGGGCGGACAAAAGTCAGAAACTCATCGAATTAGGCTGAAAACGTACACTCACGGGTTTTTGATGCCGCTGATTACGAATCTGACCTTCGTTTTAAAAAATTCAAAATGGCAGATCCAATATGGCGGCTGATTTTCCAAAAATTTCTTGAATTTCAATCAAACTTGGTATCTAGGGGTTTTTGGGGCCTCTGATAACAAATCTGACTTAAATTTTACAAAATTCAAAATGGCAGATCCAATATGGCGGCCGAATTCCTAAAAAATTCTCGAAATTCTCGAAAACAATGTGTTTTTTTTAAACTAGTTTTATTTAAAATTGCGCAAGTTTGCGCATCCAATTACAGCTTTATTTCAAAGTTCAGATACGTACCTACAACATTCATGTTGATTTAAAGTGGACCGGTGTGGACCGCCTAAACTAATGATCTGTGAAACCTATGTTTTGCAAAAATTTTGCATTTTTCATGTTAAAATAAGGATTTTTTAGCACAGTTAAGGATAATTAATATATTTTTCCTTAAAAAATGTAATTCTCTATTTTTAAAACTATTTGGTAAATAATTAAATACTATTAATTAGTTTCAGACAGAAAAATATAACATTTACATGAAGTATGTGCTGCCCACAATTCTATTTTTAAATTCAATAACTTGCAGTTAAATATTTTTTAAAATGCATCATAGTTTAAAAAATTCTATCTTGAATACTCAAGAAAGCATGTGCATAATAAAATTTTGATTTTAAAATTGTTCTAAGAATGGACTTTTGTCCGGCTGTCGGACCACTGTGCTACGTAACGAATTTTGATGCGGTTTTTTTTAATAGATATAGTGATTGAAGAGGAAGTTTTATATTTTGGAAAATTTTGACCCGGGGCCTTGAAACTGGAAAAGCCAAATATTTGGAACAAAAAGACGTTAAAAAATGCATTTATTTTTGTGTTTTTTTTTTTAGAATTCACGTGGGCAACAAGACAGGATTTTTGAAAATTTTGACCCGGGGCCTAATGGGGACCTTGAAACACGAAAAGCCATATCTTTGGAGTGAATAGACGTAAAGACTTGAAACAGGGCTTATTTGAAAGATGGTTAAAAATAATTTTTGGCGTTCAAGGTGTTTAAGGGATTTCCGGAATGTGGACCTGGGACCCATATTTGGACCCAATATAGATAGATTTTTTTACCAATTTTTTTTTTTATTACAGATGAGCACTTAGATGCGATTTTAGAAAATTTTGACCCGGGGCCTAATGGGAGCCTTGAAAAAAAAGTCAATCATTTGGATTGAATAGAATTTTGTAGAGACTTGAAACTAGACGCACTTGAATGATGGTTAGTTGTGTTTACGGAATTTTCAAAATTTGAACCGAAGTTTTTTGAACAATTTATATTTAGCCACAAAATAGAAGCAAAAAAAAAAAAACGCGAGCAATGCCGCGGGTACCTGCTAGTTGTACAATATTTTCAACTGTGTTTTTTAAATATAATTTTATAATATTTTGCTGTTTTATTTCGTCGTATTTTAATTTATCTGACAGCTAATTTTCATTTAATATCCTATCATTTCAAACAATTTGTCTGAGCTATACATTATCTATTATTAATTTGATACGAGAGAGAAAAAAAAAAAAAAAAACTACCCTTTTTTTTTTAGTATTTAAATTTATTTTAAAAAAACATTTGTGAAACTTACGCAAAATGAACTAACTAAATTAAAACAAGGAAAAGCGTTAACTTTGATAGAACCGAAGCTTAAATAC
Organism: Leucophenga varia; assembly: GCA_018903435.1. Taxonomy (NCBI): domain Eukaryota; kingdom Metazoa; phylum Arthropoda; class Insecta; order Diptera; family Drosophilidae; genus Leucophenga; species Leucophenga varia. Next base: position 916,776 of record JAEIFJ010001870.1, read on the forward strand.
ACAACACACGAATTTTTAAAAGGTTTATGTGTGAAGACAGATAGATAGACAGACAGACGGACGGACATACAGACAGACATCGCTTAATGGGTCTACGTTGTCTTTTTACATGCGTTACAAACATTTTGACAAACTGAATATACCCTTCACATTATGTGTATAAAACTATTATACAAATATCCGCCAGTTATTTAAATGCCTTAATTACAGCATTTCTAATAATTCGTGATTCAATTGTTTCGATCATAGAAACCCAGTATATAACAGTCTAATTTTTTAGCTGCCGCTGTAATTATTTGCGCGTTAGAAGCATTTTAAAACACAAAACTGTTTTTTTTTTTAATCAAAAATTATGCAAATATTTTTTTAATTTATTATTTCGTTTGCTCATTGTTTTATAATTATTTTAATAATCTTTTTTTTTTTTTTGTTACAACCAAATAATAGTAGGTGTTTGCATATACATGTGTTTGTAGTATTCAATCTATTTGATTTTCTAATTACATGTTTGCGTTCTTGAAATTGTTCGAAAAAAAAAACAAAAAAATTCATTTTAGTCGCGTTTTAATTTGTTTAAACAAGTGAAAACAAATGTTTGTTGTTTTTTTTTTGTAGCTAATTTATAAATATAATAAATACATACAGCAATGATATACGAAACAAGTCGATCCATTGTCAATTTTTTTTTTTTTTTGAAGTTGTTAAACTCATAAAACAATTTTGTAGACAAATTATTTGTAGCATTTCAAATATTTACATACAAACTTCGCGCAGTGTTCAAAATGCGATCGCTAACTAAAAAATAGCTTGGATTATGGTCGACTACAAGATACCCCTTGAAAAAATTTTAATAATAAAATTTTCAAAAATATTCAAAATTTCATACACCCTTTATACTTCGATACTATTGAATGGCAATGCTTTAAAATATCAAGGCAGATTGCAGGACAGACAGACATAGCTAGTTCGACTTTCCTTCTAATGCTGTTCAAGAATATATATATACTTTATAGGGTCTGTCTAGCCTTCTTCTGTCTCCTGTTACTTTTGATTTGGAAAGCTTACGATATAAAATAATATGAAGCAGTTAAACGTGGCTTAGACAACTGCTTGAACGACCGAAATGGATTGCTCCGTCTGGCCTAGCCGAGCAATAGAGTGGTTCTTCCGAGCTGGTAGTGCCTAGCAAGGGACAGAAAATTTCGAGAAAAAAAAAAACGGCAAAGATTAATACATAAACCCAGTATTTATAAACGTTGTATGACTAATTTAATTTAATGTAAAATAAAACGAATAATTCAATTCTATAAGCGTATTATATAACAATAACTGAAATATAAGCGATATAATATAATAAAGTAAAAAAAAATATTCTACAAAAATGTATTTGGTCAAAAGTAAAACGTATTTCATTTGTCTTTTTTGTCTGTTAACTATCAATCATGTAGCGCTTAGTCGTACAAGACCCCGAATTTACGGTGGCAATAAAACCACAATCAAAGAATTCGGTGGTTTCATAGTGCAACTAATCTTTAATGGAGCTTTTAGATGTGGCGGTTCACTCATAACTAAACGAATTGTCATCACAGCAGCTCACTGCGTGCAGGGTGATCCAGTACAATTGTTTTTCATAGCAGGCGGTAGTACCGATATGTGGCCCAAAAAGAAATGGTACCGCGTAAAAGCCATGATACTACATCCAAAATATAAACGAGGAATAGTTGGAAATGATATTGCTGTTTTATTGCTTGAGAGTCGCATTTCCGGTTTGTATATTCAGACAATTCCGTTTTGCACTAAGTCACTTAAGGGTGGTGAAATTGTTACTGTTGGTGGCTGGGGACGTAAAAACGATGCATACGATCGAGGCCTTAGAGTCATAGAGATTCCGGTTGTAAGCAGAGAACAATGCAATCAAAATTTAAAAGATAAGCATGGCACTTTACCTGCAGGCATGATGTGTGCCTCGGCATATGATATACGTGGTGTTTGTAGTGGTGATTCCGGTGGACCACTCGTTTATAAGAAACGTCTTTGTGGCATTATAACATGGACGTCAGCATGTGGCAATGGTAAAATACCTGATGGTTATATAAATGTCGTTTATTATAGATCATTTCTAGACCAAGCAATTGAATTGTTAAAAAAATTTAGCCGTCGTAAATTTCTGTCATGAATTGAGCACACCGGACAAAGTTGATACTGGACAAAGTTGATGGCTCGAAATCTTTATTTATAGTAAAATTAAAAAAAAAAAATTGAACGCATTAAAGGAGGCATCGGAGAACCCATTAAGTTTAAATATTATTAATCAGCTCGATAAGACGAATTGAGTTAGCCATGTCCGTCTGTCTTTACATCTGTCTTTCCGTCTGTCTGTCGTCTGTCCGTCTGTCTGTCTGTACGTCTGTTACGCAACTCTTTTGGTTGGAATTGGTTTGGCAGAGATTTCTCTGACACCTCCGTATAAAAATTTATTTGAAAAGCAAATTACTTCATTTTTGTGATACCGAAAATGGGAGCCAAACAGATTATATCTCTTTTCTGTAATCAGTAATTAATCAGTTATTATTTTTTATTAATCATAATAATCACTTGACTCATTGTGTAGCCTCATTGAACTTTGTAACCACAATTTACTGAATAAATATATTGTAGCACATTATTAAATTAAACAATTAGGTTTGTATATAATTATGGACTTTATAAAATAAAACTCTAAAAAAAAAAAAAAAAAACAATGACTGAAATAGATCAACTTGCACGAGTTTTCTATCAACATCATCAACTGTTGCCATTGCTAATAAAAAATGTAAAATATTTTTGTGTAATAACTTGTGACAAATTGTTAAATATGAACAACAACAATAAATAATTTATAAATGTTAATTATTAGTTCAATATTAAATTTATTATAGAGTAAAAAAAAAAAAAAATTAAATAAAACGTTGAGTTTTGAGTTGACAACGACGACAATTGTCATTAGTTATCAATTAGCAAAGTGTGAAATTAAACACATTTTTTTTTCATCTTAATTTGATCAAAATAAAAAAAAATTTTGTCTTGTGTCGTGTGAATTATTTGACACTGAGCTATTAATTAATTAAACTGCTTTATACCACTTGAAAAAGGTTTTAATTTAGCCAATATAAAACGCTATCCATGGACAAGAAATCTAGTTTAAATTGGGTAACCCATAGTTTTTCTCGAAGTCATTTTCTGCTTTAAAACCGAGTTCCAATTCGGATACCACGTGGAATTTGTTTTTGGAATACAATTGACGTCAGTTTACACATTTGTATCTTTTTAAAAAATGATATTTTTTATTTAATAATGAGTTTCCTTGTTTTCAAAATTAAGAAGATTTATTTTTCATATTGTTTGGAATATTTACTTTTGATATTAAACAGTTTCACTTTTTTCTTTTGCTCTCAGAGTGCCTGTCTATCTGTCTGTCTGTCTGTCTGACCTTTATAATATGACATAAATGTGTTAAGTGATTCGGCAAAGAAACACTTGAATGCTGTTATTCTGAAGTCCGTTAAAGTGGAGGGCTACATTCTTATGTCATTAGCTAAAGGGCGAACAAATTTTTTTGGTATATTGTATTGCTTAAAGTAGTTGAAATGATTTTTGAGATAAAAACAAAAAACAATCTCAGAAATCATATAGGATATAGCAGAAATGGTTAAGGAGTCATTGTTGTTAATGTCCACTGAATTTGGACTGTTTATGTGACTGGAAAATGTTCAAGAAATCTTTACTTGGGCACAGAAATAAGAAAATATTTGAAAATCAGAACAACAATTATTTTTTTAAAAGTTAGCTTTCTCTGAAAAAACGCTGTTAGGGCCATTCTTCACTTCTTTCTAAATGAGCTATTATTACTGCCCATCTATCCACTCAATCATACTTGCTTATATAAGACACTTTCCCCGATCAGCGCTCCTTTGGATTATACGTCTCCCGTTGATATTTTTACGCACACAGAGTTTCATTCCTGAAGATCAAAGACTTGCTAAAAAATTGCCTTTGGTATGAATATGCTTTAAATATTTAAGTTTTATTTGAAAATTTTTGTTCTGCTTTAAAATATGTAAATTATTTTAAAATCCGTTTTCGAATCAAATTGGTATGAATCATAAGGCAATTATACTAGGTGACGTATTTCGCCACTGTCTCTTTCTTTGTAATTTTGTTGAGTATGCAAGTCAAAAATAACTCACCTCAAACTATGCTCTACATACTCTACTCTTTTTACATTTTTATTTATTTATTTTTAAATTTACAAAGAGCAAATATGATTATGAGTGACTGATATGATTCACACATATCATAAACATATTATCCACTTTAAGTTTATTTTAAAAAAATTTACCATAAAATCACGTTATAGCAATTTATTTTCAAGTGTAATCATAATGATAATTATTTTATTATTACGTTAATTATTTAATTATATACGCGTTGCCGAAAAAAAAGGCATTTAATGAGATTTTAAATATGTCAATAAACTTTAGCGAAACAAACAAAACAAAAAAGAACAAATAAATAAATATTTAACTATAAAAAATTTATTATTGCAATATAAAAATATCGAAGGCAAAAATTCGTATTGTAATAAAAATAATTCAAAACGTAATAAATTTTTCATTTATTGAAAAAAAAAAATAATATAAACAAAACACAAACTTTGGAAAATTTTTAATAAATATTGAAAGTAGCTAAAAATTACAATAGCATTTCCTGATAGATGCAGAGAGAAACTTATATACATATACTATATATGAGTATGTATATAAAAATTAGTTTAAACAAAAATTTTGTTCAAATATAAACGATGACGTCTTGGAATTTATTGTTTTGTATATATTCATATTGAGAATCTACATATATATAAATTTCAGAACGAGTGATTGCTCTGTTTAGTTCTTACATTGTGCAATTGTGAAAATTTATGCATGAAAATTAGGGTAGTCACTTTTGAGAAATTCTGCTGAAAGTTCTGTTTTTGTAAACCGGAAAAGACAGTTATAATTTATATGAATCTGTCAAACAAATGAAGTAAAAAAATTTAAGCATAAAAATATTTTCTCTTCTATGTTTGTAGTTCATAAACACAACGAATGTTAAACGCATTTACCGTGAGATCAACAGTAATTTTAGGATTACGCACTATATTAAGCTTCAACACGGACTCTAGCAATAAAATATTATATCATCAGTATACAAATAGGTGGCTACAATTCATGTAACATAAAACTCATTTTGCTTATCAAAGACTTTTCCAACTAGAAAATAAAAAGCAAAACGCTTATTTAAATAGAAAATAATAAAAACAAAAAAAAATATATAAGAAAAGTGTGCAACCCTAGCTACGTATGCAAGAGAGAGCTAGAAATATTCGTTATCATGGTTAATTAAATAACAAAGTGTCATATTTTGCTTGGCTGCTCTCGTTTTTGAGTTTGGTATTTTGTTCAGTAAGAGAGTACAGAATAGAGTTAAAAGAGTATATAAAATGTGGACAAAAATCTTTGTATCGTATGCATTGCATTGATGCATTGATGACTTGTGTATATCTTTCCTCGATGGCAATATAAATATTGCGGTTTTCAAGCATGACATGTCTTGCTAGATGTCATGAGTGCTAACATGTTTAAATTTCGCAACGATTTGTTAAGCAGTCACCAGTGTCACATTGTCATCATCAAAAAAAAAACTTTCTAGCTATGTAGTCAGACTTATCATTTTTTAATCTCTCTCCTCTTTCTCTCTCTCTCTCTTTCTTTCTCTCTCTCTCTCTTTCTTACTCTCTCTCTTTTTTTCTCTCTCTCTTTCTCTATCTCTTTGTGTCTTTTTTCTCTCTCTTTTTCTCTCTTTCTCTCTGTCTCTGTCTATCTATCTTCCTTTTTCCCTCTCTCTTTCTCTTTCTCTTTCTCTCACTCTCCATTTCTCACTTTCTCTTTCTGTCTCTTTATCTCTCTCTTTCTCTCTCTCTCTCTGTCTTTTTCTCTCTTTCTCTCTGTCTGTCTCTCTCTATCTATCTTTCTCTTTCTCTCTCTCTTTCTCTTTCTCTTTCTCTCACTCTCCATTTCATACTTTCTCTTTCTGTCTCTTTCTCCTCTCTCTCTCTTTCTCTCTCTCTCTTTTTCTCTCTTTCTCTCTGTCTCTCTCTATCTATCTTCCTATTTCTCTCTCTCTTTCTCTTTCTCTTACTCTCCAATTCATACTTTCTCATTCTGTCTCTTTCTCTCTCTCTACGCTATGTTGTTATTTTTTAGTTAGTTAAGTTTATATTTTGCTCTTTTCTACTTGTAAAAGTTATACTTTTTTTTCTATTTTCTATTTGAATTAGTAATATTAAATTTTTCTTAATTTTTATATTCATTCACATTCTAACCAAAATTTTTTTATCTATCAAAAAATTGTAGAACAAATTTAAACACAAAATTTCTTGCCGTACATATTTAAGTTCCATTAAATCAGCTATCTGCCACCATATATGCATAACTTAAGGCAAACTAAATTTGAATATACATAATTAATTTTTTTTTGTTATTTCAAATTTTGATGAGATTCTTGATTTCATTTCGAATAATTTTCTCAAAAATAAACAAAACAAAATTTCAACCTGTCAGGCAATCAAATAAAGCGCTGATATATCGAAATAAAAATCATGCATCAAATCGAAAATTGTGATTGTTATTAATTTGGCAGGCAATGCATTCAAAATTCAATCGAAAGTGTGAAAATTAAATTTTTTAATATTTATTTTTCAAATGCGTGCTTACAATTTGCTTGAAATAATAAATAATCGTATATTCGATCGGTAGATGGGTATACCCAAAGATTAGCACATTTTATAGGCGTCACTAGTATCTCTATTAAAATTTAATTTAAGCCAATTTGTAGTGTAAATATTTAAAAATAATAAATTCGAATTTAACTGGAAAATTTGTGTGTCGTCCATAATTGAATTATTTACCTATCAACTAACAATATCTAATTTTTATACTATTATAAATTTTCCGTGTATAGATGTCAATATTATTTACTTTCATAGTTGTAGGTCGATTGGAACTATAAACAATTTGGGATAATAATAAAAGTTAAATTTAGTTTATAAAATTTTAAGATTTGTTAGAAAAAAAAAATATAAAAAAAAACTTTCTAGATTTCGGTTTACCGGCACTCGCTATCTCTCTTTTACTCGTTATAAAACAAGCGCTTATCTCACTTATAGTTTTTTTTTTTTTAACTATGATAAGCTAGCGTTCAATAATCAATTAATTGGTGATTAGTTGACAATTATTTATCAAGAATAATAACAACAAAAAAATAAGAATAAATTATACATGAAGAAAAAACGACAAATAAAAAAATCAGTTTGCTATAAACAAAGCTTTAATACGCTTTACGTTGTCTGCGGACAGACAGACATGCATTTATGAGAGGGTAACTTACAATCGAATAAAACCGTGAAGTATTTAATAGCTCAATCTGTCGTCATCACCCAAACTAGAAGACAATCACGCTCTCTTTTTTATCTAAGAAAATCTAGAACGCACCGACTACACTCACACACTACACACACACGCTTAACTGATACAATTACGATTAATCTTCAATAGTAATAAAAAAAAATATATGCATTAATAAAGACAATGAATGATTTTAATATGGTGAGTAAATTAACTAAATATAAACAATCAATGAAGACTTTCGTAATACCCTATTCGAAATAATATTTTCTGAATTTATTTTTATCAGAGTCTTATATGACGTCAGACGTGGCGTATGATTAATAAATTAATGTTGCTTGTGGTAACTTCGTTTTAGACTTCTACGATGACGTTGATTGGTTTTGAATTGAAATACATTTAACGATCGCGACATTCTCGAATATAAAACACATATAGAATAAATTTCAGAATCATATGCCACATTTGGTAATTTTCGGATAAGTAATAAAAATGATATCATATAAAAAATTTAAAACTAGGATTAGCGTTCTTTGGAAGCGTTATTAAATAATTGTCTGATTTAAACGACATAAGGATATTTTTAGATCTTAGGTGAAATTAACACCAAATTCGGTGTTTCTAGGTTTACAGGTTTCAGAGGAAAACCCCAAAAAATATTAGCGTGACTTTTTGAAATTATGATTGAAACAAATATTGACATTAGTTGAACAGATTGGATACATATGGAATCGGAACGAAAAAAATTAGATATCGGAATGGACAGGAACGCGATCAAATATTCTGTCCATTCATAGCATTATTCCTTGTACAATAAGATTTTTAGATGAACTTACCACCGATCTACAATGAGAAAGAAATTTATTTGGTCCTACCCATGCTGAAATATTTCATTGGGACTATCATAGGTATAATAAATACTAAATTCACAGTTCCTAGAATAAAAAACAAAGAAGTTTTTTTTAGAAAAACCCAAACTTTTGGGAAAGTTAGTCCCTAAAATGGGACTTGAAAAAATCGTTTGTAAGTGAACACTTAATGGCTTAAAGTCTAAGTTTACTGCAGACAGCAGGCCAAACGGACAGACAGACAGACGGACGGATAGACATAGCTATGTCGACTCGCCTTTCAATGCTAAACTTTGTAGAGGGTATTATGCTTCGTTCTACCTGTTACCTACATTTGCAAAAACTTAATAGACCATTTTATCCTCTGGGTACAAGGAATATGTTAAAACATTAAAAATATATCAAAATTTTTTTCTTCATTCTAAATTTGTAGCGTATTAAAAGTTCTCGAGATCATTATGGCGAAATAAAATATAACTTAAGAAGAGTATAATGCAATGAATGAAATTTTAAAGAATTAGCAACAACAACAAACAAAAAGTAAAAAGAACAACATTAAAAGAATTATTGTAGCATAGCAGCATCTCTTACAACAGCAACAACAACAACAAAGTACGACATGCATGTAAGCCAATAAATCCAGCATTACAGGCAAAAAAGAGCAAAAAACGAAAAAAAGAAAGAGCTCCAACAACAACAGTAAGCGCTAATACAACTACAATAAAAACAAACTGACTGTTATTGTTGTTGTTTAATGTATTTGCTGTTGTTGTTACCAGTCTTGCTCGCTCACATTTTTAACTGGGCACAGAGCAAAAAAAAAAATAAAAAAAATAAAAACAAAAAGACTCTGCGTGTGTGTGTGTGTGTGTGTTGGTGAGCGTTTGCTTAAAACACAAATCAAACTGGATATAACCGATTTTAATTCGATTAAGGGGGTTTTGTGTTTCAGCCGTTTTTATTTTTTTGTCGTTGTTGTTGTTGTTGTTGCTGTAGTTGTTTGCTGTTTACCAGCGCAAAGGCAAAGGCAAATGATTAACTGATCAACGCTCCAATAAGAAGTTAACAAGCACAAGAGACAGGGAGAGAGAGAGAGAGAGAGAGAGTGCTAGAGAAAGAGAATGATAGATTAAGGCAATTGTTGAGACATTAGGCCGCGTGAGAATGATGATATTGTTTAATATTATTAAGACTTATAATTTAAAAAAAAAATAAATTTAAGATTATTATTTTTAATAGTTTCCTAATTTAATGACTTCAGTGATGTAAAAGTGTTTTATAATTTAAGTATTTACATGTGCAATTTTTTTTTTTAATTTCTTTATCATTTTTAGATTATAAGATTCTAATAGTATTTACCCGACGTTGCTCGGATACAACATATATATTTATTTTATTGAAGTACATTTTTTTATTGATACATCAATTTAATTAATCAATTTAATTAATCTTTTAAGCCATATGAAAACCGTCCTGGCAGTCCTCCTGGCTTAGCCACCATTTTTTTCAGCTCACCACATTAGTTTTAAGTGATTCAGAATGCTCTCTTAAGAAGGAAACTCCTTTGGGGTAATGAGCTGATCATCTGTTCAATTTTATTGCAGGTTGGTATTGGGTCCAAGACTTGTTGGTACCCATACATCGAACCTCTTTTTTAAATTATTTTTTTTGAGCAATGCTTAGCTTCAGGATAGTGCTTTTATGACGATCCTGGAATTTATCGACAATTGCGCTCACAAAGTGAGAGTTTTTCCACTTTGCTGGTTTCCATCTTATTCGAGATCTTTCCATTAATACGGTATACTGCTGTCTGTACGGACGGACAGACAGACATGGCATTTTGGCTTTCAATGTTGATGAAGAATATATCGCTCACTTTTTTATTGTTACATTGTTACAGTGTATAAAAAATAGGTCCTAGATCATCTCAAAATCTCAACTCAGCAACCCAGAACCCAGCAGAATGAATTTCAGTTCCGCTTTTTTTACTCAAATAGTCAATCAGGACAAACATTTTTTTATTTATTGTTAAATTTCCAATAAATAAATTAATAGAAAATTGGAAAAATTTGAGACAACGAACATCAAATTTACGAAAACTAATTTTTAAACAAATATAAAAAATTAATATGTAATAATAATATTCATGTAAGTGGGTAAATATTATTATTTACATTTCGAACCGCTCAATAAATTTAGACATTAAAGCGCAACGCAGAAAATGGCGTTCCGTTCCAGCTAATCCGAAACATCAAAGAAAGAGGAAACGCAACAAGTGTGAAAATAAAAGAACAAATATTGCAGTGCAACAAGTGCAGCGCACACACACACACACACACACAGAGAGAGTGAAAGAGAAAAGAAAGGATTGCAAGAGAGAGCGAGCCTTTCACTCAAGATATTCACCACATTATGCTTCTGTGTGTATGAGTTGTGTTGAATTAAGGCGACGACGCGTTTTATTCGCTTCATAAGTTTTATGCTCGTGCAGCCTTAATTTAATCGCATTGCGACAGTCAAACCGATAAGTTTTTTTTTTTTTGGAATAAACTAAAACGGTTTGACTTTAGCGCAAAATAAAAGTTAATAGAAAAAAGCGCGAATAATAGATTCTTATGATAAAACAAAATTAATAATTAAAAAAAAAAAAAAAGAAACAAAAGCGTCGCGTGTGTGAAAAAAATATTTTGCGCGTTTATACAAAGTGAGAGCGAGCAAATTAACACAAACACACACACAAACGAAAACGCAACGCGACTAAACAAAACAAAACAGAAAAAAAATTCAAATAATTTTTAGCGTTAAAAATGTGCCGCCATTCTCGAGTGACAGTTATTCGCTTGTGAAACTTCGCGCAGAACGGAACAAACGAACGAACGCAACGCTACGAAACGAAACGAATTAAAACGGAAGCGGAAATTGTGCCAACTTCCTGATCGCAGGAAGCGGGAGTGTTTTTTAAAAATTATTTTAAAAAATGAACAAATAAAATTTAAAAAAAAAAAGTGTCACAACTTTAAATAAATTTTATAACAAAATAATTAATTTTAAATTATACACATTGCGCTTAAATAAGCAAACAAAAAAAACATTAAAAAAAAAAATTATGGCTGATCGCGATCGTTTTCAAGTGGCAAAGGTGAATGGCAGCAGCACCAATAATGAGAATGTTGCGACACCAGCTGCTGCTATCATCGATCATGAGAATCAGTTGTCATATAATAACAAAGATATAACAGCAACAACAACAACAAATGGTGGAGTTAATTCGCTAAATACTCATACGAATAATGATACCAATCAACCATCAAATCGACGCAGTTCAAGACTTTCGTTTCGTGGTTTTGGAAATTTTTTACGTAAATCTGATGCTGAACGAAAGTTTAGTTTGGCGCAGTTGACAAAGTAGGTACAAAAAAAAAACAAAACAAAACTAGAATATGCGAATATTTTTATTGTGAATATTAAAAAAAAAAAAATAAAATGAGAAACTTAGCAAAAAAATAATTATAATTTTCAAATCAATAAATCAACTGTGGACAGACGGACAAATGTTTATGAGAACTGCCAAAAAAGAAACAAACAAAAAAAAATAAAGATCTGAAACATTTACCGGTGTCACTTTTATAAAAAGATTCTTCTAAAACAAGTAAAAATTTGTGCTGACGGGAGTATAAATTATTATTGGAATTATTTATAATAGATAAAAGTGGCCTATTCGATTCAATAATTTTTAAAAATTATTAAAAAATTTTTAAAAATTTATAGATTTTAGTTAATAGCAGCTCTGTGTGCATTTAATTTTAATAGTCTTTAAATTGTTATGAGAGGAGTTGTTGTTAAATTGTTTAAACTTCGAAATAGGCAGAACAGACGGACATGATGCTATCGAAAGGTTTAACTCTTTTAATTCTTCCATTTTTTTTTTTTTTGGTGATAGTTTTCAAATTGCTTTAACAAAAAACAATCTAGCGGAAATTTTGCAACTAATAAAAACGAAGATTTTATTTTAAATATTACTGCAAATGTTTCGTCTCAAAAGAATTATTTAACGAGTTTTTGATGAATAATGTTTTTGTTTTAAATAAAAAAAAAATGGAGAATATTTGAAATAAATTAGGAATTTTTTTTTCATTTAATCGTTCCATTTGTTTATTAGTTGCTATGAATAAATATTTAAATTTATTATCAGCCTTGTTCTCAATATCGCTTCCGCAAAATTGAGCAACAAAAGTGAAATCTAAAGAAAAGCAAAATTTATTAATTAGAAATGCTTCGAGTTAAATAAATTACTACAAAAAAATAATGTTAACATAAAATCTATAATTTTTTCTTTAAATAAATATAATACTTTCGATTAAATCGTGCGAAATTTGGAACTAAGCAAAATGGTTTGTAACAAACATTATCGTTCTATTTATTTGCAAGATTCCTTACATAACATATGTATTCTTCTCAAATTATTCATTTAAAAATATTTTTATATTTGAAACAAATAATGCCGGGAAAGTGCTTTAAAAAAATTGTCCTCAAAATTTATTTCACAAAAATTGTTCAAGCTAAATTTAAAAAAAAAAATGACAAAAATATTTTAAAAAATCATTGACCCGATTTATTTATATATTCTTGTCCGTCTGTCCGTATATCGATCCTTCTGTCTGTCTGTCTGTCCACTACAAAAATGCAACGTTCTCAGATACTGCAAGAGAAAGGTTTCTTAAAGCTGCTTTTTTTAACTCTCTTTGATATGTTTTAGAACAAATATTTTTCTGATGACGCTTTAAGAGGAACTAGTTCTAGTTCTATTTATTTTTTTAAATTAAAATAAAAATTAAATAAAAAAATCATGCAAAAATTAACTAACTCGTCTGTCGCAATTTTTTTTTTTTTTTTTTTTTTTTTTTTTTTTGTTATTATTTTTTTTTTGTTTTATATTTTTATTTAAAAATTTTTTTACGATTATTTTTAAAATTATCTTAAATAAAAAAAATTCTCCAAAAAAAAAAAAAATACTCAAAAAAAAAAACAACGAAAAAAGTAATTTTCTTTATAATTACTTATTAAAAAAAAAAAAAAAAAAAAAAACTTTACAATTATCTTGTCAAATTTTTTGTTTTAATCATCAACATTTTTTTTTTATAATTTTAGCAAAAAAAATATTTCTGAACATTTGCATATTTAGAACTACAGCTCCATATTTATCTTTATCTTAACAATTATGCATATATTTATAAATCGCATTGTAATGATTTCATAATTATAAATTTAACACTCTTTGAACTTGATTTCGTAATGAATGATTTACACAAGTGAATGAGTTTGCAGTAATGCGTAATGCGCGAGTAAGGAAAAAGTAATAGAATATTTAATTAAAAAAAACGACAGAAGTAATAATGAGTGAAATAATTATAATTATAATAATAATAATAATAAAAAATGCATAAACATATAAATGAAAAAATTATAAAGTTCATATTTCAAATTCAATTTATAGAAAAATGCAAAAAAAAAAAAAAAAAAAAATAAATAAATTTAAAAAATCTGGTATAATTTAAAACCAAACAAAAAATGCTGTCAAATTTAAATTTACGTCAAAACAAATTATGCAAAAAAAAAAAAAAAAAAAAATTAATGCGCTACATAACAATCAAAATTAAGTCAGACTAAACTTTTTTTTTGCCATTTTTGAAGGTCTAAATTTAATCACGTTTATAACATTTAAGCAATGCGTAGGCTTGTCTCAAAAAAAAAAACATTTAATTTGTAAATAAATATTCACAAATGCCATAAAAAGCGTTTAAAAAAAATCTGAAAGTATTTTTTTAAACTGAAACTTTTATATGACCTAAATAAATAAGCAGCATACATATAATTATATTCTTGTCCACCTTAACGGGTCGAAAACTATTCTAACAATTTGAAATGATCTGAAGTGAAAGTGTTTTTTGTTAATAGAAATACAACATTTGTTAGGAAAGGAATTTACAGTAGTATCTTCTAAGCAAGTACTTTTGGCAGGCGCACTTATTTTGTATTTTAAAAAAAATCAAGTTACGAAATGAGAGTCAATGTTTGTGTTTACAACAAAAATGCAAAGAAAAAAATACGTTTTGCAGTCATGCTCTCGTAATCGTAAATGTAACAAAATTGCGATTTACTTTTCAAATCGCAAATTTTGGCAATCGCAAAATATTTTTGTTTTTAAATCGGTTAAATATATTATTTTTAAATTTTTTAAAAAAATTTATTTTATTTTGTGATATTTATAAAGTTTCTTTGTACTTTTTAGTATCATACAGCCAGGCTCCCATTTTCGAAATCAGTGATTTACTTTTCAAATAAATTCCTTTAATATTATAATTCTTAAACAGTTTAAGCATAACAATATAGAAGTTTCTGTGTCAGTAGGCCAAATCCAGTTCGTGTGCTACATTCACAGTATTTATAAAGATCATTTTTCATGGCCCTTGTTAATGCCTCACAACCGATCATGCAGCAACTCCTTTATTGTTAGTCAAAGCAACAAAAACTTGTGATTTTGTTAGACCAGACCGATAACCGTTTAATTAGTGACCGAAAGTAGTTTTTGTTATGTTCAATGCAAAGAAACGCTTTGGAAATGGAACACAACTTAGCTATTGCCGCCGAAGCATGAATAATTTAAAATCGTACGAATTTATCAAATCGTAAATCGCATAATGTTTGCGATTACGGGAACATGGCTATTAAAGTTGTTTTTCACATGTTACTGCTATGACCGAGTAAAACAAATAAAAAAACGTTTTTTTTTTTTGTCTAGAAGGAATGAGGCTAGACGCTGTTTTTCGTAAATGCATACGTGAACTATTTATTTGCTATGTATGCTCTTCCTAGTGTCTGTTTATAAGCGTGTGACTAAGCGTGTTTTGACATTCAAAAATAACTAAAAAAAAAATAATAAATTTTTTTTTTTGGACCCTGGATGACCACAAATCGTTTTTACCCAATTGGGAGTGATCAAATTAGTATTAAAAAAAAAAATGAAAAAAAATTTAATTCAATATGATTTCATAATTTTTGATTCATCACATTCTGAATATCCTCGAACTGTAGGCTAAATAAGATCAAAATAATCAACCTTTACATGTGACTATGTACAATATTGCAAAAAAAAAAAAAAAAATAACAAAGAAGTGTTCAACATTTTTCAAATAATTATTATGAAAGCAACGCTTTTAATTGAATTAAGCTGTAGACAGACAATTAGTCATAGTACAAAAAATATCCCTATACAAATCGGCATAAATTAATAAAATAAGCAAACATTTATGCAACACGCAGACAGAGTAGTCTTTACAAAAACTGAAATCCACACATGAGGTGATACAAAAATTTCTTTAAAGAGATTGAAAACCAATCTCTTTCAAAATTTTAACCAAATATCTTGCAAAAACGCGAGAGATTTGAAAACAAATTAAAGTGTGTGTGTGACACCCCCTAAAGGATCAAGTGGCGCACACAGAAACTTGTTTTAAAATTGTTTCTTAATTTGAATAAAAACATATCAATTTTTTTAGTTTATGTATGATTCATAACTCGATAAAATTCACAAAAAAAATTATTTTTTGAAAAAAAAAAAAAAAAAAAAAAATAAAATAAAAAAAAAAAAAAAATTAAAAAAAAAAAATTAAAAAAATTTAAAAAAAAAAAAAAAAAAAAAAAATAAAAAAAAAAAAATGATCAGTAAAATTGATATGGATGTAATATAAAATCTATTCTATTAATTTTTTTTTGTTTATTCTATTAATTTTTAAACACTTCTAATAGCAATCCATGTTCACAAAATAACCCATGGCTGATCTGGGACCACGATAGCATTTAGCATCATACAAATCTATTGCCGATTTTTAAGTTTTTATATGAAAAATGGGTTATTTATTAATCGATTTTTGTCATATATGGTCAAAATACTTTTTGACCAACCCAGTTGCTCTCAGTTGGTTACATGAAAAGATATAGCCCCAAAACAAAACGAACTTACAAATTAATTTAGGAAAACCTTATCTTATCTTCGTGTGAAGGGTATTAAAGCTTGGGTTCCACCGAAGTTAAATTTTTTCCATGTTTTTATTAACTAACATTGTCCGAGATCAGTGCGTGTAGACAGGGCTGCAGACCGAGAGACAGTTTGGGGTATGACAGATCATTTAAAAATAATTTTACTCTTTAGGATTCACTCTTATCCTCTTTTTTTATCCTTTTTTACTAGTTTTACTTAATCAAAAATCTATTTATTTTCATAATATTTTTATAGCAATATTCACTTAAAAGTATTTTTATTGAACCATTTGACATAATTTTATTATTATTTTATTTCTATTTGTGTCAATAAGAATTTTTTTTTTTATATTACTCGAATGAATGCGTAAGTTAAATATTTAAATAAAAATGTGAGTTGTTACTTTTTTTAATGAATTAAATTGAAGCGCGACAGCAACAACAACAAAAAAGAACAGTTAAACAAAAATTGTTGTTTTTGTTTCATGGTTTTATCTGAACGCTGCCGTCTCAACTGTTATCTTGTTTCTTTCTTTCTTTTTCATTCCAATTGGCTGTCTTCGATCTCGTGCAAACAATTTCAAACTGCTCAGTTCACTCTTCAAGTGTTGTGCTACAACATTTTTTTGTTGTTGAGGATGATGAGACTAACTAAACAAAACTAGCTAAATCTCAACAAAACCAAATTGTCTTTGGCACAAGAAACAAAAGCAATACAAAAACAAAAAAAAAAAACTTAATGAAAATAAAAACAAACGCAACGAAAAGAAAGAAAAAGCAAAAGCAAAGAAATATCCAATAAGTTGCATTGCAAGAAAAAAAAAAAAACAAAAGCAAAAGCCAAAACAAAAAGCAAAAACAAAAGCAAAAACAAAAGCAAAAACAAATTGTACCAGATCTCCAGCAATTGGCAATAGCATATAATATTGCTATCTCTTTCACACTAAGTCATTTCGATTTAAGTATCTTTTGCGTTATTTTCAATTGAAATTCATTTTTTTTATTTTTTTAATATTTGTATATGTTTTTCGTTTCGATTTAAATCGATTGAGCTTTATGCAAAAAAAAAAAATAAAAAAATAAAAAAATTAAATTAGTACATATGTTTTTGTTGTTGTTTTTTATGCGCTCCACATAATTTTCGTTTGGTATTTAAATGATGAAAGTGTGTCAGGAACGTCTGAAAGGCTACATTTCCTTGACCGAAAATCTGAAAATTGTGTTCTTAATCACTACGCAACTCATAGATCCAAATCGCCTAAGAAGTCGGTTCTCAAATAGTATTCCATTTAAAGCTTGACCCCAGTATTCCGGATTGTTTTTACTTTCTTGCAAACTTCTATTTTTATTGATTCTCGGAATGCGTAATAATCATGGAGTTCTAAGCGGTATCGAATTGTTAATACCCAAAATTCGTTCTTTCCTTACATCTTATCTTGAGCGTGGTTGAGTCATTTGTTGCTAGATTTTCCTTCTATTTTCTTGTATGAATTGTTTCTTAAAGTGCGCATTACACTTCCATATGGAGTGTAGCATGTTGTACTCATTGTTTCCAAATATTCATTTCTGCTGAAATCTGAGAAACGTCTTGAAAATCAGTGCGGTTTTGATGTTTGTTGATAATATTAGGCCCACCGTTACTGATTCACGTAAGTACTTATTTCATGGAGTACCTTCAAATATTTTGGATTTCAAAATTTTTCCATTCGCTATCCTTGAATTGTAGACAAAACTCACCAAAATCGAGATTTTGTCCCAGAGACCTTTAAGAAATGTCTTCTTTTCAAAGAAAATATGCTTCAAGGGATCTTATACCCCATTTTTTATATTATTGCATATTTATTATATTCCCTTCCCATTCGCTCGGCGAATTTTATAGCGCATAAAAAATGCACATAAACCGCATAAAAAATTTTACTCACTTTTTTATGTATTATATATTTGTTTGCAAATTTTATTTCATTTTTATTCACCCAAAATAAGCATTTGCCCATCACTGTCTATTATTAATAAACATTCATAAATAATTACTTGGTTCGTTTTTTGTTTTTGTTTCTTTCTTTATTTCATACGCCTGGAATTTCCTTGATTACTTTTGAGTTTTTTTTTTATTTTTTATCTTATATTTTTTGCTACACTGTTGCTCAGTGGCTCAGTTGGTGATTTTCAATAATAAAATTGTTTTTTTTTTTTGTTTCTATTTTTTATATTTTTAAATATTATTGTTGTGCTTTTAAATTATTTTTCCACAAAACACTCGCCAATTGATCTTTGCAGATGTGTGTGGTAAATACGATTTTTAAGTTTTCTTCTTCCAAAGAGACTAAAATATTTTTTTTTAATTTTTCATAAGAATTTCTGTAGTATTTGTACTTTGAGTGCTGCAGGCGGCAGTCATGGTGCTTCTACCATTCCATCAGTAAGCGAGCAAAATAAAAAAATTTATCAAACGACAAATATTTTTGAAAATATTTTCAAATTATTAAATATTCTATTTTTCCGTTTTTTTTTTTTTTTGTAGAGAAACCCTACCACGTTTGGATAATTATCGTGTTTCTATGCGTAATCTTAAGCGTCCATCTATTGGCGAGCTACAAGGTGAAGGTGCATTGGAACAGGTAAGCAGCTTGGGAAAAATATAAAGTGTGAAAAAAAAATTAGAAGTGTGATATTATTTTAAAAAATGCCAGTAAAATTTTTAAGAGCTGTGTCAAATTTCCTGTGGATAATATTAGAATGCCTTTAAATAATTTTGACACTGCCATCCATAAAATTTATTAGAAATATCTAAAAAAGAAAACTGAGTATTTTTTGAGAAATAAACTAAAGAACATATTAGTTTGAACACTGTTCGACTTTATTATATTCAAGGTCATCAGTAGAAAAAAATCGGAACAACATAGCTCGAAAATCAACTAAAATGTGGATAGTTTTAAATTGGAAGAGGAATAAATAAGAATAATAGGAAAAATTATATAAAACAGTGATGCTATAAGGGATTAAATTGTTTAATTTAAAGCTAAAATTTATGCCATTATGTATGAAATGGAACCCAATTCAAAAAAAAACATCTCGGCACACGGTCCAATGTTTACGACGCGCTCTTCGTGCAATGACATCTTGAATGTTGGCTACGAGCTTTTCTGTAATAGACAGCTTATTTATAGCCTTACAAAAAAATAATAGGGCCAAATTTAATCTTTAGGACAACCGATCTTAGCATCAATTGTTCAGTTAGAATAATATGTATTTTTAAAAAAAATTATTTTTTTTTTTATTATGTTTAGGTTTTTTTTTTGGGTTATTTTTTTATTATTATATATTATATATTTTATTTTTGAGAAGTAATAAGTGTAAGCAATTTTATATATTAGGCATGTAGTAGGCGATACATTCGATAGCAACAGTTTAACGCTAACGCAAACGCTAATGACAGTGGAAACATAACATAACTTTACAAATATCACTCCCATAGTTTTGGCAAGAAATATCGTAAATGCTAAATACTTTGTCTGGCTTATGTCCTTTTATAACGCCAAACATAGTGTAAGGGTATATTCAGTTTGTACGCATTAAAGGAGTCATCGTAGACTCTATAAAGTGTATATGTATATATGTTTGATCAGCTCAATGAGACGAATCGAACTAGCTATGCTGCCGTCCGTCCGTCTTTTTTTTTTTTTTAAATTTATTTAATTGATTTTCAAACGCTACGGAAACACTTGTCATGCTAAAATTTATATATTTCAAAACATTTTTCAAATTTTATTCAAGTTTATAAAAAATAAATTTTTAATTCATCAAATCCTTCACTGTTTTAAATTGACTTTGAAAAATACCTTCATATCAATAGGCCTTCGCGTATTGAACTTGTAATATATTTATAAAAACTACAAAACAATTCTTAATAAATAAATCCAAATACTCAAAACTGTATTCTATTTAATTTTGTTTAAATGTTTTTATACTTGAAATATTTTATTTATTTAATTTAATTTTTTTTCTTTCTATATTTAATCCTTTCAAAACGCATGACATATTGCATTGTTATAACAACAATATACGATATACTATATACCTAACTGTCTAACTAGTTATTCATATATGTACATATCTGCTATATATTAGATACATTCATATAGAATATCTTTGTCTCTGTATACATTTCAAGTGTTCAACAAATAAACAATCTAAAATACACAAAGAAAAAAATAAAAGTAAAATAAAATAAAAATTATAGAAAAGCAAAAAAAAAAAAAAAAAAATCAACTTAAAATATTGTACTAAATAAGAACAATAATAATAACAACAACAAAAAATACATAGTATGTACATATATATTGGAAAATATTTCAATAATCTGTTTTAATGGCGCCCACATGTATTCATAAAAAGAAGAAGAAGAAAAAAATTCAAAAGAAGTATCGCTACACAAACCGCAAAAAAGAAAAGTTGAAGTGTTTTTTTCCAGTCATTATTTTTTATTTCATTTCAATTTTTCTTTTTTTTGCTTGAATTGTATAAAAATTTATTTTTCCTTTAACATGGCGTATGCGTAATATTTACATACACACACACACATTCGCATTTCTCATACGCCGTGTGTTGTGCGCAAAAAAAAAAAATCTTTAATTATTGACTTTTTATGAGCACTAATTTATGCTTAGTTATTATTTTATTTATGTTATTTCCAAATCAAATTCAAAACAAATCAAATTCTTGAGATACACTTGTATCTTGTATCTCGAACTACTTTTCTGTATATGCACGTCATCAGTTTCTTAGCTGAAAATTTTTTTATTAATGAAATATTTTTTAATCTGATTATAGATTTCCGTTAAATCACTTGAATCAACTTTAAGACGAAGGTCGTTTTATATGTTTTTTGAGCAAAACAAAAGCTTATCAGCAAGTTTAAATTTTTTTGATAATGTAGTATCTGAAATGATTGACTGATGCTTTCAGTTGACTCGTTTAAAAATTTCATTGTCAACAGAACTTGACTAATTTGTTTTGTAATTAGTTTATTGACTTTAGTAAGGAGGAGGGGAAAAACACTTTAACTGAAGTTTAATTGAAGCGTTTAATTGAAGCTTCAAGTTCTCAAAAAAAAAAATATATTTTTTTTGAATAATGTAAACAAAAATAAAATTTATTGAAATATTTTTGTTTCTAATGACCTACTTCACATATTATTTATATTATGAAAATTTATAAATATTTTTAATTTGACGCAATTAACTAATTTTAAACATTTTAAATCTGCTATTCGAGTGAGCTTTTAGTGGTGTAAAATATGTACATGACTTGTACGTCTTGTGTACTATACATGGCATCATTTGATTTTTTCCTCTCTCATTACATGCATCATTTTGGCGAAGTATTTGTTTGAAGCCATACTTGAAACAGTTTGTCAAAAAATATCTAAGACACGAACCATATATTAGCAATCAAGAGCGCCATCTATGTGTTCGAAGCTTAAATTATGCTCTACTATCTTTCAATTTCGCAAACAGGTAACAAGTTTTTTGAGAATAGTAAAAATGTTTCTTTGTCCGCTATGGACTTTTAAACCATCAAACTGATGAGTTCCAAACCGATTTCATTTAAAAGGTAACAATGCAAGTAAATAAAAATACCACTAAAACAATGCATAAGACACACTCGGTTCATTCGTGAAGTCGATTTTTTAATTTTTCCATATAAAAATGTTATGTTTTTTATATGTTTTTATTTTACTAGCCCCAACACTTTAAAGGGACACGCTGCAATCAAAAAACAAGAAAAAAAAAAAAAAAACAGCTGATTGCAGCGCTACCCAAAATATTTTGAAACTGGTATTTTTTAGTATGTTTTTATGTTTATGCCACAACATATTTTAATTCCTCATTAAAAAAAAACACTTTCCTATGCACTCTTTTTTTAATACGCATCCGCTAATTCCGATTTTATATTAATTGTTTTTTTTTTATCTCATTATCGACATCCAAACCTTGAACCCGAAATGTGACCTTTAAACCTGTAACATATAAAATATTTTTAAGTTCAACTTTTTAAGCTCACGTCTGAATAAATATTTGAAAAAAAAATAATATTACTTACTTTTAGTAGCTAAGGGAATAAACGAACTAAATGCATACATCATATCAAACTAGAAGCGACAATAAGCGAAAGCATTTTTACAATTTACTCATTCATGTCGTAAAGATATTTTCCGATGACGCTGTTCCAGCAAATGTGAATTTTATTGAGTTGGCATTCAAGTAAATTAATTAGTTAGCAAGCGACCGACCGACCCACCAAGCAAAGAAATGAGAAACTAAAATAGTTTTTGCTTAAAATTAGTTTGTGTTTGGAATATAAAAATGCAATAGAAAACTTTTTTGAAGGTCGAACTTAGTTTCTTTTATTTTTTTTTTTTTCTGCTTCTTTGTATATAAAAAACAAAAATAGAAAGGAAACATATGTTTGCTTTGTATGTAAAGAGTAACAATGTTGCTGTTGTCATTCTTTCTTTTGTATTATGAAAAAATGATAAATATTATGATACCATAAAATGCATTATATATAAGCGACTATAAAGGGAATTCCTCTAAAGACAATAGACGCTGCTGCTTGCCATAAAAAATAATAAGCGTAAAAAAATATAAAGCAAGCAAAAAAAAAAAAAATTATAGATTGCATTTGGAATTATTAAAATCAGCAAAATGTTCTTTTCTTTGCTTTTGTGCTTTGTTTTTTGTAAACATGGCGTATAAGTAACGTAATTATTACACATACGCTGTGTTGTGCCATATGGCAAACAAATAGACAGACAGACAGACAGACAAGCAGCAGTCGCATCCACAGTAGCTGCTGTTATTTATATGAGCGGCAGACAGCAAACAGCAATTCAATAAATGATTTTTTTTATTTTAATCTTTTTTTTTTTTTATTATATTAAAACAATTAAACAATGCAATTTTAATTATAATTACACACTAATTATACACATTTGCTTGCAGTTAAGTGATATTGGAATGAATGAAAAAAAAATCAAATAAAAAATATAAATTTGATAAAACAAACAATTAAATGCGCTTCTTTTTTGGTTTTTGTATTTAGAAATTATGTTGTGTGAATTTCAAAAAATTTGTTAAGAACTAAAATTATGTCCGTCTGTCTGCGCCACATAAAATAAGGAAATAAAAATTTAGTTTATTTACGCTTTTAAGTTAATCGAATCAATTATATGAAGAATTTTTTGAAAATGTCTGAATGTCTGCATAGTTTGTATCAGGGCAAGAAGGTTCGGAAGGTTACGAATTTTAAAAATTGCTTCAAAATTGAGAGATAATTTTAAAGAAAAGAACGGATGGACAGACAAATGAATGAGTGAACAGACAGACAAGCGGACAAGTACACAGACGGACAGGAGGTCAGGAGAAGCGGACAGATGAACAAATGGACAGACGGACATGCGGACAGATGGAAATGAGGACAGACGGACAGACGGACCAGAGGACAGAGGGACAAGAGGATAGACGGACAAGTGAGCAGACGGGCAAGCGGACAGAGGGACAAGTGGACAGATGGACAAATGGACAGACGGACAAGTGGACAGACTGGCAAAGAGACAAGTGGGGAAACCCAAGTCTATTTCAACAAGTCTCCCTAATTATTGTTAGGAGATTGGCTTGTATTGGCCGACGCGAATATTCGCTGCGTCATCTATATTAAATGAGGACCACTGTGTTATGATCTCTTTATATGCTTTATGCATAATATCCGACTCGACCCATGTTTGATCTTTTCACTAAATTTGGTTAGTGAGCCAATCTCGAGAAAGAAGATCTGCCTAGTAATGTTTCTTACTTCCTTAACGGCAAGCCTTAATTTTTCTGAATATCTTAAGGCTCAATTTCTGTACGATCGGCATACCATCCAAGAAGATTTTGATCACCTCCTTGGAGCAATATCGGTGAATGTATCATCTCTTGCTAACTTTTGCCTAACATATGTCTTGGTGTCCCGGTATTCAGATAAGTTGTATATTTTGTTTTTTGTTACATACCTAGCATTAAATTTAATATACACCAGGTAAATATGTTACTAAAATAATTTTAAGTGAAAATGATATAATGACTAAAAAAAAAAAAATTAAAAATTAGATAAATTAATCATTTTAATCAAATTGTTGCATTTCGCTCGTTCTATTTGTTTTTTTTTTTTTTTAACGATGATGCGATAAAGTCAATCAGTAAATCATTAAAATGATAAATTTTTATACCAGTTTTTAAGTTTCTTAAATTAAACTGATTAAATAATAAAAATCCGTTAAAATTTAATCAATAAAATTTAATCAAGATTCAAAAAATTTTGACTGGCAACACTTGAAAATCAAATCAGGATAGAAACTGATTAAATAAAAAAAAAAACCGTAAAAAATAATCAAATAATTTGATCAAGCTTTCAAAATTTTTGACTGGCAACACTTTAAAATCAAATCAGGTAAAAACTAGAAACTGATTAAATAATGAAAATCCGGTTAAAATATAATCAATTTAATTTGATCGAATTTTTCCAATTTTTTTGACTGGCAACACTTGAAAATCAAATCAGGTAAAAACTAGAAATGACTGACATGAGTTATTGAAAGTTGAAGTGTTGTGCGAGTATATCTCATGCATCAAGATGTTAGCGTTTTGATGAATAATTTGAACGTTGCCTGACAACTAGACAAGTGCGCTATGTCAGCTGTCGTTCAACAATACTAATGATGTCTTGTTTGGATATGTATTGTAATTGATTAAGAATTGAGTGAATTTTACTACTGGTTTTTTTGTAAAGGGTTTCTTATATGAATATTTTTCCTATAAGATAAATTAATCCATTTGAACTCCAAGAAAAAAAAAGAGTATGAAAAATATTTTTTTTTTAAATTAAATTTTACCCAATCAGCTTTTAAATGAAAGCTAGTTTTTGTACATTTAAGGGGTGTGTCTGCGCAATATGTGGGAAATAATTTTAGTACACTTCAAAAAGAATGTTAAAGGTATTTTTTATATTTGACTGACTGTATTAAGATGAACAATAAATGAAGACTGCAAGCGAAAGACTCAAGAAAAACTCTTAAAAATGCAGAAAAGTTAGTGTATTCGGCTAACAAAAAATGTCCTTCCACTCTATATCCTTTCTATTAAATGCGTAAAAAAATTATAAAGAATAAACAAAAAACAGAAAATATTGTCCTTTATTTTTTCTTTATTATTCATCAATTTAATAGAAAATTAATATTTAATTTTTCTAATACGCAACGCTTGCGTATTATTTCTTTGTTCCATAACGCCTGCTGTTTATTTCTACGTTTTTACTTTTTTTTTCTTTTTTATTACATTTTTATTATTTACCATCATCATAATTGAATGTTTTTTAAGGCGTCTTTGTTGTTGTTGTTTTGGTGTTTTGTGGTTGTACTCTCTTAGCGTGTGACATCGATTGACATGTTTAGTGTTTGTCTAACAAGAATGACTCTGGAGTATGATGTGTCTATAGACCAATACTGCATGTATACGCATATGTATGTATGTAGGTACATACTTACCCTTGTAGTAGCCATTTTCCTGGTTGCCTGTTTAGTTACTAACTCAGTGGTTGGTCATACGTCGTCGTATTGTTTATCTTGTGCTATGCGCGCGCTGTATTTGAAGTGAACTTAGCTAACAGCCAAACCCAATCGGTATACAATTCCCTATACAGTCACAAAAATTATACGTACAACATGTCCATATAATTTATATATACAATATTTTGTATTAGCATAGAAAACTGCACGAGTGAATTTAATTTTAAAGGTGTGCAGACAATTTTTTGGAATTTAATTTTATGAGGTGAATTCAAATTTCTACTTTAAAAAAATTTTTTATATGC
This sequence comes from Leucophenga varia, assembly GCA_018903435.1. Classification (NCBI taxonomy): domain Eukaryota; kingdom Metazoa; phylum Arthropoda; class Insecta; order Diptera; family Drosophilidae; genus Leucophenga; species Leucophenga varia. Next base: position 943,054 of record JAEIFJ010001870.1, read on the forward strand.
CTTAAAATTCAAATAGAGCAAAAATGAGCAACAAATGTTAATGACACTTTAATTTTAAGCTTTTGTTAATAATTTGATAGTGTTAGTAACTTGCAACAGTATGAATTACGATACAAATGCTTCATGCGGACAGACGGACAAATGTGTATGAAAGCTAAAATTATAATAGAAATTATTATTTTAAATAAAATTTGAAATGAGTTTCCAAAAAAAAAAAAAAAATCGCTTAAAATGTGTTTAGTTTAGTCTATAATGCAAGAACAATCAGTGCGGACAGACGAACACATTTGTATGAATGTCGTTCTTAAAAATAAGTAGCAGAGATAATGTGAGAAAAGACAAACAGTCATGATTAGTACGACTTGTTCTATTAAGCTGATCAAGCTTATACATTTAAATTATTTCTAGAGATTTTATTACAATTTCGTTATATGACAAACCAACACTGCGTATGCGTAATGCAAAAAAAATAAAACGTTGACTTGCTAACCACAAGCAAACGTAACGTATGCGTAATTTTTTTTATTGCAATCGTAAATAAATTCATCAAAATTTTCACTTAACGCCTTTTGATGTATTTAGCCATTTATGTGATTTATTGCACAACAATTGAAGTTTTTCTACTAAAAGCAGCACAAACTCGCTAATTAATATTAATCATACGCCAAGTTGTTTGATGGCTATCGCTACCGCTGAGCTGTGCTGAGCAGAGCAGTCAACAAGGCACAAATTTTTTTTTTACTAGAAACTATTAAGAATATAAAATTTAATTACAAACATCAATTAGTAAAATGGTGTGAACAGAAAAACGAAGACAACTTGACAAAATAAAAAAAAAAAATAAAAAAATTGAAGGAAGCACATTTCATTGCTAATTTTTACTGCCACATTTGTCATACGTACTTACTCGTACACATATATTTATAGTATTTCTAATGCGTAAAATATTTTAGCGGCAATATTCAAAAAATTTGTGGCCAATTCTAATGCAAACAATAGAAAATAACATATGCCACACAATCTGCTAATAAGGCATAAAAAATGTTGTATTGTTCAAAAATTTTTAATTAAAATATACAAAAAAAAAAAAAATAAATAAATAATAACCAATAAAAAAAAAAAATTAAAAACTCAACAAAAAAAAAAATACAACAATAAAAAAACTGCTAATTTTACATGCCATTGACTACAATCGTTGCGAAAATATTTTATTTACTTTAAATATTTAAATAAACAAAAGAAAACTCTTAATTAAAAATGCGGACAGACGGATAAAAAAAGCGAGGACTAACATTTATCCGTCTGTCCCAAATTTTGTTCTAACCCTTAAAAGTTTTTGCATAAAAGTTAGAGTTCTGCATAATTAACCGAAAACGGTTAAAAAGGATACTCGAAATAAAAACGTTTCGAGTAACTCAAGTCTACTGCTAGGAAAATGATCAACTCGACTTGATTCGTTTTAATTGGGTACGAGTCGACTTGAGTATGCCAACTTCATCTCAAATCGAGTCGGATACTTAATAACGTTGATCGGATACTCGATAGACGGGTCACGAGAAAATAGTAAAAAAAATGACTCAATAAAACTCGAGTAAAACTCGAGTCATATCCGAAAGATCGTATAATCGAAGGAAACGGTTAACCTTGGTCGGATAACCGAAACTACAGATACTCGATTTAGAGATTACTCGTTTATTATCGAGTAAAAATTTGAGCTAAATCAATGAGTTCGATTATTCGACTCAACGGCTCGAATAAGTCAAGACTCGATTACATTTGTTTTTCGAGTTAATCGATGCAGAGCTTTCAACTTTTACATTCATCCGAAATCGAAGTGTTTGAGTTATCCGAAATTTTCCATATTTGAAACTTAGACTCTCCTAAGCCGTCAAATGTGCACTTACAAATGTTTTTTTCTAACCCCATTTTAAGAGGGACCCTAACACCCATTTTTCGGTTTTTGTATAAACCCCAAAATTTTGTCTTTCAAAGAGGTCTAAATTATGTTTAAATTATGCCTGTGATAGTCCCAATGAAATAGAACAATATGGATAGGACCAAATTTATTTTAGGTTTATGAATATAACCCATTTTTTAAGTTTTTGTATAAGGTATGGTACTAAGATGGGACTCACCTAAAGCCACATAAAGATTAGGTACAGGGTATCTTGCAGTCAAGCATACTCAATTTCAGCGTTGTTTCTTGTTTAATACTTGAGTTTTTCGATTTCATTAAAAATTTTCAGCAAATCTTATGAAAGATGTGAACGCAAGAAGTTAATATTAGCATACAAAAACTGCTTTTAGTGAAGTTGTGTGGGGTCTTTCAAAACATATAAATACATTCTAATATATTTTCCTTTAAAATTTTGTATTTTTAATATCTTAACGCATATTCTTTCATTTTCCAGAGCATTTCAATACCAGATCCCGTTGAATTACAAGCCGAACAAGCTGGTGGACATATAAAATTTGGCTGGATTGTTGGTGTACTCATACCATGTCTGCTCAATATTTGGGGTGTTATGCTGTTTCTGCGTCTCAGCTGGGTCGTTGCAGAATCGGGCATATTACAATCTCTAATAATTATTTTCGTTTCGTATACTGTCTGCGTTATAACAACACTTTCACTATCGGCGATCAGCACCAATGGTGAAGTAAAGGGTGGCGGTGTTTACTTTATAATATCACGTTCATTGGGACCAGAATTTGGCGCTTCAGTTGGTGTAGTATTTGCATTTGCAAATGCAGTTTCGGCATCATTGAATACAATTGGTTTTTGTGAATCGCTAAATAGTTTAATACGTAAGTTTTGCATATTAGTAAAAAAAAATAAATAAATAAATAAATAAAATTAATAAAATCTGCTTCCAAATAGCCTCAAGTATATTCGAAGATGATATCAATAATACGCGTCTCATTGGTTCAATTACTTTGTTGGTGCTTATACTCATTTGCTGCGTTGGCATGGAATGGGAAACAAAAGCACAAAATTTTCTTATTGTTACAATAGTTTTGGCTATTTTCAATTTTCTGATTGGTGCCATAATAGGACCACGCGATAATCCGGAACTTATATCAAAGGGTTTCGTTGGCTTTTCATGTAAGTTTTTATTTAATTTTTTAAATATTGTTTTTAATTTTGATTGCCTACTTTCAGGGGCTACGTTTAGCGACAATTTTGTCTCCGATTATCGCTTTTCCGAAGGCTTAAATCAAGATTTTTTCTCGGTTTTTGCTATATTCTTTCCCAGTGTAACAGGCATACAGGCCGGTGCAAATATTTGTGGTGATCTACGTGATGCTGGTAATGCTATACCAAAGGGCACCTTTTGGTCTTTATTGATTTCGATGACTTCGTATGCACTTTTTGTGCTTTTCTCTGGTGGCGCTGCTGTACGTGATGCATCGGGTAATCCTGCAGATTTAATAAATGGTACACTGATCGCTTCGGAACTTCCGTGCATGCAGAATAATACATGTACATGGGGTTTAGCCAATTCATTCGAAATGATGCAAGAGATGTCCATTTGGGCACCACTTATCTACGCTGGCTGTTTTGCTGCTACACTAAGCACAGCACTCACAAATCTGCTCTCAGTGCCACGTTTAATACAGGCACTTGGCATTGATCGCATTTATCCTGGTTTGATTTTCTTCTCGAAACCATACGGCAAACATGGTGAACCCTATCGTGGTTATGTTTTAACGTTCTTCATTTCTGCCAGTTTTTTACTTATCGGAAATTTAAACTTAATTGCGCCACTCATCTCCACGTTTTATTTGGCTTCGTATGCGCTCATTAATTTCTGTACGTTCCATGCGGCATTTGTTAAACCATTAGGCTGGCGTCCAACGTTTAAATATTATAATGCTTGGTTAAGTTTATTCGGGTTTGCACTTTGTGTTGCTATTATGTTTTTGATAAAATACGAAGCGGCAATCATAACATTTGGCATTATATTTGTGCTATATTTGGTGGTCATGTATCGTAAGCCAGATGCCAATTGGGGTTCTTCGGCGCAGGCGCAACAATATAAGGCAGCACTTACTGCAGTACATCGTTTACAAAATGTCTGCGATCATGTTAAGAATTATCATCCACAAGTGTTGGTGCTCTCCGGTGATCCGAAGACACGTCCACCACTTGTTGACTTTGGTTATATGCTAACGAAAAACAATTCTTTGATGTTTGTCGGCAATATTATACCGGTATGTAGTTGGCTATATTGTATATATTCAATGGATTAAATTATCTTTGACTCTGTTTTAGGTACGTGTTGGCTATAAGAATCGCTTGAACCTGGTGAAGGATGGACAAAAATATTTGGATGCACGCAAGATAAAAGCATTCTATAATGTAATTGATGGCTTTGCGCTGGAAGAAGGCGTTAATGCTTTAATCAAATCCACCGGTTTTGGTAAACTGGCGCCAAATATTGTACTCGTTGGCTATAAGTCGGATTGGAAGAACTGTCGCAAAGATGAAGTGGGATCTTACTTTGATATATTATAGTAAGTAAATCTAATGTTAAATAGTAGCCAATTACGACAGACCTGGCTCACAAAAAGCATAGTCTGCCAATTGCAGCATAGTTTTGCAGACCCCACACAAGTTTGATTTGTTTCTCCAATTTTTGCCTGGCCACCCGCCATCGTTTTTATTAGAACCATCAGTATAGAGTGAGACCTTGGTAGATGAAAAACTTTTCCCCTTTTTCTTCGATAGTATAGTCGTTAGTAAGCCCGAGCCTAGGCCATGCCGTTTTCCTCGATAGTATAGTGGTAAGTATGCCCGACTCTTCAGTGCAAACCGAAGTAGCTTAGGCATTCAATGCTACCTTTCAGGCAGTGAATAGCAACGCGTCAGTCTTCTCCCTGTACACCTCGATGTCACACTTTTTATGTAACAAATTCAAATATTTTATTATTTTCAGCAATGCCTTCTCACAACGCATGGGTGTCGCCATACTACGCTTAGCCAATGGACTTGACTTCTCCGAATTGAGTCCTGAAGTGGTGCTGCCAGCAAATACTTTAAGTCATATGAACACAGCAAACGCACAAGGTTTTACCAATGAATTAATGCCTTCGGCAAATGCTGCTTCCGAACTGTTGCATATTGACTCAAATCTAAACTTGGCGGGCATGGATAGTACACAATCTTCATATACAATACCGCAGCAAGCACCAATGCCAAATATGCAACGTAACTCGCGTAGTTATAAAGTTAATGGCGAAGATGCCATAACGTATCATACTAAAGGTGGTTCCGAAGTGCCAAAGAATGTTTTAGATGCTGTTACCATATTTACGCGCAAACAACCGAAGGGCACCATTGATGTGTTTTGGTTGTACGATGATGGTGGTAAGTAGTTCAGATTGTTGCGAATTTATCTGGAAAAATATTTTAATTAATAACATTTTATTACTTTAGGTCTCACCATACTTTTACCTTATATAATTTCAATGCGTACACATTGGCAGAGCTGTAAATTGCGCGTATTTGCCATGAGTCATGGCAAGGATGAAGAAATGGAGGAAAAGAGGTTTGTAGCATAAAAATGTAACAAACTTTTCAACATAATAAAATATGCTTAAACTAAATTTACAGCATGGCTAGTCTCTTAACAAAATTCCGCATTAAATACTCCGAATTGGTTATGCTCAAAGGTGTCTCCGATCAGCCACGCACCGATACGCTGCTAAAGCATAAGCGACTCATTGAAAGTTTCCGACGTAGTCCACGCAATGAATTCGGCATAACCGATGAAGAATTGCATAATATGGAAGAGAAAACACACCGTCAGCTGCGCATACATGAGTTAGTTGTAAAGCATTCGTCAGATGCATCATTAATTGTTATGTCATTGCCAATGCCGCGCAAGGTAATTATAACTAATACCATTGCTACTTATATCTACTTATCGATATACATACTTATATCTTGTATTACAGGAAGCTATCTCTGCTCCATTGTATATGTCATGGCTGGAGATGCTAACGTGTGATATTAGATGCCCGATTGTTTTAGCACGCGGCAATCAAACTCCTGTCTTAACACTATATTCCTAGATTATATAATTTTCCATTTAAGTACAATTTAGTATTATTAGCGTTAGGCGTATTTTCGCGTACTTTCGCTAGACAAAATGAAATAAAGAGCCCAGCTATATATATATATATGTATATCGTATGTATTTTTTTAGATAGTTTCACAATAATGCATGTGAACAAGCTAGTTTGTAGGCGACAAAAAATTTGTACAGCGTTAAAGTAAATAAATAAAAAAAAAACATTTTTTATGTTTCAAATATATTATTATATATATTCAAAGGAATTCTATATGACGTCTTTCATTTCTAGAAACTTTATAGAGAAGCATTTGTTATAGAAGCATAAAACTAAGCTATGTTTTTATTATTGAGTTCAACAAACTAGCATTTAATAGTAAGCGCGACGTGGATTATTCTGTAAATAAAATTTGAATATTAAATTACATTTTTAATATTTTAAAATGTTACTAACATACCAAAGGATTAGGACGAAAACGATATGCCAGCATCATGCGTTTACGATAGGCATCGTATTCATTATCGCAATCTTCTGGCTCTGCTACACTTGTAACGCCCAAGCCTTGATTGCCATCACGTTGTGGCGCTCTAAAAAAATTAAAGATTTTTAACAAAACTTTTTAAAAATATTTTACACAAAAGTACGCACTTATTTACTGGATCTACAATGCCTGCACCATCGGTACCAAGACCTTGACCCTCTTTCCAGCCCAATTTTTGTAACATTTGAAAACCAATATTATCCTCTTTCAGCTTATACTCCTTATAATCACTTAAATCTGGTTGACGATTGTTTTTCTTGGCTTCATATTGTTCCATGAACTTTTTCAGTTCTTCAGGCGGTAGAAAATCTCCTATATGATGTTTACCCTCACTTTGTTTGGTTAGTGCAGAAGCCCAGGCTTTGGTTGCTTCCATTTCGGCATCACGCAACTTATGCTCCCATGTACCTCCTTCAATATCTTCATCCGAATCATATTCATATTTAAATTTACCAGTACGTGCTAAACGATCTATTTCCTGACGCTTACGCATCATATCCTGATAAAGTAAATTAACCTTATAATGTTCTTCACACTTTTTCCAATCTTCCTCGCTCAACTGTGTGGAGCCATAATTAAGACGCGCATATTGCAAGAGCGCTGGATCATTACGCGTTATAGTTGAGAGCATTGGTTTATTTTGATTACCAAAGGAAGTTGCAATGCCTAAAATAAATTTAAATAAATTCAATTTAAAAGAACATAACAGAAAGAAAGAGAGAGAGAGAGAGAGAGCTGTCTTCGAGAAAGTTTGAAATACAATATAGCCTGTCTGTAAAATTTGTCTTTTACTTTTACCAAACTTAAGTATTTGTTTATCTTTATACATAATGCTTCTCGTTTAGATGCTAATCAAGAATATGGCTACAGCGTAATATAAAAATATGTAAATAATTGCTTTCAATAAATATTACTTGTTGTTGGCAGCTCATGATCGCTTATCTTTTCGCCCCAACGACTTTTGCGTTCACGTTTACGCCTTTGGCCTTCCTCTCTTTCAGCTTCTTCGCGTTCCATGCGTTCTTCCTCACTCAGTTCATTACGTGATTCAATGCGTCGCTCTAGATTGGAACGATTACGATCCATCATGCCTTAAAACAAAAACATTTTAATAATTTCACTACAATTTCACTATAAAAAAATAAACATACCACGCATATACTCATCATCTGAATCTACATCACCGCTTATAACAGACTCTGGATCATATTTATCCGCAGCTGCTGTGCTACAAAATTTCTTCGTTTCCTCAAATGGATTACTACTCGAATCTTCTTCTATATCTTGTTGTTCCGTTGCATTCAATTCACGTTGCTGCTGCTGTTGTTGCTGCTGCTGTTGCTGCTGTTGTCGCTCGTGTAGTTGCAGTCGATAGCTTCGATATTGCTCACAGTTTTTATCATAGATAAACCTAAATTAAAATTCAAAAACTAATGAAAATTGTTTCACATGTCAAAAAATAATAAACATTTCTCGTATACACATGTATTTTTAGTTATTTTTGTTTGTATTTAGTGTTTATTTTTCAGTGCTGCGTACGACGTATTCCGCATTAGGCTGCTGTCCTGTTGTTGCTCGCGTTTCCAGTTGCGCGCTCTCTCTCTTTGTTTTTTCTTGAACTTGTTAAACACGTGGGTGGTAAATTGCCTAAACTTAACTCAATTTTATGTTTTGTAATAAATTTTTAACGCACTGTTCCGACTGTCTGTCTGTCTGTCTGCAAGTGTGTGTGACCGTATCAATTTACAATTAGAAATTTTCAATTGGCATTCGTTTAATTTAAATCGTTTCAATTAACTGTTACTTGAGCAAGTCTCAGCTGGCTACTAACTAATAAATTGTGTTGCAATGCGGTTAAAATAGAATTTTTTTGTACAATATATTTTCTTAATAGCCAATTATTGACTGTCTGTCTAACTATTTCAACTAACTATGTACTTTACCCCCACGAGTATGCTTTTCAAAATAAAAAATTTACCACATTGACGGATGCAATTCACTTCTATGCGAGCGTATCTGATCTTCATAATCTTCACCATTTTCAGCGACCAGTGCGATAAGATTTTCTATTGTTGTTGGTATTTTAATGCAATTGCGTTCATTGTCATTGTGATACGTCGTCGTCATTTCTGAAAAAACTACATAAAATGCTTTAAAATCGTGCCCAACGATTCATCAAAAAATAATAATCGATATATGTATATATATATATATATCATATATAAAGTGAATTTATCGTAAACAAACTGATCATTAAATTCAAAAAACGAAATGAATTGAATGAAAGTTATAGCAAACCAAAATCAAAATTGCTAAAAAATACACACCTTGTTGTTCTTGCTGTGGCTGCTGTTGTTGTTGTTGCAGTTGCTGTGATTGTTCTATTGTTGCTGGTTGTGTTTGCAAAGCCTCTGGTATTGGCGCTGGCGCTGGTGCTGGCGGCGGTGGTGGTGTTACATTTGCTTGTTCTGCAACCAACATTTTTACATGCTCTTGTATTTGCGCTGCTGTAACTGGCACCTGCATTGGTTCAAGACCTAAAGTAGGCGGCTTTGGTAATGCATTTGCTTGCATTGCATTTAGTTGCATAGCATCTTGATGTAACATATATATTGGCGCTAAATTAGCTAAAGCTAATGGTAATTGTGGTGGCGGCGGTGGTGGTGGTGCTACGCCTGGATGTAATTGCATTGGCAATGCACCATGATGGAAGAATGCTGCAGGTAAATGCTGCATTTGTGGCGGCGGTTGTGGTAATAAATTTGGAGTAAATGCAAAAGTGGGAGGTGGTACTGGTGCAGTTGTGGGTGGAGGCGGTATTGGCTGTGGCATATGATGTGACGCAAATTGTTGCATTGTCTGTTGTTGTTGTTGTTGTTGTTGTTTTTTTGTTGTTGCTGTTGATGTTGTGTTATTGCAGCAGTTGTTGTTGCCGCTACATTTAATCCGGCAACAATTTCATTTTCTGTGGAAGTAATTATTGGTTCGGTATTATTAGCTGCTAACTCCTCGGTGACTTCAGTTTCCGTATTATTAGTTTCGGTGCTATAATTAAAAGTAAAATATTATTTTTAAAATATATTCTAATATAAAAAAGCAAACTATGTACCTGGAAGTAATCGCTACAATGCTTGGCTTTGGTTGTTCATGTTTTTCGAGTATTTTTTTGAAATTTTCCAAAAAGGAACCATCATTACAAAAGCTATTGAGTACCTTTGCTTGCGGCTGTTCTGCTGCTGGTGTCGGTAAATGTGTGCGTTTCAGACCAAAACTTATTTTGCCGGTTTTACCCGTAAAACTGTTTAAAGTTTTTGGCGTCTCATTGTCCAACTTTGGCTTTGTTATTTCAATTGCTGCATCATCTTCAGCAACAGCAATAGCAGCAGATTCTATAGTTTTTTGTTGTTGTTGTTGTTTCTTTGACACTTTTCACTTCATCACTCTCCTCTGTTGCTGTTGTTGCTGTAACATTCTTCATTTTAGCTGCCATCTCCTGCGCTGCTACAACCGCTTTTGCCAATTGTGATGTGCGTTGCTTGTCGAGTATTTCTTGTCGCTTTCTAGCTATGAGCTCTTCTTGTCTGCTCATTTGCGTAAAGCGATCATTACGTCCTTGGTTACGTTGTGACATTTTGCTCAAAATTTAATTTGTTTTTTTTTTTTCCTAATTGTTTTGTAACTTACGCTGCGCTACTGCGGCAACTGCTTATGTAAATGTTATAAATTACTTTAAAGCCATGTAAATTGTATAATACTTGACACTATGGTTCGCGTGCAATATATGCTATTATTCTTTATAATATAAATAATATATTATTTATTTTTAGTTTCGCTTAAATTCTCCTTCACAAAAAAAATAAAATGTTAAAAGAAATTAATGGTGATTTCTTCCTCTTCAGCGTTTAAGTGTTGTAAAATCCACGCATATAAGCAATGCAAAATGCACTGAAAAAAAATTATAAGCAGCTTTACACAAAATTCCATTCTTGAATCAAAACCACCTTTTCTGCGTTCCAAGTCATCAAAAACAAAAAAAATCTAGTTCCGAGTCTTAACTTATTTTTGTTGAGAAACGTGCTCTTTTGTTATAAATAATTTAAAGAAACAAACACAATTATTAGGATTTCAAACCATTTTATTTAAATAACATTATAAGCGGAAATTTTTTTTGGATTATTAGCAAATAACACGTACATATATAATAGTTACCATCACATTTAATATATTAATGCATACCAGAATTCCATATTTTTTTAATATTCAAGACAACAATTTTATTTAAGGTTTTAGAGAGCAATTAAACTAATAATATTTATTTAATGGGTATTATATCAAAATTTCGAAACACCAAATAATATGTGGCAGTGTGTATTTTAATAATTTGGAAGAAAACAAATTTTGAAGACACATTTATATTATTAATAAAACTTAATAAGCTTCTTCTTAACTTTCATAAACCACTTTCATACGAGTTGGTTACATAATTGAACTTTATATATAAATATATTTATATTTTATTTATGTATATATGTATTATGTAAATAGTTAGTAAATTTATCTAAATGCACCTAAAAAATACAATTTGTTATTTATTAAGTATCTTCTTTTTCCGACAAAATTTATTTTTAAGGAATAATTTTATTTATAAACTTTTAGTTTATAAAATGACTAGCTAATTGTATTTAGGTACTATTAAGCCTTTTAGCATATCGAAACTATTACCATCCGGTTGTACGATGTCAATAGCGCCATTATCAAGTTGCACCTTTAGGTAGCCAAAATCATCGATACCAATAATTTTTGCTTGTTGCTCTTTATTTTCTGTATTACATATTTTAATGGTTTGATCGCTAAAATAAAAATAAAACAAATAAAGTTGAAAGACACATTCAAATTGTTTAACGATTCTTCAAATAATCAAATCGAGTTATCGAAAGCATATACTGCCGAAACATTATCGAAAAAGTCCCATCCCTTATAGGTATTGCTTTCGATAATTCGATTAAAAACCTGTGAAATCTAATAAATATGACAATTTCTTATAGAATAAAACTTACTTGTGCAACCAGAGTGCGTAGTATAGTTTGTAGAAACTATCAAAATCGCCACTTTGTATCTGCGCTAAAATCCGCTCGATCTCATTGAAAATCAATGCAATTAAACGTTCGTATTTCAACAATGGCACGAAACGTTGTTGTCTCCGATTATATTCGATAATTAAATCATTTATGCAAACCGTAGGCTTTGGATTGTTCAAATTAAGCGCGCAGCCAATATTGACGATAGCCTGAGCACCCATTAAGGTAGTATTTACGATAAGTCCACCAATTTTATTAAAACCATTCACATATATATCATTTGGCCACTTCAAGGCAACATTCAACTCCTGAAATAAATATAAATAAATAAAAAAACGAAAATATTTAATTCATGCAGCAAAAACAGTGTTTATAAAGGTTACGAATAAATGGTGCTGCAAATTGCACAACACTGTTCGCACACACAGTATACATAGGTGCGAGCTACAGAGCAGCAAATGTTCGAGCGAGACAAAACAATAACAACATAACGGGTTGGTTCGAACGGTAATAACCGCATGGTTCAAACGGTTCGGATCCGTTCTTATCGGGCCAAACCGTTCGGTTATGTATACCTGCCTCGTAAGTGGAACAGAGTTAGATATAATTCTCTAGCGTCACGGTTGCACTTACTTGTGTACTTAGCACCGTACTGCTTGAATTGAGCAGCTACGTTAGCTCTAAGTTCAAGCAGTGCTGCACTTAAACCTCTCTCATTCGCACTCATTAAAACAGACAGAATACAGAAAAAATGCGTCAAGTGCAAAAATTTCATTCCCGAAAATTGGCATAAAAATAAAGAAAATCAATGAGAAATTATTCAATATATATACATGATTAAAGTCTACGACGTACGGTGCGTGTTTCGCGTCCGCGTGCGGTTATAGTGCGGTTTATATTATTTATGCAGCGCCGCATGTTTGACGCATAGACGAGAGGGCAGCGCTAAAGCAGTAAAACTCGGAAAGAAAATATTGGATTTTTTTTTCGGTTTTTTTCGGGGGAGTTGGAGCGTGAGCACTAACTGAAAGCTTAAGGTAGGTTAAAAGTCAACCCAATGTACAATGCGTGGGTCTCGTGGAAGATAGGTGCAGCAGCAACGCGATTGCTACGAAAACGCAAATGCATTTTAATTGTTGTTTTTTTTCTCTTCTTTTCTTTCGATTTTTTTCCTATTGTAGACAGTGGCTGGCAGTCGTAGCGCTGCTATCAGTGTGATAAAAAAAAAAAAAAAAAATAAAACGAAAAAAATGAGCAACGTACAACTGAGCTCGCCGGTGGTTGATATGTCCAATAATGACAACAATACGAACAGCAGCAGCAAAATTATCAACGTCGCCGCGGAAGTCTCATTGACAACGGAAGTGGTACAGTGCAATAATGTAGCGGCACCGACGAGTTTATCGCCAGATAATAATTTAGATATCATACAGGATATGATTGATCTCTCTGCCAATCATTTAGAAGGATTGCGTACACAATGTGCGACAAGTGTATCGCTGACACAGCAGGAGATACGCAGTTTGGAATCAAAATTAGTGCGCTACTTTTCAGAATTGTTGCTGACAAAATCACGTCTAAATGAGCGTATACCTGCAAGCGGTCTACCACACAAAACGGGCAGTGAGCTAAAACAATGGTTACGTGTTGTGGGCTTAAGTCAAGAATCCCTAAATGTATGCTTAACGCGGCTATCAACGCTGGAGCAATTACTTGAACAAAGCGATGAGGAACTTAAGCAAATGCTATGTAATAATCCCAGTTATCGTGAGGAGGAAGTACGTCGCCTAACCAAAGCTATGCATAATCTGCGTAAATGTAAAGAACTTTTAAGTAGCGGTGCCGCTGATAGTCGAGAGCAATTGACTGAACAATGGTTTTGGGATTCATGGGATCGTCACCATCATATACATCGTGGCAGCATTGGCAATATTGGTTTGACAACAACAACATCGTCACCACGTACACATCATCGACAACATGCAAAACAAACGAAAAGCAATACAGCACCACTTTCATTGGTATCCTCAACTACGACGACAACGCGTTCCGGACGCCAGTCACCTACAACAAACAACAGTGAGCAACAACAACAGCAACAAGCAAACAGCAATAATAAAACCGATGAGGTTAGTAGCGTACAAGGCTCAACTCTAACACTGACCCTAACACCTTCACCGCCTAACTCACCATTTACAACGTCGAGCGGCGTTGGAAACGTTGGTATACCGAATAGCATTAAAAACGCGCCGCAACGTAATAAAAATGTTTGTACACCACCGCCCATACGTAAACTACAAACACAATTGAATAATGCAACGCCTACGCATATTGTTAACGTAGTACAAGATAGCACAGCTGCTACAGATAAGCCTGTAGATTCACCACATACAGTGCAAGCAGAAATAATTACGCCGCAACCTATGCGTAGTCGTTTACCCACAGATCCTAGTCCGGATAGTTATAGTTCAGCTAGTTCGGATATATTCGTAGAACATAACAACAATTCAAATATGTTACATGTGCCATGTTCTCCAGGCACTGGACACGTTGGTATGGGACATGCTATATCACATCGTTTTACCAAAGTATTAAAGATTATGTCCACATGCAATCACTGCCAGAAACCAATGTTTATTGGCTTAAAATGTAAAGATTGCAAATATCGTTGCCATAAAGATTGTGAACCGAATGTGCCGCCATCATGCGGTTTACCACGTGAATATGTCGATGAATTTAAACAAACATTTATCAAAGACCAAGCGGGATTTCCGACAATGCAACATGCCGTAGCTGCTGGTGGTTCACCAAATTTTAAGAAAAATACTTTAACAAAACCACGTCAACATCATGGTGATAGTAGTTCACCTAGTTCCAGCTGTACCAGCTCTACACCAAGTAGTCCAGCGCTGTTTCATTTGCAGCAACAACAACACAACGCTGTTGGCAACTATATGACCGGCAGCAATAGCATAATGTGCTCCTCAGCCGGTGGCAGTAGTTCAACGACTAGCTCAAATATGATACCAACCCCTTCAGCTTTTCAAAAACTACAAACGAGTCAATTTAATTTTCCTGATGTTACCATAACAACATCGAATACGAATTCCGGTACAATGGGCGGCGGTGGAATTGGTGGTAATAATACGCAAACATTACTTTATGCGTCACAAATGCAAACCAGTGAAACTAGTAGCAATAGTCTAACCAATGCGTTAACCAATGTTGAAGTAACAACGCAGCAGCAGTGCAGTAGCAACATGTCAAATATAACAACAACTACAACAGTTAGCGGCAGCAACAAGCAGCAGCATTATAATGGCAACAATGGCACCAATTCGCATGTGAATTCCATAATAAGCAGCCAAATGTCTACAAATTCATCAAATGTATCAAGCTTTACCGCCAGTTTAGCTAGCACCGGCACAAGTAACTTCTATCCGCGTAAATTAAGCTCCGCTGGCGTTGATAAACGTATACCATTCACCTCGGAATTATCGGATACACACAAATCGAATGATAGCGA
The DNA here is from genome assembly GCA_018903435.1 of Leucophenga varia. Classification (NCBI taxonomy): domain Eukaryota; kingdom Metazoa; phylum Arthropoda; class Insecta; order Diptera; family Drosophilidae; genus Leucophenga; species Leucophenga varia. The sequence goes on from JAEIFJ010001870.1 coordinate 958,274, forward strand.
TAAAACTGTATCACTTTCAGGCAGCACCTCCGCAAGCACTGATTCAGATCGTACACCAGTACGTTTAGATTCAACCGAAGATGGCGATTCAGGCAATTGGCCACGACAAAATTCTTTATCACTTAAAGAATGGGATATACCATATGGCGATTTAAGACTACTCGAACAAATTGGGAAAGGACGTTTTGGTACAGTACATCGTGCACACTGGCATGGCGATGTTGCTGTTAAATTACTTAAAGAAGATTATCTCGATGATGAGGATATGTTGGAAACATTTAAAAAGGAGGTGGCCAACTTTAAAAAGACGCGTCACGAAAACTTGGTACTCTTTATGGGCGCATGCATGAATCCACCATATTTGGCAATTGTAACATCGCTCTGTAAGGGTAATACCCTCTATACGTATATACATCAACGCCGTGAGAAATTCGCCATCAATCGTACACTGCTCATAGCACAACAAATTGCACAGGGTATGGGTTATCTACACGCACGCGGCATTGTGCATAAAGATTTACGTACAAAGAATATTTTCATTGAGAATGGCAAAGTGATCATCACTGATTTTGGTCTCTTCAGTTCAACAAAACTGTTCTACTGTGATATAGGATTAGGTATACCGCATAATTGGTTGTGCTATATGGCGCCAGAACTTATGCGTGCGCTAATGCCACGCAAGCCAACCGATGAATGTTTGCCATTTTCACCGGGTTCAGATGTCTATTCGTTCGGTACAGTTTGGTATGAGCTAATATGCGGTGAATTTACATTTAAGGATCAACCGGCAGAATCAATTATATGGCAAGTGGGACGCGGCATGAAGCAGACATTGGCTAATCTACAATCTGGACGTGATGTTAAGGATTTACTTATGCTCTGTTGGACTTATTTGCCAGAGGATAGGCCAGATTTTGCACGTTTATTACAATTATTAGAGCATTTACCGAAGAAACGTTTGGCGCGTAGCCCATCGCATCCGGTTAATTTATCACGTTCTGCGGAATCGGTATTCTAAAACTTGTTGTTGGTGCTACTACTCAACTCAACTCTTAATGCAGGTAACGAACAAAAGTTTAAGGAAACCAGTGGTGTTTTTTTTTTTTATTTTTTTAGCGAAGCCTCATTGTACAATAGTTCAGGAAATGATTAGTGACAAAAGAACTAAATAAATACATAAAAAAAAAACTTTTAGTACAATTCTACATTTTTTTTGTTGTTAACTAAAAACAAAAATATATAAATATGTATGTATGTTATGTATGTAAGTCTAATGTTAAATAAAAAAAAAATTAATTATCGCTGTAAATTATGTAAAAAAAAATATATATACTATTTGTATAAATCTAATTGAAAAATCAGGCGGCATTCCTACGCTTGTAAAAATTCTGACTACTCTAAAATCGAAAAAAAAAAAAAAAAAAATTAGGAACTTTTCGTTCAATAAAAACAAAATGTTCTTCAATGTTTAAATCTAAAAGTTGTAAATATTCAAATAGATTTGCAGAATATAAATATACAAAAAAAAAAAAAAATAATGATTTTATGTAGTTATAAAATATATGTAAAATAAATATATATATTTAAAATAAATGTTAACCTATAAAAGACACAACAAAAGATTGTAATTGTGGCAAATATTGATGTAATTTTAAATCAGGTGAGCAATTCTAAAAAACTGTTAATTATATAAAAATAAAATAATAATAATAATACGAAAAAAATGAACATATAGAAACAAATGTTTATCTCAAAAATTTACGATTTATGTATAAAAAATTATATACATAATAAAAATGTATATAAAACAAAATATTAAAAAAAAAACAGCTCAATATAAAATAAATATGAATATCAAGAATATGTTTAAAAACGAGTTAATGCGTTTTAATTAATTAAATGGAATTAAAATCTAATAACTTTTCAGCAAGGATTTCCAAAAAAAAAAAAAAAAAAAACTGAACGATCTAATGATGTCTTTTACCCAAGATTACAGTGATCGAATCGCTTCTGAAATAACTGCTTAAAATGAACACTTTTAAACAATTAAACGGTGGTGGGCATACATGTGCTTGTGTGAAGCATTCAGAAAATAAACAATTTGCACAAAAAATTAACAGGCGAAAGTTCATTTGCGACACAAGATGTAGTTTTCCATAGTCGCTGCATTCAGAATTTTAATCATAATGATTGCTTAGAATCTATTAATGAAGTTCTCAAGAAATCAGCAACAATTTTCAACAGAATTTCACAAAAAAAGAAATGTATCTACGCGAAATTCAAGCATTTAACTATTTATGAAACCGAAATCGAAAAAAAATTTTAACTTTTATGAATTTCGGAATATGCCTGTAAAAATATCTAATATATCAGAGGTGACATCGAAAACACTTTCACTAGAGTTTTGAGTTTTACATTTTAAATCGAGTTGTAAGGTTTTATTTTCAGTGTGACGGGTGTCAAATTTGATTTTTTTTGTATAGAAATGTATCAATGAAAACACTCTAGCATTTGCACCAAAACACTTATACCAAAACTCTAAGATTTCGTTGTCACCTCTGTATTTTTAAAAAAAAAATATTTTTGATTTACTTACACCACACAATTCCACATCACGCAAAACGTTAGCCATAGCAGCACCAATTATATGTTGTATTAGCGGTAAACGTGCACCTAAAGGCGTACTCATTGGAATATGCAATTGTATTGAAAACATGGCACAACCGAGAGGACTTAGCCACTAAAAAAAAAAAAACAAAACGATATTCAATATGAAAAAAAAATATATAATTGAATTTTTTTACAAAGCTATATTTTTTACCTGATTATTGCCACGTCCAGAGCCTGCGGTTTGCTGGCGTGGTAGCACAGCAATGCCATGTATCAATTCGAGATCGTTTATAACATGCATAGAGCTACTGACCAATGGCGCATAGATAACTAAACGACCGATATCGTTTGTTTTCAAGTTCTAAAAAAAAAAATAAAAAACACTTTAAAAAATATTTTTAAAAAAAGCATAAATATTTACATACATCATAATATTCCACAGTTGAAAAATCATCTGGACAGGAATGTATTAATATAGGAAGCACATTGTTGCCCACATTTGTATTATCGTTCTTGCCGCAAAATTTCATTGTAAGATAACGCGTTGCAATTGTTTTATCAGCAGCGTAATGCGGTTTTAGTTTTTCAAGTAGTTCGAATTTTGACTGTAAGCAATAAAATGGGTGGGATTAGCGTTATAAGTTAGTTGCATATTTTTGTGTAACTAGTTTACCTCATGTCGTCCCAGAAAATAGGCCTGCTGATAGACAATATTCTTGTCAGCGCCACCAATCGAGCTTGACTGTTGCACTTGTACATCTAAATATTTCTTCAAAAGATCAGCAAATATCTCAAGACGTATTTGCTCACTTTGTTTTAATATTTTAAATTTCGATTCATCAAATTCAAATTCACTTGGATTGGTTTCCAGATGTACCTAAAAAAAAAAGATTTTTAAAAATATTTAAAATTTAAAAAAAAAAAAAAAAAGGTTTCAAAAAATAGTACAAACCTGCGAGAAAACTGCCTTGCCACCGTTTTGTATACTATTTGCAACCAATAAACTTGGTGTATTCCATGTTTCCTCAGTGCCCAGCACTTGTACATCCAGTTTATATGGTTGACCAGTCAGATCTTTCAGTTCAATGGACCTTGGACATAGCAGAGCTCTGAGCGGCGTTTTGTTTTACGAGTTTTTTTTTTTTTTTTTTTTTTTTTTATGGCAGGATATTTGTGAACACACACACACACATACACAACATACAAAAAACACACACACAAACACACGAAAGGATTTTTTTTGAAAAGTAAAAAAAAAATAAAAGAAATTTACACACCAAGAATCGAGCAATAACCAAAGAAATAAAAAATATCAAATGGAGCCAAAATTAGGATTTTAATAAAATAGTTAAAGAGCGGTGGTGTTGTATAAATTTTTTTAAATAACATTGAAAATTATGGATAATTCAGGATAAATAACAGGAATGCAGCATATGAGAAACATATTGTATAATAAAAATTGGAATTAGTAGTTTTATCAGAAAGTAATCTTGTAAAAATTTTTCTTGAATACATGCATTTTGAGCTGTTTTGATATGAAATCAACTTAGATGATGATGATGGTGCGAATCAACAAAGCTTTAAGGTGAAAAGAGTTTGGATCCCAGGCAAAATTATAAATATTTTTGAAAATTTTCAACCAATTAAAATTTATAAAATTTAAAAATAAAAAAAAAAAAAAAAAATTTTTAATTTTACTTCATTGATCATAAAATTTACTATATTATAGAAGAGGCACTGCATAAAAAAATTTTATAAATAGTTTTTTTAAATTTAAAATTCGTTAATTTTAGGATTTTTGAAATTCCTTTATTTAAAAGTAAAAAATCTTTATAATATTTTCACTTTTCATCGATATTTTAATAAAGTGAAATCGAGAACATGACTGATAAGTTTTTTATGGACAAGAATGTTTTTTTATTTTCAAAATTCCTGGATCCAAACTAAAAAGTGATAAAATTCAAAGTTAAAATTGAGCAAAAATGGCAAAGAACATGAAGATAAAATTATTTGTAAAATATTTATAGAAAATGTAAGGAATAATAGAAAAATTTACTTCGATTTAACTAAAGCTTAAATACTCTGCACACATTTTTATTGCTTCTCTGTAATTTTATATACTTTCTACAACCAATTCCATACATTTTGATCAAAATATTCTATTATCTAATTCTAAAACCTGATTTTAATACCTAATCATGCCATATCTAGTTTCTTATCCAATTATCCAACTAACCCAAACAAAAAACAATTTTCTATTTCCATCAATCAATTTTAAACTTGAACCATAAATCTTAACAGTCCTACCCCATAAACATACGACTAACCTATACTATCATCTAAACTTTCTTTTCAAACAATGGGCAGAACAGAACATTCTATACTTTAGGGGACTATTTGACAGTTTAATGCATTTAATGTAACCTTTGACAGAAGCTGTTATGTGAAGAGAGTATTAAAGATTATAATTTAACTTTTCTAAATGAAACAAAATTATTTATAGAGGTAAAAAAATTATATACATGAAAATAAAAATAAAATCAGGGAATACTTTCGTAGCCAATCGTGGGGAACATCATTGTATATATTTACTGAAAGACTTTTTAAAATAACTTACGGTTTTCTCGAATGACCCGATTCATCACTTTCCGTTGAAAAATGTTTCTTTACCGGCGATGGCTGATAGCAGAAGATATGATGCATCATTTTAACTTTACGCCAACGATCGTAAGAAAATTGTACCAATTCATGTTCACGCACCTCTGCGGTACGATAATTTGGTAAAATAAAATGTAAAATATTCGAACACAAAGATAGAACTTTGCCACCATGTAAAAAGTAATCGACAAGTATTTCACCAATTGGTGATGCAACTGCACCGCAAACCACCAAAAGTGCAGTCTGTTCTTGCCAAAATTTTTGCTCCACCTGTTGTGTAGTCATTGGATAAATTGTATAAGTATCACGCTCTAATAATTCACGTAGCGTTGCTACAGTGGATTCACGTGCCGTGGGACTATCCGAATAGACTAACACATTCAAGGGTTTACTTTCACTTAAGCTATCCTTATTTCGTTGCAAATTAGGACGTGTTGTATTTGGCTGCGTTGTTGAGACAACGGATGACGGAGGCGGTGTTGCTGCGGCGGCGGCAATCGGTACATTTTTTGCAGCAGTAGCAGCATTGGCGGTTTTTGTTACAACTTTAACTTCAACTGGGGCTGGTCTTGGTTTTTCAGTAATTTCTATAGGTTTTGTTGGTTTTATTTCGACTTGTTGTTGTTGCTCTGTTAACTTTTTGGCTGTTGTCTCTTTTATAGATTTTTTGGCTATTTCTACATTCATTTTTACTGGTGTCGTTTGCTTTTTAGATGGTGTCGCAGTTGTCGCTTTAGAAACACTCGACGACGGCGTTGATGATTGTGAAGAACTAGCTGCACGCACTGGAGATTTTTGTTTGCGTGAAACTGTTGCGGCAGCAAGTTTTTCAAGTTCACTAGTTTTACTGGAAGCTTTTTGTGGTGATGTGGTTGATGATTTCGAGAGATTAGCAGTGGCGGCAGCTGCTGCGGCGGCGGCGGCATTACTAGTTGATGGTTCTTGTGATAGTTGTTTTGTTGGTGTTGTTTCGTAGACCTAAAAAAATCGAATATAGAAATGATTTAAAAATATAATCATTATTTTTATACGTACCCTAGTCGATGTAAATCTGCCATCGATAACAGTTTCTTCAGGTTTTTTAATCTCTGTAGATTTAGTAGTTTTTAATTTACTTGATTTAGTTGCAGCAGCAGTAACATTTTCTACGCTACTTTCAGCTTCAATTAAACGCTTTGTTGCATTCGTCACATTACTAGGCGCCGTTTTGCTTGTCTTCTCTTCTTTAGGTATAGCTTTTATGTCTTGTGGTATTAAATCTGGTTTAACAATTCCAGCTTTACCTTCGGTACGATTTTTATTATATTCAAATTCTGTAGCCTGATGTGCAAGCACGCTCAATGCACGTAAATCTGCTAAATGTTTTTGCCAAGCTTCATCATTTAAATCGGCTGTAGTGCGCGTGCTACGACGCAAATGACTCGAGAGCAATTCAAATGGCTGCGCTTTGCCTTCGTATGCGACAGCTAAGCAAAAATACGAAAATATATTATAAGTAAAATATATAAATGCTTAAAAAAAATTACATAAAAACACAACACAATAGAACAACACACAATCTCAGCTTACACTCAATCCTTAACAATGGCAACTTATCGTTTATATAAAGATTATTACGTAGAAATGTTGAGATTAATAATTTCGTAAAATGTTCAATATCGGTTTCGATGAGCACAGCCAGGTGGGAGTCAATTTTCCATGCAATAAGCTTACCATATTCTTCGAGCTGTTACAAAAAAAAAAAAAAAAATTGTATTCTTTGTTATGACGCCATCGTTTTATCGATAAACCATAAAAAAAGCTAATTACCCTTATTTCTGCCTCATCCGTTTCACGTACACGATTCGGTTCTGTCTGCGCTTCGAGTAATAAATTTAAGCGTTGCATTTTATCTGTTGCAAGTTTTACTGCCGGAGTTGTTACTACATCAGTAGCAGCCGCAGCCGCAGCAGCATCAACATCATCAGTGAACGTTTGTGAATGCGCAAATGGCAACCAACTGGGTGCATCTGCTTCTTGAAATGCTATCCATGGACTGATATGTAATGTTTGCAATGGACGCAACGAACAGCCACGTTGGTTGCCATGCAGCCAAAGTATTTCACTGACCTTGGCCGTATTACGATTAATGCATAACTCCGATGTAGCAAAAGCGGTATCTACAACAAAATACAAAAAAAATGTTCAATAAGAAGAAATATTATTAATAAATAGGTACATACCAAATCCATCATCGGATCCCGCTTGTAGCATATAAAATGCAATGCTCGATTTTTGCGCCAATTGTTCAGCAATTTTATTGCATACGGATTGTATGCGCCAGGATTGCAGAAATGTGGTACTCACGTAATAAAGTGTTAACATTTTTCTATGTTTTTTTTTTAGATTTTCTAGGAAAGTTTTGTTTCAGTGGTGCTGCCGCGGGTGGTGCTGTTTTTTTTTTGTTTTGTTATAAAATCAGGTGGTGCTGCTGTTGTTCAATTGTTTTTGTGGAAAATTTCTTATTTTGCTTAATGCATTTTATTAAATGATTTTTTTTTGCTGCTAATAAAATCAATTTGCAGTTTCGTAATTTTCTCTTTGCAAATTTTCACACACAAACAAATCGTATGTTTTTCCTATTTTTTATTTTTTTTTGCAACACACAGCGCTGTTTGCCGCTGCTGCCTGGAAAATGTTTGCTGCTGCTAAGACAATCGGCAAGTTTCGCATTTGACACAGTTTTTTTTGTTGCATTGACATATATATATGTACATATATATACTCCTATATATAGTACATACAAAATATATTAGATACAATAGTAGCAATAGTAGCGCTATATTGTATATGTTATCATTGCTTATCAGCCTGTTTTGTTTACAACAGTGCACAGTGGTGTAAAATGCAATAAAATATGTTTATCGACAACCGATAACATATTGATAGAAATAACATTAGAGCTGTCAAAGAGCCGATAACGTTTCGACTAACACAATTTAAATATCTATATATATAAAATTTGAAGTCGAAATTTTAATTGTCTCTCCATAACCCGAGAACGGCTCGAACGATTGCCATAAAATTCCAGGGATGGTTAGTTAATTTTAAATTTTGACAGGGGGTCTTAAAACTGGAAAAGCCATATCTTTGAATAGAATAGACGTAGAGACTTAATTATTTTTTTGTTTTGTTTTTAGATTTCAATTACTTAAACGGGATTTTGGAAAATTTTTCCCAGGGCCTAACGTGAGCCTTCGAACTAAAAAAGCCATATCTCTGCATTGAATAGACGTAGAGACTTGAGACAGGGCTTATTTTAAAGATGGTTAAAAAATATTTTGTTTAAGGGATTTCCGAAATTTATACCCAATTTAGGTTTTTGACCAATGTTATGTACTACATATCGAAATGATTGTAAAGAAAATAGTTATAGTATACGTAATTATACCAAGTTTCAAAAAAATTTTCGGTAACCCTTATTCGGATTCATGTGCTTCCAAAACAACTTGTACAGTGGGACAAACCTTTACATTTTTGGTTTTAGTTGGAAATTTATGTTCTTCCTTTCGAAATGATAGAAACAAGGGAAACGTAGCAACTGCGAATACATATATGTGTACATGTTCTTTAATTCCGATTACGATCGAATGAATCTATATGGAACTATTTTTATTCTTATTCGAAAACAAGTACTAATCGCATATTTTCCAATAAGCATCGGATTGATATGTAAGAACAGTGTTGGTATATATGCAACGATAAGAAATAGTGTTTCACAGCACTGGAAGTACTAAATATTATGAAATGCAATCAATTTTTACAGCCTTTTACATAAATATGTTAAAAAAAAGTGCCAATTGGTTTTAAAAATATATTAATACAGCTTTTAATATTTATTATTTTAAATAGACTAAACGAATATTACGGCTTCAAGCAATAAATATCAACTGTGCAGCCCTGCTGCTGCTTATTACAGCGTTTGACTTGAACAGCTGTTTATAAACTTTTGCGGCGGCGGCATATTTTGTCAACATATTTGCAATAAATGTTTATTTAAGCAAAAATGCTTTAAAATAACGTATTTTATAAAATAAAAACATAATATATAAACTTGAATACTTATTTTACAACTCGAATAAACTGAAAGTTAACTGCGGCATGCTTATAAGTGAATTGGATACAACGCGGCGTCTTTTGTTTGTTGTTGGTGTGCTGCTTATTATTTTATTTGCGAAAAATTTATTATTTCAAGATTTGGACTACGAGAAAGAGGAAAATTTCAATTACGAATAACAAGACATAGCATAAACACATAATATGAGTATAACTCCAAGTGAACGACGCGTCTCATATTTCTATAATGCAGATGTAGGCAATTTTCATTATGGCGCCGGGCATCCCATGAAGCCGCAGCGACTGGCAGCAACGCACAGCCTGGTTATGAATTATGGATTGCACAAAAAAATGAAAATCTATCGACCGTACAAGTGCGTTTTGTTTTTGAATAATTATTTAAATTTTGGAAATAAATATGATTCATTCATTTTACAGAGCTAGCGCACAGGATATGCTGCGTTTTCATAGCGAGGAGTACATAGAATTTCTGAAGCAAGTAACACCACAGAATATACAGTGCAATTGTAAGTTGTACAAAAATATATGTATTATTTAATGTGCATACTAATTTATAAACTTTCCACACACACACACACAGCGGTCGGCTATTCAAAATTTCTTTCACACTTCAGCGTTGGCGAGGATTGTCCTGTCTTCGATGGCCTTTTTGACTTTTGCGCCATGTACACGGGTGCATCGCTTGAAGGTGCACAAAAGCTTAATCAGAAACATAGCGATATTTGTATTAATTGGTCCGGTGGACTGCATCATGCAAAGAAGTTTGAAGCTTCCGGTTTCTGTTATGTTAACGATATAGTCATTGGCATATTGGAATTGCTTAAATATCATCCGCGTGTGCTATACATAGACATCGATGTGCATCATGGCGATGGCGTACAGGAAGCATTCTATTTGACCGATCGCGTTATGACTGTTTCATTTCATAAATATGGCAACTATTTCTTTCCGGGCACTGGCGATATGTATGAAATTGGTGCCGAATCCGGACGCTATTACAGCGTTAATGTACCACTTAAAGAAGGCATTGATGATCAAAGCTATTATCAGGTATTCAAGCCAATTATCTCTGCTGTTATGGACTTCTATCGGCCGACAGCCATTGTACTACAATGTGGAGCAGATTCTTTAGCTGGTGATCGCTTGGGCTGTTTTTCATTGAGCACACGTGGACATGGTGAATGTGTTAAATTCGTTAAAGAACTTAATGTGCCTACACTGGTCGTTGGTGGCGGTGGTTATACATTGCGTAATGTAGCACGTTGTTGGACGCATGAGACATCGCTGCTAGTCGACACAGAGATTGCTAATGAATTACCAATGACTGAATATTTGGAATTCTTTGCACCAGACTTTACGCTACATCCGGAGATAAACTCGCGACAAGATAATGCCAATTCAAAGCAATATTTAGAATTAATAGTAAAACACGTCTATGAAAATTTAAAAATGTGTCAACATTCGCCCAGCGTACAAATGGTGCAAGTGCCACCAGATGCAATGGATATAGAACAGCTACGTAACGAAGAAGACACAGATCCTGATGTACGTATGTCGCAGGCAGATGAGGATAAGTTAGTTGAGGCGAAAAATGAATTCTATGACGGTGATCAGGATCAAGACAAACCAGACTCAGTGGAAAGTTGAGACGTTGAGACTACAACTCAGCATTACCTTGTAAATGTATGTTTAAGAAGAGATTTAGTTTAAGTTTAAAATTACTTGTCCAGAAATACGTTTATTAAATAGGAATACGACGAGGATATATAGAGTTTTACTTGTATGAGAGATTTATATTGATATTTGCTCATATTTTTTAAGCCAATTACCAGCCGGTAGTGGTATTAGCCAGTCGTCGCATTCTTCGTGTATTACGATCTTGATCACGTATTTTCTTTTCCATTTCGGCATCGGTTAGCGTCTCTAGGAATGGTGCCCAAGCGTCTGCGTCACTTGGATTTCTAAATGGTACATCAATGGTAGACAATGGTGCTTCGCTAAAAGCGTAAGTGCGACAGTGCCATGACAATTGACCACGTATGCTGTATGCAATTGCAGTAACAAATTCACCGCCCAGACCCAACTCGGCGCATAGCTTAATAGCGAATTCTTCGGGATTATTATTCTTTTCAGACATATCCCACTCGACCTGATCAACAAGTGATGTATTGCCGACATGTATGTTTAGCTTAACAATAACACGTTGATCGCAGCTTTCTTCCAAAATTGGTGGATCGGCAGGAAATGCCTCAATCTGTTGACGTATAGCCTGCGCAATAGCGGGCACAAACGGCACCGGATTCAAATCCAAATCATCGCAGAGTACTTCGGCAAATTGTTCGGGTGTAATCATGCTTTCTGAAAGTTTAAAGAAAAATTTAATAAGCGATCTTTATAGCAAAGATAAAGAAGTCACTAACCATTCTTATTCCATGTAAAAGTGTCACGCAACTTTTGTCCTTCCAGCTCCATATCCAAGCGTATTGGTACTAAACACTCTTTTTGTGCTGCATTCTCTAAATTAGCAGTTGGATCGGTGTCATCGAAGCACATGGGAAATGTGCGCACCTTCTTTGTGTGTACACGATTACGATTTATGGGTGTTGCCTGTGGCACTGCGTCCAAATGACTGGAGTTGGGCATAGTTGGTACATATTGCGGCTGCTTTTTAGATTTACTTTCACGCGGTACCGGCGTATCGGAAGTGTTGACGGAAACTGCGCGATATCTAAAATAACATTTTTTTTTAAATTGTATTTGAAGTTAGCAATGTAAACAGCAGCGCTACTTACTTTTCATCGTTGCCCGCCATGATATCGTCAACTTCCACGGAACGTAACAGTGACACAGAACTAGCTAAGATATGCGAACTTAGACCGGAATCAGCAAGACGTTTTCGTTCCTCATTTGATAGTACAAGGCGAGTCATGCCGGGATATTTTTTATATAGTATGCCACGAAAAAGACGCATATAATTGCCAACCTCTGAGCCGACATAATAATACTCGCCGCCTTCCTCCAATTGAAAGGCAATTGGCTTATCGCCGTATGTTTGAAATGACATATTTGTTTACTTAATCAAATATTTGCTGCGTTCACAAAAAACTTTTGTTTTTTCTGCGCTACCGCTCTTTTTTTTTTTTCTTCTTTCTTCTCTTTTTTTGTGTATAGAACGCTTATACAGGCGAAGGCAATGGCGTCTGCTGCAGTGCTGCTAAATTCGCAGTGTTGGTAAATGCATAGATGTATCGCGGAACAGCTGAGCAAGAAGAAGAAGAGCACATAAAATTATATTAGAGCCGTATTTGCTGCTATTATTTAATAATAAAAGAAATGTCATTTTTACGCAGCGCACGGCATGCAATTTTACTTGCAAATAGTTTAAATAATTTAAATGCAGGTGAGTAATTAAAAAATATACATATTTTCATACACTATAATCGTTTTCATTTTCTTTGTATGCAGCAAACACACGCCGCAATGTAAAGCGCTGGGTAGCACCAACATTACATGAATTGGCGCATCGCTCCAAAAAATTAGGACCACAAGATCCAGCGCCACGTTCTGGTTTTATTGAATGGAACTATCGCGCTGAATTATTTGCGTTTGGTAAACGTTTGAATGAGGAATTCCAGATGCCTTTACTGCAGACAGCATTCACAAATCGTTCGTATGTGCAACGTGAGGAGGCAAAACAACGTGAATTGGGCGTTGAGGATGCCGATATACAGCTGCAAGATAATACAGATTTAGCGTCAAAAGGTGCACACATAAGCAAACAGTATATTGAAGCATTTCTTAAACACTCGTTACCAAAATTACCGGCGACGGGCCTAGAGGCGTACAGCGCTTACTTGCTCAGCACAGAAACTTTAGCGCATGTTGCAACACATTTGGGCATGAAAGATATAGTCTACACTGCAGAATATCCACCAGAGGCAGCAACTTTGGCAAAATCACTGCAGGCAGTGATTGGCGCCTTGGCGGATTCCAGTGGTGTTGAGCGTGCCTTCCTCTTTGTCAGAGATTTCATTTGTACACAATTAAATCAAAAAGATTTGCTGGAAATCTGGCAACCGGAAGTACCATTAGACTTGCTTAAAGATATCTGTGAAAAGCGTAAATTAGGTGCACCTGAACCACGTTTATTGGGCGATTGTGGCAAGAATACAGTACTTGCCGCGTACCATGTTGGCATCTATGCAAACAAGCAATTGCTCGGTAAAGGCTTCGGTGAGAATACACAAACGGCAACGGAAACTGCAGCGATTGATGCTCTGCAAACGCTCTTCGATATTCACGACAGCCGGCAACCATTCAATTTTCAGCTGCAAGTTGAAACGAAAAATGTGAAACTTGAGGCTTAAATATTTTTGTTTTCATATCCGTTGCTCTTTTTTTTTAATATCTTTGTTAAATTTGAATAATAGATAATTTGATCTAAACACAAATTTCTCGTCTCATTGAAGAAAGAAGTAAAAATGAATAAACTACATAACAGGCTACACCGTTGCATACGGTATTTTTTTTTGTATAGCTTAATCGCTATCATCGCGTTTCTTGTCATCAGGACTAGTATCGCCGGGTGCGTTTGTAATAGGCGGCGTTGTTGGTGTCAATGAGGTTGGATTGGTTTCTTCCGGTTTACTTTCCAATGAAAATGGTGGAATTTTACAATCGAATGAATAGCCATCCTCACGTTCTAAACGAAATGTGCCCCACATATGTCCACTTGGCGCTTGTAGACTAACATGACTGCTATATTGAAAAGCAGGTAATCGTGGACTCAATATTGGCTCCTGTCCGACAACGCCACGCCCACGCACTGTCTCCAAAGTACCCGAAAGTGAAAATATACGCCAATGACGCTCGCGTAATTGTACGCTTAGTTCGCCCAAATTTTCGAGGCGTATACAATAGCGCCACTGTAAAAATGGAACATAATAAATTATTCTAGAATATAGCACACAGTTTGCGTCATACATACCCAATAAACTGACGATGCCGGCGTCTCGCGACAGCCCATATAAAATGGTATCACAGTGACGCGCACATTCTCCGTTGTCTCCTTATGTACATCACTCATATCCAGCCATGGATGATTCTTTTCATGCCATGCTTTTAGCGTATCTTGTGGCACAAATGGCGGTTCCTGTTCAGGCGCATAAGCAAGAAACTTATCAAAGAGTTCGTGTTGCAATGGATTTTTATCAGCCGAAGAATATGGTAACACATCATCATGCGCAACATAATCCAGTCCGGGTATGGCATATAGGCTACGATTAGAATCTTGATTTCCCAGAAATGTCACAGCCTCTGTTTGAGCGCGCTGCAAACGTTAGAAAGTTAATTAATTTATAGACAAAATAAATGAATAATATTTACTTACAATATGCGGACAATCGCGTGTATCTATTAAAACTTGATAGAATGTCTGCGCGCGCCCTTTAACCTCTTTGGGTTCATTTGATTCCACTTTAGCAGTGCCCAGATTTGGTGCCCCTGACGACGCCGTTGTTGTTTGATTGTTAACACTCGACCATGTTTCAACTTCTTCAGCATTACTTTTAGCACTGGCGGACGTAGACGTGGCGGCGGCCGTGGTTGCTGAAGCAGTTGTTTTTTTGTTGTTGTTTTATTTTTTAGCATAGCATCTCGAGAACGTTGTTGTGTTGCCGTTGTCGTCGTTGTTTGTTTATTTGGACTATGCAAGTCACGATCATAAACTCGCGCGGTCCATGGAAATAGTATTACGCCGCGATAACCAAAAACGCGATGCAGGAACAGTTGACCAGTTTCATATTTACCATCTTTTGGTTCCAATAAACGACCGACCTCGGCGAGTCTATTAAAATAAAAAACAATATTTACAATTATGCAACCGTTTTCACTTCCGTGATTGGGGGTCAGAGCGGCCGGTTGCCGTGCAGCAACTAAAGTGCGCATTCATTTACAAAAACTGGCAACCACTATTTTCACGTATAGTATACTATGTACTTACTTTGGCGGATTGATTGCCTGCTTTTTGTATGTACGCTTGACCAAAACATCAATTCGTTTAACATTTATCCATTGTCTGTTTAAACGTTGCAACTGCACCATTAAACTACCCATTTATGTAGCTATTTTATTTCCAAATGAAATTGGAAGGATTTTTGAGTGTTTGCAAAAGGCAGCAGCAATGCAATGAGAATTGTTTTTTTTTTCTCTCTTTTTTTTTAGATTTATGCAACAACAATAACTGCCGGCAGGTCGGGGCAGTTTGTCTACGGTTCTTCTATGTTTTTGGTAACATATAATTTAGAAAAATTTTGCTAACTTTTTACTTAACTAGTAATTTGCACTATTTTAATTAGTTATTTAATTTTTGCATCATTATTTTTTTTTTTTTATATATTTTTTCTTGTCAATGTTTTTATCTAAATAAAAAGTAAACGAAAACAACTGTCATTAGTGATGTGTGGATATTTGTTTTTAGTGTTAAAGTAATTGGCACTGAATTTGAAATGTTCAAATAAAAATATTTAATTTAATAAAAATATTTCTATATGTTATATTTATATATTATATTTTTATCTTTTATAAACATATTATAAATTTAAATTTAATGTTTTCCAATATTTTATTTCCATTGGTAGAGCATATATTGTACGTACTCGGAATTATATACGATTATCTAACCGTTTACTTGTAACGCTTCAAAGTATCGAGTATTTTAGATTTCGTGCAGCACTAGTCATGCCTTCTCTCTTTCGCCATTTGACAAGTTTCCGGTACGTACGCAATTTTTATGTGGTGAAAGAAAAAAATTAAAAAATAAATAGAAAAATAAGTGATTTTAATTAAATACTGTTTGCAACAACTGGTTAAATATATGCCGTATATGTACAAATAATTAGTGCTTAATTTTCTTTAAAATCTACGCCGATGTTGTTAGCTTAAAGTTGTGTTATGTGTAGCTAATAAGAAATCCTAAAAAAATAAATACTGAGACAGTAGCAATATACATACATATAATATAAAAGTGTACAAAAGGAATATTACTAATAATACTAAATATATTTAATTATATTTGCAGTTGACAAACTATGGCCGATACACAAGCTAAGCCCGCTGCTGCCCCTAAGGCTGCCGCCGCCAAAGCGCCAAAGGCAACCAAAGCTGCCAAGGCACCAAAAACTGAGAAGGTTGCCGCTGTTGCCAAGACATCGGCCAAGAAATACAAACGTCATGGACGTCTCTTTGCCAAGGCTGTCTTCACTGGCTACAAGCGTGGTCTGAGAAACCAACACGAAAATCAGGCTATCCTCAAGGTAAGTTGCTGCTTTAATTCTCTACACGAATTACGTTGTTTATTGAATTAATTTTTCCTTTTAAAGATCGAGGGTGCACGCAGAAAGGAACATGGTCAATTCTATATTGGCAAGCGTTGCGTCTATGTGTACAAGGCTGAAACTAAGAAGTGCGTGCCACAGCATCCCGAACGTAAGACCCGCGTCCGCGCTGTCTGGGGCAAGGTTACACGCATCCATGGCAACACTGGCTCCGTGCGTGCCCGTTTCAACAGGAATTTGCCTGGTCACGCTATGGGACACCGCGTGCGCATTGTAAGTTCTACTAAAATATTCTATACATTTGAATAATTACTAATTCTTTTTTTATTTTATCTTTTTTAGATGCTGTACCCCTCAAGGATTTAAGTTAATTGAAAAACAAACAAAACTTTCGTTTGACCTGCTAAGCAAGAATCCAATTTTTAAAAATAATAAAACAAAAACGTAATATAAATGAAGAATAAACTGTTATATAGTTTATAAGTGAAGTGCTTACGAGTTGTGTCATGATTAAGAGTTAATCAGATTTGAGTCAAGAACCAAAGAAGAAATAGTGCTTTTACTTCGATGTGGAAATATGTCGTTTTCGTTTTTATAGAAAACCAAGAAGGAAAAAAATCTTGCGTTTGAAGAAAGCTGTGGAAATTTTGGTTTTATTTGCATTTTTTAATTATCTTTCCAATTCGAAATAAGATGTGTTGTGTTCTCCAGTTCTTGGTGGTTCTAGAAATACTTAATGCAGCCTATTTGTACAAATTTATTAGGAGGCTGTTATTAAGATAAACTTTTCTTCTTTGCGATTTATTCATTCATGTTTTCATACCAAAAATATGAATTCTCTGGATTCAGAGATTATTTATAAGAAAACTGAACCATTTAGGTTGGAGAAGAATGGCTGGAACTCAAAAATGTACTAAAATACAAGTATAGAAAGAGAAGGTTATACAGAAGGAAAACAGTGTGAATGAAATGAAATGTGTCAGCACATCTAAATTTAATCATAATTAAGCACGACGTTGCGTAAAAAGTGTCTTTTTAGGTCTTTTCAAAATAGGACAAGCAGTGGAAGACACCTACTCAGGGCAATACCTAAATACGCTGAGGTTATGTTGAATACCAATGAATTATTGTATCTGGTTCGCTGCCATAATAAAACTCTACAAATAGGATTCTTTATGAAAATTCATTTACACTGGATATTTGTATCACCAATTCTAAAGGGACTCCACCATTTTCTTCTCTGAATTTCCTAGTAAAAATCTAACTTTCAATCGGAGAAATCGTTTCTTACCGGAAATAGTTTTGAAGGTATCTATAACAAATTTGAGCACATCTGTAAAATGGACACCTATTTATAACACTTTTGAAATGTTTCGATGAATATAAAGCTTCTATGTACTAGACTAGAAAACTGCAAGGCTAACATAGTAGCGGAGAATTATTTTGTGCAGAAAGGCGTGATAAGTGAGGGGTAATCCCCAAAGCCTGTAGCATTTAAAGAGAGCTCTAATGCAACTATAATTCTCGAAGGCTATTCTAAACCGCAACACCTTTTTGAATATTTATGGGATCACATACGGAATTACTGGAAGAACGACATTGTTCATCCAAAATTAAGACCAAAATGGTTCAATAAGGCAGTTAAGTATGACCCCAGAAAATTTTTTGTAAAGTCTATGCTACATCATCTCAGCGAATTTATAATAAGTGTTGCTACGTATCTCCTAAAGCGAATATTCAGATCTTAATATCAACACTGGTCTAATCGTGAGTAACACCTCAAAAGAAAAACTTGACAGAACAGATACTATTTGCGGAACTATCGAGAAATTCTTCATTTTTTTTATTTTAAATAAAATAAAGCAATATAATTCATTTTGAATAAACAGATTAAATAAATTGTTCACTTTTCGAAGCTTTCACTATATTTATATAGAAAATATAGAAAACAGGAACAGAAAATTGATATTTCTGTTTTACACACTCTAATATAAAAAGAAAGATATAGTTAAAATATTAAAAAAATAGGCAACTTGTTAATTGTTTTTATAACGGCAATGATCCGTTTTGTATTTTTGGAAGAAATAGCAATTTCTGCATTTCAAAAATCAAATCGTCAAAAGCTCTGACAATGGAACGGGAAAATGGGAAAAAAATTACAATGTGCTTCCAAAGCTCACAGTAATTTTACTTAGTAGTGTCTTTTAAACTGTATATTTCATACAACTTGTATGATACAGTTTGAAAGATACTGTCAAATCGCGTTTCATACAAGTTGTATGATACAAGTTGTAAGATACAACACAACAAGTGCTCTGCTCTCACATATGTCTGCCAGTCGCTTTTTAACTATTATCGAGTGTGGTTGTACGCTGCGGATTGTTGCATCAAATTTTTTTCGAAACTATTTTTTTTAATTACTGCAAAAAAAAAAACAAAAATAAAAGCAGGTGCACGAAGTAACTAAAATATAATACAAAACTCTTAAGTCGGTCGTGTGCGAGTGCCTAACAATTGTGTAAATAGAAAAATACTAATAAATTATTAAAAACTAATTGCAACAACAAACAAACAAACAACGCGAATAAAGAGAAAACGGAAGCGCAGCATAAAACAAAAAGGATAGTTGTAAGCTGCAACCTATGCAAGTGCAAGTGAGACAAACAATCAACAAGTGGCAGCAGTAAACAACCTGTTCGCCTGCATTCCAATAATAAAAACAAACGAAACGAAAAAGGAAAAAGGAAAAGGAAGAATAGAGCGTAAAGTGCAAAAAGGAAGTGTAAAGTGTTTAAATAAAAAAAAAAAAAACAATAGGAAAAAAATAGCCTAAATAAACATAATAAACAAACTTTGCTATTGCCAAACGTTTGTATTTTTTTTATTGTTCATTTTTTTTCATTCAAGTTACGCTTTGCTGCACAAAACAAAACAAAATAGAAAAATAAAAAAACTTCGTTTCTATTTCGGCTTCTATGACTTCTTCTTCTATTTCTTCATCTTCTGCTGCAGTTAACCATTCTTTAATGTTTTTTCTTGTTGTTGTTGTTTAAGCTTCGCCTTTACCGCGCGCAGACGTTGCTTTGGCTTAAATAAAATTTTAGAAAAACAAAAAGAAAAAAATAAATAAAACCGGTTTTGTCGAAAGTGGTTGACAAAAACAAAAATAATTTTGTTTATTTTTTGTTCTTTTTTTTAAGAGCAAAACAAATCAATAAACTAAAATTCTCAAAAAATCCAAAAAAAAAAAAAAAAAAATGAACAAATAAAAGAATTGAATTAGTGCAAAACGAATGAATTCCGCGAAATACTAAAAAAAAAAAAATTGTTTAATCCATTTGCAACGGAAATTGTAACAAAAAAAATTAAGAAAAATAGTTTTTGTGTTTATTTAAACAAAAAAAAAAAAAAAAAAAAAAAAAAAAACGGTAAAAATCAAAACGACATAAAATAATCGATAATAAATTTATAATCGATAAACAAAGTTATTATTTTCTAATTTCGAAATTTGATTACGAAAACAAAAATAAAAAAAAAGTAGAATTATTTCGAAATTGTTATCTGCACCTGAGCGCTAAGGAATTGCCTGCCTGCTTGCTTGCTTTATTACTATTTAATCTCTTTAAATCTTGAAAAACACTTCAAAATTGCACCACGTATCGACATTTAACGAGGTAAGTTTTTTTTTTTTTTCTTTATAGCCTAATGGCCTAAAATAGTCATTAACTAGTGCCTTAGATTATGGCTAAGAAAATGCAGGGTTTATATTGTACATATGCATTTATTGTACACTACAGATAAATATGTGTGTGGAGTGGGTATTAGCTATTTAGTCGATAATTTGTAATGGAATAAATTGCAGTAAGTCGGAGAACCCATTAAAAAAATTAAACATATAGTTTCTATTTAGATTTAATGATTTTAATCCAATAGAGTTAGCTCTAGAGAGTAAGAAATGTTTTTTTGGAGGGGACGTTGCGGAAGCCCCAAGTCCCCAAAGTTTTGAACAGACTTATCTAAACTGGAAAGGATGTGCGTATGTATATATAATTTCCCCGGCACAGAGATTTAGGGAATCTTTCAGAATTTTCCATCACTGCTGTTTATATTAAGCAAAATTTTAAGCTCTTTAGAAAGCCACATATACTACTTGAGACACCATGTTCGGGTTCAATCATACGATTTCGATCTCATATTA
Source organism: Leucophenga varia (assembly GCA_018903435.1). NCBI lineage: Eukaryota > Metazoa > Arthropoda > Insecta > Diptera > Drosophilidae > Leucophenga > Leucophenga varia. The sequence continues at coordinate 979,190 of JAEIFJ010001870.1, forward strand.
AGATGGCTAATTACTAAGATATAAACTTCCTTTGTCTACGGAACACCAAAATAGTATAAGAGGGTATTCAGTGTGATCGACCAAAATAGCCAAGACAGCAAAAAAATGTAAGGGGAAAAAATTTTAGATAATATAAAAAATAGGTTTTTATTGCATAAATTGATAATACAACCATTCCAGAATATGCTGTTGAAGTTTCAGTTTTAAAGATGTTGAGCTGAAACTCGAAACTTACGCTTTTCTCGGACCTAGGGTGTTTGAATGGTAAAATTAGAATGTCACGCCCACTCTAAGATATAGTCCCCATACAAATTTACCGCCCATCTTTGAATTTTTGTATGAAAAATTGGTTCTAAAAAACACTTCTCAAGTAGGAACCAAGGTTCCATGCCTAAATTGCCTAACTTAACGCCCTAGATTTCGTAGGTCGCCCAATATCCAAACCAACGTAACACGCTCATTTTTAGATATAGCCCCCATACAAACTTACTACCCATTGTCGAGTTTTTGTATGAAAATAGTTATTATTTATGAATGCACTTCAAATTGGATAAAAATACTTCTTATGTCATCCTATGTACACACCATCGATATGATACGGATGGGGCCATTATAATGTATAGCCCTATACAGACTTACTGTCTGATATTTTCAAGTTTTTTATATATTTGTATTTTAGCTTAAAATTTGATACCAATATTGTGTATAAACCTGTGTTGTGTCAGACTATTGATCCCTACCCATTCCATCTCGAAGTTCTATCTAAGCCACTGATGATCACACATAAACTCTTCAAAGATTCGTGTGACGATCGTCGATGGACACCAGCCTTCAGTAGAGTATGCATAGATCAGTTTTGACGAACTAAATTAAAATCAGATTATTATTTTTTTTTTTTTTTTCGTATTTATTGGGCGCTGTTTTAAGGTAATTTACGATCGATTGATGCAAGCATTCATGTGCCATTAGCGAAAGTTTTAGCGCGATTTAATGGGTTTTAGTTTATATACTCGTACGCTACTCAAGTGGCTTTCGATGTTGTTGTTATTGAGATATGAGCTTAATCGATTTTTTGTTTTACTGTAATCGGAACGAATGTTAATGAAATATACTCGTACATACAAATATATAAGTATGTAGTAAGAATTTATATAAGATACTTAATGAAATATTTGTGAGCTTGAAGTGTTTGTAATAATTTTAAACAAATTCGTGATATGATAGAAATAATTGTTAATGGCGTTTTGAAAGGTTTTAGAGGTTTTAAATGTAGCTTTTGTGTAATATGAAATATAATAAACAGCAACAAATAACACATTATCTATTTTATCTAACTAAAACTCTTTTCATGCACTAAATTATTTAAGAAATTATTCAAAATACAATCCACAGAATCCACATATATTTTTTTTTCAATATGGCAACACTAATAATTATGCAAAACAAACTTTAACTTCGTTTCTTGAACATTAAAAATGAAAAATATTAAATAATTATGAAAACAGTTAATGACATAAAAATATTTACTAAAAACTAAAATCACACAGTTTTGTATCTTAATTTACATAAAGCATTTTGCTAAATACTCTTGCTTATTTATTTTAGATTAGATAAGCTACAGCATAATTTTGCTGGACAAATATACTATATATCATATAATAAGGTTCATTACACTTTACTTTCACGATTGCTAAATAAAAAATTCAATGTACGCAACATGTTTATGATTGGTTAAAGCGCAAAACTTTCACTGCACAGCAACTAAAGAGACAGACACTGCCAAAAATATGGTAATAAATCAATGTGCAGACCAATTCATTCAATAAACTAACCAAACAGCTAAGCAGACAGCTGGTCAGACAGACAGACAGAGGGACAAGTAACCATAAATCAACTAAGCAAGTAAACAAGCAAGCAACTGGACTAACTGACTAACTAAATCGATCGATAGTTATTTAGTTGGATATATACAAACTCAGAGTCATAGTATGATTATTTTTTTTCCTTTTTTTTTGCTGTACTAACATTTACATTTATGTAACCTCATTTCCACGTAATGCGCGTGAAACAAGTATTTCTTTAATCGAAAAAAATTTGAGGCGTCAAAAAAGGAATGATTTTTTTTTGTGTGCAAGAGAAAATATGGCTTAAAACAAGTTGCAGCGGATAATGTTTTTAATGGTAAGAGGTGTGTGGCTTTATATTATTTTTTTTTGTTTTGTTTCTTGTTGTTTAAACTATTATTAAATACTTACGCGCCAAACCAACCCACTTCCAAAATGGTTAAAACAAAAAAAAATAACTTGCCAAAGGCTAGAAAAAAAAAGAAAAATAATAATCGTGCGAGCGAGCGACCAGCGCGATTGTGCATTAAAATTGCATGCAAACCTTGTTTGTTGCAGCGCGTTAATTGTTGAATGAATGAACTAACTGCCCAATCGTCGAAAAGTTGCCAATAAGACGTTTAAGATACAAATAAGACTTGTGTGTATGACTAAGATACATACTTATTGTGTGTGTGTGTGTGTGTGTATGGGAAAGGAAGAGAGCGTTTAAATTAGTAAAAAAAAAAAATATTCACAGCCAACAAAAAATTTGTTTTCATAAAATGTACAAAAAAAAAAAAAAACCATATAAAGTGTGCATTGTATTAAATTGTTTATGTATTTGTGGAATAGAGTGGATCGATATGTTATAGTATCATATGTTGGATTTTTCTTTTCAGTCACAAAACTTTTCTTCTTGCAGCTAAGTGTTCATTTCATGCTTTTTAAGACAGCTAGAAAATAATTTTTTTTCTATATGTAAATTCTGTGTGGATTTCATTGAATTTAATGTCAAAAATCAATGTGGATTCCATTTTCGAAAAAAAGCTTTCAACAATTTTGTCGCTTTTAATGTTGAAAATTGAGTGTGAATTGCTTATGGTTTCAATAATTCAAATCATCATTGATTTAAATGTCAAAAATCAATGTGGATTCCATTTTCGAAAAAAGATACAACAGTTTTTCACTTTAAATGTTGAAAATTGAGTGTGAATTGCTTCTGCTTTCAATCAATTGCTTGAAATACCAAAAATTATGTGTGGATTTCATTGAATTAAATGTCAAAAATCAATGTGGATTCCATTTTTGAAAAAAACTACAACAGTTTTTCACTTTAAATGTTGAAAATTGAGTGTGAATTGCTTCTGGTTTCAATCAATTGCTTGAAATACGAAAAATTATGTGTGGATTTCATTGAATTAAATGTCAAAAATCAATGTGGATTCCATTTTTGAAAAAAGCTACAACAGTTTTTCACTTTAAATGTTGAAAATTGAGTGTGAATTGCTTCTGGTTTCAATCAATTGCTTGAAATACGAAAAATTATGTGTGGATTTCATTGAATTAAATGTCAAAAATCAATGTGGATTCCATTTTTGAAAAAAGCTACAACAGTTTTTCACTTTAAATGTTGAAAATTGAGTGTGAATTGCTTCTGGTTTCAATCAATTGCTTGAAATACGAAAAATTATGTGTGGATTTCATTGAATAAAATGTCAAAAATCAATGTGGATTCCATTTTTGAAAAAAAGCTACAACAGTTTTTCACTTTAAATGTTGAAAATTAAGTGTGAATTGCTTCTGCTTTCAATCAATTGCTTAAAATACCAAAAATTATGTGTGGATTTCATTGAATTAAATGTCAAAAATCAATGTGGATTCCTTTTACTACAAAACTACAAAGGTTTTTTGCTTTAAATGTTAAAAATTGAGTATGGATTGCTTCTGCTGCCATTCAATTGCATGAAATGTCAAAAATTCAGCGTGGATTTCATAAATTCCATTGTTCCAATTAAGTTTGTGACCTTTAAATGACATTGCTTCAGCCAATTTATAAAATATCCTTTCTTTAAATCTCAGAATTCTGTTCGAGTTGTAAAAAGTCTTTGCTTTAATGGTATATATTTAGTGTAGTTTGCACTATACCAACCAAGGTAAAAAGTTTTTGGTTTTAAATGGCTACAATCAGTGTGGATTTCATTATTCTATTTAAGTTGCTTTTAGAAACTTTGTGATTGTAAATCTCACATCAGTAGGGACATCTTTATTCCATTCAAGTTGGAAAATATTTCACTGTTTTAATCAAATTACAAACGTTTTTTTTTTTAAATTTAAATTTCATAAATTCATTGTGGATGATATTGTTGTGTAAATTCAAGTTGAAATTCAAAAATTCAGTGCAAAACATCTTCAAAAGTCCGAAATTAGTGTGGATTGCATTGCTGCAATCGAGTTTCAAAAGTTTTTCGCTTTAAGTATCAAAACTGCAACATAAAAATATTTCTGCGCTATAATTTATTAAACCTTCCTCGTATTTAGATACATACTTTTTTGTTAAGAGTTACAGATACAATGCATAGATACATCATATGTACACTCTCTAAACTATCTATCTATACTATATATTATAAATACATATATGTAGGTATGTATGCAAGCCACGCTTCAATTGCGAATGCCGCAACAACAACAACAACAAACAAAATAATAATACTAACAACAAAAGCAACAACAACGAAAATTGTATCTCATATCGTTTGTATCTTTTGCGAATGCAACACACAAACAAAATGAAAAAAACAAAAATTTAAAAAACTATACGAGTATAACTACGTGTGTAGTTATGCCAAGCTTATATATACGATATACGATTACTTTACCTAGTTGTTGTTGTTGTTGTTGTTATTATTATTGTTGTAGTTGTTGCTGTAATTGTAAATTCTACAGGTTTTTTGTTTTTGTTTTTTTTTAGTTTTGCATTAATGGCGCACCACAATCTGCAATTTTACGCCAGCAAAGTTGGCGGCGCTCACACAAATCGAAACTTATCGAAGTCGTTTGTGCTTTGTTGTGTTGTTTTGTGTTGTTGCAGCTATAAACCGGCCGCCGCTCTATATGTATCTGTATCTTATAAGTAGGTTTTTTATTTTTATTTTTTTTGCTGTTTAAGCCAAAAGCGGTTTACTGGCGGCTTAAAATGCGCAACAAATCGACTTGAGTATCTCGTTGTTGTTGTTGTTACTTACTTTTGTATTGCGTCGTAATTGTTTTATAAAACGCAAAGCCAGGCCTCATATACATACATAAAAAAAAAAAAAAAACTTACAAAAAGATATTTACGAACATTAAAAAAAATACGTTTTTTTTTTTTTTATATTTTTCGTTAAAGAAACAGGTGCGCGCATGCGCAATTTTTGTGTTTGTACGAAATCTAAAAAAAAATAAAAAAAAACCTGACTAGCTTGATTCTTATGTTGCACTCAATACAATTTATCTTATAGATACATTGTATATGTATCTTATGCTCAATATAAGTTTCTGTTTTAATTATTGTTTAGATGCAGTTTTTTTTTTTCGTTTAAAAGATACAGTTATCGATATTGTAGTTACTAGATACTATGTATATTATTTTAAAGACCTTGATTTAAAGTTGTTTAGAAATTTTAAAACAATTATTATGCAAGTTGCACAAAATTAAGTTTCTTGTTTTTTATTTTTCAATGACTCACAAGAATATGCAGCTATTTTTTTGTCTTGAAGTGATGCCTCAAATGAAGCTGAAGTTTTAAAAAAATTTTATATATAAAAAAAAGCTTGAAAACGTAAAGAAAGACATTGCTGCTGTATTTAAGTGACTAAGAAATACATAAATATATATTGAGATACTTTATTTATGACAGACAAATGCATATACAAGTGGTTTTTCGTTACAATAATTTACTTAAAACTTTATAAGTTGAAAAAATAAAGAAAACAACTGCTGAAGAGTCTCAGAAATACGCTAAAAGATTTTGAGATACTTTATTAAATGCGGACAGACATATATTTATGGCTTTTGCGTTACAAATTCTTACAAGAACTTAGCATAGCCATTACAATTTTCAATGTAGCGTGCATTTATCAAAAAGCAATAAAAAAATTGTGCAATCTTACATACATATTTTTTTTTTTAACAGCACTTGACGTTGCAGATACTTTTCAAAAAAACAAAAAAGATACATTGTAAAGCTGTCTGTCAAGTGTAAGAAATCCAATAATAATGCAAAATTTATAAATATATATAATTTCAACTTTATTTAACTTACTATTTACGCATCATTGCAATTCAATGCTTTACGTTGTCTGTTCAAAGCAAAAGTAGCGCCATAAGATACAACATTTTTTTTTTATTTTTTGTAAAGATGTATTTCAAGTTGTATTTATACAACAATAACCGTTAACTGACAGCGGTATATATTAACTGTCACATGCATCGTTAAGTCACGCGTCAGTTTGTTGTATATAATAACTGACTGCAACATATAAAATTAATTTTTTTTTTTTAAAAGATACAAAAGTATCTATAACTTCATATTTTATTTTTGCACGCACTCACGTCACTGTATTGCGTTGTTATCTTTTGCTTCTAGCTTATTAATATTTATCAATATGTTATTTAACTTGTTTTTTTTTTTTCTTTCGCGCAAATATTTTTTTTTGTTGATGAAAAAAAAAAATCATAAAATTTGCATAATTTCGTTTGTTGTTTTTTTTATCTTTTGTTTAAATAAAAAAACAAAACAATAAAAGTAAGTGGGTAAAAAAGTATAAATTGATATTTAACTTTTATTATTGTTTTTTTTTTAATGTTTATTAAAGAATTGTCTGTAGGTTTTTTTTTTTTTTTTTATATTTATTATTATTCGTGATATTTAATTCAAGGCGCTGTCGACCTTAATGTTTTAATTTTTTTCTCTTCTGTATTTATTAAATGTAATTACAGTACATACTTTTGTTAAAGAGTTAATTTATTATGCGCTGCACGCATTTATTGCTTTCGATTTGTGTTTGTGGAATGAGGCCTTTGGCCTAAAGTCATCATCGAAAAATATTAAGAAAATGAAAAAAAAAAAAAAACCTGACTTAAAATGGTCGTCAGCCAGCCAAGTTAAAATGTTTCAATTCATTCATGCAATATGTACGACAGCTAGACACATTCCTTTAACACTAAAACTTGGCTTTGTGTGTATGTGTGTGTGTGTGTGTGTGTTGGCAATACGTAATCTAACATTCGTCAAACGTTTCAAGTCGTAGAGACTTGAGTTTTTGGCCAAACCTTAAATCAATCAAACGAGTATGCCGTGCAAATACTTAGTAAACGCTTGCGCAAAAATATATATGCGCATCGTTGTCGTTGCCATCGTCATTCAATCGATCGATCGATCGATTGATCGTATCAATCGTTGAATAGTGCAAAAACAGGTTGAGATACTTTATAGTTTACTACGTATATATTGTGAAAAATATACACATGAGACGTTTTGTAAATATCAAAAGTCTCTTTATTGACTTGTTTGCTGGCTAGCATGTTTTGTTTAGTTATTGCATCAATTAAATGGGTATTTTTTATTTAGGTTTTTATACCCTGCAGTATTGTGTGTTGTGTATGTAATTATTTGTTTATAAGATTTAACGTCAAATATTTTTGTGTTAATTTAAACTTATAAGCATGCTATAGCCTTTCTTTTGTATGCTAAACTAAAAATTAACCATAGCATATTTTCAACTATGGTGAATATCCAAATGCAAATTCACCATGTGTTGAATTTTAAAAGTATTAAAAGCAATTCACCATTATTTAGATAAATTCTTACAATAAAATAATCAGAAAATGATTTATTTGTGTTAGTTTGTTTGTTATACAATTTCACCATGTTAGTGCCTTTAAGAACAAAAAGTATTTCACCATACTATATGTGGAATCCAATAACAATAAAGAAGAGTGCTGAATTTGTCATTTATTTTAAATTTTCAAGTATACATACCAAATACAAATAATTGTTTTCACCATGGGTATAATTTAGCCACAGCAGTGTGGTGAAAATGAAATAAATTAGAATTTATGCAAAAAAATGAACGTCCAAAGAAATATTTATTTCGCTTTCCATTATTTTGCTTAGTTGTATATAATTTCACCATGATAATGTGGTGAAATTTTAAAAAAAAAAAAAAAAATTCAACACAATAAAGGTGTACACAAAACTAAATGTACAAAATAACGCTACAACAACAACACGCCTTGAGCATGTGGCTAGGCAGTCACGAATTGGCTGATCGCTCGTTACTTGTCAGTATGTGACCTTAGTCTATGGGACATGACAGTGTATCACATTGTCGTGCAATCCGAACAACCTCTACTTCGCTGGAATTTAATAAACTGCAAAATATATTAAAAAAAAAAATTACTCAAGTTAATCATGAAAAAATTTATGCAAAGAAAATACCATGAAAAAAAATTTGTATTGGCAACGCCACTCGTAGTAAAATGGTTAATAAATGTTGCTCAACTAACGGTTTACATATTAAAATATTTATATATAATATAATAAGTCATACATAAGTTAGATACAGACTACCATGGTTTACAGTGAATTATCATTAATTGCCATGCACAGCTATGTATGTATGCAAAATGACCGCTTGATGTTGTTGTTTTGTGGTTAACTAATTAGTTCATAATTGGAAAATAACAAATTAATCGCCTTTGGGCGCCGTTTTTGGAGAATGTGATGAGTGTGCGAGTAAAAGATACATAATACATATTAATAGTTAAGAAATATTTGAATAGTTAAATGGAAATAGAGAAAGGAAAATGTTAATGCAACAAATCAGCTGTTTATAAGTGTAACAGCTGTTACAAAACTTAACAGCTGTTGTAGCGCTGCTAACTGTTATTGAAATACCTTTTAAGCTGTTAAAAAACTTTATGAACTTTATCTTTTTTTTTAAATAATTTTTCAATTTAATTAATTTGGTGTTATTTTCACTAATTAATCATTTAAGCCAACTGTCATGAAAAAATTTTATGAATGGGCAAAAAAAGTGCTTTATTTTTTAACAACGCATTTCCGCAGATTTATTATATTATTTATAAAAATATTCGAATTTGATTTCAGTCACATGTCAATCAGGTGTCAATTTTTTCTTTTTATTTTCAGCAAGTGTTATAGCAGTAATTAGGTAATCTAAAAGAAAAAAAATTTTATCAGTTCATTTATAATCATTTTTTTTTTATTGACATTGATTTTTATGCGCTTCACTAGAGATGAGCGTGGAACGAAATGTATGATTTGGATCACGCTCTATCCGAATTTTTTTGAAATTTGAAACGTAGATTTTGGACTCCCGCAGATCTTTATATTGTTTTTATAGTATTTATCACATTTTAAAATAGAAATCTTTCAGTCTATAAAAATCTGGAACCCAAAATTTTTATAAATTTTTATTTCTGCATACTAAACTCATTTTTTAATGAAAGCCTGAATATAAATAAGGAAAATTGATGGATTATATTTTTTATATTTTTATTAAAAATAAATATTTTAAAGACTTTCTGAGTGCTAAAAATTAACAAAAAAGTTTTTCTTTTATTTATATTTGACAAAACATAAAAAAAATTATATAAGCATTCAAGCGTGGTAGTCAACAAAAATCAAATTATTTAATCATTAAAAAAAAATATCGCTAAACGACAAAACAACTTGTTACGCGAGTTCTAAATTGATTGACAGAAGAACTCGAAATACAAAATAAATCTTGAAGTGGGTTTTTTTATACTATCTTTTTCTTCGTAAACATTCAATGAAGAAAAATATTTAGCGATGACGTAAAATTGTAGTAGCTTCTATTTAAAAATTCAAATAAATTATTGAAATTATTTGTAGCATAAATTAGCATAAAAGAATATTTCCAAATTCTGTGATTAAAAAAAATCAAATTTTAGTAACTTTGGTCTCAAGATGTCAAATTTTCGTCAATGCTTTCGTCTAAATAAACCTATAAATTGGATGCCACAACATTTGGCCACTGGACTGCGACAAATACAACAAAAAATGCGTAGTGTGGATTGTATTATCGAAGTACACGATGCACGTTTACCCATATCAGGGCGTAATATTGATTTTCAAAAATCGGTAACACATAGAGGCGCAAAACCGCATATTTTGGTTTTAAATAAAAAAGATCTTACAGATACAATAGATCATCGTTTAATACGCGCACAATTGCGTAATGGTTTAGATCGTTATGTTATCTTTACGAATGCTAATAAAAAACGTTGTAGCGGTGTCGAACGTTTATATCAACTGGCAACACGTTTGATTATTGAGACAACATTTGGTGGCGCACAAAAAGATTGCAATTTGATGGTTATCGGTTTACCTAAAGTTGGCAAAAGTGCAATAATAACAGCGCTACAAAATGTTAAAAAAGTAACACGTCCAATAAAATTAAATAATCGCGTACTTATACAGGAAAGACCAATAATATTTCTACACGAAAAAGATATTTCATTACATCCGATAATAGATGATGATGAAACTGGCATGAAATTAGCATTAATTGGATCTTTACCAGAGAATGTTGTGGATAGTTTGACCATTGCTGATTTTCTATTGTATTGGTTGAATAAACATAAACGTTTTGAATATGTTGAAATGATGGGTTTACAAACACCTTGCGATGATATACAAAAAGTGTTATCAAGTCAAACAGAGACCATATACGAACGTGCTTCAAATGGTGTTGGCGTTGGTGCAAGAAGAGAAATTGAGGTGAATATAAATAAAGCAGCAAAACAATTTATAAATCTTTTTCGTATTGGAGAATTTGGTGCATTTAATTTAGATGCTCCGTAATGCATTTAAATTTAAAAGTAAACTACATGATTTTACGTGGAATTATATAAATAAATTAATAAGAAAAACCACTTAAATATGAACGGCATAAGCCGCAAGTTATTTAGAATTTTTTTTAATGTTTATACAGTTATTCCCAGACAACAAGCTAAGTGAGTAGAGAGTTAGAAATAATAATAAGCAATCGATATGTTAATAATCGATTATTAATCGTTTTTTTTTTTGTTCGTTGAATCGTGCCATCACTAATCTGAAGAAACTAGCGTCATATTCTAACAACTTTAATTATTTCAAAAATTATAATTATGCCTCCTCTGTAGTTAAAGAATTATAGTAGCTAGTCTCTGTCTCTAGAGATAATGCTTATTAATACAATTGTAATTTAATTATAATTCGCTACAGATACTTCTATTTATAAATACCTCATACCAATATAATTGTTATTCTCGAACATTTGTAGAAATTAATTCAAAAATTTGTTGCCATTATTTATTCAGTTAGATATTTGTATGGTTAGAATATAATATATTATTCTTATTTAAAATAAAAAAAATATTTATTGCTTTTGTTTGTTGCTATTCTAAGAAACATCACAACACTCCATTTGTCGAGTCACTGAGTTTTAAATTCAATACAAAACACCTGTGAGCAGCTATCAAACTACAAAACGAAAAAAAAACCTGACACTTAAGAACAACTTGTGCCAGTCTATATATATGAATTATATTTTTTTTTATAGTTAGACAAAAAAATAATAACAATAAAAATTCATTATAAAAAAAATATTAACTGGCATAATTTTGTACAACAAATAAATAAATAAATAAAGCTAAGTAGCCACAAATCGCAAGCGAAAGGCAAAAAAAAAAATAGTTAAAAGAATAGAAAAAAAATTAAAACTGACAGCTCACGTCAAGGTCCCACATTGCTAACCTACAAAGATTTCAAAATTGAGTTAATAGATGAAAAAAAAAAAAATAAAATAAAACCAAAACCAAAAAAACCTAGAAACGAAACGGAAATGAACAAATTGAATCGAAACTAAACACAATTTTGTTTTTAATTTTTTTTTTACGATTTTATTTTTTTATTTATTCGCTTTTTTTCTATTATTTGCGAAAAAAATAACAAATAAAATAGAATTATTTGCAATTGTTTACTACTCAGCAACATTTCGTATAAATATTGCGCGTGAAATTTCAGTTTTTATGCGCTTAGATACATTTTGTAGCTATGTATCTGCAATTTGTATTTTATATCTAGAATGTTTGAGATATAAAAATGCAGTTAAATAGCAGCTGTGGTAAATTGAAAAATTGTTTGTAAATATTTATTAAGAAAGAATTTGAAAAATTTTTAAAGATGCATCAATTAAAAAAAAAAAATTTTGATTTTAGTGGTGACCTCGACATAGAAATTGTTTAAAATTTTACGCTAATTCAACTTTAAAGGGTGACCCCGATGTGGGTAACTATGTTCAAAAATAAATATTAGCTTAAAAATAGTCAAAGATTTTCCAAAAATTTAAGTGTTGTATTGAAACTGTTTAAGATTTTACAACAATTGCATTTTTAGGGTTGACTCCAATACATCTGGTTTGGTCCGCGTGTTCGCATTATTTTAATATATTTTGTTGTTTTACAATCTAGTTTTTTTCATATGAATTTTCTAGAACTAGCAACAATTTTTACTGCCTAATATTTTGTTTTAATACTATTTCTACTTGGTGACCCCGACACAAATTTGTCCGTCTGTCCGCTTTAATTATTCATATTTTTGTAAGATTATAAACAAAATTCTTTTCAAAAAATTAGTTTCAAGACTTTCTAGTAGCAGCAATATTTGAAACTATCAAACATTTATACTACTTTTTAGTGGTGACCCTGACACAAGTTTGTTTGTCTGTTCGCTTTCTAGAATTGTCGGACTAAAAAGTAAATCTTTTTTGAGAATTAATCTTTAAGCTTTCCTAACCAAAAATCCAAACTATTTAAGATTTTATGCGAATGCTACATTTAAGGGGTGACCCCGACTCAAGTTTATTCGTTTGTCCTCATTCTATAACTTTTGAGCTAATAAGCAAATCTTTTCTGAAAATTAATTTTTAAACTTTTCTATAACAAACAAAAACCCAAACTATTTAAGATTTTATGCTAATGCTAGGTTCAAGAGGTGACCCCGACACAAATTTGTCCGTCTGTCCGCAAATAAAAAATCAAAAATTCATTTTTGATTGTAAAGAGTATCTTAACTGTTTGTAATCTTAAAACTTTTTTTCAAAGAATTTTATGAACTTTTTTTTTAAAGCGTAAAACTTGACGTATACGTAATATTTAATTATTTGATTCAAAATAGTTGTGTAGGCAAATTGTTGCTGACATCTGAAATAAAAAGTCTTTAACCTTTTCTTTTCTTAAACTTTTATGTAAAGCGGAAATTGTAAAACGTTTGAATGTTGCTAGAAAAAAGCGACAGCAACAATTGCAGCTGCAAGCAGCAGCATCAATAGCGGCGGCGTGCGCGCAACTCTTTGTTGTAAAAAGTATCACATTACAGCAAGAGTCAAGACAGCACATTTCAAGCAATATAAAACAAAAACAATAACAACAACAACAGTAACAGTAACAATGTTCAGGTTTAGTCATTCTGCTGCCGCTGATGTTGCTGCTGCCATTTGTTGGCAACTTTTCACTTCCGCAGGCGTTGCATTACATTGAATGAAATGATTGAAGCGAATATAAGCAGCAGCAGCAGAACAACAGCAACAGTCAGCTACAATATAAACTTGACTCTTGAAATGAGTTCATAACGTTCATTTAACTTTTAGCAACGGTTTCTGTTGTCATCATCATCATCTTATTATGATCATTATGATCATCATCAACTAGATAATAAACAGCAATATGTTGCTGCTGCTGTTTCTGCTGCATTTTCACATAAATACTCAAAGCGCGCGAAAAGAAAGAAAAAAAAAAATTTCACAATTATTAGCTAAACTTGCTTTAAAACTTAAACTAAAAAAACTCACTACTTCAACTTTATTATTATGTAGCAAAAAAGTAGCAGCAGCAACAATTCACAATGTTGCTGACGTCAAATGCAGCAGTAGCAGCAGCAACATCTCGAGTTGAACACCAACCAACCAACCAAAGTTATTTAATCAAAATCATTAAGTTTGCGCTTGATTATGTATCTGTTATTAAATGTAATCGTCATTGCCATCGCTCGCTACTATATCTTTTGCTATCTTTGTTTTCATTTCGAAAAAAAATGTTAGCTAAACTCAAATCAACGACGACGACGTTGCGTCTTGAGTTGAGTTGAGCTTGCTTTGCATATACATAAGCAAGTTGCCAAGTAAGTTGCCAAGTAAGGGTAATTTAAAGATTTTAATTTACTATAATTAGCTGCTAGTAACATGAACAACAACACAACAACAACCCGAACTGTCTTGCTAAAGTGAAATGAAGTAATTAAAAAAAATTATACATAAAAGAAATCTATAAAACGTAAAAAATATATTTGAAATAAATTTGCTGTTGATTACTTTATTATATAATGTAAAAATGTGAAAGAAATTGAAACGTTTAATAGCCTATGGCATTAGTTCATAATTTGTGCAAAGCATGCATTAAATTTGTTATCTTCTGGCGCTTCTAAGGAGCCTTTAAAGCGTAGGTATTTTGCAAACGGGGATAAATATCTGTCTTAGGCATACCAACGGGACGTATGGTGTACAGTTAAAAGTTCTCAATGATATCTAAACACAACTTGTCTTCGAACTAGTTGAAGATAAGCCATAATCCTAAGCATAAGGAACTTGACAGTTCAATAGTCGGGACCATGGTGAAATATTTAAAAAGGTGTAGTATTTCGCATCTATATTTTTGATACAAGGTTAAAATTTATAAGCGGTATGCTACACCTTTTCAGTTATTTCACCATGGTTCGAAGCAAGGCTTAGGCTGCATATTTGATGAGATCGGCTGTCTGTTACAAAATGGTTTCGAGCATTTTATATGTGGTGTACTACATCTCTCGCGATACAGCTTTTTACCATAGCTAAGAGTTTGTTTTCATACTGAACAAAATTGTACCGCGAATAAGAGTGTAGCAACAAAATGTACGCCACCAGATAGTTATTTACACCACGGTTCAGTGCATGGGGGAATAATAGTAATAGTTTCACAGGCTCTTTCGATTGATCGAGAGTTTTTGTTTATCACAAAGATTCTTAAATTGAATGAACGAAGAGTAACTGTATTTACCTTGATATTATACCAATATGGTATAGAGCCAGAGAAACAAAAGAGTATATACAGTCACATGATCCCAACCATAACACAATTGCTAAAGGTAGTGGCAAGAGCGTTTTAATCTCTCAGTTTTGGTGTTTACGGCTGTCGTGCTGCGTTTTGTCGAAGTGAAAAAGATTAACAACACCAAAGCTTTTAGGAAACGACAATGTTAAGTTCGAAAAAAAAGTTCTATCTTTTGAAGGTAGCCCGTGAAGGTGAAGGGTATTATCAGTTTGTCGGAAAGTTTGTAACGCATTAAAGGAGGCATTCGGAGACCCCATAAAGTAAATATATTTATTGCATCCAGCTCAACGAGACGAATCGATTTATCTGTCCTGGTGCAAACTTGCGTTTTTCTCGGAATAGTTTCAAAGATAGGCATTAACCTGAAACTTTAAACTTAGCTACAAATTGTGCTCCTAGGCAGTTTGTATGGCAGAAACAAAAGGTGCCACGCCCATTTTTAGATAAAGCCCCCATACAAACTTACCATATTTTTTCAATTTTTTGTATGAAAATAGTTATTATTTATGAATGTATATACTATAAATTGAGTAAAAAACACTTCTAATCTAATATCCATCCGTCAAATATTAGAAGAAAGGTGCTACGCCCATTTTTTAGATCGTAGCCCCCGTCCAAACTTACTATTTTTTCGATTTTTGAAAGCCCTATGATAACACATTTGTTATTTAAAATTGTGTAACGGGTATATTAGCTTCAAATCCACGGGTTAAAGCACTTTTTTCTAATGACACCAGGTTTAAACAAAGAGTGAGACGTAACGGTATTTATTTTGATATTATACCGCTATGGTTTAGAGCCAGAGTTTTTCAGATTTTGTATGAAAATAGTTCTTAATTATGGATATATCACAGCTAACAGAACTAAAAATGTATGTTTAAAATACTACTGTTATCCTAAATTGTAATATTTAAATACATGTTTATAAGGGATCGGGCCACTTCAAAGTTTATAACCCCAGTTTACGAACTTACGTTTCGTTTTTTAATTTTTTTTAAGATTAATTAAAAAGTGATCCAAAGTATTCATGAGGCGGATAAAATTTGAGCTTAAAGAGTGCTTAAATACCGAATTGTAATATTTTAATACATGTTTAAAACTAC
The DNA here is from genome assembly GCA_018903435.1 of Leucophenga varia. Classification (NCBI taxonomy): domain Eukaryota; kingdom Metazoa; phylum Arthropoda; class Insecta; order Diptera; family Drosophilidae; genus Leucophenga; species Leucophenga varia. The sequence continues at coordinate 995,335 of JAEIFJ010001870.1, forward strand.
ATACGTTATAATTACATGAGTATGAATTGAGTTTAAATAATTTTCATCTCTTTCTTACTCATACATTTTATAATCATGGTTGGTAATGAATTCGTTTGCTACCACCTTTAGTAATTAGTGTATCATGATCCAAAGTCTAACATCGAACTAAAAATCTACGTTCAAAAAAATTAAAATCCTAAATTTGCAATATTTAAATACATTTTTATAATTCACAATGAGTTTATAATTCACAATAAGTTTATGAATTGAATTTAATTTATTTAAATTATTTTAAAATTACTTAATTAATTAAAAAGTTTATACAAAATATTACAACACGTATTAAACTATGTGTTACGTATGTAAATAGTTTTATTGCGCAACAAACTAACAGATAAAATCCAGTGATAAAATACTAACAAAACAGTACATTATCTTGACAATTTTTTTTTTTTTTTTTATTTATGATGAAACCTACTTTTTACACGACAAGCGCGACATATAGTAAATATGTTTATATGTGCAAAATGTATCTAGTAGATACAAATAAATAAAATGTGCGATACTATGATGCTGTTCAAATTTAAATGAAATGCAAAATTTATTGCAATGACGCATTTGTTGTTATTGTTGTTGTTGTTTATATTTTAGATTGATATTTGTAGTTAATAATTCTTAATAATACAAATTAATGTTGCTATTGTTAAAGTTTAAACAAAGTACTTAGATACTCAAGAAAGAGAGCGCGTCAAGTACAGATAAAAAATATATATAAAGTTAACAAATATGCGATAGACTAATTAGACAGCTTGTTTTATTAGTTGTTAATATTATATCAAGTTACTTTTAAGCTTTTTTTTTTTTGATACGCTTTTTTACTGATAACAAGAAAAAAATGTATCTGATAACAGTTGATTAGGCGTAATAATATACAAAAAGATACATTAGAGCAAAGCGTTAAATTAGTAAAGAAAAAATAACATAAACCTACGCTTTTTATATTGCAGCTATTTTTAGTTATTTTTGATAATTTTTTTTTATTTTAGTTAATTTGTATATAACATACTTTTTTTGTGTTTTGCTTTAAATCAGCACAAACTAGACAACACTAGTACAGCTGAGTAATAAGTCAATTAAAATTTAATTTTTAATTAACACCCACACAGCTACACACAGCATATACAGATACATTTGTATTTTTATAGATACAAATTGTTGGCGTACAGGTCTTAACCTCTGCCACTGTCAAGTGCCATGCGTCAATGAATCTACATGCACGAGTATATGTATGCTTGGTCCACTGCACTAAATAAGCAGAAACAAAAAATAAAAAAAAAAAAAAAAAACATTTCACACACCCACATGCATAAGTAGCTACGAGACATATATGGGTGTTGTATCTATAAGTGTATCTTATGTTAGTTTGCGTTTGTTACGCGTTCATTCATAACGTTTACTCACTCAGTCAGTCATGCTTATTTTCTTTTCTTTTATATTTTTGTTTAATTTTTTTTGTTTTGTTCCATTTGAAGCAATTTAAACTTGACCTTTGTATCCATTTATTGCCCATTATAACTAGATTTTTAGCGCAGGTTCTTCTTTTCATTCTTTTCTTTTTGTTTGAGGTACATTTTCTATTATTACAAGTTAGCAGCATTTAGTTAGATACAATTGTTAGCTCTATAAAAAGATACACATATGATGTATCTTTTTTTCTCTTTTTTGTAATGCATGAATGAAGAAATGCATTAGCTTGCTTAGCGTTTGATTTAAAACGTGGCTGGCGCGCCTAGTTTTTGTTTCTGTTTTTTTGTGTAGGCGGCCAGTGGCATATATGCAAATAAAACATCACTTGATTGCCTACAATGCATGCATGTATCTAGTATCTTTTTATTTAGAAATAAAAAAGTTTGTTGCAACTGTTCGCAGTTTCTAGAATTTCCGCGTAATTGTTATTATTATTGTTATTTGTTGTGCTTGTTCGCCGCTCTGAAAAATCTTGTTCTCTCTTTGTATGAATTGTTTGTGACACGTTTTTTATTTTCTTTTTTTTTTTTTTTTTTTATTTTTTGATTATTATTCATTAAATATGCTGACAAAATGCGCATAAATCACAGTTGTTAAATCACGTTGTTGTATCTACGTAGCACATATTTGTTATTTTTTTTTATTATTTCTCTGACGTTTGCTCTAGACATTTTTTTAGTTGGTTTTACGTAGTTAGGTTTTTTTTTTTGATTCTATCTGGAAACATATATATATGTCTTGAGATACATGGAAGAATATATGATTCTTATTATTAGTTAATTTATTTTATAACTTTTTGTTTTGGTGGTTTGTAGCATAAACTTTTTATAGCTGAAAGGTGATTTTCCGCAAACAGCGAAGGCTTACCGTGAATTGTATTTTTATACCCGCCACACATAGTGTAAAGGGTATATTCAGTTTGTCGGAAAGTTTGTAACGCATTAAAGGAGGCATCGGAGACCCCATAAAGTATATATATTATTGATCAGCTCGTCGAGACGAATCGATCTAGCCATGTCCGTCTGTCTGTGAGTCCGTCTGTCTGTTTATTTCTACGCATTTTTTGGGTGAAGATATTAAGATACTGAGCTAAAATTTTAAACTTAAGGATTTCTTGGGAACGACTACTTTGTATGTTAAAACCAAGGTACCACGCCCATTTTTAGGTATAGCCCCCATACAAACTTACAGCTTTTTTTAAGTTTTTATATGAAAATAGTTATTATTTATGAATGAATTCACTTCAAATAAGGTAAAAACATTTCTAAAGTCATCTAATGTCAAAATCAAGGTGCCACGCCCATTTCTGAGTATAGCCCCCATACGAACTTACCACTTTTTTTCGATTTTTTTATGAAAATAGTTATTATTTAGGAATGTAATTGCTACGAATTGATTAAAAACACTTCCTATATCATCCAATATCAATACCAAGATGCCACGCCCATTTATAGGTATAGTCCCCATACAAATATACCGCCCATTTTTGTAAGAAAATAGTTCTTACTTATGAAGATATTCACTCCAATCCAATCACTCCTACTGTCATTCTTTGAATGTACTACCGATATGACAAGGATCGGGTCGCTATAACATACAGACCCTATACAAACTTACCTTCTATTTTTTTTTTATTTTTTCAACAAAATTTTTCTTATGTTATGTATAATTTTACATATATACTTCTAATATGAGCCCCAATTTGAGATGTCCCCACCCAACCTCTTTGCGGAAAATAGTGTACGTCACTGATGATCATACAAGAACTAATTAAAATTTTGTGGTGGGTATTTGAGCTTCGGTTCTTCCGAAACAACTATTTTTTTTTTTTGTTTTGGTTTAAGAAATGAGAAATCAGAAGAAATTATAAATAGAACCAAAAAGCAAGTCATATAAAATTTTCACACATGTTTTGCAGAAACTAAGAAAGTAGCAGTTGAACTACGTTTCCACTGGAGTAACGTTTGCGTTATAGTTAAAGAATTAATCGAACCGTTAGAGGAAAACGAGTTATCGAAAGCAAAAATATTCGTTTTTAGAATTCTCAGACGTGGATACTGTTCACAGAATCTTTTAAAATGCTGAGCGGCAACTGACATTGCAAGATCTTATCGTCATTAGTGCCATCAGTAAGTAAGTCAACACGATAATACGAGCTCTCAGACTACGCCTTAACAAACCGCCTATATAAGCATTTAAATTATTGATTTCAATGTTCTTCAGTCTTTACCTTTTCGTTTTTTTTTGTTCTTTTTTAACGCAATGTAACCCTCGTAACACACAAATTTACTTCGTCAGTGATAAGAAGTTTCTATAAAAATGTTTACCTTGATTCATAAAATTCCACAAAAAAAAAAAAACCATAGAAACAAAAAAACCAAACATTCAGAGACCTGTTTAAATCGATTCGTCTTAGCAAAGTGATTAAGAATATGGAAAAGTTTTTAAGTGTCTCCTTCAGACCAAAGCGTATAATTAATGTAAACTTGATAAAATTCCAAGCTATACAAGAAAATTTATAGAAATAATTTAAAAGATCAATAAATTTACGATGAATTCTTGCATAAATTAAGAGTTTAACCTTTATTTTAGTATGCAGCATCTTCTTAATAATAAAACGCTACATGTGGTACTTGAGATACATTTTGGAAACTTTTTTAAAATCCAAAAAAAAAAAAATCTCAACGGAAATACGCCTAAATTGTATGCAAGAATAATCAAATATAACATAAAAGCAAGTTACACAAAGTCATAATTAATTATATGCATATGTGTGTGTGTGTGCGTGTGTATATGTATGCAAGTATGTAAAAGATACATATGCGCGCAGACGCATAGAAGATAGATTTTTGTAGTATTTATGATATTTTTTTAATGCTTAGGCGCGCCTTAGTTTGTGGCAAATAGCAGTAGGAATAACAGCCACAGCAGCAGCAGTTGCAGCTTCAAAGCAAATACCGAAATGCTGGCTAGTTAGATCAATAGATACATTTGTATCTTTCGTTCACTCTCTCTTTTCTTTGCTTATGATATATCTAGTTACATACACGTATGTATTTGAAGTTGCAGCTGCTAGTGTATTTAATTGATTAAAATGTTGCTGTTTATCATGTCAAAAGATGCAGCTTACATTTTTTGAATTAATCTTTATATTTGATTGAATTTTTAGTTTGCATTGCAATGAAGGCGGCAGTGTCGGCAAACTATTGAAGATTCCCAGAAGAACAATAACAAAGGATGATGGTTAACATGAAAACAAAAAACAAACTAAAAATCAGAAATGCACATTTAAAATGTAAAAAATAAAGTCATGCAATTTTAAGCCATAATTGTATGCGCAGCGCACAAAGAGATCATAACATAGCATTCAGTTTGTCAAGAGCAAAGCTAAAAAGATACAATACAATAGCGCATTGCATTACAATTTGATGTAAAGTAAATCAGTCATTCACCAGCGCACACACACACACTCACGCACACTCACAGTTTAGTCACTTTATGGTTATGGCCAAAGGTTACTGACAGTCATTGAAAATGTCAATTGCACGAGAGTCGTCATCGTCATCGTCATCGTCGAAATGTAATGTATCTCATAGATACATATTGTATCTCATAGTTACAGATTGTTACATATAATATTATGTTTTTGCTGCTGTTTTTTTTACTATTGTTATTAAATACTACTACTGCTGCTGCTTCTTATGTTATTATGTGCCTGAGGTGGTCTTTTTAATTATTATAAATGATTAAATTAGCGCACATCTTGCGGTGACGACTGCTACTATTACACCGCCAACTTTTATGACTAATTGTCAGCTACTTATAAGCTATAATTGTATTACATGTACTCGTATATATATATAATATATATAATTTTAATTGCTTGTCGAGACGTTGACGTCGTTTCGTAGAAGATGACGCGACGCAATGCATTACTTAGGTTTCCTCTCAGTTCAGTTTATATACGCGTACTGTGAAAAGGTCAATTGTGCGTTGAGTTACATATTTTTTTTTTTTTTACTTGTTTTTTTGTAATTCTAGTGCATGAGAATTTAACGAGAGTATAAAGTTCTTTAATTTTTTTTTTTTACACGGCGTTGTAAAGATTTGATTACAGCATTATGGCTTAGTACCTTGAAAAAATTTTATACCAGACATTCACTCACATCAGATAGGCTATATTTATATTAATGGACAAAAATTAATTTTATAATAATTTACTTGTTGTTAGTGTGTACAAAATAAGCAGCTACAGCTGTCTGGCAAGCAAGAAGAATAGCAATTAGAAATTAAGCTATTGTTTGCAGCTTGCCACATTTTACAGGTTTTTATCCTTTGCAGGTTGCCACCTTTTTTAGGTTGCCACGGAAAACAGATTGCCATTGTCAGAATTTGTCACTGGTTGTCGTGGATTGCGGGTTGTGACGGATTGCAAACCTTTTATTTTATATCTCGAAGTCCTTATATGCATTGTAATTGAATTTTGAGGGGCTTGACTGCTTTTAGAATATTTTTTACAAAGAACCCTTTACTTCTGCAGGAGCTGTTACAATCCTCAAGCTTTTTACATTTTAAGATTAGGCTTTCTGGGGTGTCGCAAAATATTTGATCGTTCGATTTATTTTTGATTATTGGAAATGCCTAGTCAGGGGTGTATAGAGAGAACCTATTGTATTGGCGAATAAACCATGATGGAATAATAATAGGGGTGAAGTACTCCGCCGCTCTGAATCTTTAATATTTCTCACCACAGCTGACAGCTCTAGATCAAGAGAATGAGTTGAAAACATCTTCTTGGGAGGCAGTTGCAGTTGTTTTTTTTTTTTTGCCTCTAAAAAACTTTTGGTCAAAAAATGCTTTTGTACCATTCTTCCAGAATGTAGCCTCAGTTTTTCGATACTTAAAATTTCTTGGACCCTTGTATACGCAATTTAGAATGTATGCTGGAATTACTATTACACTGGAATACCTGAATTATAAGGATACTAGGATGTACCCGCGGCTTTAGTCGCGTTTCTATTTGCTTGAATTTGGTGGCTAAATATAAATTGTTGAAAAAATTCCCCTAAACACGACAAATGCGCCCAGTTTCAGTCTCTACGTCTATGCAATCCAAAGATATGACTTTTTTTCAAGACTCTCATTATGGCGCCGGGTCAAAATTTTCTAAAATCTCACCTATAATAAAAAAAAAAAATTGTCAAAAAATCTATATTGGGTCCACATATGGGTCCCAGGTCTAAATTTCGGAAATCCCTTGAACACCTTGAACCCCAAAAATGGTTTTTTAACCATCTTTCAAATGAGCCCTGTTTCAAGTCTCTACGTCTATTCATTCCAAAGATATGGTTTTTCCGTTTTCAAGGCCCCCATTAGGCCCCGGGTCAAAATTTTCCAAAATCCCGTCTTGTTGCTCACGTGAATTCTAAAAAAAATCACAAAAATAAATAAATTTTTTAACGTCTTTTTGATCCAAATATTTGGCTTTTCCAGTTTCAAGGCTCCCATTAGGCCCCGGGTCAAAATTTTTCAAAATATCATAGCCTATGTCACTCAGGAATAGTGTAGCTTGCCAACGGTGAAAGAATTTTTTAAATCGGTCCAGTAATTTCGAGCCTATTAATTTCAAACAAACAAACATTTCCTCTTTATAATATTTGTATAGATAAATTATAATTTTTTTTTAATAAATATTTTTGTTTACCGTTTTTTTTTTTTTTTTTTTTTTTTTTTTTATTCTAAAGAATTTTTACAGTAGTCATTTTTTCTTTTATTTTTACTGCTAGACTGACCACTTCAAAATAGTTAAAATATTTATGCTCCTGCTACAATAGTTACAAGCATTGTATAATGTGAAATGAAATCATTAAAAATAATGAACGCACTTCCGCCGCAGCAGCAGCAGAAGCAGCAGTAAAAGGAGTAGAAATACACAAACTACTTGAGAATCTCATTAGAACATATGTACGTATTGTACCTAAGTAGGTACTCAAACTTCTTGTTGTGTACATTTTAAAAAAAAAAATGCCGCACAAATTAAAAGCTGCTGCGGCGCGTACCTGAAAAGCAATAATATGTACACAAACGTTGTTATCTGTAATATACTGCTGGGCAACTACTAAACAAAATACAATTAACTAACCACAAGAATATAAGCAGCACACACAGAACGGATGCAACAAACCTGAACCGCCACAGCGAACGGAAATAAGGCATGCATGAACAGAAAAAAAAAAAAAAAACAGTGAGAAAAAAAATAAAATAAAAATAATACGTAAGAAGTAAAAAAAAATATGTGGGGGCTGGTCGATCGTCTACATATAAATTAACTCAGTTACATGTGCCTACAACATAACAGCTTCGTTGAGGAAGTGCGGGGTTTGTTTTAGTTACATACGAATGTATATGTAGCTACAAGTTTATAACTATTTTTTTTTTTTTTTGCGTTGTAGTACTTTAATTTAATTGTTTGTACTCAAAATATGTTTAAAAGGGGAAAGAAAGTTCTAGTTTCTTTTATTTTTTTTTTTGTTAGTTTTGGCTTCAAAAGATAATATTTACACATCTGTGCGCAGCAATTAAAATAAAACTTGACTAAAAAGATCTTAACAGTTTATATATTAACCTGCTTTAGTTATCTGACTGAATTTTATACATTTATTTTTTTAATAAAAATATGCTTTAAAAGTACAAAAGATAAAGTCATCTTTAAGTTACAAAAGTATCTTGCATATGAAAAAAGTATCTTTGTGCCAAAACAAAACTAAACTAAAGCCTAAACTTCTTATTACCGAGCGAAATGTAGGTGTTTCGGTATCCGGAGCTATACAGATTCTACATCCAGTTAACTGCATATTTTATCTTTATTCTAGAGATGTGCAACAATCGATACACCATTTATGTAAATATCGCTAGCGATGTGCTGCTGTCAATAACATTGATTTTAAATATTTTCTTGAAAGCTTTTATGTTAATTAAATTTTAATTTATTAAATATTAAATTGCATTAAACTTCAAAGTTTAAAAACAAATCAAAAATGCAGCACCATAGCTACTTAAAAAATCATGCAACAAAATTTCATTCTAAGTGCGTTCAGCTATCTCAAAAAAGAGAAATAAATTATTGACACTTCCTCAACACTTTCATGCTTGAATATTTTTTTTATGCTAAAGATACAAATGCATGCAGCCACAAACACACAACAAAGCTAAAAGTTGAAATTTCCGACAACACAACAATACAGAGAATGGTACTACCTGTGTATATACTAGATATACTCATACATACTACATAGCTAAATAACTACAAGAATGAAATGCCGAATACCAACTAACCTGTTTCAAGGCAATTACCAAACCCACTTTTTCCATAGCAAAACATAAATATTTGTTTAGATGTACACACATAGTGTTGTAGTATGTAGTATCGTATCTATGCACAGCATCTTGTGCGTCTTATGTGTCTTTCCCCCTCTCTCCCTCTCTCTCTCTCGCGCTCTTTTCATAAATATATCGAATGAACAATTGCTTGATTCATTCTGGTTTTCACATGTATATACACAACAGATCAGTAAGATCGAACAAAAGAATTATTTAAAAAAAAAAAAAAATCAAAATAGAATTTGTACGCTTGTGACTCAAGCTACATATTCAGCCACAGATTCATCACGTTTCTCATGGCATTTATTTATCTAAGATACTTTTCTTTTTTTACTATGACTTGCTTGAGCTGCTGCTGCTGCTAAAACGTTTATTATGTTTAAGTTTGAATTTTTTTGTTGTTGTTGTTGTTGTTATATGATGCTACTTGACCGACTCACCAGCTGACTTGACTGACTTACTGACTGAAACGACTTTATCGCTATATAAGCACTTATGTAGCTGCACAAAACCAACGACGCATCTTTTTTTTTTTTTTTTTTTGTTTTGAGTTATTTCTGTTACAATTGAGTTATAGAGCGCATAAGATGTATCTTGTAGATACTTTTTTATATTTTTTTTTTATTTTTTGTATTTTTTGTTGTTGTTGTTTATTATTGAGTTGATTACTTTTGATTGAGTTTTATTGTAATAATGATTTTGATTTTCTATTTTTTGTTTGTCGTTTTTATTTATTGAAGATTTATGTGAATGTATCTATTTGTGTAGTGTAGTGAAGTGAAATATGTTTTCATTTTCTAAATATTTTTATTTTATTATTTTTTTTTATCGGCTTTAGTTGGATTATTGCTGACTGATTGGCTAAAAGTAACATCTTGAAAAACTCTCACTCTCTATTAAAATATATAAAGGGAAAAGTTATATGCAATTTATAGGTTTAGGCTGCGTGTGAAATTTTGAAATATATATTTTTTTATTATATTAAAAAAAATTTCACTTAGATATATCACAGAAATATACGTTGCGCATGTAAATGTTGTGAAGCATACTCGTATATGTCAAAAAAAGAAGATGATTTATATATTCTAAAAGTGTTATCTTAGCTTCAAGCTCAATCTTTAAATACTTCAGTATATTTCCAGCAAATGTAGCTGAATCATTTAAATTTGTTAAACAATACAGATACAGATAAGATTAAATTGAGTTACTTAGCCCTTTAAAAAAACTTTTTATTCCGGCTGTCAGAAGCATGCGTTAATCTTCAGAAGTTCTTAAAAAAAAATATATGTCTTGTTTGACTTACAATTAGTCATATACTTTACAGTAAATAAAAGCTTTGAGAGTGCTCCAAAAAAGATATTTATTATTCTCTTTTTTTCGTAATTCTTTTTCAATGTAAATGTAAATTGTTTAAATATTAAAATATTATAAAAATTTATTATTCATTCATTTCCGCTAAGTAAAAATTTACAATCTACTCACTGCTTCAAGAAAGCGTTAATGTAATTTTGTTCCCTGAAATTTATATCACTCATCCATGTAAATCTTTTATGCACATTTTTGCACGATTTTGAAAAATTTGTTGTTTTGAAGAGGAACCTAAAACTAATAATTTTACTCATTAACGTTTCAATAGATTTTTAAAAAATATGAATATCAAAAATGTATAAAAGAATGTGTATTAAATATGTATCCCAAATTATAAACGACGATTTGGAGCCACGTCCGTCTGTCCATTTGTCTTTATTTATTTAAATCTTGAAGCTAGTCTGGGGAGCCGCTTGCCAACTAAGCTCATTTTTAGGGGAAGTATTCATATCATCGTCATAAATAAGTTACTTCATTTGCATACAAATAGTTAACTAAAAATAAAGGGAAACTAAGTTTAAATATGGAAATTTAATTAGAATTTGAATTTCTATACACAAAAATTTGTTTTAATTTTCAAAAAGATTTAATATAAATAATTTTCTCATTAACATAAAGCGACTGGACAGACAGACGTACAAGATAATATTATGTCTCGTTGCGGCCAGTTCAGATTAAAAAAATAAAGAAAAGTATTTTATTTTTTAAGAGCTTTTCCATGTTGCGAGTACAATTTTAATAGTTGAGGTATGTGTTAACGTAGAAATATCATAAGTTACGGTTCTCTTTTTATAAAAAATTTATTAACTTGGCATTTGGCTTCTATTTAATTAAAAAATAAAAAATTTCATAAAAATACGCATTTAAAAATCAATTAAATATTTTTTATTACTATTCGATTTTCTAATTTAATCTTTTAATTTTTTTTTATTGCAGTGAAACTTTATTTTAAATGCTTGCTTGAAAACTATTTAAAAACAAGGTAATTATTTTTTTTATATACATATTTATCTAAAAGATACATTTTTATACAACGCTATACATATAACGCTATATAAGATACAATTTTTGTATATGAATCTTTAAGATACTTTTTAGTTATTTATTTGAGAATGAATCGTTTAGATACATTTTTTACAGATATTATATTATATATGAATCTTTAAGATACAAATTTTGTATATAAATCTTTAAGATACTTTTTTAGTTATTTATTTGAGAATGAATCGTTTAGATACATTTTTTACAGATATTATTTTATATATGAATCTTTAAGATACAATTTTTGTATATAAATCTTTAAGATACTTTCTTGTAAACACGTTTTTTTGAGAATGAACCTTATAGATACATTTTTACAGCTACATTTTAATATAAGAATCTTTAAGATACATTTTTTTCGCATATATATCTTTTAGTTACAATATAGCATATCTTTTTGCATACTCACAACAAATACGTTACTCGCAACTTCATTTTATGCGTTCCATATTTGAAGTCAATTATTTATAAGATTCTATTTTTTTTTTTTTTGCATTTTGAGAAACTAGTTTAGTTAGTTACTGTGCATATATTGCTTTATATAGGTCAGTTCAATATAAAATAGCGGCAATTTGCACACATTTATAGACGTCAACAAATAAAAAAAGCTGACATTAAACGCAATACTAGGGACAGCATGTTAGCTATAGCGGCAAACAGCTTTTGTATGTATTTATTTATTGAGTCAATGAAGACCTTACGGGCATTTTATTCTAACGTTACAATGCGCTCAATTTGATTTTAATTGAAAAGTTTTTTTTATATAAAAAAACAAACACAGAAATTCAGATTAATCAAATAGTTATTAAGTTAAGGCAAATACGTCAAAGAAAAAAATTTGCAATTTAATATAAAAATAAAATTACAGACGGACAGACAGACAGCAAAGGTGTTTATTGAAAAACTAAATATGAATATGTATAATTCTGTACTTGATGACAGTAAAATATAATAAGATACATTTGAGATAAGTTTAAAAAAAAAAAGATACACACATGTATGCCCTTGAGTTGAGCTCTTTTTTTGTGCTATATAAAATTAAAATGATGCGCTTTATCTTTTGCTGATTTCAGTTAAACTTTTTAAGTTACTTTTACAGGTTTTTTTTTGTGTTTCATTTAATATTGCCTCAGGTTAAAAACAAAACGAAAAAAAAAAACAGTTTGCCGTGATTATAAAACAAAAACTGTAATTCGCTTTAAAGAAATGAGGTCACGACCCATACTGTACCTTAAGTCTTGCAGTTTTATATCTTATAGATTGCTCCCTTGATTATTTTATGCAAATTTATGACTATAATTAGGCTTTTATACTTTATTTAATTTGGTTTTTTTTTTTTTTTTTGTTTATTTTTTATGTATATCTTTCTTTCTTTTACGCTTTTTTGTTTTTAAAATGTTTTGCATCATTAAACGAAGTTAAATTTTATAATAATATTTTTTTTTTTTTTTTGGTGTTATTTTTAGCAAAATATTTGTAATACTTTTCTTTTGTTATGTTTGCTTTTTTGTTTTTCTACATAAACAGATTTGAAATTTTGATTTTTTGCATTGCGTTTCGCTTGAGTACCTGTTTAAAATGTTTTATTATTTATCGTAGCAGCTAGAGTTGACTATTATATAAAATTGCATGTTTTTAAAAATGTTAAAAGTTTTTATTTTTAGACAAAACTCTCTATAAATGAAAATAATTTTTAAACGTAATTGCATAATCTTTTACAATAATAGCTTTAGCAAAAAAAAAAAAAAATTTGTCAACAATTTTAACGGAAATGTGCGCTTATCTTATTTAGAGTTAGTTGATTTTTTTTTTTTTTTTTTGAGCTAATGACTATTAAAAATTGGCATTAATCCTATAAAAATAATTGCATTATAGTTCTCACGCATATGCATAGAATTACCGTTAAGATACAAATCTATCTTTTATAGGAAAAAATAAGTAAATACCGGATATCTATAGTTGTAAGCAACCTTAAAGTGGGTTTTGAATTTATATGAGAAGCGTAGTCAATTTGCAGTAAATTAAAATATTTGAATGCACAGATGTAGCGTAAGGTAGGGTGAAATGAGACACATAGATTTTAGTGTATTTTAATAATATATATCTGCAGTGGAGAATAATTGCACAGCCCTGCAAATTTCCATTTTCGGATGCGAATAAAATGGGACCTAGTGTTTCCGAACGGAATTTTCGTGCTGAACACGAATCTGGGCTCAAATCCATCCATCACGTCAAGTTTTCAGAAAAAGGAGAATTTTTATAATCAGCGACATTGAATACCCCTAGGAACATTGCTTGTTTCAGTATTTCTTAACTTTGGGTGTAAATAAGTTAATATGTCAATTTTTTCAAACCCCCTTAACATAAGTGGACCCCCTATTCTAAGGGTGCATGCGAATAATTTGGGATAGGGCTTATTTCAAAGAGCAAAGTTCAACCTTCAATTACAGACAATAACGATCGTAGCACGTCAGGGTTCTAGTCAACAATTTTTTAAATATGGCCAAAAACGCTATTTTTAAGGTTCCCTTTTTCTCGAAAACCTGACGTGATGGCCAGATTCGTGTTCAACGAAAATTCCCTTCGGAAACCTAGGTCCCATCTTATTCGCAAAATTGATGCAGGGCTGTGATGTTATTTATACAAGTTTATATAAGCTTATATTTTTTTTTGATTAGCTATAAATGTGGTTTTTGGGGGGTGAAGTTAGTCAGATAGAATTTTGTACGTTTTAATAAATTTTCAATTAAGAAAATTAACATAAACTGCAGCGGACTGCAAAAAGAATCTAACTTTAATGAAGCAATGAAAAATTTAGTTTTTAAGTCCGCTACAGATAAATATATCTGGTCTACTTCACCCCTTCAGAAAATAAGCTTAAACTCCAGCGGACTGCAAAAAGAATCTAACTTTAAAGAAGCAATGAAAATTTAGTTTTTAGTCCGCTACAGATAAATATATCTGATCTACTTCACCCCATTTTTGTAGATATCCCATAACATAATAAAAACATTAAATATTGAAAAAATTTAATATTTAAAACAATTGAATTGGGTTAATTGTTGGTTAATATACATGTTTATCTAAAGCAAAAAAAAAAAATTTTTTTAAATTTATATTTTTTTTATAAACCTAATTTAAAGTGAGGACATGTAGTGCATTGGGTTGAAGTGGGACACTTAAAATATTACTCTGAAAATGATATTAACGTAAATTAAAAATGATTATTATGCTTAATTAATGTTTTTAAATGTTGTTTATGTCAAAAAAATCGTATGTTTCGAAAATAAAAAAATATTAGTTTGATTGGTCAGTCTTTTGCTATGATAGAAAATAAGATTAAAAATTCTGTATCGAATAAGACTTTTAATCATATAAAAATTTTAATTTTTATAGCTTTTAAATAAACAGCTTACATCACCCCACTGCTTCGATGTTTTTTTTTTAATAATTTTTGTTTTTTAAGTGCTGCTCTTTCGTCTCTTTTTTTCGCAGAGTGGTGTCATTTAAATACTTTTTATTAATTTATTTTTTAACTATATTTATTTTCCTGTTTTCTTTTTTTATTATTTTCTTTATTCACAAAAAAAAAATTTTTTTTTCTACAGAAAAAAAATTATTGTAGATTTATCACATCTTTAAGCACATCAATCATATTTAAATAAAAATACAAACTTATAAACATTCATCATCTAGAAAGGCAGTTATAACTTTATTTTATTATCAATTGTTAAAAAACAAAACTTGAATTCAAATGTTTAAACTTTGCATAACAATTTATCATTATTTTTTATAATCTAAGAACCTTTTTTTATCGAGCTTAAAAGAACTTAGTTCTTTTGCGTAAATCAAAATGTCAGCATCTGATTAAATATGCCTAGAATTAATTTTAAATGGCTAGACTGCGAACAAGAATTTCTTGTTATTTAAGCAATTTTTTTCTTTTTTTTTATTGTATAATTTCACACTGGCATAAAAATTTAAATATTTATAGTTTTGCATAATTTGAAAGTAACAATTAAATAAAATAAGAAAAGTTATGAAAGAAAATAAATTAACTGCGAAAACATTTTCAAAAAGGTGTGTTGCGCTTAATGGCGCTTTATTATACTGCCAAATGTTGAGAATATTTGTATCTATTAACTTCTAAGAGCTTAAAGATTTGAAAGAAAAACTCTGTAAGAATGATAAAAAATATTTTAAACAACTTTGGTTTAATGTTTTCATGCTGAAAAGCCTAAAATATCGAAAATTTTCGTTTATTTTTATAATTCACAAAACATTTTTCCAATGTTGATTTTTGATGATTGTGTTTAATCAATAGGATCAATAATGCAAATTATAGTCGATACAAAAGTATCTCACAAAAGTACAAAAGTGTCTCACATCTTTACAGAAAAAGATTCTAAAAATAATTAAAAATTATAAACTATGACATTTCCCAGGGCCAACCATGGTTTTTTATTTGGAAAAGTTATTTTGTATATTACATGAAGATAAACTCAAGTGCTTTTTAAAAACTACCAACTTAAACTAATAAATTATGAACCAATAAAAAATAAATTAAATAAATAATTCATTAAG
Source organism: Leucophenga varia (assembly GCA_018903435.1). NCBI lineage: Eukaryota > Metazoa > Arthropoda > Insecta > Diptera > Drosophilidae > Leucophenga > Leucophenga varia. The sequence continues at coordinate 1,011,217 of JAEIFJ010001870.1, forward strand.
TAAATATGTACCAGAATTACAGGTTTCATGTGTTTCTAAAGATAAATTATAATAGTGCAGCTAAGCCATTCTAGTTGAATTTTTTCCAAAAAATATTATTATTAAATTAATTTATTAATATTCAATTGATTGCCTGTTGTTTTTCAGGTTTAACGCACCCAAAAAAAAAAAAAAAATAGAGAAGATTATGTTGACGTATCTATTGACGTAGAACTATTGGTAGACTTTGTTATAAATTAATAAAAAATTTAAATTTTTTCCAGAAAGCCACAAAGAAGCCAAAAAAAAATATTGTTTAATTATGCTTGTTGAGTTTTTTTTTTGTTTTACGATTTTGTTTTCCAGACAATTCTGCTAAGTAACACGCAGCAGGCATTCTATTTTTTTTTTTTTTTTGGAAGCTTATGGCTCTGTTTGGCTTCTTTAAATTCGTGCAAAACAAATTAGTAGCAGACAGCTGGCGCCATTATAAATTGAAGCATTTGCATTTAGATTGTATCTAAAAGAAAAAAAGAATTTAACTTTCCCTTTGTCTGTTTGTTGCTTGCTAATTGGTAATGAGATAGAATTTGAACTTGAAATTCATTTTTTTTTTTATGATTTTTTTGAACTGTTTAAAATTATTTAAAAGAAAGTGTGAAGAAAATAACAAGTGAAGTGATTCTTTGTAGTTTATGCCAAGTAATTGATAGTTAAAAAAAATTTAATTAAATTCGAAAGTGTTTACATGCGACAGGAAATGATGAGAGTTTTGTGCATAAGAAACGCATTCCATGGCATGTGCCTTACATGAAATGTTTTTTTTTTTTAATATAAATTAGAGTTACATGTGTCTGGTATGATTACAGTTTAAGGAAATCAAACTACTAGCCGAAATTTTTAATAGTTTAAATGTTTGCATTGCATGTGCAGCAAAATTATTGTCACGTTTTCTGGTTATTTGTTTCCATTATAAATCAAATCTATAATGTCTATAAGAAATGGAATGGTTATGTCATGTTTAACTATTAAATTGTTTAATGTTAGGAACTGTTTGAAAGATAATATATATAATAGATACTAAATGTAAATTGGAAAATGGTTTTAATTTTAGTTTACACGCCATAATATGCGCTGCAAAACGTTTACAAGATTTTTATTAATATCAACAATAAACCAAGTTTTTAGAAATTTTGACGTTTTGAGAGACAAATACAAACCCAGAAATGGTTGGATTGATGTGAGACACAGTAAAATATGGGACAATTTTTATATTAGAAAAAATTGATGAAATCCGATTTATATTAAACATTTTTTGGGGTGAAGTGAGCCAAAATATGTTGAGTTGGATGATTTGGGTCACATGAAATGTTTTTTTAAAAAGACGTGAATATCGATCGAAATCGCTTTTGTTGTTTATGCTAAAAATTGTTTGGGGTGAAGTGAGTCAAATTATGTTTGGTGGGGTGATGTGGGCTACATGAAATGTTCCTTTAAAAAAGACATGAATATCGATCGAAATTGCTTTTGTTGTTTATGCTAAATATTGTTTGGGGTGAAGTGAGCCAAAATATGTTGGGTGGGGTGATGTGGGCCACATGACAGTTTCTTTAAGAAAAAAATAAATATCAATCGAAATCGTTTTTGTTGTTAATTTTTTTTTTGGATAAAAACTTAATACGTTTTGAAAAACTTTAAAAAATCATATAAAAAAACAAAGTTTCTATAGAATATTGTATTGTAAAAACTAAATAAGTTCTTTACTGCAGCTATTTAAATATAAATGTACAATTATCATTTTTAAATAGTAAAATAAACAGCTGGCTCTCTATACCCCACTTTACTTAAAAGACAACTACTCAATGTAGCAGTTGCCTGAGAATAATACAAAAAAAATCTAAAAGTAATCTAAATACTCTTTCAAAAAAATTTTGAGTAGCGCAAAAAAAACGAATTTTAAAATTAGAAATAAATTTTGCGTGCCAGCTTAATTTAACTGAGCGCGCGCTTTTATTATAATTGGGGGAAGTACTTTGAAAGCGTCTTAAAGTTATTTTTAGTATAATTATTATAATTTTTTTATTTTTGTAGGTTTTTTTTTATATTTTTATCATTGCGTGTTGTCGCAAATTTATTCTCTGAATTTTTAATTTGTGCTTTAAATAGTTTTGCATTTTTATTTTTTTACAAATTTTAAAAAAAATAAAAGACTACACACAAACTTTTTTTTTTTTTAATTAGAAAGGAGTTTTTGATTACTGGTTTTTTGATGTTCAAATTGCTTGGAAAAGGTGTCTCAGAATTGTGAGCTGAGTTCGAGGTGTGAAATATATTAGAAACTAGTTAAGAATTATTCCTAAGCGGCGCACGTTCTTTAAGTGACTTTTTAAAGTTGAAGTTTATTAGTTCCAAATTTAATTTTTAAAAATTTCTTTCGAACTACAATTTTATGCAACATGTTGCTGTGTAGATAATTGTTTAGATTAAAGTAACTAAGTAATTTAATAGATTTTATCGTTATTTTCAAAGTTAATTTTTAAATTCAAAACTCGTACACGCACGCAATATATTTAAAAATAGTCGTCGTAAGACTCGTTAAAAAAATAATTTAAAAATGTCATGCGAGTTTGCTTGCATGGTGTATGTGTCGCCTCGCCTCGTGTCGTGTTTTTTTGTTTTTTCCCCATTTTACAAATCAAAAGTTTTGGAACATTACCATTTGATCGTGCACTTAATTTGTTGTTAATGTAATTTTATTGGTTTTTATATTTTTTTTGGTTTATTACGTCTGACATGCATGACACCCATTTGTATTTTAAGTCAGTATTCTGTTCTATACGAAAAACTTCTTTACGCTTCAGACGTCTCCACACAGAATTATACATTCCATTTGTAGTTACGTTTCTCCGACTTTATTGCCTGCTCAGTCATTTGTCATTTTGTGATTAATAGCGCTGACATAAGACTTAAGCTTTCGTACTTAATTTTGTGATTGGACATTAGAATGTGGCAAGATGATCGTTTCATGTTGTTTGAATTACAGAACCACTATTTTAAATCTTTTTTTTTTAGGTGGAATAATGAGGTTTACAGATGAACAGCGCAAGAAAAGATGAAATGAGCAAATTCTTATGTAATATTATAATTTTCTTTTATTTATTTTTTTGTATAATTCTGGTAGTTAGTTCTGGCTTTGACCGTAACAAATTTTAATGCGTAATTGAGTTCTTTGAATGTTAGGTCTTGACAATTTAGCTCAAGCTTTACTTGGTGAGAATTTAAATGAAAGAATAATTAAGCAACTTTTAAGATTTTTGCTACTCGTTTTTTAATTGTTAATAACAAATGGGATTAAGCATTTAGTTTCTTCTTTCTATGAGACGATAGAGCTAATTTTTCCTTGTTTCTCGTTTCTTTTTTATTTAAAACGAACGGGATTGAGCATTCATGCTTGCTTCTTGTTACTCGCTTGTTTGAGTTGAACGGTACATTATAGTTCGCTTCTCGTTACTCGTTTGTTTCCGATGAATGCGTTTGGGCATCTCATTATTTGTTATACGTAGCTCACATCTTCAAAAAGCTTGGAATTGAGCTTTTTGTAAACGATCAGTTGCATTTGTTACTTCTCGTTACTTATTTGTTTTCACTCGCTATAATCTTTTGTCTACAATTACACTTTTTGCTCTCGAATTTCATAACTAAGACAACATTCATTTTATTATTTTTTATTACATACAATATTTCATAATTATGACTAATATACTTCACCTTGGTATTTTTGTTCTTATTACTTACTTGGTTTTTTTTTTTTACAAAAGTAGTTATTAACTGGAATTTATTTTAAATATTATATATTTTTTTTTATTATATCACTTTTCCCATATTCATTTGTTTGTAAATTACTAGCTCATTTACGTTCATATAATTAATTTAAATAATTATAATTAAATATTTTTTTTTTTATTATTATTTGTTGTGCTTAAATTGTTAATTAACATTTTTACACTTCATTTTGCAAATTGCGTTTTTGTTTTTCTTATTTATTGTGCCTTAAATAAATTTTTTTCCTAGTTAATAAATATAAATAAAATATAAACTCAGGCACTAATAAAAAATATATATCTGTATGTAGCTATTTATATTATAAATTATTTAGTGTTATTTTTAACAAATAGTTTGTTGTGTCTGTTTGCAAATTTTTACGCATAAATTTTGTTTTTAGCAACAAAGTGTTAAATAATTAAATAAATATTCCATTAGAGTGATGCGATAAAAAAAATTAAAATTTAAGTTAACTTTGTATCATTTATGAAAATAATTTATTAAGCGAGTTTGTGAATGGAAATCTTTTAAAAGAAAATATTTGTTTTGCTAAGCGAAATATTTAAACAAATAAATGGTATTTTTTTGTTTAAAGTTCGATGTTAAGAATTTTTTAAATGTAAAATACTTCAGGAAATGATTGAGTACAGATTTTAACACATATTTTTGCTGGTAATAAACGATAATATTTTTACTTATCAAATATTACCATTGACAATATCGATACGTTTTGAAGATTAGCATTGATAATATCGATACTTATCGAAAACTAGCATTGATAATATCGATACTTATCGAAAATTACCATTGATCATATCAATACTTTTCGAAGATGAGCATTGATAATAACGATACTTATGGAAAATTGTCATTGATACTTTTCGTAGATGAGCATTGATAATATCGATACTTATCGAAAATTAGCATTGATAATATCGATACTTTTCGTAGATGAGCATTGATAATATCGATACTTATGGAAAATTATCATTGATAATATCGATACTTTCCGAAGATGAGCATTGATAATATCGATACTTATGGAAAATTTTCATTGATAATATCGATACTTTTCGTAGATGAGCATTGATAATATCGATACTCATCGAAAACTAACATTGATAATATCAATACTTATCGAAGATTGCCATTGACAGTATCGATACTTATCGAATGTGAGCATTGTTAATATCGATACTTACCGCAGATGAGCATAATAATATCGATACTTATGAAAGATGAGCATCGATAATATCATAAATTTTTTAAGGAACTTAAGTATTGCAAAAAACGCTTCTATATGAACTTATATCAAAGTATCTCTAGCTATTAAGTTGCAATAGGGATCGTGTTGTTTAAAATTTTTAGGGAAGAATATACTTTCCCAAATTTATTCGAATAAGTGTTTGAAGCTACCAGTTTCTCTTATCCCCAGGACTCAACAAAAGCTTTGTATAACCAATTAAAATCCAAATTTTGAACTTCGAAACGTCAGAAAATGTATACCAATTATATTTGATTTTATTTAATTTGTCTATTTTTTATTTACTCAATATTATTATTATTTTTTGCAAACTTTCTCTAATGTATTTCTCCATGCTTTCTCACAGTTGCAGCGAGATTTATGCATACTATGCGTGTTTTACCCGAATCATAGCTCCCTAGTGTCTTTCATTTACCTTTTTTTTTCCCAACGATTTGTGGTCACTTCAAGCGGCATTTGCAATTGTTTGTTTTGAAAAAAAAAAAAAAAATACCAAGAAGATTGTTGTTACTTTGATTAGCAAAAATTATTCATTTGGAAAACCACAATTTGTCAAGCAAAAAGTTATACACACTCAATCAATCTGTAAAATAAACTTGACAATGTTATTTGAAGTAATTTTGTTTAGATTAAATAGGAAATAAAGTTTGTGTTAATTAGAGCAGAAGTTTAACGTCAAACGGAAGTGTACGTTTGTATATAAATTTAGTTAGCACATTTACAATTTTACTGCTTATTGCTTACTGCAAATATGATGTCATAACAGAAAAAAATTTGTAATTTATTACAAATTTAAATATAAATTATTTACTTAAACACAAGTTTAAAAATCAATCAATGTTGTAATGCATTTAACCTCATCAATTTTTAAACGAAAAAGTCATAATTCAAATTGTCACACCTCGAGCTGACACAAAACAAGTCAAGCGCGAGCACCTCTCAGAAAAAAATACATTTTTGCAATGCAATTTTTTTGAAAAAAATTTTTTTTGAAAAAAAGTCACAATTTGTAAAACAAATTTTTATGTGTCTCTACCCAAACGATTTCATTTTAAAACTGTTATTGAATTTTAATTAGTTTTTTATTTAATAATATTTTATACGAAAAAGTTTAAATTCAATTGTCGTAAAAATTCAATAAAAAATAAATAAAATCAATGAAATAATTTTTGCATTGAATTATTTTGAAGGAAAAACATTTAAATAAATCAAAATTATTTTATTATAAATTAAAAAAAAAATTTAAAAAGTGTAAAAGAAGTTAAATAATAAAAAATAAATAAATAAAAGTTTCAAATTTGGCGCAGGGTCGTATTAGGGCTCTCTCTCTGGTAAAGAGGCCAGAAAAAGTATTATTATAAGAAGTCACACGAATGTTCTGGAGAATCACACATGTCAAATTTGCTGGCTTTTTTTTTCTTAGAGATAGCAGCACAGAAAGGCAAATCCATTTCCTTCTCTTTGTGTAAACAAATATTAAATCGTTTATAAAAAATTTAAAAAATATTATTTAAACAAAAACAATATTTTCAAGTAAACAATTTTGCTATAAACAAATTAAATAAAGTGTGAACAAAATGAGAACCATTATCAATGAATTTTATTAACTTTGCACAAAAAAAAAAAAAAAAAAAAATATATATTTTTTTTTTTTTTTTAAATAAATAGTCTGTATATCATGGAAAAATTTTCATTTAAAAGTATGCCTAGTATTCCATATGCCTGCCATAGTTAACTTTCCAAGTTTACCTTGCATATGATTAATTACTCCAAATGAGTTTCAATATTACGTATACGCCGCGTGACCTACAAAGTTTTTATTTTTGCTACTTATTGCTATCTTCATCACACACAGAAGGGTGGTTATTTTTGCTAACCTTTTACTTTCACTTTTACAAGTGTTTAGCTTGTAATCCAATCTCCTAAGTCAAGTACAACAGGTCAATAGCACAAAATTGATATTTATGTGAAAGTAGTGTGAATGTAATGCTGAGTTTTCAGTATAGCTGCTTTAAAAGTTAGCATTATAAGACCGATTATTGATTGTTTGAATTGATAAAAGTAATTGAGTTATCGAAACCAAAGCCTCTAAGTACAGCCAATATTTTTATTGTACATCAATGTTAGTATTATTTGGTTTTATTTTAAGGTGAGAGAGCTACATACGCTTGTAATTTGTTGATTCTAAACTTAGAATTTCTAGTAGATTTTAGAAGACTTTGAAGGAACTATAGTAGTAGAGTAGTGTACAATGGGACGATTAATCGTAAAATTAGTAATAATTGTTTATTTACCTAAACGGTTATTCGATTAATCTGCATTAATGGGTTTATTTTCATTATCGATTAATCAAAATTTATCGGTTATTTCTCTTAGCGTTTGTTTAAATAATCGATAAATCGATAAATCGGTTAATCAATTAAACTGTTAAACGATGAATCGATCAATCGTTTAATATTTTTTTTTTGACATTCAGGCGGATATCGCGATTAGTTGTAAAATTGGTATATAATCGAATATTTCCATAATCGGTTAATCGATTAATTTGTTATTCGATTAATCGATTAATTGGATATTCCATTAATTGGCTATAGAATTAATCGTTTTACATATACTAACCGACAAACACTTAATATTTTTTTTGACATTCATGCGGATATCGCGATTAATTGTAATAATCGGATATTTTCATAATCGGTTAATCGATAAATCGGCTAATCAATTAATCGATAAATCGGTTAATTTATTAATTGGTCATTTAATTAATCGATTTTTCGATTAATCGGTTAATTAGCTAAGAAATTTATACTAACCGACCACACACTACCAGTGGAATAGTATGCTAGTCGGTTATCAATCATGATTCCTGTCATTTTTTAGTACACAATTATTAAGCATTTCATCTAAAGTGAATATCATGTTTGAAAATATTAATAATTTAAAATTATATACAATGACTTTTATTTAAAACTCATTAAATAAAGGTTTAGTAACTTTTACAAAAAAAACTATAACCTACGATAAGATATAAGTAATATCGTAAAAAATAAATATCTAACTATCATTCAAATAGGTAATCAGCGACGCGTGCTAATGTTTAGTAACAAAGTACGTTGTCATAATGCGATACTAAGGTGAACTAAGGTTAAAAAAGTAAACAAGATATCACTAAAATAGATAAAAAAAACACATTAATTTAATAAATACAAATTTACACGTAATCTTTTAATGTGCAAAAAAACTAAACCATAACAATAATTAAAAAATTAATGGCATTACAAATAATAAATTAGCCAAATACATTAAAATTCAAATCGAAAAAAAAAGTGATTGGCAGCAAATTGCTAAAATTGAAGAAATATTTTAGTTGCGTTCAAAATTTGTGTTATTTCTTTTGGTAATTTTTTTTTTTTTTGATTTGTTTTGCTTAACAATTAACGCAATTTTATTTTTCGTGTTAAAAAATTTTCCATTCGCATAAAAAATTTCAACACATTTTGCAGACAGTTTAATGCAAGTGCGAAAAAAATACAAAAAAATATTAATTCAAGAAGTGGAAGGAAAAACGCGTCAATACATATTTTTTTCTTATAAGAAATATTTTTTTTAGAAAGGTTATAAGTCAAATTTTTTTTGCAAATATGTTGCAAATGCAGCAGCAGCAACAAAATGAGGCAAGCAACATTCAAACACTTCAAGTGTTGCTGCGCGTCAATCAGCAGTTTCTGTGTGTGTGTGTCTGTGTGTGTGTCTGTTAGCCAAATAATCAAGCGATTAACTTTAATATTCGCATGAATTTAACTGTAGGCTAGCCGCCTAACGCCAGTTAATGTTGACATGAAGTGTTGCATCGCGTTGTTTAGTACTTTGAATTGTTGGTGTTTGTGGTGTATATTAGTTTTGTTATAGAGTTTGTAAAACTTAGAAATATTAAAAAAAAAAATACCACAAAGTCTTGCTAGAGCAGAGAAGGAAGTACAGTGCACCCCTAGGCTGCCCTTTTTTCTCTAAAGTCCTTCTAGCACCAGAAACGCAAGCGACTGAGGTTCCTCTATGAAGCGTTGAACCACTCCACTGTTTCATTGGATTGAATGGTGATTATTTTTTTTTTGATTAGACTAAGAATCAGAAGACAAATCCTCATAAAAAATTTTGTTGCTGATCTTAATTTGTATCATTTGGTTTTGGACCCTCAATTTCCAGAGGTGTGCTTTTCTAAAATTTTCAGAAAAACAACTGTTTCGAGCCATGCGACTATATCAATGATGAGCAGCTACAGGCACTTTTTTTTCTCGTTATCCGCACCGTTATTCAACGCTGTAACAAAAATAAAATGCAATGTTTTTGTTCTTCTATGGCTTGGTATATGCCTGCAATGTGTTTGTTGTTTTATGACTCGAGCTTGTGTTTTGTAATTACAGTTATTCGTAAGCTCCGAAACCTAAGCAATGTATTTGTTGTTGTAAGACTTTAATATGCAGCTCTAAACAGTGTTGCCATATCGTCCCTTTTATTTTCTCATGCATATAACAGCGTATTTAGAATTCGTTTTAATCAAAATTAACAATCTCTTTTACTTCTTTAGTAGTTTTTTGTTTTGCGCAAATATAAAAATAAGTGGCATACAAAATACCTTTGAGACGTATGTGTAACCATTTTATGCCAACAAAAAAAAAACCAAGCGAACCATTAGACGCCATTAAGTTATTGGCAAGAACTGAACTCACTATGTGTGTGAGCAAATAACTGATATACTCGTATAGGCTGTGGCAATATTGCCAAACAGCCATGAGCTTTAAACACAATCCAGTGGCATGTCATGCATGACTCGACTTGAATTGGCTGACTTGGCTAACTCTGGCATGCATGCATGCATGCATGTATCTATGTGTATGTATGCAACACATGCCTTTAAGCGTAAAAGTACAACTTGGTCAAAATCGTCTACATACTTGTACTATCAATTTTCAAAAAAAAAAAAATATATAAAAAAAAAAAAAAAAACTATCAACAGAAAATTTTATATAAAAACTATACGGATCGAACGACTGATCGAACGACCGACCGACTTGACCAAAACTTTACTAGACTACAGAAATATATCGAAGTATGTAGACAACAAAAAAAAAAAAAAAAAACAATATCGCTGACTGGCCATTAGCCAAGGTTGATTACCAACAAAACGTCAGGCAACTACAAAAAAAAAAAAAAACAACAATGTTTTTGTTGTTGTTGCTCTTATTGGTAGCAATCAGTTGCTGCTGCTGCTGCCGCTGTTGTTGCTACTCGTAATTGCTAAGAATTTGGTTAAAAAAAAATTCATGCAAGGCATTAAAAATTGGCAACCAAAAAAAAAAAAAAACATTTTGAAAAAAACATAAATTGGTTTTCTTGGCTTTTAGATTTTGTTGTTTTTTTTTTTTTTTTGTTTTTTTGTTTTGTTTTTGTTGTTTTTGTGTACTTAATACGTGAGAAAATTTTTGAAAAAGTTTTACTTTGAAAAACAAAAAAAAAAAAAACTAAAGTTTAATTTGACATTTCGATTTTTATCAGCATATGTAAAGGAACCTTTAATACAGATTGCAAATACATTTTTTTTTTTTTTTTTTTGGTTATTGACATTCTGGGATTAGTTGAATAAGTTGAAGAACGGGAATTCCCACCAAAATCGATGAGGCAAACAATATTTGATATTTCTCAGGTTAGTCTGTCAGCATGCCGATTTTTCGGAATGTCGCTGTGAACCGTAATTCATGACAGATTCGAAGTCGTAGTTCATCGTCCAATTCTGTACTAACGGCTTATATAGTTCCTTAGTAATAATGATCTGGTGACATGATACTAAGAGCCTTGATTGCAGCTTGGCTGTCTAAGAAAAAAAAAAACTGATCTATTTTTTTTAAGAAAACGCTGCAGAGACCAGAAAGGAAGATTTTTGACCATCATCGTAAGAGCTCAGCCATGCAATACAGACTTTATATAACGGGAATTTGCCAAAATTTTGGTCGGATCCCATCTTTTGCAGAATAGTTTTGATCACTAGTAGACGATCATTAAGGAAGTCTTGAACTTTTCTTGAATTTGGTCTTTGATAAGCTGAGGATAAGCTTAATCTAGACCTTTAAATGGGCGACACATCTCTCTAAATACATCTTCTGTTTAATTTAAAAGTAAATTTTTAATTATTAAAAAAAAAATAAAAAGTAACCCTTTTAACTAAGCCGGTATTAACTAGAATTCAGCTACTCACAACCAGTACAGTAGCAATAATTCTAAATTAAAATAATTTATAAAACCAGTTAAATGAAGCATAAACTTTAAAAGGTATAATTAAATATTTTATACATTGTATTTTTATACATTTGATCTTCGCAGCATTTAGCGAATTAGAGAGCAGAAAAATAAACAACCAGTCAAACATTGCACGTGGTAATTTTACGCTGAACTCTAAAGAACATTAAGTGAAATGCTTGGGTTTCTACAAATTAACCTGTGTCGTGGGGGTTAATGATGCTAGTCGTTGAGGGCTTAACTTTTATTTTATTTATGAAGTGAATAATATGGAAAACCCAGAAGCTTTTATGCGCTACGTTTTGTGAAAATCTGAAGAGCTTCCATGAAAAAAAAAAGTTTCAGGTTTATGTTGGGAAACATTTTTTCATTGAATAATTAGAAACTCACGACTGTATGCCTACTGAGGTATTTTGATTGGTAAAATTCACATATCTAACCAAAGTAATTTTGATCCATAGAGTATTCATGGTGTTGCGCATGTTTATGCAATCTATAAATGATGCTAAATGATAGGTAAAGGTATAAAAATCAATGTGCCATTCACAATTTTTGCACGTTTTTGCACAATTCACGTTAAATGTCAGTTTAATCAAATTTAAGAGGACCTATGATAGCTATTAAGATATAATTTATATAAGTATGAATAAATGAGCACGTTTAGAATAGCCACACTTTTTCTAGCTTTGAAGTATATCAAGAGTATCAAAAAAAACAAACAAAGTATCTGAAGGACACCTTTTTCTCTTGTAAATTTTCTAAGAATATAAAAAGTCTATTACACGCGATTTTAAACCAAAAAAAAAAAAAAAATCTAGAAAGCTATAAAATTCCAAAAAAAACGCGTTAAACCTTTTTGAAAGTGAATGCCTTGACATCATTCTTGGAATTTTTCTGTTTATTTAATTTTATTTTATTATTTTTTTTTGTTTGCTATTTTTAACGTGCTCCATTGCAATTCTGATTGAAAAAAAATAAAAGAAAAACAAATTAAATAAAGTTAATTCAATTAAAAACTGAACAACGCTGAAGTTGCTGCCATATAAGTGTTGTCATCGATCGATTGATTGATTGATATCCAATAAGTTTTTTTTTTTTTTTTGTTTTTATTTTTTAATTATAAATGGTAACGCTGCATAAACAATAATGAATATATACGAATCTATTCTTATAAGAATGATAATGATGTTGTTGTTTGTCTACGTTTAAATATTTATTTAACTAATTAATAATACAATAATATTATAAAAGGTATTGTCGGCATAAAATGTGTTGTGGCAGCAGCTGAAGTGGAAGCGTATAGTTTGGAGAAATGACTTATACTGTCGCATAAATTAAACAATTTTTTTGTTTGACGTTGCGTATACGTAATATTAAATTTCTAATTAGATTTTTTATAATTATTTTTTGAAGTTTGATATTGGAAGTTACATATGTGTCAGAGTTTTAAATTTCATAGCAGAGTTCAAATTTTAATTTTTTATTAATTTTTAAATTAAAAAAATTTAAATCAACAAGCAAGAACGTTAACTTCGGAAGCACCGAAGCTCAAATACCCGCTACACGAAACTTTATTCATTTTCTTGAAAAAATAAAAAAATAGAAGGTGAGTTTGTATGGGACTATATGTTATAGTGGCTCTATCCTTGTCATATCGGAAGCATATTCATAGAATAATAGTAGAAATGATTTTACACAGATTGGAGTGAATATATCCATAAATAAGAACTATTTTCATACAAAATCTGAAAAATGGGCGCTTGGTATGTATTGGGGCCATATCAAAAAATGGGCGTGGCACCTTTCTTTTGAAATTGGATGTCATTAGAAGTGCTTTTACCCATAGTTTTAGTAAATACATTTACAAATAATAACAATTTTCATACAAAAATCGAAAAAAATGGTAAGTTTGCATGGGGCTATATCTAAAAATGGGCGTGGCACCTTTCTTCTGATTTTGGATGGATGGATATTGGATTAAAAGTGTTTTTACCCGATTTGTAGTCAAAACATTCATAAATAATAACTATCTTCACACAAAAAAATCGAAAAAAATGGTAAGTTTGTATGGGGGCTATATCTAAAAGTGGGCGTGGCACCTTGGTTCTGACATATAAACTGCCTAGGAACACAAAAAGCTTAAGTTTAAAGTTTCAAGTCAATATCTTTAAAACTTTCCGAGAAAAACGCATTGCAACAGACAGACGGACGGACGGACAGACAGACAGGCGGACATGGCTAAATCGTTTCGTCTCGTCGAGCTGATCAATAATATATATACTTTATGAGGTCTCCGATGCCTTCTTTAATGCGTTACAAACTTTCCGACAATCTGATAATACCCTTCACACTATGTGTGGCGGGTATTAAAATGCAATTTTTTTTACTTTTATTGCAAATAGCGACAAATTTTTTTGAATAAATTTCGAAAGCAACCAATTTTTTCTCACTCACTTTAAGTTTTATTAAATTTCTCATTGTTTTAGTTGAAGTTTTTTTTTTCTTCGCTTCAATTATAAATCACTTTTTGTGTAACAAATAAAAAAAAAAAACAATAACAATATTATTAACAATTTTGTATCCAAAAAGATGTTACAAGTTGACAAAGAGTTTCACCTAAAAAAAAAAATTTAAGTTATGTTTTTTTTTTGTTTGTTTGTTTTCTTTGTCTTTTGTTTATTGCTACTTAAAATTTGCAACAATAAACAACTAAAAAACATGAAAAAACATTAAAAAGTGGAGTATTACACACAATTTTTTTTGTTGAGATAGTGAGAAAGAGATAGCGCTGAAACAATTATTAAAAAAGAGTAGCAAGCAATATGTTGCAGAAAAAATCCAAGCTGCTATGGAGAAATGCAGGTTAATTTAGCAATAAAAATGCAAAAACAAAAGTAATAAAGATACACAAAGATGCAATACAAAAAAGACAACAACAGCCACAACGAACCAGGAACCACATTTTGTACAACATTTTTTGTTGGGCGTCGTCAATATTTTATTTGTTTATCGGTTTCAGTGAATTGTATAAATGTTTCAGAAGGTGTGTTAAAAATTTTACATACTATATAGATATGCAATTAAATAATCTTAACAAAATTAAAATTTCTTTGTATGTTTGGTGATTTTTTTTCAAGGAGTTTTTTTTCTGATTCTTTTGATTTTCTTCCTTTGTTGTATCAATGTCAAAATTTAATCTTATAATTAATCTGGCAAAAGATATTAAATTTTAAATGTTTTTATACGCTGTACCATAAGCGTAAAAGCATATAAAAGCGATATAAAATAGTAAAAAATCTATGTCCGCTATGTTTTTTAAAACTATCCAACTGATGTGTCCCAAAATGGTTTCATTTGAAAGGCAACAATGCAAGTAAATTAAAATATCTACTAAAACAATGCATTAGGCATATTCGGTTCTTTCAAGAAGTCATTTTTGAAATTTTTCCATACAAAATTGTTTAGCTTTTTTAAATGTTTTTATTACACAAGCCCCATTACATTTAAGGGACTCGCTGCATAAAAAAAAAACAAAATCGAAAATCAATCGAAAAACAGTTGACTGCACCGTACCCCTCAACATTTTGGGCACGCTGTTGTCAAAAAGAAACTGGTATTTTTTAGTATGTTTTTATTTTAGCCCCAACAAATTTTTGGTTGCGTTGCGGAAGAGCCGAAAGAGTATCCGAAAAGCCCGTACAACGTAGTGGGTCACGCCGGGTAAGAGATAAAAAAGAAACCATGGCAGATCAGTCCGTTGATCCAGCTGTCTGTCTGTCTGTCGCATGGGACAAGTGATCTTAAAAATTGTACGAGATATAGCCATCAAAAATAGGTATTCTATAATTTAATTGCAACATTTTAAAAGTTAACCCAACCCCTCAAATTATGCGATATTTTGTTAGAAAAGCGGTAGAATTTATACCAATGACAAACACATAAGGCGTCTTTTAAAACAGTCTTACAAGACAAGTCATCCAAGACAACTGCGACATTTGTGGTTGACGACTTGTATGAGGCTGCATTGATGCCGCGTTAATGACTTTCTCGCTGGGAATACAAACATTATAAACATGGAGGATTGCCCCCAGTGATATTTTATATTTTAAAATGGGGTTCGATAGCCCTTGACCTGATAAATTTTTTTGCTTACGACAATATATTGAGGGTGTTCAGGACCTACAAGACAAAAAAAAATTCGGAAGAAAATGTTAATATAATTTTTTATTTGGTTTATGTATTTAGAAACATTTGTTAGAATAAAGCCTGTCTCACCCTGCTAATATATCTACATATTTCTTTGATCTTTGAAGACATAACTGTCTTAGAAGTAGAGATAAACGCTGTATAAAGCCTGAAACAAATCCAACAAGAAATGTTTATTTACTTTGTCCGTCTGTCCGTTTGTTCGGCTTAAAAAAATATTTTTCAAAATTTGTATGCATCTAGTTAAATCTTTTAAATATTTACACTTTTTTATTTATTTATTTCTTTTACTATTTTTAAAATTTACCAAAATCTTCACTTGTTGTGCCCAAGCTAAGGTGACTGACTTTTCATAGAAAATAAAAACTAACAGAATAGTTATTCAAAATTAGTAAAAATCAATTGTCTCCTACTAACTTACTTAATAATGCGTGAGGCATACACTCCAAAAAAAAGACATTGATTTACATTTTGAGTATTTATTTAATTATTATAATTTAAATTTACACAATTTGTACATTCAATATTTGTATAAGCATTACTGACACAGCAATTCTCGAGTGAATTGTGCAAAGAATTATTAATAATCTAAAAATGCCAAAAATAAATACAATTTTTTTTTTTTTGTTATATCATTATTTATTCAAAAATTTAAAGCAAAAAAAAAAAAAAATTCTAAGAAAAAAAAAATATAATCTTAAAACAAAATAAATAATGAATAAAAAATCACTTAATTCAAAGCACAAAACAACTCAAGTCCAACCAAATAATTAAAGAAATAAAATACCATGGGAACAAAATCTCAATACTCAAAACATTGCACCTGAGCGCTAAAACTATGCCAAATAAATACGAAAAAAAAAAAACAAATTGAAAAGTTAAATATTTACAAATAAAATAAGTAAATTCAATTTATCTTTTTTTTTTTTTTTGAGCATATTAAACTAAAATAAAACTAAACAAACGCGACTTAAGCAATCAACTTAGGCGCATAGCGCAGCAGTTGGCCAATGAAAAAAAAAAAAAAAAAAAAAAAAATAATAAAAAATTTGCAAAAAATAAATTAAATATGCACAGACGTACATACTCGTACATACCAACTAACCAGCCAGCCAGCAGGCCAGCCAGGCAGCCAACCGACAAACAAGAACCACAAATAAATGGCTTAAAAATTTCACAATTTAGTTTTGGGCATGTTGCGACAACTATGCACATAGGTGCATACTTTAGTGACAGACTGTGTGTCCGTTTAAACTAGTCAAATCAACATCAGCAATTTTTAGTTGTTGTGTTTTTTGGTGTGAATATAGGATGCATCGGAATGTTTGGAATTTATGGAAATTTTAATTGAAAATATGTAGAGTCAAGATTGTTGCTATTTCTTTTTTTGTTGTTGCATTTTTAATTAAAATAATTTACAATTTCAATTTATTATTTTAATTGAATATATATGAGACAGTAAGTTTTAGTTGTCTGAAAAGTAAAAGTGAAATGCAATGCAATACATATGTGGTCAGTTTAAAAAATAAACTTGACTTTTGCACTCAAATCGCTCGCTCGAACCTTTGAAATTTCTCGTAATTTTTTTTAAAGAGATTGATCCCAAACTCGCAAATTTCGTAAATATCCTGAAGTGGGATCCACATGGGCTTCTTTTTGGCAACGATGAGGGTCTTGCCTTCTACACGTTCAATCTTTCAGCCGTTGTTGATAGAAGCCTTTCACGTGGTATCTCCGAAAGTAGTTTGATTATGATTAATATTCTCGTTGTAAGACGACACTTGCTTTTTGATATTCTCATTAAAGGTCCCCGCTTTAAGGTGAATTCGACCGAATTAATCTTCTAACGATCAGCAGCCTAACAGCAATGGTGCAGGCATGCAGAGCTTGCTCACAAGTTTAGTCGTTTTTGGAGATATCATCTTCGAATTCACCAGTACCAGCAGCAGCAAAACTGAATACAGCGAAGGTCGGAATCTTTGATATATTGTACTA
This sequence comes from Leucophenga varia, assembly GCA_018903435.1. Lineage (NCBI taxonomy): Eukaryota > Metazoa > Arthropoda > Insecta > Diptera > Drosophilidae > Leucophenga > Leucophenga varia. Next base: position 1,028,774 of record JAEIFJ010001870.1, read on the forward strand.
TTTTTTTTTTTTTTGCATACTTTAATTATAACTCTGTAGCGGTCAAGGGTTGGTGGGTTTTGTTTATTTCTTTTTTATTTTTTAATTTTGTACTTTGGCCACTCTAGAGACCAAAACTATAGGTCCCATTGATTTTCTCCGTAACGGAATGAGCTAGAGCATTGAAAATTTACCTATTAAAGTTTTCAAAAGAATGAACCATGACTATTTTAGGACCACATGGACCGCTCTGGAAACTAAAATTTTTGTATGACTTCTTTTAAATTTTTTAGAAACGGAAAAACCTAAGATTTCAGTTCTTGGGTGTATGGTTATGGTTTTTAAAACATTTAAAGTTCAATGGGCTTTTAAAAAATATATTAATCAATTGATTAGATTTTAAGTCTGAGAGCTCTGTTAATCTCATTGAGTAGTGTAAGTTCCTGCCTGAGTTACTTAAATTTTGTTGTTAAGCAAATTCCTCAAAAGTATCAATCTGCAAGTCCAGGTGTGAATAACTATTAAATTTGAAGCATGTGTGACAATCAGACACTAATTTGTATACAATCGGAATTGATTAGATTGATTAAACTACTCGAATCGATAAATACTTCATTGCTTTTGCAACTTCGTGACAAAATTAATAAACACAAAAGACTTAATTCCATTTAAATTTTTATCTTTTTTTTATTTGCTTCATAATATACTTCATTATGTATGTTATGCAAGAAACTTCCTCGTTACGCCTTTTGCATTTAATTCCTGTTTTTATGAAAGGAAGACAATACTTTGTATTTCTTTTTTATACAATTAGAGCTGGATGAGTTTTAATAATAAACAAAAAGAAAAAAAAAAAATAAGCGGAAGTTTAAATATTATTTTAAACGCGTAACAAAACAAAAAAAAAAAAATATAATCCTCAAAGACAACTAAAGACAATTACTGTGTTTATTTTTAGCAAATTATTATTATTTTTTTCTTTTGTCACACACCAAGTGAAAACTAGCAACAGCAACAAAAATAAATAATAATAACAAAAATGTCATTGGCCCTAGCCTAGGGGCTTTTCTTAAGCGTTGTCTGTCTGTCCGTCTGTCTATTAGTTTGGTAGCCGTTGGCATAATAAAAAAACAAATGCTTTCAAGTGGCTAACAAACTAAGACGGCGACGATGAACCGCAGAAAGTAGCAACAACAACAACAACGGCAACATCAGCAGCAGCCGAAAATGGCAGTTGACATTTACATACTTGAAAAAAAAATATTAATATTTTTTTTTTTTTACATTTCGAGTCGTCTGTAGTGTTTATTTACTTTATTGTTTTTCATTTATTTTTTGGGTGGATAACTCTAAGGTCGGCAGTCAGCAGTTAAAAAGATATGCATAAAGTTTTAGGTTTAGACAAAGTGAAAGTGAATGCTTTCTTTAATACCTTTTTTATGATTAGAAATTTTTGTCTGATGACAGAACGTGTGAATTTTGCAATTGTAACGCAGCTGCAAAGTATCTAGCAAAAGTTAAAGAATGCCACGTGTTTGCTGTTTTGTATCTAAATGTAGCCAAGAGCAAACTAAATTTGTAGTTTTCGTAGTCCAAGAATATTTTCTACGTGAATACTATATGATCCGGTTTTAAAACTACATTCTAACATATATAAAAAGCGTGACATGTTTGTTAAATATGCATTTACATATGCCCTTTAAAAATATTTATTATTATCTTACTATCTCAACCTGCATACATGTTATGCAATCCGCAGATATTTAAAGTGGTAAACTTTATTTTATTTTTAAGAGAAATGTTGTTAGCTTTTTTTATTTATATTTTTTTTTTTTTTAACAAAAAATTTATTTACATTTATTTATTAATTTAATCTTTATATATAATAAACATTTGTCTTCCATAAAAGTTCTTCTGATTATTAATTTGAAACTGCTACCTTATTTTTACATATTTATCTGGTTTCCGCAGAGTACTCTTGTCCTTGATACTATACAAAAAAAAAATTCTTTTCAAAAACACTTTAAATTTTGGTTTTAAAAATACTGGGTTTTAAAACACTGGGTTTTAAAATACTGGGTTTTCAAATACTGGGTTTTAAAATACTGGGTTTTAAAATACTGGGTTTTAAAATATTGGGTTTTATTATACTTAGTTTAAATACTGCGCTTGAATTCTGAGTTTAAATATTGGGTTTTAAAATACTGGGGATTTTAAAATACTGAAAAAAAAAGCTTAACACAATACTATGATTTTTCAAAAATACTGGTATTTTGAATAATACTGTTAAAAAAAAATAAAAAATTTTATTTAATAATTTATTTATTTAAAATATCCGACCTTCATTTTATTACCTTAATATTTGCCTAGAATATGTATTCGTCTTTCATGAGAATACATCTGCTTATATAAATATGTTGTGTTTGATACACAATTATTCTGCTTGTTCCACATTTATAAAACTGGTATCTTAACTTTAAAATTATGTATTTACACACATTTATTTTGTTTATATATTTTTTTTTCTGGGAAGTGGCTGCTAATATTTTAAATTGATCGACGCGCAGTCTGTCTGTATTTTTTAAATATATTTTTTTATTGCCTTAATTACTCAAAGTTACTTATTTATTATATTTTTTTGACAGCTTTATTTCTTCCTTAGTCCAATTCGAAGAAATCACAGCGTATCACAAGATTAATTAAAAAACAATAATATTTATTATTGAAAAGATACGCTAATCTAAAAATAGCTTTTTTTATAATATTTTTGTTAACAATTTTGATTGGGGTTTATTTTATTGATTTAATGATATATAGAATTATAATAAAAACAAAAATACAATCTAAATGATAACATTGTGTTACATAATAAATTGTTAAACGATATCTCAAAAATAAATACTATCAGGGGTGTCACAAAATCTCTTCTCAATCTCTCGTCAGTTGCTTTGCAATTATGTATCTTAAATAAATTCTCGGTGTCACAGAACTTCGAGCGATTTGGTTTTTTGTAAAAAAATTTAAATCAATTACATGTTTAGTGTAGACTTTAAATTTATAAGTTTTATCATTGTATACATATAACCAAATCTATAAAAAAAATCGTGAACCACACACTTCTCTTTCGATTGAAACTGGGTTGGAAGAGATTTCCCTTGACACCACATAATATATTTCCATATCAAAAATGAACAAAGGATCTTGTGGTCCAATTAATGAGTGAATTTATCTATTTGATCACTAAAAAACCTTTAAAAATTATATTAAAACAAATCAAGCTACTTCCTACTTGAATTGATTATTTAAACCCTTTCGCATCTTTTCCTTCAAATCAAAACTACGCGAGTTAAAACTATTACCACAAGCCTAGCTTTTTATTGTAAGCAAAAAGCGTTAATCGTTAATTTAACACAAAAATCTCATAAATTGCGCCGATACTATCCTAACATAAATCGTGTTAAGCCACCGATTGACTGACTGACTGATTGCTTGCTTTCTTGGCAATCAAAATAAAAATAAAATAAAAAAAAATGTTGCTTTCATTTTAACTTAATTGTCTCAATGTTGTGTTGACGCGGCTGACGATAACGTGACTGAGCTTAGAGTTTTTAACTGTCAAAACATGTGCCAAAATCAAAACAAGTTAAAAACTGGGTTTAGCGAAAAAAAAATAATAATCACACGATCAAAATCTCAAGACGTGAGCTGTACATTTTTCCAACTATTTTAAGTACTAAATGTGTTCAATACAATTTTATACCTTCGAATCTATTTGAATTGGCTTAGAGTGCAACTTGTCAATTGCAATGGCAGCTGTCAATCAATAAAAAAAATAAGTTCGAAAAGTTATACGCTTATTTTTTAGAGCCAAGTACTTAACTATCTCGTATGTATTTTTAAGTTTATCAATTGCACGTTTTTTGACAAGCTTCATTTGCAATTAAAAGTTAATGACGTTTTTTTTATTTTTTTAATAAATTATCGCCTTGTTATCTTTGAGAGCGTAAGCACATTTGCACAAATCAGTGCAATGCATGTTTTTTTTTTTAGAATTAAAATAGTCACATATTTTGAAATTATTTTGTAGATTAGACAACAAGTGCTGTCAATATAAAGCTGAATGTTATTTTAGTGCTTTTAAACAAATCACAAAGTCAAATCTAAGTTATATATTTGTTGTTCGTTAAAATACTGGTTTTCTGCATATAGTGTTTTTATTACGCAATGGCTTTTGTGCAATACTTTTATGCATGTCAATATTTAACCTACATAATAATAATTTTAATACAATACTAACAAAATACTGGGTTTCCAAATTACTGTAATTGTGAAATACTGGTTTCTGCATAGATTACATGCTATTGTAAACATTTGAAAAACATTAGAAAACGGTTTTTTATAAAATACTGGTTTTTGTACATGTTGGTTTTTAAAATACTGTTTTTTTTTTTCAAATACAATTTTAATAAATTTTTGAATTGTTTAAAATAGTTTTGATTTTATGCAAAGACTGTTTTTATTATGCAATGGCAATACTTTTTTTCATGTCAATATTTAACCTACATAAGAATAATTTTAAAACGATGATAAAAAAAACTGGGTTTCCATATTACTGTAATGGTGAAATACTGGTTTGTGCAGAGATAACATGCTATTGTAACCATTTGAAATACATTAAAAATGCTTTTTATAAAATACTGGTATTTGAATATATTTTATTTTAAAATACTGGTTTTCTAAAAATACAATTTTACTAAATATTTGAGTTTTTAAAATAGTTTTGTTTTTAAAAAAACTGTTTTAACTTTGATAAATGCAATTTTTTCGAGAAATTCCTAAAATACTGCTTTTGACAAGAACTGCATTTGTAAAATAACTATACATCAAGCAGAAAAAAACTTTCTAATATTATTATTCCACATTTTATTAACTGCCACATTGCAAAAAGCAGACCCAAGTATCTCATACGTTTATTATTTATTGCAAATATATACAACAGACATACACACACACACACCTACTGACCATAAGTATAAAAATAAACTGTCATTTCAATACTTGTGTTTTAGTAAGCAATTAGCCAGTTAATTTGCACAACCCTTCCCAATAAAATGCGACAATTCGGACGAGCCCAATTAAACTTTCTCGCCATAAAAAAAAAAAATATATATTCTGGTGCTTACTTTTTTTCGCTCGTTTACTAAATATAGCATCGACGTTAATAATTTTGTTTATTTTTAAACGAACTATTTAAAGAGATAAACGTACACAAAAAACAATATGCACTAATAACGTTTCTTGTTTAAATATTTGTTAAATATTGTTACTAATTTTTCAGTTAAAACAAATTATTTGCGGTTTACACTGCAATCATTTCACAGCTGCTTTGAAAGTGTTAATTGCAACTAATTAGAATTAGTTTATTAAGCGATTTTAAAGTATGGAAAGTTAGGAAGTTCTCAAGCTTATATAGTATATGGTAGATGGGTTATAATTTTGGAAATTTTTCCGCCACGACAACTCATCAGCCCGCTTCACTGCAATAATTTGTATTATTTTTTATTTATAGGTAACCAATTCGGAATGGTAAATCATGAATTACAAATCATGAGTTATAATTTTTGTTACTTTTTTCATTGAAAATAGATCATGTAAACGTTTTTTTGACCAGACCTTGAGCCTGCTAAAATTCATAATTTAACAATAAAGAGATCGCTAGCTAAAATATATATTTTTTTTTAAATATAATAAGAAATAAATTATTTATTAAGAGGTGTGATTTTTTATAAAATTAATTTACAATAATTAAATTAACACAATTTTATTTTTTTCCATATTTTCATTGCAGTTTATTCAACTTTAGCGATTATGTATGCCAAAAGTAAACTAAAATCAAACGGAAGCGTCTATTAATTGTTCGATCGAAAAATTATTAATAATCACAACAACAACAACAACAAAAAAATACTGGTAAACATTTAACAAAACAAAATGGCCGCCGCGAAACAAAGTCGCACAGAAATGGAACGTGATGAAGTTGATTTTCATTTCAACTAAACAACAACAAAATATTAACAACAACAATAATAATAATTTGAATATTGTCAATGATATTTTAACAACAACAACAACAAAAACAAATTATGCAAATGTGCCAAAAACTATAGCAACAACAACAGCAACCACAAAAAAGGATTCACCAATTAAGCCAAACAAAGAGCATACAAATCGTCTTTCATTATTCTCCTTTGGACGTAGCAGCAGCAGCAACAGCAGCAGTAGTAAGCAGTCAAATAGTCACAAAACAGCAAAATCTGAGAAATCGGAAAAGTCAGAAAAACCTGCGCCACTACAAGCATCCAAATCAAGTCCACTTTTATTGCCACCAACACCACCGGTGCCCATTGGAACACCACCGCGACAGCATAAATTTGTTAAAAGTTCTTCCATAGCACGTTTACTGGGTAATACCTATAATGCTAAGAAATTCGAGAAGGAAGAACAAAAACGTTTAGCCGCAGCACAAATTGATGGTAAATTTCATACTTATGGTGGACGTAGACGTCATGGACCATATTTGGAACGTTTTAAGCGTGTCTCAAAGGAAGATGGTGATATTGCCGGCAGTAATGAACCTGTAACGGTTACCGCTGTACAATTGACGCACGAAACACATGACAGACGTGATAATGTTGCTGTCTTGGGCAGCAATGAAATGCCTGGTTTAGTTAAGCATGCCTCTGAACAGGACTTAGGCTCTAAAGCAATGCGCACAATATCACGCGGTCTGGGTAAACTATGGTGGAAGCGTACGCATAGCGTTGATATAAGTACACCAGATCCGGAATTTAAGGTGTCGTATTTGGGCAACGTGTTGACTGGTTGGGCAAAGGGTGAGTACATAGATTAAGAAGAAGATGAAGAGTAAAAAAAAACTCCTACTAATGGTTCTCTGTTTTTTTTTTACAGGTGAAGGTTGCGTTGAAAAGCAACTGAATACGCTCTGGCGCAATTATACGCAAAATAATAAACCCGATGTTATTATGCGCATCAAGGTTTGCGCTTCCGGCTTAAAGGCTACAACACGACAACATGGTCTAACCGAGTATTGGGCTAATCGCATAACATATTGCTGTGCGCCAAAGAACTATCCGCGTGTGATTTGTTGGATTTATAGACATGAAGGACGCAAGCTGAAACATGAGCTACGCTGTCATGCAGTGCTATGCAGCAAGGAGAAGATTGCTTTGGATATATGTGAGACATTGAAGGTGTGTTGTGTTAGAAATTTAGAAATTCATGGAACTAATCTTTTATAAATTTTTTTATTTTAGGAAAATCTCGAGAGCGCTCTACGTGAATTTAAACGTGAAAAAATTCTCAAACAGAATGCGCGTCTGAGTCTTGCAAATGCTGTCTACGATAATCCAAGTCTGCCTCGTCGCAAAATTATGCTCAGCGTTGGCGGTAATAATTATCGGCCACCGCTGGAACGCTCTAAGTCGGCACCAAAGTTAATGGCCATCGAAGAGGCCATTGGTGAGGAGGAAGGTGATGAAATTGAAGATACAAATGAACCTGAAATGAAAGCATGCTGTCAAAAGGATTCACTTTATCCGGCAATGACACTGGGACGCAGACGTTGTCGTCGTGGTCATTCGATAAGACGCACTGGCAAGTCAGCATGTGCTTTGAATTTTGGTAAAACGGAAAGTAAATGTTGCGCCAAACAGTCAGCGACAGCGACGCAATTAAATACCAAAGTTTCATGCAGTGAAGCCATCATCACGTCTAAGCTATTAACCGAGACTGCTGATGGTTCCGATTCAGATGATTTTGAGAAATTACTCAAATATAATAATTATGATGCAAATACAACGCTGAGTACAGAGCTTTTACCATATTTCGATATGCAGCTGCACAAGAATACAAGTCAGAGTTTGGGCAGTTTGAGTGAATTACAACATTTGGATGATAGCGAGGAACCACTTAGTTTATTGCCTACCATAAATAGTGATCCTAGCGCTGATCCGGCATCAGAATTTGCCATGAATGAACAGGATGCTGCGAATGCAGCTGAGAATATTGTTAACTTGCGACGCTCCGGAGTTTGTAGCGATGGCGAAGAAGATTATCTGGATGATACAGATGATATGTATTTCCGTCAAGCCGCTATACTGAATATGTTGCATCGTAATTCTATGCGTAAAATGACTAATCTATCGTTGAGTAGTGATGAGCAGAGTAGCATTGAAACGAATGTTTCTGCAGCACAATGTTATCGACATCAAGCGCAATCATCGATCTCCTCGACATCATCGGCAGCATCATCGACAGCGGGCGTTGCACTAAGTGCTGCACAGGAGGCAACTGGTGGAAGTAGCGTAACACAACGCAATATAAAACAATTAAATCCGGATAGTGATGAAGGTTCCATTTCATCGGGTTGTGAAACTGCAAGCACAGTCACAGCAAATCAGGATGATGTTTCACTGAAATATAGACAGTTACAGCAACAATTGGCTACAGCTGGTTGTAGTCTATTAAGCGTTGAAGCTGAAGATTTACAGGATATTTACCAAAGACTTGAATCACGTCATAATAGTGATGCAAATAGTAATACCACATATAGTAGCTCAAGTTCGATAACGCTAAAATTGAGCACATCGCCGGCATCATCGTTAACAGGTTTAGCTGATCTTGCAGTTGGCACAGCTGGCAATGCTACACAACAACAACAACAACACAACACAACAAATGCTACAGCAAATAACATGCAACAAACGCGTACCAAACGCACACGTAAACATTCCAATAATCGCGAGCATAACGATGATTCAGATTCGGATCGTAGCGATGAATCTGGTTATGTTGAATTTCAAGAACAACGTAAATCTATGAGTGGTGTTAACAGTGCTATTATTGCAAATACCAAACCACATCCACCACCAAAGCCTTTGCCGCGACGTTTATTAAATAATGTTGCCGCCAATACCAGTGCTGCTGCGGCGGGTACTGCTGTTTAAATAAAAAATAAATAAAAAATTATATTAAATTAAATTAAACGATCAAACAAACACATAAAAGATCGCTTTAAACTCCAAAAATGTACTTGTTGTTTCAAAGTTATATAGTTTATATTATTATTATTATTATTATGATTATTTGTAGTCTATGCAGCATCTAAATATTGTACAATTTTTGTTGTTGGTTCTTTTCATTTAGTTTTGTAGTAATTCATCTAAAATTTTTATGTACATATAAACTTACAGCTATGAAGCATTATTTTTCTGTTTATTCATTTATTTTACTTCAAATGAGCTATTTTTTTTTTCATTATCTAAATAATTATTGTTATATATTGTATTATTTTATCTGTTGATGAATTTAAAACTGTGTCCAGCTTTAATTTTTAAGTTCTATATTTTAATGGAGTTTACTATACACAAATATATATATTTATTAGAATAAAAGCATGTATTATCTGAAAGTGTGTGTATTAATTATTTTTTTGTAGCTAGAAGAGTAGGCATCATACGTAGTTACAAAATTGTTTTTTAATCTAAAATACTGGTATATGAAAACTATTGGTTTTCAAAAATATTTGTTTTTCGAAAATACTGTTTTTTAAATACTGGTTTTTGAAAATACTGGGTTTTGAAATACTGGTTTTTGAAAACACTGTTTTTTGAAAATACTTTTTAGTCAAGTACTGGGTTTTTGAAAACATTTTTTGTAGAAGAACAGTCATCATACATATGTAGATATAAAGTTTTTGATTACGTCATAAAGAACCGATCTGAATTAACTTGAGCTGTAATTTGTTTAAAAGGCATTTACTTGCTCTGTACGATAATATAGTTAAGCCTTTCATTCAGCATGTCTTCCGTTTCGCGTGACACCACCTTTATAATTCGAACATGCTTCAATGAAAGACCATGGTGGTATCTAGCGAAACTATGGTACCATGCGAACCGAGCTTTTGAGTACAAAAGAGTAGTTTTTATGCAATTTTTTCTTTGCCGGTTAATTAATCCGAAATAGAATACTCTGTTCTGTCCCAAACAGTCGATGCAATGAATTTCTGAAGCTTCTAATGTGCTCCATTGCATCTTTAAGTACAAAAATACAATATTAAATGCTTTAATGATTTTAAATGCTTTAATGAAATTCAAATATTCTGTCTAAAATGTACAAAATTGTTTATAAAGTTATCTTAACACTACTTATATTATTATTTCTACGGCAGCCACCCAAAAGTGCACAAACTGTACCGCGAAAGTCGTCAATGGATTGATCCTGTAAATCCTGGTTAAAGACCTAGAAATCAAAGAAATAGAAAGGTATAAAGTTAACAAAAAAAAAAAAAAAAATTATTTATAAACCAGTTATTAGTGGCAAAAAAAAAAATCATTAAGATATACATATGTACTCGTATGTATGAATGTATTATGTTGCAATAACGAGCTCTTGTGCAATTGGAATAAAATATTTTGTGCAACATATTGAATGGTTGACTGTCGCTGCATGTTGGTTGAAACGAGTTTTTAATACTCTTTACAATTAAACCAGCCATTGAAACGTTTTTAAGTTGGTTTTAAACGGTATGGAGCATGAAATTAGATCTGGGCTGTCCATCTGTTTGATTTTGATAATAATGCTTAACCGGGGACTCCCATTATTTTTCTGTAAGAAAATAATATAATAAAACGGAAACCGGAAAAGTAAAACTTTCCGCTAACAAATTTGATGGCAAACACCATCTTAAAGAGACCCCACCACTTTTTTAAATAAATAAAGTCGCAGGGTTAAGGTTATTTTTTTTAAGTTACAATAAGGTTATCGTGTCTTTTGAAACGAAACATTACATTCGGATTGATCATGCAAAATATTATAGAACAATCGTACGTGACAGTTCACGTTCAACAGGTCGAAATGTGCGAATAAAAATTTTTTGAAAAATTTCAATTGCGTTTGTTACAAAAAAAAAAAAAAATGCATTCAAGTTATGAAAAGCTTCTTTTATCATAAATTCCTAAGGGTGACAAAAATACGTGAGTTAATTCATACAAGTGTGTTTATATAATCCAGGTGATAACAGCGAGTAAGAGAATTTTGTAAAGCTTTCTGGGATGAAAATATTACTATTGTTTGTCGTAATAATCAATCGATGAAGGACCAAAAAGGAATCATGTGACGCCGCTGCGTATAAAGTTATCTCGAATGAATAAATGTGTAAGAGAGCAATGCATGTAAGAGAAAGGAATAGCCATAAATGTGTGAAAAGGCATGAATGTGTGAGAGAGGACGTTATGTGTGGGAGAGGACTGAAAGTGTGAGAGAGTCATAAACGTGTGGGAGATTAATAAATGTGGAGAAAGTAATGAATGTGTGAGAAAGTAATGAATGTGTGAGAGAGGAAGGAATAGGTAAGAGATAAATGATTATGTGAGAGAAATGAATATTTAAGATCGGAAGAAATATGTGAGAAAGGAATGCATGTATAAAATGGAAGGAATAAGTGAGAGAGTCATGAATATTTTTAAGAGAATGGAAAACATTTAAGTTTCATCTTTTATGTTTCTTATTCAAATAACTACTTACATCATTATAAATAATTGTCGGTATAAAAGTTGGCGCATATAAATTTGTAATACGCTCCGCTTCCAATTGCAGTGCAGTGCCAATCGAGGTATTCATGCATTCATCAATATCATCGGAGACATCAGCTTTTTCGGCGCACTAAAAAAAAAAAATAAATTAAAAAATTTATTCGAAAAGTTTTTCAAACAAATTCGAAAAAAATATACCACTTACCTCCTCGGCATTACCCGGATCTAAAGCAAACATTTGACATCTTACAAACTTAACCTGTGTCGCTTGATCCGCTGTTTGATTTAGTATGCAACTTTGCAGACGATTACCCAAACATTCATCCGGTCCATGTTGACAGTGGAATTGTGCACCATTTTTACTTGATTGCGATTTGCCGAACGGCACCAAATGTATATCCAAATGCTCGCCAAATTGATTTTGTACACGCTCCAATTGGCGTACAAAAGCGCGACTATCCGGACAAAGTGATTCGTAGAGCACCGTAACCTTGAGCTGTGAGAAAAAGAACAAAGAAAGGTAAACAAAAAAAAAAATAATAAATGTTAAAAAGCAAACATTTCCCTAAACCTTCTGGAGGTCATTGCACTGACCTTTTGTGCTGGACTACGGCGATTTTTTTGCTTTTTATGTTTTGCTTGCGCCGTAAACGTTACACAGACCAAAAGCAAACAAATTAGCAACAAACTTGCTTTTAAATTCAACATTTTTAGCAAAAAACTTATTTTAAAAAGTTCGATTTCGTTTTATTTTTTTTTAATTATTATTGCTGATTCAGTTTCGATGCGGAACGTCGCCGTAAATAGGAAACAAATTAAAAAAAAAAGCGTCAACTTTTTTCTTGTTGTGTTACATTAAAACCAAAAGAAATCAATTTTATTACGCCTGATTTAATTTATTTTATTTTTTTTTTTATTTTTTGACTTGACATTTCAGTTTATTTTATTTTAATTTTTTTCGTTAAGGTCGCTAAATTCTTTTCTTATAAATGTGGTAAGTCCAAATTAAGCGCGTTTAAACCAATACGCTTGAGTTTCGAAAGTGTACTAAAGTGTTTATTTCTTACGTTTTACGTTTGGCCGACATAAAACGAAATCGACTCAAGTTAAAGATTTTTTCATTTTCATATGTTGTCTTTTTTTTTTTTTTTTAATTTTTTTGTTTCGTTATTTTACAATAAAATGAATGCTTAGCAGTACCTTACCTTACAGCTAAGCCGGTTTTTTTTGAGATATTTTTGAAACAGTCAATATCAACGAACAACGGCAAAAAGCGTTTCGTTGTCCGTTGTTCGACTTTGGTTGACATATTCGTGTGTCTGTCTGTCTGTCTGCATGTTTTCAGCATAAGTGCGAATGAGATGACGTCAATGGGGTAGTTTGTCGGTTTTTTTTTTTTATAAATATATATTTTTTTCATTTTATTTAATGCAAATTTACACATTTGCGAAAAAAATATATACATTTATATTCGATTCATGAGCGATAATTGTAGTTTTAATACCCTACACAAAGATATAATTAAAGATATATATAGGAAAACAGCTCCTAAAAGTCTTGAGGAACGCATGGGAATACATATCTAAATATAAGCTGAAGTAAGTTTTGTTGGTAGAAGGTACCGTGAATGCAGAAAAATATAAAATCCATCAGCTTGAGTGGATAGCTTTGAAGTCTGTCATAGAAAAGCTTGAAATTGCCATTTTTAAGATAGTTCCGCACGATATTCAAGTACCAAAATTAATTCTAGCCATCGGGAAAATTTTTTTAATACAAAAATCTTTTTTAACATAAACTTGGGAAATTGGAGAATGATATTTGCAGTATTTTTTCGTATTGGTCCGAGCTCAATCCGGTCGAATACATTTAAAGTTCAAATATATTCAAGTTTTGAACCCATATGTCATCTAATATACAAAGAAAAAGCCGAGAACAATGTAGTAGTTTAGTATAAAGATACCTTTCAAATATTTCAATATTTCGAAAAACAAATTTCAAAATTTAAACGGCTTTTATGGCTTTTAGGTTTATCGGAACACGAGATTGTTGCGGAACACCCGGCACAGTTGTAAATATTTTCGGAACCAGGTAAGAGCTTGAAAATTTGATGGCTGTTTTGAATATTGGTGTAGACCTGGCCAAAGCGAAAATAAACAAATAAATATTTTCACAAAATGTGGACATACAAAAATAAGTATTAAAAAAATTATAAAAAATTAAAAAGAATTAGCTAACTTGAGCCGGATTAAGATACTTTGTTTTTTTTTTTTTTTTTCATCTCTATCCAAAACCCAGCGGGGAAGTCATTTTCATACAAACGCCGCACTTGTTTTTGATGACAGTTCTTGCAAGACTTCTTAAATAACAGGTCTTGCAGCTTCTCACAAATATAAATTTCAAATTTCTTTTTTATTTTATTTTTGTTTAATTTCTATTTTATTATTATTCATTCTCACTAGACATTGTAACTGAATAAAATATTATGAACAGATTGATTTTAATCACGAGAAACTTTTTTTTAAACATGACCGATGACATGTCACCAATCAGTCATTAGTAACCAAATCATCAATAAATAATTTAGCCGCTGGGAAGTTACATTTTTTTTGTATTTTCTTTTTGGTAAAATGGAAGCTAACACAATGGAAAGTTTAAATAAATATTGTGAAGTCAGTTAAATTTTAATACACGTGAGGATTTTTTTAAAAAAATTCTTTGTTATGTTTATATAAAATTGGAAATGAAAAAAAAAGTAGTCTAAAAAATTCTACACCACAAAAAATAAAAGAAATGTTTATTAACAAATAAATAAAAAATTAAATTAAAAACATTTTACTGTTCTCATGCAAAGATAAAACAAAATTTTTCAAATTTAAATTAACGGTTTTTTTTTTTGCAGCACAGCCAACCCTAGTTAACTAAATGTACGCAATAGATTGGCAGCACTGAATAAAATAAAATCAGCTGTTTTCTCTTTGTTTTTTTCTGGGTGTGTGTGTATTGTTTTTTTTATAATTCCAACTCGAATGCAAATCGAATTGTTTTATATTTATTTATAAATAAAAAGGAAAATAAACTAATATAAAAAGCATGAAGAAAAAGGTACGTTTTGTATAGTTTAATAAAAAATAGTTTAAAATAATATTTTCATTGCGTTTTATTGTCACAGGTGCTACTTATGGGCAAAAGTGGCTCCGGCAAGACCAGCATGCGTTCCATTATTTTTGCCAATTATATTGCACGCGATACAACACGCCTGGGTGCAACAAGTAAGTGCATATTTTTTTTTTTTTTAAATAAATTTACTCAGTTTATATTATTTACAGTTGACGTCGAACATTCGCATGTACGCTTTTTGGGTAATTTGGTGCTGAATCTTTGGGATTGCGGCGGTCAAGAAGGTTTCATGAAACAATATTTTGTACAACAACGTGACAATATATTCCGTAATGTTGAAGTGCTTATCTATGTATTCGATGTGGAAAGTCAAGAGTTGGAACGGGATGTACACTATTATCAATCATCGTTGGAGGCGCTATTACAGGTGAAAAAAAATTATTGAAAGCTGAGTCGATTTAGAAAAATACGGCGCCCCAGTAAGAAATAGAGCAACCTAAGTTGGAATTGAGTTCTCATATCATTCTGCATTAAATTTTTAAGTTTTATGGAGATTGAGCGAACGTACGTAATAGACAGCAGGAGGCGTAAAATCAAACTTCGTAAATAGTTTGCGTAAATATTATTAATCGGCATTGATCTCTGCGTTTCTGTTCGTCTGTCCCGCTGTTTGGCATTTAAACGTACCGATCTTTGAGTCTATAGGAAAAAGGGTCACTAAACTTGGAATTCAGCCTCTCCTTGTAGTAAAGTATTTTTCTTACCGAGTTTTAAAATGTAGCCGCCACACAAAACTATCCAAAATGTAGACAATTTTCACCAAATAAACGTCGGAATTTGGTTTACATCGAACCACTACAGCATATAGCCTCTATACAACCTATTTTAAATAATATTTAGGATTTTATTTAGAATTTTTTTTTATTGGTTTTAAGTCAAGTAGCTAATATTTGTTTTGTTTTTTTTTTGCAGAACTCGCCGGACGCCAAAATATTTTGTCTGGTACATAAAATGGATCTAATACCCGAAGAAGTACGTGAGACTGTATTCAAAGAACGTGAAGTTGATTTAATACGTCTATCGAAACCAGGAAATGTTACATGTTTTCGCACAAGCATCTGGGATGAGACACTTTATAGGTAAAAACTGCTAAATAAATGCGTAAAATGGGTTGAAGTAAGCCACTTAAAAAGCTATTGTATATGTAACTAAAAGTCTAGAAAGGCTAGAAAGTGTTGTACGTATATGCTGACCTATTAGCTACACTATTTATAAAGCATTTGCAAAGTTTAAGCATTTTTAGTGGCTTACATCAAACGACATTACGCTATACATTTTATACAAAAATTCCTCTACTAATTATACATTTTGTAAACTTTACAGAGCCTGGTCTTCCATTGTAACAATGCTGATACCAAATGTTGCTGCATTGGAAAATTCGCTGACACATTTTTCCAATGTTATTGAAGCCGATGAAGTGTTACTCTTTGAGAAGGCTACATTTCTGGTCATATCACACTGCCAGAGTAAAAAAAATCGTGATTCACATCGTTTTGAAAAAGTTTCAAATATTATAAAACAATTTAAATTGAGTTGTTCGAAATTAGGCGCTAAATTTCAATCGATGGAAGTACGTAATAGCGCTTTTGCTGCATTCATTGACACATTTACGAGTAACACTTATGTTATGGTTGTTATGTCTGATCCAACGATACCATCAGAGGCAACATTGGTTAATATACGTAATGCGCGCAAATATTTTGAAGAATTAGAAAATCCAAATGTAAATGCAATGAATCATTATCAACAGCAACATCAGCAGCAGCAGCATCACTGAGTGTAATGTCGTCTTATGTCGTCTTCCATTCAGGTTAAGAACAAAAACAACAAAATGTAAGTTTATGGGTTTTTTCTTTGTTTTTATTTTTTAAACAATTTTGTTATTGCACATAAAAAGTGTGAAATTTCTTGTAATTTGTTCATATTTTTTTTTTAAATGCTTTAAATTTTTTTAGCATCTAAGTGAAAAAACAATCTATAATGTTAGACACATTTATAAATCTATATAATATAATATAAAAGCTAAATTTTAAAGAAAACAAATCTTTACAAAATAATTTCACTATAAATGCCAACTTTTTTGATAATTATCACAGATACATGAAACACTTTGTAGCCTAAAAAAAGTTTTAGATAATAACGATAAGCAGCGCGTCCCCTTCCCTACATCATGAATAAAAACGACGCACTTCGTCTGATAATAGGTCAACGCTACTCTCATCGACAGCAATAAAACGTTTTGCACCACGACTAAAGAAATATATATCACCCGTATAGATATCGAACCATAACGCATGTATATGTAAATCATGTGATTCTAAACGTCCTTTAAGGAAGCCATACGAAGCAACATTGGACATTTGTTCAAGTGTATTGATTTGCGAAAGTTTATCTTCAACAGCAAATTTATGCTCTGGATCGATATAGGCAACAAAACGACGTAGTGGTGTTTCGGATGAAAAAGTAATGGATCTTTCATGCCCTTCGACTGCCATTCGAGAAATTTATCAAGCGATGTATTGGCGTGTGTACAGAGCCAGGCGCGTAATGGTGATAGGCGGCGATTACGCTGTGAAATGAAAGCAATACTTAAAAAAATTATTTTAATTTTTCAAAAGATATACACAAACCTTTGAAGCAAAATCTGGATCTCGTAATTGATATAGCAAATTCATTGCTTTACAATCGCTATGTCCACAAACAATAATATGTCTAATATCATTTACAACGCAGCCCAGCTCCAGCGCTGCTGGTTCACAGCTAAAATATTCATCCTGAAAATGTTGTGCGTGTGGTATAAGATTTCCAGCATTACGTACTATGAGAAATTAGACATTTGTTCAAATTCTATTAAACATTTATACCATTTATCTATAAAAATACAAACCTACAAACATATCGCCAACATGCGTATCTGTATATCTGGTCGGTATCATGCGACTGTCCATGCAGGTGAAGAAGACCGCTTTTGGCTAGAATTTTAAGATAAGCAGAGTGTTTACTGATTAGTATAAATCACAGATATATTGAAACTATGCGTACTGTTTTTTCTAAATATAGAAAAATAATATTTTTTTTATTATGTTATCTCGTGCGCGTTCATAAATATAAAATTGTTGGACTAAAGCCAAATTTCCGAAGGCCAGTCAAAAGGGCTGTTGCCTGCCGCAAATTTAGGGTGTTCAATAATAATATTTAATTATTTTAAATGTTAACTAAGGCATTTGAATCTTTTCTTTTTAAGCCAGTGCTAAAAAATTGAAAGTACTTTGAACTTTTCCAAAAAATAAATAAGTTTCAAAACAAATCAAAATTTGGAAAACAAAAAAAAAAAGATAAACCGGTTGCAAAAACAAAAACATTACAACACAAACATTAAAGAGAGAGAGAAACGGCGAAAAAGTTGTTGACAATTTTTAAGCGGTCTACGAGCAAGAAACAGAGCAAAAAAGGGTGCCCCAGGTTTAGACAATTTTTTAGTCGAGTTTTTGTATGAAAAAATGAATTTTTTTCTGAATGAATCAATTAAAATTTGGTAAAATCAATTCGAATGTCCGCCTTAGTGAATACTATCGACATGGTAAGGACCGGGCTAATATAACATAAAGCCTCCATACAAATTTATCCAAATTCATCATGAAATTTAATCTAAGCCCCTGGTGAACATAAAAACTATTAAAAATGTTGTGCAACGTTTATTTCAGCATCGGTTCCACCGAAGATAACGGGGTTTCCTTGTTTTAGAATCACTTTAAATATTTCGTCCAAACTTGAGATACTAAGAAAGATTTTTAAAATTTTTACAATGCAATTCTTATACATATTCTCAATTTTTGGGATACCCTATTTATGACGCATCTAACCATAATTGACGCGAGAATCGAACGCGTAATATCAAAGTACAAATACAAAATGTTTCTCGCATTCTGGAAACGCTGAGCGGTAAACAGACGAGACACGCGAGAAGCGTTGACGAAGCAAGACGAGACGATAAGCAAAGAGGGGCCAAGCCAACTTTTATTTATTATTTTTGTGTCTGTAGAATAAATGCGCGATAATGGCAACAACAACAAAAAAAAAGTATTTGCAAATTACAAATTCAATGTTGAAACTTTTCAAAAATTCAATGCTAAATTATTGCATTAAATACTCAATTAATTAATTTTATTTAGAACAATTTCAACTTTTAATTTAGAACACCTTTAAACTTTGTAAATTTCGTAGCTTACCTCTGGATTATCGCGAACTTTTTTTGAATTCTTTAACCATTTGTTCGCGCGATGTATTGCGATAACGCATAATGCCACGCAAAATACGTTCCATTTTTTAACTAATTCTAAATAAATTAGTTACTCTTATTATCAAAGATAAATATTTGATTGTTTATTTATTTATTTGGCACTTTTAATTGATTTTATTTTTTTGTTATTAAAGTTTAATTTTGCTTCCGTATAAACAAATTAGACGCGTGCACGCAAAGCGCTGCCTCAACAAATAATGAAAAGCAGAGCATATGTGCCGTGCCATATGTATTTGGCTGCAAATATTTAGTGTAGAGAGAGAGAAAACTTTAGAAAGAGATTAAGCTTATTTTATAGAGAGAAAAAGCGTAACATGTTAACCTCCCTTCATACTTTTTTGTTGTTCACTTGTTACTCAATTAAATTTTCAAAGCTACTTAATTTCTATGGTCAAATTTAATATTTTAATTATAATTTTTGTTAAGAAAACTATTTAAATTATTTTCATTATATTTTAGATTTTTTTGAAATTTTATTTTATATTTGCACGTGTACACGTGTGCACCTTCTCACACGTTTTCAGTTGCTGATTGCGCTCTTGTTTTCTATTGGTCAATATGTATTGTGTTATGTCTAATAGTTTTGTTGTTGTTTATTGAAGCAAACAGCTGATGTTGTTTACATTGTAAATATTATTGAAGGAGCATAGAGACAAATTTGTGTATAAATTTGCAGTAAAAGCTTGATAAGCAGAACCGAACGCTAAGCAAGTGAAATAAGTTTATTATTAATATTTTTTTAGGAATTATACCCACATTAGTTTACGACCGCTTAAAAAAACTTAAAGTAAATGGAAAAGTCGCCGATAGTAGTAGTATTAAAATGTCTTTACTCGCATTTGAAGCGATTTAGTTGAAGCCTAGAAGTATGCAATACTTTTGTTAATTTCCCTAACCAATGTTTCCAAATAATGAAAGACCCTGTATTAACCACATTTAATCAGCCTTAAAGTGTGCTTATTTGGATGCTAGTTTCTTCGGTGGTAACGAAAATCAATTTAAATTCACAGGAGTGTCAAAAATCATTTAATTACAGTACAGCCTAAAAGTATGCTGCACTTGGTCCAGGATGTTCGATTCGATGGTCCAGGATGGTCCAGGGTGTTCTTCCAAGGCCCCTTTTTGATGAAACATTTTGAAAATTTAAATTTAATTTTTAAGACGATGGTAGTTTAAGACGACGTCTAATCAGTTGTGTGCCAATCTTATATATAAAATAGTAAAAATATTACTATGTCCGTCCATAGACTTTAAAACCATCCATCCGATGAGACCACTAAAACAATGCATTAGGCACTTTTCATTCATTCATGAAGTCGGGGGTATTTTTAGTGCTTTTTGTATGTTTTTATACAACACCCCAACATATTTTGGTTGCGCTACAATCACAAAAAAAAAAAAAAAACAAATTGCAAAATGAACCGAACCGAAACAGCAGTCAAAAAGCCCGTTCGTGTTGTTGCGTAATTCTTGGGGTCTCCCACATTAAGATTAGAATGTTGTTGACTCTTTTTAGACTACTGCAAATAGATTAGTTGTAAAATTTTGACGAATTGGTATATTTTTTTCTGAACTTTACATTTGATTATTTCTTTTTGATTTCAATTGTAAGACAGATATGCGTTCTTCCATTTGAATCTATGCCGCATATTCCACCTCTGTCGTCAATTGCATCAATATTATCAAATACACAAGAGTCTTCGATTACACCATTGTAATCATTTAGTTCATTTACACCATAAACGTCATTTTCTTCTATTAATCTTACATAATCAATATAGCCATCGATTTCCGATTGCCCGATGTAATCACATGCGTATGGCTGTAGCATGGTTTTTAGTTTGACAGTTCCTGTTCCTTCCGTTTCCATTTTAGGTAGTAGTGGTGGACCATTGCATTTACACATTTTTTCTATGAATCGTTTTTTGATAATCATCCGAAATAAACGTCCGGACATTTGACGTTTTATCAAAAAGGGAAAAAAATTGGTAAAATATTGCAACGGATATAGAAACGGATATGAACAGCGATGATTTTTTTTATTTACTTTGTATAAAATAACATTTTATTAAACATAAATTTTTTTTTTTTTTTTTGTGATTTTTATAAAGTTAATAGAAAATTTTGTAAAATATTTTAAATTTCGATTTTAAGTATTTTTTTTGGCCTACTTAGCGTTTATGTACTCTAAAATCTCACGGACAGACGGACATGTCTATATAGTATCGCATTACGCTGATGATCAAGAATACTTTGAATTGAATCCTTTTGGGCACATGTAAAAAAAAAAATATATTATCTGGGAATTTCCGTTTTTTTTTTTTTTATATTTATTTATTTTTTTTTTGGAAATTAGGTCAAACCTGTACTCATCGACAACAAGTGTAAATATTACGAAATTCATTAGTCAAACACGTCATCGCAACGCAAACCACAGAAGAAGAAGCTGCGAAGAATTGAGCAAAGAAGTTTTACAATAATTTCACCCAAAAAAAAAAAAAAAGAAAAAAAACCAACAAACTCTCGAAACGATCTTAACGTACGAAAGACGTCGTTCATCTTGTCTGAAATTCAGATTCACTCTTCATTGTTATTGTTTTGCTTTCTTTTCTTATTATTGAAAAGTAAAATATTGGTTAAGCAAATATGAAGAAGTGGAGAAAAGAGTACGGGCGGATGAGTCAGTAGTAGTGTATAATGTACGCGATTGGGACAAAGCAGCATGAAAACCACAGCGTGATGCTTTGATCATCAATTTGAGCTGCGTTGAGCTAAGTTGGGTTCTGTGGTAAAGCTCGTAGCTCGTTTCGCTTCGCTTCGACAAACTGCAGCAAATAATAATGATGGCCAAAATTGAAGCCCGCATAATGAATTGAATGTGCTCGTTGGTAACCATACTGCTTCGTCTTCATCTTCATCTTCTTCTTGAGCATTATTATGTACGAGTATAGTAAGACGAGAAGAATTTGGGACAAACTTTGCAGAATAAACAAAACGGTTACTTAACCATGCTAACAAGCTAAAGCAACGAAATAAAAAGAAAGAAAGAAAGAAATGTGTAAGAATACTCTTTTGGAAGACCTTCCTAAGGGTAGGGCAATTGCGCTGTTGTGCTGCGTTTTTTTTTTAATGCGAATTTTGCGTTGGTTTGTTAAAAACGTAATAAAGTTTTGTGATTTTACTTTTTATAGGTTTTTAAGAATGCGTGGGTAGTTTAATATGTTTTTAGAGTTTTTTTAAAATAGAATTTTATGATTCTCCTAGATCAGATATCTCATGCGCTTGTCAACAACTTCAACTAACAGTTTGTCAGAAAGTTTGTAAGAATTAATGAAGACTTTGTAGACTCTTTGTTTTTGGATCAGCGTGACAAAAAAGGCGTCTGTCTGAAAGTTGCCATATTTTTCAATCGCTGAGATTTTATGCTATTGAACTGAAATTTCAGATTTCAGCTTAACTTCTGACTTTTTTAGGGATTTTTCAGGAGTAACATCACCAGTCCAAACCCTGAAAACAACTATATTATAAAAAAAGTTTCGAATAAATTACCAAACTAGTCTACTTTTTAACTGACAGACGGTTGGTTAGTTGATAAAAAATATCTACATTGTAAGTCTTGGAGTAATCTGCATTGTTAATAATAATGTTATGGAAAAGCGGTAGTTCCAGCAGGAGGCCTTTGTGAAATTTTTATTAATGCTAGAAAATATTCTCTTCATAACAAACCATGGATCAATTATAAATGGTCTAAGGTCTTAAAAATCTATGGGACACTTTCTCTCTTTTTTATTGACATCCATTTTTTTAAGAAAACTTATATAAGCCTGTGACATCACATCACCTACTAGGTGGCTGTAGTATCAGCCTTAAATTTGTCAAGTTGTTAGTTAGTTGCACCATCCCTGTTAAGGGATCGTGAACATTCATCGGGGTTTATTATCATAAGCAGATTTATCGGTAGTTGGGTCCTCCAGAATCCATGCCATTCATTACGGAATGAATTTCTTCTTCTGTGTCTGCCACCTGAAATACTTTCGTTTCATTTAGCCGTTTTCTCCATGATTCGTGTGTGCTTTTGATTTCATGTTGTTTTCCGGTTAAGGGGACCAAGACCCCTGCAACCTCAACCTTGTCACTTTTGACACCTTTGACGCCAAGCTGAGCCTGCTGTCGTTGTATTCTTGACCGCCCGCATCCCACACTGCAGTTGTCCAAACGCATTTAAGGTTGGTGTTGAGATTTCAGAATTTTAAATGATGAAATTAGTATACTCTAGACCTTAGGCGCCTACACATAAAGCACAGTACCAGTTCTTATTTTGTAGAGTATGTATCAGATTCGTTTTCAGCACCGTATATCCCTTCGGATTTTGCAGGTTAGAGCTATCGAAGAAATATTTTAGCCTGCTTTAGAACATATAAAGCTTATTTATTTATAGTTCATTGGGTCTCTTATGCATGCAGGCTTCTAAAGAAACTCCTTTCCAGTTGTCTTCTTAAAGTTTATACTGTCATTTTTTTAAGCAAAAATAATAATTCTATATTTCTATAAATAACAACATACTACAAAATACTACAAAACTATGTAGGTCAGGGTGCCACTCCTCTTACCACACTAAACTGGAGATTATATACCAAGCGACGCCTACATTTATTTAACTACCAGCGCAGGAGGCTAACTCATCTGTATATTTTTTATCTACGTAACGCTTCGACAACTTTTCACAAATTGATTCTAAAAAATTAAAAAAAGAAAAAAAATATGCAAAAAATAATTAAGCAAACAAAAAAAAAAAAAAAAACTTGTGACAAAAAATGTATTTAAAACGAATGTAAATACCTAAAATATATATTAAAGATTTGGTATCTTTTACCAAAAAAAAACCAAAAAGCTAAGAAAGAGGAAATAAAGAATGAATCGGCATTAAAATGAAGATACTAAAGACATATTAAGGTTAAAGAGATGCGACTAAAGCCCACTTTTGATCTCATTTGGATTTCAGCGAAAGACAACAAAAACAATAATGGCGATTTTTTTTTTATTTTAATTTTTAAGCAAACAAATGGAAAAAACCAAGCAAGAAAATAAATAAAGTAGCAGAAAAAAAAATTTTTTTAAGCTACATTCTGATTCACTTTCATGCGCAACGCGATCGCGATTATGTTGGCAGCAGCAACCAAAGAAATGCAACAACAACAACCACAATAATAATTACGTTAAAATCAACCAAAAGTTATAGAAACCAAAAAAGAGGGGAGAGAGTGAGCAGAAGAACGTAGCAGCAGCAGCAGTAATGACTGAGCTTAAGCTTGAGATTTTATTTGCTTAACCGTTGTGAATATTTAATTTGCGGGAAAAAAAAAATTAAATTTTGTATACAAAACGACAACGCTGACCTACATACACAACGTTAAGCATGGCGCAAAAGAGACAGCTATAATTTGTATATGTGAAAGAGTGAATAAGCAAAATAGCATGCTTCTTACTAATTAGCCGTAGACTATAATAGCAGCAACAACAACAAAACTCATTTGCAAAATGGAGAAGGTGAAATGGAAAAGAAAGAAAGAGAGCGCGTGCAAGCGAGTTAGCAATAATAAGAACAACATACCAACTGGAGAAAGGTCTAAGCCAAGACAAGACAAGATGTGGCGCAATATTGCGCGCCTGAAATGACATCATTTTTTTCATTTAATACTCTCTTCCACTCTACTCCAGTTATACTCGTATGTAGCAGTACACACCCACTCATTGCCGGTGATGACAGTGTCCGATTTTAAGAAGTATGTAATAATATGGCATGGAGTCATGTGAAGTTTCATATTTTTGCATGTGTCCAGAGAAAAAATTCTTTTGAATTTCGTGGGTAGTTTTTATTGCTTTTTTTTTTTTTTTTTTATGGCGAATTATAGGTCTTTATAAATACCTTTCACGATTAATACCAGTAAGAATGAATACATCGTAACGCGAAGAAGACTACTTCTGTTTATAGAATGAATTATTAATATGCCACGATTTGATCGATCCCAGAAGACTGCAAAGCTGAACTGCTTATTTTCCAATCAAAAACAGGCTGCAAAATAGAGAATGAGGAATCCCGTGGGTCTCGAGTTTAATATTTAGGTTTAGGAATGATATTCCTTTCAAAATTTGTAAACCCATTACACATAAGTGCAAATGGGTATATTCAATTTGTCGGAAAGTTTGTAACGCATTAAAGGATAAATTATGAATGTATTATGCCATTATTCTGTTGTGAGTTGATCTTCAAGAAGACTGCGAACATGAACTTAATTATTTTCCAATCAATTTTATAACTGTATTGCTAGCTTAAAATATATGTGTCTTAACTGGCGTTGGATCAGACCATTGCCCCTACCCATCTCATCTCGAAGTTCTATCTAAACCACTGATGTTCACACATAAACCTTTGAAGATTCGTGTGACGGGCTCGGTTCCTTGTTAGCAACTGTTTTGAACTAGCGCCTACTAACCTCTACTAGCTTCAAATTTGGGAACTCGTTGCTGGGGTTATATTTTTTTAACAAAAAAAAACAACCCATTTTTCCCATTTTTGTAGTCTCGGCGGAGAATACCAAAATATCGATGGTGACTAGATCAGGATTTTATATGTTTAATATTAAATATAGGACTTCATTTTGAAATTTAAAATTATAAATTCTGATATACTCACCTTCGAAACTTTGCCATCTCGAACGATTTATCCGAGAATCTAGTGTGGTTCTTATTTTTACGCTCAAAATTTTTCAATTCATTTTTTATAGCCTGGCCATGGGCTTTGTTTGCCATTAAAAAAAAATCAAAACTAGATTCAATTTTCTTTCATTCAATCATGTCATCAAGTCAATTCAACAGCAATGCTCTTGTCGTCGACGACGTCATGTGTACAAAATAAATGAATATAGTTCAGATAATAAAAAAAAAAAAAAATTATGTTATTATTATTCTTTTACAAACTAAAAACGAGCGACAATTACATTCAGTAACGCCGCCAATCAATTAAACACATACAGCAGAGAAGAAGGATGTGCCTCATATTAACCAACTTTTCTACATCTTCTTCGTCTTTGGCTTGAGTTCATAAAGACGACAAAGAAGAAGAAGAAGAAAATAAAAAAAAAATGAAAATCATGATTAACTGCAACGCTCGTCATCTTTCTTTCACTGTTTTTGTTGTTGCTGCTGCTGCAAAAATTTACGCCTGTCATAGTTGTTATAAAGCAAAGAAAAATTAACCCAATTATGTCCTCTGAATGTAATCAAAGTGGACAGGCTTGGGTAGACTGGGCGGATGAATAACAAAAAACAACAACAACAACTGAAAAAATACTAAAAGATAAACTTCCTTCAAAGCAATAACGACGCCAATGTCATGAGTGAATGCCAAGATACTACATACATTGAAAAAATATATTATAAGAAAAGATAAATTATTAATTTCAAAAGAAACAAAGTGATAATACACTTCATAGAATGATTCCTTGTCGACTGAATGACCGAGCTTCCTCAATATCTAATGAAGGGTGGGCATCGTGTATGCTTTGATAGTTCTAAAAATTAATTTGGAAATCTAAAAATTTGTTTTGAAATTATTTTTCACTTTCTGTGATTTTTTTCACAGTGATTTCAAAAAAGCAATGTCACACTGTGACTGAAAGTAGTGATTTGCGATTTTCTTGTTTCTCAGTGAACGTGTACAGTTATCGGCGATTTTGTGCCTCTCTCCTCGCGAACAGTGATACGGTTTATTTATCAATGATTGGCGCTTTTGTCACTGTTCGCGAACAGTGAACCTGTACATTAATCGCTGTTTGTTTTTCGTGAACTGCGATGTTATCACTGTTTGCAGTCACTGCGAGTCAAAAATTCACTCTTTTTATGGATACATTTGGCATTAAGCGGCAACCCAAATCTAAAAACAAGTCAATGTAAATTTATTATTGGACTCCAAAGTGTAATTTCTCAGTAAAAATAAAAAAAAATGGGTCATACAACGCCGATAAAATAAACACGTGGAACACTGTTCACAGTCTTGATATAATTTAGTAAATAAAAAAATAAGATCTGCTTCAATGTGTTACAAACTTAGCTAATAAATTAATATACTATCCAAAACTATGCATAAAGTGTACAAAAAATTAGGTCACGTGTTTGAAGTTGATGCCTGCTAAGCGTTCATTTTTAATGCCGCAGCTTGGCTTGTTGATCCAAAGCGTTTTTTTTTGTTGTTGTTATTTTTAGCAGGAAAATATAAATAATACGAGACGACTAATAAAAGTTTGATAAAGAAATATTGCATTGACTGCTACATATGTTCATGCTTCCATTTCATTTTAAGCATTTTTGGGCACAGCTAAAAATTCACACGTTGTTCAGTAATTGCTGATTAATTTCTTTAGTGTCAAAAAAGTTAATTATTTCATCAATTGTTTTTTGATTGTATTCGCTTTCAGAGTAAAAGTATATTTTAATTACGATTGAACTTGTTTTAAGTTCTTCGTTTTCTCAGTTTAGCACAGGCATGTTTGAGTATTGTGATTTGGATTTGATGCGCAAGAAATAAAAAGAAGAAGCCCAAAAGTGCTTCAACAAGACGAATCGATCTAGGCATGTCCGTCTGTCCGTCAGTCCGTCTGTTTGTTTCTTCGTAGTTAATTTCGTCAGTTTAAAAGATATTATTCTGAACTTAAGCTTTTATCTTTAACGACTAAATCAAGTATGAAAATAAAGTGCCACGCCCATTTTTAGGTATAGCCCCCATACAAATTAACCAAAACGGTTCTATTTTTTGTTTGAAAATAGCTAGTATGCATGAGAATGTATTCACTTTAAATTGGGTAAAAATACTTCTAATGTCTTCCAATGTCAAAACTAAGGTATTTGTTTATGTTCCACTCATAACATATAGCCCCCAGACATTTTCTTCCAAGAAAATATTTATAATGCTGTCCTTCGTTTAAAACTTTACCCCATTATTGACTTCAAGCCATTCCTGCTCCAAATTTTACCTTAGCCACTAATGATCATAAATAAACTAAAGCAAGATTGTGCGGGTATTTGAGCTTTGGTTCTACCGAAGTTGACTTTTTTCCTTGTTTTTTTAATTTTTTAAATTAAAATTAAAACAAATTGTGAATTATATTCATTATTTTATTGAAGTTTAAAAGAGATTTGAAACCAATAAAAATAAATTTTGTGTGACAACCCTGTTAAAGACGCTTTTAATCCCGGACCCAGAGTTAGGCGCATCCATGAGAACAATATCTTAAAAGATTTTTAAATTTTTCCGCTTCAACTATTTTTGCATCGGCATGAACGACTAGCGCTGTACAAGCTATTCTATAACTCTGCTAAGACTTAAAAAAAAAAACATATATTAGTCCTCTCGTACACGTATGCATGTTATATGATAAGAAATGCGTAACTAAATTTATTGCAAAGCGCAAAAAAAAAAAATATAAGCGAGAAAAATTTCAAGAAGATTCGCACAAAAAAAAAAAAACAAAATTTGTGGCAAGTCAAAAAAATGTTGCGCTTGTGGATGCTGCACTATGCTGCGCTGTCATGATTTTGGGTTCGTTGCTGTTATTGTTTTTTTGTTGTTGTTGTATGACAAGTGCAATGCATTTTATTATTTCTTTGTTGTTGTTTTTCATTTTTTTTTTCTTTTTGTCGCGCCCATAAATTTAATGCAACAGGTTTTTCTTTGTATGCATATGTGTGTGTGCGATGTGTGTTTGTGTTTGTGTTTATATCTTTCGCTGCGATTGACAACGAAGAAGCAGCAACAACAACTACAACAATTTGAATTTTTGTTTTTTTTTTTTGTTTTGTCGCCGACGTCGCATATAATTCAGCTCTGGGCTACATAATTAATTCCGCCAGTTGAGTCTCAAGCCACAACAACGTTTTGGGCCACAACTTTAAAGCCTTTGAAAAAAAAAAAAATATTTTTACGATATATAAAAAATTGAGAACGTGATATGGGCCAACAGGTTCTCAGCGAAAACACTTGTATTGCCGAAAATGCGCTTACCCCTTTGCCCCGTCGCATTTCTTTACTGCTATCTCTTTCTTTCTAGTTGCCGTTCATCTATCTTGGTCGAAAATTCATACGCCGTGTTGTATGGACAGAACAACAACAAATAACATCGTAGACCAATGCAGCGAGGGGAGCATATTGGGTATTGTATTGGCTTCTTCCAATTGGTTTGATTTCGGCATTTAATGCACCGTTATTCAAAATATTCCAAAAGCATTTTTATTTCTTGTCGGTGGCGGCAGTGGCAGCGGCGGCAGACGCGTTGACTTCGATTTTGTTTTTTTTTTATTTTTTCGGCGCTTTTAATGCGGATTTTTAATTTTTTTGATTTTTTTTTTTTTTTTGTTGCCGTACTTTTTTTTTTTTTAGTTTTTAAATTCATGCGTCGCTTTAAGTATTTTGGACAGCGCCAATTTGAGTGGTTTCAGTGAACAGCCTTTGGCATTTCTTGTGATTTTCTGCGTGCGTTTTTGTTTTTATTTTATTTTTTTTTTTTTTTTGGCTATAATTTTTTTTAGGCCCTTTTCATTATTTATCGTTTAAAGTTGATTTTGTGTGTCAGTGTAAAGAATGCGCTCAATAATTTTAATTTGCCGTGTAATTGAACGCTGCCTTTGTATGTCTTTATATCTTAAGCTTATGTTTGTATAGTGCCCATAGGCGTTGAAACTATTGGAGCGATTGTTATGATATGTTTATAGCGTGTTTTTTGTTTTGTCCATGGAAAGAGGGGGCTCTGGTTTTATTTTTAATATTATTTATTGTAAGAAAAATAAATTAAGAGGTAGGTGGAAAAGGAGGTAAATATTTGGCAAAAGATCCAGAAAATGCGACGAATGCTGCAAAACTCTTGGAAAGTAGCTTTGGAAACCTAAGCAATGTAGAGTTAGCTTTGTTCTTTGTTCCAAACTTTTGGTTTATAGAATTTAATTAAAGTTGCCCGGAGATTCTTTTGCATTGATGACCATTTCATTTCGCTAATTCCGATTGGCTTGAGCTATCCTCGCCGTTCCTTGAAAGATTGTCTGGTACGAAAGACATCGTTAAGGGAAAATAGTCATTTACAAATTTTAAAAATTTATAAAAGAGAACCACTGCTCAGATGGACCATAAGTCATCGATCGAAATAGGTAATACTCGGAAGGAGCAATATCTGAAGAATACGGCTGGTGGAGTAGAACTTACCATTTGACGATTTCAAGGTTCGTATTTCATGACGCTCGGCATATTCCATCCTTTTTTTTTGCAGAACCCGGCACACCTCCTTTTCTGCCCTTCATGCAGCTGTTCATAGGTGAAAAATCGCTTCTTAACGTCTCTTAACTTGTACGGCAACCCAATTACCTTGCTTTTGGATCATTTCCAAGGCTTTCAAATGGCTTGTTTAACTTCTAAAGAATCTCTAAGTTCTTGTTTTAAATGCTTTTAATTATTCATCTTTTTCATCTGATCTGGAAGTTCTATGTGGCGATTCGGTATTTCACTAAGTATGCCCTTACTATTACAAACATGCGGCATGCTTTAATTGATTATTTTCAATCTAATCTGATTTGACATCAATAGCAGCTGATCGATCTACTTATGCAAGTATTTAGTATGCAAATTTCTTTATATTAACAAGATGTCTTGTAGCCTCTTACACTATTAATGATGTTCATATATACCAAGTCACTCTTACTTATTTCTTATTTTTTTTTTCACAATTAAACTCTTTCACTCTTTCAGAACGACCGCATTCTCAAGCTGTAGGAAAAAAAAATTGGTAAATATGTATTGTAATTAACTGGTAAGAAGAAAAATCGCTTAAAGCTTAGTCATTCAGATAATATTATCTGTCATTCATTGTCTTTGGGCGGCCATTCATCAGTGAATAGACAACGAGTTACTAGGTCGCGTGTGGAAATGAGATTTTTAATTGCTGGCATTATGCTAATCAAACATAAAATATGAAAGAAAAATAATGAAAGAAAATCTTCATTGAAAGCTAAGCTTTAATACTCTTACAACATAATGCCTATTCTCAATTTTTAGAAACCTTTTGCCATGTACCATGTACTTTTACTCGGGATCCACACATAGTGTGGTGGGTATTTTCATTTTGACAGAAAGTTTGTAAAGCATTAAAGAAGACATCGTAGATCTTCTAAACTATATATATATATATATTCTTGATCAGCACGACGTGACGAGTCGATCTAGCCATGTCCATTTGCCTGTCTGTCCGCTGTATTGCGTTTCACTCGAAACTAAAGCTTTAAAATAATCCCAGTTGTGGCGGGTTTTGAGTTTCGATTCCACCGAAATTACTGTTTTTATACCCGCCACACATAGTGTGAAGGATATTATCAGTTTGTCGGAAAGTTTGTAACGCATTAAAGGAGGCATGGGAGACCCCATAAAGTATATATATTATTGATCAGCTCGACGAGACAAATCGATTAAGCCATGTCCGTCTGTCTGTCTGTTGCAATGCGTTTTTCTCGGAAAGTTTTAAAGATATTGACCTGAAACTTTAAACTTAAGCTTTTTGTATTCCTAGGCAGTTTGTATGTCAGAGCCAAGGTGCCACGCCCACTTTTAGATATAGCCCCCTATAAACTTTCCATTTTTTAGATTTTTTTGTATGAAAATAGTTATTATTTATGAATGTTTTGACTACAAATCGGGTAAAAATACTTTTAATCCAATATCCATACATCCAATATCAGAAGAATGGTGGCACGCCCATTTTTAGATATAGCCCCCATGCAAACCTACCATTTTTTCGATTTTTGTATAAAAATTGTTGTTGTTTGTAAATGTATTTACTACAAATATGGATAAAAGCACTTTTATGACATCCAATTTCAAAAGAAAGGTGCACACCCATTTTTTATACGGCCCCCATACAAACTAAGTGCCCATTTTTCATATTTTGTATGAAAATAGTTTTTATTTATGGATATTCAC
The DNA here is from genome assembly GCA_018903435.1 of Leucophenga varia. NCBI lineage: Eukaryota > Metazoa > Arthropoda > Insecta > Diptera > Drosophilidae > Leucophenga > Leucophenga varia. The sequence goes on from JAEIFJ010001870.1 coordinate 1,060,854, forward strand.
TCCAATCTGTGTAAAATCACTTCTACTATTATTCTATGAATATGCTTCCGATATGACAAGGATAGAGCCACTATAACATATAGACCCATACAAACTCACCTTCTATTTTTTATTTTTTCAAGAAAATGAATAAAGTTTCGTGTGGCGGGTATTTGAGCTTCGGTGCTTTCGAAGTTAACGTTCTTGCTTGTTCCTAGTTTTATTTTTTATTTGCATTAGTTTTCAGTTTAACTATTTTCTACTTGAATAAGTCGTGCCTATTATGTTGATTCTATTTTCTATTTGAAAAAGTCATTTTGTTTTTTGTTTTTTCTTTTTTTTTTTTTTTTTAATTTTTTGTTTGTTTGATTTTTCTTATTTAAAAAACAATTTTGATGCCATTTTAAAGTCAACAATTAAAAGTTACGGTATGCATATACCCAATACTATGCCTATACTGTATAGTGTATTATAGTATAATAAAGAAATTTACTAAGAAAGTAGTTATATACAATGTACATCCATTGCAGCTAAGTACTTCTGAGTAATAAACAGTGATTATGTATCTGTGTTGGCTTTGTATTCAATATCAAAAAAAAAAAAAAGAAAGAAAGAAAGAAAAAAATCTACTTATAAAATAAATAAATAAATACAAAAGTGAAGGAGGCGGAAATGTGTATGATTAAGTAAAAGTGCTGCCTATATACTATATACATAAATAAGTATGTATGTAAGTCAACTAAAAAGTAGCACAAGTATCTGATTAAAACTAGAGCATGTATCACATGTTTGAAATAATAATTAATTGCGCAGTTGAGACTTGAAGCATAATTTCTGATTCAAAATCCAATAAATAACAAAAAATTACGCCAATAACAATTCATCAAATATTTGCCTATAATTTAAAAAAAAAAAATATTTATAACCTTTCACTAACTATTAAATGCTTTAACTATTTTTAAACTCAAAAGCGCTCTACTTTTTACAGTCAATAAGCTTAACAAAAAAAGAAAGAAACGTGAATGTTTCCTTTTGACATTACATAAAAAAACACGCGAAAAAAAAAAATAAAGAAAAAACAATAAGAACGATTACGAAAGTTTATTACATGAACTGAAACTAAAGCTGAAGCTGAGCGTTAGGGTATCAATGAATGAAGTGAATAACTGAATGAATGTTTGGTCTAAAGGAGAAAAACAAAAAGTGTTCCTATTGTACAATTTCTACTCTAAGCGTTGCACTGTTCAGTTTACAACTTCCTTTTGGCAAAAATTAACCGGGTACAATAGTTGCAAGCCAACTGCTAGACTTTATATAGAGGCAAAAAAAAAAAACACTTTATCCGTCTATACACACACACACACACACAACTGAGTTGTATTCGTATTGTGCGTTGTGTTAGTTTTGCCAATTATGATGGCCTCCTTATTTGCGTTCGACCGACTGACCGACCGACTAACTCACTAACTGACTAACTGGCTACATTGACGTCGTCTATCTCTTTACCTCTTTACCACAATCTCTTACTTTTTGAGTCTTTATTCGCTTTTGCTTACTAACTTGCTACTTACTTCTTCGACTTTATATGCACTCAGCACGTTCATTACTTTTTTAAACGATGTATATTAACTTAAATGGTATATATTCGATTTTTCAGTGTGTTTGGGAGTATATAGTTGGGCACTGTTCTCTAGAAATCGTTTACAAAAATAATTAGAAAATATTTTTATGCCCGCCACGCATAGTGGTTTGGTTCCACCGAAGTTAACGTTTTTCCTTGTTTTAAGATCACACTGCATAAAAAATGGGGATCTAAGTTAAATTTTCCCGGACGTTCTTTCCTTAATTTTTTTTTTTGGGTCTCTTCAAAATTGTCCCGTGGGATCCATGGTTTCCGACAAATATATGAACAGGCAGAAAAAGGGAGATTTCATATATATTTTTCATTTTAATATAAAGGATATATTCAATTTGTCGGAAAGTTTGTTACGCATTAAAGGAGACTTCGAAGACCCCATAAAGTATATATATTCTTGATCAGCTTGAGTCCGCGGATCTAGCCTTGTCCGTCTGTCTGTTTATTTCTAAGCATTTTTTCGGTGAAGATATGAAGATATTAAGCTGAAATTTAGAACTTAAGGTTTTCTCGAAAACGACTAGTTTTACGTTAAAACCAAGGAGCCACTCCCATTTTTAGGTATAGCCCCCATACAACAGCTTTTTTTTAAATTTTTAGTTTGGAAAAAGTTATTATTTATGAATATATTCAGTCCAAATTGGGGGGAAAACACTTCTAATGTCATCCAATGTCAAAATTAAGGTGCCACGCCCATTTCTGCCTAAAACCCCCATACAATTTTACGATCCACTTTCGAATTTTTATGTAAAAATAGGTATTATTTCACTTCAAATTATATCATATGGACACACCATTCGATATGACATGGATCGGACCACTACAACATATAGCCCCATTCTAGCTTACCTCTTATTTTCTGATATTTTCCAGAAAATTATTGATATATCCGTATTTTTTGCTTAAAATTTGACACCAATATTGTGTTTAAACTTGAATTGTTTCAGACCATTGATCCCCACCCATCCCATCTTAAAATTCTATCTAAGCCACTGATGAGCACACTAACTGTTTAAAAATTCGTGTGACGGTTATTTAAGCTTCAGTTCCACCGAAGTTATCGATTTTCCTTGTTTATCTTAATTTTTAGGGTTAGATCCTATACAAGCCTTACCAAAATATTTGGGGTTTCATATCAAAACTCATCAAATTCGGTATGGAATATATGTGCAGTTTAATGTTCTTTTCCGCTCAAGTAAATATATCGCGCCGGTCCCGCCCATCTCTTATCGGAATATTTTTCCTTGACTCTATTTAGCTATTACAACGCTTCTCTCCCAATGTCAAATAGAGTGTATTTAAGCTTCGGTTCTAATATAGTTAATATTTTCTTGAGTAAATTTTTATATTGTATGCTGCCAACGTATAAAAATTCTCGTATAATGTAGTTTTGGTTGTTGTTGTTGTAGTTGTTGTTTTTATTATTGGTTCGTGTCTTGACTTCGCATTGCGGCACGAATGCGCAAATGCTTAACATTGTCGTCGCTTATTGGCAGTAACAACAACAACAGAAGCAGCAGCCACAATTCCAACAACAACAACAACAACTACAATGAGTAAAACAGCAGCAGCAATAATAATAAGAAAAAAAACAACAACAACAACATTAGAATGCATTAAAGTAGGTCACTTGCGATTTCATGACCGACTTTTAGTTTTTAATATTTTTTTTCTTTTCAAGCTTTTTAACTTGTTTCTTTCTTTCGTATTTCTTGGCAACGAAGAAACGTATAAAATGTATAATATAAAAAATGTTTAACAAGAAATATTGAAAAAGTGGTAACGAAGAAAGAAAAAGAAATGAAGAAAGAAAGAAATAAAAGAAATTGTGTGTGTGTATTTTTGTAATTTATTTCGCTTTTGACTAAATAATTCTATGCGCAATAATTTGCCATTTGTTCTCCTTTTTTTCTGCTGTCTGCTTTTTATTATTTATTTATTTTTTTTTTTCTTTTTTTAGTACACATTTATGTTCGTTTGCAATTTAATATTGTCTGCATGCGCCATTGTTATTGTTGTTGTTATTGCTGCTTTTTTTTTTTTTTTGGTCTATTATAATTTTCATTTCGAATGCGCATAAATAATTAATAATTAATTTTATTTTTTTCTTATTATAACTATGTCATTTGCTGTCTCTTTCTAACATTATACATACATACATATATCTTCAATATAAAGTTGGTCTTTTTATGCTTTTGATATTGTTCTATTTAACTAAAAATCGTTTAAATATTTTTTTATAGACCTTTTCTTCTTTTTGAAAGTGATAGTTTTTCTTTATGTTCTTTATTATTTTTATTGTGCCATAACCAAACGATTTAATATTTTAAGCAAATAAAATAAACTTAAACAAGTTTTTTTTTTTTTTTTTTGGGTTCAACTTCGTTTTTTTTTTTTTTTCATAACAGATTCCGCGCTGTACTTTGTTCAAGTACCTTCTTCTGCTTTTTTTTTTTTTTTTTTTTTTTTGTTTGAAGTTGTTGCTAACCTATAATTTTCTGCCTTATTTACAATTCTTTTTTCTCTCGTTTCAAGTGAGTGTGGCGTCTTGCTTCAATTGCTACATTAAAATTAAACAAGAAAGAATATTGCAGTTGTATAAGCACGAATATGAGATACCCTGCATCTTTTATTGTGTCTAACTTAAAAAATCATACACACAAAATTTGATCTTTCAATTGTAAACACGACGTTTAGATCATCAGGAACAGAGATATTACCATCATCAGGATCAGGACTATTACCATTTGAAAAATACAATTTCTTATTAAATCAGAAGTTATACACAACAATATCTCCAAAGGCGTTCGACTTAGGAAAATAAATCGTATTTAATTTCTGAATTCTATAAAAAATATAACAGAAAATGTGTCGTACCCATACTAAAGGTTTGGATGGGAGCTTCTCAAAATGATATAAGTAAACCACGAAAGTTTTTGCTGTTTTTAAGATCATGTAGAACACAATGGGCGTCTTTGGTCTAAGGCTTGTAGTGCTCAGCAATCTTAACCTAATCCCGAACATTTTAAAATAGCTCTTATACCAAATTTGATTAATCGATCACTTTTAATTTCAAGATTATCGTTTTCAAAGTACAGAGAGAGGGAATATAGTCTGTTTTCAATAATTTTAAGCTTCGGATACAAGTTTTGAAATCATAAAACGTGTATCTCTGTCTTCCTCTCTCCGTTTGCTCCCATTGGTGCTTGCATTGGTGCTCCCATAAGTTGTGGTCCGAATATTTGCTATACTGTCCGTCTGTCTGATCTCTTTATATGTTGACTTCGTTCAAATGTAGATATATCATCTCATATATTGCTCATTCAAAAAGCCTAAATAGCATTTTACACAAATCAATTAGCTTTGAAAATAACACAAAGATACACGTTCATGACTAAAACGATTTTCTTTCTTTAAACTGACAATAGACTTCTTCTTTTGATTGTTCCAAACTTTGTTACTAAATTAATATACAATTACGCTTGACACAAGAAGTAAAAAACAACTTAAAAAACAAACCAAAAAAAAAAAAAAAAAATCAAGTACCTCAAGTTTTTATGTTAATATTATATCGTATTTTATATTTGTGGTAAAGTTCATGTCTCATATTCTTTTACTACTTTCTCTTTCTTTTGGCCTCTTTTCTTCTTTTTTTTTTTTAGTTTTATAGCTGCTTGTTATACATCATTCTGGTGTAAGTAACCATAGCGTTAACAATATATAAATTTATGACTTTAAAATATAATTATTGGACTACATATTATTAGTCTATATTGTTTAAAAAAATATATATATATGGTACTCGTTTGGCTCAGAAAATAAAAAATTATGATGTGTTTCTTTTGTATAAATTTTGTACTTGAATATTTAGAACAATACACAACAGCAACGAACAAAACAGAATATTATATTTTACGAAAAAGGATGTGAGAACCGAAGGGGTAATAACTCATAATAATTTCTTTCAATTTTGTTCTATTTAATCCAAATTGTTACGGTCTCCAAAGATAAAGCTCAACAAAAATCACATTCCTTTGTTTGCAAGTTTGTCGCTTAAGTCTTTTGTTTATCGAACGCATTCACATTTTTGCTTCTATATTTCTCTTTTTTGAGAACATTCCTTAGCAGGAAATTTAAAATTAAAAGCTACAGGCAATCTCAACAACAACAACAAAAAAGAAATGTGATCAATAAAATAATTAAGCTGCAAAGTAGCAATTGCGCATAATTATGGCAAAACGTTTAGCAGCCAACAACAATAAAATAATAACAATAATAATAATAATCATAACAACAATGCCGACAATTTTTTATTTATTTTTTTTTTTTAATAATAGCAATTTTAGTTTATAAAGAAATGAAACAGTTTATTGTGGTATTTTTAAAGCAATAATGCGCTACAAACGAATACAAATAAATAAATATTTGTCTGTCCATCGATTTATTTTAATTAAGAGCTATGGTCAATGTCTTTGATGACTTCTTTAAAATTTTTATTTATACACAGTGAAAAAAGAACACTGTAAGAGAATTGAGAATGAATGTACTTGATTTGAGAACATAGGAAATTGAGCACAAATGTTTCAATTGGTTCTTTTATTATGCACAACATTGAGAACTTGTAAAATAAGAGAGCGTTTTTAACTGTCAATTAATTAAAAACAAATGGTTCTTGATATGAAAACATATATTCTTATATCAAGAACGAGTGTTCTCTCATAAACGATTAATATACAAAAAGCAACCGTTCTTGATACAAGTATTTTTGGTTCTTGGCATACGTACAATTTTATCCTTAATATAAGTTCAAATTATTCTTAATATAAGTTCTTTTTGTTCTTGATATAAGTTCAATTTTTTTTGAAGAGTTCAATTTGTTAAATATGAGTTCAATTTGTTCTTGATATAAGTTCTATTTGTTCTTGATATAAGTTCAATTTGTTCTTGATATAAGTTCAATTAGTTCTTGTTATTAGTTAAATTAGTTCTTCATACAAGTAAAATTAGTTCTCGATATAAGTTTTTTTTTTTTTGTATGAGTTCAATTTGTTCTTAATTGAAGTTCTTTTTGTTCTTGATATAAGTTCAATTTGTTCTTAATATAAGTTCTTTTTGTTCTTGATATAAGTTTTTTTTACAAGAAAATTAGTTCTCGATATAATAGATGTAGTTCTTACTTTAGGTTTTAAATCGTTGAATGTGCTTGGTGGTCTCTCTGTGTTGAAATACTTTCAGTGTACAAGAATAGCATTTTGAATGACATGTATCTCATACAATATGAATGTGTTACGGCACGAGTATCTTTAGATACTTTTGAAGTAGCCACGTAAAATCTTTTCATACTTTTGGCTTGTTATTTTCTGTACTCATAATTTGTATCTATCTAAATGAAAGTAGTTTTACTATTATTTTTATTATAATAATAAGAATAGTACCGAAATTTTTTATTGCTTATTCGATTTTTTTTTTTGATGACGATCAACGCGTGACAAATAAGGAAGTAGTTGCGCTCCGTTGAAATGGACAGACAGACATTAAGTTTTCTACTAGGTGACTTATTGCTTTAAATAATTAAAAAGAAAAAAATACATAAAGTAGAGAAGAGGCGTTACTAAAACATTCGTATTAAGTCTAGTTCTGTTCCAAAAATTTTTGGGTGTCATTTAATGTTTTTCGTTTGTTTTGAGGCCAATTAAAATGAGTTCGTGGCAACTGAAGTGACATTGTTATAAATAGTCTAAGAGTTTTTGGTTTGTTGCATGTTATGTTGTGGCTTACAGCCGGTTCACAAATGTTAGCAAACGTACAAGCGAGCGCTTAAAATGGAGCAGCATGAATAAAAAAAAAAAAAAAGAGATACAAAAGATAGAAACAAGTTCAGCGATGGCGTCGCTGTAAAGCAGATACAAGAAATATGCGTGCAAAATTGGAAGTAATAAAAAAAGTAAAAAGGCAAAACAAACAAACACCCAAAGTTGGCATATAAAATGCAAGCTTAAGCCATCCTAGACAAATATGAAAGAGAGGACATACGATGGTTTTTTTTTTTTTTTTTCGTGGAGCAGCAAGACAAGACATGAAACAAGACATGCCCAGATTGTGCGTTGATTAATGTTTAATGTCTCGTGTCTGTCTGTCCGTATGTCTAACTTTGTATTTTATTGGCAAATAGTCCGGCTATGTCTGCATTTGGCAACCCGGATTTAATTCTGCCTTCAAACCGGAGTAAATATTTGTAATGTTTCTTTACTTTTCTTCTTCATTTTTTTTTTTTTTTTATATAAATAAATAAATTTTTTTATCTATTTGTGGCACGCTGCTGCTGCTGTTGTTGTTGTTGTTGTTGTTTTAGTTGCTGTTGCTACAAGTAGTACTAGTAGCAGTAGTAGCAGCAGTTGTTGTTAAACTTGTTGCACATCTTGTTTTTGTTGTTGTTTTTGTTGTTGATGGCTTATTTGACTTTAATAACAATTTGAAAATTTATATATAAAAAAATTATTTTTTTTTTTGTTATTTCTAAACCATTTAACAACTTTGAAATATCACTTTGTAAGTGTTCGACATGAATGTGAGTTGTTGTTGTTGTAGTTGTTTTATTTCTCTTTCATTACTCGCATATATCTTGTTGTTGTTATTTTATTTATTTATTTTGCTGTGGTTGTTGTACAACTTGTTCTTAACCAAGTTGACACACATCTGTCAGGAAGTATGTCATGCAGGAGTTGTATTCAATGCTTTACTTTGTCATTCATTCATTCGTTTGGTCGTTCGTTTGATCAAGAAACTTTATAGGGGTGCGGTTTAGTTTAGATTATTTGTATGCTAGTTTATCGCTTTGGTTAATCATCTCAATAATTTTATTATTTAAATTTATTAAAAAAATTTTTTGGTTACAAGTTATTAGAAAAATTCCTTGAGGTACATAAATGAAGTTCAAACTGCGTATTAAATAAACTTTAGTTTATGTTTTGTCAACTTATCAAATATGTGAGTTGACTTTTGTATGATGCATTTTATGTATAAAGATAGACGGTGGCAATGAAGATTGGAAGTGGAGTTGAACTAGCTATGGTCTGCGCATGTCTGTCTGTCCTGCTGTCTTTCATTTTAGAGAGTTATCTCGAAGACTGTAGGAGATAGGGCACAAGTGTGCACTTCAGACGGTTTTTTCTAGTCATCTACCCCAAAAATTTGGATAAAAACGAGAACGTTTCTTAGTCTAGGAATTCTTAAATTGGTATAAATTATGCCTATGATCGTCCCAATGAAATATACCAATATGGGATGGACTTTATTTTTTTTTATACTTGAGAACTGATATGGACCGAGGGGAGTGATGTGAGTCTGCTTCAAAATTCAAAAATTCTCAGCGTGCTTCTAATAAAAAATTTTTCAGAGCTTTTCACTCGTCGATTTTTTTTCTTATTTAAACATGAATTTTTGCTTCTGTCAAACATGATAAAAAAAAATGTCTTAATCCTGCAAAATGATTGTTGTGTTTAACTTTAAAAAAAGCGATTACTCGAAAGCGTTTAGGAACTCTTCAATTTAAAGGTCAAACGAAATGGCATATTATAAAAATTGTTTTCACGTTTCGCTAACTGGTTTTTTTCCATAATCTTTATTCGAATTTGTTCAAAAGCTGTGCACTTCTTTAACTCTTTTTTCTCTTCTTTTCTTTCAAAAGCGTCTCTACAATTGTCTGGTTTAACGCAAAAAAAAAAAAAGAAAAGGTCTGTCTGTTTATTTTCATGAAGTCAAGTCAAGTACTTAAGGTGTTGCTGCACAGTTAAACAGGCGCGTCGCTTAATGCTCCCAAAAAAAGTACAGAAAGTACAGACAGACAAAGACAAACAGAAAGCGCCATAAACGAGGCAAAAAGCATCCAAAAGCAACGAAGCGCAGCAACGCAGCAATGAAATAACAGAAAAGAACAGCAACAAAAATATTAACGGTACGCAGCAGCAGACAACAACAACAACAATAAACATAACAGCAAGAACGTAGTCGATACAACCCAACCAACGCAATTTTTTATGCTGCTACTCTTCTAAAAAAAAAAAATTAAATTTTACGAGCATTCAAAAAGTTTGGGAGTAAGAATGGAGAAAGAAGGCGTACAAGCATTAAAGAAGCGCATTAAAAACGATTTAAAGAAATTGTAACGAAAACGTTTTATAACGGTGCAAACGTAGAAGATGAAGAAGAGGAAGAAAAGCCGCTGCAACAATGACAAAAAAAAAAAAAACAAGGAAAATTCGACAACAAAGTTCACTTTTTATTGAAAAAGCTTTTAACTTGAATTTTAGCCAAGCTTAAAGCCTACAAGATGACCATTTAGACTGATACGTTTGTAGACATCTCAAATTGTCTCAAATAATTTTGAATCTACGAGGTTTGTTACAATTATTATGTCTGTAGGAGAGTAGGCAGTGACTGAAGATTCCTTTCTGCAGCACCTCATTCATGCCTGTAGCTCTGTAGAAGGCTATCAGCTTCCTTGGAATCAGTGCCTGCACATCAGCTACCTAAGCCTCTTGAATGGTAATGCTGAGCAGTCCTTTGTAAGTCTGCAGTGATCAATTAGAAACCCAGATACCATTCTCAATAAGCTTCTTTTAAGTCTCTGGCCTTACTTTATTCTTTTCTATTGAGCTTATTTACTCTACCTGGACCTTGCCCACAGAAAGGTTCTGGACCAATTATCTAACTGGCTGCTCTCAGGCTAGCTAGTCTGTTTGCTTCTCTATTACCCTGTATGCCTGCATGTCCGGTGACCCAACAAATAGATAAAACATTACATTTTCCCGCCTCTATGCATGTTGAGCTGGGCACTTCTTTCTATTGCACAAATTTCAGCCCGATAGAAAATCTCCCTAGAGGCTTAATGGACCCTTACGAGGTCCGAAGAACCTAGCTACTGATCCTTCATCCGTTAGTAAACCAGCTTAATGTTACTGGCTTGATACTCTAATTGAAGAATATATCTTTCCAATCTTTTTTGTTGCTTATTTCTATTCTAAGCCCTCACTTCTATCTGGAGAGACCCCCCTGCTGCAGGTATCGGAGGTATCACTTGAAACATGCTTCACTCAGTCCTTTTTTTGCGTGGGTCATCTGGTCCTTCTGATTCTTCTGCGATATTGAGCCTGCCGTCCGCTTCTCTGCTGACCACTTCTTCGCTGCTCATCGCCTTCTCAGCGACGTTTGTGTCAGACTTGTGCAGGTATTGTGATGTGGTCTTCTCTAATCAAGATCTTTTTCGTCTTAAACAAACCTCGCTACACTTCCTGACACATATTTTTTTTGAGTCTGAGTTAAGCTAACGCAGTGGCATATGAATTTAAAGTTTTTGATTTTGAAGTTTTTTTAGCTGCAGACGCACCTGCAGCGCATCAAATGAGAACGAATGCGTTTAAAGTTAGCAATGACTTGCAGTTTTAAATTCTTCTTCTTTATTTTATTATTTTTTTTTTAATTGAGAACTGTGCAACAAATTTTTGATCACTTTGGTTTCGGTTAAATTTTTGTTTGCTTCTTTGCTGCTTTTAATTAAAAATTTTATCTAAGTTTTCTGTACAATTGCAACCTAAAATAAAAATGTGTTATGTTGCATTGTATTCATATCACACTTCCACAATATCGCAGTTAGATCTAAGCTGGATAATAATGACGCTGGTGTTTCTTTTATTTTTTATAGGGCTTCATATTACCGATCCATTAACGGTGGAAATGCCGTTTAAGCTGCTTAATTGTTTAATTGCATTAAAAGAAAAAGAGACGCATCTTTTTTTTTTTTTTTGTTGAATTTTTTTATGCGTAAGCTTTAACAATTCTATTTATTTTATTGACATTCTCTAAAAGCCGCTACTTATCATTGTGCAGCAGCTTATACGACTATGTCTTCATTATAAAGTTTGTAAAATTAGTAGCAGCTTAAAAAATACTATTCGAAAAAAATTGTACTTGAAGAGTTTTTGAGAGCAGAGAATGCAATAAAAACTGATTCACAGAATAATTCAAAAGCAAGAACAACATATTCCCAGATGAACTTCAAAAGTTTTTTTGAAATTTAGGTCACTGAAAAATCATTATCCATTATATATGTAGCTTCGAACATAAGTAGTAATTGTAGATTTCAAAAATATTGAATATTTAAAAATATTTTGAATAAAAAAATTTATAACTTTTACTAAATCAGTTTTAGATCCTAGATCCAGATGTTGGGGGTCCCCCAAAATATTCTAAGTATGTATACAGTTTTTTTAATCAACTAGACTTACTATAAAATTTGAAATTGTTTTTTTTTTTTCCCCTACAAAAAAAAATAAAAAGAAAAAAAAAAAACAAAAAAAAAATATATATTATTGATCAGCTCGATGAGACGAATCGATTTAGCCTGTCCGTCTGTCTGTCCGTCTTTCTGTTTGTCTGTTGCGATGAGTGTTACTCGGAAAGTTTTAAAGATATTGACCTGAAATTTGAAACTTAGCTTTTTGTGCTCCTAGTTAGTTTGTATGTCAGTACCAAGGTGCCACGCCTATTTTTAGATATAGCCCCATACAAACTTACCACTTTTTTTCGACTTTTTGTATGAAGATAGTTATTATTTATGAATGCTTTTACTACAATATAGGGTAAAAATACTTCTAATGGCATCCAATTTCAAAAGAATGTTGCCACGCTCATTTTCAGATATAGCCCCATACAAACTTACCACTTTTTCGATTTTTTGTATGAAAATACGTATTATTTATTATATATTCAATCCAAATAGAGTAAGAACACTTTTTATGTCATCCAATGTCAAATCTAAGGCGCCACGCCCATTTTTATGTATAGCCTCCATACAAACTTGCCGCCCATTTTCGAGTTTTTTATGAAAACATTTACTATTTCTGAATGAATTCAATTAAATTTGGTAAAATCAATTCCAATGTCCACCTAAGTGAACACTTTCGATATGGTAAGGATCGGGCAAATATAACATAAAGCCTCCATACAAATTTGACCAAATTCATCGTGAAATTTAATCTAAGCACCAGGTAAACATATAAACTATTAAAAGTGTTGTGTAACGTGTATTTCAGCTTCGGTTCCACCGAAGTTAACGTTTTTTTTTTTTTTTTTTGTCGAACAGTGTAATCATAAGTATGTCTTTTGAAATTTCTTTTGAAGGGTATTTACGCTTTGGGTTAAGTTTTTCCAATGTCAAGGACAGTAGCAAAAATTATTATTTTTTTTTTTTTTTTAATTTAATTCCTTTTATGAATATCCGCAAAAAATTTCAAACTTCATATGTGAAACAAATGCCACGAGTCTGCAAAATGCAAACGCGTGTCACGTAATGTTATGTAATAAAAAAAAAAATCGAATTTAAGGAACTATTACGCTTCCAATGACCTTCAACGTAATTCCACTCGGTTTGGTCTTGTCTATGCGCAGCAGGAGTTAAAAATTGTAAAACCAAAAAAATACAAAACGAAAGAGTTTTATAATTTTTTCCTGACTAAATTTACTTTTAAATATTAAAGTAGAATATTTTTTTTTTCAACTTATTTTAAGGTTATTTAAATACTGAGTATTTATGTATTTATATAACTTTTCCGTTCCGTAAAGTCTGCATTGTTGCTTTATTTATTTTACAACCGCTGGCATACATTTCGATACGCCAAACACAAAATAGTTACAAAATTCATAAATATTTTTGTTTGCTATGCTGCTTTACGGCTTCAAAGGCAGGCAAAGGCAATAAATTTGTCAATTTAGGCGTAGCAAAATACGTCACTGACTGCGGGAATCCAAAACTGTCTGCCTGCCTGCCTGCCTAGCTACCTGCTTGCTGCTCATTGCACAGCAGCAGCAAACAAACGAAATGAAGTAGTTTTTAAATATTTACTGTTATCAATTATCCTTTTTGTCTACGCCTACTCTTCCGTACAATTTCTGCCGCGCCTTTTCCGGAATTATGCAAAAGTATATCCGCGGTCAATTGGTTCCGTTGAAAGAGTTCAATGAAGACAATAAAACGAAAGGAACAAACGAACGGGTTAAAAATTATACAAATTGTTGCGCTTCGAGGGCGTTTTGTTTATATTTAGGATGGGAATTTTTATAATTGCCTGCAGACTTTACTACTTCTTCATTTTCTTTTGTCTCTTTAAAGGTTTTCTATTTATTTTTGGTTATATTTGTTTTTTTTTTTTTTTGCTTTTTGCATGCAATTTAAGTAAAATTCAATGTCAATGGCTGTGCTTGTGTCTGTATGAGAAAATGACGTTTTGTTCTTTATAAGCCATGACTAAATATTCTTGTGAGGTGTAAATTTGATTGAAACTTGGTTAATTTTATGCAGTTACAAAATAATTAGTTAGCATTTAGCATAATAAATTATATAAAAAAATTATATAATTAGTTCTTGTTTCTTCTTGCCACAAAATTAAAAATCAAAAGACTTAAGCAACGAACTTGAAATAAAAATTTAAAAATCATACAAAGACTTCTTAGCTTTTGCAGTTGTTGGTCGTATCAATACAGACAAATAACTAGCAAAAGTATCTATAAATCTTTTCGTTTCTTTAAGTGTAACAATGAACTCCGAAATGCATATATGTAAATGTGGGTGCAGTTGCGCATAGCACATGTGTGTGTGTGTGTTGTGTGTGTGCTTATGCGGGTGTTTGAGTATCAAATGTGGGTGTTGATATGTGTTCAAATACCTAAAACATAGACTACATATGCACATAATCTGGTGTTGATTTCAAACACTGGTACCACAATTATGTTTACAAGACGACCTCCCGAACAGGAGGATTTAATGCGTTCGCCTTATAGTTCGAATCTGGCACCTTTTTTGTCCATCCAATATACCAAATGTTATAAAACTGATTTCAAGATAGGCCTGCGAAAATTGGTTCTATCAGTTTTTTACCATCGGGCAAAGGGCTTTAGAAGAGGCAATTTGTATAAGAGGGTATCTATTCTAATTAAACTGGAAGTATCTAAACGTATTCAAAAACATATTTTAACAATATGAATTGATGTGGTGCATGTGACGTTGTGGTTATTTGAGTTAAACAATATGCACCACTTTGCTCTGCATACAAGCGATTCGGTATGCAAACGAATGAAGAAATGAATATTTTTTTATGTAGTAAGTGCATTTGACTTGTCTCTTTCTCTCTCTCTCTCTCGAGCGATGCAACATGCTGCAATTGCTATTGCAGCAACTTACTTTACCTTGTCTTGTCTTTTCTTGTTGTCGTTGTCTGCAAAAACGTCCCAGTATGCGCCGCCAACGCGTACTTTGGGGGCCATGGCAATGTTAATGGCAAACATTATTTTAATGTTTATTTATGTTGCTGCCAATTGACTGCGCCATTGTATACGTCGTCGTCTTTTGTTGTTGTTGTTTTGTTTGTTGCATGACTGGCTGGCTGACTGACTGACATTCAAACAGACATAGAAGGACGGACAGAGAGGCAATTGCATTGGCAACAATTGTTGCCAGCTATTTGGTAAACACACACACACACACATATACAAACAAAAACATTTACACTGTGACACACAAACAAACAAAATTGCAGCCGCAAATGCGAGTTTGCATAAAAAAAAACTTTTTTTCTTTTATTTTTTTTTTTGTATTTGCATCTCTATCGCATTTGTTACTTTTTTTTCTTTTTTTGCATTTCGATGGTACTTTTTTTTCTTAGTCAAGTTACCCGGTTTTACTCGGGTAAATCTGTGCTACACTCAGGTCCCGTGAGTAGTGCATAGGAAACTTCTTTACGAGCCAAAGATGTAGGACTTCTGCTTCCAGCAGAACGGCACCTCTATTTCTGCGACCTTTCCTCTTGGTACGAAAACTTTCATGAATATATATGCCCATGTTTTTCATGATCTTGCAAAAAATCTGGTTATTTCGAAACCGAAAAGAAAGAGATTGACTCAGACTGTGGTCATTAGTTTCTGTTTGATTGGACATTCCATATTCCACACTAAGAATTATTTGAAAGACGTCTCCACAAACGTGCATAACTCCTATTTTGAATATACAAAATGGTTTGCTATTTTTTTTTTTTTGTTCAACTGACTCAGCTGCGTTTTGCATTAGTTTGCTGCTGCTGCTGTCGCTGCTGTTGTTGTTAGCTGATTGGGATCCGGTTTTCGTTGACCTACTTCCGGTTGCTGCTAGCCGACTTGACTTTGTCATTTGTTTTTGTTATTTTTTTTTTTCTTTTGCTGCCGTGCGCTGTCATTGCAATTTTTTTTATACTCTATAAACGTAGATGTTAAGGGTATTTTAGGTTTTTAACTCTATACGTAACAGGCAGAAGGAGCCTTAGTAAATTCTTACAAATTCAAAGATGACTTCATATAGTCACGGTTTATGGAGAAAATCTTTCATACTTTGCATCCTGAGATGTAAACTTCGCAGATCGATGGGATTAGGCATTTTTTTGAAATGGAATTTTCGGGAGCTTTCCTACTAGAAGGAATAAAAATAAAATAATAATTTCGACCTATTAAAAAATTGTCTCCGCATGGATTTTCAGCTTAAATCTGATTCACTGGATTCCAAGAAGTCTCTTCATAAACTTGCTGAGGGTTCTTTGCGAGTTAATCTAAGAACGCTTGCTGACATAAGCGCATCGAAAGGCTGAATGCAGCATATCTCATAGTCGAGGAGAAGTCAAGTTTGTATGCTGCCAAAGCGGGTGTCATTGTCGTTGTCGGTTGTTGTTGTTGTTGTCGTTTTCTTTAGCAATGACGTTTAACGCGTCTCGTAGTCATTTTATTTGTTTGTATTTTGTTTTTGTCATTTGCAGTTTTTGTACAATTTGTTTTTTTTTTTTGAATTTTTTCGCCCCGTTTTGCACACACAAACACACACAACACCTTTCTTCATTTCTTCAACGAAGAAGCTAGCAGCGGTGGCGTAGCTCTTTCACAGTTTGACGTTTTTTGCATAATTCTAATAAATTTTTTTTTCTTCTTTTTTATTTCTTTCGTTTATTTTTTTCTCTACTTGCAGCAGCCTCCACACTTCCAACTTTATTTGTTTTTATTTATTCATTTGACAGACGCCCACGCTTTGCACCACATTTGCTGCGAAGTTTTTTTTTTCGACTATTTTTAAGTTTTTTTTTGGTTCTTTCTTTTTTAGTAATTTATTTTATGTACTTTATACACTTCATATGCTCTCTTCTGTTTTTCTGCCTTTATTTTTTTTTCATTTGTGTTGGTTTCATTTTTATTGCTGTGGACTCTTTTTTATTGCTGCCGCTGCTGCTGCCGCTGTTATTGATGTTTGTCGTGTTTGTTTTTATTGTTTCGTGTTATTAACAAAACTGATAAGCAGAATTATTTTTATTGTTTATGCAAAATTTATGCAATATTTGACACATTTTTTTTATATCATTTCTATTTATTTTTTTTAATGTTTTAATGTAAACATTTTTTTTTGGCAAGTTTGTTGCTTAAGTCTTTAGTTTTATTATGAAAAATTATTGCGACACAAAAATTGGTAAGAAGTAAAAAAATTAAGTAAAAATCTTTAAGCACCTTAAATTTACTCCTGGAAGCACCAAAGATTGGCTCTTTTGTGCACCCTTATCTCATTTCTATTTCCTTCTCTTTCTTCTGAAGATTCATGCGTCCCAGTAGAACAAGTATGGCGTACGAAATTATTTGGAAGCGAGAATATTTCTAATGCTTTCAAAGTGTTTGAATGGACTTTTTGCGCCGAAAATTTAAAAATCGCAGCCGAAGATTGGGCAATTTTATATTTGAAGGACTACATTTTGTGGGATTTTACGAAAAATAAAGTCGATCGTTCCAAAAACCGAATACATTTGTATAGGAAAAGTTTTCATTCATTATCGTGGTGTGGCTCACTCTAGTTCCTCCCGGATGGTCAAATCTATATATATAAAAGAAAGTCGTGTTAGTTACACCACTTATAACTCAAGAACGGCAGAACAGTTTTGCCTGAAAATTGGTAGGGAGGTGGTTAGAGCCAGGAGACGGACTTGGGATACTTTTATCCCGGGATTTTGGAAAATTTTGTCCCGGGGCCTAATGGGGGCCTTGAAACCGGAAAAGCCATATCTTTGAAGTGAATAGACGTAGAGCCTTGAAACAGGGCTCATTTGAAAGATGGTTAAAAACCTTTTTGGGGTTTAAGGTTTTTTAAAAATTTCCCGAATTTAGACCTGGGACCCAATATAAATTTTTTGACCAATTTTTTTTTTTTTTTATTACAGGTGGCCGGGGCTTAATGGGAGCTTTGAAAAAGTAAAACCTTTGGATTGAATAGACGTAGAGACTTTAAACTTGCCGCAATTGAATGATGGTTAGTCGTGTTTTGGGAATTCCAAAATTTGAACCCAAATTTTGAACAATTTATATTTAGCCAACAAATAGAAACAAAAAAAAGGGGAAAAAAAGCTGCAGGTAGATTCTAGTGGTTAATAAAGAATATTATTTATCCGTTAACGACAGGAATTATGAATGGAAATTTGTGGATTTTGAACGACGACAAAGCGCCATCTCATCGAGCCGTGATTTTATAAAAGTACAAATTCAAAACTCAATAAATACCACCGTATTCGCCAGATTAGGCTCCCTGTGACTTTTCCTCTTCCCGAAACTAAAATTGTCTCTTCGGGAAATCAGTTTGAGACGATCGTTGCTATCAAACAAAATTTGTCGATTGAGCTAAAGACCATACCTTCGGCGGGCCATGAAGATTGGGTTAGCTAGCATCGTTGTATCAAAATTAGTTTTTTTTATTATTTCCTATTTTACAGAATATAAATTGAACAAGCTCTACGAAATTTTTAGCTCTTTTTATCGTATTCAAAAACAATTAGATAGGCAATCTGATTATTAAAATATTGGTCGCTTGTAATTTCTGGTTGAGCCTTTAAAACCTTAATAATCTTCGTCGTTGTCACACAAAAGACAGCCTATTTGACTATCGCTACTACCACTTGAAGTGCAACACTTGAAGTAAACAGGTATCTGGTAGCCAAATATTTTTTTGTTAATGTTCTCAGCAACAAAACTCAATAAATTTTTTTTCATTTTGTATTTGTCAAAATTTTTTTTTTTACCACAGTAAACAACAATTCATACACTTGCTACTCGCTAACTTGTTGAAGTAAATTTTTATACAAATACGAATACATTCAATTGTTCTTTATTTAGCTAAGTAGTGCACTAATAAACTCATAGCACAGCATGAATGTATATAGTAGTTCTATGGATAGATGGATGGTTTGTTTGTTTGTTTGTTACGAGTTCAGGTTCAATGCAGCACAATAGCAGCGCAGACAGAAGACCAAGAGTGCAGCATAGTAGAACGAACGAGCGAACAAAACAATAGAACAATGTGACCCAATTCGATTTGCAATAGTAGCGTCAGAAGTCAAACTATTTGCACTTGGTTAACAATAACAACAAAAACAAAAACTGTGTGAAAGAATGAAAATACAGACAGACGGGACAGACAGACATATGGAAGCGGCATAGTAGACAAGTACAAATTTGCACAAAAAAAAAAAAAAAAAAAACAGTCAATACGTTTGCAAAATATTGAAAGTAATAGCGAAAACATTTTTACGTATGCGCTAAAACAGGTAGCATGTATCTGCAAGATACATTTTGTTGTATCTTCGTTTCGGCATATCCAACGCGTTTTGTGGTCAAACATTTACGAAAATATGCCGTAAAAAAAATCTCCTGTGGCGCACTTAGACGCGCTAAGCTGCAAAGAATTTAGATATATTTTTTTTGTACAAATTACTTCATAGTAGCTAAGTGCAGCTGCAATAGTGGAACTCATGCTGCTTGCACAGACAGCAGACATAATGCAAATGCTTTGGTTCTGAGAATTTTTTATTTAAATTTAATTTTGCCACCCAAATTGTTTTTGTGTACTTAACCCGAATATCGACCACTTAAAAAAACTAAAAAAAAAGCTAACTGTTGCTCACTTTTAAACCATTTGACCAGGCGTATGCGCCAAATGCACAAATCATGTAACGCATGAATCGTATTTCCAGACATATTGGCTGGCTAGCTTGCATGCTGCATGCTTGACCCTAAATGGCTCTCTGTGTGTGTATTTACTAAAGTAAAAATGTACTCAGTGTCACTTTTATTTGTTTTCGAATAAAATTTTCATTAAAAGAACAATCATTATTATTTACACCTTTCTTTATTTTTTTTTTTTTTTACTTATTTGATTACCCATTTTATTTTAAACAAATAACCTTTTTTTGGGCATACTCCTCGCTTAACAATTGTTCTGGTTTCTGCATTGGAGAATTGATTGAACGTTGTACTCCAAGTTCAATTAGTTCTATTTGAGTATCTTAGAGTGGCACACCTCCCGCTTTATGCGCTTCTTTGCGGCTTTTTGGATTGAGTGCTTTGTTGTTTAAAGTTTGATTTGACTTTTGTTCTCGTTGAGTAGTAATTTTTTTTTTTTCGTTTGAAAGATTGACATTTGATGTGCCTAGCAAAGATCTAACTGTATTCAGATTCCTTTTTACGAACTTTTAACTCTTTTGTTAGTTTTTTTTTTTTTTATTGAATGTCAAAATGTACCGCTTTGCTTAATTAATATTGAAAAATTACTTGATTGCATTTAACAATATTGATATTGTTGGCATTTAATGCTTTTATTGGATTGGTTATGTTCTGACACTTGCGACAAATTACCGAAAATTTTATAACAAAGCAGAACTATCAAAAAAAAAAAAAAATGTGCTATCGCCTGAAGTGAAGCATTGATCTATGTCGCAGCTGAAGCAAATAATGAACAATCGCTGCGTCTTGTAACTGTGCCACATAATTCGAATAGGATTATAGGTTCTTTTTATCTTAACTGAGATCTGTGTGGCATTATAATGAACCGAATTTTTAGGCCAAAATGCTGGGCAAAGCCTAGTCGCGAAATTTAAGCTAAGATAGGACACATAAAGGATATTGGCAAATATAAATTTATTGTTTCGTGAAATTTTTACTGAAATCAAATGAAACCTGATCCTGATTGTTAGTTGCACACTATTAAAATGTTCTAAATCAATCTACCTACTGAATCTCTGGTAAAATTTCGATCTGGCTTCTAAAGCTGCTGAAAAAATGTATTTTTAGTGGAATTTTTTCCAAAAACTACTTCCATAAATTTTGGCGATATTCGGGATAGACATGCCGAATTCACCAAGTTTCTCATAAGCTTTTCTGCATTTAGAATTGTCGTAACACATAGAAACATTTTTTATTCGTAGCACCCAATTCCCTGGCTTTCGCATGAATCCCAACGTTTTTAGACATTTATTTTTAGAAGCATTTGGCACAAGTTGGTATAATAATGAATAATGCTTTGGATAGTAAAAGACAAGGCAAAAACTGATCTCAAGTGCAAGGTTCACAAATTAGTCATACAAATAAAATTACATAAAAAATAGTTCGATAAATGCAGATTTGTGCGTATCTATCGATTTATTTAGAAATACGCTTAGTCATCAAAAAATAAAAACGAAGAAAAAACAGACAAACAAAAGACTTAAGCAACAAACTTGAATGAAGAATAAAATAAACCCCAATAAATAAAATGTGCGCATGCAAATATTTTATCAAGCTTTTAAAGAAGTTCAACTATAATCTTTAATCTTTTAAACCTATATGTCCTATTTGAAAAAAAAAAAAAAAAAAAAATTATTTCGATCCCATCCATTCCGATATACAATTTTTTCCGTCCCGATTCCGCATTTCCTTCAGGTTTTTTCAAAGTTGTCCCATGGCTTCCGACTTTTATTAGACTCCATATAGTATAAATATTCTGGAACAGCATCGATTATCCCGGAGAGTATCAAGAATACAGACAACAAACTTAAAATTATGATTCTGTAAAACCTTTCGGATGGTACTAAAGTCAATATTTTTTTCCATGCCAATTTTAAAATTTAGCCCTTCCTACAAGCCTACACAATATATTTGGTTGTTTGGGTGAAATCTTGTTTGTTGCATAACACCTAATAAAACAAATTGGGTATGGATTAAGTCTATAATCTTAAAGAAAAGATTCTAATCTGAATCAAATCGGCCAATTATTTTTTTCTCCCAGTTTTTAACTATTTATAAACTTTTCTTTTAAATTATCTTAAGATGAGTATGATTATTAAATTAATTTTTTTCGGGAAAGACGGAACTATCAATCCAACATCTTGTTCCGCCCGCCAATTTTAAAGTTCTTTGCCAAACCCACTAATTCTGGCATTTTTCATAACTGCCCCATGGGTACCATGAGTACATATAAGCATATTTACATATATTTTCATATACTTATATACTTATATGTATTCATACATATGCTTATATGCATATAAGTAGTTATATACGTTACATACATAAATTGTTTATGCTTCTTTGTACTCATTTATATGTAAGTTTGTATGTCAACGCGAGAGCAACCTGTGTGTACGTGTAAGCTTTCATTTTCATAGTAATACCGTTAGGTAGCAGCATATAACAACAACAAAGACAAAAGACAGTGGAACAACAAATAACTGCAAAAAAAAATATATAAACACATCTACATATGCAACTGTATGTGTGTGTATAAACATTAACTAAAAAAAAAGAAATAATATTAACGCGACGCAAAAATCAGCAAAGCAAAAACAAAAAAACTGCACAAAAAGAAAATAAAAACAACAACAAATAATGCTGCAAACTAAAGTTAGCAATCAATGCAGTCAGCAAAGCAATGCATTCGAACAACAAAAACAACAACGACATTTATTATTAAAAGCAACAAGTGCTGCACTGCACACAGCAACTAAAATGCCAATGTTGCTAGCAACATGTTGCTAACAAACAAATTACTGCACGTTCCGTTAAGTAGGTCAAGTTGCAAAGCAAAGCAAAGCAAAAAAAATCAAATACCAAAAAAAAAAATAAATAAATAAAAAGAGATTTTGTGCGAAAAAATGAGAAAGAAAGCATAACAAACATGTTGCAAGTCATTTTTGTAATTTTTAATAAAATATTAAATTGAAATATATTTTTAGGTTTATTTAAAATAACAATTAATTAATTTTTATTTTAATTTAAAAACAAAAAAGCAATAAATCATTTGACAAGTTTCGTATAACCTCGAACTATACACAACATAAACAAATTTAGCCCGGACTTTGACCGCGACGACGACAACGACTTTGACTGTCAGCCCAGCAGCACACCTGTTCGAACATGTTGCAAGAGAGCGAAATGTTTCTAAAAGATGCATATACAAGTTTGATGTGCGAGAGAGTATGTATCTTATGCCGCAATGGCATGGCTACCTTTTCGTTCATTTCGTGGTCTTTGGTTAATATTTCTTTTGCGCCTGCGCACAGTTGGCTTTCTACCGTCGACGTCTGCGGATTTGTGCGATTCTTTGAACGGTTTCAACGTTAACGGTTTACGTTACGAATAGTTCGTTCGTTCATTCGATTTTTTTCTGTAATTGTGTCGCGTATTTATCTCTCGCTTACACTCATCGTCTGTTTGTGTGTGTTTTTGTGTGCTTGTGCGTGGACTTTGTGACTCTATTTTGTCGTCGTCGTCGTAGAAGAAACACAAGAAAGCAAAGAAATTTAAACCAAGCTTGAAAAAAAGCTAAAAAAGAAAGAAGAAAAAAAGTTTTAAATTAAAACAGCTAAAAAGCTATAAATAAATTAAAGAATTTCTATTAAAAATGTGGCACAAAATACGCGAAAATGGTTAAAAAAAAATTGGAAAAATAAAATATATTTCTTGAAAAAAAAAAAAAGTGTTGATCCATCAAAAATTAAGGATAAAAACTATTTAAAATGAAAAACAAAATTTGTGCAAAAAAAAAAAATAAATAAATAAATAACAAAATTTTATTTAAAAAAAAATTAAATAAACACCAAGTGTAGTGTATTAAATCTTTTGTGCAATATTTGACCAAAACAAAAAATAAAAAGGAAATATAAAAAAGTTAAAATACAAACAAAAAATAATAATAATTATACAACAAAAGAAAAAAAAAACATAAGAAAACGCTGTTGTAAATATTTTCATTAAAATATATTTTTTTATAATTAAAAAAAAATATATATTTAGAAAAATATTCCCCGTAAACAAATATATAATAACTATATATATACATATATATGGTTTCCACATTGTAAATAATATTTAAAATAAACTAAAAGAATTTATGGAATATACCTTACATTAAAAAAAAATAATAATAATAAAAATCCATTTGATTTCATCAACGTTCGAAATTCAATTATTCTGAAATTTTACCCTTCCGCTCATAAGTTTCTACTTCCCATTTTTTTTTGTGAGTATAAATTTTTATGCTTTAAATATAATTTTTTTTTATTTTGGCTTTATCACATTTTTTTTTTTTTTTGTAACTAACAGTTTACACCCTACATAGTACGTAATTTTAAATTCCAAGAACTCAAAAGAACTTATAAGCTTTGTGTCTCCTATACTATATTATCTAATTTTCAATTTTTTTTCATCTTACTAACTTGTAAAGTTTTTGGATATTTAATTAAAAAGATATATTTAAAAGAAATAAATAAATGGTAAAAATTTAAAAACTAAAATTTTTAAAAATCTTTCTCAAGATTCTACAACCTAAAAAAAATATCCTATATACTATGAAACATTTGAATTCTATCAGTCGTGGCTTATATAGACAACATCGTAGTTTATTTTGGGTTCGAACAAAAATGTTATTCATTTATTTTCGGTGCACGTGATTTCGGTTTTGAAAAACTGTCACACATTTTGCGATTAAAGTCGAATTGCGCTATCGATAAAATCGATACTATAACAAGATACGAGGTTTACCATTGTTTCTGAAATGTATTCGAAAATAAGCGTACATTTCTATTGACTGTAACTGTGAAACAAAGGTTACGGAGTTCTATTTATGTATTATTCCATGTACATTTTTGCGGCATACAAAAGACAATTTATTATATTTAAAATTTACAGCTTGTTCTCAATTCCTCTTTCGCAAAGTTTGCTCGAATTGATCTGATCTAATTACTCCAAATTCAATTTTTTTAAATCTTTTATTACAACAACTTTTCTAGTACATAAACCTTTATGTAATAAATTTGTAATAGTTTATTCCGAAATGGCAAAAGTTGAATAAAAACCAGGACAAAAAAAAACTCATTTCCACCGTAAAATCTTTAAGTACCAATTGTGGCTTATCATATCAAGAAGTCGGGGCTTTAATTTAGCTGTGTTTGTTTCGCTGACAATGTTTAAATTTTAGCAACCTTCTTTCTATCTTTATTTTATTATATTAGAAGAGAGGCTTGCAAATTGCCACCCCAACGATTTTTTTGCTCATTTATGAGTAAAATTCAAAAAAAAATTCAAAATTTTTTAATATGAGTGTTTCATTTTAGTTATTCGACATTTTTTTTTTTAACAATTTTGGCTACCTGCAGGCAGCAGCCAACTGCAAGCCTTTCCCGTATAATCTAAAATCCTTTTGGAAATTGCTATGAGCTTCTTAGGTTTCAATATTAATTTTCGAGTCTTTTTGGGTTCTTATTATTTTTTGCTTATGTAATTATTCGCTAACTCTTGGCTTATTTATCCTTTTGAAACATTTTACACCTAATCTTCCACATTTAAGTTTCGCAGTTAACATTTTCTAACAAAAAAAAAATATATTATTTTGTATATAAAATTTCTTACACAAAAAAAAACCTACATTTTCATTTTTTATATCTCATATAATTGTGTATCTTTAATTCATAAATTGTAAATTTCAAAACATGCAAATCAATACATCAAATCAAAACAAATATTAAAAAACATCCAAACAAAAAAAAAACATTTTATACAAATTTATATAATGGATTTAACTGTATGAAAACTGTTTTTAAAGGATTATATAAACTGTGCAAAGGATTATACACACAAAAAAAGGATTACAACATAAAAAAGAATTTATAAGATACAAAACAACAGATACTTCCGAAACAGCGCAGCATAAACTAAAGCTCACATGGAGCTGTAAGTATAAATATTAAAAGATCAAAAAAAAATAAAAATAAACAATAAACAAATTTATCTAAGAAAGTCATTGAACTGTGCATAAAAACTTGGCTCAGAAAACTTGTCGTGAATAATTATAAAGCTAAACATAGACTGCTGCCTTATTTTTTTGGGGGAGCTTTGTAAATTAAATATTTGCATTATTAGTCATGAAAAGAAAAATGTGTAAAAATTGTGAAATTGAAGACCCGAAAATTTCTTACAAATAACTCGAAGCTACGTAACGTATGAATGCGTACTAATTTATTCAAAATTTAATTCTTTTACTCAAACTAAACCAATTAAGCAGTTTAGGGCAATCGGAAGTTTAACTTCCCAATTGTAAAAAAAAAGAAAAATAGGTAACAAATACAAAATACTTAAATTTAATTTCCTTCTTTTTTTTTTATGTTGTTGCCAACCAAAACAGAAATGTTCTGTAAAAAAAAAAAAAAAACAACAACAAATAAATAACAATCAAAATAAATCATAAAAAACCGTTTGTTATTCTACTAAAATGGTCTAAAATACAACAACAAACAGGTAGACGCAATTTCGTCATATACGAAAAAAAATTGGGTTGCACGTTTATACGTAATTTGGATTTTTACTTGGAATCTTTGATTTGCTTAATATTTTTAGATTTTTTGATAAACATTTTGATTTTTGATTTATTTAAAAACTTTTTTGCGGACAGACGTACAAACTTGTATGGAATTAGAAGTAGGCTTGGCAATATGGCATTGAAATTAAACTGTTAATCTTTTTTTAAGTTTCAATTTAATTTATTTAAATGCAGAAAACTTATTTTTTAATTAACACATAACAAATGCGGACAGACGCACTAGTTGTAGAGAGACTATTTTTCAACGAGGTAATATCAAGTAAGACTTGCTATTTAAAAAAACAAATATCGTATACTATAAAACTACTTCAGACACTAAAAAAGAAAAAATGAGGACAGACGGACATATTTTAATGAGGACCACCACTAAAAGTGGATATGCTAATATTTGAATTTCTCAAAATCATCAAATTTTCCATCAATTTTGAAAGTTTTTATTGAAAATTAGATAATTGCTCTAGGTAATAACACAAAAAAGTGCGGACAGTCGGACAAGTTGGAGTGAACACCATACGTAATAGTGGTGAGACCACATGACAACTATAATTTTTCCGATTTCAATGAGGTTTTATTTTTAACGCTTTATAGGCTTTTTTTTTTGAGTGGAACCGTGGATCAGAAATTTGTTTTGGGGACCAACGCTTCAAATGGATGCAAAACAGTTGAAAAAAAATCTCGATTTTAGTTAGTTCTTCTATTATTTTTTTCAAAATACTTCTTGTAAATCATTAGCTACGGCCAAACGTATACATTTCTATAAAGTTTGAGCGTATTTACATAACTCATGCTGTGAGTGAAATGCATACCTTGACTAAAGTAACTACAAAGTAACTCACGTACGAGTATCTCTGCGAGTATTTTATTCTTTGCTGCATAATCATAATCATAAATTGAATATTCAAAATGATTTAATTAGGTATTCTTCTTTTGTTAATTATTTTTTTTTTTTTTTATTTTTTTGCTTAATTATTTTTAATTACATTGTGTATTTAACTCTTTGTTTTTTAACATTTTTTTTTTTTTTGGCTTCTTTATTTTTAAATTTTTTTTTTTTTATTATTTTGTATCTTGCACGCATATGCAGTTAAATTTTACGTTATTTTTATTTCAACGTGCTCAATTTTTCTTGTACAAAAAAAAAAAAAAAAAAGTATCTGCTGCGTCTACTGCTGCTACTGTTGCGTTTGCTTTGGTTGCTTCTGCTCGTTGCTACTGCTCAATGCATGAGTAAGCGTAATTTTGCGTCATCTAACTGTTTTTCATTTTATACCAAAAGTCTTTGTCATATACAAGCTATGATATTCGGCATTGCTCGGACTTTTGGAAAATAATTTCAAGATTGCATTTTTCTTTTGATATTTTTTAATTAATAATTTTTTTTTTTTTAAATAACTTATCAAACTTTTGTTAGCCCCCACTTACTAGTTTTATACAATAAAATATGGCTTAAAACGCTTAAAAGTTGTTAGCTTTTAAAATCTAGTAAAAAAAAATACACCAAACAGCTGTCGATTTTCTTATAAAATGGAAACGGTTAAAATAAATAACCGATTCGCTATATTTACGGTTATAATAAAATGCAGCCAAAATATTAAATTTTATATTTTTACAAATTGATTAAAGAATAGAATTAAATATTTCAGCAATAAAATAATAATTTTAAAAAATTATAACAAAAATTATTAACATAAATTTCGCATAAAAAAAATTCAAAATAAGCCAACAAAAAAATGCTAAACAAAAAATGTATTTTTTATGACGCGCGTTAGACGCTTTAGAGGAACAACAAAAATAAAAGTTCGCTGACCCAAGCGTCCAAAAAAAAAATGCTGCTATGAATTGTTGTCATCATTGTTGTTGTTTTTGGTTTGGATGAGCTCAAAATGAAGTAGAAAAAAAAAACCGATTAACGCAAAAAAAGCTTAAGCGTGCGAGAGGGTGCAGATTTGTTGACCAGATAGATACATACTCAAATGGATGTACATACACAACTACCGACAAACTACAACAACAAAAAAAAGACTAATTTAAATAACAACAACAAAAGCATTAAAGCTCAAAAAAAGATAAAACTTTAAATAGACAAAAAAAAAAAGATGTTCACAACAAAATATTTTTGTCAAACATAAAAATAACAGAGAAAAAATTTGCATAAAATGACCCACACCTTTTTTAACACTCAATGCCATAAATATGAAACCAAGACTTATTTAGTTAATTATATTTTTAAATATTGTAATATTCATTTATAGTCGTTCTATTTTTAATTTAAATTTATTCAAAGAGCGATAAATTAAAATTATTAATTTAATTAATGTATTAAAAAAAAAAAACAAATAAATGTAAAAAAAAATAAAATAAAATAAAAACAAAAATAAAAATAAAAAACAAAAAAAAAAAAAACTAATATAAATTGTGGTTTTAAACGTTGTCAAAAAATACATCCAATTAAGACTAGTGATCCCATAAATTTTTAAAGGTTTTTATGCAAACAAATGATAAAAACTTTTTATTTAAAATAAAATTTTAAAAGATTATTTCGTGATCCAATAGATTATATATTTTATATATTTTATTAAAAAATTGAAAAATTAAATTTATTGTAACAACTTTTGGGAACGTTACTTTTTGAGTTTATTTGTTTCGAAGTAGTGCACATCGAATTGGTTATTCAGCGGTTTTCAGGCCTTACTGAACTTTACCTATTTTATGTACCTATCAGTTTCCTGGTAGGTAGACTAGATAGCATTGCAAAAAAAAAAAATATATAAAAATTATGCCAATAGAGAAAAATAACAGTATTAGTGTAAGGTGGGGTAGAGTAAATCACTTAGAGTTTCAAACAGAATGGATGAATAAAGAAGATTAACAATTTAGTGTAAGATGGGGTGGAGTGAACCACTTCAAACAGAAAGGTTGCATTAAGAATATTAATAATTTAGTTTAAGATGGGGTGTAGTAAACCACTTATCGGTTCGAGAAGAATAGTCAAATGAAGAAGAATATAAATTTGGTGTAATATGGGGTGGAGTGAACCACTTTAAGGTTCGAGTAGAATAGTTAAATGAAGAAGAATATAAATTTGGTGTAATATGGGGTGGAGTGAAACTTTAAGGTTCGGTGGAATAGTTAAATGGAGAAGAATATAAATTTGGTGTAATATGGGGTGGAGGGTTAAGTCGAGTAGAATAGTTACAATGAAGAAGAATGTAAATTTGGTGTATTATGGGGTGGAGTGTTTAAGGTTCAGTAGAATAGTTAAATGGAGAAGAATATAAATTTGGTGTAAAATGTGGTGTGCCACTTAAAGAGGGAAACAATGAAGTGGAAAGTAGAGGGTCCAAGATTAAATTAGCTACTTAAATTTTGTGTCTACCCAAAATTCAGACTCAATATAAGTTTGTAAAAGTTACTGAGCTGCAATGTGAAACTAAAGTTTTCTCGGTAACATCTAAACCATTTATTGGAACCAAGTTACCACGCAAACTTACAAACTTACCTTACACTTTTTAGTTGAAAAAACCAAATTTTTAATTCCTATTTTTTACAAGCCTTCGAATTGCTTGAATTTTGGTTAAGTTTTGGGCAGTTTGCCATGGTGATTTGATAATTAAGGTTGCCATCACACTTTAATTAATTATTTTAAATTTTAATAATTTTGTTTTTTCTATTGAAAACACTTTAAAACTTTGTTTAATCTGTACATAACGAAGTTAGTATTATGTATTGAACCAAAGTATGATTGATGGTCACCTTATTTTGAACTATTTTTGAATCAATTTGCTGCCTTGGTTTTTTTGGGTTTAAAAGAAAAAACAAAATTTTTATTGGTGCCCCAAAATATTGTCTTAACTTATGATGTAACGGAAAGCTCCGATTCGGAACATTGAGCCCCACCCATCATTATACAATTTAAACTTTTGATTTAAGCTTGGAATTTAAGGTTTTTTGTTTTTTTAAACTTCATTGAAACTTGTTTGATTTTTTTTAAATCAAAACTTTTCATCTGGATTTATATTTAAGAATATTCTACGTTTAAAAATGATTTAAAAATGCATCAAACTTACAAGTAACTCGAATAAATAACAAAGAACCCAAAACCTTGCTTCATTCATAAAAAAAAAAAATAAATAAATTTTACAAAAAAATCCAAAAGACAACAACAAAAGAAGTAGCTAGTCCATTCCACATATATTCCATACATCTACATCTAAGTAAGTAAGTGGTGACCATGTCCCTTGAGTGGCAACACGTGCCACATGTGCGGTCAAGTGCGCAGCTGCAAACGAATAGAGTACACATTAGCCATGATTCATTTTTGACGGCAATTTGTTGTATTTGTTGCAACTATTGCAACAACAACAACAACAACAGCAACAGCAACAACTTTGGCTTTGCTTGGCCTGGCCTTCTGCAATCTCCGCTTTTCTGTGTATGAGTTTAATCTTAGCTGTGTATCTCAGTTCAGTCGGTCTGTCTGTCTGTCTGTCAGTCAGTCCAGTTTTAGTTTGTACGACCTCAGCCTTCAGTTGGCTAACTGCAAATTGGTTGCAACCGATTTTTGCAACGATTTTCAGTTTCTTTTACGTTTTTTTGGCTAAAAGATGTTTGATTTAAGTTTGTTTCTTTATTCTTTTTTTATAAAACTTAGCAGCCTTGTTTCAAGTTTTTGTGGTTTGCTTCTAACCGAATGCAAATTACTTATTGCGGTTGTAAATTTTGCAATTGAACAATTTTTCATTTTTTATTTTTTTTTTTCTTTTTTTTTTTTTTTTTTTTGGGTTTTTTTACTTCAATTGAACTCGACCTGATTTTTTCTTTTCTTTTTGCATTTCATTTTATGTCGAGAAAAACAAATGTTTTGACCTTTGCCTTTGTTTAGTTCATCTTTTTAGCTTAAAAATTTTTAAGTTGCATTTCTTGTTCTTAACTTGTGTTCGACATTTAAACGGAAGTTGATTGCCTTTAAAGGTTAAAGTCAATTTTATGTTCATTCTTCTGGGTCATACTTTTTTGTCTTTTTTGAGTGTTGTTGAAAATGTATTGAAGAACAGCTGTTATTTTTAAGTTTAGTATTTAGTCAAATAGTTTGATAAAGTTATTTCGAAGAACATAAATCAATCAATTTCAAATTATTTTGAGAACACAACGCTTATTTCTCAGTCAAAACCAAAATAAACCTAAGTATACACAATTTCACCATAGCTTATGCTCTGCTTATGTATTTCATAATTAGCAGCGTTCATTAAAAATTAACAGTGTTACCAGTCTAAATCTTTTTCAAAGAAAAGTTTGGAAATTCAAATCATTCAAATGGCGAGACATGCTTCTGTTTGCTTTTGTTCCTAGATGAAGAGATGGAAAGATGCAGAAGAAATGAGTTTTTTATGAAGCATCTAATACGAATACTAACCTATTTGATCCGCTGAGTCGATATGAATATTTAGGTCTGTCCATCACTTTTGCTGTCTGCAATGTTCTCGTACGCAATTTTCTCGAATACTATAAAAGATAGATTCAACCGGAATGGTTTATAGTAAACCTAGATCTTCTATAGACATCGTATGATATTTTATATGAAACCTTTATCTCTTTATCTAGTGGAAGCACTCATACAAGTCTAACACCAATTTTGGACTTTCTTTATGAAAACTTTTATTTTTTTGCTGTTTATTTGTTTGTTTTTCACGTCAACTTTGGGTGAAGGTTTTAGTTCCTTTTTTTAACATAAATCAGCATGTCTGTCCATTCGCTCTGTTGTCTGTTTACCCTGTAAACGCAACGATCTCTTATTATTATTATTATTATTTTTTATTATTATTATTTGCTTTAGGGGGTAATTGTACTGCTACCTTTACAGATATATTGTACACCCTAACTTGCTAACACTGTTCTTTGAATGAATCTATTCATTTTTATAGATTCGGGTTTCCTAACCTGCTCTAAGGAGAGTGTGTGTGTGTCCTCCTAACAATGACATTCTGGACCATCATTGCCCTATCATGATCCTTAGCTGAGTTCTATCCAGCTTAACTAATGCTTTGGTAACCTTAGAGTTGAATCCCTCTATTAACAATTTTGCCTGTCGCATGCCCTGCCTTAAAATCCAGTGTTCATCCCTGGCACGTTTTTTTTATCAGTTGCGGAGTTGCGGCCCCCTTCCTGGCTAGAGCGTCTGCTTGCTCGTTGCCTGGGATGTTTGTATGTCCTGGTACCCACAATAGTTGTACTCTGTTGTTGTTTTGTCCTAGTACATTTAGGGTGGCTATAGCCTCTTGTACTAATTTAGATTTTACTGTGTCTGACTGCAGCGCCTTAAGGGTTGCCTGACTGTCTGACAGTATTGCTTTATCGCAGTTGTTAAAGTTCCTGCAACGATCCCATCAATTTTATATCATATAATTTAGGATTTTTAAAGAATCTTTAGACCTTGCACTTTCAATTCATTTCAGGTGCATATTCTTCGTTCAAAATTACCAATCGACGGCGAATAATTTATTCAAATTTTTAAACTCAAAAAAACTTAAATCCTTGAATCCATGCTACAATTATAACCGATGTAGTATTCTGTCTCTGTTTGCTTATATAATTTTAATACGGTAAGCTTTATTCTATAGCTTCGTATCACTAAAATATATTTTAATTGTTTTGAGCGAGTTAATCAGATTTTTTTTTTTTTTTTAAATTATTTAAAATTACCCGTAACAACAAGTTATCACAACAGAAATGTTAAATATAAAATAAAAAAATTATAATAAAAAAATTCATAAAATTCATACAGCATTAAACTTGTAATTACAACAATATAAAACCTATTGTGAATTATAAAACAATAAATGAATGTTAAAATGTAAAAAAAAAAAAAAAAAACTCAAATATGGCAACAATTAAACAAATGACAACAATGGCAACAATGCCTGTTACTGTTACACAAAATTTTAAAATGCAAAATGAACGCAACAACAACAACAATAAACCCGTTATAATGTCAAAAATATATAAAATCTATTAAAAAAAAAAGCTAGAACAATGAAAAATCTTACACCTACACTTTACAAAAAAAAAAAAAAAAAATTAAGAACAATAAAATAAAAATATTTGAGGGCACAAATCATTGTCAAAGTCAGTCAAAAATAAAACAAAAAAAAAAAAACACAACGTTTAAATAAAGAATATTTCACGCCAATTCTCATAAAAAGATTTAAAAAAATAAACAAAAGATACAATATTTAGATACATAGATACAATAAGCATTAATGCCAAACAAAATACATACAATAAAAAATATTCAAAAAAAAGTAGAGACTCTTCAGATACAAACTCTGAGTGGATTCGATTCAGTGCGAAGCGTCAAAACGTCACTCAGCTCGCAGTTTCGACGCTCTTTAACAAACACAACAATACTAACAACAACAACAACAACAACAGAAAAGCATAAAAATATTTAAAAATTCATTAAATCCAATAAGAAAAAAAAACTATCTACAGACTTGAATCTATGCCAAACAATCAAAGTCATGAGCATGAGTAACGAGAAAAAAAAATATATAAAAGATACAAAAAGAAAAATATGTAAACGAAGAAGAAGAAGCAGAAGAGACAGCAGCAGCAGCATAGATAAATTACAACAATAACAACAACATTTATAAGATCTCAGTTTAAAGCCGGCAACAGCAGCCAAGCTGAACCATATTGCAACGTCAAGTGAAAAGGGGCAAGCGCAGCAGCGGCAGCAGAGGTTAAATGAGCGCGCATAAGCTTAAAGTTAAACTCTCTCACAAGCTTCGTATTTTTAACTTGTATTCGGCTTCGGCTTTTTGCCGAACGCGGAAGTATGTCAGCAGGTCTTTCGTATAACGGTAGTTTGCTATTGCCGCCATTTGCCAAGCACTGTTGTTGCTGTTGCTGCTGTTGCTGCTGCCCCCTTTTTGTTGTCTTTGTTGTGTTGTCTTTGTTGTTGTTATTATTCTCTTGTACGTGTTTCTAGCTGTCTTAGCCAAAAAAAAAAAAACAAATACATTGGCAACATCTTTTATACTTCTCTGTATATATCTCTTTCATTCTCTCATTATTGTTTTGCGCTTAGCTGCGCATGCTCAGCTTGGCGTGATCGTTCGTTCGTACGTTAGGCTTTCCGCATATTAAACAGTCAGAAACAGTCGCAACATGCAACATGTTGCTTACTGTAAAATGTTGCTTAAAATAGCCAATGGCTAACTTCAAACCTGTTGAAAGCGAAATTTCTGTTATTTTACTCTCTTTTCAAGCTCTTGGCTCGTTGTCTTGTGATTATTTTTTTTTTTTTTTGTTTTCTTTATTTGGCTCTCAGCTTACACATTTCTTTAACGTTTTTCGTTTTATGCTTTCTTCGTAGCCGAAATAAAAAATATATAACTGCTTTGTCGTCGTCGTCGTCGTCCAACTGTAGCCAAGCCTTTAAGTTAACTGTTCATCTATACATACAGACAAATAGACACACACATACATATGCAGACACACTTGTAAGAAGCTGTATGCTGTTGTTTTTGTTGTTTTTTTTTTTTTTGACTGCGTACCGTTTCATTCTACGGCACCCAAAAAAAAAAAACAAATGCCATAAGCACCGACTACAACAACAACAATAATAACAAGACCAACTAGTTAATCAAATGAACTTTTTTATTTTATTTTTTTTTTTTTTAGGTTTTGTTGTTATTGCTTTAAGTATTTTCTTTTTTTTTTTTTTTTGGTTTCTTCGTCTTCGTATGCGTTTAGATTTTCTATTTCATTTTCGGACTTCGTTAGTATTTTATTTTCATCGTCGTCGCTGTCGTTTTTGTTGTTGTCGTTGTTGTTGTTGTTGTTGTCATTTTCGTCTTTGGCATGAGTGGGCTTACACCTGTGTCAGATGTTGTTGTTGTTGTTTCATTTTCTGTTAGTTTTTGGCTTTTGACTTTCATTGCCGTCGCATTTGATTTTGTTGTCGTTGTTGTTTTTGTCATTGAATCGTCGGTGTCTTTCTTTACTTTTCTGCATTTTTGGAACCAATCAAGCGTGCTTAAAATAAGAAGAACTGACACTAGAGAAATCACAAATTTTTAATTAAAACAAAGTTCTTATACACTACGGAATACTTTAAAAATCTGCTGCATATTGAAATTTTGTAGAAGCTGATTTTGTGGTGTTTACAAACAGATCCATTAAGTTTGCTCTTTACGAGCCTTGAAATCGAAAATGTTAGAAATAAAAAAAATTTACAAAATTTACATTATAAAGATAAAAGAAGCAGTCCTCATTTTGCTCAATATAAAATTTATGTTCTGTATTATAATTCTCAATAAGTTTATACATGGTACGATTAAACAAGGTTATCTTAAGCGCTCTTGCTCTCTCAACGTATTGCGTACCAACGTCAGTCGGTCATTTGAAACCAAGTTATGAAACATATGAGTACAAAAGAGATGGCAGATTTCCTCTACTTACTCAGGTTCGTATGTAGATTTGCAAGTGTAAAGAAGATTTAATATATTTTTGTTTTCCTCTGGTGTTGTTTCTTTTTCACTTCGGCAAACGCACCACGACTACCATTGGAACCAAAACTGAGAGAAAAAATGCACTTGCCACTACCTTTTGTTATTGTATCATGATCAGTCGTACTTCATTGTTATGAAAGGAAACAAAAATAAAAACAAAAAATTACAAATTTTCTATATTATTCCTACCTATATAGGTCCTAACAATTAAAAGTAAGCTATCTCATTCGCACTCGGTTCGCATGGAACCATCGTTTCGCATCACACGCCCTTTATAGTTCCACCATGGGTTCTATATGTGCTTTTATTTAAAGCTCAGCTCAGGACTCTCTTTTTGGTAATCACATTTTTTTCCTTGTTTTGATTTTTTTTTCTTTCTTTTTGAATTTGAAATTTTTTATTTTATAAAATGACTGAATAGTTCAGTTAAATATTATTAATATCTTGCGTATACCTTTTCCCAAGCTAAGTCGTTTCATCGTTTTAGTATGATCTTAACTTTCGATATAAATTGAAAGAACGCACCACGGAAAACATTATTTTATTATTTGAATTGAAAATTGATTAAATGGTTTCGGTTAGTTCTGTGCTTAAATTGTTTCTCAAAATATGTTTTCTTCGAACCAATCGAATAACCATTGGGAATGGTCAAAATTCATTTGCTGCATCTATTCTACGCTACAAAATCGGATACCACTAAATGAAATGCAAAAACTCCCGAGTAACGTTCCCAAATCATTTTCCAGATTTATGTCATCTTTAGAGCATTTACAAACCTTTCAAAAAATCCATGTAACCCAAACAAAAACAAAATTAATTTAAGAATTAACTACTTTGCCTATGACATACATTTAAAAAGAGTAGACAACATATTCGGCAATACTTAAAAAAAAAATAATATAAAGTATAATATTTCTATTTCTTTCTTTCTCCAATAACCAATTTATATGCTAATTTAGCTGATTATTAATGTTTTGACCCAAATACCATTTAAAATTATTATTACTGCTGCTGTTCCCCGTGGCATACGAAAACGATTTGTAGTCAAAATGTCGTCAACATATCTTATGCATATTCTGAGCATCTCATTTAAAAATATTAAATGTGGAGAATGTATCTACATATTTATATATAGTATCTGCTGCATATGTATAACTTAACAGGCAACAGGTTACCCACTAATTGGCAGTTGAAAATGCGCTTCTATTTAGTTATTCTGTATTTTTTTTTTAGATTTGGGAATATTAGATACGCGTTAACTTGCAACATGTGCAGCATTATAAATGAGCAGCCGCTTGTAATAGATATTATGCGTCTATAGAGCTGATAAATGTATCGATTGGTTAGGAACAAGTTACATATAGAGTAATACGTCGGACAGACAACGATTTTTATCACTTATTCAAAAAAAAAATATGAAAACTGACTGGATTAGCATTTTTAGTTTTTTTTTAGTTAATTCGATTTTTTTTAGGGGGTCGCAAAGTGATACTTTGTCGAGGAAAAAAAACCATAAAAAGTGAGCTTTTAACAATAATGAATTATCTATAAATCTTCTGCGAAAAAGCTTAGAAGAAGCTCAAATGAAGCAGAAGCAGAAGCAGAAACAAAAGAAAAATTTGTAAACCATAAAATTAAAAAAAAAAAAATAATAATAAAATAAAAATTAAAATAAAAATGACGTGCTTCGCGTTTTTACTGCTCTAAACTTGTAATTGTATAAATAAAAACCCATTGTGAATTATAATTTTATTGGTAGCAACTAAATATAATGAATGGCAATGCTCTTGATGCACAAGCTTTCAAATTTTTAAGCAACAAAAAAAAAAATTATACCATGTTCCTTAAAAGCAATCTACGAATCCGGGAATAATTCCTTTCACCACCTCCTCCTCTTTGGGCTTACCAAATTGATAGAGATTGTTTTCCGTAAAGCTCGTTTAATGTTAGCATTGCCATTTTCGACCTTTGGTTAGTGGTTACTATATTAAGAAACTTTTATTTTATAATTCTGTCATTCAACTTTTTTTTATTAGGTTTTAATTCACAAATGGTTTAAATGTAAAAAATTACAAAACCAGCGCAGAAAGTCTTTACAAATTTTTTTTTTTTTTTAAATTTTTTTTTTTTTAATTTTTTTTTTTTTTTTTTACAATTTTTATAAATTTTTATAAGATTTTATTTAAAATTTTTTTTTGTTTTTTTATTTACGTTTTTGTTTTTGTTATTTTTATTTTTTTTAAATTTTTTTTTTTAAATTATATTTATTTTTTTTTTTAATTTTTTTCTAAACCAGGTTTGTCTTAGATCTAAAGGCGTTGCTCGATTATTTTCACTTCTCATGGTTGTATGGGGGACATTAGTAATTGTATCATGGTTATATTACAGGCCAGATTTGTTTTAAGCTTGTTTATCCCTTGGGGTCATAGTGTGAGAGGCTGTTAAACATATTTCTATACTATTTTCTCCATATAGAATAGAACTCACCAAAAAAAAAATATGTAAGCAAAATGGAAAAAGACAGTGGTGGAATATTACACCTTGTATAATTGCATCATGACAACAAGACTACGTTGGCCTTTGTTTAGATAATCATTTTCTACGCTAAAAGTAACACCAAAACACTTTCTTCTTTTTCCTTGCTTCTCATCAAACAGCAACTAAATGACGATGATATTGCTCAATACTTGCACAGATGATAATCTGCAGAAGAAGGGGCTGCATTTTTAGTAAATAAGCGAGAAATTCGGAAAGAATACTGAGTTATTAAATTGTTCTCGTATATTTTTATTGTCTAATTTCATTGACAGTTTAAATTAAATTAGCCTAATCAGCCAAAATTAATCAATTAACTAGCTATTTTTGATTATGCTTAATTATTTTTATATTCACAAATTGGTCTGTACTCTGATTAACTTCATTAATCAATTCGGAAGCTTGACAAAAATGTTTTTAGCTGAATTAATTT
This sequence comes from Leucophenga varia, assembly GCA_018903435.1. Taxonomy (NCBI): domain Eukaryota; kingdom Metazoa; phylum Arthropoda; class Insecta; order Diptera; family Drosophilidae; genus Leucophenga; species Leucophenga varia. The sequence goes on from JAEIFJ010001870.1 coordinate 1,099,676, forward strand.
GTGAAGCCGTTAAGATGTGTTTAAAATATGAACTTATAATTGACAAGATTGTGAGCTTACAAAGATAATTTGATGCCAGTTAACTTAACAATCGTTCAATCAAAAAAAAATATCTATTAGATAAATTTATTTATCCGTTAGCTAACTGAGACTTTTGGCTAATTATAAGCGTTTTTTTCATAATTTTTTTATTTATTTATTTATTTTTTATTATTATTTTTATTATTTTGCAGATGACTGTACCAGCGTAATTGTTACCAACTCTCAAAAATAAAAACGCTACTTCTTCAACTAGCTAAGAAAATAATTCTACAAATTCTTCGCTGAAAAACACGAAAAGAAAAAAAACAAAAAAATAAAAAAGCAAAATATACATTTTTTTTCCTCACGTCTGGTGGCGTTCTATGATGAAGTTTTGCAGCATGAACGGCCCAAGTGAATCCGAAGTTGAAAGTCTGCTAATGTCTCCATGCTGGGGACCAACACAAACGGGTAGTCAGGATCAATATTTGCTCGATGGACACAAATTACTGCTTGAACATGAGCTCGATTCGTTGCCAAGCGATGCAGATGCAAAAAATTCGCTTGATGTACTCGATAATTTGCTGCTAAATAGCTCCTCACTGAATGCGCTCTCCGATTTGAAACCGTTGCCACCATTTACAAATTACACAGGACATTTATCGATAAATGGTATATCAGGACATCATTATCATGCAATAGCGCAACGTTTGCCCGATGAAAGTAATAATAATTATATACAAAGTGCATATCAATTGCAGCAACATCAACAACAGCAGCAGCAGCAGAATGGTAGCAGCAATGGTGCAACAAGTTTACAACAGCAACAACAACAACAACAATGTGGCACAAATATGACAAATAATAACAATAATAATAACAACAACAACTCCAGTCATAATTCCAATAATATTACGGAACATAATATTGTCTCATCATCCACTTGCCTGCCGGAAAGCGTACTCAGCGGCGGCGGTGGTGGTGCTGCTGGTAGTAATGGTGGTGTCTCAGTGATTGCAGATAGCGCCGATGCATGCTTGAACGATGTTAAACTTTTTGCCGATAGTCAATTAGATAGTAAGCTTTATTCCGCTGTTGCTGATAGTTGTATTATGTCCAATGGCAGCATCGGTGGCATCAGTGGCATGAGTAGCGTTGGTCTGGGAGGTGCAGGCGCCTCATTAACGCCAACGCTGGATCATGTTGCCGATACGCTGCATACGAGCAGTGTACGCATCTATAAAGATTTAACGGAATATGTCGATATGAATTCCATAGATGATATTGCTGCTATAATCGGTTCAGCGATAGCCGATACCACAGTACCGAATCAATTGGATAAAGATGATGGCAATGATACACGTGACTCATGGATGGATCTCGATGCATGGATCGATGGTAATTGTATACAACAGAGCGATGGTAAATTGGTCGTAACACAACAGGATGTAACGCTGAATGATTTCATGTTACCAACACATTCGCCCGTGCATACACCGAGCAGTTCCACGTTGCAATCGCTACTGACGCATGGCTATATGCCGCTGCTGCATAATCGTTTACAAAATGGACCACCCAACTCGAGCGGCACACCAAATACAACGTCAACGACAACGACGACATGCATTAAAAGTGAAACACCCAGCTCTACCTCATATTGCAATGAACTGGCAACGGCCACGTCCAGCTCAAGTCCACCCGGTTCGGTGGTGTCGACAACAGATAATCTTATGATTAATCCAAGATATTTAACCAATTCGAGCAGTCAACAACATCAATATCATTTGGGTAATGGTGGCGGTGGTGTTTTGGCCGATTTAAAATCGGAGGCACTCTGTAGCACTGCGGATATTTTGGGCGGCAATGGTGGCAATTATCCACATACAACAACCGTAACACCATCCGGTACGCCAAAAGCGAAACGTTCACGTTCACAAAAGAAATCACAAGCGAATAACAACAATAATAATAATACAAATGGTGGCAATAATTCCATGGGTGGTGGTGTTACACAGCTATGCACGCCGTCGCAATTAAATGCTATATCCGCTTCGAATGCATTCAATACGGCCAATGCAAATGATCTCTCCGGTTTATTGGGCAAAGAGAAGCCCGTACATCGTTGTAGCATTTGTAATCGTGGCTTTTTGAATAAATCAAATATTAAAGTGCATCTGCGTACGCATACCGGTGAGAAGCCCTTCCGTTGTGATGTCTGCGCAAAGGCTTTTCGCCAGAAGGCGCACTTGCTCAAACATCAACAGATACATAAGAGAATTGGGCGTGACTGACAGAATGAGGCCGCTGTAACTTTTGTTGCTGTTGTTGCCCATAATGGACAGCTTAAACGCTAAAAGAGAGGTAAAGAGACAAGAAGACAAAAAAAAAAAAAAATAAACAAAGCAACAAAAGCCAACCAAAAAAAAAAAACAAGAAAAGGAGAGCGCATGCGCGCATGTATAACTTTTTTGTTGAGGCAAAGCCACAGCAACAGCTTTGCTGCTGCGGCTGCTGCTGCCACGCCACGCCACGTCACATTAGTTATGCATAAAATCTCCTTACTTTTTTTTTTTTTTTATGTTGGTTCTTGTTGCCGAGAAAACGCAGAAAACAGTTTAAGCTGTTTTTAACGTTTTCCTCAATATTTGTGTGTCGCATTGCTTTACGCTGGTGCATGGTTCTGCATTTTGGCGGTTGCAAATATACAAAAATTTTGTAATACGGAAATGCAGATTGCCATGCCCAACACCCACCAAAATTTTTTTGAGCGGAGCAATGCAATACACGCTCTTGTTATCCGTTGTTGTTGGTTGCTTTTGGTCTCTTCATTTTTTTTAAAATAATTTTCAGTTCGGGAAATTTAGTTTTGACGATTTTGCATAAACTTTTGCGTTCAACTCAAGCCGTAACCCGAGTTTAACTTTAACGGAAAGTTAACTCAACACTGTGTAACTGCTTCTTATGGAATAAGTTTAACAGTAGTTAAATTTGTGTGAAGTTAAACTCGGCATTACCCGATAAAAAATACGATGCTTTATAGCTGTTCCGAGTTAAACCGAAGTTTACCTGCCATTGTAAAACTGAATTTGATTGGTGTCAAATCTCTTTTAAAATTCAATGAAATATTTAAAATAATTCACAATTAGTTTAAACTACATTTGTAAAAATAACAAAAATAAGATTTTTTAAATAATGTTTGAACTGGTTGTGAATTATTTCCAATATTTCATTGAATTTTAAAAGAGATTTAAAACCAGCCAATATAGATTTTGTGTGACACCACTGAATATAAATAAATTTTTTTTTATAACAGTTTCCTATGCAAGTAGCAATATAGACGTCGTTTTAATGTACTAAGTCAGTGGTGAGCATACATCTATCTATACACCGCATAAGTTCAATAAGAGTTTAAGTATACTTCTACCTGAACACGTGTGTTAGGTATTCGATAAAATGCCCATCCCTGAATTATGCCTTAATCGACACGGTGTTCCTTTAAGTGTTGAGCTATATATAAGAACTGAACCGACTGAATTTTCAGGACTCGCTCTGTAGCTAATTTAACTTTCCTAAGTAAACATTTCCAACCATTTGGTACTCAATCAATTCACGTATTATTTTCTATTTCATTACAAGTTACGATTCTACGATGATCTATCATCTTCCAGAAAAGAATTACAGGCTTCCATATTTTAATATTTAAACCATTCTTTCGTCAATTTATAGTACCACAGATGCTTAAATCTTCTAGATTCTCGATTTTTCCATATTCTTTAATCATTCCAGAAGACTCTGCTTCCATAGTTTCTCCAAGTACCTTTATAATTATTATTACAGATGTTTAATGCTTCTAGAAGCCTAGAGTGAGAAGCGTTTTCTTAGAGAACTATTGTGTCTTTAAGTCAACCAGTGTGGCTTTTTTTTAGATATCTTCTTTCTAAAGATCCTAAGAGTGTATGATCTTCATTTACAAAGAGCTATAGGGCTTCCAATCTAGCAAATTATTTTTAGGCGTGATAAACGTATTCCCACGTACGCATGACTAGAGTACTTAACTACTAAAAGCCCCTTGTTGGATTTGATTTCTGTACCTCGCTGAAAGACACTAGTTTCTATAATGCTCCTCCACACCGGTAACTTCTCATCTGATAGGTATCTATTTGAGGTCCATTGTAGTTTATTTTTTTCTTTTTCTATTTTTTATTAAGTTCTGTTCAGAAACTTTTGCTGAAATTATCAAGATCTGGAAACGTAGTTTTTAGTTTACATTATAATAAAAAAATTCAAAGAGACCACAAGCAATGTAAGAACAACGGAGCGTCCAATTGTCTTTTTGCAACTGTTGTTCTGTTTTGATGCAATACTGCGCGAAGACATTATAACTTACTAAAAAAAACAATTAGTTTATTAACATATAAAAAAAAAATAATAAAATTTTATAATTTTGTAATTAAATCTTAGTTTATGCTTAATTATAAATTTATATTTAATGAAAAGGAAAAAATGTGTAAATTTGATTTATTTGTTTTTGTGTGTGGCGAATTGTACCTCATAACGTTGAAAAACTGTTTTTTTATAAATATAGCAAGCAATAATAATATTAAGCTAAATAAATAAATATATTTGATTAAATAATTAATTAATTATAATTAAAAATAGTTGCAATTAAAATAATTAAAATGTACAAACAAAAAAATTAATAAACAAATTTTAAATAGTTTCTAAGACAAATTAAATAAAATAAAAATCTAAGGGCAAAGGCGCAAATTATAAAAACAATACTATTTATAAATATAATTTTAAAAATAATATTTACAAAAAATAAATAAAAAAATAAACATACTCAAGTAATAAGTTGTGCATACAAAATAAAATAAAATGAAAAAAAAAAAGTTAAATTTAAATTTGTTAAATGTTTAATTTTGTTAAAGTTTATAAATAATTAAATATATAATAATTAATTATTTTTTTTTATTTTTTAATTTCTATAACAAAATATTTATGTACAACATTTTGCACGCGTCCTTAACACTGTTAAAAAAAAATTAATTAAATTATAATTTGGCAAATTTTAGACAAATAAACTTTTAAAATTAAATTTAAAATATTAAATTAATTTATTTTTAGTTGCATCCTATTTAAAACATTTTTTCATGCTAAATTATTATTTTTTTTTATATATATAAAAATATAAAAAAAACTAAATGTAACTCAATACTTTGTTTATAGTTTTAGAATATTTTTTTGTGCAATTTTTTCTTTTTAAACAATTTATTTTTTATTTCAAGTTTTGTTTTGTTCTGTTAAAAAAAATACAACAATAAATTTTATGTATTTTCACAATGTAAATATTTTATTATTATAAAATTTAAATTTAAATTAAATAAAAAAAAATTGTCATTCAAAATGTGCAAAATAACTTTAAAGAAAAAAATGTTTTTTGAAGTTTTTTTTTTTTGTATTTATTTATTTTTTTTTAGATATAACTGAACTGCATGGGTTTTGTGTTGTTTCCAGAGAGATTATTTGTGCTGAGCGCAAATTTGATCTTACATCGAGAAAACATGAATTAAAAACCTGCAAAATCTTGTTTTCGAATATTTTTTATAATTTTAGAGAGTTTCCATCCATGTGACGTGACAAGAGGTTTTTGACATAGATTCTTGTATTCAGTTCCATATTCAGCAAGAAAAATCCATCTGGAAAAACCTGTTCTCATTCTCTTCATACGAAAAAAATGAATTTGCACAGTGATGTTCTATAAACAGGCCAGCCGAAAGAATCCAGATCCGGAAAGTTTTTATACCGTTTTTGTGTAGGGTTAAAGGGTAAATTAAGTTTGTACAAATATAAATAAGTAAAAAAAGAGCCGGTTTCTCATGGACCTTTTTTTATTTATTAATGAGCGTAGAATCCAAAACTGGACACCAGGTTTTTTAATAACCATTTTCGAGATATTCTTTTGGGACTTTTTACTTAATTTTTACTATAAATCTCCAGACCTGTATATTTTGAAATTCAACCCGAACAAATTGGCCCATCCGAATGTTCATAGTTTGAAAGAAGTGTCAATCTAGCCATGACTATCTTTTTGTCTGTCCATCTTTATCTCGCTGCCTAAAGGCAACCATTATCAATCCAGAACCACTAGTTCCATTTTAAGGATTACCTAACATACCTAGCCTCACATGCCAACCCCAAAGTTTTAGTTGCTTAATCTAAAATAGTATTTATGATAATCTCAATAAGCTATCCGATTCGGTTCAGATCAAATAAATTTCTGGTATAGCCCTCCAGCCCTGGTATAGCCCTTGGAAGTTTTTGTAGAAAGAAATTTGTTGTTTCTTATAATAGAAACTCCAATCGAAAGTTTTATAAAGATCAACACACTGTTCTACGAGACTATAAAAAGATAGGGGCACCAAATTAAGAACTTTAATGCTTCTTCATTTTCGTAGATCAATTCCAATGAAGAGTAAACATAGCATCGGGATTTCCTCGCTTCTTTTGCCAAAGTTGTCAATTATGTAATTAAAATTACCATTCAAATTATAATTCACAAAAGGTTTTATTTAAAAAGTTCTGTAAAAGTATCTTAGCAACTAAAATAAGTAGTTCAAAAAGCGATATTGGAGCTTTAAAGTTAACAATCTGTGCGCAGATGCTTTAGAAGTACATTAAAAAGCTTGTTCTGAATTCTACTTTTTTTTTTTTTTTTTTGTTTTTTGTAACTTTAAATGTATCTTCTTTTTTATATAGATTCTGTCAGTACGTGCTGCATCATGACATTGCATAAATTTCGGTGACTTCGACTTAATGTGCAAGATACAAACACACGCAACGAGCGGCAACGAGTTACAGATACATTTAGTTTTGTAGACGGCGAAAAAAAAAAAGAAACAATATAAGATAGATGCGCGTGTGCGCGTTGAAGCTAACAAAGCTAACGAAGAAAAAGATACATTTTGCAGTAGAAGAAGTAAACCAAACCAAACTAAACCAGCAAAACGAACATATCTGTAGCTGTAGCTGTAGCTGTAGCAATGAAGCTGTAAAGCAAAAGATAGATAGATGGAAAGAAATAAAGAAAGAAAGAAATGCGGATACATTGCGCATTGATTTTGGTTGTTGGTTTTGCGGTGAAAGAGTTTGTGCGGCAAAGAATTTATGTCTTTGCCTTCTTTCTTTCTTTTATGTCTGTCTGTCTTTTTTGTTTCTTTCTTTATTTCTAGCTGACTTACTTACTTACTTGTTCGCTTTACTAAGACAGTAAAGTATCTTTGTATCTTTTTTTTTTTTTTTGTTTTTTGTAGACACGTTCTTCGTTGACGTCGCGTCGCATTTCTTCGGTTTTTTTTCTTTAGCTTTTTTAAACTCATACATACGAAACGAGTCTGGAATTAGGTCAGTGGCACAGTATGCGCGCCTGCGCTTATGTCTGTCTTCTATGCTGCTTATCTGCTTGTGTGTGTGTGTGTGTGTGTGTGTAAGTATCTACTTCTTTATTTTATATCTTCTTGTATTTGAGCTTGTTTCGTGTGTGCTGCTTTGCTTTCCTTGTGGCAATCGTGGTCGTCGTCTTGTCGTCATTTTATAATTCTTGAGCGCATTGCGTTTAATTTTTTTTTTTTTTTTTTGGTTTATACTGGCGCTTTAAGTGGCATTTTATAGAGCATACAACAACAACAACAAGAACCGCAGCAATTCTAGACTATAAAAGTATCTCAATAAAATGCATATCGCGTATACGCAACGTTTGCAACAAAGTTAATAAAAATTAACCCGAAATAAAATAAACGTAATCAATTTTAATGCAATTTAATTTTAGTTGTTTCCTACGCATTCTATACTCCACTTTAAAAAACATTTTTAATACAAAAAGATTTTCACTTTTTTTTATTTATATTTTTTAATTTAACTAAACTCAAATTTCATAAAAACAAAACCATTCAAATATTTATGTTAATTTTTTTTTATGCTTCTTGCAAAATATAGATTTATAACTTTTGAACAGACAAAGTCAAAGTTAATTATATATAATTAATTTTTTTTAACTTAAAAAAATAAACACTAAAAAGAATAAATGAATTCAAGTCGAAATAATCAAAGCCATATTTCATAAGATTTTGATCAGCTCTGATAATTTTTGAAGTTAATTAAATTCGCTTTTTTTGTAGTTTAATGTAACAGTTTTTTTTTTTTTTTTTTGTAATTGATTCTTAGTTTTTTTTTTTTAATTTTTATTTTTTTTTTTATTAATAAAATTTATGCTTACTTCAATATTTAAGTGTTCTTCTGCACAGAAGTTTTGTAGTTAGCCAAGTGTTAAGTTTTTTATAAAAAAAAAATTATTAAATGTTCTTTATTTTAGTTTTTATTGTTCTTAACTTTCAAAGCAAAAGCCGACAGCCAAACAGAAAAAAAAACAAACAAAAAAAAACTCTAATTGCCATTGTGCAACAATTGCCAAAGTTTGGCAATAAATTATTTATTATTTATTATGTCAGTCTTAGCAAAAAAAAAAATTAATACAAAAAAATAATATTTTGCAATTTATTTTAATTTGTTTTTATGTCTTCCTGCTGCTGTTTTACAAGCTAAAATCATAAATCGAAATAATTTAATATGCACTTCCGTTCTGGTTTAAAAATTGTGATTTGTGTAATGAGATTGATTTAAGAATATCTATAAGAAGATTATAATAATATAGTATAATGTTGTACCTTTTCTACCGACCCCAGCCACAAAGTTCTTAAGAAAATAGCAACAGATGGTGTACCAGCAGATGATGACATCTATTGGTTAAATTTATAACTATCGCTATTATGTAGTTAGCTGTACATATAGGTATACTAGATTTCCAGCGATTTCTTTTTTCTTGATCCAGTTTGGAAAGTAATTTTCCGAATGGTCTGCAAAATACTCCTTGGCGGTGTCAAGGATTTTTTATTAATGAGCCATCTTTTGAGGTTTGGGAAGAGATAATAGTTCGAAGTAGCCAAATTGGGCGTATATGGTGCATGCGAAAGCAATTGGAGCCATAAATCATTGATTTAAGCCTTGGTTGCGATGCTTTTGTTCGCCGACGCATTGTATTGCAAAAACAAAATTTTTTTGCTTCATGTGAGACCGTTTTGCAGCGATTGAAGGCCGAAATCGCTCTAATAATGCACAGCAATACGCTCTTTTGATGGTTTTTCCTTTTTCAAGGTAGTCCACGAAGAGTATGCCATGACAATCCCAGAAAAATGACGACATATCCTCTCCGACCCATCGAGCCTCCCTCGGCCGCTTCGGAGCACTCGTGCCGGCTTCAGTCCATTGCCAGGCACTTATTCTGTTTTCTGGTGTGTAATAGTGGATCCAGGTTTCATCAACAGTAACCAATCGACGCCAAAAGGCCGGCCTATTTCGCATCAACAAGTTCAAACACTGTTTCGAAATGCTCTCGCGTTCGTGTTTTTGGTCCGGAGTGAGCATGCGCGGCAGAAAAACTTTTTCATATGCAGAATCTCGCTCAAAATATGTTGGCTGGGGCACCATCACATTCCGGTCAGCCAACACCATTTCATGTATTTTTTTTTGACATTGTCTTCTGTAACCGCATCGAAGGGCCTGCCGCTCCGAACTTCATCGGTAGTAGAGTTGCGGCCATCATGAAACTCTCGAAACCAATATTTGACTGTGTAATCTGACGGAGCATTAGCCCTATATTTAACCAACTTTTCTTAAGTTTCCTTCGCCGTTTTGCCACTCAAAAAATGATGTTTTATGGGAGAACAAAAATCATTTTTGTCCGTACTCAAATGGATGGAAAACACGACAATCAGCTGTGAAAACAAAACTAAATGCAGTATCGCACTAAAATTTGGCATGCCTTCCAAAATATGAACGCAAGGCATCAAAACCTTTTTCTGGCGGTCAAGGAGATTACTTTTCATCCCAAATAGTACATGAAATTGTCCATCGGCGGCCGAGTAATTGAATTGAGTATTGAAACTCGCTTGTTTGTGGAACTGATCGCCATGTGGGTTGGACTTACAGTGTTACCATACCAACACAAAATATTTTTTAACAGCTACGCCATTCATTAAGAATAAAAGCCCATAAATAATTTAATTAACGCACTATTTACAAATGAAAATCAAAACATTCAGGTTATAAAAACGAATTAATTAAATGTTTACAATAATAAAATAAATAAATAAATAAAATACAATAAAATATTTACATGTTTTTACAAACTTTATTCATTGAAAAAAAAAATCACAGCATAACAAAACAAAATACTTTGTATATAGAAGTTTATTAGTATAAGCAGCAGCAGCAAAAATAGAAAAAAACCTAGAGAAATGGAGAGCAACTTTCACCTAACCAAGGTCATTGTGTCTAAAATGCGACAAAGCAAAAAAAAAAAATCAACAACAAAATAAATTAGACAACGACATTGCCAATATTTAAAAAAGAAAAAAAAAGCACATAAAAGAAAAGAAATGTTTTCGAGTTGACAGCTTTATTAACTACGCCTAAAGAAACACTGCTGCCAACATAAATAAATAAATAAATAAATGAATGATTGTTCCAGTACAGAGCAACGTTTAAAATGTTTAAATTGAAAACCTTAAAGTAATTTATTTTTATTGCAAAAGTTTTAAGATTTTTAATTTTACAAAACAAACATCACAATTTTCGAAAAAAAGAATAGTTTTTTTTTCCAATTTTTATTTTAAAACTTCAACTCACAAGTTTATCATCATAGTTGCCGTCTGTTGTAGTTCTTCATGTGTTTATGATAATTGCATTTGCATGCAGTTCGCTCTAAAAGCTAAAAAAAAGAAAAAAAGTAATAGATACAAAATCGAGCAACAACAATAATAACAATTAGCAAAATGAAATCAAAATAAAATGGTCACGCATGCGTCACATATACACACTCACGTGCTTATAGAGTAGTATGTACATACATACCTATATCATAGATAAGCAGCATATAGATATAAATAGTTGTTATATTTAGATACATTTTTTTTGTATCTAGATACATTTTGTATTTATATTAAAAAGTGAAATTTTTAAGTAGAACAGCAAAAATAAATAAACAATAATAATAATAATAAAAAAAGAGCTAACGCAACAAGTTTAGTTCAATTTAGACATTATGTTAGCTTTAGAAGTAGCGAAGCTATAATGCGTTTCACTTGAGAAAAAATTAATAAAATTGTAGCACAGAAAAATTTACTCCAAAAAAAACACAAAAATATTTAGAATTGCCTTAAAAATAAAAAAAGTTTTTAATACTAGTTACGAGCATCCAAATTCACGTTCACCATTTGTCCGTCTGTCCGCACTTTTTAAAAACTGGCAAATATGACAATTAGTTGCGTTCACAGTTCACAATAAGACAACTATCATCAATCTGCGAATACCCAGATTGTAAATAGCGTACTAATGTTTAGGCAGTTATTTTTTATCGTTTTATAACAATATGTCAATTATTTTATTATAACTGTCGGCGGTTACTCGATTCAAATCATCAAATGGTCACTAGCACCATCTGTCGATAAAGTCGAGCTTGTTGCCGTCCATCTGTCGGTAAAATCAAGCCAATCGCCTTCCCTTTCAAACATCTGTTGCCGTCTCTTTCGCACTCACGAACGGGACGGTTCAACTGCACAGTTCAAGCTGTTTGATTTTTTTTGGACCGTTTCGACAGCAGTGCTGCCAACTCTAATTCAAATCTAAAATCAGCCAAAATAAGCTAAAATTAAGAACAAAGTAAGCTAAAAATAAGCTAAATTTTATTGTAGTGAATTACTTCATTTAACTATTTTATAGAAGCGCTACAAATATCATCTAAATCAATTTCATCATGGACATTATTATAAATGGGTTTAGTTTCGATCATTCTTAAAAATTTTGAGGTAATTCGTAATTATGGTAAAATTTGTCATTCCGATGAAGTCCGTATCTGCTGTCGGGCAGGGTAAAATAATAAACATAAAATCCTTTTAAATAATTATTTTAAAAACATTATTTAATATATTTACCTTTGCTTAATTTGCATTATCAACTCGATGACAAAATCCATACACATATTTCTAATATTAAGTTCAGTTAGCTTATAAATTTTTAAGTGTTTAATTTTTGTTTAAAAATATATATATCCGCCTCCCGTTCGACATTTTTTGTGGACAGCGGCCTAAACTTTTTGTTGCTTTGCATGCGCTTTAATTCGCTCAATTTAGCCGAAAATTTGCACTTGTAGTACCGGTAATACGCTGTTGCTGTAACGGTCAAATCTAAAAACTGGCATTTGAAGCCATTCGTCACGAAAATCAGCTAAATCGAAAAAAAATCAGCTTTCGCCCTTTAAAATCGGCGAAATCAGCTAAATTGACAGCACTGCCAGAAAATGGTTTTCTGAAAATGTGTTCTCTGGCAACACCAGGTATTTTGTACAAATAATTTTGTGCATCATACGCGTGAAAGAGACAACACGCTTAAGCATATAAAAGTACGCGACGCAGTGCAATTTGCTTATATTTAAAACCGTTTTTTACACATTTAAAATAACATTTATGCTTTCAAAATATTTCTATAATATAGAAGCAAACGTGTTTGTTCATAAACAAGTGAAAAATATTAAGTAAAAGCACAACAACTAAACAAATAACGAATGGAATGCAATTTTTAATGTCTCAATATTTGTGTCGGTGTGTTTGTGTATGTGTGCGTGTATTGCCAGTCTACCTTGGAGACTAGGTGTTATGTGTTAACGTTTCATTAAATAAACAAAAATATAGAAATATAATAATAAAGCGCAATTTTGTGTTAAAAAAAATTAAAAAAACAGTGTTATATATTTTTATTTTGTTCATAAAACTATTATTATTTTTCCAAACAAATTTACTTATTGTTATTTTTTGTTTCACTTATACAAACACAACTTGCTAGCTGTATAAATAGTTGTATACGCGAGAGACTAAATGTTAGTCGTGTATTAGCTCAAGCGTAAAACAAGACGCGCGCGTGTATTTGTATTTGAGTATATAAATGTGTGTGTGTGTTAATTAGCAAGTGAAATGCAATTGCAAAATGCAGCAGCAACTATTAGGAGAGTAGAGTAATAATAAAAATGTGTTGTGCAAAAAATAATTAAAATTATTTGCTGGTGTTAAAAAGAGAAGCACGAGAAAAAAAGTAAAGTGTAAAAGCAACGGCAATGATAACAGCGACAACAACAATAACAAGAAGGCAAGCAGCCGTCATGAACAGCAGTACCAGCAGATAAGAAGAAGCAGTAGCAGCAGCAAGGTGAGTGAGAACAATCAAATTAGAATTGCGAAAAAGAAGAAGCAGCATCTGAAATAGGTGTGAAATATTTTTTCGTAAAATAGTTTTTTTTTTTTTGTTTGTTATATTTTTAGAAACAATTTGAAACTAATTTTTTAAAAAGCAACCTGAAATTGCTTAGAAAATATCTATTTAACTTCTGGAATTTGCTAGACAAACATTTTTTGCGAGAGTGTAGTAGCAAAAGAGAGCAAGAAATAGTGTTGTTGTTGTTTTATTTCTTTATTACTGCTGCTGTTGTGAAGCAGTTAAAATACTTCAGTATGTATGTATGTTTATGTGGGTGTTGTTGCTATTTTTTTGGCGCTCTCTTTTTGAGCCTGTATTAATGTATGTATGTGTAGCTTTGTACATTACTACGCATTCCTTGAATTCTTGTTGTTTTTGACTTGTTTTTTTTTTTTTCTTTACACACATACACTGAAATATTTTGCAAAGGGGCGCGCCATTACATCTTTTTTCTTGTTGTTGTTTTTGTTATTTCTCAATCAAGCTATAAAAACTAGAAAAAAATATATTTTTGGCATAAAATGGAATTATTTATAATCATGTGCTAAATTTACTATTGTTTTTGTTGCTTTTTTTCCCAAGCATTGCACACATTGTATAAAAATGCGTATTTTTACAGGGCTTTTTTTTTTTTGCTTAGATACTTTTTTTTTAGGTCAAATTGGGTAGGGATCGAGCTACGTGCATAGTGTTTGGGAAAATTATACGCACAATTATAAGCAAGATTAATTTAGATTTAAATTTAATTAAGACTACGTAGAACTACGAGCATATGTTGAGATATATTCTTGTTCTACACGGGTATTATTCCAACAAAGTCTTTAAATTAATAAATTTTTAAAGATTTTTCCTTATGCTACATTTAACAATACTATATTGACGCACTGTATTCGTAGCACGCATGCAAATCTAATTTAAACTACTTCAAAAATAAATATAAAGCTTGTTTTCTTAAAAGAAAAATAGAAAATGAAAACAAAGCAAATTCATTGATAATTTTATTTATTGACCGAGGTCGACTAGTTCACTTTTCTTTAAAATCATATCTTAAATACTATTTTACGCATATTTATTTCGATGCTTGCACGTATTATAAGCGAGCTTATCTTCAAAAATGGTTATACTCGAATATAAAATTCAAAATCTTGTTTAAAATTATTATAAAATCGACAACAACAAACAATGCGAGACAATAATAATTTCGTTAATACGCTTTTATTACTATATATAGTATATACTCGTATGCTTGTACATACATATGTTTATCTTAATCTAGATATGTCTGTATGTATGTATTTGAATGAATTTCTCACTTTTAGCATCCATTCACCTACACACAACAATAACAAAATAACAAAGAGAACAATGCGTAATTAAGCCAAGTAACCGAAACGTAGTAAAATAGTACGAAGTTTTATTGTTGTTTTTGTGTGTTTACTCAATTCAATTTGACCCTGACGTCATCATACATAGCTTCATATAGTATATTCACACCGGCTTTGTTCAATACGTTTCTACGCACAATGTGAGTAGTTTTTGTATAACTGTCATACTCTCATTTCCTCTCTCTCCTTCTCACACACTATATGCATACAGTGTACTGGAATCTAACTGCCCAATTGGATATGCATAAATAATAAGAGCAAACGTAAAATAAAACGAAGCTTTTATTTTGCTACTCAATGTTCAATTCACTAAGTAAGTTTTTGAATAAGTAATCTAATAAATATTTTATTCAAGAAGTTAACTACATTGTTAACTTGTGGGAAATACTTTTGAAAACAGAGGAAGGCAAAGAAGTCTATCGCCTTAGGCGGAAATGTTTTGGTGGCGGTAAAACGATATTTTCCGTTTGTTTTATAATTAAAATGTAAAATTAATGGAGTAAAATTTATATGTATATGTCTACAATATACATATTTATATTTTTAAATTGTGAGTCATTTAATGTGTAATCTTTAAATTGTTTTTAATGTTATTCGTATAACAATTTCAGTTCGGATTCTGTCTTTAAACAAGCTTACATAACTTAAATTGTTCTAACCTGAACCAGTAAGAAGCGTGGCAGATTCATTAAAATAATGTAGAAGACATAGTTTAGTGCCTCTATCCGTTCCTTTGTTCTTTAGATAATATAAGTTTCTAGAATCATTTCCAAGGTATTTTATTTCTTATCTTATATTTTTTTTTTAAAATAGTAGCACTTTTCAGTTTTGTAAAAACTTATTTAGACTATCTGCAAATATGAGCTTTATTACTCATGCTTACACTTACTTGTTCTAAACCAGGAAAAAACTTTTTGGAAAAAGTCTCATATAGATTAAGCCGTATAGGCCACTTTAACTGTAGATCACTTTGCTATTACGAAATCTCTGGATGGAATTCAATCTAATACTGACATTTAATACTGCGTTCCAAATGTAGACTTTACTAAAAGATGTAAAGTCTCTTTTCCATTAGATTAAATAGCAGTTGAAGAACGAAAACTCCATCAGTATATAAACGGACTGATTAAAACTCAACTAAGGTTGCTGATACTGCAGGTCAGGGAACTGGTAAGATATACCAGTTTTAGATCCTTGTCCATTCTCCGGATCTAAGCACTGATATATCCATCAGGCTCTGCTGACCACTGACAGTGCTAATCGGGAAACGATTAATCTTAATCTTGTCAGATCTTCTAATAGTATCCTAGACCATGTTCTTCTTTTCCGATAGTCAAGCATCCCTTAAGGCGCTAGCTGTTTTCCCATATTCAAGGTTAGTTATTACAAAACATTGACCATATTACCTTATTAACCACACATCTCAAGTATAACTTATATTATAAAAAACTTCTCCACGTATTACGCCTATTTTTTAGCAACTGTCACCTATAGCTTCAAATAATAATAAAAAATAAATTGAAATAGTTTTGTTATTGCAGTTGAAATAAATTGATTTTGATTATATTACTATCGACAGTGCAAATTTCACTTAGGCAAACAAAGCTCCTATGGCGCTAAAGTTCTAAGAAATAAGAAGTTTTTTTCTTTACGTATTTATCTCAAACCAGCGTGTTGTTGTCTGCAATGCAGTGCAGCTGCAAATTTTTGTTTTGCTCTTCTGAAAAATAATATTGTATTATTTAGTCTGAGAATCACATTACACATTTTAGGTCAGACATTTGAATAATAAGAATAAAACATACAATGCAAAAAATGCTAAATCAGCAAGTCGGTCTAGTCACAGACATGTTTATATGTTAAAAATACTCTGTGTCACAATTAGACTAAACATAATTTTAAATTAATGTTTCTATTGAAGCGAACATACGAGTATGTGTATTTGCACGATACTTTTTTGCAGTACATATAATTTACACATAACTAGAGTTTTTTCGAAGAAAGCTCAAGCTTAAGAAAAATTTGTATTATGTTAGCCAAAGACAGAGGATGTCGTTTGATACATACATATATGCTTGGCAAGTCATTCAAATAATGTAACTGTAACACTTTTATCGTTTCAGAAATCTGCTATAATTATAATTCACTATTAGTTCAAACAGTATTTAAAAAAAACAAGGAAAAACGTTAACTTCGTTGGAACCGAAGCTGAAATACCCGTTACATGGGCGTGTCGTCTTGGTTTTGATCTTGGATGAAAAAAAAAATGTTTTTACCCAATTGGGAGCGAGTACATTCATAAATAATTACTATTTAAAAAAAAATCGAAAAAAATCGATAAGTTTGTATGGGGGCTATACCTAAAAATGGGCGTGGCACTTCTTTTTCGAACTTAACCTAGTCGTTGCCGAGAAAAGCTTAAGTTTAAAATTTCAGCCCAATATCTTTTATATCTTCATCGAAAAGATCGCATAGCAACAAACAGACGGACAGACAGACAGACGGACATGGCTAGATCGATTCGTCTCATCGAGCTGATCAAGAATATATATACTTTATGGGGTCTCCGATGCCTCCTTCAATGCGTTACAAACTTTTTGACAAACTGAATATACCCGTTCACACTATGTGTAACGGGTATAAAAAATAAAATAAACAGTGTTTCAACAACCAAAAGAGATTTTGTGTGACAACCCTGGATGAACTGTTGCAGGGTTTGGACCTTCTAGAAAATATAACCCACCAGTACAGCTAAGAATCTAAGTCCCTTTTAATTGAACTGTAGTAGAAAACCAACAGTCGATTCATCACTGACCCGGTACCTTTTATTATCGATCCACTGTGTACAGCCAGCTTTTATAGTTCCCCCATTATTAAACTTTAACTTGCCTGTAATATAACATCAAATATTTAAGACGATCTTCACATTTTTCGTTTTCGATCCACCCCAACTAATCGATTACCACACGAACAAATTTAAGATCCACAAACAAGAAAAATCTCAGAGCTCAAAGCTTACACGAATCAGTATGAAACTTGCAAGCAAAACGAACAGTGCGCGTAAGCGGAACAACGAAACGAGACTCGTCTTCGTAGTCTTTAACGTTATTGCATTTCGCAAGAAAGACAACGTAAACATATTTAATAAAGTTAATAACGAACGTCATACATAAACGTAAACATTTCGTGCCGACAAAAAATAAAATAAAAACAAAAGCAAACACAATACACAAAAACAATAATATGCAAAACAATTACGAAATACAAAAACAACAACAACAATCTAGCAACAATGTATGTTAATTAATTTTATTTAAAAGTCAAAATGCAAAAAAAAATTAAAAAACCCAAAATAAATGAATGAAATAAAATACTAAACATGAAATGAATGCGAATTATAATCATAATAAATACATGTGTAAACGAAAATTTAATAAAAATATATAAAGTTGATTGAGTAACAAAAAAAAAAAACAATGGAAAAATTGCGAAAAAAAGAAAAAAAAAATACCTAAAAAATAAAAATAATAATAATATTTTTGCACGACTCTAAGTTTGTTAATAATTACGTTAAATAAATAATAATAAATTAAATGCGCATTGGCTTAAAAATAATTTTAAAACAAAAATAAAAACGTGGAAGTGAATGTTTTTTGCAATTAAATAAAAATTGCAATTTAAAAAAAAGTACTTAAATAATTACTTATTCTAGACATATTGCACTTTTAGAAAATTGTAATATAAAAAAAAATAGAAATGTCTTGGCATGAATAAATCATTAAGACGTCAGTTCAGTATATTTCCACAATAATCTTCACGTAAATAGTATCTTAACAATAATTGCGCTTGCCAAATCAAAGTTTTTTTTTTTTTTTTGCGCTCGCTTTTTCTATTTACGAAAGTCATTTTTGCGGCCTGTCTCCACACACTATACCCTCGCTTCCTTTGTCTCTTAAAGATCTCCAATTACAATTTTCCAACGTATTAGTCATCGCTAGCCGCCTGCTGCTTCTCTGCAGCCGCGGCTGCTGCTGCTGGTACTGCTGGTTCATGATTGCAATGATTGCCTCCCAACACCCAATTGCTTCATGCAACTGTCGTCTAAACTCTCTGCCGTCTTGCATGTTAACTCCTTCTCTCATTTGTGTATACCAGTTTTTTTTTTTTAACTGGTAACAATTGCATTGATTTTCTCTGGATCGTTCGCTCTCTCTCGCTCACGATCATTGCTGCATTTATTCTTAAGTCGCCGTAGTTGAAGTAAACTCTTGAAGAGTGCAATCCTGCAATGCTATTTACTTTGAGTGAAAGTATCCAACTTTTATTTTTTTTGTGTACCAGGTTTTTCTTTATTTATTTATTTTTTTTTTTTTTTTTATGCTTTTTAGTTACATTGGTAACACTACTATAATAACTTTGTCACGAATTTTGCAATAGCAAACAGGAGAGAAAGATAAATTATTTAGAAAATCACTGTAAATATATATTCATGATTAGCCGTAGACATGGATATTTCCGTCAGTTTTTTACATTGTTTTACAAATTAGATACATTTTATTGATTTTGGTTAAATAGAAAAAAACAAGGAAAAACGTTAACTTCGGTGGAACCGAAGCTGAAATACCCGTTACATGGGCGTGTCGTCTTGGTTTTGAACCTGGATGACCAAAAAATGTTTTTACCCAATTGGGAGCGAGTACATTCATAAATAATTACTATATATAAAAAAAAATCGAAAAAAATCGATAAGTTTGTATGGGGGCTATACCTAAAAATGGGGGGTCTAATTTTCGAACTTAACCTAGTCGTTGCCGAGAAAAGCTTAAGTTTAAAATTTCAGCGCAATATCTTTATATCTTCATCGAAAAGATCGCATAGCAACAAACAGACGGACAGAGGACAGACGGACAGACAGACGGACATGGCTAGATCGATTCGTCTCATCGAGCTGATCAAGAATATTATACTTTATGGGGTCTCCGATGCCTCCTTCAATGCGTTACAAACTTTTTGACAAACTGAATATACCCGTTTACACTATGTGTAACGGGTATAAAAACACATGCATTGTAAATTCATTGTATTTAGTGCTAATTTTCAAGTAAATGATGGATTCATTTGGAGAAAGGCTTTTATATGAATTAACTCTTAACTGCACATGTTTTATGTTAAATTCGCTGATCTTGGTGTAATTCAGAAAAGGTTTTTACAAATTGATTTATATTTAATGATTTAAAACTTGTTCTCCATCATGACAGTCCAATAAAACCATAACTATAAAGAGCCTAGCTTAGTGTTTGCACCGGAGTTGCAAGAGAACCATTTGGTCATTGTGAAGATAGGCACACATGTCAAGTTCATTGACAAAAGAAATACACACAATAAAATATCTATTGAATTTTAGCCGGATATATGGCTTGGTTGTGTTATGTTATTCGACGGATTCGACGGAATTTAAGAATATCCCAAACCTTAGTTTAACTGATTTTATCAATAGATATTAAGGGACCATTAAGATGCCTAAGCTTGGACATTCATAAAAAGAATAGTTCATTTCAAAATACCATAAAATTATAGAATTTTGTTAGTGGTGTCCTTGCCTAATTTTAAAAATATCTAGTCCTTGAATTACTTCCATATGGAATCTAGAAATCATTAGCAATATATGTGTATATGTGTTTCACGGGCTTTTTTTGTTTTACGTCGTTGGTAACCACTCCACCGACCAATCTCACATGGAGAAGTAGCTCTTTAGACGGCTCTTACGTCAAGCTTAGCCTTTTGATATAGTATTCTTGAACACCCGCTAACCACACGGGTATAAATATGTATTATTTTAACATGCCTTAATTTCTTTTTATCAGATTCTTAAAGCATACAAGATTCACATAGATCGTAGTGTGTGTTTCATTTAACAATAACAGATATTTTTTCTAAAATAGTTCGAAAGATAATAATTTATCTCCCTATCAAATGTTTCGCTTTGAATTCGGCCGATCTGTTAGTGCATATAGATCTAAGTTGCTCGAGATTTATTGTTGTAAGCCTTGCTTTTGAACTATACACTTTTTTTTTTAAATATAAAGAAATTTCAAAAATGTAGTCGTTTTTGTTTTTTTATATATTTTAGAAGCCTAGCTTTTTTTTCAATCAGATTTTTTTCTAAACTAATTGTCTATTTAAATGTAGCGTATTCAAGTTTCTGCTAGTCCAAACATTTTCACTTATTTTTGCTTATCTTTTTAATTTTTATACGAATTGCCAGTTTAACATAAAAATAAGTTGTTTTTGCACACGCATTCGTACAATCCCATCCAATTCAATTTATTGAAAATGCATATAATAAAGTTTCTTTTAATGATTTCCGAGCCTATTTTAAGCTTTACAAAATAAAAGAAAATTCAATTTATAATTAATTGTTTGATTTTCTTTTTTGTTTTTTAATTTCCATTGTTGTATTTTGTTGTTTTATCATTTTCTTCGTTTATTTCGTATTTTGTTTAGTTAAGTTTTTTTTTTTCTAATTTTTTTTGCTACTACCAAAACGCGCATCGACTGCATAATAAATGAGCATCATGCGGTAATTTGTAGTTGGAAATAAATAAATAAAAATTGTATAAAAACAAAAAAATAATAAAAAAAAACTTTCACTACCTGCAGCAGCGAGAGCACCGAGTTTTATTTTATTTATTCAATTAAATATGTACAACTTGTAACATTGAACATAAATAAAAATTTAAAATAATTAAAAAATATTTAAATCTTTTAAAGTTGCACCTTCATTTTTGTGCACTCTCTCTATAAGCCAGAAAATATTTTACATAGTCTTCCTGAATCCCTACTTAAGCCTGTCTTTACTACTAAAATAAGTAATTAATTTAAAATCAGGTCGTCCATTCGATCTATATTTTATATAAATAATTAGTTTATTGTCAAAGAAAAACTTAATTTTTTTGTTTACAAATAAGGAAATATGTCGCATATAAACTGTTTCAGATTTTATAGAAAACTTGTTGAATTTTTGTGTTTTTATTTTAGTTTCGATTTTAATTTCATTAAAACAAAAACAAACCTGTTTTTGTTTATATTTGGTCATTTGTAGTTTTTAATTATTTACGTTTTCTTTGTTTTTGTCAACGTTTTTTCTTTTATTTTTTTTTTTTTTCGATTACAATTCGTCAGGTAGCAATATCCGAATATAGCAATCATTTTCAGACGAGTATAACTATTAAATTGGTAAAACGTGAGTTTATAAAGCTTAGTTTTCGGATATCTTAGATATTTGAAGTTTTACTGAATTGTACGAGTTGACATACAGCCTTGTTCTCAATTTTACTTTCACAAAAAATTAATCGAAAGTGGAAATAATAAAAATTGTTAAATAGATTTAAAAAAAGCTAAAATTTTGCGTAAATAAATTTTGAAACACACAAAATGAATACAAAATGGTTTTCTAAAAGCACTTTCAAACAAATTTTGTGAAAGAGATTTTGAGAACCTACACTGATCGGCATAATTATTTTTACATTACGGAAAAAAAACAATCTTTTGATTTTCATTCCTACAATCTATAGCTTTTTGATGTATTGTATTTTATAATCATTTTTAATGTAAAATTTCATGTACAATCGAAAAGTGAAATCAAATTTTTTCGTAGTAAAACGGTTTTGGAAATATTGTTGTCAAAAATTTGAGGTTTTTTGGAAAAACTATATCAGTTTCCCAATGCTGATATCTTTGGCTCTGATAGTCTAATCGTCATGTTAATAGCAAAAGATAAGAGTGTTTTTTTTATGCTCTATCAACCATCTGATCAATATTTTTGTAGTCAAATTATTTGTTTATGGTGATTGAGTCGATATTTCAAGAGTAACATGAATTTATTTCAAAACTGCACTAATTCATGCTGCAAATAACTCTTTAAAAGCTATTTGAATTATGCTCTCTTGGGCATAAACACATCTAAAAATATATGAATTTTGTGCGCATAAACGTAGTAAATGACTCATATTGTAAAGTTCGACTACATAATTCTAAAGCAGGCCTAAATATTTTTTGTTTACTTAATAGCATTAAAGTGTATAATTTTAGCTGGCAACATTTAATTATTGCTTACAGATTTACAGTTACCAGCTTCAACTTTTATTTGCGGTTTTTCTATTTTTATTAAAAGATTTTCAAAGAATAAAAAAAAAAAAGCCGAACTTACTAAAATTGGCGAGTAATGTTTAATTTATAACTTTTTTTTTTGCAAGTCACTTCGAGACATCTTTACTTGAAAAATGTTTTTCATTTTAGACAATAAAGAACAAGTTTGACTGACAAATTTAGAGCAACTAAATACAAAAAAATTTCAATGTTTGGTTGGTTTTTCTTTCATACATTTTTTCTTGAAATTTTTATACACTTTTCGTTAATATTTTCGTTGTTTTATGTCAAATTTTTGGCACCAACAAAATTATTATTTTTTTTTGTTATGCTTTTAATGAACCAATAAAGCATTTTGATGAAAAGCCAATTGATTTTGTTACAGAACAAAAAAAAACTGTTTTATTTGACTCATCACGTACAGTGGTGTGTGACAGGTTTGCATTGTAAAAATAAAAAATAAAGTTCTTTATTTATTTATTTTTTTTTTTTTGTGCATTATTGTTTGGGGTATTAACCTCAATAAAATGCACAAAAAGTAATTGAACTGACGAACTAATTGAAAACAAAAATCAAAAAAAAAGATACAAATATATTCGCAATTACTCAGCTCACAAAAAAAAAAAAAAATGAAATAAAAATTGTTTATTTATTTTTAATTTAATTTTTTTTTTTTTTTTAATAAGAAATTTAATAAACTCCAATGTAAAGTGAAACCATAAAATGTATAAAAGAGTAAAAATTTTAAATTTAAAAAATACTAAAATAACATAACATGGTGACAACAATAAAAATAACCTGTGATGGCGTCTTCATACAATCGAATTCGTATCTGACGCCAAGTATTAATTTTCAACAAACGCCAAAAAACTCAACTCAAACAGCAATAATAAGAAAATTAAATGAAATTGCTGTTAAAGAAGATGCCGAAATTAATAATAAAATTACAAATTATGAAAGTGATAATTCATTAATTTCGAACGGTTCTAATACAACAAATAATAAACAACAGCAACAACAACAACGTTTGTCAACAGCAACAAAACGTAAACGAGGAGATACGCGTAAACGTTGCTATTTTGGTAGCAAGGATATCTATTGGTGTAAACAAAGTCTAAATGCACAACAACGACGTGGCGCTGAGTATCTAGCCGTTGGTTCATTAAGACCCGCCGCTCTAGCGCGCAGCATAAGCAGTGTAACAACACACAAGGAACTTAAAATATTACCCAATACAACAACCTCCTCCTGCTCCACTGGTATAGTTAAGCCACGTCGTAAATTGCTTAGCAATAGTCTAAGTGCTGCATATGCACCGCCAGTAGCTTCAAAAGATTATATTGGATTTTATGATAAGACGACGACGACGACGCCAACTACATCGCTTAAATCAAAATCAAATGACACGCGTTTATTGAATTTTTTAAAATCAGCACAGCGTAAATTTCAACGCACAGCAGCAGCAGCTACAACTGGAACAGATCACGTTGACAACGTTGCGCTACAACGCACAAAGAAGCCATCAGCATCAGCATCAACATCATCCAAAATAACAATAGTGGAGAACGGCGGCGGTGCATCATCAACATCGACATCATCGACAACAACGACATCCATACCACGCCCCAATGTCGTTGATGATTGGTTTGGTTAGTATAAAGGCAATACAACACCTGTCGCGCAATATTTGAAAAGAAAAAATACTACTCAGATTGCAGTTTTTTTTATCGATTTGAACACTGACGATGAGGCCCTTGTACTCAATTGGGTTCAGAGAATGTTTGTTTCGGCGTGTAGAATTTCATTGCAGTTCTTTATAGCGATTCTTGTGATATACTTTGGTTGAATAAACTTTATTTTGGATTATTTTTATATAAATAGTCAATTGAAAAGCGTTATAAATAATCTAAACTCCCCTAAACACAACATATTCTTTTGATTTACTTGCTTTTTATACCCGCTACACATAGTAAGAAGGGTATTATCAGTTTGTCGGAAAAATTTGTAACACATTTAAGGACGCATCGGAGACCCCATAAAGTATATATATTCTTGATCAGCTCGATAAGGCGAGTCGATCTAGCCATGTCCGTCTGTCTATCTGTCTGTTTATTTCAACGCGATTTACTCGGAGACTACTGGAGATACTTACCTAAAATTTGAAACTCAAGCTTTTCTCGGCAACGAACAGGTCAAGTTTGAATATGAAAGTGCCACGCCCATTTTTAGGTATAGCCCCCATACAAACTAGCCGTTTTTTTCGAATTTTTGTATGAAAATGGTTATTTTTTTTAATTGGGTAAAAACATTTATTATCATCGAATATCAAATCTGAGGTGCCACGCCCATTTTTTGGCATAGGCCCCACACAACGTGAGTTGCATCTATTCTATTCTATTTAAGCCACTGATGATAACACATTAACAATTTAAAAATACGTGTGACGGGTATATAAGTTTCGGTTCCACCGAAGTTAAGGTTTTTCCTTATATATTTTTTTTTTTTTTTTTGAAAGGTTGACCATGTAAGTTAGGCACCACATAGCATCCTGGCCGAAAGCTTTATAGTTGATAGTGGGCATAACCATCTTAGCCTTCTACATACTCAACTTTTCAGGGAAAGTTTATTGTTTTGTTTTTCTTTTAACACATTCAAGATTCATTCAGATTACCAAATGGAAATCTTTTAAGTTATTTGATAATAAAATAGAGAAAATATTAAATTGAGTATCTCGCATTTATAAAAATTTAAAGTTCTTAATACTCTCTTAAAAAATTAAATGTGTTGTGTTGACTTATTTTTTTAATCATAGAAAAAATTTTTGTTTGTATTTTGACAGATCATTCAGGTCAAGCAACTAGCTTTAGGCGTCATTTTTAAGAATTTTAATTTAGCTGCTACTATGTATATTTCTATCTGTTTGGTTAATATTGTCATTTTCTTGAATTTTTAACAAAATGATATATTTGCATATTAATCGATAAAAAAAAAGCATAAAATTGAGTTATAACAAATAAGCTAGTTTTTCTTTGGCAACGAACAAATGTTATCGTGTTTCTAAACATTTTCATTTGTAAAAATTATTTTCTATGTAAATGACACATGCAATTAATGTGGTTTTCTATCGATTTTTTTTTGTTTTTTTTTTTTTTTTTTTTTGCTACAATTTCTTCCGAGTATATTTTGTTTCTTTCTAACTTGCCAAAACATCTAATATCATTGCATATTACCATATATACACATGCACCTATACAGACATGCATTCATTCATTGTTGTTGCTGCTGCTTGCGGTTTTCCTGTGCTTCATTGTTGCATGCAATGTAACTGTGATTTTTTTTCTCCTCTTAGATTTTTTTTTTTGACTTTTGTTTCACATGCAATGAAACAGGTAGATACGAGGGAGGATTTGTAAGTAATTATGCGCATAGATGTTCGATTATTTTTTTAAATACAAATAATTATAATTCAAATTGTATGATTCGCTACACTTATGCACTGGTAGACATTAATCTCCAAATTCTTCTCTACACATATAAACTGGTAGGCATTAATCTCCAGGAAATTCCTGATGACAACATATTTTATTTATAGAAAATAGTGTCCAATCGGTCAATATTACCAATGATTTCAAATTTATTCAGCGCGTCCTGAACTTTGATTTTATTGGCGTGTCGAAAGCGGCTTTGCAGTCTCCAGGATTTGGAGTAGTGTGAATATCGAGTCAATGGTTGACTTCTGAAACCACACGAGTACTGTCAAACTTTATATTTTATGTTTTTTTTATAAAAAGGATTTTAGGATAGATTGTTAGAGACGGACAGAACCAAAGATACCAGTATTTGAAAAAGTTTTTTTATTCGGAAGTTTTAAATAACAATAACTCCAAAATCGCTCGACTTAACAAAAGTCATATTTCCTTATAGAATTCTACATGAAATTTTACATAGAAAATGGGTATTTGATACAATATTGAATGAATGTATATCTAAAGATATATTTTTTCTTTTCATCTTGTCAAAATATTTGTGCCCTCCAGTGGAAAAACCTACTAAGGTGCAAGTATTCTAATCTGTACGGCTTAGTTTCACCTATGTAATTCTTTTTTTTCTTTTATTCTTATTAACTTACACAATTATTTTACAGTCTTGTTCACTTCTTCTTTCTTTATTTTTTTTATACCTGTTACACTAGTGTAAACAGGTATATTCAGTTTGTCGGAATGTTTGTAACGCATTAAAGGAGGCATCTTAGACCCTATAAAGTATATATATTCTTGATCACCTTGACGAGACGAATCGATTTAGCCATGTCCGTCTGTCTGTCCGTCCGTCCGTCTGTCTGTGTGTTGCTGCGCGGTTTATTCGCTCAGTTTTGAAGATATTGAGCTGAAATTTTAAACTTAAGCTTTTCTAGGTCCTGTGTAGTTTCTATGTTAAAATCAATGTGCCACGCCCACTTTTTAGGTATAGCTCCCATACAAAAGTACAACATTTTTTCAAGTTCTTATATGAAAAAATGTATTTATAAAGCGAATGGCTTCAAATATGGTTAAAATGTTTCTTATACCCTGCCAAATCTTCAGTTTAAAATTGGTCCAAATCGGACCGCGAGTTCCTAAATTTTTAAGAGTATATTTAATTTATTTAGTATTTTGAAATAAAATTTAATACAAATGCTGCACACGAAGGTCTATCAACGTCAAATGATGTGTAACAGGTATATAAGCTTCGGTCCAACCGAAGTTAACTTTTTTTCTTTTTTTTTTTTAACATAAGCTAAACTATTTCTCAGTTTTAATTTTACACTTTCCAAATCAAAACTACTGAATGAATGAATGAGTGTGTGCATGCATGGGCTGTGCGAATATTGTTACTGATGCGAATAAGATATTTTGCAAATGAAACAATTACACATTGTTTTTTTTTTTTTTGCCATTCTATGCGATTCACACAAGCCTCATTTTCTATACAACACAACTGCACCCAGAGAACTCTTTTTCATTTATTATCCATGGTTTGTGCTTGCGGATATGGTTCTATTTCAATCAAGGGCAATGATTTTTTTCTTTCTTTCTTTCTTTTATTTTACTGAAATATAATCTATCTTCCTTGACAATGATGATGTTGAGGAAGCTTTATAATAATAATAGTAGTACAAGACAAGACAAAACAATTCTGTTGTATGTAGTTTGCTGGCTATGTTCTCACGTACTTGTTACATGTATTATAGATACAATTTTTATTTTTGTTATTGTTGTTGTTGTTATATGTTGACTTCTATTCATATAATTGCCTTGTAAATAGGTTTTGTGAATAATCTTATTGGATTCAAGCTATTCTCAGTCATTGAACTTATTTTTAAGCTGAAAATATGCAAAAGATATTTTAGCTTTCGAGTTCTAAAAAAGATACTTCCAGAAACATAACTAAAACGCAGATACACCCAGTTGCGATAAAAAATAATTAAAGTATTTAAATGAAATGATCATTTTTTTTTTTCATATGGTAACACTTGTAATGATCACATTTATATTAAAAACAATGTTGATCTTTGTGCTTTAAAAGCAATGAATGGATTGGATTGGAGTGCTGCAGCAAGTGAATCAGAAATGTAAATGAGATAATATTTTTGCTATATAAATCACAAGAAATTGCAAAGCATTAACATTAAAAGTTAATGCAGTCGTCAGTCTGTCGCAAAATTCAAAATAAAGGAAAAATCATTACTAACAGCAACAACAACAATTTCGATGAAATGGTGATGCCATACAGCGTCAAAATAACTACTCACTAAAAAGGTGGACAGACGGACAGACAGACAGACTTGAATGAGTAAGTTAAGTACGCTTTTTATGTTTACTCAAGCGTTTAAGTAATTTTTTTTTTTTTTTTTATTTTGTGTGAATAATTAGTTTTTCTTATTATTACTTCAAATAGGTGCATTTTTCTGCTTATTGAGTATTTTTACACAAATTATATAATTGTTTAAATATGAAGAGCAGCATTTTTAACTCATTTTAAATATTGACAATTAGCAATAACTTGCGATTTTTTTTCTCTTCCATATTTAGCTAAAGTGTATTGTATATATTTTATTTTTTTTGATTTTTCAAAATACATTTTTTATATTATATACCTAAAAAATATAACTTTAACTAAAACGCAATTGCGCTGACACTTGATGACTAAGTGAGAATATTTTTTTTTAATTTTATTTTATTTATTTTTATGTGTGTATGTCACGAGTATATAATATGATAATTTAATGACACAAAGTCTGAAAACTTTTAGCACAATTGCAATTTTAAATACCCACAGGCATAAACATACAATTGATGTCTAAAATAAAAAAATAAATAAAAAAAGAACTTTTCGATTTTAAATTGCAATTTGAATCACATTTATTTGAACTGTTAGTTAGTTTAACTGTTAGCAAAATATACAGATTCTGTTAACTGTAGCTACTGTTAATGCGATAAATGTTAAGTAATAGAGATGGGTGTGGTT
This sequence comes from Leucophenga varia, assembly GCA_018903435.1. Classification (NCBI taxonomy): domain Eukaryota; kingdom Metazoa; phylum Arthropoda; class Insecta; order Diptera; family Drosophilidae; genus Leucophenga; species Leucophenga varia. Next base: position 1,129,099 of record JAEIFJ010001870.1, read on the forward strand.
TCGATAATTAGATTTTCTGTAACTTAAGGCACAATTGAAAACTGATTGAAATCATCGATGGGGTTTTAAAAAAGCAGCAACATACGAGTATATAGATTATTGTCGATTTTAAGTCGAGCTGGAAAACAATCAATGGGATCGATGACATCGATAATTTAAAGCGCTGTAACGCATAGCAAGCGATAAATATTTTTCTTTTTACTCTGACGTAGAGAATACCATTGTATGTATTGCCGCTGGTATGCATTTATTATCGATTTAACTATTCGTTTAATGAAATTTCTTATAATTGTGGCTTCATTGAAACGTGCAGCGTATAGAATGCTTGGTTAACTTCACTATTTAGCAAAAAATTTATTTAATTTAAAAGTTTGTTTTATTAAAAATACAGGAAATACTTTTTGTTTTTTTGTGTTTTGCTTTAAACAATACCAAATAAGTTCCCACACGCAACAAAAAAAAATTATAACAACAAAAAATTACAATAAACAAAACTGTCCAATTCAAAACTAACTTATATAATGGATTATATTCCACGTTTAGTGAAAATCATTGAAAGCAGCTACATATACAAATTGGAAAAATAACTAAAACAACGGAATAAAGGTTTTTCACTTCGGCTTCTGATTTTTATATGCCTTGTATCGCATGAGTCATACTGTTTTCCAACTTTTGTTAAAATTTTTTTAGAAAAAAATTTATATTAAAATTGAATTTATATGTAAACTGCAAAAAAAAAAAAAATAATACATTCAACTCATTTCCTTTCTTTATAGACGAAGAAGAAACCTTATCAATTGAAGCTAAAAAACAACAAATACAGGAAAAGCAAAACAAAACACCACAATTATGTTCAGCTTCTAAGTTAAGCTCTGAAGAAGAAGGAGCACTCATAACAGTGGAAATAAAACAGGGCAATCTACTAAAACAAAACGTCGCCAATCTACAAAATAAGACTGTAAAACAACAAATAAAACAAACTACAACAGCAATAACCAAACAGACCTCAACAACGGCTGTAGCAGCCGAAGCGCCAGCAACGAAAATACCACCAGCTATAACAGCAGCAACAACAACAACAACAACAACAAACGTAGCAGCCAGACACACTAGTAGCAATACCAATAGCAGTAGTAGTTGCTATAAACTAAGTCCAAATAATAGTGTGAATAGATTTGTTGCTGCTGTTAAAACGCCTAAAGCAACAGCAGCAACAGCGAAACAACAACAACAACAACCACAGAAAGAAGAACAAACACAACAACAGCAGGCAACAGTTATGAACAGCCACGCAACAGCGGCGCACACGAATGCACAAACTTCTGTTGTTGGACATCATCGTGGTTTTTCGCAGCCATCGGTAACAGTGGCTGCAACAGCAACGGCAGCAGCTAATACAACAGGAGATCCATGGTTTCTACAATCTGGGCATCAAATGCCACCGACAGCGCCTTTACGACATAATAAGCGACCGGCGCCACAACCAAATTCATTAGGCGGCGGCGTTGTGGCCGGATTAGGTGGAGGAGTGACAGGAGGCATTGCGGTAACAGCGCCACTGTTGCATCAACAACAGCACAGTCAATCACAGCCGCATATAGTACCACCACCAAATATACCGCCACATCATCAAAATAATGTGGTATGCATTGCACATTTGCTTTTGAATTTATTAAAATTTTTTTTAAATTTATTTTTTTTCTCTTAGAATCCACAGAATGTTTTACATTTATCATCGCATGCGATTAATAGTCATAATCTAATAACAACTGTCAATCATTCGCCAAAATCGCCAAGTCAAACACAGCAACAGCAGACAACAGCAACAACAATAGCAACAGGGATAAACCATCAACATCAACAACAACAGGCACAAACAGCGGCTGCTGCGCATCATACGCACATTTTATCCAGTTTTGCGCCAACAGTAAATCAACAACAACAACAGCAGCAGCAGCAACAACTGAATTCTTCTGCCACAGCAGCTGCTGTTGCTGCTGTTACACAACAACAACAGCAACAACATATGCAGCTACTCACAAATTGTGCTTCCAATAATAGTTTAATGTCGTCCTCGCTAAATGCAGCACAACTTTCATTACATGCAGCGGAACGTAGTCTACCGCCAAAGCATCATATCGGAACTGTTGGTAATATTGGTGGCAGCAATTTATTATTACATACAACAGCAACGCAACACAATTCAGCACTTCAGCAGCAACAACAAACGCAACAATTGCAACAACAACAACAGCAACAACCATTGTCATTGGGCAGCAGCAGTACTGGCATGTCCACATCGCTGCATAGTTTTGACATCAACGGCAGCAGTATGAGCAATGTAAATTCATGGAGCAGCGGTTCAACGACAGCAATGAATGCCTCATTATCACCCACCAATCTGTTAGCAGCGACCAGTCAACCTTCGCGTAAATGTGAAGTCAAGCTAAATGCGATGCCGTAAGTGAATTAATATTTAAAAAACAAAACACAAAAAGCGTCGGAAAATTGACAATTGGAACTAATTTGTTGCTATCTTATCGGTATACTATATATATAGTTTTTTCTCTCTGTTTATTATCATTGATGATAAGCAACGTGCAAACGTTTATTTTGTTTTTTCTTTTCTTTTTTGGTTTTGCAAAATACAAATTTAAAATGAAGCTCAAACTAAATTGTCCGGCGCTGCTTTTTGTGTACAATAAAAATATTCTAATTGTGTATTTAGCATTCTAATTAATGACATGATTGTTTTTTACAGTTGGTTTCATGGCAGCATTACGCGCGATGAGGCAGAACATCTCTTACAGCCTCGCGAAGACGGGCTTTTCTTGGTACGCGAATCAACAAACTTTCCCGGCGACTATACACTGTGCGTTTGTTTTCAAGGCAAAGTGGAACATTATCGCGTTAAATATTTGGAAAATAAATTAACCATTGATGATGAAGAATATTTTGAGAATTTAGGACAATTGGTTGCGGTAAGTAAAAACAACAAAAAAAAAAAAAATAAGATTATATAAACATTAAAATATTTAATTATATTCTTACAGCACTATGAAGCCGATGCGGATGGTCTATGTACGCAGCTTATCAAATGTTTACCTAAACTTGGTAAACAGGAATTCTGCATCAATTCTAAAGATTTTGTAGACAAAGGTTGGGTTATACCTGAGGCGGAATTGCAATTGCGTGAGAGCATTGGTAAAGGCGAATTCGGTGATGTAATGCTGGGTATATTGCGCAATGAGAAAGTTGCCGTAAAAATGTTAAAGGATGAGGGTGCTGTGCAAAAGTTTCTAGCGGAGGCTTCGGTGATGACGTGAGTAGCAAAATATTTTACATGAAAATTATTTATTTTACGAATTTTTTGTTTTTTTTTCTTTTTATTTTTATGCAGCACACTGGAACATGAAAACCTGGTAAAATTCATTGGTTTAGTTTTTACAAGTAAACATCTTTATTTAGTCACGGAATACATGAGCAAAGGATCACTTGTCGATTATTTACGTTCACGTGGTCGACAGCATATTACGAAAAAGATCAAATTCATTTTGCTTAGTAAGTATTACATAAATTGTTTGTTTTAATTGTTTTTAATTTGTTGCTAATTGGCTGTTGCACTCAATGCTTAATTAACAGCGACACTGCCTCCGGCATGGAATATCTAGAAGCGAAGAAAGTTGTACATCGCGATTTAGCGGCGCGTAATGTACTCATTTCAGAGGAAAATGTTGCCAAGGTTTCTGACTTTGGTTTGGCACGTGAAGAATGTCATAATTTGGATGTTGGTAAATTGCCAATTAAATGGACAGCACCTGAGGCGCTTAAAAATGGCGTAAGTAATAAAAATATAATTCCTTTTGGTGTCTCACCATAAAACGCACACTACTTAGCAAGATGTTAGGGATCGAGCTTTAATGATTTCATATGGTTCAATATATTAAGAAAGAGTTATGAATGAAAGTGAGGAACTTGAGGACCATGAGTCGAATTTTCTTTTCACGTTCTGCCAATACCATTGTTTCCTTTTAAATTTTAACATATATTTTCATTTGTTTTTTTTTACAGCGTTTCTCTAATAAATCGGATATGTGGAGTTTTGGTATACTGCTCTGGGAAATTTACTCCTTTGGCCGTGTGCCATATCCGCGAATTGTAAGTCTATTGTTTATTTTTTTTTTAATGCTTTAAATTAATAAAACTTTCTATTCCAGCCACTCAATGATGTTGTGAAACATGTCGAAGTCGGCTATAAAATGGAAGCGCCTGAAGGTTGTCCGCCTGAAATCTATGAAATGATGCGACAAACGTGGGATCTTAATCCCACAAAGAGACCAACATTTTCTGAAGTGAAAGTACGTTTACAGCAACTTAAAAATGCGACAGCGTGAAACGTTAACTAAAAAAATAGACAGAGTTAAAGATTTAATTTAGTTAAAATAAAAAATATATATATATAAAAAAGAGTAAGACACATTTTTGCAGAAAGCTTAAAACAATCCAAAATAAAAACCAAGAAGTGTGTACAATTTTTTTTTTATTAATTATTAAATTAATTTTATATTAACTTTTTTCCGTAAACAATCGAACGCAACAATTTTTTTCTGTGTAACAAAAAAATATTGTACTATATTAAAATAAAATTAAAAATGTTTTACAAAAATATTTTATTTGTAAAATATGCTAAGCTAATATTGAGACGCATAATATAAAAATTAAAAAAAAAAATAATAAAAATAAAAAAATAAAAACAATCAGTAAGCAATGTTAGTGAGTTAGTTATTATTATTATTATTAATAATTGTATATTGTACCGAATTTTTTTCTTCTGTTGTTTATACCAATAATTTTATTATATACAAAAAAAAAAAGAAAAAGAAATTATATTACAAAATTATTTAACTAAAAAAAAATATTAAGGGTAACCCTATTAATTATTTGTAGTGTATTTTATTTTATAAAAATTTATTGTTAAATTTAATTTAGGTAAACCTTAATATTTTGTTTCACTTTTGTTACCTTCAAAAAAAAAAAAAAAATTACTTGTAACAAGTTACTAAACTTAAATTGACGAAAAAAAATCGTAAGAGTTTAGTTTTAATTAATTAATTAATTTTTTGTGTTGTAATCCTAATTATACTATAAACATACATATGAGTCCTTAAATTACAAAACGATCCTTAAAAAAATGATACTAAAAAAAACAAGTAAAAACGTTAACTTCGGTGGAACCGAAGCTTAAATACCCGTCACACGAATCTTTGAATAGTTTAGTGTGATCATCAGTGGCTTATATACATTTATAAATATATATTCGAAAATAATCGATAAGTTTGTGTGGGGACTATAGCTAAAAATAGGCGTGGCACCTTGGTTTTGATATTGGATATCATTAGAAGTGTTTTTTACATAAATTTGAGTGAATAGTCTCATAAATAATGCCTATTTTTATACAAAAATTCGAAAACGGGCGTTAAATTTGTATGGGGGCTATAGTTAAAAATGGGCGTGGCAGCTTGGATTTGACATTGGATGTCATTAGAAGTATTTTTACCCAACTTGGTGTGACTACATTCATAAATAATAGCTATTCTCAAATAAAATTCGAAAATGGGCGGTAAGTTTGTATGGGGGCTATAGCTAAAAATGGGCGTGGCAGCTTGGATTTGACATTGGATGACCTAAGAAGTATTTTTACCCAACTTGGAGTGACTAAATTCATAAATAATTGCTATTTTCATACAAAAAATCCGAAAAAACGGTAAATTTGTATGGGGGCTACACCTTAAAATGGGCGTGGCACTTTGATTTTAACACTTGAGCTGCTTAGGACTGAGAAAAGCTTAAGTTCCAAGTTTCAGGTCAATATCTTTAAAACTAAGCGAATGAACCGCATAAATACAGACAGACAGACAGACGGACGGACAGACAGACGGACATGGCTAGATCGACTCGTCTCGTCGTGCTGATCAAGAATATATATACTTTATAGGGTCTAAGAAGTCTCCTTTAATGCGTTACAAACTTTTTGACAAAATGATAATACCCTCCACACTGTGTGTGACGGGTATAAAAAACATGTTTAAGCAAAAAAAAAAAAAAAAAAATAATAATCTACTAAAAAAAGGAGCATCCACTTATGAAAATACATACACATTAAATATAAAAAATAAATAAAACTTAATAATATACAAAAAAAAACAAAAGCTTATGTGAAGTTATATTGAATAAAGTAATTATTATTAATTTAATAATTAGCAAAACCGAAAATTTAAATTATACAAAAAAAAAAAAAAATAATTTCATATTATTTTTTTTTTTTGCAGTTTATAGGAATCTCGCTTTTTTAGCACAATATTGCAGCTAACGTTATAAAAAAATTATACGTCAAACTAATTAAAAATTAATTTATATTATTTATAATTTTTTATGTAGTGCAAATCAAATGAATGTAATTTGTAAATTTATTTTCAGTGTGTATTTCGATTTATTTTAGCGGTTTTAATTTAAATTTAAGTTGTATTTTGCTTTTAGTTTTTAAATATAAAAACAAAAAATTATAAATATATTTATATATAAAAATGCACAAATGGCAACAACACCAATCACACACGTCCACAATTTTTTTCACTAATTAATATTTTTTTTTTGTTTTTATTTAATTTTTACCTACTGTCAAACGCACACACTGAATGAGTGTAAAATTGTATAAAAAAATATAACGAAATAAAAATTCGCTTAAAGTAAAATGTCAAAAAAAAAAAATGGTGTAATCACGCAATTATTTTTTTTATCTCTCATTTATTCAAAAACTTAATCTTATGTCGATTGGATTTATTTTTTATAATATCTAAAACGGACAGACGTACAAAAATTAATAATTTTGTTGTTCATGGATTTTTATAGATAACAGCTGGTTTAGTTCTTGATATAAAAAAAACATACTAGATCTAAAATTATTCTGGAAAAAAAGGACGTTATTGCAAGAATATCTAGTTTTTGAACAGTTTAACCATTTCGTTCTACCTAAAATATTTTCCTTCATTCTTGGGATCGCTGAAAACAAATTCGTATTTATAAAATCTAAAAAAAAAAAAAAAAAAAATGGTGATACAGTCAGACTGATATAGCTAAATTGCTTAAGAACGAGAACCTCTTTTTAGTGGCTTTGTCATATTTTATTTTATTGAGTGAACCCAAAGAACCTCCGATATTCTAATATTAATTTTTATCAAATAATTTTTTCAAACATTTTCAAAAAACCTTATTAATGCAATATTTTATGCACTTTTGTAAAATCATTTTCGTTATAAATAGCTTGCAATACAAGGCAATAAAAAAAATCGCTCAAAAAAATTGTTATCAATATTTTTTAATCAAATTTTTTTAAATTTATTTCTTTTTTTTACTAATTTATTTTACAAGTAAAGTTTACTAAAGAGATTGTTTATCTTTAAAAGAAATCATAGTCTTATGTTGAAAAGTCAATTTCTTTTTTTTACTTTTGAAGTCGTCTTGTAGCGCGTCTAATTGGACGATCACCTGGTGCTGCTGCCGGGGGGTGCAAAGATATTACTTTGAGGCGATGCCGTTGAGGCAGCATTAATAGGCGCACTTGCACCAAAAGTGAATGCAGCACCACTTGCTTTAATCGTTTGTGGAGACCCGAACATATTATTACCAGCAACAGGTGCCGCAGCAGGTGTACTAGTCGCTGCTGCTGCTGCTCCACCAAATGCAAACGGCTGCACAGCGGCTGGTGTCGCTGGAACTGTAGCAGCTGCTGTGGTGCCACCAAAACTAAATGGTGCTGCGCTGTTATTTGTAGCAGCTGGAGTGCTAGTGTTACCAAATGCAAATCCACCTGTTGTTGGTTTCGTTGCACCAAAATTGAAGCTATTATTTGTGGTGTTAGCTGCTGCCAATCCGCCAAATGTTGAAGTATTATTAACGACAGCGGTATTGTTTGTTGGATTATTTATCGTAGTACCACCTCCAAAATTAAAACTAGGCTTTACAATGCCAGTGTTCGCGGGCGAAGCAGTATGCGCTGGGGCGCCCGTGGACTGTCCAAATAAATTGGTTGCTGCGTTTGCAGCAGGAGCGGCAGGTTTATTAGCAGTTGCGCTAAATGAAAAACCACCGCTCCTGCTTTGATTATTTGATTGTGCACCACCAAATGCAAAAGGTGTTGTTGTTGTCGCCGGTTTTGTTGCATTGTCGACAACAGTTGAAGTCGCGTTACTTCCAAAGGCTGCTGGCTTTTGAGTTGCAGCGGCGCTACCACCGCCGAAACTGAAAACTGATGTTACATTAGGATTTGTAGCTTGAGAGTTACCGGCATTTGCTGCAGCGTTTCCAAATAGAGAATTTGTTGCATTAACGGTACTGGGAGCAACAGCAATTGCTGTGGTTGCTGGTTTATTAGTAGCACCGCCAAATGCAAATAGATTTGTTGTGCCAACAGATGCGACCGGTTTTGCAATACTATTACTCGCTCCACCACCAAATGAAAATGCTGCAGGAGCTGTTGTTGTGTTGCTTGTATTAGCATTAGCTACACTATTTGTATTATTGGCATTGGCAGCAGCACCACCACCAAAAGAGAACGGTGCAGCCATCGCAGCTGGTTTTTGTCCGAAGCCAAACATATTTGCAGAGTTTCCACTTTGATTTATTGCGCTTGAATTAGATGTTGATGTATTGCTGTTGCCACCGGACATTTGAAATAGATTTGTTGCAGGTGCTGCTGCTGTTGCAGTTGTTGTAGTATTGGGAACTAACGCATTACCACTGGCGGCGACGCTTGCAAAAGAGAAACCACCTGTTGTATTGTTTACCGTTGTTGTTGTAGCTGGCTTGGATGGCGTTGATGCTGCACCAAATGCAAATAAACCTTGACTTGCGTTAGCAGTCGTTGTTGTTACTGTAATTGGTGCTATAGCTGCTGTTGTTGCCGGTGCAACTGCTGCAGTTGCAATTCCTCCAAAACTAAATGGTTTTGAATTATCGTTTGCGCCACCAAAAGTGGGTAAAGTTTTTGTAGCAACATTAGCCAGATTAGCATTGTTATTTGGTATCGTTGCTGCTGCGTTCGTATTCGCACTAAAACTAAAGGCACTCGTGTTTGCTGTTGTTGTCGTAGCGCCTGTTGTTATTGATGATGCTGTACCTAAATTGGTTCCAAAAGAAAACGTTTTCACCGGTTCTGCAGATGGTTTAAATGGAGTTCCTAGCGTGGAAGTACTTATTACAGCGCTTGTTGTAGGGTTCGGTGCTACTGGTTTTGACGCCACGCTTAGCACTGGAGCAGCAGTAGAAGCGGTTACAGTGGTCGTAGCCAATGCTGGGTTGGTTAAGTTTCCAAAGCTAAACGCTGGTAATGTGCCCAAATTTAAAGTAGGTAAAGTCGCAGCTGTGGTTGCAGCTGTAGTCGTAATAGCTGTAGTAATTGTTGAAGGCACATTGGTTTGTGTTGTTGCTGTTGAAGTCCCAAAAGAAAATGTAGGCTTAGGCAAAGACAATGTTGCTGCGGTTGTAGTTGCTGTTGCATTTGACGGCATAGTCAATGTTGTTGTTGAGGTGTTTGATGCTTTAAATGCTGGTAAGCTTGGCATTGTTAATGTTGCTACTGCTGCTGTGGTAGCGACAGTTGCTGCTGCTGTGGTGGTTACAGTACTGATTGCCGGTGCTGTCGCTGTTGTTGATTTCTGTAGACCAAAACTAAATGTTGGTGTTACGGTCGCTGTTGTCGTAGCTGTTGTTTTAGCAGCGGCTGCTGCAGCTGGCACATCTTTAGAAGCAGCTGTGCCGGCAACAGACGGTGTAGCAATCGATTTAGCAGTGGACTCCGCTGTAACTTCTTTAGACTTATTGCCAACCGCATCACTTAATTTTTTCGGTTGTAAAGGCGCAGCTAAATCTTGTGGTAATTTTGTTTTATTACTGTCTAATTCATCCAATTCGTCTCCCATATAGAGTTCACCACGTAAACCACTTAACATTAACGCCAACTTATTCTTTTGTATACGTTCAATAATTGGATTTTTGCCCGTAGAAATAGTTTCGAGTTTTTTGGGTTTTACAAAATTAATACCGGCACACTCACTTGTATCAAGATCTGGACTAGGTATATTACGTTCCGGTATAAGAGTCTGTTCACTATAATTTTTATTGAATAATGTTAATTTTGGTTTTTGAGGCTCTACGTGCTGCTTGCTGTTGTTGGAGGACGGCACTGGCGCAGATGCAGCACGTTGTGCCGGTGTCGTTATTGGTTCCGGTAATTGTAGTTGTTGTTGTGGTTGGTATGCCATTGACTTGCTGTTATAAAGCGTAGTAGTCTGACAGTACGGTGTTGCTGGTATTGGAGTTATTGGCTTATAACTGTTGCTATTAACTTTAGGCATTCTTTCAAAATGTAATTCTCCTTGCTTACGTTGTATTTTAGCCACGTGTAAATCATGTTCCGGTGAACTTTCCACAGAGGAAGTGGCACGTGTTTCGTTCATACTATTTTCATGCATTTTTCGTTTATGATTGAATATCAGACTTGAACTTAAGGAACTTGTTATATCGTTATTTCCGCTGAATTGGCGACGTTTAGCTACTTGCTCCGGTGAAGTTTGTATAGATGCATATGTCGCTGACATTGTTTGTGTCGCATGCGGCGCTAGTTCACGTTGACGTTTATAACTACTCGCAACAGCTGATAAATTATTAAGATTATCTGCAGCATTAAATGTTTGCGGCTGTTGTGATACTGTTGGAGCATCAATTAGATCATCACTATTGCGATTACATGTCTTCTTGTTGCTCTCACCTAGTTCGATATCCTGAAGAGAAAATTTGTTGAATTTTGTGTTATTGAAATAATTAAATTTTTATTAACACTTACACTTGTATTAATGCGTTTCCTAGAGATTTCCTTGAGTACTTCGAGTACACTGCGTGTCGGTGCCATTTCATTTTCTGTCGGTGGTGGATGTAATATTGGACGATTCTCACATGATAATTCTTCATCAGTTTTCTGAACGCCCACAATTGAATTTGACCGTAAAAGACTTGATAGCGTGTTACCACAAAATAATGCACGTTCAGGTGGTGCTATACGCGTCATTGAGACATTATGATGTGTTGCTCGGAACTGCAATGGTTTCTTTTTCAGATGCACTACTGGAAATTGTCCAGGTTTATTGTAAAGATTATTTACAGACATGCTGCGCTGTAGTTTTTTATGATTGCTTTCATGATATTTAACGACTCTCGAAACAAGGCCGCTGCTATTGGCATCAGCATAAACTCTGCGAATGAAATAGATATCATTTGATAAAATATATAAATAAATTGTAAGTAAAAAGCAAATACCTTGGATCAATTTGTGATAAATTTAGCTTTTGACGTGTTGGACTCATAAAGCTGCTGTTATTTAAATTACTTCGCGTCGGTGTTCCCTGTGTATTTGTTAGATAAAGACTGGAGTTACTGCGCTGCTGCTGTTGCTGTTGTTTGGGACTTATTTGAGGACTTACACGTCCAAACCAATCAGAACGTGCTGTGCCGCTATAAATTTATATACAAATAATAATTATTTATATTCTTTCAATGAAGTTTGTTGTCTACTTTACCTAACGCTGCCATTTAAACACGTGGATTCCGCTATTGGATTTGGCATGTGTGTTGTACTCAAACTAAAACGTCGTTCCATTGTTACTCTATTAGAATATGACGTCGTCCGTCTGATCTGGTTTCAAGTACACGCGCCAACTTTACTTGCCTCCTGCTGCTGCTGTTGCTGCTGACGCTACTATTGCTCTGTTGTAATTTAGCAGCTTTGTTTTATTTCCTTATATACATATATATGTGCATGTATATAAATTCAAGGTTTTCTACGTCAAAAGCTGGTTTTGATTGCATTCGCAAAAGCAATGTTCAATTATTCACTATTATATTGCAAGCGCGCATGAAATTGCCGCACACGCCGCAGTGTTACCGTTTTTGAAAAATGTGAAAATGTACTAAGTTTGCCGTAGGTGAAAAAATACCAGCAAATTATTCAAATAACGTTTTTAAATTTGAAAGAAGAACACAGGCCAAATATGAATAAACAATTTCTAATTAATTAAATTTTTAATAAAAATAATGTTCGGCAAAACAATGTTCGCCTAGTTCGGCGAATCTGTTGTGTTCGACGAATTTTCGAATGTGAATAGCGTTGTTCGCCAAATGTCTTCTCTGTCTTGTCAATTGTGTATCCTTTTGCATACAGCTATGTCCGTCCGCACAGCTGCTTTTTAATTTCTGATGTATAAAAACATTTTCTTCTTTTTGTATAAAAATGACAACTTTATTGTTTTTTTTTTTAATGATTTTAACATGTATGTAACTCTTGTGCATAAATAGAAAATAAATATTTGTTCGAATGATAATAATGCTTCTTAAAAAAACTACACCCACACTTTTTTTTGATTTTGTTTTTGGTCATCAGCAAATATAAAGGAATGAATATGTAATACAACCCAGAATAATATTTAAAATATTAATACAATAATTAAAACAACGACAAAAGGCACTTAAATGCAAATTGAAAAAAAATGCAAGATAACACGAATGGCGTTAAATTTGATGAAATTTGTACTCAATTTCACATTCGCAAAATTTTAAAAAATATTGCGATAAAGAACTTGAGAATAAGGCTATATATATGTATGAATGTATGTATGTATATATGATGTGCTTTGAACTTGGTGCAAAGGCAATATATATTCATTTATCAAAATGGAAACTATTTAACTTCGTTAATACTTTCAACAGGCACCTCTGATGTTTTTTGTTCTTGCTGTTGCTTATCTTCCTTGGCACATTTGCGTATTACGCTGGCAAAATAAGCATGTAGTCCATAGCCAACAAGACGCAGTGGCCCAATAAGAAAAGAATGCAGCAGATTAGTAAAGAAACCATTCCAAGGTAAGAGACCACCGCCTAACAGCGTAATTATATAACTCTCAGCACCAACTGTTGAAATGAATTTACCACTCTGCAAAATAAAAAAATAATTATAAAAATATACAATATACTCATAAACAATAAAACCTTACTAAAGCATCATTTATTATGCTCTTGGCCATCTTTTCCGGCTGTACAAGTCCACCACTGCCCGATAAGATTTTTTGTTTCACGTGGTTTTGTTTTATTCTCATTCTCAAAACCAGGCGTATCCGTATCACTGGGCAGCGCTAATGTTACAGATATGCCTTTGTCACGCGATTCCATAGCAATCGTTTCAGCCATAGCACGCAATGCATATTTACTGGCCGTATACGGACCATAACCATAAAGACCAAACATTGCAGCCAGCGATGCGGTGACAACAATAATACCCTCTCCGGCTTTCTTCATTTTAGGCAATACATAACGTGTACAATTATAACTACCGAAATAGTTAACTTGCATTAATCGGTGTGCATCTTCTACGGATACCTCCTCGAAAACGCCACAAATTGCCATACCTGCACAGTTGATTAACATATAAATGGGTGCAACTGATTGCTCCAAATCGGCAAGTACGCGTGCTACAGCATCATAGCTGCCACCAATATCAAGACTGTGCGATTGAAACTTTTGATCGGGACGTTGACGTATGACTTCCATCAGTGCAACGGCGCCACCTGTAAGTCCGTGAAAAAAACGTAAAGCTTAGATATGTATGTACGCGGACAGCCGAACATTAAAACTTACTCAGCATTTTTTCATCACGCGCTATAACCGTCACTGATGCACCTTTCATTGCACACTCTACAGCCAAACATAATCCTATGCCTTTCGAGCCACCCGTAATCACTACGTGTCTGCCAACAAGACTCTTTTGCTTTTTACCCATTACAAAGAGAAATACAGCAACATGCACGGCAAATGCTAAAGCAATATAGAATACAATTTCCAAAGACAAGTACATTACTGCTTAATTATTATTTGTTTATTTCGCAAGCTATAATTTTATTTTATGATTGTCCACTAATCTAACTTCGATTAGAAAGTTGTTGCTGATAACGCGAGCAATGCTATGAATGACTAATTTGTAGCCCTAACAGCGTTTCCCAAATATATGCAAGGCAGAGTTTAATGCAGCCATGCACAAAAAAAACAGAAGAAGAAGAAAAGAAAAACACAACAAAGAAAAGCTTCGAAAAATAAACAATTTGATTAGAATTGTTTTTATTTTTATAATTTAAATACATAAATAAAAACGTAAATTAGAAATGAATTCGAGTATAATGGAACGCAAGCGTGTTGACTGCAGCGCTTTACCAAAAGGCTGGCAACGTGAAGAGGTTCGAAAATCAAGTTGCGGCGGCAGTCTCGGTAAAGTGGATGTTTATTATTACAGGTAAAAAAAAACAACAATAACAACGCTTGATTTTTCAATCTAAAATGCAACAATTTCTAACTTTACAAAAACACTACAACAAAAAAAAATTGTACACAAAAATTGGGTTTTGCACATGCTTTAACGCCCCCCTCGCCACACACCCCATTAAATCCATTCACTATAAAAAATTATATATATACACTCCCTCGCCTACTACTACCACATCATACCACCTATATATATACACATAAATAGTCCAACAGGCAAGAAGTTCGATAGCAAGCCGCAGCTGGCCCGCCATCTTGGCGATGTTTTTGATATAAGCAGTTTTGATTTTCAAAGTGGCAAAATGATACAACATTATCTATCGACGCCAATATCATTGTATCCAGTAAGCAGTTCCAGCTCCAGTACTTCAAATGCACTTAAACGTAAAGCTACAGCGAGCAGCAACAGCAATAATAGCAACAACAATAGCAATTCACGTCAACAGCTTGAATTCAGGTAGTGATACAATGCTACATTGCCGTATGTTGTCTCAGCGCAGCGTGTTGCACGATTCTTTAAAAAAAAAATTTAAGGGCTTTTGCATGAACATCTTTTTTTTTTTAAGTTCTCAAGAAAATTTATAACGTGTGATCAAATAAGAAGCATAGGAAAAAAATATAATTTAGAAAAACTATCAAAACTATTTGATCGCTCTTAATGAAATTGTTCTCAAATTTATAATTGGAAAGAAGATTTGACATTATTTTTAATATAACTGCATGCCACCATATAGCTAAATAGTGTATTATTTCTTTTTGTTATTATTAAAAAAAATAAAAAATTATTATTATTAAAAATAATATAAAAATATTTTTCAGTCGCGCTTTACGCACCGATGTCTCACTTGTGCCACCAATACGACAAACAGCTTCAATTTTTAAACAACCCGTAACCGTAATACGCAATCATGAAAATAATAAAGTCAAACATGATACTAAAAATGGAGCACAAGAAAAACCAAAGCAAATATTCTGGGAAAAACGTTTAGAACGTTTACGTGCCTGTGATGAGTTTGATGAATTCGATGAAATCTCGTTGCCAAAGACTATACGTCTTGTTGGGCCAAATGTCAATGAACAGACTGTTTTACAATCGCTAGCAACAGCATTGCACGTACTCAATTCCGGAGTACACGGACAGACGTCCACTAAGGCTGAATTAACAAAAAATGCCACAGCATTTATGAATCCTGATCAACCGTTAATGCAACATGTGGTTATATCGGAGGATGATATACGTAAACAAGAGGATCGTGTTAATCTGGCAAGAAGAAAATTACAAGATGCACTTAAGGTTTAATGCAAATTCCAAGAAAGTCATTACTACTTTTGACTAGACTAAACTTTACATCAAAATACTATATACTAATTTTTTTTTTTTTTTCATTTATAATATGTGTAAGATTGATTTATACTTCATACTTCTCACGACTTTTGCTTAATTTTTAATTAAGCTGCAAATATAATTAGAAATATTTTGAAAAATATTTATCTCAGAGTTAACAATTTTATTTCTTCTTATTTGTGTTCCTTAATTGTACTTGTACATCTAAGTAAAATTTGTATAAACTAATGACTCTTCTCTATAGATTAGCGCACTTTTTTTTTTTTTTTTTTTTTGGCGCGCTCAAAATTGGATTTTGCATTTTGGTAGTATTTTGTTTTGTCAAAGAAAAAATATTCTTTTGTACGGTTTTTGCTGCTGCTGCTTAGTTTAAATGAGTCTCAATCCATATCGCCAGGTTCATCATCTTCTTCATCATCGTACTCAATGCCATCGTAATCCGTGCGCCTTACACCAAACTATAATAAAAAGTGTATGGAAAAAAATATTTTAGTTTCAATTTAATAATTAAATGTTTACCTTTTTTGTTTTTCTTAAATAATTTTGCTTAAACTTAAAATTTTCTTGTAAGTAGTACTACCAAAATTTTTCAATAAATGAAATTTTGTTTAGCCAATTATTTGAATAATCATTTGTTGCATTATTCTAATGAAAAAAAAAACAATCACTTCTAAATGTTTTTTTTATATAAAACTTAAATTACACTCTTTATATTACCTGTGTATGCAGCCCACGCCATACGGCAAATGCACCCATGGCCAAAATAGCACCAACGGCAGCAAAGATTTTTGTATGTTTTTCCGAATCCAGCAGACTACTTTCTGATTGTGTTCTAGTTGCACCACCAGCGCCACTACCTGATGATGACTGTGTTGTACCTTTTAATTTATTATTTGAACTGCTAAAACCTTCATTCTTAAAAATATCCTTGGTAATGCGATTTATGAAGTTTACTAGATTTTGACAGCCTTTTATATGATTCTGTAGTGGATTATTCGGCAGTGAAATCTTAAAGATGATGGAAAGATACGCATAGACTATAACATCAAATTCACTATAGAAGTCGCCAAAGAACCAAACTTTGCGACCAAGTTTTTGGGAAAGCACATTAACACATTTTTTTGCATTGGCTACGAGCTAGAAAACAACAATGAAAAAAGTAGCAAATTAATTTAATTATCACAGAGATAACTGGAAACAAAAATTATCCATATAGATGTAGTACAAAATGTTCAAAAACCGATCTCATGTAGACTAAAGAAAATTCGAATGTCAGTTTAAAAGTAAATGAGGACAGATATATGTAAGCCCTCATTATCAACTACATAACTATTAATAGATCAATTTTTGAATTATTCCGCCACATCAGTTTCAGTTTCACGTCTAATCATAATCCGTGAGGTCAGTTTTGTGTTACTCATCAGTATTATTGATCATACTCACATAATCACTTTCATGTTTTTCAATTTTATCGTTTATATCAAATCCACCAAGGACTTGCACCACATCGATTGCATCTCGTTGATACGTGGAAGGATAATAAAAATTAAATGGAAACGGTGTACGCTTTGCATATAGACCGCGCGTCATTGTATCATAATTATTCGGTTCACCGAATAGGAAGTATGTGTAGTATGCATGAAGATTTGTAAATACCCAAGTTGTATATGAAGTGGACAGAAGTCTTTGACCGCGATCTAAATGCGCATCGATGGGATATCCCTGAAAAAACAACACATACAAATATTAAACGTTCATTCTATAAATATAAACAAAAATATATAGAATAGTACATTGAACTACATGCCTCTTTGTCCAATACGCGTTTTATATGTCTATAGCCAACGAACTTTTCGTTGCCTATTTGCAGATATGGCAGCTTGCCGGCACCGGAACGTAATGGATTTGAATTTGTTTCAATTGACATGGGACAACGCGTGAATTTTACCAAGCACTGTAATAATAATAAGAATAATCATTAATTTAAAGTGCTTATGGAAAAAAAGTAATCTATATTTCAGATGATGCAACTTGTGCGGCTTATCGCGCGCTCGTTTAATTTAACAATTAAACTTACCAATGCACGCATACATTCGAAATCAATGGACGGCAGTCCCCACTCTCCTTTATATACATGCAACATAGCTCCTAGTTGCATTTTTAATAAATTTTTTAAAATACAATTTTACATTTGTTATATGCGCTTTTCCCAAATATTCGCGCTCCCGTCGCTCTTAATACTAGCCTAGCTGTGTGTGTGCTCAAAATGAAAACTGCTTCAAACATAAAAAGAATTTTAGGTTAAATTTCATTTCTGTTGTCAGAAACAGCTGTTCTGATTCATAAGTTTTTTGTGTGAATGCTGCTTCTTTTTGTTTTGACATTCACTTGTAAAAAATTCGAAAGAAAACTTTTTCGTTGTTGTTGTATTTGGCAACCGGAAAAATAAACTTTTTGCGTTCTTTCGTTTAATTATGTCCAATTCAGTTAATATATCAGTAGAAACAACCTGTGAAAATCAAATACAAGAGATTGGTTACGATGGCACCGAAATATACCAACCGTATGTATTAAAATTATATACATATATTTATAGCGATTATATTCTTATTTTCTCGCTTCTAGTCCTCCGACGCTTTCCGAAAGTTTAACCAAATATGCAGCTCGCATCGATTTTAGTAAGTCAGCGCTTGATGATAATAAAAAAGGAGACGACAAAGCCAGCATTGCAGAAGATGATAGCTCTAACGCCAAAGATGGTGCACAAATACAGCCGAATATTTGGCCATGGGAAAATGTACGCAGCAAATTAAACGATGCGCTTGCAGAGATTTGTGTACTCTCGGATGTTATAAGTATAGCAAAACAAAAACGTTATCTAGTGCTCGATCCGCTGCCAGAAGATGGTGATGATACTAAACCCATAGTGCAAGTGTATAATCGCAAAAGGCGCTTTCACAAGCCTCACAGGTTCTGGATAGCGGCGCTGAACGTTTAAAAAATGCACACAGCGAGCAGCGTAGTCGTAATGTTGCCGATTTTCATATTGAATTACTGCGACTGCGTCAAAATTGGCGTCTCAAGAAGGTTTCCAATGCCATTATCGGTGATTTAAGTTATCGTACCGCAGGTTCTAAATTTGGCATGAGCGGTACATTTGAAGTAACCAAATCGGAAGAAGCTATGGATGATACAGATAGCAGTAGCAATTTGCCCAGTACGAGTGGTGCAAGTACTTCGAGCGGCATCGGTGGCGGTAATGGTATGCAACCGAAAACCAACTCCTCGCTTCGTGTTATTGTGCCAGCTGAGCTTCAAGGTGTTGCATATATAAAAGTTATAACACAAAAAGATCAAGAAGATCTTTGTACTGCACAGGTTAATCTAATGGGCCATGGTCCAAATATAACACAACAAGTTGGCGTTTGGCAAAAGACATTAGAATTTGCACAAAATGTATTATTCTGCAAGGAACTATTTGCACAGCTGGCACGTGAAGCTATACAGCTGCAAGCACCAATACCGCATGTGGTAATTGGTAATCAAATACGCGCGACACTGCTACCCGGCATACAACTTATTATATCACTCTGTCATTCCACGACATTTGACTCTAGTCAACCGGGTCCAATAAATGATCATGATCACGTACTGGAACATTCGTTGCATCAACTATTACGTGAGGTGCATCATAAAAATGCACATCATCCATTTCCACATCCGGCCAGTGCACCACTTGGTCCAAGTAAAAAACGCATGATTGCCGGTCCAAACGCAACAGATCGTGAATCGCTCGTGGAGATGACTAAAACACAAACAATTCTCGAACAGATAATAGCACAAGCACAGCATATTTTTATGCGTAAACGTACACAATACGTGCTAGATACTTTGGCACGTGATGTCAAAGATCCACAGATAGTTTCTCACTGGAATGCTATGAACAGTCCTATTATGTCATGTGTTAAGATTAATATAGTAACACATGGTTATGATACCATCAATCGTACTTCACTTGTTATACACGTCAAGGAACGTTCGCTGAAATGCATTTGCCGCGATGGACGTGTTATGCATCTATCGTATGAACCACAAGAGTTACGTGATCTTATACTCTGTCAAATTAATTCACATCAGATATCATGTCTATTGAATCTTGCACGCTGTATGGCCTGGACCGTTCTCTCGAATAGTAATCATTTGGGCATTGGTAAAGTGGAACCGCTCGGTAATGCTAGTTCCTGTTTGCTTGCATCACCGAATGGTGATCGAATGATTGCGGTACAAATACGTTGCGATCCACAAATTGATGTTAAGGTTTATATATCGCGTAGTCCGCGTACAGATTTCTTTCCCAATTCATTGGTGCCGGATAAATTTTGGGAGAATTTGGGTGGTAATTTTAAAGAGGTACATAGTAGTAATTAATAGTAATAACAATTCGATTATAATAATCTAATATTTATTTTCTCTATTTTTTATGTTTTAGGTGCGTTTTGATAAAATCGAAGGAAAGAGTTTTCTCAACAAAATGGAATTTCTTATGGCGGCGCTTATTAGTAATACTGCCTAAGTTCTAATTTTTTGTCAAACAAAATTAGTTTTTATAATATAAAAAAATATTTAAATCAACTTAAAATAATTCACGGAAGTTAAATATATGAAGCTAACAAGCTAGCTATGCATCAAAATTCATGAAAGGACAATGTTTACGCGGCACATGACAACGTGCCAGACTATGCTCTCTGCTGTTACCGCTGAGTATGTTGTTTGCAAGCAAAGGAGTGCGACGACGCGCCACGGTAAATGTATCTTCCAGACTGATAGTGTGCGCACGATTGGTACTCTAAAAGGTGAAGACATAAGCTAAGTACTTTAAAATTGTGCACCGAACACATACCCAACGTTCCAGATCACAGAAACTAATATCATAGATACCAGTTGCATCGCTATAACTTTGACGCAATGAATGATTTGCTGCTGCTGTTCTATATGCTTCCTGTTGCTGTTCCAATTCGCTCCAATTTTGTTTTTTAATCACACGTAAATGTAGTCCACGATTTGTTGAGTACAGTATAGGCACCTCATGTCCTAATGGCTTTTGAGTTTGTTGCTCCTCATATGCCATGGTGTCCATATTGCGTAGCGTTTCGCCAATGCTTTCACAGTTTGTAATTTGTTGCTTTATGGCAAACTCACCGTTTTCTCGCATTCTTGGCCACATTTCGTGTTGTTGCCGTCGTGCATCTTCTTCTTGTCCACAACAACAGCAAAACAAAGACGCCACTTTGTTGCATTTGTTATATTTGAAGTATTTGGGAAAAATATTGTCTTTTATCAAAACTCTTCTTTCTTTTTTTTTTTTTATTGATTTTTACTAATCATCAAAGTTATATTTGTTACGCTGCTTTCTATGTGAAGCGATTTTTTGAACTGAAAAATACTTTCAACAGTTACCACCGGTCAGTTTAGTTTTCGGTTTGTTGTTGCCGCAATGGTTGCCTAGCACGTTAGACTATATGGGTGAGTTTGGGTAGTAGTCAGTTCGCCGGCTATTGATGTTAAATTTAGTGGACAGTGATTGTTATCAAAATTGTTATGAATATTTATGAATAGTTTTGAACAGTATGTCAAAAAAATAAGTTTCTATTTATAAAGTTTTTTTTTTTTTTTTTTAAATAGTCGATAAATTTTAATAGTCTAAAAAACATCTGCTTTGGAGCGGAGTTGACCTAGTAATTTCTCTATGCTCTAAGTAAAGAGTGATTATTTTTTTAAAACAATTTTAAAATGGTGCTAAAATAAGCTATCCGGAGAAAACTTATGATAGAAGAAGATTTTAACGTTCACAGGAACATCCATTAGAATAAACAGGAATTCCTAATTTCATAAAAAAATCTGTTTCGGAATATAATAAAACACTTAAAGTAAGAGAATAATATTATCATTATATCCTGAAAGTCGAAAAGGTATGTATTATCATTATTTCTTATTAAAATAAAACGCATTTCTATTTTACTTTTTACAAATAATTTTTTTTTTTTATTTTTGTTTTCTTTTTAAAACTTTATTCATTTATATTATATTGTTGTTGTTGTTGTGTTGTTGTGTACTTGTAAATTGTATAATTAACACTAAAATACTTATTCAAAACATATTTTTTTATCAATTTATTTTAACGCATATCATCATCATTCTCATATTCATCATCATTCTTACATATTGGTTTTTCTTTTTATTTATTTATTTTTTTTTATCAATCAATCAGTATGCCATTATTATATTTTATATATGTATATATATATATAATTTTTATATTATAATTAAACTTATCAACTATTTAAGTGATTCTTTCTTTATTTTTTTTTGTTTTTTTTTAACCATTTTTATATTTAATTTTTTCCGTTTTCCTGCTAAACGCAAATTGCCCCATTATACAAGTAAATTACTAATTTATTATTATTATTATTATTATTTATATATAGTATATTATATATATATGTATAAATTATTTTTTGTAAAGAATTTTTTTTTTTTTTTTTTTTTTTTTTATTATTTATATATATAGATGTGGTTTTTTTGATTTATTTTAGCTTAATTCGATTTTATGTATATATATTTTTATATATAATATATATAATTCTCTGTTCATTTCTTTTGCATTTAAATTCAAATTTAATGCTAAATACAGTTTTTTACATAATATTTTTTTTTTTTTTTTTTCTTTTTTAATTCCATTTTTTATGTGTATAAAGATTTGTGTCCGGGGGAAAAAAGTGTTACAAAGCACAGACACAAAAAAATACCTAATGAACTACATATGTATATAATATATCTATATATCTAAAAAAATAACTAAATTATTTAATATTAAAAAATATTTGTTTTTTTTTTTTAATTTTTGTACAGATTTGATTTTATATAAGTTGATATTTTTATCTTTTTATTTATATAATTATTTTATGCAATATTTTTTTTTATATATATAAAAGTTTGCAACGAATGTTTATTGCAATATTTTTGTAATTTTTTTTTTTTTTTTTTTTTGTAGAAAAATTGTGGGTTTATTTTTTGTGATTTTTTTTTTTTTTTTTTGTTTTGGGCTGG
The DNA here is from genome assembly GCA_018903435.1 of Leucophenga varia. Taxonomy (NCBI): domain Eukaryota; kingdom Metazoa; phylum Arthropoda; class Insecta; order Diptera; family Drosophilidae; genus Leucophenga; species Leucophenga varia. Next base: position 1,151,969 of record JAEIFJ010001870.1, read on the forward strand.
TTTAAATTTAATTTTTTTTTTAGGTTTTAAACATCTAAACCTTATTTATATATAATGTAGCTGTGTTTTTACTAGTTTGTAATTTTTTAACTTTTGTTTATATTTATGAACTAAAAAGAAAATGTGCAATGTCGTTCAATTTCTTTTTTTTTAATATATATTTTTTAATCTGATGTTTTACAAAGTACTTTATTACTCTTTTATGGGAGCCTCAGAGTTTTTTTTTCGTGCTACTAGAACATACTAACAGGAGTCCTCATAGTCCTAAAAGAATTAAATACTCAAAAAAAAAAAAAAATAAACGCATTAATTAAAAAATTATATCAAAGCAAATAAAAATAATAATTATTTAAGAGTACCGAATTTATAAATAATTTAAAATTTTTTTTATGTACACCGATTTTGTTGCACTTTTTATAAAGCGGCAGTTAAAGGAACTTATTTTACAAAAATATATATTTAATATTATTTAAAAAAATATATGTATAAAATATTCTACAAACCAAAAAAAGTAGATAAACACATTAAAAATTTAAATGAAACAAAATCGGATACAAAAAAAAAAAAAAATAATTTTTGAGTGATGTACACTGTAAAAAATTTGAAGACATTGCACATTTTAACTTTAAGAGGCTGTACTGTTTTTTTTTTTTTTTTGTTTTTTGTTATTTGTTATTTTTACACTTTTAAGTGTCATGCTACACAATAATGCTAACTATTTTGTATTTTTTTTTAAGTATTTAAATATATATTTATATAAATTTTAAGGTTTTTTTTTTTTTTAATTTTTATACTTTTTCATAAAAAAGTTCTCATTACAGTTAAATTTACATTCAAAAAATATGCAATAAATCACAAAAAACAGAAGATTTTATTTTATAAATATAGGAAAACAATTTGTTAAGGTGACAGAATTATTTAAAAAAAAAAAATAATAATAAAATTAAAGTGAGGTTAAAATGAGGTTAGACTTCAAACTAGAGTAAAATAAAAAATAGTTCTAAGTATTTTCTTATTACATTTTTTTTTTTGTTTGTACGCTGCACACTTTAAATGCTCAAATTATTATTATTTTTTTTTTAAATTTTATTTTTACATATAGTAAACACAGGGCGATTCTTTGATCAACATCAAAATTAGTCATATTTTGCTATGTTTTATTTGTAAGCAGGATATGACCCGCAAATGACGGAGGGTGAAAATTTCTATCAAAAATCATAAATTTTCTGCTCATCAGTTATGTCAAGTCAAAATTTTTTAATTTTTTTTGAAGATTTTCTACTGCAAAACTGCGGTTCAACACATTTGATCTATAATTTTTAGCAAATCAAGTTTAAGTGAGAGAAACAATTTTTCTTGTTTTGTACAATTAAGAATTTGTTGAGCATTTTGGAAGATATTGAAACGTTCAAAAATTTTAAAAATACTCCAAAAACATTTGTTTTATATTTAACCGCTGATTTATTTTGCTTTATTTTTGACAACTAATTAACGCTTGATACCATTAAGTATTAAACAGCTGACGTATACTGTTATATATTGCGTTTAGAGCGCATTTTGGTATTTAGTTTAAAGCTCATTTATATATTGAAATAATTTTAAAGTTCCTTCTATAAAGTTACAATATCTTTCCTAAGTTTTTTTTTTTTTTAATTTTTGAATTCAGTGTTTATTCGAATAAATGTAAATTTGATGAATAAGAAATTTATCTTATTGTACTAATTATTCCTAAGTGTGTAGCGTACAAGAAGCTACGGTTTAACCGAAGCCTTAATTATTTTAACTTTTTCTTAATGCTGCTCCTTTTTTTTAAGTAATGATTTGTTTTATTTATTTAAATTTTTTTTTAAACTTTTTAGGCCACGACGCAACAAAGTATCTTTTTTTCTACTAAAATTAGCTGTAATAGCGTAAAATTGTAACGGCTATTTTAACAGTAGCCCAGCGTTAACAGCACAGTGGTTTGCAATTGTTCAAGTACATTAGATAGATATTTGAGCTTCTTTGTTTGTTCATTATTAATAATTGAAATATTTTACAATTGTTATTGTTATTAATTGTTAGCTGCTAAGTACAATTTTCACTGATGTTGTTGTTTTTTCTTATAAATCATCATATACAACAAATTAATACTTTTTTTTTAATGAACTTAACAGCTGTTAGTGAGCAGCACAAGCATATTCCAACAGCACTGTTAAAGCGTTGACTGCTGCCTGTTGCGCGTTGCTCTGTTTATTTATTTTTTTTTTTAATGTGAAAAGTGCGTTTAGTATTTATATTTTTTTTTATATTTTTAAATATATTTTCTATATTCTATACGCAATAATTACAATTGATTTGTTTTTTTGTTTTTTTTTTTTTTTTTTTTTTGTTGTCCATTACACAAATTACATTTTACATTATATTTTTTAATAACTTTTTTGCTTATGATTTAAAAAATGTCGAAGCAGACTTTAAACTATTTCAAAAATTAAGTTCCTTTGCGAAATGTGCTGCTGCTGCGCAGGCGGGATTTGTATTATTACCGCCATTGTTGTTGTTGTTATTATTACTGTTACTGTTGGGTCCACCACCGCTATTTCCACCGCCGCTGTTGCCTACAACACCGCCGCTACTTGTTAACAATGATGCTGCACCACCGCCTAATAGATGTGCACCCAGCTGCTGTGCTGCTGCTGCTACCGCCGCAGCTGCAGTTGAGTTTGCAGCACTATTGGATGAGACTGCTGCAGCAGCAGCTGCTGCTGCTACAGCTGCCGCTACGCTATTGATATTAATTTGCTGCTGCTGCTGCTGTTGAAGATGTTGTTGTTGCTGCTGATGGTGTTGATGTTGTTATTGCATGAAGTAGTCCGGATGTTCCGAGTCTTTTTCAAATCGTTTCGCTTCTTCATGCATACTCTCTTTGATCTTAAGTATAGCTGCTGATTCGGTTTGATCATTTTCGCCGGGACCACCAAAGCCACTTAGATTATAATCACCCATGCCGCTGCCAGAATCTTCACGTGGCGTTCCTGGTCCACCATTTGCAGGTGAGTTTTTCATGCCATCTAAACCAGTACCATCACCACCAGCGCCATTAAGTACTGGACCCATTGAATTTGGCCCGCCACCCATTGGACCCATTCCGCCAGGTCCACCGCCACCACCATCCGGTCCGCCGCCCATTGGAAATTCTGGTTTCATTAACGAATACATGCTATCACCTGGACCGCCTGGTCCACCTTGCGTGTTATCCTGTGGTGATGGCATTATAGGCGTTCCCGGTCCAGGTGGACCATTCGAACCGGGGCCAGGTCCATAGTTGCCTGGCGATGATGATGAATACGCATTCATTGGCGCTGATGCATTCGGTTGCCATTGTGGTGGACGTCCACCGGCGCCCATACCCATGCCCGGTGGCATTCCGCCCGGCGCTGGGCCACGCATTCCACCAGGTCCACCATAACCCATTGGGCCCATGCCGCCAGGACCGCGTGGTGGATTCATGCGCGGATTCATTGGACCCATACCGCCGGGTCGCATTGGATCTACACTATTCGGCATCATCGGCTGACCTGGTGGTCCATTAAATTCATTACCCATGCCTTGCATACGCACACCGGGTCGTGGACCGCCAGGATATCGTGGTCCGCCCATAAAGGCGGTTGGCCGGGCATCATTTGTGATGGCGGCGGTTGTGGACTTGAAGCGTGCGTCGGCGGTGATGGACGCATTGTCGAATTGGGGAAAAAGTTTGGACCCATCGGTCCGGGTCCCATTGGGCCACCATCAGGACCACCTGGTGGCATTTGTCCGAGCGGACTTGGCGCTGGGCCGCCAGCATTGTGTGGACCACCGGGTCCAATGCCATTTACACTGTAACCAGAGCTTACAAAGCCATAATCATGAAAGGCTTTTGCTTCTGATGAATGATCACACTGATCACGACGCTCAGGCGCTGCGCAGTATAGATCCCAGAACACACACCACCATGTATGTAGAAATCCAGGTGGTTCACCCAAAGTTATATTCTTTTCCCATCTGATTTCGGATAGGAATGTTTGTGCAGCTTTTTGTGCGCCAACGTGCAGCAGATATTCGTACACATATAGCGCTAGTTTTTCGCGTGCCTGTGCATCGGATGGTACCGAGGATGTCTTCGCTTTGCCGTACATTTTGTTTGTTTGTGTGTGTTGTTTTTGTTTTGGGTTTATGGGTTACAGTGTATGTTTTATAGTTGTTGTTGTGATGTTATTCCTTGATATAACTCCTCCACTTTTGTTTAATAATTTTATTTTTGTTTTTGTTGTTGTGTGCAATCCGTTGGTTAGTTACTCAATATGTTTTTGCCGTATTTGTAAGGTGGTTACCAGTGTTGTTGTTGTTTTTTGTTGTCGCTTTGCACATTCGTTTTACGCTCAATTTCGTACCTTATTGTTGTTGGTCCACACGCGCGTTTTACTTTTTTTTTTTTTTTTTTAGTCGTCTTCTTTTTCTATTTTTGCTGTTTAAGTGATAACTGTGTAAGTTTTAATATATTTATATTTATGTAAAAACTTCACTTTATTTTAATAATATTTTGTATATTTTATGCGTTTATTGTTTTTGCTCACTTGCTGTTTAGTTTATTTCTTTTTATTATTTCGAGGTTTTTCTGCTTCTTCCGCTGCGTTTGCTGTTTCTTCCTCTTCTTTCGACCGTCTTAATTGGCGCTCACCGGAGCTCACGCTCTCCTCTCGTCTATTACTTCCACCATTTTTTATTATTTTCGTTATTTTTTACTTATTATGTCTCTTGTGCTCTTTCTCTCGTGCGGCGCTCTTCACTGCTTTATGTATGTAACTTGTACGATTGTCTGTTCTTGTTGTTGTTGTTGCTACCGCCGCACAATTTTTATGAATTTGTATTTTTTTTCAACAATTTTTTTTTCTTTTTGCAAACACCTTACTTTTACTTTGCTTATTTTTTTAGTTTTACAATAAACTTTTAGCTTTGGCTGCTGTTGCTGTTCGTCAAATTTAGTTCAGTCGTCGCCTCGTCGCAACTTCTTCTTCGTTTTACCGTTTTTTTTTTTTTTTTTTGCCTGATTTGTTGCTGCTTCTTGCTTGCACAACCACTGAAAAACAGAATAAATAAAAAAAATATATATGAGTATGAAATTCGTTGAGCGAAAATTGCAAAGAGAGTTAGGTAAAGAGTAAGCAACCGCATTATAATGTATTAGACTGAGAGAGAAGATTTGCATGAGCTAATGAGTGTGAGAGACACGTTACTGCGATGCATGCGTATGAATGTATATATATATGTGTGTGTGTGTGTCTGTAAATCGGTCGGTATTTGTATTTGTGTCAGTGCGCGCGTTTCCTTTGCGAGAGCGCAAGGTGACAAATTTCAGGGATCACAATTGGAACGAGCGAACGAACTAACGAACGAACGAATGAACACTGAAAGTGTGTTTTCGAAGAACAATTTGATTTTTTTTTTAATTCGAAATTGTTAAATACAATTTTTAATTTTATCTACTAAATTAATAATTTAATATATCATAAATAAAAAATTATTAAAATTTACATATTGTCTCCCTAGCTCAAACACAATAAAATGTTTCTAATTTTTTTAATGAACATATTTTACAAGTTTTTACTTCTAATCAATATTTAAAATGAATTTTATAATTTTTTTGCAGTGTATAGTACTTTTAGGTTCTTATCATTCAAATGACGAGTTTTAGTTTTTACCTGAATTATATATTTCAGATTTTATGTAGCTATGACGCATCCACGTATCCATTACACGAAAAACGATTTCATTGAAAATTATTAGATGAATACTTAAGTTTTCATTCTTGAGTGATTCAGTTAAATTTACTATTTTTGTAATGTTTGGTATTACCGAACTTTGATTTGATATGGAAACTATTTACTTTTATATTTTCTCAATTTTTTTGTATACATTAGTAAAAACGTAGTACATGTACATAAATGGAAACTGTAAGAAATTTTCTAAATTAACCAAAATTGAATCAACTACATTTATGTTACTAACACTGAAGAGTTGACATCTGAAACTTTATATGACAAAAAAAATTGCAAGAACCTCCTTTCTACATCCACACTCTACTCAATTTTTTGCTCATCTTTTTGATAAGTAAAATCTTATAAGTAAAATCTAAAAAAAAACTACGAAATTGATTTACAGGATATACGGTGCTTTTGCTACAAAATCTGAAAAATTAGTCTTAAATCCATCTTGAACAATTTTAATAATAAACAAAAAGGTTTTCAAAAATAAATAAAGAACATAAAAACTTGAACAAATGTTATTGTGTCTATACAAGAATTTTTGGCATTTTTCGCTTCTTGAGGTACAATTTATATATCCAAAATAAAATCGCAACAAGATTCTACTACACAGGATTAACGTTTAACATTTTTAGTAAAGTGATTACACGAGATTTGGAGAGTATCTACATAATCTTAATTGACAAAATGAATAATTTTAAAAGGTTATTTTGAACTATTAAAATAAGTTCTTTATACTCTAATAGTTCATGTACCTATTAGAGTATAAAGAACTTATTTCAATAGTTCAAAATAACCTTTTAAAAAAGAGAAATCGAGTCTAACCTTCTATTCTAACACCGCTTACAAAAAACTTAGTCAAAAAAAAAAATAAGTAAACTTGAACTTGAACCAAACCTGAACTTGAACCGAAAGGAACTTTTTGAAGATACGTATATAATAAATATTTTTTTTTTTTTTTTTTGTAAAACTAAAAAAAACAGCTTTGGTCCAAGGTTCGAAACAAAAACGTGGCTAGGACTCTTAAAAATTAGAATCTCTTGAAATTCTTGTTTGCATTTTCATCTCTGCTTTTTATTCCTATCTATAAATTCGATAAAAATTCTTTTTTATTTCTATTTATGAAATCCCATTGAATGATTTTTTTTTTTAATAAAATTAGGTCTAGTTATTTTTTCGGGCTTAAAATTTTGACATCTTTTTTGGAACTAGTACCTTTGAAACTACTCTCGTACATTACCTTTTTAGGTTAATCTATAAATGTTCAGCAAGTACAGTGAAAGCACTCTAAGTGAACATCTCTCAAAATCTCTCACTGTACTTAAAATCGTAATGCAACTTTTAGATCTTTCACTGTAATTATTTTTGCTTTAAGCGAATAGTCTACTTAAATATTTTTTTCTTCTAAATTAAGCTTTAATGTATGTTGAATACAATTACTTACAACAAAAAAGAAAGAAAACTTTTAATAGATGACTTTAAACATGTTTTAAAGATGCACAATATAGGAAAACCAAGTCAATTGAAAGCACACAACATGCAACACAACACAACAACAAACACGAAGCAAATCAAATCAATCAGAAATTCTATGCCACAACCTGACAGCATGACAATCATCTCGACTCTCGCTAAAGCAAATAGCACAAAAAAAAAAAAAAAAAAAAAAATTCCGATCAGAACTGACACAAGAGATGAGGAAGAAAACTAGTCGTAAACAAATTGTACTTTCGTATACTTTGTAGCATGCTTGTATCTGTTTAAACTGAAAAACTTCAACTACAACTATTAATGGGAAATAGTAGAGTTTTACGTAGAAGAAGACAGCGACCGCGACTGAGACGAGCGTTTGAGTGAGTGCTCTGCTGCGCGCGTACACAAAAATTTTAATATGAAATACCGGTCTTTGTGGTCGTCGTCATCGTCTCATCATCATCGTTGCTGCTGCCACTGCTGCTGATGTTCAGTCGAAACCAAACAACTGTTAGCGGCAACGAACAACGAAAGACTTAACAAACAACAACGTCATCATTAATGAATGGATAAATTATTATGATAATTATAATTTTCAAATATTCTTATTTGAATTATAAATTAATAAAATAATAAACGCGGCATTTTTTGTTGCTGTTGTTGATTTTTACCTTAATTTAAACTGCCTTGTTTGCTTACAGTTGGATAGTGTTTTATTTTAAATATTTTATATACAAATTGTTTTGAGCACAAATTAAGTTTTTATAATTCTTTTTTTTTTTTTTTTTAGATTTTTACAAAAATCACTTTTTTTCTCTTTTAATTAGATATTTTTCTTATTGCATATGTTGGCAACACACAAAAACAAATATACTCGTATATATGTATATAAACACATACACGCACATATCACACACACACACAAAATTGTAATGAAATACGAGAGAAAAGCACTTGTTTTGCTTGTGATAAAATATTCTAATTATTGTATATATATATATATGTATATTTTTATTATTTAGATATACACTTGATTAAATTTACCGCCGATTTTTTTTTATTATTTATTTTGCTGCACACCGAAACTCGAATGTCGTTATTTATTTATTTATTTTTTTTTTCCTTATGTACTTTTTTTTATTTATTTTATGTTTTTTCTCATCTTTAATTTTTCACTTCGTTTTCATTTCTTTTTTACGAATTTATTTTTCTTTTTATTATTTTCGCAAGTTCTCTTTTGTATCTGATATTCTTTAAATATTATTTTTATATCTTTTGCTCTATTCTGCAATCCGTTTTGCCCATTGTTTCATCGTTTTCATCCTCGCAGTCCTCTGCTCTGCTGCTGTTACTGCTGCTGCTGTTCTGCTATAAATCGGCAAATTTTCACTATAATTTTTTTCATTCAAATGCATTTTTATACATTTAAATTTTATGCACATTCAATTCGTTTTTTATTTAACTTTAATTTGCGCATACATTTACAGTTATTTCATTTAGTTTAACTATTGAAAATTTATAATTAAATTATTTCCTTGGCTCCGCTACGAGTTGCGTCTCGTTCGACGTTTGTAAGTCAGCAATGAGTTTTTTTTCTTCGTTTCTTTTCGTTTCTCTTTCTCTCTCACTTTTTGTCTTCACATTATATTATTTTGATAAGTGCTTTGCTTATGTCGCGCATATATGCATCTCGTTTACGCGTGTGTATTGTCATACGCGTTATGCCTTGCTTGCGTTGTATGCAATTATTATCTCTTTCTTACAACCATTTGGTTCGCGGCATTTTTTTATATTCACGTATACCATCAATTCACCCGTTAACAAGTTGTTTTGTGTAAGTTTAAATTGTTATTTAATTGTAAATATATAGAAATTGCATTAATTAAAGTTAATTTAGTTTAAATTTGGAAAATTTAAGTTATGTTAGTGCATTGTTTACTGCATTTACGTCGCGTTTATTTTAAGTTTTCAAGTGAAACTTGACAACACTGTTTTTTGTGCGAAATAATCAATATAAATTACTGTTCTTGTTCGTCCGGGGTTGGGTGGGTGTGGGTGTGTGTGCGCGCGCAAGTGAGATAGCGTATATGCAATTATTGTGGCGTGTTGCACTGAAAGAAAAATTTGTGTGAAAACTTGTATGCATTTTTAAGTTGAAAAAAAAAATGCGTTTTGTTTAAAGTTTGTTTAACTTAAGGAAAAAATACTATGTTTTAGTTAAATTGGTATGAATGTTTGTGAAAGTGATGGTGGCATTAGCATGCCTCTAAAAATAGGTAGTGAACCATAGTCGGTAGACTATCTCAGTGAAAAAATCACAGTGAAACAAATCACTGTGAAAAAATACTTTTTGCAACAGTTTTACAAAAAAAAAAGATACAATAAAATGCTAAGATTAAATGGTCATGCGTTTTAAGCTATGGTCATGAGTTTTAAGCCTATATTTTTGTGGTATTATATTATTTAATTAATTAATTATAAGACTACGGCTTGCCCTCTGTAACATGAATTATTATTTTATTAATAAGTATAAAAATGTTTAATTATTCACACAGGATACCAGAAAAATGTCAGCTTAGAAACTCATGACCACTGCTTAATAACTCATGACCACTAAAGCTTAGAATTTTCAGTGTTTCCAAGAATCACTATGAAGCATAATTACAAATTAATGCGTTCATAACAACAACGCCAACATATCCGTTACATGGAGATATGAATATCGGATCGGTTGGTTGTAAATAAATAATACAAACTATAACAGTGAAGCGGGCTGATAAGTTGTAGTGGCGGACATTGAAACAGCGCTGTCCATTTTTAATTTTTCTGCATTTATGTTATTGTTGTTACTTTTCTCATTGAAAATGGTTTATATAAACTGGGCAGACTGGGCTTCTCAGTGAATAATTGCCGCCGCACTTTGTTCCCTTCCTCACACAACATTTTATGATCCAAAATTGGCGGAGTTTATACTTTTTTTTTTTTTAATATTTTTAAGGGGTAGTAACGGGTCGCTTCTATATTAAAAAGGCATTGCAGATGGCGCTCCAGATTTGAAAATGCATTTGCAGATGGCGCTCGAAAATCTCGGTAGCACATGACCATCGATAAAACAGTGATAGCTGTCTGGTGGCGGTCGATAAAACAGTGTTAACCGGTCGAAACTATCGAAAACAACGACATTTTCGGCGAAAAACTGGCATATTTTTTGGTATAATTATTTATTTGGTATATTTTAAGGCCATTTGCTAACAGTAAACAAAAAACTTGGTGCATTCGTAAAGTAAATGTGTTCGGCAGCAGTTATATCCTGCGGTATCTTCATTCAAACAAAAAAATTGTGCGTAGTGAAATAAACTTTCGAGCTAAAAAAAAAACTGAAAATGGCGCGCAATTTATGCTAAAAAAAAATTAAAATGAAATAAAATAACACGTCAAAATATAATAAAAAAAATTAATGGTAACTTGTTTTTTTTTATTTTAAGTAAAATAAATTATTTTGTTTTTTTTTTTTTACAATTAAATGCTATTTAGCAAACACGTGATCTATGTTTTTTATTGCACTTCGCTTCTATTTGAATTTATATTGTGGTGCATCCTTAGCCGAATTTAAACGAGTGCAATGAAGCTGCTAGAGCATCATTATAAAATATTAAAAAAAAAAAACATTAAATAAAAAATGAACATATTTTTTATGCAAATCCATGCATTCTTTTGCCATGGCAAAGTTCACGTGCGCGCCAAAAATGCTCAACAATGTCTTGTAAAGCTGAGCAGCAGCAGAAGGAGTAGGCAGGAGCAGCGTAGAACGCAAAGTGGAGTGCAGTGCAATGTCTGGCAACGGCATTAAACGGAGACATACTAGAATGCGTTTTATTTTTTTTTTTGTCCTTTTGGATTTACCATCTGCAGCACGTTTATCATTTTTACTTACCATATAAGTTGAGTAGAATACCATTAAATTTTTAGCCATTTATTTAGACGACAACGACGACGACGTGGTATATTCGCATTATGTGCTGCATTGCAGTAGAAAAAGTAAAAAAAAAAAAAAAAAAAAGAAATGAAATAAAATATGAAACTTTTTCATGTTATAAAGCATGTTTTTGTCATTCGAAATGAGTTTATTTTTGGTAACTAGATTAGGTTAAGACTAGCTCGGTTTATGTGCATTTTAAAAATAGATTAAATTTAAATTGTGTGGAAGAGTTTTAAGTATTTTTATTTATTTTCAAATTCAAATTATTTTTTTTTTTTTTTAGTTTTCGTTTTATATTTAAATTTTATTTAAAGAAAATAATAATCTAAGACCTCTTAAAAAATATATATTAAAATTTTTGTTTTTAAATTTATAATTTAAAAAATATATAGTTTATAAGACATTATAATTAATCCCAAACTTATACAAAAATTAAAAAAATGAGAAATATTTGCATAGGGGCTATGCCAAAAATTTTGTTTTTCCTTTCCATATTGGGATATTTCATTGGGTCTATCACAGGGATAATTTATAATAAATTTAGACTTCCTAGAATAAGAAACAATGACGATTTTATGCAAAAAAACCAAAATTTTCGAGTAGATTTGTATGGGTGGTACCTCTTAAAGTAGGGCAAGTGCAAAGGAGAGTCTAAGTTTCAAATGTGATAGCGGACTGGCAGACATAGCTAGTTCGACTCCTTTTTCAATGCTGATCAGGAATATATATACTTTATAGATGGTATCTAGCCTCCTTTTGTCTGTTACATACATTCGCGCATACTTAATATACCCTTTGGGTATAAAAAAGAGGCCATTAAGTTGGCATTATTTTATAATTGTATATCTCTCTTGCGTTTAAAAGTTCTTAGCTGAGTTGGAAACTATATCTGGTTGCAGAGGCGTTTAGATACTTCAGATCATTTTCTTTGTACTTTTACAATATTTCGCCTTACAACAAAAAATTTGAAATATGAGAAAACATTTCACCAATATTCTGAATACAATTGTCCTACTCAGTTAAGGTCCTAATATGTTGCTAGATAGTTTTTTATGTAGTATTGTAGGACCAACGAACAAGGGCTCATCAAATAACTATTGGAACAGTCTATTTTCATAAGTCTCACTAAAAATATCGTTCGTTCGTTGTGATGGGAATCACCGGATTATAAAATGGAGGCATAAAAACCTTTCAACCAAGCTTAAGAAAGTTACCCTAGAATCGCTAGACCACTTTCTGTCAGTTCTTAAGTGAAGTAGGATCTGCCTACGCTATGTTCCTCCGCTCATAACAAACTGCACAGTTTAGCTTTAATCTTTAATAGACAATCAACGCAGACGATCAAATTGGAGAAGTCTCAATGCTATTTGTGTAGAAATAATCGTAAAAGTCCTAAAGTTTCTTTTACGGACACCATGCGAATCATACGCAGAAGATCAAATCCGAGGTCTATCTAAAGGCAGCTAACTTAATTCGATTGGATCTTTCTTCTATTAAAAAAAAAAAACAATTTTATACTAAATCTTTTATGTCAAAATATGTTACTGTCTCAACCTGCACACAACATTCGCAACTAAAGTTATTTTCCAATTATTTTAATGCATTTCATTTAGGCAATATCAAATTAAAAATAAATATTTATTTAATGCTCAAAGTCGACAAAATCTAGATTGTATCATTAAAAATTTGTTTTCGAATATCAAATAAAATCAATAGAAAATGTCTTTACAAATAAATTGAACTGTCACAAATAAAAAGTCAACTTGTGGCAGAAGAGCAAAATAAACAGGCTTATAGCTGACAATAAATCCATAGAATTTTTTTTTTTTTGTATCTCTTCATTTCACTAAACAATCCTATAATCAAAATGAATGAGACTGACCCCTTTTGTCAATTTTCATTTGGACAGATTTTATTGAGCAAAACATTGTTAAATCCAATTCACTCTTTCACTCGTTCCCATGAGATTTCTGTTTTTTTTTTTTTTGTTGGATTTTGGAAAAAGTAAAATGAAAATGCAATCATTGGCAATTTTAAAATGAAAAGCAGAAAACAAAACAAAAAAACAGAAAACTGTTTAGTCAGTGAAATAAGTGACAAATCCTTAGAGTAAAATACATTTAGAAATAAAATAAAATTTGTATTTCAGCTTTTAACGCTTCAAGAGCGAAAGAGAAAGAGTTAGAGTGCTCATTAAAGCTAATAGCTTACCTGATGATTCTATTCCATTCGAATCGAATTGAATTGAATCGAATTTTATATAGCAAATTACTTAATTTAGCGACATAAGCTCATTTGTTTTGATTATATCCTTTACTTGACAGCTTTTTAATTCAATTTTTTTGCTGTCGTTTAACACAAACTTTATAGAAAATTGCACCAAGTGCTTGGCTAAATCATGCGAATAGGAAGAGTGCAACGATGCTCACTTAAATATAAACCGAAAGCAGCAAGCACATCCTGTCGACTAAAGTACTACTAAAGCACAAGCAACACACACACACACAGAGACACAGAGCCACACTTTGACACCCACAAAAACACCAAGAGTCAGTCGCATGCATGTTCAGCTCAGTTCAGTTCAGTTTAGTTCATTCGTCCTCGTCGTCTACGTCGCATCCTTTGCAGCTTATGCTATGCGCGCATTACCGCACATATCCTTCAGGCTAACGTTGCCGTTTGCCTTTGGGCTGCATAACATTTGGCTTTTGTTGCTGCCAACTGCCAGCTGCTGCTGCTACTATTATTTTTCCTGCTTTAAGTCTGTAAATTGCACGTTCCGTTCCATTGCCCCGAGAAGCATAATTTATTACACTGCTGCACCTTCACGAGGCGAAACGAAGCGAAGCCCACAAATTCGCTTTGTTGCTGCAGCGGTTTTGTTAACGAAAAATATAAATTCACCTCAAGTGGAATGCAATATTTTTGAATTTATTTTTTTCGTTTTCATTTTCGTTTTGGTTTTGGTTTTGGCGTTGTTGTTTGGTACTTTTGTATTTGTGAATTGCTCCGTTTCATTTTGATATTCTCAAATTATTTTCACTTAAGGCTAAATTGTGAATTGTGGTTGAACATGAATAGAGACATTTAAAGTGATAACTTGAAATACAAAACATGTTAATTGCTTCAAAAAGTTGTTATCACAAAGAAAAAAATATTGCAAATAATTGTGTAGTTGTTTAGCAGTAGTATTGAACTAGTGTTGGCATAAAAAATCACTTTCGATGATTTTTTCACGGTGATTTAGTGATTTACCAGTGATATTGTTTTTTAATGAATGAGTGAAACAGTTCAGTAAGCAGCGATTTTGTGTATTACTCTTCGCAAACAGTGAACTGGTTTGGTAATCAATGATTGTTTTTCGCGAACTGTGATTTTCAGTCACTGTGATTTTTAAGTCGCAGTCACTCTAACGAAATAGCTAAATTGAGACACACAAATGAATGTGATTTTCGCAAAATATTATCGACTGACTGTACATGGCAGTAATGAGACCTTAAACTATTTAGAAGAGCCGGTTCTATCTGTACTCTCTTTACACTCATAACCAGCTTAAAATCATTAAATAGCATAAAATAGTTTATTATGTAAATTTATTAAGCTATTTATTACACAATTTTAACAATATATTTAAAAACGAAATACTATAAGAAAATGTATAAATTCGTATAAGAAAAAAGTTTTAAATGCCAATGCAACTTTAAACATTTTCACTGAAAAACATGAGCGAGAGACAAAGAGAGAGAAGAGAGAGAGTTAAACTTTTGAACACAATTGAAGCATTTTTCACTTTTTTTATATATTTTTTTTTTTTTTCAATACAAATACGTTGCATAGTTACAGGCGCATTGATTGATGATGCTGTTTTCGCTTTTATGCAAATATTCGCGGTTGCTGTGAACGTAGGTAGTACATAAAAGTTATTTAATTAAAGTAGTAACGTTATTTCGATATAAATTAATTGACCCAGCGGTAAAATTTTTCTTTCATGACTTGGGCACTAATTAAAAAAAAAAAAATGTTTTTCATGATTAAAATCAATCAGTTCAGTACAGGTAGCTAAATTTAATCTTAAGTGATACTTTATTACGCGATATAACATATCTGAACAGGGAAATGTGTAGTGAAAATGGATAATAATAAAATAGTATTTAAACAAAAATAAACTTAAAAAAAAAAAAAAATTAACTTCAGTTGAATCGAAGCTTATATACCTTTCACACATCATTTGGCGTGGATAGATCTTCATGTGCAGCATTTGTTTTTAAAATTATATCTTAAAATACTAAGCAAATTAAAAACATTTAAAAAAATTTAGAAAGTCGAGGCGCTATCTAACCCATTTTAAAATGAAGTTTTAGCAAGATATATGAAGCACTTGTACCACATTTGCGCAGATTAGTACTGCTTTGAGTCATTACCAAAGAACTGCGAAACTCACACTTTCTTTACGTCAGCTCAGACACAAAAATTCTTACTCAATTCCAGTAACTGAGCGAAACACACCTCGAATGAAAATCAGCTCGTGCTGACGATCACGTCAATCGTGTACAACGTCAGCCTTCAATCCGAAATGGTTTCCTCACGTTTGTCTCACTCTGCGAAGTTAGCATTGAATAAACTCAGCCTTTTCAAGAACAGTCATTCGGCTTGTTTTTTATAAAATTATTTTTTTTTTTTTTTTCGAAAAACGGATGTATATTGTTATTATCATATTTTAATTAAATAGTTAATTAAAATTATTATTTTATTATGTTATATATAATATAATATATGAATGAAGTTAATAAATATATTGTATTCTCTGTGGTTTACTCATACATGTTGAGTTTTTGCTCTTTTGAGTTTTTTTTTTATTCAACACGATCACGAGCCGAACGAGCAGAAGTAAACTCAGCGAGCAAAACAAATTTACCAAAGTTGAGTGATTTTAACTCAAGTATAAAAACATATGCGAGCGTTAGCTTGAGCGGTTGAGCCGAATGGGTTGGTTATTCGGCTATTATTCGTGTAGGAACGTTTTTGCGCTCAACGGATGCCGTTCTCTGATAGAAACTTGTCATCAACGCAGCATTGATGCTTTGCGCAGATTAGTGCTATGGGGCTATTACATTTATAATTTTTCTTTCATCAAAAACTTCTTAACTTACCCTCGTACAAAATAATTCTTGTTTGGTTTCATTTTTTACATGCAAGTTTCTTTGGCATGCTGCATGCTACATCGACATGACATTGTTTTACGATATATTTTTATATTTCATTGAGCATTGTTTTCCATTGTGTTTTTGTGTTTTTATGTTTGTGTTTGTGTTGTCCTATGTGCTTCGTTGCACTACGTTGCGTATACGCAATATTTGTTGATTTTAATTAACAATGGGCTGCAATTGTACAATGCCTTTACACATATATGTATATACATATATATGTATATGTACAATATATATAACAACTTGTATACATAAATACATATATAGTACAACAATATATATATTGCCAATTTGGCTGAACATTATTTACAAACAACTTTTATACTCGTGTGTATGTGTGTGTGCTGCAATTTGTTTTGCAATTAATTATGAACAAGTAAACATGCAATGGAAGCGTGAAAAATGTTTTAAAAGAATGAGAAAAACTTTTAAGTAAATAAAGTATAAATAATACAGAATAATAATAATTATAATAATAAAAGGAAAAAAAAAAATATTGCTTTACCACAAGTTTTTGATTTATGATTTATGCAAAGTGCTGCTGCTGCTGTTTCTGCGGTTTATGCCAAGTTTTTCAAGTGGCAATACAAATAAGAAAAATATATTTTTTTTTCTCACACTCATTAAATAAATAAACGCAAAGGATACACATGCACATACATACACATATACAGTACCCATGTGTGTGCTTTATGTTTGTTGTTGCTATTTTTGTTTTTTTTGTGCCATCTTTACCGCATAAACCATTATAAATTCCTTATCACTTAATTAAAATTCTTACCAAGTTAATTTACTTAATGCACAAAACGATGCTCAATTATGTACGCAACGCAAAATTGCAATTAAATAATTCATTAAAGCTGCGGTCGAGTATGAGCCGAAGGACGAACGGGCGGACGGACAGACGAACCGATAAAAAGACAAACGAGCAATCAGACTGTAGACAGACAGACAGACAAGGCACATATATGCAGTGGCGTAGAATAGTGAGGGTGCATACACACACACACACTCACACACACTGTGCAGATTTACCACGCGTGCTATACAATTGCCCAGCACTGTTCTAGTATTAAAATTAAAATATTTAATCCCCTTAGCTATTATCCAGCTCTACGCCAGTGCATATAAAGTAGCAACATAGTTCAAAAACACAAAAACAAACAAAAACAACAACAATGAAAACGGGAAAATGCGTAAAAAATATTTGTGTGAAAAAACACAAAAACCAGTGCGAAAATTGTCAAGAGACTTGGCTGCTGGTGTATGTGAAAAAGTAACGTAGTTGTGGCATGAGTTGGGGTTTTTTTTTTTTGGAGTGGGAGGGCGGGGATCGGGTGGTTTTTGGTAATCACGAATTGAATGAGAACGCATGTAATATGCAAAGTTTCAAACAGTTTTACATTGTTTGCTGTTGCTAATATTAGCAAAAGAGTGAGATAGACAGTTGCAAAAGAGATAGTTGAAATAAAGGGTGCTTTAAACACAATACAACATATGATGTTTCATTTCGTATTGCGCATTTTGTTTAACTCCTTTTTTTTTTTTGTATTTTAATAGACTTTGAAATTTATATACAAATGTATGCATGAGTGTAATCAAAACAGTAAATGAGTATACTCATTTGAAAAAAAAAGACTCTGACACGACGATTTTTTTTTTCAAACAAATTGAGTCGTTTCGGTACCAAACGAGATGAGTCGCGCTTGAGACCTAATTGGTCTGGGATTGTCAATCGACGATTTTTGAGCACTAAATCCTTGATCTAGTTGACGTGGTTCTCATCGGTAGACGTGAATGGACGATCAGGACGCTGTAGTATAAAAAATATGCTGAAATAATTTTTCCAAACTGAAAATTCTTATGGTAACCCCTTTACTAAAGGAGCAAACGCTATAAACCCAACCAGCAAAAAAGTGCACATGCAAACGAGGCGCTACGTTTGGCGTTGGCAAATGTAACAAAAACGGACACTGAACCGTGAAACAAACAACACAGCACATACTCGTACGTGTGTATAAATACATATACATACATATGTACATGAAAGTGTGGGTGTACATTTTATTTTTTCCAAAGTATCCTCCATGCAACGCAACTCTTTTTCTCATTACTCCGGATGCTGCAGCAGGCGTTGTTGTCACTTTTGCCGCTTTGACTTTGGGTGCTTCTGTTTTTTTTTTGCTTTGGTGACTTAACGGAAGTTGCACGTTCAATGCAGTCACAGCAGCAGCAGTGGCTCCGCTCCGGCTCCAATGTCATTTAAAAGGGCGGAAATTCTATTTGCATGAGTGCGTATTGAAGTCAGCAAAACAGTGACACCGTAGACAAAGCTAACAGAGCAGAGCAGAGCAGCGCAGAGCAGAGCTGTAGGTAGTCTAGGCACAAAGTGCAAAAGTAGCAGTAACAGTTTAAATCAAAATGGGCGTAAAAAGTACGAATGAAATAAAAACAAAAAAAAAATTTTAGAAGGAAAGGGAAGCAGCCGAAGATAAAGAACGTTTTGCGTTTGCGGTGTTCGTGTTGTTTGGTTGCTCATGTGGAATGCACCAAATGGAGAAAAAAAAAACGTTGACGCTATTTCGTCTACCTCGCGTTCTGTGCCAAAACAAAAACAACAACAATTCGACCAAACGAAACGAAACCACAAAGCAGCGGCAGCATCGATGACAGAAACCGACTGGTGGCGCTTTTGTGGCAATCCACTGCGAAAAATGTGACCTAAAGCGCATTGTGAAATAGCGTAGAAATTAACCATGCGTTTGGAGTTGGGAGTTATAGTGCAAAAATAGTTTGGAGAAACAAAATTTATAAAAGAGAAAGACAAATTAAAATTGTTTTTTTTTTAGAAACTAGAAAAATTTTAAATAAAGCCAATACTTCTTTAAAAGATTTGGAATCAAAAATTTCAGGATGAAATTATTGATAAAAAAAATTGAGAAGTAAACGATTTCGATATACGGTAGGATCGATCCCCTCAAAATACTACTGCCCGGGTATTTTTTTTTGGGTTAGAATATCTCGAAAACGTTTTGAGATTGAATATTTCAGTGCACGAAATCGTAATTAACGCACCAAAATCTTTTGTATACGCTATGCTCAGTCTCTGGCACTGACTATTGTCGCAGGAAATTTATTAAAATGTATCTTATCTGTTTTTACAAAATTAAAACTTTATTTTTATTATTTTCATCATTTTTATTTTAAATTAAAATAAAGTACATATTTAATATGATTATTTTAATTATCTGTCAGAGACATTTTAAAAAGGCATTAATTTCGAAAACTCATTCTTTATGCATGAGTATCGTTCTCCCTTTAATCGCGCCATTTTTGCAAAATAAATGCATCAGGCTCTCTCTCTCTCTCGTCTGTTTTGTTATTTCATGCCTTCTATCAGTCCATTTCACTCCGTTTACGCTTATAGAAACGACGACGACTAAACGACTCAAAATGGCGCACATCGCGCATGAAATTAAATTGTTGCATGCAAATGTTGAATGTTAAAAATGTATTTGCATTCAGAATATGTAAAAATATTCAACATTATTTTTTGTTGGTTGTCTGTCTGTCTGTCTGTTGTCTGGCTGGCATTGTTGCCTCGGCTCGTGCTTAATTTGTTTAATGCCATAATTTGCATAGTAAATTAGATTTTATTTCTTTTTTTTTTTTTTTTAACAAAAAGAGAATTATTCTGAAAATTTCTACATTCAACATAATTGCATTTTTTTAGTGTTTTATTAAGTTTGGAAGTGCACAGAGAAAAAAAACACTGCAGTGAATAACTAGCAACAAGACTTAGTGTTATTGCTTTTAGGCAAAGAAGTAAGATAATGTTGCGAGGTGATTCATTTGCTCAGTTTTAAAAATATTTAGCTGAAACTCAAAACTTAAGCTTTTCTCAGTCTTAGGTAGTTTGTATGTTAAATACAGATTGCCACGCCCACTCTGAGGTATAGCCCCCATACACAATTACCGCCCATTTTCCAATTTGTAAATGAAAATAGTTAGTATTTATAAATGTATTTACTTCAAATTGGGTAAAACACATCTAATACTATCCTATTTACACACCACCGATTTGGTACGGATCGGGCCATTATAACCTATAGCCCTATAGCATACAGACCCTACAAAGTTATATATTTTTGATGCATTGTAGGGAGTCGATATACATATATATGTCCGTCTGTCTGTCATGCTGTCTGCCGTATGAGTGAGATTATCTCGGAGACTATAAGATAAGCTTAGACTCTCCTGTGCTGTCAAGTGGTCACTTGAATAGTTTTTCTCTAGTCCCATTTTAGTGGTAGCCCCCATACAAAACAACCCAACAATTTGGGGTTTTTGCATAAAACTTCTTTGTTTCTTATTTTAGGAACTTTAAATTTGCTAATAAATATGCCTACTATATGGGAGTCCCGATGAAACATTTCAATATGGGTAGGATCAAAAAAATGTAGTTTAGCCTCCAATACAAATTTATTTTGTTGCTATTTTACGATTTATCGTGGAACTATAACCGACGCCTCTTATAAATTTCTTTCAACATCTCCTATAATTTATTTAAATTTAATATTTGCGCATATTTTACTAAATGCATTTTACTCATTGCATTGAATACGATTAAAGATTTACAAATTAATGAAATAAAACTCTGCCGTTCTGTTAAGTCTTCTCTTTTTTTCCGAATAGCTCATGCAAGCATCATTGAATTGAAAATGACAATATCTTTCTATTTGACTGACTTACTGAGTGGAGAGCACTTCTACTTATGTTTAAGTGCAAATGAATCTGATTCTGTGTATGTGTATGTGTGTGCGCCATTATAGATACATTTTATCATGCATTAATGTATCTTGTATCTCGCATTGTCTCGTGCACTTTTAATAAACGAAAAGCTTTTAAAAAATAAAATGCATTTATACAAAAAACAAAAACAAAAGAATCCCATGCAAAGCGTTAAAGTTTTTGAAGTTGTTTTTGTTGTTTTTGCTGTCGAATGCAACAAAATGATAAAATACTATAAAGCACTTTGGTGACAGCAAAATATTTGCTAATGCGCTACAAAATCAGTCAAAATAACAACAAAAACAACAACAACAACCACAATGAAATGAAAATACATATTCACTCAAAGCACAAAACAAAAACACTTTTATGCTGCTTAAATATGTAGCGTGCCACAGATTTCAACAGTAAAGTGTTGACGTTTTACTCAACGAGAGGCACTCAGTCAGTTCAGTCATTCAGGTTAGTAAGTCAGTTAGAAAGTTTTTGGGGGCATAAGGAAGTCTAATCCTTTTATGCTTATTCGTTCCTTGCTCTGCTGCTAACGAGAGATTTTTATGAAGTTTTGAACAATTATTGAGGAATCTTGATTGTTTTAAATAATGGAAAATTAAAAATTTTAATTTTAACTTTGGAATAACTCTGGTACAACTAAAAAACGGAAATAAGTGCCTCAAGCTGCACTGTTGCAGTTTTAGTGAAAATAAAACTGTTGTTATCAGTCAAACTGCATTTATGAAATGCTAGAAGTCTACGCTATATTTCCTTTGCCGTACACATAAAAAAGGGAATAAGTGCCTTAAGGCACGGTTGCAATTTAAGTGAAAAAAAACTGTCGTTATCATTCGAACTGTCTTTTCTGGAACGCTAGAAGTCTACGTTATATTTCCTTTACCGTACAAATAAAAAACGAAAATAAGTGCCTTAAGGCAGTTTTAGTGAAAATAAAACTGTCGTTATCAGCCGAATTACATTTAGGGAACACTGGAAGTCTACATTATTTTTCGTTTACCGTACAAATAAAAACGATTATAAGAGCCTTTAGGCACTGTTGCAGTTTTAGTGAAAATATATAATTGTTGGTTTCAAATTAATTAATTAACGAAGATTTTAATTATTAACAAGTGAGAACCTACGTACTTTTTCTAGTTTCTGTGTTTTACTTTGGAAGTTTGAGTTTTGGTCCTTACAATATATTCTATCCTAGAGTTCTGCTTTAAACCTTTCTGCTGCGATTATCGTTTGAGTATTGTGTCACTCAATGTGTGGCCTCCATATACGATTAATGTGCGACGATTTCTCAAAATTTTTTACGCTTCAAAAACGCTACATACTCACCTAACCTAGTATGTACATATATATATCGCATCTGTTATAATGTGTTTTGAAATGTTGTGTTTGTGGTCGACGCCATCGCTGACAACGTTACTTCTTCTATCTTCTTGGTATATGTTAGCTTGTTTGTTCGTATACTGGTTTCTGTGTGTGATTGATGTTTATGAATTATTAAGTGCATTTCCGTTTGTCTGTCCGTCCATTCGTCCTTCCGTGGTACGTCCGTCCGTATCTCTATCTGTTATACCATGCTGTGGCATTGCCAACCACATGTGCTGCATAATAAGTTATACAGATGTATCCTATACTATCGTATCGTAACGTATCACATATGTATATCTATGATGTTGCTATTTTATGTTGATGTATCTTTGTATCTTTTATCCTACAAGCGTGCAGCAGCATAATGATAAATAGACAGACAGGCAGACAGACAGAGCACAAACTATCCACAACAAGCAAAGCAAAGCAATTACATACATGCATAAGAAATTGCACATTGCTCATTGTTCGGTTCGGTTCGGTTCTATTCTGTTCTGTCTTTGTTTCGAGCACTTTTTGGTTTTGTTTGCAAAATCGCATCTTAAAGTTACAATCAAATCATGTGGCGCTTGGCATTTCGACATTCGGTAAACGTTTGTATTGTTACATTGCATAAATATACATGAAAGTAGTTTCGTATTTCAAGCTTTGTACGTACACAAACTATATGTATGCATGTTGATTTTGTCATAGGGAATTGTTGTAACTCAAACAAGCTAAATAGATAATTGATTTACATTGTTTCAATTTGTAACCTTTTTACTTTTGTCATTTTTCAATTTAGTTTATTAATTTTACATTTATCTTAATTAAAAATAAATATTTTATATTTTTAAAAGGCGATATACAATTACAATTGATTTGAAACATGAGCATGAGAATTATGGGATCATTATGGGACCTAGTGTTAAACCGATATCGATTATGGTTGAAAGAAGAAGTGCGATCATGAGAGCTTTACTAATCGAAAAAATAATATTTAAAGGTAAATGATTTATTGACGTTTATCACACCAACTGATGCACTAAATATCTTGCCTCCTATATACTATTACCCCTGAAGATCTTTCAAGATAGCCAACAGAACTCCGGCAAAAAAGCCAACACAGCTATGACAATCAGAGAGACAGTAGGCTTGCTCAATCGGTGGCCACACTAATGGACACTCGAAGATACTCAAGGCGCTTCTAGTGTCCTCGCCACCAACTGCACTGACTACTCGTACGTCATTACCCGAACTTTTGGTAACAACCAACACAACAAAAAAAAAAAAAAAAAGAAGATACAGAATTTCTAGTCCCAACAAGAGTTCAATGGGAAGACCTACCCCATTATGAAACCAACGCCATTAATATTTTCACAGACGGGTCCAAACTCGAGGGAATGGCAGGAGGAGGTATCTTTTCCCCGGACCTGGAGTTATGAGAATCCTTCAGACTTTCTGATCACTGCAGCGTTTTTCAAGCGGAAATGATTGCCATACACGAAGCTATGCACTATCTGGGACACCACCCAGGTTGTAGGCAAAAAGTACACATCTTTTCGGATAGTCAGACTGCCCTAAAAGCACTTGACTCTTACAATAATACATCCAAAACTATCTCCCAGTGTCGCACATCTCTCAACGAGTGAAAGAGAAAATAATCAGAATAGCAGAGACTAGATGGACCATAAATCCCAAATGTAATATCTCGAAACTTACGTGGCCAGAATAGAGCACTAAACGAACAGCCCAACTCATGCGCCATAATAGACAGACCCTATCCATGATAGTGGGCGCTCTCACTGGACACTGCCTGATGTGTAGTCATGCCGTCCGACTAGAGATAGCATCAAATGACTTCTGTAGGAGCTGTAGAAACGAGGAAGAGGAGGCGACAGTAGAACATTTTCTCTGCCACTGCTCAGCCCTTGGAAGAATAATGTTTACCGTACTTGGTAGGCCGTTTCTTGATAGTCTGGCGGAGATTGCATCAGTCAAGATTGGTGCAGCAGCCGCCTTCATAAGGAAATCGAGCTGGTTCAAGTAGGAGGATATAAAAGAGGGATCATATGGTATCGCAATGGGCCTTTTTGGCCTAGGTAACGTCGCGAGATACATCTAATAATACAAAAGTTACATAAATGCACAAAACAAATAAAGTTTTTTGGTAAACTTAATCTACATGAAAATTTGTAACACGTCAAGTGCATTTGCTTTGGTGGCGCCTAATTAAGTTTGCTGTTTTTTTTTTTTTTTTTTGCACTACTTCAAAAGTAATAACTCTTAAGAAAATTGCTGCTGCTTGCTGCAGTTGCATGAAATGATATTGCGCATACGACGCATGAGACCGAGTTTTACAAATTTACTCGCATGCTGAGTAGTTTGCTCTAAAGTGCAGCAACAGAGCAGTGCAGTGTATAGCAGCTACAAACAAACCTAAACAAACTATTTACACAGCAGCGTGTGTGTATGAAGGCAACTAAAAGTAGGTACGAATGTGAAAGAATATTTATTTTTCAAAAAAAATAAAACAAAACCAAAACAAACTTTGAAGTAAAAGCAAAACTGAGCATTTGCAGTTGCAATTACGAAAAGTAAAACTACAAAAAAAAAGATGACAAACAAAAAAACAAACAAGAAAGAAGGCTAAAGTCGTGTATACTCGACTGCAAGATACGCTGTACCCAAACTAAATGTAGCTTTAGTTAAGTCCTATCGTATTATCATTCCTCATTGCATTGAATTTTTTATACAAAAAGTTAAAACATGGAGTATGTTTGAATGGGGGCTATACCTAAAATTTTGTTGGTCCTACCCATATTGGTGTATTTCATTAGGACTATCATAGGCATATTTTAAACTAAATTTAGACTTCCTAAAATAAGAAACAATGCCGTTTTTATGCAAAAACCCAAAAAATTTGGGATAGATTTGCATGGAGGGTACACCTTTTAATGGGGCTAGAGAAAAAACCACTTGCAAGGAGTTTCAAATATGGTGGCCCTAACTCCTATAGTCACCGAGATAATCTCTCTCATACGGCAGACAGCAAGACAGACAGACATATCAAGAATATATATACTTTATAGTGTCTATCTAGTCTCCTTCTGTCTGTTACATACATTCGCACAAGCTTAATATACCCTTCGGATATAGGGTATAAAAACTGAAAAAAAATTCTTTAAAAAGAAATGAAAAATATGATGAAATAGCGCTTCATAAAGTACAAAAATGTACAAGACTAGTGCAAATTGAAACTTGAAACTTAAAAAAAAAAAATAAAAAAAATGAAAAACAGCAAAGAAACTATTCATAATATGTACAAGAGAATTTCGTTAGTTTCTTCGTTTCTAGTAGGTACCTATCTACTGGATGCCAGCTTGTCTATTTTGTTTTGTATCTGGAAAAAAAAAAGAAAAAAATTTTTTAGCAACTTGAGAAAAATGTCGTAAAGAAGAAGAAACAGAAACTTGAGTAGCGGCCAGCAGCAGCATAAAACAAAAAAAAAAAAAAATATATTAAAAAAAAAAAAAAAACAATGCTGCAGCATATAATAGAAAAATCAGTTCAATAAACAAGCAATGCTAAGAGGCGTTGCGGGGCATAAAGCACAAAAAAAAAAAAAAATAAGAAAACTATTGTGTATAGTTATGAGTAAGGCTCGCCATTCGGCTATAAAATGCAGCGAAAAAAAAAAAAAAAAATGAACAGAAAAACACATTTCAAATTATAAATACGAATTGTGTTGTGTGCTGCTCTTCAAGATTGCTACAAGCTAAAAATGAAGTTAACGCTAAAGACGACAGCAACAGCAACAGCCAGCGTTGTCCATTTTGTGCATATAAGCGCCATTTTGTTAGCACGTTCACGCTGAGTTAGTTTCATTCGTTTTTGCCATTTCCGCTACGACAGCTTTTGTCTATCAAATTGAGTTTTCTTTCTTTCATTCGTTTCGTTTCTTCGTTTCTTCGTTCGTTCGTTCTTAGAATACTCTTTCGATATACTTTATTGTTGAATTTAAGAGGTTTATTGGTTTTGTCGACAAGTTTATGAAATATTAATGAGAAATGCAGCAGCAGACATGTTGAAATTGTATTTCAAATTTTCAAAAGCTCAAATTCGATTAATATTTTCTTGTAAAGGGCTGCCATAAACACACTTTTTCCATGAAAGTATTTTGGGCGTTATGCGCAGTCTAGCAAGATTCAAATATTGATTTTGACTAACTCCTTAAAGGGTTGCTTGACTGTTCTAGTAGAGCTACGCACATAAATTGGCATAGGTTAGATTTTTATGACAGTGCAAACCGGAGCCTCTACAAAACTTAGACCAGAAGATTGGTTCATTGTGCTACTATATGGATCCTTTTTTCCTTAAGATAAGAGCTGAATTATTGAACACCATCCGAATTTTTTTTTTTATTTAGCAAAATTTCTTATATCGGTTTTGAATGCCTGAGATAGATCTACCAAAAAGTACTTTCCCAATAATTCGAATCTTGGTTCTACATAAGGCTGAACATCTGCAAAGAAGTTAATGTTAACGTTCTCCGCCTCGTCAGTGTCATAACAGCTTCATCAGATATCCAGTGTCGAGTATCCCTAGACTTCTCGCATGCCTGCCAAAATGGTAATTGCCTGTGATCACTGCTATCAGCAATGATTTACTGCTGGCACCTCAACTGACTCTTTTTCGGGAAGGATGTCGGTCGTTGTGGCCTGCTTAGCAAGTTCGTCTGTTTTACAGTTGCCCTCTATGTCACTGTGCCCAGGGCCCCAGATGAGGTGGGTACTGCAGTGCTGGATCATCCTATTTAGGGATCTGCAGCACTCAGTGGTGATTTTAGAATTTATCAGACATGAGTCAGGTGCCTTAAGGACCGCTTAACTGTTTGCTTACATAATTTTAACATATTAAACTTTGTTCTACAACTTCGTAGAATGCTAGAGTGAGATAAACATATTTCGTTTACTCTTTTCACCACAGTCTCCTTTTATATTGAATTAAACTCACCAAAATATGTAAGCAAAACAGAAAGAGACAGTAGTGGCATACTATACCCTATATAATTGCATCATGCGGATCCCCTGCAAAATATGGAATTTAACTTATGTAATCGATTTACTTTTGAAGCGCATTAAAGTTTCGTACTGAAGCAACAAACAACTCACAACTTGTGCCTCAACATTTTTTTTTTTATTGCTTTGAATTGAATTAATGCCTGCTTTTCATTCGTATTCAACCTGTTGTCTATTAAAATTTTATTTGATTCTTTCTAAGAAAAGTTGCCAACATCAAATAGATACCGTTGCGAGTCTAAGTTTAAATAGTTTTCATTTTAATTTGTTTTTAAACTTGTGGCAACTTTACAGACATTCATCTTTGTTCTATTCATCTTTTGAATTTAAACTTCATACATTTTTTATTTTTTTTTTTATAAAGTTAAACAAAAAGTTTTATGCTAAAAGTTAAGCAACAAACAAGTCAATCCAAGCGTCCTAGCTTACTTCCCTTCTTGTTATATTCTAATTAAACTTTTTAATGAAATGAGTTGACAAGCTTAAATTTACCTGAAGCGAACAAAAAATATTGTATAATATTAGCAAATTAAGTAAGCAAGTTCATTATATATATTTTTTTTTAAATTAAATTACTTTTATAAAAAAAAAATAAAAAATAATAATAAATATAAATTTTAGCGCAAAATAATGACGCTGCGTTTGGCAACAGCAGCAGCCAGTTTTCCAAAGAATGACTTTGCCAATATAAAAACTTATTTATGAGAAACTACTTGAAGGACGCAAAGATTTATTGCATACATTTAGGCGCTTGGAAAATTGTTTATAGGTCAACTCGTGGGTTTGAAATTATTACCAGATAAGCTGCTTAAATTACTTTGACCGCAGCACATTTTAAGACTTTTGTGCTTATTAAATCGTGTAACGTTTTTTTTTTTTTTTTTTTGTCGTACTTAATAAGCATTTCCGCCCATGCACTTTGGGGTTTATTACAGCTAATCCTTGTGTATCGAACTAAACTGAACTACTTAAAGCTATTATATAGCGAGTTGCATACATAATTGGCCATTAGACAATTTAACGCAATATTAAAGTGCATTAAGCTAAACACAAGCCAAGTTGCCTTCAAAGTTGCCGGATTAACATAATCGAATTATGGAGTGCAAAGCGTGGGTGTGGAGTGTGTCTGGTGTAGCATAATCTTTGTGTTTTGTGTGTGTATTGTAATTTTATTGTAGTTTAAAAATTAATTTAAGAATTTATTTTATTTACTTTAATTTAGCGGGAAGTGCATGCCGCCGTATAATCGTAGAGCGTCTTTGTCTGAGCGAAAAAGAATAACATCAGCTTTGTAAAAATCGAAACATTTAAATGAAAATAATTGAATATATATGAAAGGCGAAATGAGTGCGTAATAGTACACTGTAAATATTCAGTTGTACTTACTGTGCACTTAGTGTATAAAGTGTTGTAATTAGGCCAATCACCAATCGATTTTTGTAATATCATAAAAAACGGATCTATTTTTAATTGCAACGCTGTGTACAACTGAAGAATTTTGATAAATCAGATGATTTTAAGAATTTTCCCAAAAATTGGGAAAATAAATGACTAAATTAAATGTCGTGGATGTCGTGCTTGTGATGGCATTATCTTGCAAGATGTCTTGTGTGGATTGGGTTTAAAACAGTGTCATTTGCAAACGGGAGGATTAAATCGAATATACGCTATGCTTATGATAGTCCCAATGAAATAGACCAAAATGGGGGGGAACAAAAAATAATTTTTAGGTTAAATCCGTCTGCTCTTGTTTAAGATTTTGCATAAAAATCCAATTCATGGAATGGTAATAAGATAGACTTCACTTAAGGTACTAAAGATTGGGTACGAGCTTTCGACTTCGCTTCTTACTTGTTTATAGAGTTCACTTTGTCTGCTAGGAGCGATTTATTTGTGGATTGAAATCTGCTGACATTTTCAATAAAACAAATAATTTTTTTAAAATCGAATCTGTGAAACTAAATTCGTTTTAAACTACCCCTCTAGAGTGCAACGATTTTTTTTTTTTGTTCATTCAAACCAATAAAGTTATAAACAACTTTCTAAAACCAAATTATTTCGCTCAGTGAAAATAAAATTGC
This sequence comes from Leucophenga varia, assembly GCA_018903435.1. Lineage (NCBI taxonomy): Eukaryota > Metazoa > Arthropoda > Insecta > Diptera > Drosophilidae > Leucophenga > Leucophenga varia. The sequence goes on from JAEIFJ010001870.1 coordinate 1,181,720, forward strand.
ATTTCTCCATTTGAGTCTATAATTTTTATTATGAGCTCAACTTAAACTGCTTTAGCTGTTTTTGCTTGCTTTGCTTGTCTGCATCGAGTTCTTTTGCCATTTATTATAATTTAGCATGCCGTGCAAGCTCTCCAAGCATTCCAACAACAACAACAAAATCTCTCGGAAGACAGACGGCAAAGTACTTTCACTGAGTTTAGTTTTTTTTTTTTTTTATAATGCGTTGCGATGAGCTTTACTATGAAATTCCAAGCAAGCTGTTGACTGCCTCTGAGCGTGCTGCTTGTGTTTGCTTATTTCCGGTTTTAGGTTTGCTCTTTTTTTTTTTTTTTTTGGGAAGCAGATTTTTTGTGCATATTTCGTAGCACTAAAATGCAACAAAAAAAAAAAAAAATAAATAAAATTTTTTTTTTAGAACTAAAAACCGTAAAATAGAAAAAGGGCATTTTGCCAAATTACTTTAAGGCAAGAAAACATTTCTAACCGCTGCAACTACGTCTGTTTCTAATTCTACTTTTGTTGTTGTTGTTGTTGTTGTTGTTCTTGTTGTGGTTTGTTAAGTTTTACTTTAAACTTTATTCCGTATAGTGTTGGTAAAAAGAGTTGAACGTGTAACTTAAAAATCACAGTGACTTTGCAGACAGTGACTTAAAAGCGCAGTTCGCCAATACAATACTTAAGTACCTGAATGATCTTTTAAGCATTTCGAGGGTCGAAGTAAGTCGCAGTGATTGAATCACAGTTCACAAAAAATTAATCAGCGATTACCGAACAGGTTCACTATTCGCGAATAGTATTCACAAAATCGCCGCTAACTGAACTGTTTTGCTACTCCAACATAACAAATCGACTTTTTTTAATTAACTGAACAATAAAACATTGCATTCAGCCGTTTGATTTATATTTGTATAAAAAAAGCAATTTTTTAATTGCTTTTTACCATTTAATCGTTCCTATAGACCGCGTTTTCAGTGAATTGCACGTTTTGACAAATCAAGTGACTGGCAAATGTACTAACGAATTTGTACAGGTGTTCGGTTTCGGTGTTCAAATGAATATGAACGATACGCTAGTAGTGATAAAAGCACCAATCACTGTTAAATGAACAGTTTCAATGTTCACGAAGAGCGATACACAAAATCGCCGATAACAGAACATGTTCACTGAAAAACAAAAATATGCAAGTCGCTACTTTCAATCGCAGTCGACATTGCTATTTTTAAGTCACTGTGAAAAAATCACCAAAAATGATTTTAATTTGCCAACACTAATTCCGTAGACAACAACTGCAGCTGATGTACGAATAAATGATGTTGATGATGATGATGATGTTGTGAGGAATTTAATACTGCCCTTTTCTCCAGTTAGTCATTTAGCTATTTTTTTTTTCTTTCAAGTTTTAAGTCTATAAATCTTCACTTCACTTGTCATTCTCACTCATTGGAGTCCACTTAAGTAGTCAAGTTGTGAAGTTTTCATATCACTTCACACAGTTTACTCTATTAGCCAAATACTCCTTTGTGTGCTGTGTGTGTGTGTGCTGCCTCCTCTGAGAATATGTATCAACACCGCATATATGTATCTGGAGAATACTCAATGTATGAATGGAATGGAATAGAATACACATTTGACATGCTTTGTTACATATGAATTCTATGTTCGATGAGTGTTTTCTCTTTTTTTTCTATTTTCTATGCTTTATGTCACAGCGATTCAAGTCATGTCCTTTCACATTCATTCATTCATTCTTTTAAAACTTCATACCATGTCACTGATGCCATCACGTGTTTGTTTTCTTCTTTTTTTTTTATTTTTATTTTTTCTAACTTATTTTTCAATAGCTTGTAGGCTCTTTCAATTTCATTCTTTGTCAAATGACGTTGCTTTGAAAGGCGGTTTGTAAAGTTCTCCATTCGTCCTTCGTAGTAGTTCATACACAATTTGTAGCCTGTTAGTTGCAGCAGAAATGTCGATTTGCTATTTTCTTTTTCATTTTTTTTTTTTTCCATTTCCATTTTTTGTTTTTCAATAGCTGTCGCTGGTAATAGGCTTCGTTTGTTTAGTGAAAAATATTTTCTAGTAATGGAAAATATGTAAAGTTACTTCGGAATCGTCGTTGTAAAAGCCACAGAAATTGAAATTGAAATTGACTGGTGGCTGTCAACTCGGTATGTGGTTACGAGCATTTAAATAAGTTCTTCTCATTTTTTTGTTCTTTTAGAATTTAGTTTGCTGTACTATTTGCTTGAATGTGACGGCTGAATTTGTTTGTCGAAATTAAAATTGAAAATTTTGTGGTTAGAAGAAATTAAAGAAATCAAATAAAATGATTTAAATTTGATTAAAACAATTACTTTATTAGTTAACTAGCAAGTACACGCGGCTTTGCTCGCGTTTTGGTGGCTTAATATAAATTGTTCAAACAATTTGGGTTCAAATTTTTGAATACCTCTAAACACGACTAACTATCATTCAGTCTCTACGTCTATTCAATCCAAACGTATGACCTTTTTTCCAAGGCTCCCATTAGGCCCCGGGTCAAAATGTTCTAAAATACCGTCAAAGTGCTCATCTGTAATAAAAAAAAAATTGGTCAAAAAATCTGTATTGGGTCCACATATGGGTCCCAGGTCCAAATTTCGGAAATTCCTTAAACACGTTGAACGCCAAAAATGTTTTTTAACCATCTTTCAAATGAGCCCTGTTTCATGTCTCTACGTCTATTCGATCCAAAGATATGGCTTTTCCGGTTTCAAGGCCCCCATTAGGCCTCGGGTCAAAGTTTTCCAAAATCCCATCTTGTTGCTCACCTAAATTCTCAAAAAAACACAAAAATAAATAAATTTTTTAACGTCTTTTTGTTCCAAATATTTGGCTTTTCCAGTTTCAAGGCCCCCAATAGGCCCCGGGTCAAAATTTTCCAAAATATAAACCTTCCTCTTCAAATCCGTTGCGTAGTTTTAAAGATTTAAGCATACAAACAGAGAAATAACACAGGGCACACAAATCCGGTATTGAAAAGCGCCCATCACGTTAAGTTTTCGAGAAAAAAATATGGTTTTGAGTTTTTTACCCTAATTTTCTCGAGAACTAGACGCATTAGAGACTTAAACTTACTCTTAACTTAAAGCTTGAAACTTACACTACAATAACCAGACAAGTACAATGTTGAATTAAACGACGTAAACCCTTTATGGTCCAGTGTTTTCGTTATATTGCAAGTAGGTCTATACTATGTATATAGTATATTTATTTTTTTTGTTATATGAAACTTGTTTCCGGTGTATTTTTGTTCGTTGAAAATGACTCTGGGACCCAAAAAGTGGGTCAAAAGACTCAAAATCTACTTTTCTTGAAAACCAGACGTGACGGGCAATTGGGCTCATATCGAAAATAAAAAAACGCAAACTTGTAGGTCTATGTAGTTGAAGAATCTCCGCTACCGAGCTAAGTATGTGCTAAATAAATGAGTACAGTTCATAAAAAAAGTTACGAATCCTTGAGCAACTAATTTTCAATAAGTCAAATGCAGTGCATACGCTTTAAATTTTAATTTTCCAACACACTTCAGAGAACTTTTTTTCTTCTTTTTTTTGGCGAAAGCATTCCTATAGATAACATAAATATACGTAAATGCAACCATACATATGTTTACATACACATACACACACAGGCACACACATGTGCATATAACCTAAAACACTTAACCTCAATGAAAATGGCGCCACAATTCGGAGTGCCGTGCTGTACCGTACCGTATCGTAACGTATCGTACCGTGCCTATGAATAAAGTACATAACGGTCCGTATAAGTGAGCTAACAGGGCGTATGAATAACGTCAAAATGATGTTGAAATGAAGATGAACAAAAGCCGTAAACGAGTTGTTAACAAAAAAGAAAAAAATTGTGGCATATCTTTAGGGGCACAATTGAAATATTTTGCACGTAAAGAAATAAGACCAGCAGAGGCCACACTCTAATTAAATTGCATACAACATCACTCATTTCAACTCAACTCTTTACAGATGCACTCGAATATCTGCATACTCATTTGGCGACGTAAACTCTCCGTACTAATTGCCGCTGCTGGTATTGTACTATTAACGCTCTGGACCTGGGCAATATTCGAAACAAGCCCAACAAATGCAGCCGGCAGCAGTAGCGGCACAGCAGCGGAGCATAATGTAATACACGTAAGTAGCTACAGCGCAGCACTTCAAATTAAATTTATTATTAAAGAAAAAAATGTATTTGACAGGATAACACTGCAGGCTATCGGCACGCATACATAATACAAAAACTGATAACACAAGCAAATCGCATTTTACGCGCAGAGAATCAGTTGCGACAGCAGCAACAAACAGCAGAACAGCCCGCTGCTGCTAATACTAAGCGACAATCTTCTGCTGCTGCTGCTGCGGTGGTACGTTTTCTTAAACCAACAAAAAGTCCACCCACTGGCGGTGGCGCTGGTGGTGGTGTTGCTATTTTGGAAGCCTCGGCACAAACCATTGCACTGGTTGCACGTCGTAAAAAAGCGCCGTCTTTAGTTGGTGAAAGTTATCTCTTCGAAGAGGAACGTTTAAAGATTTTAGAGAATCAACAGCGACAACGTAACGCAGGCATGGAAGAGCTTAATTCAAATAATATGGATTATGAGCGCGCATTAAGCTCGGCAGAGCGTCAAACGCAATATGAACATGAGCTGCAGCGTATGGGTGTACCGGTTATAGCCGGTATTGGTCCGGATGGACCACGTGCACCACAGGAGCGTTTAGTGCATCTGGATCTGAAAGGTGCACCGCCACGTTTAAGTTTTTTGAAACAATTGTTACCCATGCTTAAGACACTGGGTGCAACAGGTTTGTTAATCGAATACGAGGATATGTTTCCATATACGGGTGCTCTTCAAGTGCTTGCTGCGAAGAATGCATATAAGGAGGATGAACTAAAGGTTTGTTGTTATTGTATTGCTTAGAACTTAAAAAAATAGATTAACTGTCTGAAACCAACCGGAAATATTTAGGGAAATAGTAAAATTTGCATTAAAGACCGGACTTATGGTTATGGGTCATGTTTAAGGGTTCAGAGGTATATTTCGAAAGGACTGGGTTTCTTCATTCGAAAACATGTTAAAAAATTAAATTCCGTTCGTAATTGACTTAGTTATAGTTACATAAGTTAAAAAAACTGAAATATTTTGTGGGGTTCCCCCAACTTCAAAGTATGCAGTTTGGTAAAAAGTTAGAAAAAAATTATATCGGAACTTATTATGTAAATATTGATATATGTACATATATACTCTTATATGCCCACAGGACTTCCTTGAAACGGCAACATTACATGGATTATCCATAATGCCGCTAGTGCAAACGTTTGGACACATGGAATACGCACTCAAATTGTCGGGTTTCGAACATATGCGTGAAATAAACGAAAGCCCACAATCGATATGTCCCAGTCAACAGGATTCGATTGGCTTCATAGAGCAAATGATAACACAAATTGTTGAATTTCACATACGTTTGGGCAACAGTTCCGGCAGTAATGCAGCGCCCAGTACGCCAGAGTTACCAATACATTTTACACATTTACATATCGGTTGTGATGAGGTCTATCGCATGGGCGAATGCGAACGTTGCCGGCAGCGTTCACGTAATGAAATCTTTCTGACGCACGTGACCACCGTGGCGAATTTTATACGCACACGCTGGCCACAACTGCAAGTTGTTATCTGGGATGATATGCTACGCGATATGACACTGAGTGAAATGCAACATTCACAGATCGGCAAATATGTAGAGCCTATGATCTGGGTCTATAGCAATGATATATATCGTTTTATACAACCACAACTGTGGGATATGTACGCGCGCGTCTTTAGCACTGCTTGGGCGGCATCGGCGTTTAAGGGCGCCTTCGGTGAAAGTTTGCTAGTACCACCGTTGCAACGTCATTTGGAAAATAACATACGCTGGCTTGCCGTTATCGGTAAGGAGGGTAATCGTTTTGCAAAAGGATTTCGCGGTCTAGCACTCACCGGTTGGCAACGTTACGATCATTTTGCAGTACTCTGCGAATTATTTCCGGTGGGTATACCAAGTCTCATAACCACGCTGTCCACAGTGGCCAAGGGTTATTTTAGCACAAATCCAAAGGATAACGATATACTGCATGTGCTGCAATGTGTCTTTCAACCGGATAGTCGTCGTTCCGGACATCCTTGGTTGGAGCTGCATCCGACTTCGCATCATAGTCAATTGTTTAGCACTTGCAATTATCCGGGACACATGGTGTACAAATATGCGTTACGCTTGTACGATAAACTTGTCGAAACGCAAAACTATTTGCAACATGTGCAGGAGAAGAGCGCCTGGATGTCGGATTATAATGTGCGTCATAATTTTAGTTCACCGTTGCGCGTACGTGATTTGACAGCGCATACGCCGGCTTTGATTGATGAGCTGGTGGCCATGGCACGTGAGGCGCAGCAGTTGTTGTATGAGATATATGATGAAGTACGTTTATCTGCGGAAATATTTATGCATGTAAATGACTCTTTTCTTTTTTAATAATTAATTTCGCTTTTTTTTTATTTTTTTTTTTTAGCATACAATCGCTGAATTTGTTGAGCAGCATATTTATCCCGAAATTGCAAAATTACGTCGCCATTTGGAGCATGCAGAATTGCTGTTACAGCGTCGCACCTGGCCGCAACGGCCTTTGCCGTATGCACGTGAACTGCTGGAAGCGAATGTGCTGCATCTGCAAGGCGGAAGTGATGCTGCCGTTGCAGCGAATGTTGTACCAATGGATTAATTTATTAATGGGACCATCGTCATTACTGGTCATTGCGTAACACAGTCTAGAATTGTTAACACACACACTTAAACAAACACACACACATTTACATGCATCCATATAATGCGTTTAACGCTTTAAGATTAAAAAAAAAAAAAAAGAATAAAAATATTAATAAAAATTATAAATAAATAGAAACTTAATTTTTTGGATTATTTAATGTGCTTCAAATTCCTTCATCATATCTTTGGAACTTGGGAACCCCCGTTACAGTTATAAAAAAATGCCGTGATGGGCGGAACGGGATATGTTTTATTCCCGACATTACCGACAATATAAGGTTGTCAAATATCTCCCTTCCGCTATTTTGCGCTTAATTCAATGCTTTATAAAAGTGTTACAGATATCGGGTTTAGTTCAATTATGCGCCGTTTTCTTCGATAATCTGTTTCCATCTAGACGGCAACTTCATAATACTCCTCTTTTAGAACCCACCCTCCTTATTTGCGAAGAACTCGGAAAGCCACTTTTCACAAGCCTCTTTTGAGGCCAACTTTTCACCACCAAGGGCGTTCGCCATGGACAGGAATAGGTGGTAATTACTTGGCGCTATGTCCGGGCTATATGGTGGATGCGATAAAACCTCCCATCCGAGCTCCCGTAGCTTTTGACGCGTCATTTAAGATGTGTGTGGCCTGGCGTTGTCCTGGTGGAACACTACACCCTTCCTGTTGTCCATTTCTGGACGCTTCTGGCCGATCGAAAGCTTCAAACGGTGATATAATTAAGCGTCCGGCCATATGGGAGCAGCTCATAGTGGATGATTCCCTTCCAATCCCACCAAACACACAGCAAAACCTTCCTGGCCGTCAATCTCGGCTTGACTACTGTTTGGGACGATTTACCGGCCTTCGACCACTACCGTTTTCGCTTGATATTGTCGTATGTGATCCATTTTTTCGTTGCCAGACACCATCCGCTTCAAAAATGGGTCGAGTTCGTTCCGTTTCAGCAACACATCGCAGGCGTTGATTCGGTCCAGAAGGTTTTTTTGCGTCTAATCATGCAGCACCCAAACATCAATTTTTTTTTTGTATTCAGCCTTCTGCAGATGGTTTAAATTAGTTTGGTGACTAACTCCCATCTTCTGGGCGATGTCACATGCCGGTCTAACTCGATGTTTGCCATGATTTGATCGGTATTCGTTGTCACAGGTCTTCCGCCGGCTGGCTTATCCATGGTGTCGTTTTCACCTGCTCTGAATCGTCGAAACCATTCCTCCTTGGTTCGAAGTGTTAGAGTACCATTAATCTCACGGAACGTTTCCAAAAAAATCATGCACAGCGTCGTTTTGTCGGTTATGTCAACCCTTTCAAATGATACGATACAATACGAGCGCTGTAGTGCTTTGTACATAGCCGCGAAATTCAAACGACAAAAAGGCGGAAGGGAGATTTTTGACCTTATACTCAATTTGACTTCTTTTAAAAAAAAAAAACCTTTTTCGAACCTTTTTTTAAAAAATCAGGCTTCAATTTTGAAAAGTCCAGCAAAGCGAAGGGCTGCAAAACACTTCAAGCATACAACACATCCACATGTATCCTGCGCTCAAACATGTTCGACTACACCTTTGTGCGCTTGCTAAAGCGCAGGATACGCTGCCATGTGTTTGACAAATTCAAAAAAATCGATAAAAGCACACCACACACTATTTACGCCATTTCTAGCGACAACGTTGCACGTAAGCCGCTAGTAACTTAAGACAAATATAACGAAAAAAAGTGCATATAAAAAGACTGCATACTTGCGATATTTAGAATAAAAATTGCAAACAAGTTAAGAATTAGCCAAATTGAATTTAAGCAAATTGACTGGATTTAGTTTTAATTAAAAAATTGCATAAATTATTGCGGCATCGAACACGACGACAACACCCAAACATATATTTAGGAAAAAATTAAACTTGAAAAAAAAATGGGCATAACTGAAACTAATCTAAACGAAACGACGACGACGACGATGACCACGGATACAACAAAGCCGGATGCAATGGTTATAGCCAGCGCCCACTTAACATTAGAAACATTTAAGGACATTTTCAAACAAATCGAACCGGAAGTTCAAATCGATGCATGTGAGGTATGTATGTGAGTGTGTTTGTGTGTAAGAACCGTATATACTCTTCTTCTTCTTCTTCATTTACTACGTCACAGCTTGCGCAAGGTTCTGGACGCGGTGATAATTATACCGCAACACTTTACCGTATACGCCTGATTGGGCAACGTAAATTTTACACCGATGGTATCGCTAAAAAGCAAAAATGGGAGCAAAGTTTAATATGCAAAGTGCTGCCGGAGAATGTACAACGTCGTGAGGCATACAAGAGCGATAAATTATTTCGGTAAAATATGTTATATATAAAAAAAAAAGAATATAATTTAATACATTCCTCTTTCATATTTATAGCAACGAAGTTGAATTCTACAACACCATTATGCCGGAATTACTTAAATTTCAAATTTCCAAACAACAAGAAAAACAAAACAACAGCGCCAATGGCACACATACTGACGACAATGATGATGTTGCGGAAGATGCCATTGTAGGATTGGATGACGACGATAGCATCATTAAATTTAATGCCTTACCAAAATGTTATACGGCACGTCATGATCTTCTGATTATGGAAGATTTACGCGTACGTGGTTTCCAAATGCCGGATCGCATGAAAGGTTTGAGCATCGATGAAACGCAAGCAGTTCTGTTACAAGTGGCACAGTTCCATGCATTAAGTCTTGCCTATAAATTTGAACATCCGAAGAAATTCGAACAATTGATCGGTGTCATGCACGAGGGCCTATTCTGTACTGCGAACGAAAGTTGGTATAAAAATTATTACGAGCGTTTGACAAAGAACGCAATTAAAATGGTTTCTGAAGTGCTGCCCGCTGATTCGAAATATTTAAAAGCTTTACGTGATTTTGCTGCGAGTTCTTCGTTTTTGAGCGTATGGTCAATTTGGCCAGTGCGGATACACCATTGGCAGCAATCTGTCATGGCGACTGTTGGGTTAATAATTTTCTATATCGTTACAATGAGCCTATGGAATTGAGTGGCAAGCAGTGCAACAGTGTGCTTGAGGTGAGTGCCATGAAATACTTTTTTTTTTAAATAATCCAATTTTTTTTTTGGTTTCGTATAGAACCCAAATTTTATAAAATATCCGCGCCATACTGGTCTTTTATCTCCTCTTCCTCTAATGTTTTGTCTCCGTATTTTTTTTCACTTTGAAGCTTCTCCAAATATCTTTCCTTTTTGTATAAATTTTTTACATTTTATATATTAAATTTCCATACAGGTTGCACTAGTTGACTTTCAGTTAATACGCTACAGCTCCATTGCGCTAGATATTGCAAACTTACTCTTCTGCTGCACAAGTAAAGAACTGCGCGATACACATTTAGATATGTTACTCAAGACCTACACAAGTGAAGCGTTTAAATGGTTACTAAAACTTTGTACACAGCTACCGGAACACTGCAATACTTTGGAGAAATTCGAAAATCTGTAAGATTTAAAAAAAATTATACATATCAATTGAAATTTCTGCTAATTTTTTATTGAACTTCTTAGCTTTGCCAAGGAACTAAAAGCGTACGGACGTTTTGCGCTTGGTCTCGCTTTGGATATTATACCCATTAGCACTTGTTCTTCTGATGATGCGCCCGATTTGTATCGTCCTGAAGAGGCTGTCGATGAATTTGGTGCGCCTGAATTAAATTTTCCACCCAACGATTTATGTCGCCAGAAAATGTCGGAAATTGTTATTGATATGGTAGATAGTGAAATGCTATAAAAAGAATTTTAAGTTAGTTTAACAGTCTTTATGCGTTTCCCAGAGTCTTAGTATTCCGCCGTACTCTATTTAAAAAAAAAAAGTTTTTTTTTCCGGTGTTCTTTTATTAGTGACAAATATTTAATGCAGTAGTATGAATTCTCCTGAGGTGTCAAAGAGTTTAAAAATAGATTTGATTTTTATGGAAATACTTTTATGTATTGCAACCTTATACTAATCTCTCCAAAAATATAGCTATAATTTACACAACACAAAGCGCACTTCTCGTAGTAAAATTAGCGTGTTCGCCGTTGGATTTGGAGATGTTGAAGCGTTGCTCAGTTGTAGCGTATAGTTGGCTTTGTTGTATGGATTTGTGTGTACATTATTTTAGCGTAATAGACAATAATAACTTTGTGTATGTGTATTATATATATATTTTGTACATTTATTATTATTATTATTATTTATCTAGAATTGTTTTCAAGAAAAAGCAATAAAAAGACATTATATACCCAAATAAATAAAAATATATACAAGATATGTTCCACAAGTATCTGAACTGCATTTACAATATAAATTGGTGCTGATGTTGTTTTAAGTTAGCGATGGGCAAACACAAGTGTCAATTGTGTGTAAAGCAGCCAACAAGTAACAGCCGAACGCTTGATGCTCAACAAGTAGAGTTATCTTGCCTCATACGTGTATTATGAAATATAGGATTCCTTGAAGTAATACCCGTCATGGTTTACCATCTTCTTGAGTAGTCAATTCCTGCTTGGCCGCTTGTTTTATTACACAGACTAATAAATGCAGTTTTCACACCTTTGTAGTATACCTTGTACAAATTTAAATACATTTTAATAATCCGCTTTAGCAGCCCAACTAGATTTGCCACCACTCGCCTGCTGACGATCGCTTTGTTCACGTAGAAAACGCAGACCTGCATCAATTGTACTCGACAGATCATCGCTGTATTTGGAACGTTTCGGTGGCGCATAATCTCTGCCCAGATTAGCAGGAGGTGGTATAGCAGCACCACGTTGACTTGTACTAGTTGATGCATTGTTTTCCTCCTCCTCTTCATCAGCTCGAGTATAATTACGCCGCTGAAATGTGCGTTCACGTTTTGTACTTTGAAATGTTGTAAACTCTGTTTTAGTTGTTGCCATTGGTATAATGGGCGGTGGCATACTAGTAAAATTTGTACGCTTTGGCACATAATCGTTTGCTTCTGGCATTGGTGCGAATTCTGCTTGCCGTACAGCACGTTGTTTTTCATTCCATTCCTCCTGTGACATGGGCAAACGTTCAGCCTTATATTGCCACTCTTCTTCAATTTTATCTGCTTCGTCCGTGTTCGTATTTACACCTACTTTCGATTTATCCCATGGACGCACATGCTCTAGCCGTTGCTGTTTACGTTCTTGTTCTTCAAGTTCCTTTTGACGTTCCAGTTTTGCATCATGTTTACGCGTTTTTTCTGCTAGCTTAGAGGCTTGCAATTCATGCTCTTTCGGTTTATTATATTCCGCTTCGAATTCTTCACGTGTTAATGGCGTTAAACCATTACGCGCGCGTATACGATTCTTGGCACTGAAAACACGTTCCATAACCAAACGATCACGTTCTGCGCGCAACGCATCACTTTTCTTTTGTGCAGCGAGTGTTGCTTTACGTTGAGTTTCTAGTTCTTTTTGTTGTTTTTTACGTTCAGCCTCTTCGGTGGAGAATGCATAATAGCCGACACCATGCTGACGCGCCTCATCAAAGAATACATCCTGGTAGTGTACATCAGGTTTATCGAAATTTTCCTGCTCTTTACGTTCCCAATTAACGCGCTGTTCTTCTAGTTTTGACATAGTCGAAAGGCCCTCGCTGCATACACTTTCGGAGGGACGTGGACCATGTATTCCATCGTCGCCATCACTGTCACCTTCATCATCACTATTTTTACGCGGCGTCCCTTTTGTATCAATCAACCAATTAGCTTTTGATTGATCTAAACGTTCTGGCATACTTGCAGCAAGTTCTTTATCACGTTGCTTTGAGGCAGCTAAATCTTTACGCAAACATTTTCGCGTGCGTCCCAGACAATCAGTAAATTCAACCCAATCATCATCGTCTTCGTCATCGTGGTCGTCAATATCATTTTCATTATTATCTGCATCACTCTCGGAGCTGCTATATCTTCGGTTTGTTGTCTCCAACTCCACCGCTGGTTTTCATCTTGAAGTTTACGATTAAACATTACCAGGCAATTGTCATCAGAGTTAAGTGCGCCTCCAGCGCGACTCATGCGTTCATAGTATTTGCTCTTTGCCTCGAGCACACGTCTCGACTTTTCCAATTGCATAGCATCTTCAACTTCATATACTTTTTGCCTCATTGCTGCGACTTACCTCTTTGATGTGTTCCTTCTTCTTCTTGGATTTGGATTTGCTTTTATTTTCGGTCGTCCCATTTGCATCGTTGGATTTATTCTTGCTGGGCACAAAATCTTCAAAGCCAACATTTCGCGCTTTGGCTACTTTTACCTCATTCTGTTTGCGTAATAGTTCTGCTTTTAAGCTTAATAACGAGGATAAATTAACATTTATAGCTTTATTAGGATCGTTCATTTTAGAGAGCGGCGCTGAATAGAAATAAATGAAAAACATTTAACAGCTGACAACTGTCAATCACATGTTAGGTTTTTTTATTGTTAGTCACACTAAATGAATACAAATGAATATTATTGACATTCAGCGCAACGTAAAACAAACATATTTTTTTTTTCTTTGAATTTAAATTAAATAAATAATTCAGCATCGTCTAATGCCTGGTTTTGCTGTTGTTCATCATTATCCTCCTCGTCACGTACAGCAAAACGCATATTATGAAATTTTCCAATGCCGCATTCGATTATATCGCCAGCCTTACAAGGACCAGCTCCGCTGCATGTTCCCGTTAGAATCAAATCGTTAGGCTCAAGCGTTAAATAACGCGAACTAATTGAGATGATATCCGGTATTTTAAAAATCATATCCGATGTAGAGCCAAACTGCTTTAATTGCCCGTTAAGCTTAAGCCACATGGGTAAATTTTGTGCGTCTTTCATTTCTTGTGCAGAAATGAAGCTCGAAACTGGTGTAGAAGTGTCGAAACCTTTGCTCAATGTCCATGGTAGACCAACGCTGCGAGCGGCGTTCTTGAAAGAGTATAAAATTTATGTATGTATAATATAATAATATAAAATTTACGACATTGTATTTACCAAGCTATGTAACGCTGTCATATCCAAGGCAATGCAATAGCCAGCGACATGTTGCATGGCATTCTCCTTGGCTATATTCTTGCCTCTCTTCCCAATAACAATGCCCAACTCCACGCCGTAGACGATTTCGCCTATAAAACTAGGAATCTAGAAATTTAGGTAATATGAGACATACTTCATAAATTTATTGGTAATCTACAATTTTTTTTTCAGGCTAAGATCTGCAGACGAAACCTTCTACTGTGCTACCTAATGTAAATCGCGGCAAGGGCAACAGAAATGTTCGACTCGAAATTGGCTGACTTCAAAGAATATAATGATCTCTTTCTTAGATGAACTGCCGGATATTTTTATAGTTAAGACCACTAGCTAGATTCAAAGGGCGAAACTGGATCATGTAAGAAAATAACAATAGCAATTATAAACTGAGAATTATTTGGCTTATGACACGACAGGGGAATGCATATTGGCCATTACTTAAACTAACATGAGGTTTCTCTTCGGAATGGATTATCAAAAAAATTATGAAGGTCTGCTCACAAAGCAGTGCAGTGTTTCTACTGCAGACAGACACTGAAACAAATAATCAGACGTAGTTATATCGCCTCCGTTTTTATCGTTTGCCTATCAAGCTTACTTACCACGATATTTTGTCCTTTTGTTATGTAAGTTGTGGTCGGCTTCAGAAAAATCACTAAATCCTAGAAATTCTCAAGACATAAACATTCTTTTTATAAAAAAAGTTTATTTAAATTACTCACTTCTGGTATTTCCATTGATTTGCCGGGGGAAACGGTCTCTAAAAAAGTTTCAATATTAAAATACAAAAATAAAAAAAAAAATGTTTAATATTTCTTCTTTTACACGTAGTTAAGGGCCACCCCGACTATCTTCTTTCCGTTAATGTGAAAGTTTTCGAAATTCGACATATTTTATATTATATTTAAAATTGTTTAGAAATTTTTCATAAACAAGAACCAAGAATATTTTAGAAAATTTTCAAACAAAAACTATGGAATAAAAAGAAATTGTAAATTAACTTCTTCGATAGACGCCAAGCGAATAAAGCAAATTAAATATTCTACTTTGGATATTACTCAAATCTTTGACGTTTCAAAATTGGTTACTGGGTTATACTATTACAAGAAATGGACTGTTAAATTAAAATTTAAATTAAAAATCTGATTTGAATGATATTTTATATGATTTTATATGCGATGTGAGTCATATTTTAAAGGTTTTAAATTACCTTAAAAAATAAAACAAATTTTGATTAATTGAAAATGAAGTTTGAAACCGAATACCTTTTAGATGTACACTATTGGAATAGAAGGGAAAACATAAACCTTGGTGCAAGTAGAATAAAGTTTAAACTATTTTTAACACAAGGCAAGTTATTAAATTTCAAATGACACAGACAATTGTATTCAGATCCATTCGTCATCTTGTATGATCCTTAAATAAACTCTAACAATTTTTGGTTTAACAAAAAAATATATATGTTCATTATTTTATTTTATATAAGGCCACGAGACATATTATTGCTCATCGCAAACATGAAATTTCATTTTATATAAGTCACCTAAGCCACATTCAATTAAATCGCCATGCTTACATGGTGCCGCACCATCACAAGTGCCTGTTAAAATCAAATCATTCGGTTCCAAAGTCATATATTGTGATGCAGTTGATATAATATCATCAATTTTGAATATTAAATCAGATGTTGAACCTTTTTGCTTAACTTCGCCATTACATTTTAACCAAATGGGCAGATTATGTGGATCGCTGACATCTGATAGTGGTATTATGCGAGAGACAGGTGTTGAGGTATCGAAGCCCTTGCCCAGTGTCCATGGATGTCCTACTGCGCGAGCAGCAGTCTGAAATTAGATGCATAAGAAGATAAAGTTTTAAAATCTGTTAGATTCTATTAAATAAGATTTGAAAGTAAAAATATAGTTAAGAATTGTGCGCTTAAGTAAGTCTTTAGTATACGAAATGATAGTTAAGGTAAGCTGTAGAGGCTTATGGATTGAGCTTAGAGATAGAAGATATTGTTTACATAAACGATGATGATGATCGATTTAGGATGGAATACAGCAAATTCATGATTGCAAATTGTACTTTGAATTACCAGATTACATTGCGCTGTCATATCCAATGCAAGACAATAACCGCCAACATAAGACATCGCATTCTCCTTCGTTACATTTTTTACACTTTCTGCCAATGATAACACCCAATTCAACTTCATATGCCACTTTAGTAAATACTTTTGGCAGCTGTAAATCAAAGAAACAAACAAAGAGATAACTTAAAAATAAATCCTTATATCGTATTTAATAGATTTTAACTTACTATAATATTTTGGCCTTCGGTTATATACGAGGTTGTTGGCTTAAGGAAAAACAGCGGCGCCTCAGGCACTGCAACGCCTTTACTTTTGACTACATCCCTGCAATACAAAATGAATAAATAAATATATTTCGACCATATTATAAATAAATTTATTACATATAATTCAGCGCAAGTCCAACAATTTTTTTGCCATTATTACGAAAATTTCCCAAGTCCGTCATGACTGTTTTGAAAAATTACAATTTTAATAGTCTTGACTTTTTGTTCCACAAAAAAAGGTTAAAATTGTTTTCAATGAAAGTTATTGCATGAACTTGAATAATGCGAATCGAATTGTTGAATTTAGATGATGTGGATGCTCTTGAAAATTGGAAACGTTTGAAAGAATTGAAAAGCTTTCAACGTACGATGCCTGGCAGCACACATTTTTTCTATTCTTTTTGCAAAGCTTATCACTTAGAGTAAATAATATTTGAACTTTCGTTAATTGTTTTTAATTGAACTATTCGCGTGTGACACAATAACAATATCAATATCAATTCGCAGATAACATTTCTATGCGCTGATAAGGTCATCAGCACATAAAACAGCTGTTCTCATGCGTTTACAGTGTTGTAAAATGCTGTCAGCGTAATTGACGGTTTTGTTGACATTTTTTGTTTAAGTTTAAAAAAAACTTGAAAGTTATTAAAATATGATGTTTCAATTCTTTAAAACCTCTGTCTATATATGACTATATGAAAAAGGAATAATACCTAGAAGTGTCCAAATTACTCTGAACCAAATTTGGGATGAAATCCCTTTACATACAAAAACTCAAGCATTTTAGTCCAAATGTATTTTTAATTGCTTGAAAAAAGTCTGGACCCATAGGACCCACGGGGTAGTTTCGAAAAAAAAAACCCGGGATAGGTGGATTATCGATAATTCAAAAGATTAAAACTTGGTGCCAGTGTCGTCAGTTTGTTTAACATTTTTTTCTTCACATTTCAAGCTTTAACTACTCGATAGCCTTGCCAGATCGTATTATTTCGCTGCATAAGTGTGAGTGAGATGGAATGAACGAGCAAACGCATTCCATTTTTACCGCTACTTTTGTGCGGTGCGCACGAAGCTAAGCAGTTGTCCTGTTGATGAAGGTAAAAGTAAAATAAATTCTCAATTATTTAAAAATGGCTGAAGAAGAAGATACAAAGTACTTTGAAATGACGTTAACGTCAATTAAAGAACAGAAAATCATAAAGGCGCCGAATAATATTTCCATTAAAGATTTTAAAAAACTTGTTGCTGTTCAATTCGATACTAAACCAGAGCAACTAGAACTATTTTTTGACGGTCAGGAAATGAACGATCAGAACGCGATAAATGATTATATCGTTAAAAGTGGTGAAACAGTGCATGTAATCATAAATGTACCGTTTACCGTCGATGTAAATCGTACACCTTTCGGTCTAAACAATTTCGGTGGTCTCAACGGATTGGGAGCGTTCCTCGGCAATGGTACGGGTACTTTCTTAGATTTGCAACAACGAATGCAAACTTTGCTGCTTGAAAATTACGATATGCTACAAACGTTGATGGCTAATCCGATGGTGCAACAAATGTTAAACAATCCGGGCATTTTACGACAACTGTTGGCTGCTTATCCCGATATGGAAAATCTTATGCAACTATATCCAGAGATTGTCGAAACACTCACTAATCCGGAATTGTTGCGTCAAACAATGGAACTGTCGCGCAATCCGTCAATGTTACACTCCTTAATGCGTAATGGTAGTGCCGCCGTTGGTTCGATTACTGCTTCAAACTCAAATAATGCTGACAACCGTTCGACGCCGCCAACGCAGCAGACACCGCAAACAACTGGTAATGCCACAAACAATCTATTCAATACAGCCGCTATGCAAAGTTTGCTACAACAAATCTCCAATCATCCAACGATGATGCAGAATCTTCTCAATGCGCCGTATACGCGCAACGTGTTGAATATGATGCAACAGAATCCACAAATTCTTTCAACTTTACTCAACACTAATCCGCTATGGACCAGCAATCCAGATCAAATGGAACAGGTATTGGTACTGATCAAATTAGATCAGTTTGTTTTTTTTTAACTTATGCTCTCCTATCTATCTCCACAATATCAGATAAGTCGTCGTGTACTGCAAATTTTTTCTCAACTGCAAAATCAAAATAATATGAATTTGCTTGTCAGTCCAGATGCCATTAATGCTATATTACAAATACAAGCGGGTGTCGAGCAATTGCGTAACGCTGCACCATCTAATGCCGCTTCATTGGGTATTCCCGGAACGTCCGAAAATGTTGCCTACAACATTGCCTCGGGTTGTGAGCCAAATGCAGAATTATTTGCTGATTTTATGATACGCATGATCAGCGATATGACGATCAATAATGATAGGTCCCAGCCACCGGAGTTGCGTTATCAGGCACAGCTGAAGCAGCTAAAAACTATGGGCTTTAACAATAATGATGAGAATTTGGAGATAATTATTGCGACTTCTGGTGACATCAATAAGGCAGTAAACCTACTTTTGGCTAAAAATGAGTAGTGATAAACTCTAGAATAAATAGGCTTTTGTAATAACATACAATAAGTTTTCAATAATATTATATTAAATGTTCTAATTAATAATTTCAACTGTGTGTGGACTCAAATCTAAAAAACATTTTACCATCAAACAAACAATCGCATTTTTATCAAAGAGTGTTTCTAGAAATAATATGCAACACATATTTGGGGAATTCCCAATTAATACGAGCATATTATTATTATTATTTTGTGGTCCTAGTTCCAGAAGTCTCAGATCGGTAGATAGATTTAAGCGTCGTATGACACAAATAATTCAGATGTTCCAATGTTTTAATTGTCTAATACAAAAGAAGCAACAACACGACAATAAAAATTTGTCAGTTTACAGTTTGTCATAGACTTTTTTCTCTGTAAATTGTACATAACAATAAATTCTATAAAAAATGTTTTTAAATTTAAGAGACGTATATCAAACTACATAAATATTTAAAAAAAGAAAAAGTAAAAATTGTCAATTAAATTAGTTATCTTTGGCAATATTTAAATTTCTTTATAATTTGTTTAAATAATTTTTTTTTCAGTGTTTAAATATTTTCGTGCAAAATCCCAGTGTAACACTTTTTAAAATTATCTTGGTTTATTTTAATATATTTTCTTGTTCCTTTCTTTTAGAGCACTGACAACGATAACAAACCATAGTCATTGTATCGCGTTTACAAACACTGTACGAATCATTTGCGTGTGTGCGAAAGAAAATTTGTGAAATATACTGTGAAAAATCAGTGAAAATTAAACAAAATAAAATAAGTTATTAAAAAAAAAAGGCAAAGAAAAAAAAAAAAATATTTCAAATTAAAAATGATGAAAATGGAGACTGATAAAATAATGGATGAGACCAACTCAAACGCACAAGCTGTAAGTTATATGAAACAAAAAAAAAAAAAAGAGAAAAAAAATTAGCAAAGTCAGAGCAGTAGCAGCAGCAGCAAAGAAAATAAAATTGAACAACATCTTCTTAGTCAACATTGCTGAGTTCGGGTTTATGAAATATGTGTATATATTATTTTATTTTACTCGATGCACACAGTTTGATTTAAACAAAATTAGATTTTCATAATTTTTTTTTCATTGATACAGACACGCGTACCCAAAAAAAAAAAAAAAAAGGTCTTCTTGGGCAATAAAAAAAATGCGTGCATAACAAAAACACACAAAACATTTTTTTTTTTTTCTTGGCAATATAATTTGTTTTAATTTTTTTTTTTTTTTGGCCTTGTTTTGCCCACTTTCAAGTTTGTTTGGGCAAATTAAATAATACAAATAATATTTGTTACGTGTTTGTTGCTTTAAATGTTATTAAAAAAAATGTCTGAAGGCACTTATTCAATGTTGCACAAAAAAAAAGTTTGTTTCAATTAATAACAAATGCGCTCTATTTTATTATTCTATAATTTTTTTTTTTGTTGTCATTAAAAAAACACCTCAAATATAAAATGATATAATTATAATTATTAGTCAGCAGTTATAATTTATTATAATTTGCAAGGTCTTCAAACCTTAAGCATCGAAACATACAGACGGACGGACGGACAAATGGACAGGTAGACGTATTCGCGTCGTTTCAGTAATTAAACGAATTTAGCATTAAATTTAACTTGAAACGTAAAAAACGTAGCAACAAAAATATTAAACAAGGTCATATACAGAAATTTTTATATTTTTTTTTTTTTACAACAAAAAAACTGAGGTAAAAATTATTTAAGCTGAAAAGTTCATTGTTTGAATTCAATGAAATTTAGGTTTCACATTTTAGGAAGTACACAAAGACAAAGTCGAATCGATTTATTTATTTATTTGCAAACAGTTTTGAGTTTGTGTTACAAATTGAGTTTATTGATTGTAGAATAACTTTTAATTAAAAGTAAGAGTAAAATAAGTAAAATTACTATAAGCAGCTAAGAAATATAAAATGAAAGAAAAAACACTACAATGAAGTAAGCTAAAATTTAAGATACGTTCTACTTCAAGTTATACAGATCTAGGACACATAAAAGTGCACTAGGGTGGTCCAAAAAAAATTTTTTTGTTCGCACTCCCTAGGATTGTTCTATATCAAAAAAGGAAGACCCGTATTCACTTTTTCGTTGATTTAATGTAAAAACCTGGGAAAATGTATTTTTTTTTTAACCGCTAAACCGTTGTTAAAATTTTTTTTAGACGAAAGACGCTCTATCAAGTGTCTCAAATTTGTTCAAAGTGAAACACACCTAGCTAAACAAGAAAAAATCAATTAAGGTGTTAGGCTTGTTTCGAAAAACTCAATATTTTTGATATTTTGAGGCATTTGAATTAGTTTTTTGTCATATCAGTTTTTCCTAAATATTTTTTCTTACTAACTTTATTTCTACAAAAATTAAATTTGAAAAAATTTACAAAAATCAAATATACAGATCAGAAAGTCTCATAAATATGCATTTAGGAATTCCACTTTCTCCGAATACATAATGTAAAGAAACTTTTATATAAGACCTTGTTTGTACATAAACTAAAAGTGGTTTACATTAGAAAAACCTCAAAAAGTAGTAACAAAAATTAAAAAAAAAAAAAAAAACAATTAAATTATTCACACTAAAATTTTAGCGCGAGGGTCACAAAACAATTTAGCTTTAAATTAAATAGTAACAACTAAAAATAAAATATAGTGTAAAACCAGTTTTAAAATGTTTTTTAATTGATTTATTTTTGTAGTTGCAATTAGTAATTCATTTTTCTTTATTTAAATGAGACAAAGTTACGCTCTCTTTGTTAATATTTCAGCGCGTTATCTCACATTTAACAGTTGTCATCTTTGTTACCGCCTGGCTGCCCTTTTGACATTGCACAATCATTTTCTTATTGTGTCTTTTACAAAAAAAAAAACAAATGACGAATAAAAAAATAACAATAAAAAAAAAAAAACAAAGGCAACGCATAATTAATTTTGTCAACTTTCTTTCTTTTGGTTTTTATAAATATAAAAAATATTATTTTATTTCTTCTTTACATAATCTTTGCGCATGAAATTGCTATTGGATATAGTTCACATCTACCATGCTTTACGATCCCGTACGCAAGAAAGATTCATCGACAACATATCCAGCAGAACGCGATATTTCTCTGCAGTATTTCTCACAATGGAGCGAATCAGATCAAGTCGATTTTGTGGAACAATTGCTGGCAAGAATGTGTCATTACCAACATGGACATATAAATGCGTTCCTAAAACCGATGCTTCAGCGAGATTTCATCACATTGCTCCCAAGTAAGTTGAATTTAAAATTTTGTATACCTTCTGTAAAGAACAAGAGACAATCGATTATAGAACCTTAAGACAAGTGATCGTATTCGGGTGTATCTTTTTTAAATCATAATAATAAAAATATCAATTTTAGTAGCACTTCATTCCTTCCATTTCTGAAATATAATAATGAGATCTTGAGTAACATTTTAGACTCAAGAAAGGGGCATTAACCAAGTCCAAATTAAAAGGGAGTTTTCAAGCAGAATGCTATTTAATTGTATAACTTTATTTTCTTAACTTCTTCCGTTATTGAGATCTAATAATGCTAGATTGAGTCACGTTTAAGGCTTTATGGTCCTTACTAAAGATAATCGACGAGACAATAACCGAATGGAATCTGCGTAGTCTAATTACTTTTGTTTCTCAAAAACTAAAGGACTTTTTTGAAAAATATATTAATTATTATTGCCCAGAAATAATCCGAAACTGTGGTTTTAATTTACCACAAGCGAATTTTGGTTCATCATAGCCTAGTACACACTTTCAAGAACTCTCTTAATCGTAATGTTCTATCACAATACCAAATTTATTGCGTAAAGTATGCATCTATCGGCTTCTTAGTACATACAAAAACAAATTAGATTTACCAGATCAAGTTTATCTTTTAAAAATAAAATTTATAATAATAACAATATTTATCTTTTTTTCAATTATATGTCTGTTTATATTAAATTTTTTTAGTTTCTAGTTTTAAAAAGTTTTTGGGGTCATTGCAAAATTTGAAACAGTCATATTTTTCATATAGATTATTTTATCTAACACATAAAGTCATACAAAAGCTTTTAAGCTTCTCAGTCAAATGAGTTGATAACCTTAATTTAATTGATAATTGGTCAAGTTTCGTGTTTGAATGCTAATAATTCGCATGTTTCAATGAAACAAACTTTACTCCAGTTTGGTATTCATGAATAAATTGTAGTACAAATTCTCTGTACAATAGAAACCATTGTTCCAGTAATTTTTAAAATAAACCTACTGTTTGAATAGTACATTACCTCGATTTAACGATACGTGAAGATATCAATAAATACATTCGTTTTTAAATTTTTTACTTGCACCATTTGAGAAGCTATCAGTAGACTTGAATGAAGACTCCAATAACTTCTTAATTAAACCAACCATTCCTACGCATGGACATTTTTACTTTTTATTTTATCTGCTCCTCTGCTGCTTTAAAAGAAACACTTTCACAACATCTGGAGAATTAGAACAGGTGTTTCTTGTTAGAAGTAAAAAATTTCTTATAGTTGTTTCATATGTTTAAGTGTTTTTTGTCTTCCTTAATATTATATTTTCCATTAAAGTATCTTATTGCTAATGTTCGTCGCGTTTTGTTTACTCATTTTTATTTTTCTATATTTTTATTCTTTTAACTCACATAGCAACTTTCTTTGAGCTATTTTGCCAGCATTAATACCTTTCTTCAACGTAAAGCAGAATCAGTATCCCAATTCGATCCTACTTCATTTAAAACCTTTATAACAGGTTTAAAATTTCTTTAGGCGCACACTTCACGTCCGCCCCGAAAAAAAAAAAACGAAAGAGATTTCAGGCTGTGTTTGCGCTTTTGTGTTGATGTTGATGATGAGGCGCAGTGTGAGCGGCGGCGTAGAGGAGGGTTAATTTCGTGTATTCATTTTTATGATGTCTGCTTGACTTTGGATGTCTGGTCGTCTGTCTGTCCGTTACTTTAGCCGTCTACCTATCTTTCTTATTATTATTTTTGTTTTTTTTTTTTGTCTGTTTACACGTTGTTTTTTCTCTCTGTTGTTGGTTTTTCTTTTTTATGATTTGCAGATTTTCCAATATATCCGCATTTAACTGAACCATTGAGGTACAGTGGTATTTGTATACTTTGAGAAATATTGAATAGTAATGCAGAGAGTAGCAAATCATAACAAACCCGTATTAAATTCAAGAGTTATAAGCATTTCTAGTAACTTGGCAGGTGACCAGCGGTGGTTACCGGTAGCCAGTGAAATCACCCATTCGTCACTAATATGCAGTACTGCCGAAAAATATTTAAGACTGAGAAAAAAAATTATTAAAGTTTGTTAAAATAATTTTTTAGGTAAGCCGAATAACTTTTAGAAGTTAGTTTTTTATTTCCTCTAAAATATTTTTCTTAATATGAGCACAACCACTGTGCACGGTTTGAAATAGAAAAAAAGATACGAATTTCTTTTTTTTTTGGTTTATATATCCCAGCAATATGTTTTGGTATAAAAGGTTACATTTCTGAATGTATTTTTAACAAAAGTAATTATCACTAAAACAACAACAAAAAATTAACGAACCAAAAAAATCAAAATTTAAAACAATAAAATTAAACCAGAATAAAGTGAGAGCAACAATTATTAAAAATTATGTATGTGTGTGTGTGTGTAAATCTCATATAAGCCACTTTTCTTTTTTTTTTTTTTTTTTTTTGTTTTATTTAATTCTTTCTTTATCTCTCTCTCACATACACAACAACAACTGTAAAATTTACTTCGTTTTTTATATTTTATTTTTTTCTTAAAATAAAGTTACTTCACTTGAAACCAATTTCGCTGTTCCGTTTTTTTTTTTTTTTTTTTTATTTTGTTGACTTGAAAGGTCATTGCTTTCATTAAAAGTTGTTGCCCAAAAAAAAAAATGTAAAAAAAGAGGAGAAAGAGAGTAGAAGAGTAGTAATAATATTTTAGTTGCCTTCGCGTGTAACAAATAAAGTAATAATAAGAATAACAAAGCAAACTACTAATGCGTATATAGCACGCTTTATAACGGCAAACATAGCAAAAACAACAATAAAAAAATAAACATATATACATATCTGCGTATTCATGCGTATAAAAAGGATGTTTTTAACCTACGAAAATAAATTTGCTAAAAATAGATACAAAGTTAATAAAAACAGTTCGCAGAAAAGAATGCAAAAAAATAAAAACTACAAAACAACAAAAACAACGTTGAACTGTAATATTGTTGCTCACGTTTTGTTGTTATTACGTTAATATTGTTGCTGCTGCTGCTTCTTCTTTGTCTTGTTTTCCGTATTATTCCATACACACAAACACACACACGCACGCTTACAGCAACACACCCAAACCAACCACCCACCCACCTACTTAATTGAGAATTGCATTGCAACAGCAGCAGTTGTCAACTCGTCTTATTGCTGTCTGTCTGTCTGCCACTCAAATGCGGCGCGGCGCCATCTATTGTTACCATTTTTTATACACTTCGCATATTATGTAGAATGGGTTTTAATGATTTGTTGGAAAGTTAGTAAATTAACCGAAATATTAAAACAATAAAAAAATTGTAGCAATCTATATTTGGACCTATGTATACAATTTGTTTAGCTTTAATATTTAAGTTTTCAATTGAGTACTATGTTAGGCCCTTCTTTAAATACTTACTATTCTGCTCCCGATTCTTTTTATATGGCTGAGCTAAATTATTAATAGAGTTTCGCCAAACTATTTGACATGGTTCATTTTGAACTATTTCATGTGGAGTTATAATTAAGGCTTAAACATTTTGAATTTTTTTTTTGTTAAAGAATTCATTTAAAATTCCGTACAAAATAACATTGTTTAAAAGTTAATTGAATTGTGTAAAATTCCGGCTCTATTTATAAACTAACTGCTTTAAAATTCCGTTTCAAGATCGTTTGACTCGTCACGTTTTAAACTATGTTAATATGTAAAGTTCTAGCTTTTCCTAGTATTTTTGAGGGTCTTGGCTGTAAACATGTTTTGGAAATTTCCTTTTCATTGCATGACACCCACTAAATTTTATACTAATACAAATAGGGTATATAAATTTCAGTTTATTTTTTAGTTTGACATTTTCCCTGTATTATTGCCTAAGCTTTTACCATAATTATTGCATTCGTGATGTCGCCTACTTCTACCATGACTACGAGCACATTAATTGGTTGCTAGGTTAGGCAAATGTAGCGCAACTTTATTTTTATTACCACACACAATTTTTATACAATTATGATTTACATACAATTAATTATTTTTAAATGCACATTATGAGCATTAAAATATTTAGAGGAGTATAATGCAATATGATGAAAGTATCAAATGTCAAGAAGTGCAGCACAAAACTGTATATTTCTTGCTGACGCAAATTGATTTAAAATTATAATTTATGAATCAGAATTTAAGTTTAGCAGGAAAACTAGATAAAAAAATACTTTTCATTTCAAAATAACAACAATAATATGTATGATTTATGATGAACACACATTTTTCACGTGGGAGTACGTGCTTTCTTACTACCGGGAAACGGACAACGTTTAAAAATACGATTAAAGTTGTCAAATATTGCTATTAAAAATTGTATGCTACTAAAAAAATAATCTGTTTATTGTTTAAAAGCATAGTATCGGTCGATAAACGTTAATGATGTCTTCACGACATTAAAGCTACTTTAAGAGTCTTAGAGGGTTTTCAGTATCCAATAAAGATGATTAAAGAATGATTGAATGGAGCTCTGTTCCAAACATGGTTATCAAAAAGGCAGATTTGATAAGTGTCTTGATTAAAATATTGTACAGCCAATCGGAAAAAAAAGGGGTTCTTTGGTCCTTTTTTTTTAAAAAAGATGTGCCCAGGTACTTTCGATAAATTTCTGTTTACACCCTTGAACCTGGATCTAAAATGAAAAAAAAAAAAAAAGGTAAATCAAAAAACCCATGAGTTAACCATCAGTGAACCATTTGTTCGTTGATGGTACCCTTCCCAAGTCTGTGTTTGTAAATACTTCGTGCATGAGGGGATAGGACCGAAAAAGCATATTTTAATTAAAAAAGTTTTAAATACATCCAAAACCGAATAGTTTAGTTATTTAATTAAAATGTGGAAACCTACAGTGCATATTGTATATAAACACGCTCATACATATATGTAGAAATTTTCGAAAAAGTTTACTACAAACCTATTTTCATTTGCAATGTTAATGATCAAAACTGTCAAACAATGCAGCAAGACACGTCGACGTTAGAGGTTTTTATAAGAGGCGCCTGACGACACGAAATGAATAAGCGATATATGTATTCGTATATATAAAGCATTTGATTGTTTTTAGTATACGATTTGCAAGTTTATTATTTTTGTTGTTGTTGTTTTTGTTATTATTGTGGGTGCTGTCAGACAATATAAACTGGGTCAAAACGTGTTGCGCATTTAATTTAAATTATTTTTTATTTACTATTTTTTACAATTTAAACTTTATCTCAAAATAAATCTTTCCTTTTTTTTTACAGAGAAAGGGCTTGATCATATTGCCGAAAATATTCTCTCATATCTTGATGCTGATTCACTTAAATCTGCGGAGCTTGTTTGTAAGGAATGGCTACGCGTTATATCCGAAGGTATGCTCTGGAAGAAACTTATCGAACGTAAAGTACGCACAGATACATTATGGCGTGGTCTGGCCGAGCGACGCAATTGGATGCAATATATGTTTAAGCCAAGACCAGGACAGACACAACGACCACATTCATTCCATCGTGAACTCTTCCCGAAGATTATGAATGTAAGTTGTTATAATTTTCGTGGAAAAGTAATTTTAATAATTGTATAATTTTGTTATTTTTTTTTTTTAATATAGGACATTGAGAGCATAGAGAATAACTGGCGTACTGGTCGTCATATGTTGCGTCGTATAAATTGCCGTTCAGAAAACTCAAAAGGTGTCTACTGTTTACAGTATGATGATGGAAAAATTGTTTCCGGCCTGCGTGATAATACAATTAAAATATGGGATCGTACGGATTTGCAATGTGTTAAGGTTAGTTAATAAAATTATATATTTATTGTAGATTTACGAGATCTTATTTAATCAAATTAAAGTTAATCTTGAAGTGCCAGCTAAATGCACTGAGAAGATTTAATAACTTAACTCTATACCATGTCATACAGGGTAACAAGGAAGTGAAAAAATTAGAATGATTGTATGCAGCTAGTACACTAATTTGACGACAACCTATCTAACCAGTGTAGAAAAGGTGGCTATAAACTCAGATTAGATACTGGCAGAAATTTACAAAGAACAGAAAACTGCTAAGAGTTCCTGACAGTTTGTGACAGAAACTAGTTAGGATAGTCATTGAAAGTGATAACACTTTTAGTGTCTGTTGGGAAAAGTCGAAACGTTTCTTGAATGATTTTCTTTTTTTGAGTTTTTGATTTGGTTATTATAAGCCACATGGAGAGATCAAACGGCACTGAACTTGAGGGAGTGCTTTTTTAGGGTGTCAGTACTAGATTAGGAGAGAATAATTTTGATATTTAGCTACAATATTATTTTCGTTGTAGTCTTACATTGTTCCTCTATTTATTTCTTCGCATAATTTTGATGTATACTAACAATATATTTTTTTTTTTGTCTAATATTTTCCACAGACTCTAATTGGTCATACCGGTTCCGTACTGTGTCTACAGTACGATGATAAAGTGATTATAAGCGGTTCATCGGATTCTACAGTACGTGTTTGGGATGTTAATACCGGTGAAATGGTTAATACACTAATACATCATTGTGAAGCGGTGCTACATTTACGTTTCAATAATGGCATGATGGTCACTTGCTCCAAAGATCGTTCAATTGCCGTCTGGGATATGACTTCACCCAGCGAAATAACGCTACGTCGTGTGCTAGTCGGACATCGTGCTGCTGTGAATGTTGTTGATTTTGATGAGAAATATATTGTCTCGGCCAGTGGTGATCGCACAATTAAAGTGTGGTCTACATCAAGCTGTGAATTTGTACGCACATTAAACGGGCATAAACGTGGCATTGCATGTTTACAGTATCGTGATCGTTTAGTCGTTAGCGGTAGCTCGGATAATTCAATAAGGTGCGTTTTGAAAATTTATTGTATTTTTTTTTTTTGTATAAATTCTTAATTTTTATTATTTTTAGACTTTGGGACATTGAGTGTGGTGCTTGTCTGCGTGTGCTCGAAGGACACGAAGAATTAGTGCGTTGCATACGTTTCGATTCGAAGCGTATTGTCAGCGGCGCATATGATGGAAAAATTAAAGTTTGGGATTTGGTTGCTGCATTAGATCCACGCGCGCAATCAAATTCGTTGTGTTTAAATACATTAGTGGTACGTTTTTATATATACATTTTAAATTTATTAAAAATTTACTTTATTTTATAATGCATATATTTTTATTTGCAGGAACATACGGGTCGCGTTTTTCGTTTACAATTTGATGAATTTCAGATTGTTAGCAGTTCACATGACGATACTATACTCATTTGGGACTTTTTAAATTTTACACCAAATGAGAACACCACTGGCCGTACGCCATCACGTAAGTTGTACATTTAGATTAGTGTTGGCTCCTCATACTATCACAATTTCTAGACCCATCACATATGGTAGAAAAGTTTAATAAGTGCTCACCACTGATTTATGTGAATGCTACTGTGTTGTCGTTAAAAAAAAATTGATAGAACCAATCTACCACATAAATGTTTACTGTGATTTGTACCCACATAACTAAGTACTACTCATGAGTACACTAAATGATGTTAAATTAAACTTTTCTTCTTACTTTGACCAAAGCTGCAAAAATTAAATGCTTGTAAGCTATTTGAGTCTGCTCACGCCTTGATCGTTTGCTTGTCTTGCAAACTTAAGAGCCAAACACTTCGTTACACTTTTATGTTTACGATTCGTGTACGTTGTATTTAAACACAAAGTGGCATACGTCTATATAGAGTACCTTTTTTTATATATATTTATATGTATTTTCAATATTTTACTCAATATTTAATTTAATTTTTTTTTTTAGCTGCTCTTATGGAACATTAACAATTTGTTCAAAGTCAGCTTCTAAATGAATACAATATGGGTGGTGATGATGATGATGGCGGCAGCGATGATGACGAGAACGAAGACGATAATAATGATGATATTGATGAAGCTGATTTCGAAAACGACGACGACGAGTTGCTGGCACTTGGCAATGATGATGAAGATGCACTTAGCTATGAAAGCCTTGATCTTGATTAAATAAAATAATGTCGCCGCCAAAAACTTTGTACAATTTTTTTCTTCTTCTTCATATTTTGTCTACGTCATTATTTTGGTTTTTATTGTTCTATGCCAGCCAACGTTGCCGCCTATAATACAGCTGATCTCGTCTGAACTTTACTTCTTGTTCTATATTAAATAAGCACACACTTACTATCTCTCTGTCTCTCTTTTTATTTTTTCTCACTCTTTGAGAATTACTATTCTCAACGATTGTTTCATAGTTTTAAATTTTGTAATAAGAAACATAAAGAAAAAAAAATTCATCTTAGGAAAAAAAATTGAATCTTTATAAAAAAAAAGTATCTGGAATACAATTTTAAAATAGCAAGCCTAACTCTCAATATTATTCGATAAACCTAGAAGAAAAAAAAATCATAAAAAAATGTCTTCAATTTATTTAAAATATTTCGGTAATATAGTTTAGATACAATTACAAAAAAAAAAATACATTTTTTTTCAATATTTTAATGAAATCTATACATAATAAACAACTATATTGTCCGCTTTGTATTTATAATGAAAAATAATAAAAGTTTTAATGCTTGAAATAAAAGAATAAATTAATTAATAATAAAATTGTAAAGAAATGTATTTAAATAATCAAAAAATAAAATAAAACATGTTTAAATTTAAGCTGTATATGAAAAAAAAAAAAATAATATTAAAGTAATTTAAAAATAAAATTGCCAATTTAAAAATTTGTGAGAAAAAAAAAAAAACAAAATTAATCGAATCAGATCGAAATAAAAAATAATATTGAAAAAAATTATAATAAAAAATATAATTAATGTAAGCCATAAATTTTAAGCGTCTAATTTGTGCAGCAAAATGAGTTTATAAGCAAATGCGTTTATAATTAGTTAGTAGTAATAAAAAGAAAAAAAATTAAAAATAAATAAAAAAAAATATATAGCAGATTAAAATTTAGGCATTATATTATATAATATTATATATAAATATTATTAAATACAAAACAAGAAAAATAAGTATGAATGTATTTTAAGAGATAATAGAATCCATGTGTATTGAAGAGCGTAAACATTTTGTATGAATGGTAAAAAAGGATAAAGTTTTAGGCTTTTTGAAAGCTAAAAAAATTAAATGTTTGATTAAATAGTTGAATGATATGATGTTGGATTATGTTGTTAAGCTAAAAATTGACGAAATTATTTAGACGTAAATTTGTAAAACAATAAATATACGTTTAAATAATTTATTATTGTAATAAAAAAAAAGAAAAAATTAATAAGCTGTCTTTTGTGTGTGTTTGTTAATGTAAAACATAAAAAAGAAAACAAAAATTATTTAAAAAAAAAAAAACACTTTGCTTATAATTATTATTATTATTATTGTAAAATGCAATTATAAACAGCTTTGTTCTTTAAAGATGAACTAAGTAAAAAAAAATATAATATTTATAACTATATATATATACATAAAACGAAAACACACAACTCTATTATAAAATAAAGAAACACACTCTATAAAAAATGTAATAATATTGCTGTGCTATTTGTTATTGTATAAAGAAAGTATGAATTAATTTTTTTTTTTTTTTTTGGAAATGAGCCTTTTTTTGTAGAAAGACGTAATGCAAAGATTTTAAACGTAACTTCGTTAGAGCACAAAGATTTTATGAACTTCATGTAGCTACTTTTGTTCTAAAAGCTGATGAAAAAATTATAGGTCAGTAACTAATTGTAAAGGCCACTAAAGAATTGTATCTATGTATGGGAATGAGTTAGTATACAAGAATATTCGTTACAAAAAAAAAGAAAAAATGGGGTATATGTTATGTAAATTTAATTATTGCAAAGGTAAAACCCGTCATATATACGAATATAACAAGAATATAAATTTCCATAAATTTTTACTGACTTTATTATTAAATTATGGATATGCAATTATAATCGGGCTGAAATGAGTTCTAGATTTGTAGCTGATTTTATTGAAGAGTATCCAACTGAAAGTCTTTGCGATTTGTTGAATAAGTAAACTCAATATATTTTTTTTTTTTATCTAAAAAGTATTTATAAAAAATTTTCAAAAATATTAGGAGACACATAAAATTGTGGAAAACACTTTTTTATTGAAAAAAAAAGAAGTATATAAAACCTTTTCTATGACTAAAAGCCACTCAACTGAAGAATTATAGAAATTGTTAGGCTTAAATAATATGTTTATTATAGCGCAACTTGGAAGTATTGACTTCAAATGATAATTATTGAGTTTCAATGGGTCTGTTCGAGTCGAGTTCAACAATTTTTAAATAAAATATGCACTAAAGTTTATAAGAAAAGGAACTGTAATGTACATTTAACAGCAACAGGGGGTTCATTTCAAAAACACAGGGCGCTGGAATTCAGAAGACTCATGGAATACAATATTTAATCAAAAAGAAAAAAATTCAACAGCAAAATATTATATTATATTATTATCCATATTTTCTATAAGCTGTATTTTTTGCTGTGTAATATAAAAATGTAATTTAACAATATGTTTTTTGCGCGTGTATTGTGTGTATGTATGTTTGTATGTGAAAAAAGAAGAAATGAAAAGAAAAATATTTAATTGCAATTAAAAAATGGTTTCAGTGTTTTAAGTTTCATTCAACCAAAATTACCTGAAAAAAAAAACAAAAAAGAAAAATAAGATTATTAATCAAAAATTACTTTTTAAAATTTTATTTCAAAATTAATAATTAAGATTTTGTTTGAAGCACGTCATTTGTTATGTATTCATTTAGTTTATAAGTCGTTTTGGAATTAGAAAAAAAAAATTGTTATATTATTTATTTCAGCCTTTTTAGCAATTTAATTTTGTAACAAAAAAATTAAAAAAAAAAATTGTTTAAATAAAGAAATATATAGTGTTAGATGTAAAAGTCAATTGAAATTTGCTTAAATTTATATGAAAAAAAAAATAATTTTATGAAATGCAGCAGCATGCTTAAAACCATAAAAAATTAAATGATTTTATTTCTCAACGGTATATTCTTGCAGCAGAAAAGTTATCTACATACCTAGGGAAGGAAAAGTCTTTCATTACTTGACAAACGCCTAAAGATCTATAAATCTAAATTATGAAGTTAACTTTTTGGGAAATCTCTTCATGTTAAGGAGTTAATCCATTTTATCTTAATAGAAATGCCTTCAGTGCCGTATAAGTAAGTTTGAATATTAAAAAATAAAAAAAAGTAACGTTTAACAGCAAGTTGACAATTTAGTGATGTAAACGTTACCAACACTGTTAACTGTGTACAGTTCAAGAGACCTCATTAGAGAAACAGAGATAGTAATAATTATCTAGTGTCTCGTTCGTATCTCGTTCACTCTTAACAACCGAACAGCCTAAGTTGAGCAGATTCCTTTTTCTATGAGTGCGACCAGTGCTACAATTACGCCTCTCATTTACACATTCATGCCCATTCATTTAAACAGTTCAAGAGAGCTAGAGAGCAGACAAGAGAGCGCAACAAAGATTTTTGTGTTGTTTCTGATTTTATCGTGTGTAGTTTCAGTGCATTTCATGGAAAAAGTCGTAATAAGAAAATAGAAAACTAGTAAAAATTGCTAGTAAATAATTTTAATAATATGAAGCACTAAATATTGAAATAAGTAAGTGTTGTTTAAAAAATAAATACAATTTAAACAAATTTTGCAAATTTGTTTTCAGTTTACAAGTTTTTCTTTCAATGTGTGTGCTTTTCTTTTTCTTTTCTTTACATCTCCACCTTCAACGCCTTTGCTGCTTGTGCTGCTGCTTCTTCTTCAACGACAATGTTCTCTACGTAGACAAAATAATCACCCTCGTAAATTTATAACGCTGGTGTAACAGCAGGCAGCGGCAATACTAGCAACAAAAACTACAACAACTACAAACAACACAGCGTAACTTTGAAGAAGCAGCGGCGACCCAAATAAAAAAATAAAAAAGAAATAAAACAAGAAACAAAATTCGTAGAAAAGCAACCGCAGCTCATTAAGTATTCCAATCATGGATGATGCAAATATACAGGACAAGGAGCGGTTTGCTAGCCGCGAGAATCATTGTGAGATCGAAAGACGTCGCCGCAATAAGATGACCGCATACATAACGGAACTATCCGATATGGTGCCAACGTGTAGTGCATTAGCACGTAAACCGGATAAATTAACTATTCTACGTATGGCTGTGGCACATATGAAGGCGTTGCGTGGCACAGGCAACACCAGTAGCGATGGTACCTATAAACCATCTTTTCTAACCGATCAAGAGTTGAAGCATTTGATACTCGAAGCAGCCGATGGATTTTTATTCGTAGTTTCATGTGATTCCGGACGTGTTATATACGTGTCCGATTCTGTAACGCCCGTATTAAATTATACACAAAGTGAATGGTATGGCACTAGTCTATACGAGCATATACATCCAGATGATCGTGAAAAAATACGCGAACAGCTATCGACACAAGAATCACAAAATTCCGGACGCATATTAGATCTTAAATCAGGCACCGTGAAAAAAGAGGGACATCAATCCTCAATGCGTTTGAGTATGGGTGCACGGCGTGGTTTTATTTGTCGCATGCGTGTTGGTAATGTTAATCCGGAGTCTATGGTTTCGGGACATTTGAATCGTCTCAGGCAGCGTAACTCCTTGGGTCCATCACGTGATGGCGCCAATTTTGCTGTGGTACATTGCACTGGCTACATTAAAAATTGGCCACCAACTGATATGTTTCCTGGTGTGCATATG
The DNA here is from genome assembly GCA_018903435.1 of Leucophenga varia. Lineage (NCBI taxonomy): Eukaryota > Metazoa > Arthropoda > Insecta > Diptera > Drosophilidae > Leucophenga > Leucophenga varia. Next base: position 1,216,657 of record JAEIFJ010001870.1, read on the forward strand.
GATCGTGGTGTGGACGATGATATGCATGCATCGCATTGTTGTCTTGTTGCAATCGGCCGTTTGCAGGTAACCTCAACTGCTGCAAATGATATGTCCGGTACAAACAATCAAAGTGAGTTCATAACACGTCATGCAATGGACGGCAAATTTACCTTTGTGGATCAACGTGTTCTCAACATACTCGGCTATACGCCAACAGAGCTGCTTGGTAAAATCTGCTATGACTTCTTTCATCCGGAGGATCAGACTCATATGAAAGAGAGTTTCGAACAAGTGCTCAAACAAAAAGGACAAATGTTTTCGCTTATGTATCGTGCGCGTACAAAGAGCGGTGAATACATTTGGTTACGCACACAAGCTTATGCTTTTCTCAATCCTTATACCGATGAAGTCGAGTATATTGTCTGCACTAATAGTTCTGGTAAAACTTTACCCGGCACTGTTGGTGCTGTTGGCAGCAGCGGTGGTGGTCCACTTGAAACACATACACCTGAACATGGCGCCGAGCATGTTTATGGACAAGCACCTGGTGTTGATTATACGTTACAGGCACGTCGTGATGTAACACCAACGGGTGGTGATGCAGCTAGCATGTATCAAGCACATATGCTTGGCGCAGCACATTTACAGCCACAAGCGCAACAGCTGCAGCAACAGCAGCAACAACAACGTCCTGCATCTGCACAAAATACACCAGTTGGCTATAATTATGAAGCAACACATTCACCATATGGTACAGCAGCTAGTGCCGGTGGTGGTGGTCCATCACCGAATAGTGCACATCATTTAGCTAAAATACCGAAGGCAGGTACATCACCAACACCAGTTGTTGCACCTAATTGGTCTATACGTCAAGCGCCACAACAACCTGTAACCGAAGCCTATCAGTATCAACCACAACAACAACAACAAACCAGTCCAGCGCGTTCACCTAGCGGTCCAACTTATACACAATTAAGCGCTGGCAATAGTAATCGTCAGGCGACATATCAAACAGCACCACCGCATCCACCACCTAATGCAACGGCAGCTATGTGGGATTGGCAAAATGTTGCTGCAGCACATCCGCCACCGCATCCAACTTCAGTACATCATGCGCATCATCCACAGGGACAACAAGAATTCTCGGATATGTTACAAATGCTTGATCAAAGTGGTGGAACAACAACATTTGAGGAATTAAATATAAATATGTTTAATACAACATTTGAATAAGATATAACGAAGATCTAATATAATATATATATAGTTAAATATATAGAACAACAACAACCATAACAAACGAACAAAAATGACAGCAATATATCCCATCACCCCGCACATCTTAAAGTCTTCACGTATTTTAATAATATTAAGTGCAATCATATGAAAATGGGCAGTAAGCAGCAAGAAAAAAATATTTTAATTTTCAAAACGAAACGAAATCTCTTTTTAAATACGAAAAATATTCAATTGTAGTCACGTACTGCAATTTTTTGATAGCTATACTATGTACAATGAAGACCTGGTAAACTATAAAAAAAAACAACAACAATTCATCCCGCAAAATGCTGCTAAAAAGTATCCAGAGACAACAAAAAATTTTAGCTTTTAAGTTCGTCGATAACAGAAAAAAAAAAAAATTTACATAAGCTGGCATATTCGTAATTCGAATCTTTATTTTATATACACAAATTTCTTCGCATGTAGTCTGTAATAATAATTGTAACTTCTCTAAATATTATTAAGCTATAATTACATTTTATAAGCAACAAATTATAAGCGCAATCATACAACAATGCTATAGAAAGAAAAAAAAAACAGCTCTAGCTCTATAAATCCCATACTACTGCAATTGTTGCTTCATTGGCATTGACCGCATTTTGCGCTCTATGCACGGTGCTGCACTTTTCCGCTTATTCAATTTATTTTAATTCAGTTGACGGAAAATCGGTTCAAGTGCACACATGCAGATATATATATGCATACTATATATACAAAGCGCAAAACTATATTTTTGCTCAATGAAAATGCTACAAATGCAGTTTTAACTTTTTTTGTTTAAATATGATTTAAGAGTTCTGTACTTTTTAAAAATATAAAATTTAACTGAAAATATTGTTTACAAAATATTATTTTAAAAATGGGAACATGCTTTTAAAGAGACAAACAAACATAAGTTGTCTGGGTTTTCTAATTTATAAGGCTTTTGAAGTTCTGACAATATCGAATATAATAATATATAATAAATTTATATAGAAAAATTCGTTTTGGGAACATACAGCCATGCAATAACATCGATACGGGCAGTCAAGCCCATGTTCTGTACTTGGTGTAGTCAAAATTATTTTTTATTTTTTAAAAATAGAAATGAGACCAACATGGAAGATCTATCCTAAACGATGAATTGGATACATAAGAATTATGGACAGAATGGAGCGATTTACTAAAACATTGAAGCTCTTAAAATATTAGGGTACATTTTTATGAAACATCATTTTAGTCCGATTTAGAACAACTCGCATAAAGAAGAAATAGTTGAGAAATCTTAAAAATACAATAAAAAAACACAAAAATTACGGAACTACATTTTTCTTATTTTAAGCACTACAAAAACAAACTTTAAATCTAATTTATTATTACAAAATACTCTTCAAGAATTGAATTTAAACATAATACTTTTTTTTTTTTTATTTAATATATAGTTAACTTGATCAAACAAAATACTTCCTTTTACGTCTCCTGTTTTTGAATCTCTCTCTGTCAACTGCAGCGTCAATTGCATGAGAGCTACTAGAGGAGGAGGAGGAGGATGGGATGATGATGAAGCGCTACCTTTTTGTTGCTTAAAATCACGAAAACGTTGACGTTTTGGCGATACTTTAGCAGCAGCAGCAGTATCTTCCGATTTACGCTTATTTTGATTTATGGCAACAGCAGCATCAGCAACTTCCTCCTCATCGCTATGCGCGCTTTGTGCTTCTTTCTCGATTTTAATTTCACGTTCTTTGCGCGTATTTAACCAAGCCAACATTGTTTTATTCATTGGCGGTTTCTTGGGTTTTTCCGCCAACTCAATTGGCTTATTACATTGTTCACTTTTATTACGTGAATTATTGACAAGATTAGTAACACGATACCATTTAATTTCAGTAGCAGGACGTAGTGTCGCAAGCGCAACCTCATCTGAGACGCGTTTGAAGTCGAGCCAATCCTGAAATATTACGAGTATGGAAATTGTAATCTTCAACCTTTTTTATTTTTATTTTTTTTACTTACACTAACTTGCTGCTCTGTTTCGAGTATTGCCGGCATACGATGATGCATCCAGGACATAATTTTTGTTGATTCAAATGTTATAACGCTATAGCTATACATTTTATCACCGCTCTCATCCTCCCAGACATCGAAGAGACCAGCCATTTTAAGTAATTGCACATTACTCGGTGTAGTCCAGGTACTTTTATCGTATAACTTTATATCGTCACTAGCCTGTGGCATATGCACCATAAAGGCTGCACGTTCGGAAGGTTTTGCTGATTTTGTTGTTTGCCATTCATAGAATCCTTCACATAGTATAACGCAACGTTGTCCCCTTCGAAAGGGACCACGATAGAGTTTCGATTCGAGCATATGTTCGAGACGACAATTATTCGTTGTCAGTCCGTGCTTACGATAGTCACCTTTATGCCAGAACGGTATCATGCCCCACATCATGGGTACCACAAGACGCGTTTGCATTTGTTTTTGCTTTTCTTCCGAATTCTCTTCATCGCGAAAATGAGCTGCCGATACAAGCACCGGTGTTATATCTGTGGGTGCTATATTATAAGATGGCTGAAAGATGCGTCCACAATTAAATTCAGCACGCCATTCAGGTGTAATTAGTTCAATATCTTTGGAGGACTCTATCTCCGTGCATTTTTCTTGTTTGATGGTTTCGCTTCTTTTGCTGTCAGTATTCGCTTTGGAGTCTTTCTCCAATTTTACTTTAGGATATTTGCAGGCGCATAGCACCTGATCCGGATCCAGTGTTCTGTAGAATTTTTAAATTATTATTTATCATATAAATGAATTTAATTAAAATTCAAAAAAAATACTTACAAACAAGTGCGGCCGCACATATTTCACACTTTTATTAATTTGTTTTTATTATTATTTGCCGCGGTAGTGTACATGAGTGCGAATAAGACAGAGATAATAGAGATGAAAGAGTTGCCATATACCACACATATAAAAAATAAATACGCATAAAACATATTTGGCATTTTGCGCAGACATCTTATGGCTACTACTCACTTTCAGATCAAGAAATAAACTATTTATGAAAAAAAAAATCAATAAAGAAAAGCTGAAATAAATTTATTTTATTATGATTTTATTCAAACGCAAGTATAGTATATTTTTAATTTAAAAAAAAAAAATTAAACAAAAAAATGTTCAAGTAATTTTTCTTTTTCAAATTTACTGCATTCATGGCACACTTTATCATAACATGATATTGGCAACGCCGAAAAATTTTATGTGTTACAACCTTTAAAAATGGTCAAAATGTTTTATGTGGAACTGGGTTAAGTTAATGCAGTACAGCAACACTTATCGCAACACAGGAACAAACCGCAAAAGACGCTCTGAGTGCACAAGACTGCTTTGCTTAATAAAAAAAAAAAAAAAAAAAAAAAACGAAAAAGAAAGTAAACTAATAATGGGTGAACGCTATAATATACACAGCCAGTTGGAGCATCTTCAAAGTAAATACATAGGTACAGGACATGCCGACACCAGCAAGTATGAATGGCTTACAAATCAACATCGTGATTCGCTTGCTAGCTACATGGGACACTACGATATACTTAATTATTTTGCTATCGCTGAAAATGAATCAAAGGCACGTGTACGCTTTAATTTAATGGAACGTCTCTTGCAACCATGTGGTCCACCGCCGGAAAAAGCAGAGGATTAGTAATAAAATAACATAAATATTGTAAACATAATAAAAAAAATTGTAGTAAAAACAAAAAAAAATATTTGTACTCATTATGCGATGCTTGGGTAACACTTAACTTTGGTTTATTTTAGTACATTTTCGTTTTTTTTTTTGCATTACTATATTGGCAATTTTTAAGTCTATTTCGTACTACTATTCACATTGTGCAGACGACAGTAGAGAGCTTTTCGCCTCGAATCTTTTTTTTATTTAACTATTTAAAACAATAATTTCGTTGTTGTTGTTGCCAATGCAGCATCAAATTAAAGTAGAAAAAGTATGTGTTCTATTTAAATTGTGTTAAATTACTTAAATACGTGTTTTTTGCTACTGTGTATACGCCATAAAAAGTTTTTCATTTTTTTATGACATCAAGTGAAAAGAAGAACAAGAGTTTGAAAAAAAAAGAAAGAGGGAGAGGAAGAAAGAAAGAAAAAAAAAACGTATTGCTCATAAAGTCTGCTGCAGCTTCCAAGCATTACATGCAAAAATGAATAATAAAAGAATACCGTAAATTGTGTAAAGACAAAGATCTTAAAAATGAAAATGCGTAGATATACTATATAGTGAAAACGGAATAAGAAAGATCTATACCATAAAAATTCAATGCATATACACATAACAAAAACAAAACGGAAAAAAAGAACGCAATTTAATATTTTTTTTACAACGGTACAAAAAAAAATTGTGTGCTCAATTTTTGCTGAAAATAGCGCCAAATCATAAAAATAATAGAAAAAGTTCTACTTTTCTAATACTGTTAAATGTCAACTCATTGTTATTCAAAAAAGGAAAAAAAAAGGTATAACAAAATCCTTGCTGGCCTGTTACACCTTTTCCTTTTTAGCCTGAACACACAACAACGACGTTCCTGAGGACCGAAAATGGGAAATTATTGCATTTCATGTGAAAATATGTTGTTGGGAGAATAGTGCAGCAAGTGCAGTGCAGCTGAGCGAATAAGAGCGCGCTCTTTCTAGCTTTCTCTCTTAGTTTCTTGTTTGTTCATTCGTTCGTTTGTTCGTTGCAAGTTTACCGTAAACCGTGCAAATATTTTATGGCACGACATTGTCGTTATAAATTCTGATTGCGCAAAATGCAACCGAAATAGTTGCTTAGTAGTTTGTTTTTTTTTTTTTATTTGTTTAAATTGTTTGCTTGAAACAAATTAATCAATCGAACAAAATATATAAATTATTACACTTAAAAAATACTGCACAATTTTTTTATACTTGTGCACTCTTTCTTGTCGTGTCTGTGCAGTGCCCCCCCCTCTTTTGTGTGCAAAAAACAAAAACACTGCAAAAACTAATTTAATCATGCTATCTCATTTGTACACATACATTTGCATGGGCATGCGCGAGTGCAACGAAAATAGCGCGTATTGACTGACTCTGCTGTGACAATATACGAAAAGCACGAAGAGCGATGAAAAAATTTTTTCGCGAGTTCTAAAAGTTATAAATAAATGTTTATAACAAATATATAAATACATACATATATTATTGAGTAAAAGTACATTGTACAGAAAATGAAATGAAATTTCGCAAAAACAAATTCATTTAAGTTTACAAAGAAAAAAATAACACTAAGTGTGTTGTTTCGTTATTGTTTTTTTGTTGTTGTTGTTCTTTTTGAGTGTTCCTTATTGGTTTCGTTTCTTTGTTGAACGTGGGTTTTCTTCATTGGACTCACTATTTTCTTTTTCTTAAAAAAAAAAATTAAATAAGAAATACATAATAGATGTGATAGAATTTCGATAAATGAAGTTAATGAATAATCAGAATGGCAATCACAGACGTTAGACGAGGCAATGAAAGGTAAAAAAGCACCGTAATGTAATCACATAAAGCAATGTGCAAGAAGGAAAAAAAAGTGTAAAATAATAAAACGAAAGAAAAAGAATGAAATTCAATAATAGATGGCGGCAACGACTGAGACGTTGGTAGTAGAAAAATGAAAATTTGAAAGAAATTCCAAGGGTTGTATGTCACGCGGGTGTTTTGGGAGGTCGAGCGGACGGACGGACGTACATACAGACAGACAGTATTCAACTGAATAATCAGTCACATTCTCAGCTGTGTGCACAAATTTGAACAGGGTTCTCCGTTTGTTAGCTTGTTTTATTGTAGAATAATGTCTAAACCTTAGCAAAATAAATGTTTCTTCAGAAATTTTATAATAATTAAATAATTAACAATGCAGAAATATTGTTTGCAGTAGAGTGACGATTGATTTGCTTTTGTCTTCTATCTATCAGAGCAATTTCTACTGTCTAAAATCAATAAAAAAAAAATACAAAATAATGGCGCTCAGGTACAATCACTTAACCTCTCAGACCTATTGTTAGACCATAAACGACCTAATTTGAGAAAAATATGAAGTTTTGTATGGAGACTGGGTTATAAACATTTGTATTGTTTGAAAAAAAAAAAAATAAAAATGGGCCTTATAGGAACATTGGATCTCTCTAGGACCATTATTTTAAAAGTTATTTAAAAAAAAGCACAAAAACACGAATTGGTGGTTTCTACCCTTTAAACCCTTCTATGGCACATATGGGCAAGGTATCGTAAAGAATTTGGTAGTAATAATTGCAAGTGTGCGAAATTTCTTCTGAAAAACATAAACTTGTAAAGATAGTGTCGAATTGACTTGGAGCAATGATCCGCAAGAGTGGATGTTTTCGAATACTTTACTTATTAATAAAGTTGTACTTGCTCTCGGAGCGAACGTTGTGAAAACATGTTAAAATAATTACAAATTTTATGAGCAATAAGTTTTTTTTTGTATATGCAGGGTTAATTATTTTTGGATTAACAGATTAATGCTTGGCAAAGTTTCTAACAAAATATTTTTATTATTTCTATTTTCAGTTTCGAATCCTAATTGTGCATGAAGTATTTAGTTTTAAGCTCAATGTTAAATAATTATTAATTTAAAAATTGAAAACAATCGAAAATCAAAAAAAAGATAAACAGAAAAACAGTTAAAAACATATTAAAGATAACCCTCCGTAAAAAGCAGCATAGTGGCCCAAATAAAACAAGAAAAGTATTTAAAATAATCTAATAAGAATAAAATAATAAAATAAAAAAAAAATTCTCACTATAAACCCGGTTGCCAACGATAGCAACGACAGTACTCTAGCTAATCTAGCCAACATATAATGAGTCGCCATGAAGGTAAGTTTAATTTTGTTTTATTTTATTTTAAAAAACTATTAACTTCTTTATTTATTTACTTTTTTTTTTTTTGTTTTATTTCAGGTGTCAGCTGCGATTCATGTCTTAAGAGTAATTTCAATGGACGCCGCTATAAGTGTTTAATCTGTTATGATTATGATTTATGCGCCGATTGCTATGAGGATGGTGTTACATCGACACGTCACCAGGTCGATCATCCAATGCAATGCATACTCACGCGTTCCGATATTGAATTGTATTTTGGTGGTGAGATGTTAACATCGGAACAGCCGCAAAGTTTTACGTGTCCTTATTGCAAGAAAATGGGCTACAGTGATGCAACATTGTTGGAGCATGTTTCCGCGGATCATACTGAAACTAGCCTAGAGGTTGTCTGTCCTGTATGCGCCGGCTTACCAGGCGGTGAACCAAATCTAGTCACAGACGATTTTGCTGGTCATCTGACACTGGAACATCGACAAGGACCGCGCGAGTTAATATCGTTTTTGATATCCTTTTTTAAACAATCAAAATTTATTTATTTTTTTTTTTTAGTTAGTTTTAAGCTTTATAGAAACAATTATCTGGTTTTCCTTAACCTTTAGCCAATACGACGAACCTTCAGCTATTCGACATGGCGGTGGCGTACGTCGCATTCCAGGACGTACTTTGGGCGGACCGCGTGCACGTCGTTCGAATATGCACTTTAGCTCATCAAGCGGTCTATCTGCATTGTCACCATCGGGTCGTGAATCTGTTGATCCGATTGCCGAATTGCTTTCGCAGTTATCCGGCGTTAGACGTGGCGGACCACAATCGTCGCAATTGCAACAATTGCAAATGCAAATGCAGTTGGACAGGCACCAAGTGACGGTAAGTATCTAAACTAATATAATATGTATCTATATAGTATTAATTTGTTGTATTTTGCGTCGTTTTATTGTGTTTTATATATACATAAATGTTTGTTATATACAAAAACTTTTTTTTTTTTATTTATTTTCCTTTAATATTCTGTTTATTTTATATCATGCAAATAATCACGATATTTTCTTTGTCTTCTTATTTGTTTCTTGTTTTTTTTTTTTTTTGTTTTCTTTGTCGATTTGTTTATATATAATTTAGGCAACACGCCAGATCGATCGTTTGCCGCGTCGTACACATCCCATGGTCTCTACATCGAACTCAAGCGCTACGATGGCTGAAGTGATTAACGCCAGCAATGCTGGTGCTGTTGGCGTCGGTAGTGGTAATAGTGTTGCCACAGGTAGTGGTAGTAGTATCAGTGGCGTTGGCGGTGTACTAATGGGTAATGGTAGTGGAGCTTGTCGCACCAATGAGTGGACTGTTACAGCAACATCTTCGCCAGCAGCCAACAATCAACAAACGCAGTCGAGCAGTCTGGCTGCCAATGCTCTTAATACTAGAGAGGTAAGTGTGTTTGCTTTTAATTAGATTTTTATTTGCTTATATGACAATAAATAATGTTTATTTTCTTATTGTCTGTTACAGGCTGGTGTCAGCGGTAGCAACAGTAATGGCAACAATGCACTGGGCATAGCTGTTGGTAGTGGCAGTGGCGGCGCTGGAGGCTCACAGGCATGCGTTGGTGGCAGTGGTGCTGCTGCTGGAGAAGGACAGTCACAGTTCTTGCTAGCTAAATTTATGCAACCCGTGCTCAGCGATATCGAATTGGCAGAAACGGAAAGAAAGCGTGCCGATCAGTGAGTTAGAAAAAAAAAAAAAAAAAGATTAATAAATAAATTTTGTTTTTATTTTTTGTGTTGTGTCAACAGCTCACAGTTTGTGCAAGCGCTTTTGCTCTCATTTTTATGCTCGGAAACGCTTGAAACGGAAGCACCAACAACGTCATCAGCAGCAGCCACAGCGAGTGCTAAGTCGTCACAGGATAGCAACAACAGTGATAATGTAAATAGCGATAGTCAACAACAGCAACAGCAGCAGCAACAACAACAGCAGCAGCAACAGGAGCAACAGGAATCGTTGATAAACAATAATGCGGATGTATCTGCACAAACTACAAATAATAGCAACAACAGTGGAAGTGGTGGTCTTCAACAAGTTCATCAAATGCAACAGACCTCGCCGGAAGATCTTGTCGTTGTCGATGAGTGTAAACAACAACAGACATACACCTCATCATCGTCAAAGAAAAAATCTACAACTACAAGCGGTAGTGGTGTTGGTGGTGGTGGTGGTAATAGTGGACAACAAACTGGCGGTAAGCCAACAACTGATAGAGGCATTGAAAGACGTGGCCGCCCACCACCTACAAGTGGCAGCGGTGCTGTAAATGCAAGTGGCTCACAGCAGCAGCAGCAACAACAACAGCAACAGGGCAGTGGTCAAAGCCAGGGTCAACAGCAACAGCAGGCTGCAACCGCGACACAACAAAAATATAAACAAAGCAGCGCTGCAACGGCAAATACAAATCAACAACAACAAGTACCAGATTCTAGGTAGTGCTATAGTGAACCACGTATTACTACATACTCAGCAACAGCAAAAGAAGCAGCAGCAACCACATTAGCAGCAAAAACAGCAGCCTCCTCATACATAACAACAACAACAACAAAAACAACAAGAACCACAACAGCAAAAAGAACAACAACAACAATTGGAAAACGGCGTTAATTTTGCATATAGAAACAAATTGTCAGAGATTTACATGAAAGTACACAAAGACAGATCCACAACCACATAGCACAGCGAGAATGAACAACATAAGCGATTTGATAAACGCCAACAACGCATTAGGGGCAAGAAATATAAGTGCGGATTAGTAGTTGGCTTGAATGCCACCCATAGACAGCGCCGTTAAAAACGGTTTGTGCCGCCGCCGTAATAGCCGTAATGAATTTGGCGATAAAGAAGAAAAAAAAACTATACCATTATATATATCGTTTATTAAATATATTAAAATTTATATAATTATAAAAAAAAGATGAAAGAAAGTGCAGAAAAACATTATTGTAATCCTTGAATTAATTATAATTTAAAGACATAAAAAAAACAAAAGAAAAAATTAATATCGTTGTTGTTTGAATGAATACGTTCATTTCGGCCAGGAAAATCGGTTAAATAATCTGCTGTTGTGATCTGCTGAACAAAAAGAAAGTAGGATTTTCAACATAGTCTCTTCCTACGGCGACCAAAGGCGAGATTCTTTTAAAGTCACAGCCTCTATAACTTCCACTTGATATTTATGTACGCTGTAGTAAACTTTTAGTCTAAAGAATGCTTCTACTTCTAAGTCCGAAATGTGGACGACGTCGTTAAGTTTTTATACAGCGTATACACGTTGACAAAACTAACACTCCCCCCCGTTGGTGCTGCTATTCCTGTTACAAGGGTGTAGATCAAAGTTCTAACTAAAATGTATATTGGATATACCTCCTCTCTCTCTCTCAATTTTACTATTCTGTGTTCTAAAGGAAAAAAAAAACCAAGTTAAAATAATTTAAAATTTTTCTTATTTTTAAAACGCTTATATACTAAATTATAAGTTAAGATTACGAAATGATATGCTAGGCATATCATTAAGATCAACAGCGCTATGCACTGATATTTTCAAACAGAAAAAATATTCAATTGCTTCTTTTACAAATTTTTCACTTGGATATTGATTATCCAAAATAATACTGTGCGCTAACTTATGTGCTAATTTTTTGAATAGAAAACGATTTGCAATTAAACCATCATTCAGTGGTTTCATCAGATGTTTAACGATCCATGGTGATATGCGACGTATGCAGCTGCCTTTGAGCACTTCATCAACCAAATCAATTGTTGGACTACACGGCTCAAATTCATTATCATCGAATTCATCTTCTCCAAAATATTGTAGAAATCTCCATTTGATAACATCATGCCAGCGTATATCTTCTTCCAGTAAAGTGTTTAACGTTTCGCTTAAAGCGCGTCGTTGCATATAGAGTTCGCAGGGCCACAGGCTTTTGCTGAGATCAATATCAACATCATCATCATCACCATTGGTTTTAGCAATATGTTTAGCGTCTACTGATGTATTAAGGTTTTCGGAGTTTACAGTTGCGCGCTCCGATTGTCGCCGTGTCTTCGTAGTCCATTGTATTTCATTAAGCATTGTAGTGATTTCTGGATCTTCTTCCTCCGTTCCAGCATTTAAATCGATGCCAAATATTTCAAAGACATCAGATATCACTGTCTGTTGACGCATATCTTCTGGGGTTGGAGTGGGCGGTGTCGGTGGCGTTGTCACTAAATTTGGTTTACGACGTTTTTTACATATTTCAGTTATACTTCCATTTGAGACACGCTTCACTGGCATATTGTTGTTGTTGTTTATTATATGCGGCTCCGGCAGATTTTTCTCTGCTGTCTCATGCATGAATTCGGCTTGGAACAAATCGATTTTTTGCTCTAATGTAAGGTCTGCTGCTGCTGCTGCGGCCGCTGCTGCGCTTGCTGTATAATCATTATTATTATTCCATATATTATTGTTTATTTGTTCGTACTCCGTTTGAGTTGCCTTATCAACGACAGCAGTGTTTCGTATTTCATTTTCTGCTTGTGCTGCATTTTTTTCATCAATTCGTTTAGCGTTTTTTCCAAGCGGCTTTCTTTTGTTGCACGACTCACAATTGCAATCTGATGCGTTTAATAAATATTAAATACTAAATTCAATTTGATTTTTAAATATATTTACAATTTTAACCATTGCACGTTGATATGGTTGTGACATCATGCACGCCTTTATCGCTTCGTCCTCGAGCTGCTCTACGCATTCTTTGAGTTTTAACTTTGCAAATAAAAAGTCTTTGCTGGAATTGTATTTTCGTTGCCATGCATTTATATTCTCTTGTAGCTTGCGTTCCAAATAATTGACATAATGTTTGCGTACCTATTTTTTAATGTGTTAAAATGTTTTAGATATTTAAATTTTAACGTATATTTTGTATATACTAAAATTAATTACCATTTCCGTGAGCAAAAGATTTTCCGAGTCTTCATATTCGTTTTTTGCTTCGGTGTAGTATTGCATGTTTTTTGCTTATTAGTCGTAAAATAAAGATAGTAGAAATGGATTAAATTAATAAAAAATCTTCAATTTGCCCAATTGTTTTTTATTTTATTTTATTTATTTATTAATTTTTTTTTTTGAATATCTTGCTTATTCAAATTGTTTTGATTTTCTTAGCTCGATATGTTTCTATAGGTGTAAGCAGGAGAGCGCATATCAAAGCTTATTGGCTGCAATCGAAGTAATTGGTCCGATTCGAAAAGTTGGTCTGCTGCTGCATTTTCAAATATAACGGTTTTGGGTTCTTTGCATACTTTATAGTGCGAAAATAATTGAATTTTTCAAAGGGACATAACTATTTTAGAATTGAATTTAAAAAGTTATTATTTAATTTGACTTGGTAAAATAAGGCTAAGTGACCCAACATTTAAATTTTTAAATTTATTTGTACTGAAATACAAATTGAGTTAAATTATAAATCAAATCATCTTCAAATAATCAAACTAAGAAAAATACGGTCCCGAAATGTCTTCGTTTGAAAACATCTAGTACAGTAAATAAATTTGAGGTAAATAGACAAAGTTTATTAAGAAAAATAACAATTGGCAAGATATTCGGAATTTTTTAGTACAATAAAACAGAAAAAAATCAATAATTGTGTCTGATTCGCCTTCCAATAAGAGTCTCGAAATCATTCTTTAACTCTCTCATTGATGTTTCTTATAAGAACTAATTAGGGTCCATAGAGAAGTAATCTACGTAATTGATGGCCAAATAATTAAAATTTGGTTTAATCTTCTGATTCTACCGAATTTAGTTTTTTTTTTGATACATGTAAAATACTATTGACTACCAACTCCCTTGCACGCTACAAGCCACCTTGTCATTTCAGCGGCAAGTTGAACTTTGTTTTCTGTTTAATCACGCAAAAGCGCAATATGTGCCTGTTTTTGTGTGCCCAACACTGACCTATGTACCATAAAGTTTTGGTTTCGCTGCGGCTACAACTTTTTTTTTGGTTTTGTTTTCGGTTCATTTTTTTTTTATTTTTATTATTTTATGCATTTTGTATATATTCAAAGGTTACAATTTTGTCATTTTACAGAGCAACGTGAAAAATATTTTTTACAACAGTTTTTTTTTTGTTTTTAATAATAGAAATCATTCTATTCTGTGATATTTTTTTTTGTTATCTTTTTGGTTTAGCAAATACGAACATGTTTAATAAGATAGCCTAATTATGAGTTTTTAATTTTTTCTTTCGCGGTTTACATTTTGTTATGCGCTTTTGTGATTAAATCATAGTCATATTAATCAATTGAATATAATTTTCTTTTCTTTTTTTTATATAAATATATAATATTATATTTTTATATAATAATATATTTCTAAAAACTATATATAGTACGAAAAACTTCTTTTTTAAAGAAGTTTTATCGTACTATAACTACATACCTTGCTTCGCATATTTTCTTTCTTTTTATTTGTTTCAATAAATAAAATCAATTTTTTGTTGTTGTTGTTTGTTTGTTTTATAACGCAAATAAATTAGATGCCGAATATTCTTTCGATTTCGTTAAATGTTTCCTTTACTTTCATAACTTCCAATTGCGTTGATATATTGCAGCATTAATCTAAATTCATATTTTCTTCATCAAAAGTAAACACATTGTTTCGTGTTGTTGTTTGTGTTCCACCCGACGACGACGACTGCTGCTGTGTTTGACTAGGAAAAACTACTGTGGTAGCGGCGTTTCTATTGGTAGCAGTACCAACACCGGAACCGGTACCATCATGGCCTGTTACAATTGTTTGCGTAGAACTGCCATGTACTGGGCAAGCACCATTGGCTGCTGCATCCTCCATGACAATCGAGTCATCAGAGTCGTCATCAGTTAACGATTTACGGCATATAGGGCACGTTCCGTGTAAATTTAACCATGGCACTATACAATTTTCATGATAAACATGCGAACAAGGCAACTTTCGCACCAGCTCATCAATTTTAAAGTCATCCCAACAGACAGAGCATTGTAATTTACGTTCAACTTCTTCAGCGCTGATTGTAACTTTAGCTATATCATCGATTTTCTGTTTCGATAATGGCGGTGGTCCGGATGTTTCCATTTGATTTAGCATCTGTGTTACAATGGTGTCGAGACCCTCACGTCCCCAGGCATAATCGCCGGGATTACCGAGAAAGAACATGTGTGAATTGCCAAAATCATTACCAGCGCCACCACCAATTGGCAGACTTTGTAAGAAGTCAAAGAGCACATTATCCAAACGATCAAGATTAGATGGACGTACACGACCACCGGCAACGTTACTTGAACTAACGCCAACGCCGCTACTGGAAGTACCAGTACTAGTAGTGCTGCTACCACCACTACCAGTAGATGTAGTACCAGTACCGATACTATTTGAACCTCCTCCTCCTCCTCCACCCAGCGTAACTATATTAGTGCGACGACTGCCCGGTTCAATAGTTATTTCCAAATTTGGCACATTGCGTGATGTCAACAGCGATGCAATATCATGGCGTAATGCCTCTAAATCGGACATGGGTAATATATTCCCAGGTGGTAAGCCGCTACCCACACTGATGTCACTTGAAGCGCCGAGACTTGTTGTACTGGCATTGGTGCCATTTGTATCTTCTGGTGTTGCATTCTCTGGCAATTCTTCAACAAAACCACCCGAACACAAAGGACATGTGAAATCGGGATTTGGAATGTTAATCTCGACATTACACATGTGACAATAGAAACGGGTGGGTACCGTAGCACGCTCCTCGACGACAGCCTCTGCCATCTTGACTGATGACGATATTGTTTAAATCGCGTTGACACGAAGTGCTGTATTTGTTAAAAAAAAATGTATACATTTATTAAAAAAGAAAAAAAAATTTTTTTCTAGCCCGGCGCAAAGTGTCATTCGTGTATATGTGTGTTTTTTTTTGTTGTGTGTGTGGGTTGCTTACCTCCTGCACACTAAAAATTATTTCGTTGCTCAAAGAGAAGCCTCCTCGTTACACAGCCGCCTCGTCTTGTTGTTGTTGTACTATGTGCAATTCGTTTTAAGTTGAACATAAACACGTAGCACCGATTAACAGTTGTAGCTGATAATTTAAGCTATGCTATTACAGTTATTTAACATTGAACAAACTGAACAAACGTATTACTCTATGTATTTATTGTTAATTTTGTTAAAATAAAAAATAAAAGTGCCTAGCAATCACAGCGAAACAAGCCCTTTGATTGCATCCCTGAAGAGCAGGGCTGTTGCAAACAGCACAAACGATTTCCTGCATCGTGCTTTCATCGAAGAATCGGTCGGTTATTTTTAGATACCGACAGTCTGGTTATCGTCACTCACCGGATTCACGCTCACAGAAACAACAAAAAAAACAAAAGTCATCTTCGTGCAGCGGCGGCATTAAAACGAAAATTAAAAATTTAAGCGAAATAATTTATATTTGTTGAATTTCATAAAAAATACACAAATACTATACAATTGAAAATGTCGATTTTGGCGTATAACGGCGGTTGTGTTGTAGCAATGCGTGGCAAGGACTGCGTAGCCATTGCTACAGATCATCGTTTCGGCGTTCAGGCACAAACCATTGATACCGACTTTAAGAAGGTTTTCCAAATTAATCCACGCATGTTTCTCGGCCTAGTTGGTCTACAGACTGATATATTAACGGTGCGTGATCGTCTTATGTTCCGCAAAAATCTGTACGAAGTACGTGAAAATCGTGAAATGGCACCCAAACCCTTCTCAGCAATGCTGTCCAGTTTTCTATATGAACATCGTTTTGGACCATATTTTATTGAGCCCGTAATTGCTGGCCTCGATCCCAAAACGCTGGAGCCGTTCATATGCAATATGGATTTAATCGGCTGTCCCAATGTACCCGAAGATTTTGTAGTGGCCGGTACTTGTGCTGAACAATTGTATGGTATGTGCGAAACATTGTGGAAACCTGATCTGGAACCAGATCAACTGTTTGAGGTTATTGCACAAGCTATGATTAATGCATTTGATCGCGATGCTATCAGTGGTTGGGGTGCTACTGTCTACATTATTGAAAAGGATAAGATTACGCAAAAGTCTATCAAGACACGTATGGATTAAAGCCGGAGACAGACAACAACAACAAAATTTTGTAATGTGCACTGCACTTATTTTTTGTATTTAGCATTATAAAATTACAATAAAAGAAAACGGTCTAGGATCTTAATAAACAGAAAATGTGAAATTGTTAAAACGCTAATACAATTCTTCTTATAGCTTTTATTGTGCCATTGTTTCTGGCCACTCAACACTTTTAATAGCCATAGCAAGTGCTGCTTCTTTTGTTTTACAACCACCAATGAAGCCAGTATGATGTACAAATATTAAATCTGGTATTTCTGCGACTTTGCTAAGCTCATCATCGCGTAAGCCACGCCATGCTTCTGGTAAAAATTTACGTCCAAGGAAACTACTAGGTGTAAGAGGTACTCCTGCTACACGCCATGAGGCTGAATCTTGAAAGATTACTAATTTTGGGACTCCTTCTATCTTTAGTTCTCTCTCCAAATCAGCTAAATGTGATTTCCATGGACAGAAACGTTCCAATACTAATATTTCTCCCGTTTTATAGACTTCTTTAGATTTTTCGATTGCATCGCGTACATAATCACGTGCCTTTATCCAAGAAGCACCTATTTGTATAACATTATTAACAAATTCTGCACCAGCAGCTTCCATTGCACTGGCAAAACGTGCCTCTTCATCGCAGTTGCTCTCCTCCCACGATGGATTTAACTTGCCAATGCGTGCAGATAGATGCGTCGAGATTTTATATAGCGGTTCGCCACCTTCAAACATTTGTACTCCATTATCAATGGCATCGATCTCTTGTATAAAATTACGATATACTTGTATAAATGTTAAAAGTAAATTCTCTGGCGATAATTTAACTTGACGTTCGCGTTGCAAAATGGCATCAATGATGCGTTCACCGTAGTAAGTATAAATAAGTCCGGCGCTGCTCAGTCTAAAAAAAAAAAAAAAAAAACAAAAAGTTAATAACTATTTAATTAAGTCACTATTTGAATCACTTACCTTATATTAAACTTTTCTTTCAATTCCGGCCGCAATGTGTTTAAAGTTTCCTGAAATGTTTTCTGATGATGATCGTACAATTTCTTTTCGTGATTAAACTCACCGCCTACATCGACAATAATATCGCATTTCTCTTGCAAAAGTTTCTCATCACGACTGCGAAAAATGTTTGCATTTTCGTATTCTGGTAACTGCTTAAGCATAAAACAAGCCAAAACCTCATCGCAATGAAAAGTGCCGTTGTGTGTGCCAATGGTGAGCGCTTCCGGGCAAATGCGTTTTGCTGGTGTATCGTTGACCATTTTTTGTTGTTGTTGTTGCGTAAACGTGTATATCTGACGTACTTATTTCAAAAAATTTATAATTATTTATGCTTTGTATGTATAATAAAATTTAATAATAATTTTACTTTTACTAAATGTTCGCAGCTGTGGCAATGAAAAACGCGGTAAAAGTTGCAAACCGGCAATCGCAAGCATTGTCAGCTGTTAACGGTTTCCGGTGTGATTGCGCTATTTGAATAATTAATTGTTTTTGCTGAATAAAATTTTAATGCACTTCGGATAGTTCTAAATAAAAAAAGAAAAAAAAAAACATTCATAAAAAAAAAAAAAAATTAAAAAAAAAAATAAACGAATTAAAAGAAAACAAAATTAAAAAAAAATTATAATAAAAAAAAAACAAAAAAATAATAATAATAAAAAAAAAAATAATTAATAAAAAAAAGAAAACAATAAAAAAAAGACAAATACAAAAACAAAAAAATTTAGCATTAAAAATACAACATTAAAAAAGGTCTTCCTGACTAAGAGCAGCATGACCACAAGCTGGTTAACAATCTTTTAGAGTCTTCAGCACCGTTGTGCACTTAGAACGGATGCACATTTGAAAATTTACTATAAAGGGTTTAAATTAATGTTTGGATGCATGAGCGGCATCTAGAAGGAACTTTAAAATTGGTAGGAGTGATGGGATATTGGAGTAAGTCCATCATTTCAGCCACCATATTGATAAGTTTTTGAAAGTACTTATGCATACGACGAAAAAGTTCAGGGTATTTGCAATAATTTTGATTTTCTAATTTTGCAGCGAAGGGTAGCCCGTTTGATACAAAATGTTCCATATATACTTTGTAAAGTATCTCCTGCCTCCTTCTGCCTATTCGTATATCTGTGTTAATTTAACACTGTTAAATGAATATATCATTTTAATTATTTAGTACAGGACAAAAAAAACGCAACTGGCAATGCTACCGCAAAGACAACCGGAAAAGGAAGATGGTGCTGGCAGCACTAAAAATTCAAATTGACCGTTAAATTTTTTAAGATTTTGCATATTATTTATTGAAAAAAAAATAACAACAAAATAAACCTTTAAATCAAAATACGAAAACACACAAAAACATTTGAATTGTACAAAAAAATTGTGCTCCATTTACATAATTTAAAAAAAAAAATCAATCGTAAGCAAATAAAAAAAGAGGGAAAAACCAAACAAAATAAATTAAAAATCAGTAGCGCATGAAACAATTTTTTTCTAACAACGTTCTACGCTACAAAAAACATCTATGAAAAAAAAAAAAATGAAATAAATCAGATAGCAAATGTGAAAAAGTACTCAAAACTCTATTTATTATAGCAATTAACAGCGTTTATCTAATTGAAAGCAACGACGTTTTTATTTTTCGAAGATGCGAATCGAGTCAACAGAGAGTTTTAGGCGCGACTTAGGTAAATACAATTGCGGATTTAATTTCGAGATTTTAGTATGTAAAAATCGTTCTCAAAGTAAAGCAACGCCAGATGCCACTTTTGCGCGTTTTACAAAAATTTTAAGTAGAAATAAAGTTTTCGAAACTCAAAAACTTCGTCGGAAAGGAAACAATGGTAGAACCGCGTTTACGTCGTAATATTAGTCGGCATATTCCAACAATGTAAGAGAAATATTGTAAAAAAAAATATAATTTAAAGTAAATAATATGCATAATAGTTTAATTTAATAGATAAAAATATAATAAAAAATATAAAATGATTTAAAATTTGGTATGCAAATATGTATTTGTGATATGCAAAAAAAAAGGAGTTTAATTTTTTCAGTATTTTGTTTAAAAAAAAAAAACATTCTTGTTTTTCAAAAAGTTGTCTTCTGAAAAATGGTAAGTCGATGATTTATATGATTTCTTAAGCAGAACTACTTCGAAGAAAATCGAAATTAAAAAAAAAAAAAAAAAATAATGCAAGCTACCAGTACAAAATGAATCAAAATTTTTTTTTAAATAAAAAAAAAATCTTTTGATAAATAATTTGAACTTTTATACTAGAACTGAACAACCACGGTTCGGACTCCGTAGACGGAATATTATAGTGAACACTAAAAAGACATTTAGAAAACAACTCCATCTTGCGAATATGTCAAATATCTTGGTTTGATTTCTGACAGAATAATTATCAGACGCCTACACATTAAAGCCAAGAAAGAGAAAAAAAAAAAAACACTCAAAACTTAAGCTTTCAGCTCTGAGCAGTGTAGCCAGGAACATTCATTATGTGCTTGGAATTCACTAGATCAAGCACTAGGTTGAGTTCCGCCTTCGTCATCCAAACTACTTGGCGATACATTTAGTAGTTCTCAACGCTATCCTCTGGATCGTGGTCCAAAAAAAGTGGTATGCCCCCTAGGATTTTTCTATATCGAAAATAAGAAGACCCGTATTTTTTTTTTTTTAATCGGATAATGTTTAATGGTGCCGCCGTTTTTAAATTTATGTTTTGTCAACAATTTTACAGATTTAAAATAAAAATTATAAAAAAAAATACTTAAAAATTTTGGTACTTATATATTGAACACATCTTTCATTGACATCTTAGTTTTTATTTGCTGTACAAGAAACCAAAAGCAAATAATTTGGTATTGCCAGGCTTTATAAAAACAATCGATTATTCATATCAAAACGTCCTATTTCTAAAAATTTGGTTGGAATAAAATTTTTTTCAATTAAAAATAAAATTTTATAATTAATTGACATGAAATCCTGTTTGAAATGTTTTCCAATTTGCATTTCCGTTAATTAAATGAAGAAAAGTGTCAAACAATTAAAAACTTACCTTTTTTATTGTGGTTGTTGTTGTTGTTGTCAATTCAAGTATTTGCCAACTAAGATCACGTGTATGATTATTGTTGTTGTATTTATTGTTGATTTTTTTTTTTTTTTTTTTTTTGTTGCATTGTTTATTTAGTTTTTCTCATGACCTTCAATAAACTAAAATAATACAAAAAAAAAAATCTAACGAAAATTTTTAAATTGCAGTACAACTGTCGAAACGGTATTTCATACTTAAAAAAAAAAAACTGAGAAAAGTAAAATAATTTACTTGATTTTAAAATACACTACAATTGTTGAAGTTTATATAAATTCTTATCAACAAATATAAATAAAATTACTCTCAAATTGTTATATGCCAAAATTAATAAATTTATTTATTTTGATTTAATTAATTAATTATTTACCATATTAACTATCTGAAGCACTTTCACTCTTCAATATTTTTAAATAATATTTGTCGATTTTCTTTTTTTTTTTCTAATTTATTTCTCATCAGAAATGCTCTTAGTATCTCTTTTTAATTTAATATTTTCACTATAACTAACGCAGATACATTTGTATCTGTACACCGTTAATATAATCCAGTTAAAGTTTGATTTCATTTTCATGAACATTTAATGAGGAGCCGAGTATAATCTTCTTCGATTAAGTTTAAACACACAAACAGTTCGAAAAACAATGTAGCCTTTTAGCGATTTATAGGAGAATCGCTTTAAAGCATCTACAGCTGCATTAACTACAACAAAGTTGCACAAATTTATTTCTATAATGTCAATTTTAATAATGTTACTAAGTAAACGCAAAACACATTGCATAAAAAAAATTAAATAAACAATAATAACAATAAAAAAAAATTGATTCGACAAAAAATTAAAAAAAAAAAAACTAACAAACCAATTTTCTACAATGAAACTATGTGCTACGAACAAACACAGGAAAAGTTTTGTTTAAACAAATCGACGTCATTAGATGAAGGTGTGCATACCAAACACAGCAACATCAAATGCAATAAAAAAAAAAAAAATTAACAACCAAAATACAAAATACCCAAAGCAAATGTAAAATACGCTTAATGACGCTTAAATTAAAACCAATCAGATACATTTTAGAGTGGGTAACTTGAAAATATTTTTTTTTTTGATATATATTTACTCCAAATGGGATAAAAAACACTTCTAAAATCATCCTATATATGCTCTACTGATATTATAAGGAAGGAAAGTTAGCATCCATTTTCTAATTTTTTTTTTCAAGAAAATGTTTATTATTTTGTCCGTAGGTAAAATTTGACATAATTTGTCTTAACTTGGTATCAGTTTTGGGTTTCATGTGATTTTCTCGTTTTTATCGCATTTTTAAATATTTAGATGACTATAAACAAAAATTGGATCTTCCACAAAAGTTCTAAATCAAAAAGAAGGCTTTAACTTATGTATGTCAACCAAATTTCTTTGGCTCTGAAGCGAATTAGGGTCCAGAATTCGACTAAGAATGTGTTAGCATCAATTGGTTGCTTGGTAAGGGAATAACCTAAAAAAAATGGTAAAACAATAAAATTATATTGGCCGAATAAATTTATGGAAAGATCTACTGTGTACGAAGAATTTTGATTACAAAACTGTGATCAAAATGGTCTATCATGGTTTTTGAGATATTCGAACTCTTAAATGTAAAAAACTATTTTTAAGTTAGATAATCTCGAAAACTAGGGTGCTGGTTTTGAAAATTGTTGACCTGAGCAATCTCGAATTCTTTCTTCAGGAATGGAGCTCCGTTAAAGACAAATGAAAGAAGATTAATTATTTATTTATTTTGTTTTTTTTTTTTTTTTTTTTTAATAACAACATTTTAGTTATTTAGTCGCTTTTTACCTATATTCCTTAAATTCGGAAAGTTCTGCACCAGACTGTATACCCTACTTATATTGGTTTCTGTAGTTTATTTTGATTATTAGAATAAACTAATTTTTGTAAAAAATATTAAAAGTTTGCATCTTTCTTTACAAACGCCTCACTTAAAGTCAATCGAATAATCATTAAAAGTAAACAAAACAAAAAAAATAAAAATTGATCAAATCAACAACAAAACCTTTCAATAAAATTCCAAGTGATGCTTGACTGTTGACTACTTCTGAATGGATTTTTTTTCTGTGTTTTTTTTTTTTTTTTCATTATTATTTTGTTTTTATTGTTGTTTAACGTTGTGTAACCAAAACGAAATAAAAAACTGTTGAAAATTGCTTAAATCTAAAAACTTGATTAATATTTCTCACTATTAAAAATAGTAATTTTCACTTTTTTCCCAATTTCCACAACTTTTAATAAAATTATTATGATTATTATTTTAAATTACTTAATAATCGTTTAAGCGTTTAATTGATTAAAATACAATAAAAAAATAAATAAAAAATGTTTTAAAAAATTGTGCCACAAATATTTTCGCTTTAAACTTTTTCTTAATAAAATTTCCAATACGAAATTTTGTATTAATTAGCATCGAGTCAAGAGTTGAATGACTTTGACTTCTGATTATTTAGCAGACAGTGGAAGGAGACAACAACAACAATGTCTGCACGCAAATCTGTTATCAAAGCTTATCAAGAAGCTGCATTATTGAAGCTGATCGGAATTCAAGAAAAAAAAGAGAGAAGAAAGTCATTTAAATCGTTGTGATCTTTTTTGCTAATATAAGCGTCGCAGCTGCTCATAAATATGCTAATCAGTTAGCAGCTCTAATTGTAGTAAAACGGGTTATTTAATTACAAAAAAAATATGTATAGTAAGTATTTAATAAAACAAATAAATAAATAAAAAATAATTAATTAAATAAAAAAATAAAAAAAAAAAATTTTAGAAAAGTGAAAAAAACGAGTCAGTGTAAAATGACAGTTAAAAATAAAACACACTCTGTATGACTTACTCGCTTTCTTTATCAGTTTGTTTCTCTCGCTCTCTCACGCTCTTTTATTTGAGCATTTCATAAACACGTCCTTTTGTTCTAAACATCGTATAAAAATCTACATAGTCCGGGGTGTCAGACAAAATCTTTTTGTGAAATAATAAATAAATCCACATACAAACTTTTTCTTGAAAAAAAATTAGAAAATGGGTGTTGACTTTGTTTGGGGGCTATATGGTATAGTTAACAAAATTTGAATATATACTCAAATATTTACAAACTTGAAGACAATTAATAATGTTATCAATCGTTTTCCAGCTCATGGGCCCATTTTGACTTAATTTTTTAACATAAATCTAGGCTCTGAAAAGTTAAATGACGTTCTTTGTTCCGTTCTTAGTTCCGAACAGATGCTTCGATGTTGATTAAAGATTGTTTCAAGAAAATCGAAATTATATGAACGTGCATGAAAAACGAGGGTTCGAGAAAAAATGTTTTTTTTTTTTTTTACAAAATCAATAAAATGATTTTATCTTGGAACGACGAATACCGATCAAACTATATCAAACATGGAGTTAGACCGGCATGTGACTCGAAATGGGACTTTGTCACCAAACCATTTTAAACCATCTGCAGAAGGCTGGATACAAAAAAATTGATGTTTGGGTGCCGCATGATTTGACGCAAAACCTTCTGGACCGAATCAACCCTGCGATATGCCGCTGAAACGGAACGAACTCGATTTTTGAAGCGGATGGTGATTGGCGACAAAAATGGATCGCATACGACAATATCAAGCGAAAACGGTCGTGGTCGAAGACCGGTGACTCGTCCAATCATTGGCCAGGATTGACGGCCAGGAAGGTTTTGCTGTGTGTTTGGTGGGGTTTAAAGGGAATCATCCACGGATGAGCTGCTCCCACGGGAGTATTATGAAGCTGCCGTCTAGATGGAAACAGATTTTCGAACAAAACGACGCATATTTGAACTAAATCCGATCACTGTAACACTTTTTATAAATCATCGAATAAAGTGCAAAAAAGCGGAAGGGAGATATTTGACAACACTTATACATATTTATATCTCTCTTATTAACTTAATGCAGCTAGCCTGGCTATTCGTCCCACTGTGTACCATTTAAAATTCACAACACGAAAGTTTGGGCTCTCGCGCATTATTTACAAAATGTTTACTCTTGAAAATATTTTAAAGAAAATATTCAAACTCAAATTCAAAATTACTAATGCCATTGCGCTGAATCTTTCAAATTGTATTTATAAGCACGAGTTTTTATTTTAAAGTAATTTTTTTTATTAATAATAAAAACACAAAACCAGTTTTATTTCTAAAACTTAAACGACGCGACCGGTGTATTTATTGGTTTTGCGCAACTTGCATTTTTTTGTTGCTTACGGTATTGAATTTTTTTTATTGTTGCCGGTAAGTGTAAATAAAAAATTAAATACATATACATAGATGTATGTACACATATACACAGATGTGTATATGTATATGTCCCCAAAAAACCCAAAATAAATAAATTAATAAGAACAACAAAACAAAGTAAACAGTAATGTTCATTTAATAACAACAACAATAAGTAATACGTCGATCGGTATTTGTGCGACAGAGATAGAAATACAAAACATTAACTGTAATAACGCAAAAAAAAATGCATTAAACAAAACCAGAGAAAAAAAAACAACAAAATCAAAAGCTAACTAACAATAAACTATTCGATTTTTTTCTCTTTATTTTGTTTTTGTTTTTATTTTTACATGCTTTGACGTCGACAGTGACTGTGCAGCGACGCGACTGCAGCTGCGGAAGCTTCTGAGCACAGCAAGTGGCAAAAAAAATTTAAGCCGACTTACGCTTTTAGTCCAGTCTGAATTGTTAAAGCTACGCGTCAAGATGTATTAACAGCAAAAAAAAAATAATAAAAAAAAATAGTTAAATAAATTTTTTAGTTATTTAGTTTAAACCTATTTTTTTATTTAGTAAAAAGCGGTATTTAAATAATTTTTTAGTTGAAAAAGTGTCTTCATAAATTTAAATTATTTATTTATAAAAAAAAATTGTGACATAAAAAATTAGAGTGTAATTTATTAATAATATTTTATATGGAAAATGGAAGAGTTTAAAAAAAATATTCAAATAATTTTATGAATGTGTTTTAAAAATAAAATAATTCATACAGAATCAGTGTGAAAAAAAATTTGATTCATATTAAAGTGTCATAAAAATATTAATAAATTAAAAAAAATAACAATAAACAATAAAAGATGAAAAAAAAAAATAAATTAAGTAATTAAGTCTGTTTTTTAGAGTTAATGAGCAAACAAATAATCTGAAAGTGAAATAAAAAAAGAAAACAAATTATTTTTTTTTTTAAAAAACTTATTTTGCAACGAAAAAAAAAAAAACACCTTTAAAAATATTTAAAAACGTCTTAGAACTTGAGGTGCTTAGCTACTTTTTTTCCCAAAAATTCCATGCAAAATTATTATCAACAGAAAAGCACATTAAAAATATATACAAAATACCGGAAAATATAAATTTAAATATAAACCAGAATTTTTTATTTCATATAAAATGTAGACATTTTTATTACGATAATAATTTTTTAATGGATTCATTAAACCCATCTAATTTTAGTATTTATCTTCAAGTGAGGGGATACAACTTATTGTAAAAGGATGTATTAAGTTTGTGTAAAGGTATGCCACAAGTAGAAGAAGGCAGGCATCAATCTAGAACCGTTCGACCATCTTTCAATTATCTTTGAGAATAAAAAAATATAGACAACTCAAACTTAAAAGTTTATATCTGGAGATCATTTACCAATTGAAGTGTTACCAAATAGTAATTAGTTATCCTGAAAATAGTAATTACTTTATGATCTTAGTATATACTCTACAGATTTTAGAAGGATAGCCCCAATACAAAGACAGCCCCCATTTTCTTGAATTTTTTTCAAAGAAAATGTCTTAGTTATTCTATTCTTAGGTTACACATTTTGACCACGTTTTTTGTGTAAACCAAGTAATTGTTGGAATCGGATCTATTTATTCCAAGCTATTCCCTTCTCCGGGAATCTTCACCTAAGCCAGTAATGATCAAAAATAAACTAAATTCAGATATGGCGGGTACTTGAGCTTTGGTTTCACCGAAGTTGACCTTTTTTTGTTTTTAATTAATTTACTATGATGGTTTCTTTGATCTCAATTGTTATTTTATAAATTTCAATTTAATTAAATTTTTGTGTTATAAAAAAGACAATTGCAAAAAAAAAAAATAAATTAAATAAAAACAACTGAAGACTTCTTTATGCGGTTGAACCACACCTTGACTTACAGACCTGACTCTGTGCTTTAGCCATTCAAATCAAACTTTCAACATTTAAGCGATGCGCAGTTTCATGGATAGCCTGTGGCAATTTAATTTATTTAAACTTGATTTTGTTAACTTTTTAAAAGTTGGTACCAACTAACACCAAAAGTCACGTGAAAATTTCGGCATATAAAATCCAAATCAATACGCACAAAAAAAAGATGCATTTATTTTGATAGTTTTCTAAACAGGTTTTTTTTTTTGTTAAATTATTTATTTATTTATTTTTTTTGCGCTCTTGACTTGTTCAAAAATTGCTGCTATTTGCATTAATTTATTCAAAACATTTATTTTTTTTTTTCTTTTTGATTTATTTTTTTGATACAGTTCGTTGGCATAAATGAAGTTCAAAACCAAACCAAACCAAATAAAACCAAAGTGTCAGCAATGACGCCAAATGTAATACCAGATATTAATATAAGCGGAATCAAATTTAGACTCACGTGCATTAATTATGCCAGTAGCTAGTTTTGACTTGCATAAAACTAAAGCTGCATTTAACTCAAAATAAACCGCATTAAATAAAACAAATATCTATGATTTTTCTATAGGTCAGAGTCGTGCCTTAGTTACTTGATTTAAATGCCATGATCACTTAGCGAAAAAAACCGCAGAAATCGAGTAGTACGAGTATGTATGTGCACCATTTAAAATGCAATAATACAAAAAAAATTGCAACTATCGTATTTCAATTTAATTCCTTTAACTTAGTTTACATTTTTTATTATTATTATTATTATTACTATTACGTGATTATGTTTATTTTTATACTAAACTTGTAGTGTGTAAAATTTCCTAACAAAATAATGAAAGGGAATAATTTTATATTATACATTTTTAGAAAAAAAATTCGATTCGAAAAAGTTGTAGTCGAGAAAACGTAAAATTTGCTTATGAAATTACGAAAGAAATTGTAAGTAAAATGTTCAAATGGGTTCAAAGCTAAAGGAGAAAGTTTGGGAAAATCTAAGTTCAAAGATTGGCGGCTCTGTAGCTCATATACGCTGAGATTTAAATATTTAAAAGTCAGACAGACAGACATATGGACAGTTAGGCTCTTCAATAGCGATTCAGCTTCAGATGCTAATTTAGAACATACTCTATCGAGTCTCCTAAGTCTCCTTCTACTCATAGCAGTCGAGCAATTAGAATTAAGGTATTTACAGTTAATTGAAGTAATTTTTTATGATCGCTTTATCATCTTATGTATAAACTATAAATGAGAAATATTATGGTTTTGATGATTTCTTCGGGTAAAAAAAAAAAAAAAAAAAGAAAAACGTTAACTTTGGTACCCGCCAAATCTTAGATTAGTTTATTTATGTTGTGGTTTAGGTAAAATTTGGAGAAGGGATGGCTTTAAGACAGTAGTCCAAAACAACCAAAGTTTAGACACAATAATGGAGTAAAATTTTAACAGACGAACAGAATGATAAACATTTTCTTGAAAAAAATAACCATATTATATGGTAGAGTGAGCTGATCCTTATATTATAAAATCAGTGAAGTAAAGAAAGGATAATATTAGATGTGTTTTTACGCAATTAGAAGTGAATACATTCATAAATAATTACAATTTTCACTCAAAAAAAATAGAAAATGGCCAGAAAGTTCATATGGGGCCTACACCTAAAAATGAGACCTTATTTTGGATATTAGAAGACATTAGAAGTATTTTTACCCGATTTGAGGTGAATAATAGCTATTTTCATAAAAAGAACGGACAGTCGGAGGAAAATGGTAGACGTTTGTTATGGGGCCTATAACTAAAAATGGGCGTGGCACTTTCAAGTTCATAGTTGATTTAGTCTTTAGAGAGAAAAACTTTAAGTTTTTGATTTCAGCTTTATTTCTTTTAAACTGATAGAATAAACTGAGAAGAAACAAACAGACTTACGGACAGACGGAGGACATTGCTATATCGATTCGTCTCACTTCGAGCTTATCAAGAATATGTATATTTTAGCAGGATCTAAATGTATCTGACAATTATTACCGTGTGAATCTGGCATCAGTTAACATTTACTAATGACTGCTCCAAAGCAACCACATATCAAACAATATTTAGAAAATAATTTACAAGTTTTTAACACAAAATTTCCCAGAAAAAATTTTGAGTCTTTTTCTGGGAAATTTTTACGTATATTTGTGCTGAGTATAAAATTGAAATACACATAAACACGTACATACGTAATAATTATAATTTACTGTAAATATTTGCATAAAAATTTATTACAAATGTTCGTGAAGTTTACAAAAAAAAATGTGCTGAAAAGCAAAAGAAAGCAATTATTGCGCGTGATTAATTTATTTAATTAAGTGCTTCACACATTACTAGATAAAAATAAAATAAAATAAAGTCGCGGTTGACAAAAAGGTGCTTTTTTTTTTTTTGTAACTTTGTTACAACTTTAATATCCGTCATAGGTATTATTAAAATCAGTAGCCGTAAAACTGCAGCTGAATAAATTAAAAAATCAATTATTACAACTATTTTTAGCTTTTTTGTTTAGTTTTCCTTTTTAACGATCGTTTTTTTTTAAGTCTGACGGCTACCAGATTTAACCTGTAAAGTGCGGTAGTCTTATCTTAATTCTAGTTTTTTTATGACTACATTCTAAATATGATCTGAATTTAAAAAATTTTTCCTCTATATCAGTTTTCAAACCGTTCATTTATAAATAGATAAAAGTTAAGGATTACATTTTAGGATCTCCGGAAAACAAAAAAATACTCACACTTCTGTTAACGAAAAAAAATAAATAAATTATAGGGCGCTCTCACTAAAATCACAATATCTCAGGGTTAAGGTTAATTTTAAAAAGGGGAAAAAAAAAAAAAATTTAAAAATTTTTTATAAAAAAAAAAAAATTTAAAAAAAATATTTTATTTAAACATAAAAATATAAAAATTAAAAAAAAATAAAAAAAAAAACCCCAAAAAAAAAAAATTAAAAAAATAAAAAAAAAAAAAAAAAAAAAAAAAAAAAAAAAAAAAGTAACGACAGAGCTATTAAAAGGGTCCTCTATATTTTGAATTGCAAAGACATGTCTAGCAAATTAATATATTACTATGTTTATTTTCGATATGAGACTAGTATCCAATGTACTTTTGTGTGCTGAACTCGATTCTGGAGCCCAAAAGTACACATCACATCATAATCAAAAGAAAAGGGAATTTTTGAAGGTCTGTGTAATTTTCCGTGTCGTCCTGTTTAATTAGATATTTTCTATCTTTAATAGTTTTCAAGATTCTTGCTTTTATGCAGCAGACAAACAACAGGGTTCCACGATGGAACTGCAATGCTGGTACTCTACAGATAAGATTTTATATAGGGGGTTAGTTTTGGCATTAATTAAATAGATTATACTTTGCATGATCTACAATGCATCCTAAAGACTTTATAAAATATTTATAAAAAAATTTCGTAACGACATAATTATAATTATCTTTATCGTTATTAATTTGCAACACGCGTTATAAATATGAAACGGAAAGACACATATAATATAGTATGTACATTTTTAGATAGTTGAACATATGAACATATTTTATTTATAAAACAATGTACAATATTATATTATAAAAATGCATTCCTTCCATAGTTCTAACAAATATTCAACCCTATAAATAAATAAAAACTTTTGTATTTACACTAAAAATTTTTTTGTTTGTTTGTTCCCATAAAGAATATGCTTTTTGTTAAATATTTCAACAAACAAATGCAATAAAATAATTAAACAAAAAATAATTAAACAAACAAATTCTTTGCTAAGCATTAGCGAGAGTTAAGTTAAGTGAAAATCTATAATTGATTTATAGAAAATAAAAACGCAACATCATCATGCCAAAGGTCAATAATGCTGAGAAGAATGGGTAAATTATTTAAAGCGTTTTTTTTTTCTTTAGAACATTAACGAATTTCATCATTTTATTAAACTTTAATAAATCGAAAAAAAATGTTTGAATTATTTTTAGCGCCATCAATGATCGTCCATTGTTTATGCAAAATGGCGCTGGCGCTCATAACGGTAATCGTCGCTTTTCCGCTGTTGACAATGTTGAGGTTAGCAATTTTCGACGCGCTCTGCCACAGTTCATAGCTGTTAGTATCAAGAACATATTACTATTCGGTAAATATTGAACAACAACAAAATAAAAAAAATTAAATTTCACATTGATATATTTTAAGGTTACATTTCACATGATACATTTTAAGGTTATGGCATGACGCTGGGATTTCCGACAATTGTTATACCCGCAATACAGGGCGGTGATGGACGAGAACAAAGTGATATTGTTTTAAACAAGGAACAGATCTCATGGTTTAGTAAGTATTATAAAATGAATAATTTAATTTTACATTTTTTTTAAAGTTTCGTTTCCCATTTTCAAGTCAAAAAAATTTGGAACCGAAATTGCTATTTAAACTTGAAATTATTAGATGTGCCTATTTCGAATAACGATTTAATTCAAACTAGTTTTAAATTGCTGGTTTAATTTTTTTTAAAATGGTCAAATAAAAAAAAATTTGGGTTCAAATTTTGGAAATCCCTCTAAACACGACTTTTAAACCATCATTCCATAATGCCCCGGGCCCAGTTTCCAAAGTCTCTACGTTCCTATTCAATCCAAACGTATCGACTTTTTTTTTCAAGGCCGATTTCTTCGAGGTCACAAATGTATTTTTAAGAAAAATTCCGTGTTTGATGTTTCTGTTGCTCACATGAATTCTAAAAAAATTTTTGAGTTTCACAAAAATAATTAAAATTCTCTTTTAACAGTCTTTTTTTTCTATGCTTCTAGGTTCCATTAATCTTATATGTGTACCACTAGGATGTTTATTTTCGGGTATTATAACACAACCGCTGGGCAAACGACGTGCAATGCAGGTGTGTGTTAGTATGCAAACTATTGACCCAGAAATTAAGCCATCCAGATATGTTTATTGTTTGTCTAATATAATAACTTAATTTTTGCTAAATAAAAAATCTCTAATTTAGTTTGTCAACTTACCCATTTTGGCCGCATGGATACTATTTCATTTTGCAACGAGCACAGAGCATCTCTATGCAGCTTTATGCTTGGCTGGACTTGGTGGCGGTCTAATGGAAGCACCGGTACGTTTAAATTTACACACAATAACTTTTTTTATGTAAATGTCAAACAATTAACAACAATTACGATTATGTATATTCTCGGTTTTTTATTTCACAAAATAATGATGACGACGTCAACAGGTGCTCACCTATGTAGCTGAGGTCACAGAGCCAAAGTATCGTGGCATTTTATCAGCGCTTGGTACCACTTGTGTAATCTGCGGTGTATTTTCTCAATTTATTTTGGGCTCATTAATGGATTGGCGTTCGGTAGCAGCGTGTAGTGCTGCATTTCCGGTAATAGCAATCATAGCGCTTTGCTTTGTACCAGAGAGTCCGGTCTGGTTAATACGTGAAAATCGTTTACACGAGGCTGTAAAATCATTACAATGGTTACGCGGTTGGGTACCTGAATATAAAATCGAGGCGGAATTCAATCGTCTGTACGATGAACTTGTAACACAGCCTGCCTTAGTGGAAGCTGCTGAAAATAATGGTGTACTGGTACCAAAGACTTGTTTACGACGTTTTCATATGTTCCGTAAACGTTCATTTCTTGTACCATTTATGTTGGTATCATTCTGTTTCTTTACGGGACACTTTTCGGGCAAGACACCATTGCAGACATATGCTGTGCAGGTATGTGGCGCATGTTTAATTTGTAATTTTTTGATTTATATTATCAAGTTTGCTTTTAGATCTTTCATACCTTAAAAGCGCCCATGAATAAATATCATGCAACCATATTGCTTGGTGTAGCTGAGCTACTTTCCACTATATTGGGCGTTATATTAATACATTTTACTGGCAAACGTCCACTTGTTTTGGTCTCTACGGTTGGTACTGGTTTATGCTTCTTTGGAACAGCAACATATGCGCATTATTTAAATGATTTACCTGGTTTTGCGGTTAATAATGTTGTAATCAATGCATCAGCTATAGTACCCAAGGAGAATATTATATCACAAGCGAATATAACGAAAATCTTTGAAGAACAAGAAAAACAACAACAACAACAAAATTTGGAGGCAGCAGCAACGACAATGCATTATGAACAAGATTTGGAAACGACAACACTCGGTTTCTTGATGCCGGAAGATGAAAGCACGGAGACATTTAATCGCACAAAACGTGAAAGTCCGTTGGATTTTATTGCATTAGATTATACGGATAGCAATGATACTAACGACGCAGGCGATGCCGTTGCAACTACAAAACAATTCGAACTTTTAGAATCCGACGAGTCAGCAACAGAAGCAGCCACAACAAGGGCACCAGAAGCAGTTGTTGAAGTTAGCTCTGAGTTAGCAGTACAAGCAGCAGCAACAACAACAGCCGACACATCGTTGTCCAATAAAGTTGTCAATGAATTATTGTTGCCCGTACCAAAGCAAGAACAAAATTATTTAGTTTGGCTGCCATTGATACTACTACTGCTCTCAGCATTCTTTTCACATTTGGGCATACGCATGATACCATGGATTTTAATTGGTGAAGTATTCCCGGCAGATATACGTAACAGTGCTTCGGGGTTTTCCGGTGGTCTGGGTTATGTTTTTGGCTTTTTAGCAAATAAACTATTTCTGGTCATGTTGAGTGCATTGACGATGCCTGGTACATTTTGGTTGTATTCATTTGTTGCCTTTTTCGGTACAGTTGTTTTGTACTATACGCTGCCGGAAACGGAGGGCAGGACACTTGGCGTAAGTTTGCTTTAATTGTAACTTTTGTTCAATAATTTAATAATTTTTTTTTTTTTTTTAGGAAATTGAAGCACATTTCTCCAAGAAATCCAAATTTAATTTATTTACTGCGCCAAAAATTATCGATGATAATGATGAACTAGCTGGCGTTACGCCGGAAAAATCATCTATGCCAGCAACCGTATTACAATTAAATAATCTACAGAATCTTTTTGTACCAGTAACATCAACAGCATTGGAATCGAAAATTATACATCTACAGCAGAGTGATTTTACGCCGCAAGCTGCACCGACACAACAGCCAAATCGTCGTGCTGCACAAAATGGCGAAACGAATCTTGCATATGAGGAACATAATACAACACATCTGTAGCGTTGGCAGTAACAGCAGCAGTAGTCGTAGTCAAAAAAAAAAAAAAAAAATATAATATAGTAGTAATAATTCATAATAATGGAATGACCAGCGATTTATTTTAAGTTGTAAAGTATTTTTTTTAAATGATTTGCGTGCCACAAGTTGTAGTTTTGTACAATAATACTTTATAAAAAATATTTATATACGATACATACATATTTATATGTATGCACATATGATATAGTTGTGAAATCCATTGTATTTTCATCAGCAGTGATATTAACAAAGAATTGAAATTTAAAAAAGCTAAAAATATGTATTTTATTAAAGTCTGCACATGGCGTCATCCAATTATTTCATCAAAACCCTACGTTGCTATTTTGCAGAACCCATATTCTTTCCCGAGTACTATCTAATAGACTGGAACAGTAAATCAAATCGTATAGTATCAGTTTCAGACCTAAAAAGTCTAATATAGACCAAATATTTACACTGTGATACAATGAGACACGGACTCTAGGTTTCGACGCCAAGTTCCTTTACACAAAAACCCAATTGTCCAGGTGTGGTACGATGTAAACTAAGAGTCATATGGATAATAACTTACGAAAGCTCATTGGTAGATCGACATACTACAACGGCTCGATGCATAATATTATTTTTGCGGCAGACTCCATTAATTTCCTCTAAACATATTTTGTAAAATAAATTAACCTGTTATTCTTTTGTCTATAATGTATATATTTTATTTTTAAAATTTCTTTTTTCGAATAACACCGCGCACCTTCAGATCCTCTATGGTATTTGCCAGGGTATTTCCTTGTGCTCTAACTGTAACGTTGGTTATAGCTTTGCGAATAAAATTTCTTTGTTTCGTTGTTAATTCTTCTCTATCAAAAGATTTTAAAAATGCACCATGATTATATTTTTTGTTTCGATTTGATTGATTCGATTGACCAGGTTTGAAAGGATTTCCTTGCTGAGAAGTATTCGAATTTTGTGAATTAAAATTGCGTCCACGGTTTTGAGAGTTTGAATGATTTCCTTGCTGGGAAGTATTTTTATTTTGTGAATTAAAATTGCGTCCACGGTTCTGAAAGTTTGAATGATTTCCTTGCTGCGAATGATTTCCGCATTTCTTGTTGCGAATGATTTCCTTGCTGCAAAGAATTTTGATTTTTTGAATCAAAATTGCGTCCACGGTTTTGAAACTTTGAATGATTTCCTTCTTGCTGGACAGATTTTTGATTTTGTGAATTAAAATTGCGTTCACGGTTTTGAAAGTTTGAACGATTTCCTTGTGGTCTATTTGAGAAATTACCACCTCTGAAATTTTTATTGTCAACGAATTTTTTAAATCCTTTTGGCGCATTATCTTGACTATCTTTTATGGGCCAAGAATTCTTGTTAGACGAGTCATTTTTACTTTCGTCGACACCCTCAAAGCTCTCCCAAGTGGTTTTTTCATTACGTTTCGTTTCGATTAAATTACGTCTGTAATTTTGTTCACGATTTTTTATAAATTGTTTAGCTTCCGCGCTGTTCATATTTACAGCTGCATCGGATTTTACTTCTCGTTCAGTTTCGCGCATTTTTTGCTTAAAATCAACCCACGGTGTTGCGGGTTCACAAGCGCGCCGCATAGTTTCACCCATAGTTTGACGCTCTCTTGCCTTACGTGGATTAAATTTTTCCTTGCCCCAATCATCAATACTATTCTTTTTGTTTCCCCATTTCTTTATTACTCTATTTTGTGTTTTATTATGATTATTTTTAGGCATTTTAACAAAAACTTTTGTAATGCAAAACACGTTTGTTATGATTCTGCTTCTAATTTAAGTTAGGTGAAAATTTGTTTGGCCAACTGCACGTTTAGGGCGCATATACACGGCACAATTTTTGAGTTGCAATTGCAAAAAGTTTATCAATGATAAATTTAGCAATAATAAAAATTGATTCATAACAAATAAAGACATTTATTGCAGCTATTGACTTGTTATAGTATACACTCATATTAAATAAAAACATTTCAATGTAAGTAACTTTGTAGTGTACTTTAGCCCTAATAAATTTCACCACAACACACTGGTGTTTTAATATAATTGTGCTATTTACACTAAGCCAATGTACATCTGTACAGTACTTTCTGTATAGCTTTGTAAAATACAGCATAAATGCATAAATCGCCAAATAGTAAACTTATTAACAACATATTCTAAATCGATGTGCATCGTGTAAACAAAAACGTTTTTACGTTAATGTATTAAATGATTTACTACTAAGTTGCTGCAGCTTTAATTGTGATTTTATTGAAATCTACCGCCACAAAAACCAAGCCACATTTACTGGCCGCACGACGAATGGCGACTACCGTGGAAGCTGCTGCTGCGACGACAACGTCTGTCTTGGAAGAGGATTCGCTACATATTTGTCGCCTCTGTGGATGTTATTATACAAAAGAACATATCTACAGGAGTAATCCATTTACTGCACCTGTTGAAGCTGAAATTTTACCAATTGTTAATTTACTCACATATTGGCACGTGCAGGTGAGTTGCAAACACACAAAAAAAAAGTATCAAATTCATATTTATGCACTTTTTTTACGCAGATTCCTGAAAACGATGGATTTCCACAAAATCTTTGCATAAATTGTTTAGCACAATTTAAAAGTATTTTCAACTTTTTAAATAATTGCGAGAAGACACAAAAGGAATTTCAATTATGCGGCGTAACACGAACAATTAATCTGACAAATATAAAAACTGAACCTGATTTAAATGAATCAGTAACCGCATTTATCTATATAGATGATATAAGTGATGATGATGATGAATATGAAAATGAAGAAGACAGTAAGCTAAATTTTGAGATTCCTTATAATGGTATATCCATTAAAGAAGAAACAAAAGATGCAAATGAAATGCCACCACCACCACCACCGCCGTCAGAACAATCGCCACATTTTACGAAAATTAAACAAGAAATTGTTAGTCATGATCATATAAAACAAAAAAATGATTCGACTAAAGAGATTAAATTAGAAATTAAGTCTGAAGTTGATCGTGATGCGTTTTTAAATAATTTTGAAAATCGTATAAATGCAAATGATTTCGATGATGAGGATGTACAAATTGTTAACTTTATTCGTAGTAATATCGATGTCACAAATTTTGTTAAACAAGAACCTAAAGAAGAAAAAAGAATCCGGCGCGCTGGAGCAATTAAAATGCACAGATTGTACACATGTTGCAAAGTCTATGGAAGCGCTGCGACTGCATAAACAACGTATACACGATATAAGGGATCATACGTGTCCCATTTGTGGTAAAATTTTTAAAAATGCTACTATATCACGTTTAAGGTTTCATGTAAGATGGCATAAAATTAACAAACAGGTTAAATGTGCACAATGCGGTTTCGTTTGTGAATCTCGTTCTATGCTAAACGAACACAATAAAGCAAGACACTCGCGTAGTCAGTGCAACATTTGTGGTAAATGTGAGTATACAATTTTGTAAAATACTAAAAAATTAATTTTAACAATTAAATTATTTATATCTGCAGCTGTGCCGGTTACTAAACTAAAGCTACATATGAATAGACACGAGTTAATTGCTGCTGATTCTGGTAATCGTAAGTATTACAAAAAATTTTGTTTTTTTGGTGTTCAAAAAAGTTTATAGAAAAA
Organism: Leucophenga varia; assembly: GCA_018903435.1. Lineage (NCBI taxonomy): Eukaryota > Metazoa > Arthropoda > Insecta > Diptera > Drosophilidae > Leucophenga > Leucophenga varia. The sequence continues at coordinate 1,255,188 of JAEIFJ010001870.1, forward strand.
GCTTAATGTCGAACGAAAGGTTTGCACATCTATGTATGTGAAATCAAATTACACACGACTTTGAAACTGTCCAGAACCATTATTGAATATACTTGTATCAAATTATTATGTTAGCTCTTATAAAAACACCAACTTATACATTATAAGTTTATTAATATTTCCATTTTTCTTTAACATTTTTAAAAATGTTGCAGCAACACAGACAAAAACCTTTTAAAAGCGAACGAAAAACAACTGTGAACGCAATGGAAACAACAAACAAAATATCTCCGACAACACAAAACCTCAACGTTAAAGAAGAACAAACGTTTATTAACAATGATAAGAATGAAGACTATGAAGAAACAAGTAACTTTAGTGAAGATGTCGATGTCGGAGAGTCAACTAAATTATCAATTACTCCGCCAACAATTACTGCAATAAAATCAGAAGTTGCACAAATTTTGGATCCTGACGCAATTACCTCAACAATAGAAACTATTAAAGAAGAAAATATCTATGCTGAACCATTGCCATGTATTTTTTGTAATGAAATACTACCGAACGACAATGCTTTTCAAAAACATATTTCGATGAAACATAGTTTAATCAAAGCGGATGAAATAATGTTACATAATAATATAAGCAATGGCAGCATTACAAATGATGATAGGACTGAATTTAAGCAACCATCATCACAACAACACTACAACAATAACAACAGCACTCGACATAATAAGTCTGTAGAAACATTGACAGCTTACGAAGATAATATGAGCGCTTTAACACTGCAGGATATCAGTAGCGGTGGCGTCAGTGATAGTAACAAAATGGATTTGTCAAATAATAGTGAATATGATGAATTAGACTGTTACGAAATACCTACATATGCCTGTGCCATATGTACACAATCATTTGCCACAATTGATGATTTACGCGTACATTCCGAAAGTCATAAACAGCAACAGAAGCCGCAGCCGCAACTTAGTTTGCCAAAATGTCATATTTGTGGCAAATTATATCAACTACAATTTAAACTGAATCAGCATCTTAAAAAACACGACAAATCGCCATTCTGAATAACGACATTGACATTGTTATGCCAATATTGATTAGCATAAAAATTTAGGAATTAATGTAGAACTTAAAGTGCTGTACTGTATGAGAAATAGCAATAAATTTAATAATACTAAATAAACCTGGTTTTCTCTTTGTCCCTAGGCATATTTAGTGCAGTTCTGCAAATGAGTGTATATAGTATACAGCAAACACTCAGTTGTACTTATTGTGCTAAACTCTCTGCTTCATTTATTTTTCGCATCTTATTTTCTCTTAATGTGCTTCAATGCCGAAATGCCTCTTTTTCAAATTTATACCACAAACTTAACACATTCGTTCAAATTCACTCTACTGTGAATTCTTTTTGATTTTTAATGATGGAAACGAACATTTTTATGGAATTTTCTTTGCGCAACAATGTGTATTATAAAGATTTAAAGTTATTTTCTACAATATAGGTATATATATATATATTTTTAATTTTCCTCTCACTGAAACTTTTTATAACTTAAAGCTAAAAATGTTTGTAAATTTTACTTTTATACAATTCTTTTAAATAGGTGTGTGTGTGTGTGTGTGTGTGTGTCGAGTGTAAAGTTCTACTTAAGACTAATATGATTTTCGCATACCACAAATACGTTTTAGCTACAACTGCTGCTGCCATCGGCACCGTTGTTGCTATTTTTTGCCGCTGTCATTTTGAGTACAGCAGTCGTTGCCTGTTGTACAAGTTTGTTGGATAATGTTGTTGCTGTACCACCAGCTTTCGACATTGGCAAGGTGACAACCTTCATATTTTGCATTGGTTTTAAGTTAATGCCACTGCCTTGAAAAGCAGGTGAAAGTAATATTTGACCACCACCTTGTACTGCAGCAAAGAGTACATTGCCAGTGTTGCCACTGGTGGCACTTGACAAACCAGTCGTCGTTTTGCTGTTGATAACTGTGCCGGCGGCGGTACTTGTTGCAACGTTGCTTGCAACGACAATATTTTTTGCAGCCGTGGCATTCTGCAAACGTATCGTTTGTCCTGTAGCGCCAACAACTATTGTCTTGCCTTGATTGGTTGATGCCTGCGTTACAACATCGCTGCAGACAGCAATACGTTGTTGTTGCTGCTGCTGCGTATTTGCTGCTGTTGGCAATTGTTGCAAACGTAATATTTGATTGCCCATGATAACTGTTTGTAATTGAGAATTGGGTACAACTTGTCCTGTTGTTGTAACACGTTGTGCAGTTGTCTGTAAAACAAAAAAAAAAAATATATATTATTAAAAATTATTGTAATTGTTACATTTTTTTAATACATACCGCTCCCTGCAACTTTACTGTCTGCCCACCAATGACTACACTATGCACTTGACCGCCACTTTGTCCACTTGCAGTCACAGTACGCACCACATTTTTAACTGTTGGTAGCATTACGGGCTTACCATGTAGATTCGTTATAGTAGCATTAGCGTTACTACCCACTACAGTTGTCGTTGCTGCTTTACCAATTAATTTGGTTGCATTTGCTGCTGCTGCTGTTGTTGTCACAACACGTTGTCCAGTTGCTAATTTTGTTACAGAGACCGGTGTCGTTAGGACAGACGCTGTGTTGCCTGCTTGTGTTGTTATTAAACGTGTCTGATTTGCTGCGCCAAGTGTAATAATATTACGCGACGATGTTACTACTTGGAACGGTGCCGATGTTGTTGTTGTGTTACCGATTTTATTTGTCGTATTAATATTACTAATGCCAGCACTGCTAGTTGCTAATTGTATAATATTACCAGCGTTTAGCATTTTAGTAGTTGACGTTTGTACAGCAGTGTTGTTAGCAACACGTATTGCATTGCTTGTATTTACCGTAGCAGCAACAGCAACACTTGTTATTGCTTGCTTCTGTAACAAATTGTCAAGTGTTATGATTTGACCAGTCGTCGTGGTTTGTTGTTGTTGCTGCTGCTGTTGCGGTTGTATATTATTGGCACGCACCAAACGTGTTACTTGACTAACAACACCCGCCGGCTGCCCTTTTGCTTCTGCTAGATTTATAACACGACGCACTGGTGTTGTAGGTGTCGTCTCATTTGTTGCTAGCACTGTTGGCTTTACTTGTTGCTGCTTAAGGTTCTGGAACAGTACACGTTGTTGTTGTGGTGTTAGATTAGTTGTATTAAGCGTTTGTATTTTATTTCCAGTTGGTGTTATCACTTTAGTTATATTCGTTACTGTTGTAGCGCCACTAGCTTGTGTTTGACTAGCAGTACTTGTGGTAATCCTTTGCGCTGTAACCGGTTGGAATACAATATTTTTATTGCCAGAAATTGCAGTGCTGCCCACTACAATACGCTGATTACCACCAATACCATGTTTAAGCAAAACTTGTTGTCCACTGACTACACCGCCAGCTTGTTTCTGCTGCAATGCAGCAAATGCCTGAGCAGACATTTTAAGAACAGTGCCACCGGCGGGTATAGTTGTTTTGTTTGCTGCTGCTGCTGTAGTTACAGTACCAATTGCTTTCGGTTGCTGTTGCTGTTGCTGCTGCGACGGTTGTTGTTGTTGTTGCGCGGGTCGCATTGTTGTCTGCGCCAGTACACGTTGTCCTATAATTTGTACTGGTTGCTTTGCATTGCTTGCATTTACAGACATAAGGCGTATAAAATTTTTAGGTTGTTGCTGCGCCTGCTGTTGTGGTTGTTGTTGATTAGTGGCCGTCGTTAGCTGTTGTGTTTCCATGGGCAATATGACATTACCTAATTGTTTTGTTATTGGTTGCGCTTGTTTTATAATCACTGGTTGCTGCTGCTGTGATTGTTGTTGTTGTTGCTGCTGCTGCAGTTGTTGTTGCGTTATTTGATTGATAACGATTGGTTTAGCTAGTGAAACCTTTTTGCCGCCAACTGTTAGTGTGTTTGTTGCTGTAGTATTTGCAACATGCACCGTTTGTAGACCACTTGGTGTTGACACAAGTATAGGTGTTGTTGTTGCTGCAGTTGCTACAGAGCTGGCTGTACCCGTTGCTATATTGCGTATTGTGCCGCTGATGCTTGTTGCTGTATTTAATTGCATTGCTTTAGTGCCTTGCGCCACTGGAAACGTATATTGTTTTACTTGACTACTACTGCCAGGTGCTGTTTTTAAGCGTGGACTATTGCTAATATTGTTTATTACTTGAGCTTGCGCTTGTACCACCTTCTCTGTACGTGTTACATTGAGTGGCATTTTAAGCAATGATTTCTGTTGTTGCTGTTGTTGTTGTACTTGTTGATTTGCATTGGGTATATTGTATTTGAGTGGTGGCACTGGTGGACATTTACCAGGTAACGTTTGTTGTTGTTGCTGCACTAAAATTGTTTGTCTGTTGTTGTTGTTGCACTGTTGCAACTGATTTCTTTATGACCATTGCACTTGCCGGCACCAGCGCTGGTACTGGCGATGCTATATATTGTTTGGTTGTATCAACCGCTTGTAATATTTGAATCGAACCATCTGGTTCAACAATGCTACCATCCTTTTTAGTGCCAATTTTCGGTTTACGATTAACTTTGGGCTTTTGTTTACCCAACGTTTGATTATGTTGATGCAAACGTTCAAATTCAGCTTCGGTACGATTGCGATGTAAATATATCCATATCTTACGCTTTGGTTCATAACGTACGCAAGGATCATGCCCCGAATGCATACGATCTAAGGCACCACTTATAATTGTCTGTAAGACATTTTCACTTGCTTGTGGATTGATGTATTGTGAGCATTTTAATAGTTCCGATATATCAGCACGTGTACCCTCGCCATTGGGTAAACGTGCCGTGGCATCACGTACTAACGTTAAAATTGTAACAAAATTTGGTCTATCATCAACCATAATGCTATGTCCACGCGCTTTTGTCAACGATAGTATTTGAGAGTATATGCCCTTCACAGGACCGACAACACTTTCATAGCCATGCATACGATATGTAAAAGCACGATGCGCCTGTTCGAAACGTAATCGTTCTTGTCGCTGAAATTCAACAGTTTCTGTTGGTGTTGCAGGACGTACAGTCCAATTGGTTGGATAACGTGGTGGCGGTGTTGGTGGTGTTTGTTGCTGCTGTTGCAGTTGTGAGATTTGTTGTTGCTCCGGCGTCGTTGCCACTGTTTGTCTTGATAGTTCATCATCGCCAGTATTGTGTTCTTGTAATATTGTTGGTGTTGCTGGTGCAACTATAACCATACCACTAGCCGTATTTGCTGTTAATATTTTCTGAGTATTTATTTTTGTTTGTAAAGGACTTGTAGCTATTGTTAGTTCTCTGCGTCGCTGTTGCCAGAAATTATATAGCGGCACAATGCGCGCATCTGAATCACGACTTGCACCAATCCATTGATATATATTCAATTGTGTTTTATGCTCTATATATGGTACATAATCTGACGGCAATACAGCATAGCTGCCTGCTAAAAAGTGTATAGCCGATTGCAATAATTCACTCCAATTTGTTGCCTGCATATACCAATCATTAAGCGCTGCAATCGGATTATTTAACCATATATCTAATTTAGCTTTAAGCTCTTCATAACGCATACGATGATTTGGTGTGGCACAGAAGAAATCACGTATAAGTGAAAAATAGCATGCATGTGTCTCTTGCATAAGTACCGGCGCAAGTACAGTCGGTGATATGCGTATCATTGGTGGCGTTTTAAGCGGTGAAACTGAAGCAACTACCGCTCCGGTTACTGTTGTTGGCGTTGTAATTGCAGCTGGCGCGGCCACTGCATTTGGCGGTGTTTTAAGTTTAGTTTGTTTAATTGGACTATTGCTTAGCGGTTCCAATTTGGGCATTTGTCGTTCCGGTGTACGTAGCACTTGTTGTGGTAATTCAACCATTGCTGTTGGTAAGTGTGCAATCATTTGTGGTTCTTGATGTTTGCTGCTGTTGTACAAATTCATTATCATTTATTTGTTGTTGCTGTTGCTCATCATCATTATCTAAAAATCGTTCATTTTCACTACTTGTAGCCTCTTTCGTTGTGGCATTATTTGTTAATATTGCTGCCTGTGAATCACTATTGCTATTTGATTGTATGGGAACAAGTGCAGGTGGTTCATTAAATCTCGCTTTTGGTTTACGTCCCGGTTTGAAAACAGCAGTAACCTGTGCACGTGTACAAACATCACGTAACCGTATGTCTGTTGTGTCAAATTCGGGCAAGTGCTGAAAAAAAAACCATAAAGAAAGAAATTTTCAAAAGTGATTTTTTGTTTGCTTTGCTTATAACTTTTTTATTATTACTCACCGCTTCGCGTAATTTTCTACGTTTATAATCTCTTAAGTATTGTTTATAATTTTTATCTGTAAGCCGCGTATGCCTTAACTCTTGTTCAGCGCGTATAACATCCTCATCGTCTCGGTCTTTTTGTCGTCTGAAGAACGTATCGTAAATGCTTTTTTTTCGTTGCATTTTTTTGTGTTGACGTCGTCGTCGTTGTTGCCGTAGTCGCCGCCGTTGTGGTTTCATCACATGTTGCCGCTCCAGTAGCATTAAGTGCAGCAATTTCTTGTGGTGTTGGTGCATCTGTATCTTCCTCATCGGCGCTTATATCCGCAAAATCCAATTTCAGTTCTTTAACCAAATCCTGCAGTTCGGCACAATAACGTTTTCGTGCACGTACCGCGTACAAGTTATTATCATTTTGAAATGGTTGTTCTAATTTGCGACGTTTTCGTTGCATGCGCGACGGCATCGTTGTGCAAACACTATCCGGCGCTGATTTATATGCGTTGCGCAATAGCTGCTCTCGGGAAAAATACAATTCTTTGGCCAAATTACTAGCACGTTCGCAATTTTGAAAACGCCGTTCACGTCGCAGTGACTTGGATATACTTTGACGCAATTTGAGTACATCGGGACGCAAATTACCTTCCTCTAATTGATTTTGTAGCTGACTCAAGGGCGTTTCACCAAAACGTTGCAATCCAGCTGCTGCTGCTGCACTATTTCCACTATTAAAAAGTGATACAATAGTGCGCGTTTGCTCAGCAGCTGCCTGCTCGGGTGTTAGAAGATGCGTAAATCGTGGCAAATATTCCTGTAATTGCGCTTGTATGGCCAATGGCAACATACGCCAAGTGTCCAGCGAAAAGAATTCATAGAAAATATTTGCATTTTCACATAAACCACGCGGTAGACGAAATAGTTCGCCACCAATTTGTGCCAATTCCAGTGTATCAAATTGTTTTTGTTGTTGTTGTTGTTGTTGCTGCTGCAGTTGTTGCGTATCATCCGCCTCGCCATCTGCATCGGAGGTGTCATTTGAACTTGTACTAGTACTGCTACTGTCACTATTGCTGCCGCTACTACTGCAGGAAGTGGTTCTTGATTTGCTGCCACTATTGAGTTCACTCAACATTTCATCGTCTTCGGATTCCGTGACCGAGTGATTATTCATTTTATACAGTTTTATTGACGCAGACCCACGTACATATACGTCAATTATTTTCGCTCACTTGATTTTTTCTCTACACTAATCTACAATTCTTCTTCGCTTTGGCAGCGAAGCGAGGCGGAAAAACATACTTTTTTTTTATTGTCACAAGCATATTTACGCTGCTTCAATTTTTGCGTAAACATGTGATTGTCACATATTGCGCGCGGTGCTGCCAATCGATGTGCCTGATTGCAGTTTGTAACTGCACTGCAATGCATGGTGGAATAATTGTATGAAGTCGAAAATAGAAAGGGAGTGAAGTATAATAGTACGTTTCAATTAGAGAGACTGTTCTTCTCAAAACAAAATTTATTCTTTTCAATTAATATTAATTAATATTTTTAGGTCATATGGCTTCTGGGAAAAAGGTCTACCAAGCTTCTTAGTTGTAGGGTCATACTAAAGACCATTTGGACATATGGAATCTCTAACTGGGGCACTGCCAAACATAGTAACTATGAATTGATTCAGAAATTTCGAAACAAAATACTCCGCACAATCTCTAATGCACACCCGTTCTATACGAATAGGGATATACACAGTGAGCTCGGAGTGCATCAGGAAATTCCCAGGTTTGCCAATTTATTTTAAGTTTTATTTAAAATGTTTTTTTTCACCATTTGTTGTTTATCCTACAGGACAGATTGCAAATAAAACAATTCAGTTAAAAAAATACATTTATATAAATTTTGTTATTAATAATTAATATATACAAATCAGGAATGTTTTTTAAATTAACTATTTTGTACTTAAAAAAATGTAATTTGGACATCACACATTACAACTAGTTTAATTCCTTTGAGCTTTTTTACATTAATTTTTACAAATATCTTTATACAAATCCTCGTATACTTTAAGACAATTATTTAATTCACATTGAAACTTAAGTGATCTTTCTTTATTTGGATCATTATTCAAAAAGTAATTGCCTAATATACGACCCAAATCAAGTCCATCGCGTATAATATTTGGTTTTAATGATATGTTCTTGTCATTTCCATTTCCATTCTCAGTTATCTTATTTTCACAGTCATTATCATTAAAGATTTTGAAATCATCAGTCTCATCCAGTAGCTCCGTTTTTATAGTAACTTCATTATTATCCGAAAAACTTTCTTCCAAGGACGATATTGGTGGTTCTACATATTTTTGTGATTCATGAGAGTTTTCGCTGTCAAATGTTTCTGGCCACGTTGCATTCCAGTAACCATTGTGCGCCGTTCTTTCTTGTGCAACATGTTCAGTTAATTTTTCATTTTTCGATATACGTTTTATATTTGAAAAAAGTTGAGAATTTCGTTGTTTAAATTTTTCATACCAACATTTACTAGCGGTAAAACTTTGTTTCTTGCCAGCTTCAGAAGTCGTTGGTATTGGATCCGTTAATTGTGTATAAATTTCAAGTGCTTTATTTTTTATTATACTTGAATCAAGTTTAATAAGTTCTTTATTTTGTTCATCAAGCCATTTTACCAAGGCCGATTCCATTCTTTCTAATGCAGCATCACGAACATGTGAAATTTGACAAAGACTTTCATCGGTACCAATCGCTACACTATTTCGTATTGAAATTTCATTTGCTCTAATTGTACGTACAGTTGCTTCATTTAATAAAAATAATTTTGCAACATCTATAACTTTGCGTCCGTTACGTAAAAGATTTAATATTTTTAATTTCGTATCTAAAGTAATAACTTTTCTTCGTCTTTTAAAGTCATTCGACATCATTATTACCCTGAAAATATACATATAAGAATATAAATTATATATATTAATGTTATCAATTTTTATTTAAAATTAAAAAAATTTGTTATCACACAAAAAAAATTACCGTTATAATTATACTCGTGTAACAGACGCTTCAAATGTTTGTCAAAGTGCAAAACAAAGCCGTGTGACCGGCGCTTACATACAACAACAACACAAATAGTATTAAAAAATACCAAACAAATATACCGAATACAATTTACTCGAATTTCAGTGTTTATTATTTTTAAATCCGTGTTATTCGAAGTACATAATTTTATTTTACACAATTAGCTTACTTTAAAGCACAAAATATCAAATCCAAGATTTTTTCTTAAATATTAAAAACGTTTTTATGTTTATAAAATGCAACAAACAACAAAACAAAGTTAGAAATGTATACTGAGCTCAATGTTGAATCGATACTTTTGTTATTGCTGCCAACTTGTATTAATTATTTTTCATTATTTTAAGTATTTTTTTTAATAAAAAACAAACACGACAACACAAGTTAATACGTAACATATTTAATATAATCACATAAAAAATATAATTATATTTTTATATCACATTTAAGCGAATTGTTTACTTTGTCCATTTTATTGCAATACGCTATTTTGCGTAAGTTAGCAGGGCGCAACATCTGTGCAACGAGCTATGTATACCTGCAAATTTTTAGCGGCGTTGTTGTGTGAACGTACATACGCTTTGCGGTACGGTTTTGCAGGCGTTTAAATTATTTATTTGTAATTAACATAAACTTTAAATTGTGCAGCAAGCAAGTTATTTGAAGAACGCACTTCTTTTTTTGTTTTAAAATAATTTCATTTGTGTGTTCTTGCTGCTGGTGTGTGGTGTGTCTGTGTGTGTGTGTGTTTGTTGTATAGTTTAAAACGCGCTGCTGTAAGAAAAATTTGCAGATGAAAAAACTTCGAGGTAAGTTGTAACGCGATTTATAATATGAAAATAGTTTAGAATTTATTTATTAAACTCGATTATATACAAAAAAAAAACGAAAACAATTTAGTAAACGTAAAAAAGTGCCAACTATAGAAGAAAAAAAATTGAGCAGAGAAAATGATTGAAAAAAAATTTATGCCAAGGAAAGCCGACGGAGCGCTTGGTTAGAGAGTGAGGTAGAGAGACAAAGAATGAGAGAGAACTCGAGAGCGAAGAGTTACAAGAACATTTATACAGTATTGACGAAAATTATATGAATAGAGAATTGCTGTAAAATATTCAATAAAAAAAAATAAATTTGGAATTGAATGATAAAAATTTAATAATTCGGTTAACGGTAATGTAAATAAAATACTTGTTTTTGCGTACTGTAGCTCTAAAATAAAATTTTGAATGACTGTTGCTTGGAATCTATAAAAGATATCGTAAATAGTTAATAAAATAATTTATCAATTAAATTTTTCTCACTTCACTTTGCATTAAAAAACCTCCAGTTTTCCATCGATGTCATATGGATTTTGAAATATTGTTTTGTTTTTTTTTGCCCTTCTTCAGTCCTTTTGAATAAAATTTTACTGTTTTCAAAGGCTGCGTCTAAAATCTCCCTTAATTTTTCAATCATATTTTAGTTGGATGAGTGCTCCTACATTTGCAAAGTTAAGCTGAGTTTTTTTTACGTGTCACTCACAGCAAGGATGGTCCTTAAAAAAAAGATTATTCAAACTCATTTAAATATTTGTATAAATCTTTGTTTATAGAGCTAATATACATTTTGATATCAGTGTCATTTCCATTTTTTTTAAGGATAGCTTTCATATCAAAGATATATCTATTTTTAGTTGAAACATCATAACTTCCTTTTAGAGCATAGATAACATTGATTAAAATATCAAAAACAGTTTATCATTCTTCAGATCCGTACTTATAATTTTTATTAACACTGTATGCATAAAATTTTTTTCCTGCATTTGCAAATACAAAAAAAAAGAGAAGAAAGAAAGAATAAGTGAGGCAAAAGAGAGCATATAAAAGTAAAGCATAGTGCTACAAGCATCTGTTTCTAATGAAAGAAGACGACGACGAACTACATAAAAAAAATAAAAGAAAAAAAAATTCTTTTAAATCTTTAAGCTAAACTGTTTCTTTTGTTTTTTTTTTTTTTTTTTCTTCCTCTTTCTATTCTAATTCTAATTGCAGGCATTATCACTAACGTATACATTAGTTTTAATACTGCTGTTACCCATGGGCAAGGGAAAGCATAGATCTAAGTCTGGTGAAAATTCAGTAGAGAACCACACAGACCACACCGCAAATCAAAAATCGAAAAGAAAAAACGGAGCAAACAGTGGCGCTGAATCGAACGAGGACGACGATTCCACAACGACAACTAATAGTTCCTTCAGCAGCAACATCAATAATAAAAATGAAGAGAATTTAAGCGATAATGTTTTTGCTGTTGAAGTGAAATCGGAAACAACAGAACCAACGGATGCAAGCAAAGAACATGAAGAAGTTCGTAAAGAATTTAAATTACGTGTTGTACCGTTAGAAAAGCTATTAGCAACGCCATTGAAACAAAACTCGATAAAGAAAACTACAACAACAACTGCTTCGACAGCGTCATCGGAAACGCAACCTATAAAACGTGCACTACGTGAACGAAATAATACTTCGATTATAGAGTTATCTGATAGCAGTGAAGACGACGAGGACGATTTCGTCAAGGAAGAGCAGTCGGCAAAGCGTTTTAAGCGTAATAGTGATATACACAACAATAAACAAAACCAAACCGGCAAAGATCAAGTTACTAGCAAGAGCAACAACAACAGCAGCAGCGAGCAAAAAGAAAGGCGCCGGCAACGAAAGAATAGCAGCAGCGATTGCAGTGTTATCGAAGCAGCGGGTATTGCACTGGAAAAAGCTGAGGACGCTTCAAGTAAAGTAAAAAGCAGCAGCAGCGAAGTGCTAAAAGATACTTCGGCGGAGACTCAAGGCACCAAAGCAAAATCTACTTCCTCTGAGAAGGAAGACATAAGCGCGGGCAATAGTAACAAGTCGAAAGAGCGCAAACCAGAAGCAGACGTTGAGAAATCTAAACAACGTAAAAACCGCGAATCCGTAAGCTCTAAAAGTAGCAAAGCTGATAGCAACAGACGCAGACGAAGTAACAGCAACAACACAGTTAGACGAAGCAGCAGCAGCAGTGATTTCGAGCAGAATACAGCGGCGTCCTCCAAGAAAGTAAACGGCAACAGCACAGACAAAAACACGAGCACACTTAAAGTACGTCGTTGTTGTGTACGTGTAAAGCGTGTGAATTTGTCATATAGTGTTACAGCTACAAATCGTAACCAGAAATCAAAGAGGAACATGGATATGGCAGAAGCGACAACTTCTTCAAAAAGTCGACGTAATGTAAAATCTAAGCTTAACGATGATGATTCAGATTATGATTATGCACAAGGATCACAGGATGATGAACAACGTAATACAGATTATTCGGACAAAGATTCTGACGTTAGCAGCGATAGTGAGGTAATGCCGCAACCGAAGAAACGCGGCGTAAGCAAAAGAGATCAAGCATCAGATTCTTCATCTGATTTCGAACCAGAACAAAAGAAAAAGAAAAAAGAAAGCGCGTTAAAAAGAATTCCAGTGATAGTGATGAGAAAAATGGTGGGGACGATGACGATGATGAGAAGAACAAGAATAAACGTAAAGATATACGTAAGATTATCAAAACGAAAGATCTTGATGTTACCACAAAGACGGCTGCCAAACAGGAAGAGGAACGACGTAAGCGTATAGAAGAACGACAGAAAGTATATAATCAGATTTTTGAAAAGCCTGAAAATGTTGAAATTACTGAATTGGTGTTGGATTTCGATGAGGAGACTAAAGAACCATTGCTTCAAGTCGATAAAAAGCTGTTAAAGAAATTGAAACCACATCAGGTTGCTGGTGTAAAATTCATGTGGGATGCTTGCTTTGAGACAATTAAAGATGCTAAAGAAACTGACGGATCCGGTTGCATTTTAGCGCATTGTATGGGCTTGGGTAAGACGCTACAAGTGGTAACACTATCGCATACATTGCTCACAAACAGTAAGCGTACACACGTTGAGCGTGTTTTGATTATATCGCCTTTGAGCACATTAAATAATTGGGCGCGTGAATTTGTTCATTGGATGGGCTTTGCTCATCGTAAGGATATTGAGGTATACGATATATCACGTTATAAGGATAAACCGACGCGTATCTTTAAGCTATACGAATGGTATCAGGAGGGTGGCGTTTGTATACTCGGCTACGATATGTATCGTATATTGGCTAATGAGAAGGCTAAAGGATTGCGTAAGAAACAACGTGAACAACTGCAAGAAGCGCTTGTTGAACCCGGTCCAGATCTGGTTGTCTGCGATGAGGGTCATTTATTGAAGAACGAGAAGACATCGATTAGTAAAGCTGTTACGAAAATGCGCACTAAACGACGTATTGTGCTGACCGGTACACCACTACAGAATAATCTCAAGGAATGTAAGTATAAGTAAAAAAAAATTTTATTTTTCTTTTTATTAATAAATTTTTAACCACTTCTAGATTACTGCATGATACAGTTTATAAAGCCCAATCTACTCGGTACATACAAGGAGTATATGAATCGTTTTGTTAATCCCATTAGCAATGGGCAATACACTGATTCCACGGATCGCGATATACGCTTAATGAAACATCGTTCGCACATTTTGCACAAATTACTGGAAGCCTGTATTCAGCGGCGAGATTACTCTGTGCTAGCGCCATATTTGCCGCCAAAACATGAGTATGTCATATATACAACGCTCTCTGAACTACAACAGGAGCTGTATGAATACTATATGACAACGCAGCGTGATTATATCTCATCGGATCTTAGTGGTAAAGGTGCGCGTCTATTTCAAGACTTTCAAGATTTACGTCGCATTTGGACGCATCCAATGAACTTGCGCGTAAATAGCGATACGGTCATAGCTAGGCGTGTTGCGAACAATGATGAATCTGATATGGAAGGTTTTATATGTGACGATACCGATTCGGAGGCTGATGGCGTTTCGACAAAGTCTAATTCGGATAGCGATGAATCTTTTAAATCGGATGCTAGCGGTGTTATCGCTGATAATGGTGATGCTGGCGTCGGTAGTAGCAATCGTGCAAAGAAAACGCGAAAAACACGTAACGGCGGTAACATGGAAAGTGGCGGTGAATCATTGGATGGCATATCGGCGGCAGGCTCGTCACAAAAAGATGATCCATCTGAATGGTGGAAACGTTTCGTTAAGGATACAGAATTAAATAATATACATCATTCCCCAAAATTATTGATACTCATGCGACTTCTCCAACAATGTGAGGCTATCGGTGATAAGTTATTGGTGTTCTCACAGTCACTGCAATCGTTGGATGTAATCGAACATTTTCTATCGCTTATTAATAGCAGCACACATCACTATGAATACGAAGGTAAGTGTTTCGTTGTTGTTGTCAAATAAAATCATTTTTTTCTGATTGTTTTTTTTTTTTTTTGGTTTTCAGGTGATGTTAGCGATTTTAAAGGTATTTGGAAACCCGGTGAGGACTACTTCCGTCTAGATGGTTCATGTTCGGTGGAACAACGTGAATCTATGTGCAAGAAATTCAATAATGTAACAAACTTACGCTCGCGTCTATTTCTCATTTCAACACGTGCCGGTGGTTTGGGCATAAATCTTGTTGCAGCAAATCGTGTCGTTATCTTTGATGTCTCCTGGAATCCATCACATGATACACAAAGTATATTTCGTGTTTATCGTTTTGGACAGAACAAACCATGTTATATTTATCGTCTCATTGCTATGGGCACCATGGAACAAAAGGTATATGAACGTCAAGTGGCTAAACAAGCCACAGCCAAACGTGTCATTGATGAACAACAAATTTCGCGTCACTATAATCAATCAGATTTAATGGAACTATACACATATGAACTGGTACCGAGCACTGAACGTGAATTGCCGTTACTACCAAAAGATCGTCTCTTCGCGGAGCTGCTCACTGAGCATGAGAGACTAATATTTAAATATCATGAACATGATTCACTGCTAGAGCAGGAGGAACACGAAAGTCTTAACGAAACGGAACGCAAAGCGGCCTGGGAAGAGTATGAAGCAGAGAAAACACGTACTGTGCAAACAGCACAATATATGAGTTACGATCGTAACGCTTTTGGTGGCATTGTAGGCGCACAATTTGGTAATGCTTCGGGCAGTGTAACGTCCAATAAAATATTTGGCTTCCGTTCGGATATATTGTTGCAATTGTTGAATTTGAAAGTGGCCAAGGACTATCCAGATATGCCACAAAATAGTGTTTTACAATTGGTGCCCACATATCTGCAGACATTGTATAACCAAATGAATAACGGAGATCCGACCATGTACAAAGCGCTATTAGAGTTACATTCAACAATTGTGCATCCAAGTGGCATGTATATGAATCCGCTGCTTTATGCCAATCAAAATCCATCTGCTGCAGGCTATAATCAAGCGTCAACTGCTGGTGGCGGTGCACCAGGAACAGGTTTAGCAGCTGCACCGGTCAAAGCGCAAGGTTTCGTTGCTGATGAAGTATACGAAATTGATTAGAACAAATAAAAAAAAAACAATGTGTGCAACTTTGGAACAACAAGAACAACAGTAGAAGAAGCTTTATAGGCGTTTCAGAATCCTAAATGTTTTAATTTATGATTTTTCCTATTCAAATATATAGTTGACATTGGATAGTAGATATATGTATGTGGAAGTGTTCCTTTTATAAGTTGAATTTAATATTTTTTTTCTTTTACGCTAAAATCGTAAAACAAACAAAGAAACAGAATAATGTGTATGTTAATAATTTCTTCTCGTTTTGGGAAAAAACTACATTTATATTTAAGTTTAACAATTTATCCTATAAGTTCAAAAACCTAACCACATTAGTACAGTGGGATTTCATAAAAAAAAAAAAAAAAAAATTAAAAAGAAAACACATTAACTTGGTATTACGACACGCGTGAGTAAAGTAAATCAATTTAAATTATATATACTATAAATAATAATAATAAACTGCACTACATTATTGATACAGAAACAAACTAAACGATGCTTGCTTTTTAATTTTTCATTTATTCAATAAATTAAATATATTTTGTGATTTCACTTTGGTGGTAGTTTGCCCATCATGCGTAGTTGCTGCATCTGTTGCGCTTGCAGCAAATGTTGTTGTTGTCCAGGTGGCATTTGCATAAGTGGACGTGGTCCCATAGGTACTACGGGTGGCATTGGACCAGGTCCGGTCATTGGACCCGGTGGACGATTATGTACTTGCTGTATATCAGAGAGACAAGCCTTCCATTCTTCAAGACGATTATAGTGTTTCTGTAGTAATTGTTCTTTACGTTGTATTTCAATATTGAGATCCTGATTCTCATAATTAACGAGCATATGCGGTTTTAGTGTGGATACAAGAAAACGTTTCTGTAAGAAGAATGCCTCCATTTGACGTGCGACATCAAGAAAGCGATTTGTTGTTTTTTGTACTTCCAGTTCGATTTCTTCTTTGCTGGTGCCGGAGTTGGGTTCCTGTGTATGGAGTCATAAAATTTATATTAATGTGGTTTTCGTTAAAAGTATAAATAAATTCATTTTTACCTGTTTGGTCAATGAGAGTAGACATGCCTGAAAAGCCTCCTCAAACTCGTCCATAAGATTACCGCCGCCGGCGCTTTCTGTACTGCTATTAGCCATGTTGTATTGTGTTTATTTTAAGTTTAATATTTTTATTTTTGTCTATAAGCAATTAATTATGCGTACAATTTTTGTTTTAACTTTTTTCCTAATCATAAAAATAAAAAACAAGCAAAAAAACTTTTGGCGTTGCAATAAAAAAAAATTTATTTTGACATTCACCGTACAAGAAAATTTGCAAAACAGCCATTCACAACGAGCTTAAATAATAAAGTTTGGCGCAATTTTTTTCGTTTTTCAATTTAAATTTTTCCTGTCATACCAGGCACACGATATAAAAATTCACCATCATCATCGTAATACGCATCCTCAACGCGATATGTAGCACCTTTTTTATAGAGACGTCGAGGTATATGCACACGTTCCTTTAGTTTGTTCATTTCGTAACGTTGCTGGTCTGCAGCGCTAATAACGATTTCACTGCTTTCAAATTTCTGCGTAAAACTTGGAAGTTGTGTTGTATTATTTGCAGCGGCAATAATACCAGTACCACTTGGATTTTTAAGCGTTTCCACAGCACTTTGTTCCAGTGTCTTAGTGTCTGCAGCGGTAAGTTTTAATTGCTTCAATTCGTGCAAACGCATTTTACGTTTATCGATGACTTTACTCATTAAATATGTTTCCTCCTCTTTCTGGTTTGCTGTTGGCATAGTCTCTTGCTGCTGCTCTCCGATTAGTTGCTGCTGCGGTTGCTTATGCTCAGCGTATTTACTACAACTGGTAATTAACGATTGAAACTCTGTACCACTTGGCTTAGGTACTTGTGTACGCGTTGGCCATTGTTCCTGCGTAGTTTGCTGTAAATCTATTGTTTTACGTGCTGCAAATTTTTGCAAATGTGCTAATAGTTCTGGTCGAATTGGTTTTTCAAGTTTGCCAGCGCGTAGCAATTCCCAATTACGTATAACTGTTTCATCATGCTTGCGTATACGTTGATTTGTACGTGGACGCCATTTGGCGCGTAGTATTTTATATATTATATCTTCGGTTGCTGGAAAACTTTCGGCAAGACGTTCCGGCGTCCATTCTTCAGCATCACGTGCATGTAATAGGCGAATCTGTTCCTTCTCCGCGTAGGTAAGTAAATTTGGTAACTGCTCTTCACGAAAATATTTTTGTTTTACCATTAAATGACGTATGCGTTCACGTTGTTGCTCTAGCTCCATTTCATGATGTTGATGTGTACGATGCACTTGCATAAAATCGGATTCTATATTACCGAATCCTTCAGGATCAGCGCTTATATCTGATACAGTGTCGTGTTGCGGTTCGTCGTATGCTTCTTTTTGATATGCAATACCCGGATTGGCACTACGTGGAGCGCGTGGAATTAAGCGTTGACATGTGGTGTGTAATGCGCGTTGTAATTTTAGTGGTAACATATTTTTATGTTTTTTTTTATTATATTTATTATTGCAGCACAGCTCAATCCAATTTTTTCTTTTTTTTTTTTGGTTATGTTTACATGAAATCAGCTGTTCAATAACATTCACAGTGATATGCCATATGTTATATTAAGCGCTGTACAGTGGGCTATTATGTAGATTTCACTGATGTAAAATTGATGTCGTTTGAATGTAAATAAAATAATTATTTCCATTATATGATTTAGATTACAAAAATCGTAATGGAAAAGACTTGTCCACAAATCGATACACCGTTATAAACATCAAACACCAACATCAGATCGGACGACATTCTTCAAAGTCGTGTATCTATTTACATTGCTGGTCTTGAAAAAAAACACCCCAAAAGTCTAAGAAAGTTAGTGGTGTTTTGAATACCCATTCAAAATCAATCGGAAAATGTACAAATTCAATTATGATATTTTCTAAACAAACGTTTTCAAAATTTCTCTGGGACAACCCATGATTCCAAGCTGAAAAAAAAAGAATCGAGCATGTGAGGAATGCAAAACTTTTATATACTATATACTATGAATTTCATGGCTAGAAACCATACTTTTCTTGAATTTCATACATATAAAAATGATATATGATATATTACAAAAACAGAAGGTGGCAGTCTGCTGATACCGATTCCAAGTAAAATTTTTGTTTTGTAAACTAAAATGCATTACGCTATCAAAGCTTGTATTACAGCGATAAAGATTATACGGCGTTAATATATAAGAAGCTGTTCTAACAATTTATTTAAGACACTGGTACTGACAACGTTGTCAAGATTTGAGGAAAAACTTAAAAGAACTGAAAGAATATTGTATCTTCTGTACACCTGCACATACTGCGAAGAAAATCTATGAGCGCACCAAACGGATCATTACCTCGAAGACGATCAATATCGCCACCGTTACAACTATTTCCAAAATTAACACCGGGAGTATATTATGATGCACTACCACAATCTTTATGGGATCTACCTGAACAATTACAGTTTACGTCGCCTTTACCAGCATGGTTTATGCCATTGCCAACAACAAAAAAATTGACAGTTACAACATATCCGACATGGTACAAGACGTTGCCAAAACAAACATTAAAACCACCGGAACAACTTTTATCTATAACACATTTAACGCGACAACAACGTTGTGCGTCTAAAAGTTTGTGGAAACCATTACAACCTAAACCATTCTCAACACAAGATCTATGTGAACTGGACTTTAATGTTGTAGAACAAATTTGGAGTGAGATTAGTCCGGAGTATAGTTATTTATTTGATGGTATGGAGTTAAAAGATTCTCTTGTAAAGTATAAAAATTATGAATTAAATTTTTTTTCAGAATACCAAACCATGGCATACCTTTTTGACATAAAATAAAAATGAAGCTAAATTTTTAATTTACTCAACATTAAAATTAAGAAATTTTGATAAGAAACTTTATCCATTCTGAATATAGATTGAGTCTTAATTAATTTTGGGTAATATTTCCTATTCAATGGTAAATATTCTTGATGACTTTTATAAATAAAAATTAAAGATAAAATTCTATCAATGACAGATTTTTTTTTTCTAGGGAAAAAATAAGATGATTTTTAAATATTGAACAGAAAAAAGTAATTTTTCCAATTATTTGCACCATTAACTATAACAAACTCCTGATCGGCCAGCCCTAAATGTGTTATTCCTTGTAAATATATCTCCAATAAAAGTTGTAGCAAGTTAAATTAATCTCTGAGATACAACTAAGAATTGCACTTTTTATTTTGGTTTGATAAATGGAAATAAAAAAAAATATTTGTCATATTCGATACGCGCCTACTCCTCAAAACATCAGCAAGTAGCAGCAGCACCAATTAAATCACAACCAGCAAGCATACAATCACCGGCAACAATAATCTGTGCACCGGTTAATTTCGAGATTAAATCACAAGCGCCCACCTCGGCATAAGTGACACCGCCAACAATGTAAACAAAAATATTACGCATGCGCAGTGGAAATATATCATTAGATTCAGCATTCTTAACTTGGCTAGCAAAACTTTTAATGCTTAGCGGTGTAGCAAAGTTATTCTGTGCTTGATACATTTGTAATTTATCCAACATGCCCAGCTTTAGGCATAGCTCATCTGCATTATTACATTTAAGTAAAATCGAACACAGTTGTGCAATCAATGGTATATAGAGACCATTGAAAACAAAACTGGGACATGTGTCAAGCGTTGCTGCTGCGTTTTTTTCACCGCTAACATTATTCGATTCCGCCGTATTAGATACCAGCAACTTTAGACGATTTGAGTTTGCTTGAAATTCGGTTTGTTGAAATTTTGGTATTGGCAGATTTGATAATAATTTTGCAGACTTTTGTAGTTTATCTTCTTGTGGCAGTATTGGCGGCAACAATCCAGCCGCTGCCAACTGCTGAAAAGTGCATAAGTGTTCTTGGCCAAAATAATTACAAAAATTACGCGCAAATTGTTGCAGTTCATCCGTAGCTAAGCCACTACAAAGATGCAGTAGGCACATGAGACGTAATGTATTATAACGTTGTCCATCTGTGGTTAATAGCTCATCGATTTCTGTGAGTAAACGTTTGCGCGTTACATTATTCAGTATATCCTCTTCTAATGATTGTACACGTCGGAAATTTGCAGCCAACATTTCGATAACAATTTCGCTAGCATTTAAATGACGTAAAAGTTTCGTTTTTGTTTCCGTTATTTTCGGTAATTTACGTGCTACATAATCATGCATTTCATCCAGTTTCATATCGTTTAGTTTTTGTACTTCTAAACCAATTGCCTTGGCCTGTGCGCGCACTAAGCTGCTGGCTTGCGTAAAATGTTTATAACGATTGTCACCATAAATTTCATCTGCTTGTGCATTCATACGTATTGTCGCAGGTTTACCAGGTGGTTTTAGAGTTTGGCTTCTTTGTTGCTGTTGTTGCAGCAGCAGCAGCTTGTTGAAAGATGCGCAGCTTTTGACTAGCAACTTTATTTGTATTCGTTTCAATGGATATCTCGCCGGCACGTTGTTGAAATACTTCCAGTAAGAGTGCAGCATATATGGATGGTGTTAGCAGACTTGAAGCATAATCTTTATCACGATCTATAATGAGTATAGCACCAATTTCATTGCAATCGACGCTTGTAGTGGCACCGAACGACTGCATCATTTTAACTATGTTCGCAGCTTGTTCGCCGTAACTTAAGATTAATTCTGGGCGGCCACAGATCATTTGCAGTACACGTAAACTTTGTGCTATGGCAGGCAACATAGAACTGTCGTGTTGTATAAAAACGCTGCCAAAAACCTGTAAAGAAAATTACAATTAATTTCAAACACAAAATATTTAAAAAAAAATTTACACACATTACGCCACTCTAAACTCAACAAACATTGATCCAAATATATAAAATCCCAATTGTAACGATGCAACTCTACGTGACCATGTAGTCCTTCCTGTTCGAGTAGCGTCTCAAAGTATACAAAACAACTGGGCACGCATATTATATGAAAACGTTTAAATTCCGCTGCAGTGTATTGTGCAGCAGCGCCACCGCGGCCGCCGCCGGTAGTCGTCAACTGTAGTTGCAGATGACGTAGTAAACTTTTAAATAATTTCAATTCACTGCGTATCATGTAGAGTTGCACTTGCTCTGCATTGCGTGCAATAATTTGTGCTTCATCATATTTGTAGATACGTTGTATGCCTTTTAATCTGTGCCGGATATATTTTTAATTGGTTGGTTGCATTGTTTTTTTTTTCTTTACTCACTTTAGCCACGAAGCGGTGCATACATGTTCCAGTGGCTTAATTAGCGTTGGCTCGAGTATGAGATCTTTTTGCCTGGTATCGAACATATTATGGATTGCAATTTTTCTTGTGCAATTAATTGAAAACCTTGCAATTTTTTATGAATTGTTAAATTCGCGTCCATAACAACAAACACAAATACATGTGTATATGCTTAAGCGTATTTTGAATATATATAACAATTAATTTGTAGCTATAAAATTATTATTTAATTGCAACAAATATTTATTTTCTCTTATTTATTTATTTGAGACAGCTTTAAGTGTAGCACTGCTTGAATTTATATCTAACTCTGTTCCACTTACGAGGCAGATAATGGAACGGCTCGGCCCGGTAGGACCGTGCGGTTTTTACCCGTTATGTTGTTATTGTTTTGTCTCGCTGGCATATTTTCTGCTTTCTTGCTCGCACCTATGACAACAACAACAACAAAAAGTTATTCTGCAGCGATACTAAACTGCTTTACGGGACACGAAAATTATTCACTGTGAATGTTTCTTTTTTGAATTCAGAAACCGTTATGTAACAGTGGCTCAAAACTATATTTTTGTAAGATTTAATGTATTGAATAAATAAATAATTGAAAAATTAATTAGTTTAGAAAAGTTGTTGTTTAATATAAAAAATAGTTACAAATGCTAATGATTATACGGAATCCAGAAATATTATATTCGCAAGTTTTAAAAAGGTTATTAAAATAGATCAACAGTTGATTGATTAAACTTTGGTTGAAATTTTCTTATTTTTTTCCTTTTTGTTCCCGATCGACTCGATTTTTTTTTTTTCGGTATTATTTCCAAGCAGTTCTAAAAGAGTGTCCCTTATTTTTAGAAAAGTTTTACAGTTCGCCTAACTGTTCTATTCAGTGTCTAGTTAGGGCTTTTTTATAGTGAAGTAATTTACAATCAAACTTAGTCTGAAGTAAGTTACAACTGCCCTAGAAAGAACAACAAACAACCTAAAAACCCATAAAGTGCTAGTTAAAGTGTATGTTTATTAAATTTAATTATTCAAAAAATATATTAAGACAAAAATTTGAATAAAATAATATCTTTATACAATTTTACGTACTTTTCGCACAGAATGTTTTATATGCACAAAGAGGGTAACACTTTAAACAGCTGCGTACAACAGCTGATTTCTTTGGGTACGACATACAATACGTTTTAGACCTTATTTAAACGGTTTAATTTAACCGTTTTGCAACTCTCTTAAAAATAACCGCAGCTAATGTGATTGGCTCTCAGCTGTTTATTTCTTTTCGCTTAACTCATTTTTGGCTTTGAAATCAAAATTTTCTCACGCTGCCTTTGCATGCTGTCTTTGATAGTCGTTGCGTGCACTTGTCGGCGGACAACGGTAAAAATATTTTTTCCTTCGCGTTTGCATATTTTTTTACGTGTCTTGAGTGTTGCTCTCGATTAAAAATATATATAAATGCCAAAAGAAAACGGCTTGCGATAACAAAACGGCGTGCGATATATAATTAAAAATATATGCAGTGTGTGTGTTTCAAATAAAATAAAAAATAATTTCAAAGAAATAAAAATTATTTATAAAAATCAATTAAACGCCAATAAAAATAATTTCAGTGTGCAGTGAAATATCAACAACAACAGCAACGATAAGAGTGAATAAAGCATCACAGAATAATAATAATAATAATAATATTAAATAAATTAATAACAGCATAAAAAGAAATAATAAATTCCAAGAAATTTTAGCAAATAAAATCAGAAAAAAAGCAAATATTACAAGCAACAACAACAGCGGCAGCAGCAGTAAAAAAAAATAAAAGCAAAGAAATAAAAAAAAGTGAATAAGAGCGCGCGTGATTTTTTTATTACCCCTCTACGTTTCTTTCGTATTCTCCAGCATATTTGTATGTAAAGAGCATACAACAAAAACAAAAGAAAAAAAAAGTAGAAAAGTGAGAGCGCGAGCAACAAAATTCCACAGTGAGTCTCTAAATTTTTTGGTCAGCATAAAATCAGCCACAATCAACAACAACAACGCGTGGAGCAAAAGTAAACAAAACATAAAAGCAAAGTAAAAACAAAATAAAATTTAAAATAAAAAAAACAAATACAAAAAGAAATATTTCTTTCTAAAATAATATAAAAATAAATTACAAGGTAAGTTTTGCGTATAATTTCCGCTTAATGTTTTGATTAATTTATTTCATTTTATTTTTATTATTACAATTTAAAATTTATATGCGAAATGCATTAATGCAATCAAGGCAGACGTCTTTGTGTGTATGTGTGTGTTTGACTCTGTGTAGCAATAAAGTAAAAAAGTGTGGAAATCAATTGTTATAGTTTATGTAAAACTTTTTACGCTTCCAAATGTTTGTTGTTTCCATTTTTTTTGCTTTGGTCTAACAAAAATGTTTGTGGCCATTTTTGGAATCTACGCCTCGAAGTACATGGGAATGTTCCTGAGAATCCGAACCTTCCCCAAATTAAAAATTTGCAAACTAATGTTAAATATGAGAAATATTGTTGTCAAGTAAACGAGTCTACGAGATATTCTCTTTTCAGTTTGTTTTGAGGCGCATCTAATTGAGACGTATTATTTGGATTAGTACAAAAGCATATACAAGAAATTTAGGCTTGAAAGGGGCTATCCTTTAAAATGTGGTTTTACGAAATTGTAAAGAAGTGGCTCGATTGGCAAACAGAACGATAAAATACATATAGACGTACATTTATTGACTTAGTTATATTGACTTGATCATATTAACTTAGATTTTGGATGCAGGAATTAAAAACTGCAGTTTTGTTCTTCCAAAAGTTTAATCAAAACTTTCAAACGATGGGAAATAGCTTGTTTACTCATCTCCAAACATTCGCAAATTCATGTTGCTTCTGAGATGAATCTTTCTATAGTAAAGTCTCCGATTCCATTTCTTCGAATCTGGTAGGCTCCTTGGTTTAACGGTAAAATAATCACATTGAAGCGTTGAAACCGTTCCCGACATGTTCTTTCACTTACAGAAGCCTCTTCATAAGTTTTGACAATCATTCGATGCGTCCCTCAAAAATTGATTTATTGGCATAAACGTTCCCATTATCACTTGGCAAAGATATTTTTCGCCGTTAAAATCTCACGCTAATGATGTGGATAGATTTTACATAAACTTACCGGTAATTATTTGACACGGAAAATACTTTCACTAGAGTTTTGAATTTTACATTTTAAATAGAGTTATTTTGTTTTCAGGTCGCACATTTGAATTTTTTGTATAAAAAATAAAAATATAAAAAAATAAATTGGCTATTCCATGAGTAATGGTGTACATTTTCGAGTATTTAAACTAAAACATTTACACCAACAGTCTTAGATTTCGGTGACAAACCTGATAAACTTTTTTAAGAGTATTGACGGTATTCGTATATTGCAAAACGGCGGTTTCAACATTATATAGGGTCTCGTATTTTACATTTTTTTAATCCAAAATTTATTTGAGTAGATTTGAAGGAAAAAGAAATATGTTCACAAAATTTGAAAATGATATTTTAGAAAATTAATTACGTTTAATACGTAAAAAAGCAATTGAACACAAAAAAAAAAAAAAAAAACTAAAAACAATGCCGTCGCGGCTTCTCTCAAGTAACCGACCAAAGTTGTCCCGCCTACATCTATTGTTCCTTACATAAAACAATTTATTGGTTTGTACAGTCCAGAAAAATGATAATAAGGTTATTATTTTGTGTCTTAATTGGGGGCAAATTTATTAACTTAAAAAAAAATGGTGGAGAAACTATATTCAGACCTAGTCCTAGTTAAAACATTTCGTTTGAACACTCAGAAATAATAGACCATGGTATAACAACAAAAAAAAAGATGTGCTGAAATGTTTGAAAAAATTTTTTTTTTCTAAAAAATGAATGAGTTATTGTTAGCTAAATTTTTATGTTAACACTATGTTTCTGATGACGGGGAACATTTTAGACGATATAAATTTTATTCTCAAATAGTTCAATGTTTTAGTTCTGACAGGATGTACTAAATATTTACAGAAATTGATCTACACGTTCTCAATTTTGTATCCCACTTAATCCTATAATCATCACTATATTACAAAAATATTTACAATAGCTTATACCCACATTAGTTGTACATGTAAAGGGTATTAAAAAAAAAAAACTATAATGACGATGAGAAGCTAAAAGATTTATTGCACTGCATATTATATTTTATATGTGCATATATGTGTGTATTTGTGTGAGAGCCCTGCATTTTTGGAGAGATAAAATTTATACTCTTTATTTTTTTTATTCTTCTCTTATATAATCTAACGGTTTGCATGCATTTTTTTTTATTTTTTATTTTTATTTGTACAAATTATTTATTTTTATTTGTAATAAAATATTTCTCTTTGTATTATTGCGGTGCCAGAAAATAAATAAATTACACACAGATTTGTTTAATGTGTTAAATGCATTTAAGACAAAAAAAAAAAAAAAAAGAAATAGCCTAAAAAAAATTATGCAAAAATGCAGCAGCACACGCTAGTTCGCTCGCTTACCCACTCTCTCTTATACATTCCATACTACAACTTATTTACTTCTTTACGCCTTTCGTTGTCCCCTGCATTTTATTGCATTTTTTCTTGAACCTGTCCTCAGACATGTTGCATTTATTTGTTTTTGTTTTTTTTTTTTTTTTTTTTTTTGATAATTTTTATGCGCTTGTATGTGTGTAAGTGTTTATTGCAGCATTTGGTTTGATGTGTTGCTGCACTTGTTGTTTTTGGTTTTTTTTTTTTTTTATTATTGTTGTTGTTATTGTGCTGATACCGGTTTTACTTTGTTTTTGTGTTTGTTTTTTGGGCTTTTTTGTGTAATTTTTTTTTGTGGTTCCTTTTGTTTTTGTGCAGGTAGTTTTTTTTTTTGTGTTGTATTTAATTTCTTTTGTATTTGCTTTTATGTGTGTGATTAATTGAGATAAGCAATTGTTTTGCAAAAAAGATTAGAAATTTCCAAATTTTCTATAAGAATTTCTTTTTGTTAAAAAAAAAAAAAAAAACTTAAAATGTTGAGTAATTTGCGAAAGGCATTCGTCATACAAATTTTGGGAATTGACCATTTTTATTTATACTCTGTACCCAAGGGGTAAAAGGTTATATTAAGTTTGTGCAAATGTATGCAACAGGCAGTAGGAGGCATGGTAGACCCTAAAACGTATATATTTTCTTGATCAGCATTGATAGGGGAGTCGATCTATGTAGCTATGTCCTTCTGTCCGTCCGTCTGTCATGCTGCCTGTTGTATAAAAATGATTATCTCGGAAACTATAAGAAATAAGGCTGCCATATTTAATACTTAGACTTGCCTGAGCCGTGAAGTGGTCACCTAAAAATGGTTTTTCTCTAGTCTTATTTTAAGGGGTAGCCCCCAACCAACTATCCCAAATTTTGGGATTTTGCATAAATCATCTTTGTTTTTATATTCCAGAAACTCTTAATTTATTATAATTTATGTTTTTGATAGTCCCAATGAAAAATCACAATAAAAATTTAGGTATAGCCTCCAGACATATTTTTTCCATTTTTTGGAGTTTATGTATGAAAATCCAACACAAAAAAGTATGGTATTAAGATAAGACTTAACTCAAGGTTCATAAAGATTTTGTACAGGGTATCTTGCAGTCGAGCATACTCGTCTTCAGCGTTCTTTCTTGTTTTTTTTATTTTATTTTTTATAAATTTATTAAAAATTATTTTGTGAATCAAGAAAACTTGTACTAGAAAGCAGAGAGAGAGGCGCATAAATTGATTATCTGCAAAGTAACTACGAGCTACCATATAAATCCAATTTGAATTTAGAAAAAACGTTAAAGATTTATTATTTTTTTAAAAATTTTTTTTAAATATTTTTTTGTTCATTTTAATAATTACCATTTCGATGCAGTTACATATAGTATACCAGATGACGTATTCCACCAATGTCTTTTTCTAATTTGGTAACAAATTTTGTTGAGTATGCTTGTTATGGTGAATTTATATAGCTTCATACAAAAAATCTAAAAAACGTGGTAAGTTTGTATTGGGCTATACCTTAAAAAGGGTGTGGTACCTTGGTTCTGACATATGTACATACAGCCTAGGACCAGAAAAAGCTTAAGTTTAAAATTTTAATACCATTAAAACTTTCCGAGTAAAACACATTGCAACAGATGGACGGACAGACAGACGATCATGGCTAAATCGATTGTCTCGTCGAGCTGGTCAATTATTTATATACTTTATGGAATCTCCAATACCTCCTTTAATGCTTTACAAACTTTCTGACGGACTGATAATTCCCTTCACACTATCTGTATACGACGGGTATAAAAATTCTGTGGAGTGGACGTCCTCTGCTATTTTTCGAAGGCGAATCTTCGAATGAGAACATTCACATTTTTACGTTTTTGGGAATGCGACCGAACTATAAACTTTGCAAATGCGAACGTTTAATAAAATTTGTATTTAACGTGAATTGCCAGTTAACGTTCGTTATATTTGTACCAGCATTATATATACTTTAGATGACAATAGCTGTCAAACAAATATTATCAATCGACATTAGTCAATGTATTAAATAACTTCCGCTTCCTAACTTTTTTGTTAATGTTGTTTTTTCAATAAATCGGAATATACTATATGTACATATATGCAAACACAAAAAAACATAAAGCAAATAGCTTAAAGATGATACAGCGCAAAAAATATATATATATGATATATATGACATGACAATCATGTAAAAGCGATATATATATTCTAATAATAAAACATGAGTTATATCGCAAACATAAATTTTCATACAGATTAGCAACGAAACAAAGTGAAAGGCAGCGCAAACAACAAGCTGCAGAAGAAGCGCTAAATCCTTGCGAGCAAAGTCAGTTGACAACTGGTGGTAGCATATAAAAAAAGAAGATAAATAACGACAACAAAAAAGAACAACAACAACCAAAACTGACATTTGAATGTCAGCGAAAACAAAAAAAAAAAAAAAAACAATAATAATAAATAACTAACTAAATAATAACTAAAAAAAAAATGACAAATAAAAAAAAAAGCAAATGAAATAAAGCAAGATTTATATTTCAAATGCAAAAAAAAAAAAAATATAGAATAGAAATGCATAGAATCTACAGTTAGCGTTGAGATACAAATGTATCTTTTTTTCGCTGTCTGCCTACAAAAATAATAAATTTTCTCTAATTGAAGTTTCCACATGTTTAATTTTAAGCACAAAACAGACGCCAACAACTTAGCAAATAAATCATTTCAACAAAATAAATAAAATAAAAAAACAAAAAAAAGGAATTTAAATAAAATTAGCAAAAAACATTGTTCGATGCTCATAAATTTGTGCAAAAATTAAACAGAAGCTGGCAGCGTAAATGAAACCAAAAAATAAAAGAATATATAAAATGCCAATTCAAATAAAAAAAAAAAAAAAACGTAATGTATAAAGTTAAATCGAATTAAATTAAACTAATTGAATTTGATGTGTGCACACGAGAGCTATATATATACATTTCCACCTCCAATTCTCTTGAATACACTTCAAATTAAAAGTTATTGGTATTTCAGTTACGCAGCAGTGTTTCGCTATGTTCGTAAAAAGTGTATTTAAATTGCGGTTTTGTATAAACTTTTTGCAATTTTATTTTGTTTGGTAATACGACATCAGCTGTGTTAAAAAGCAAACTTCGTTTTAAAGATTAAAAAAACATTTTAATTTAATTTTTAACGCATTAAAATCTTTTTTTTATATAATTTTTGTGTTTATAAGATACAAATGTATCTATAAGATACAAATGTATCTATAAGATACAAAAGTATCTTTTACAATGCATACAGATAAAATAACAATAATGTTAATAAAAACAAAAAAAAAAAGAAGAATTGCTTTAATATATTCAATTTTAGATACACCGTGACCAGCGGTAGCAGCAGTCAAAGTAAATAAAAGATACTTTGTGTAGCTCAAAAAAATTTTTTCTTAAATACGCTAGAGTGGGAGAGTGAGCATAAGCTACTTAAATATAGGCAAG
Organism: Leucophenga varia; assembly: GCA_018903435.1. NCBI lineage: Eukaryota > Metazoa > Arthropoda > Insecta > Diptera > Drosophilidae > Leucophenga > Leucophenga varia. Next base: position 1,285,477 of record JAEIFJ010001870.1, read on the forward strand.
ACAAGATAACAAAGCGAGAGCCAAACTTTGCTCTACGCAATTTTAAATTTTTTTTTTTTTTTTTTTTTTGCTACATTTTTATTTTTGTATATTTTACGTCATTTTTTGTTTTCTTTTGTTTTTATTTTTATTCTTTTACACTTTTTGCTTAATACATTTATATGTACCCTGTGCCCTGTACTCTGTCTCTGTTTGTTAATAAGTTTATTTACATGCGCGCCTTTCAGTGTGATTTTTATTTAATGCGAATGTTTCCACTTCCTCCCAAATTTTTTTTTTTTTGTTTTGTTTTGTTTTCTTTGCGCTCACCTACCTTTTTTTTTTTTTTTTTTTGCATATAAAATAAACAAATAAAACAATAAATTTTGTTAGCAAATATGCTTCACTGCTTCTTAACTGTGCCGCATCATCATACCAAAAGCAACTGTGCGCTGTTCTGGTCTGTCAATTTATTTAGTCGATTGCTACTTTTTTTTTTGAGTATCTTTTTGCATTAATTTGTATTATTTTAAAAATCTTTTTAAATAAAACAATTTGTTTATTAAAGAAAAATAAAACGATTTCATTATTTGCCAACAGCGCCAGGTGCAAAATTTTTCAAGTGATTTTTTTTTTCACATATGTTGCAAAAGTATCTACAAAATTTATACAAAAAAGTTCCCATTGATACTGTTAACCCTGAGAAATTAGCAGTGTTAATGCAATATGGCGTTAAGAAATTGAAAAACAATTTTGTGTATATAGTCTCCGTAAAAATACCTCAATTAGGCAGAGAATGCAGACTATACTACATATTTTTTTTATAAACCAAACTGCCCAGGAGTAAGCTTTCTGTTATCCAAGTTTTCAGGCTGCAGGATCCTGCAACTTGTGTTATCGTAACTTTTACACACAAGTTTTTAATTAGTAAGTCAGTGTAGCACACCTAACATCAATCAAATAATTTCTCTTAATTTTCGTTTAATAGTCATAAGATTATATATAAATTTTAATAAAAACAAATGTCAACTAAACAATAAAGATTTAATCCTTGTATCTATCAATAAATTATACTCAAATACACATACGCCTGCATATAATTAACACGGTAAGCTTATGTATAATATGTACAATTAATACTAATATTTATATTAATAAACATAAACAATTTCATAATTGATGATTGTGTTGTGTATTTGTATATGAAAATTCATGAAAGGTACTTAAATATGCCCAACGGGTATATGCGTAACCGCACACATTTTGATTTAAGGATGATGCTTCCTTTGCTATGGCGTTTCCTATACAAACGCATACGTTTTTTTTTTCTCTTCATTATAGTCATGTGTGTCTATTTTAACGCTTATACAGCAAATAGGTAGACTATGTCCCTGTAGAGAAATGTCTAAGACAATGTAACAGATAGACAGACGGACGGACGGACAGACAGAAGAAATGATAGACATAAACGTAGACAAAAAGTAACACGCATATAAATATTTATATATGCACAAGACTTGATGTAAAAGTTTTAAAATTATTTTTAAAAAAACTTTATTTTGTGTACTTATTTTAAAAAATGACTTGATTATTGTTATTTGAGTTACTTATGACTAGAAACGTCTACTAGACTTATTACTAGTTACTTATTACTAGTTACTTATTACTAGTTATTTATTACTAGTTATTTATTACTAGTTACTTATTACTAGTTATTTATTACTAGTTACTTATTACTAGTTACTTATTACTAGTTACTTATTACTAGTTACTTATTACTAGTTACTTATTACTAGTTACTTATTACTAGTTACTTATTACTAGTTACTTATTACTAGTTACTTATTACTAGTTACTTATTACTAGTTACTTATTACTAGTTACTTATTACTAGTTACTTATTACTAGTTACTTATTACTAGTTACTTATTACTAGTTACTTATTACTAGTTACTTATTACTAGTTACTTATTACTAGTTACTTATTACTAGTTACTTACTATATACTAGTTACTTATTACTAGTTACTTATTACTAGTTACTTATTACTAGTTACTTATTACTAGTTACTTAATACTGCTAGTTACTTATACTTAATACTAGTTACTTACTTATTACTAGTTACTTAGTTACTTATTACTAGTTACTTATTACTAGTTACTTATTACTAGTTACTTATTACTAGTTACTTATTACTAGTTACTTATACTGTTACTAGTTACTTATTACTAGTTACTTACTAGTTACTATACTAGTTACTTAATACTAGTTACTTAATACTAGTTACTTACTACTAGTTACTTAATACTAGTTACTTAATACTAGTTACTTAATACTAGTTACTTATTACTAGTTACTTAATACTAGTTACTTAATACTAGTTACTTATTACTGTTACTTATTGCTATTACTTAATACTTGTTACTAACTGCTAGTTATTTAGTACTAGTAACTTACTGCTAGTTACTTTTTTGCAGATACTTCATAGCAGATATTTTATTTAAGACATCTACTTTCATTAAGTTTTAAAAAATAAATTTATCTACGAAACTTTCATTTTATTTTTGATATTAACAATTCTTGAAACCCTTAAGGGTAACTTTCAAATCAAACCTTAGTTTATAAGCCCTGCAAAAAAAAAAAATGTTGCACAAAATGCTGATATATAGATATACATATACACCCACACAGCTTATAGTTAGAAATTCCAACTACTTCCCATGCTACACGCTATTTTTCCTGTCTACCTTCATACCACTGCACCATTGAGTTAAAAGCGCTTTTTGTGTTTTTCTTTTGATTTTCGTTGAACAATTTTCTTCTTTCGTTGCTGTTATTTCTTACCTTGTTTCGTCTGCGAAGTCCTCCCTGACTGCCTACCTTCATCCATCCAACCATCCATCAATTGTTTCTTCTCAAGCATTAACATTTCGCCTATCCCAAAGGGAGATACGCACGCGGCATTTGCCACATTTCTACGTGCATTGCATACCGTTTCATAGTTTAGCATGGCATGGAATGGAAAAGCGTGAGTAAGTCAAATGAAGTTTTGTATCTAGATACAAAGTGTGACAAGACGAGAAACTCAGAAGTAGGTAGTAGGTATGTATATATTTAAGTAAAAAAAAAACGGCAGCAACACAGATGTCAGGCGGTCCTTGGCATTGCAAGTCTGTATGTGTATATTAAAATTTTTTTTGTAATCGACCTTTTTTTTCGTTTAAATATTATACAATATTGTATTTTTTTACGCTCTGTGCAGAAACTGTTGCAAATTGCTTTATTTATTCATAATAAGCGTAAGTTGAAATTTGCCATGTCGCAAGGATTTATCATTAAAAGATACGTTTTTAGTGTAGTTGACTAAAATAACTTTGAAGAGATACTATATACCTACGTAGGTCACGAAAAGATACATTCTTCAATATGAAGTTTTTATGAATTTACCAATTTTTTGTACATAATAAAATTCTGGTTAGTTTTTTTTAAAAGGTGTCCAACGATTTTATAGCAATCTTTGAGTTACTTTGTTCTAGTTACTTTGTACTAGTTACTTTGTACACTTGTATAGTTACTTTGTACTAGTTACTTTGTACTAGTTACTTTGTACTTAGTTACTTTGTACTAGTTACTTTGTACTAGTTACTTTGTACTAGTTACTTTGTACTAGTTACTTTGTACTAGTTACTTTGTACTAGTTACTTTGTACTAGTTACTTTGTAATAGTTACTTTGTACTAGTTACTTTGTACTAGTTTCTTTGTAATAGTTACTTTGTACTAGTTACTTTGTACTAGTTACTTTGTACTTGTTACTTTGTACTAGTTACTTTGTACTAGTTACTTTGTACTAGTAACTTTTCAGTAACTAGTGTTTTTGAGAGCTAATCTAAAATTTTTATTTGCTAAAACTTTGGTTCACTTTTAGTATAAACATTTTTATTAATAAAAATGTGATTCACTTTTAATATAAAAATCTTCACCCACATTCTTCACTCACGTTATTTAAAGTCCTTAAGTTAATATATCTAATAAATTCCGACAACTCTCTAAATCTCTTAAGTAAGTCCATAAACTTTTTTTTTTACAACTTGTAGGCGTAACACTGTCCACTTTCGGCCTACACGCACTCACTTGAACTGTAGTACTTAAAAAGCCAAGTAGTTTTGGTATTTAATTTTTGCTTTTCCTCGACTCTCTCTTCATGCATTTTTCATTTTGTGTTACCCCTTTTGTAATTTTTCATGATGTATTTTTTTTGGCGCGTGGCCAGTAACAACAGAAACAACAACTGCAATAAGCCAAGTAAATATGAGTCGACGTCGTCGTCGTTTTCGTTGTTGTCGTATAGAGAACCTAAAAAAATATATATTTTATATAGAAGGAAAATTTGTTTCGCATTTTTACTCTGTTAGTAGAATGAATTTCTTTTCTGTGTGTTTGTTATTGTTGTCATCGTCATTTTTCCCCCATTTTATGTTATTTTTTTTTTTTTTTTTTTTTGTACGTTTTCATCATTTCATCATCGTTGAGTACTTTACTTAGTAGTATCCATCCGTGATTGTTGAACGCCGTTGGCAGTCGACGAACTCTACGATTCATCTTTATTATTGCTGCTAACTTGGTTTTCTTTTTTTTTCTCTAAGCTTTTAGGGTTAATAGGAATTTGTTTTTATTTTGGGCTTTCAGTTAGAGTTGGAGGTTTTGCTGCAGAAAATTTCAAAATGCGTTTATTTATTAAGCTATTGTGTAGAGTATAAATTTATTTAAATTGAATAAAAAAGTTCTTAGAAGCTTTTTAAGATTTTTTATATAAATTAGAGATTTTTTTTATATATCTTGTTATGCTCAGATTTCTTTGATTTTAATAAGATTATTTTATTGCATTCCTTTGAAAAGGAGCTAAATTGTTAAATTTATTTTGAAAAAGATCCTACAGCACTGCGTATATAATTTGAAGCATTGTACGAATTTATGTTGACAAAAAACTGGATACAAAACACTTCTTCAAGTATAAAACTTTGTAAAAATTTATGTGGAAAAATCTAAAATACTACTCGGTGATTTTTTATATTATTATTATATTATTTTACGATTGATCCATTTTTCATATTTGGAACTAGTTAAAAATCGCAGTAAATCTAAAATATGTACAAAAAAATATACTGCTATGCTGTGTATTTGTTGAAATCAGTTGGATTGTTGTGTACTCCGAGTTTTAACAATGATATGGAACCATCACTGGAAATCGTTACGGAACTTTATTGATGCGGTTGATAAACGACCGGACAAAGTGATTACTCAGCGTAACATTGCTTCTCCGCCTATCTCAAACATACTTGAAAATAGAGTATTTATCATTCCGTATTTTTCCGACATTGCTTCTTCTTTTACCTTAACTTATGTTTCATCGAAAGCATGCTGCACCGATGTAAGATGAGGTTCACTTCATACAAAGATGTCACAAATGTGTTGATTCTAAGATTGACTTTAAGATTTCGAATAGTTCTTCCCACGCAGAATCCGTATGCTTTTGTGCTTTTTTTGATAATTCTTAGCAGAGTTCTGCTAAATTTTAATATTTTTCATACATACATTTATCATTACCCTCTCCTTTCTTCTCTTCATTCCTCTCTCCATTTCTATCTCCATTCCTCTCTTTATTATTTGGAATCCCTCCCTCCATTCCTCTCCCTTTCACTCTCTCTCCCACTCTCTCGCATCCACTCCCCCATTATTGTCTTTGTGTCTTTCTCTCACTCCCTATCCCATTCTCTAACCCTCTCTTTCTCACTATCTATCTCTCCCACTCTTTGTCTATCTTTTCTCTCTCTCTCTCTTTCTCTCTCTCTTACTATCCATTTCTCCCCCTCTTTGTCTCTCTTTCTCTCTCTCTCTCACTATCTATCTCTCCCCCTCTTTGTCTCTCTTTCTCTCTCTCTCTCTCTCTCTCTCCCACTATCTATCTCACCCCCTCTTTGTCTCTCTTTCTTTCTTTCTTTCTCTCTCTCTCTCTCCCTCTCAGCCTCACCCTCACCCCTCACCCTCACCCCTCTCTCTTTCTTTTCTCTCTTTCTCCCTCTCTCTCTCTCTCTCCCTCTCTCTCTCTCTCTCTCTCTCTCTCTCTCTCTCCCTCTCCTCTCTCTCTCTCCCTCTCTCTCTCCCTCTCTCAACTCCCTCTCCCTTTCTCTCTGCCTCTCCTCTGCTTCTCTTACACCCAATATCATTCTCCCACTCAAAAATAAAGTGTCTCCCTGAGTCTCTATACACCAACTAACTTAATGTATGTGAGTGCATATTGAACACAGCAAACATTTAGTTGTACTTTTTGTGTACCTATTGTACTAAGTGTGATATTCTCTATGTTGATGGATTGATTTACTATATAAAAAAAAACATTTTTTTGGAATAATATATAGATTATCTTTTAAGTTTAAGATAGCTTTAAAATTATGCAAAAATTGATACTTAGAGTCTTAATAAAATAATAAGTCACGCATTTGTTACTTATCTTAATATACTAGCAAACAAATAATTTAAAAACTTTTTGGAAAAAAAGCAAACAAATAATTTACAATACAAGTCAAATATGTCAAACTTAAACAAAAAAAAAGCCAGCACAAACTTTATTTATGCATTTTAACACATGATTTGATATGCAAATATGAATTTATATACACGACAAAAGCTTAGTTTTAGTTTCAGTAATGCGAACAAAGTTCACTCTTTGGTGCAGTCATGTATAAGCGAAATTGTAAAACAAGAATTCAAGAATAAATTTATGACTTTATATTTAGTAAATATGTACATATAAATACACAACACAGCATATAAAAACAATAAAAACTTAAATGCACTGCACAGTACAGCGACTTAGATTTGCAGTTCATAAAATATTATAAATGTTGTGCACAACACAACACACAGCAAACAAGAAATATTTTTCAAACTAAATTCTTTACAAGTCCAAAAATCATAACAAAGTTTTATTTTTTTTTGGTTCTAACTTTGGCACGTGACATTATATATAAAATATTTTTTTTTTTTATTTATTTGACTTCAATAAACAAAATAAGAACAAAAAAAATAGCGAAATATATGTATCATAGAAATGTCATAGTTAATATACTTTTATTTATATTTCATATATTTTTCGATACTGTCAACCTTGACCCATACAGATATACTATTTATAAAAAAAAATGCTGAATTATTGATATTTCGAACAACACAATTTTGCAATGCACTGCAAAAAAAAAAAAAAAATCTAGAAAATACCGCGCCCACACATACGAACCGCAAAGCTTTAAAGTCAGCAGAAAACACGAAAAACAAAAAAATATAAAACTATTAAATGTGCCAAAAAACAAAAAATGGAAAACCACAAAAGATATTTTTCAATTAGCAACAAAGCGTTTGGAGAAAAAAAAAAAATAAATAGAAATTCAAAAAAATTTATATTTTAATATTTTGATTTTGGATTATAGAAGAAAAAAAAAATAAAATAAAATAAAATTATAGCACACGAATTGACCTTGTTTTGAGTGTATACAATGGTGACAATTAAAAAAAAAAAAAAATATATTTTTTTATTTTTTACAGATACATTTTTTTTCCTTGAACTATGAAAATTCTGTTTAATATAAAAAAAAGTATCTAATTAAAAGTGTTGAAAAGTGTTTCTTTCATCTGTTTTTCTTTTACGAAAAAACGGAAATACCAAGTAAATACTTTTGAGCAGCCATTGCATTAAATGCGTTCGATGTTTTTTTTTTGCTGAATAAGACAAATAGTTTTCATTTCAACATCGATGATTTACACTATAAATAACCACTAGACAAACATACAAAAAACATATTTTTTTATTTTTTTTGTTTTATATATTTGGGCTAAGATACTAGTTTGCTAGTCTGGGACGTACTAAAACTAGAACGCAAGCGTTGAAGTGCATGCAATGAGTAATGAATTTTGTAATGCATTTTATTGTGTACAGCGAGAATGAGTAGAAAAAAGAAATCGATTTATCTGTCAAATCGTATTTGTAGCGAAATTATAGAGAGCGGAAGATAAAGCTTAAATTGAAAAAAATTAATTATTTACGAAATTTAAGGCAACCAATCTAAGGCAAGGGAAGCAAATAATCGCGTTGAACAGTAATTGTAAAGTTACTTTATTTCAGAATAGTTGATAAGTATCGAAACAAATTTAATTCGTTATTTGAATACCGATTCCTTATGAAACGGGAACTATGAATCGTTCTGTAATTGGTATTAGTAATCTGGGTATTAAAAATCTTACTAAAAAAATTATACATGCAACTGGTAACTGTTACTGTTATTAGAAGAACTGTAACTGGGTACTATCGATTTATGTGAGGGTGCCATCATTTATAATTTTCGAAATCCGGAACAAGTAGTTTTCATTTCAAATAATTTTGAAGATCCTGGTCTAGGCATTTTGTAAGAAGAAATCTTTGTGAAAAATGTGGAAGGTTTACCACAAAAATATTCCACTCTCTTCCAAAAATAATAAAAACTATAATAAACAAGAAAAAGCGTTAACTAAATGGTAGCTCCGGAGTTCAATTACTCGATACACGAATCTTTAATTAATTCATGTACGATCATCAGTGAAGAAGATTATATGCCTGACAAGAATGGTTGGGTGGGGACAACTCATGTTGGGGCTCAAACAAGCGGCATATATGTTGAAAAATTTTAAGCTAAAAATGCATAGAAAACAATCATTTTCTTGAAAAAATAAATAAATTGTAAGGTTAGTTTGTACGGGGTCTGTAAGTTATAGTGACATCGATCCTTGTCATATCGGTAGCATATTCATTACGATGACAGTAGAAGTGATTTTACTCAGCTTAAAGTGAATATGTTCATAAATAAGAACTATTTTCATAAAAAAACTCAAAAATGGGCGCTATGTTTGTATGGGGCATATTGAGATGACTTTTAGAAAGTTGTTGTTTTTAACCCAATCTGTATGTAAAGTACATTCAAGAACAATAACGTATTTTTATAAAAAAATTCTAAAGGAAAAGTGGCAAGTTTGTATGAGGGCTATATATAAAAATGGGCGTGGCATCTTGGTTCTGGCGACATTCAAACTGCTCAGATTAAAAGATTTGATTGAAACTAAAATCCGTTAGAATGTAAAATTTCAGGGCACCCCATATCTTTATAACTTTCCGAGATATATCTCTATTCTATTCTTATTATTTATTTGTTTGGAAGAAAGTCTACTATTTTGAAATTGTCACTCCATAACTCAAGAAACGGCTCGACCAATGATAGCCACAGTTTTTAAAAATGGGCATTGAAAGGAGGAGGACTTAATTTAATGGTTCAATATCAATTTAAAACACAAAGAACAATTAGATGCAGTCATTCTCGTGTTGATCTTCAAGCACCAAATAGTGTTTCAAACTGCGAACATTTTTTTTATATATCATCATGAATCTTTTTGTAAAATGTTACGCTATCTGTGAACTTCATTTAATTCAATTAAAAGCTTGCTATGTGACAGTTTTTAGTTTGATGTTATCCATAAAGTATTTCAAAATAGCTATCTTAAACTGTAACTGTAATCAGTTCTAGTACTTTCTACTAGTTTAATTAATTCACTTTTATAAAAAGCAAATTCTATATAAATATATAATCCAAAAAGTATTTTAAAGTTTATACTAAAAAAATGCCAACCCTTCTTTTTTTAATGCTGTACTCATTTTTTTGTTGTTGTTGTTTTGAATAAAGTTTCAGTTTCATCTGGCGCTCATTATGCTTTATAAAGTTTCTTATTGCAATGTAATTCCATTCATTGCAAACACTTATAAAAAAAAAAATCGACAAAAAAGAGAACCTTGCAGCGCTGAACTGATTAAAATGTTAATAATAAAGTTGGCTTTTATGATAAAAAAAAAATAATAAAATAAATAAAAAGTATTTCAACTTTGCATTTTAGCGCATTTCAACTCAAACTCATTTGTAGAAAAAAAAAAATTGCTTTGGGCTATAAGTTGGCAACGCTGTGCTTTATATGCAGCTCCTTACAACACTGTTTACTGAGCAATCTTCTGATGTAATGTTTTTTTTTTTGTTTGCTTTTTTAGTTTATCAAACATCACTGTTATTATTAAACATGACTTTTACAAGACGAGCGTAATTAAGTTTGTAACATAATTGCTGTCGTTAATAATTAATATAATTATTAAGATAAATGTTTAAAAAAAAAAGGAGTTGCCATGTTGAAATATTTTTGTACTTTAACTTTCTGCCCATTTCATTCACCTTTTTTTTTTCCTGTATGCAATAAGCGTAAAAGAACGGAAATCACGTAAAAATTGAGATGCGCTTGGCTGGTCAGTAACATGTTGGCTGGCTGGCGTTAACGTCATCATCAACAACGTCGTCGTCATCGTCATCGTCATCGTTGGGTGCCATAACAATTTCTATGAAATAAAGAAACGTAGCAGTCGTCATATGCCATTCATGGTGTACTCGTCGTTGTCGACGCATTTAATTTTGAAAGCATTTCGCTTTCAATGCAAGTTCCCGGCAATAGTTGTTGAGTATGTACGCCGACCATTCTTTTTTTTTAACTATTATCTCTTTTGTTTTCAGTAAAAAAAAAAACATTTTTTTTTCTCTTTAAAACAATAAAATTTTTGTGTTGTATGCTTTTGTTCTTTAAGCGGCGCCATGCATTACAGTGTTGGTAAATGCCTTATGACTATTTGTCTGCTATTCATGGTGAATGACAATTAGTAGTCATATGCAAAAATAAAATTATTTTTTATGCGCATAAAAAAAACTTAAATTTTAATGTTTTGCATTCAAAGAAAACAATTTGATTATAAAAAAAATAAAATTTAATGCCGCCACACACATACGACGCAAATCATTAAAGAAAATTGATTTACTATCCTCGCTCTCTGTCTCTCTTTTATTTTGGTGTTCCTTTATTATTTAACTTTTGCCTGCATATTATTATTTGCGTAAAGAAATCAATCTTTAATGCCAACGTGCCACCGCCATCACCAAGAAAAAGAACAAAAAAAAAAAAGAGTTGAAAGGTGGTCATTAGTGAAATGATGTGCCTTTTTTTGTCCGTGTTTTTGGCTAAAATAAAAAGCAAAACAATTTATAACCACAAATCCTGTATATGGCCTTTTGAACTGCTGCTGCTGTACGAGTATGTCTAAATTGCCTGCTTGGCTGTTGTTTGGCACTTTGATGAGCCACATCAATCAGTTATATTTGGGGTCGGTCTGGAATACACGGCGCATATAGCGTATCGGCTTAAATCAATTCAAGTAGTTTATAACGCGCTCTATTGTTCTGTTCTGCACAATCTTCTTCTTCTTCTTGATGTAGTCGTATTTGTTGTTGTTGTGTTCGCTGTCTTCAACAGAATACACACAACAGCAGAATCGACAGCAGCAACAGAAGAACAAACAATTGCAGATTTGATTTCGAGCGCCGTTTTTGTATTGCTTTAGAACTTGTCTGAAAATTTATACACATAATGGACTTTTAAACGCAGCATGAACTTGGTAAGATTGTTGGTTTGAATAGGGTGACCATTTTTTGAGTAAAAGAGTAGTTTAAGAGATTATAAAATGGTAAGCTATATGCTCAACATCGTTTGTCTAAAAAAATGAGAAGTAATAATTTACACGAAACGAATGAGATCGTTTACAAAATGCTTAATACCGTTCAACGAAGTGTTCAATCCTGAACGTCTAAAAACAAACGAGCAAAGGCAGGCAAGCCTTACAACAAATCACTTACAAAATGATCAATCTTGTTTGTATGAATGTCTGAGAAAATGGTCAAGCCACTTATCTTTCATTAAAAACCAGAATTTTTGAATGCTCCATTTTGAAGCTCCACTTCTAAAATACTTCAAAATGAACTTCGTGTTCCAGCAAACTATTTCCAGAAATCACCTTCTACCCAAAGAGTAAAGGAGTAACAGACAAAACGGAGGCTAGATAGACCATAAAAAGTATATATTCTTGATCAGCATTGGAAAAGAAGTCGATTTAGTCATGTCTGTCCGTCCGTCTGTCCGTATGAAAAAGATTATCTCGGAGACTATAAGAGATAAAGCTACCATATTTGAGACTTAGACTCTCCTAAGCCGTCAAGTGTGTACTTACAAACGGCTTTTCTCTAGCCCAATTTTAAGGGGTAACCCTCATACAAATCTACCCGAAAATTTTGTGTTATTCCATAAAATCGTCATTGTTTTTTATTTTATGAAGTCTAAATTTGGTATAAATTATACCTGTGATAGTCCCAATGAAATATCCGAATATGGAAAGAAACAACAAAATTTTAGCTATAGTCCCCATACAAATATACCCCATTTTATAAGATTTTGTACGAAAATCTAATATATTGAGATTTGGTAATAAGATAGGACTTAACTTAAGGTTCATTAAGAGCATACTCGACTTTAGCGTTCTTTTTTGTTTTTATTTACCTTATACAAATATGTTTTCCATTAAGAATTCAAACTCAAACAAATCATGGTCACCTTAATTGTGTAAGTAGTATAATCGCTTAAGCTCATCGTCAGCGACCAATCAATGATTGTTTGTACTATACGCAGAGCAGTCAACCCCGCTACTTGCACCACCTACGTTTGCTCTCTCTCTATAAAGTTTTGTAGCTCCCGGCGCTGGGCTCACAAATTGGCAGCAAACTTAATGAACGCACGATTGCGCTGAGTTAAGCGAAGGCAGTCTGAAGGACAGACAGACAGACAAACATTTAAGACACGGATTGGCAAGTTTTTGAAACAGAAGAAGGAAATACAATAAAAGTTCGTGAGGGTGCCTGACTGCCTGCCTGTCTGTTATACGAGAACGCAGTTTTGTATAGAAGTTGTGTTGTGATCGCGGTGTGTTTTATTTGTAAGGTTCCCTTTTTTTGTTTGTTTCTTTGTTGTTGTTGTTGTCATCATGCAGCACATCATCAACATCAACAGATGAGACAAGACAAGTCGTCATCATTATCAACAACATCAACAACTTGAAGAAAAATCAAGCAATTTTTTTTTTATTTATTTTTGCAACATAAACTTGAATGCGCGCTTCAACAGTTAATCACGACTTGGCGTCTTCGTCGTCAGCGTCGACGTTCTCGTCTTTTGTAGACATTGCAAGAATGTCTGGACTTAACTAAAGTAAACTGCTGAAGTCGAAGTAACTACTCAGTCAGCCGCCACCCGTTTGTTCTACTATCCATTCATCTGTCTGTCCGTCTGTCTGTATCTGTTAGTGCCGCGGATTAAGGTCGCAGCCAAGTCTTTAGTCTTTGGTGAATGGAGTTGAAGCATAAAAAAAAAAAAAAAACTTGGTTTCTCCACTTGAAATTACATATTTCTTAAACTACTTTTGCACAGTGTGTTGAAAGTGGGTTCTTCGGTTATGGCTTATATACTATATTTTCGTTGCAGTGATACGCTTCCTTTAGGGGGCGTACAAGTTGTATTCTTTTCTTCTTTTTTTTATTATAAAATACAGACTTAATGCTTCTCTCTTTGCTTTTGTTTGTTTGTTATTCTACTGAAAATTGTAAAATTGTTTATAAATGCAACCAATGCAATGTTTTGTTGTACTCAGTATCTTCTGTCCAGTCATCCAGTGAAGCCCAGCCCATCTTGGTATATTCGTATAGTTTATGTTCATTGTCTTCTGTTGTAGCTGTTGCAACATTGAATTAAAAGAGTTGAACCGAAAAACAACGAATCGTGTATATATTTTTTTTTTTTTGTATTTTGTGTTTGTTTTTCATGAAGGACGAAAGAGGGGTTTTACGTTGCGTTCTCGTTGTTGTTGTTGTGTATTTTGTAGTCTGTCAGACAATTTTGTTGTATTTTGTTCCATGTTTAGTTACGCTTCTTATTGCAGTTTTGTAGTTTGTGGTTTTCACTTTTTTTTTGTAGATTTTTTTTGTATATTTTTAGGTTTTATGCTAAAACAGAGGTCGTCGTTTTGTCTAGAATGCAACAGCAATTTTTTTTCGTACACTGCGCTTGTTGATTTTTGAAGTGGTTTTATATGATTTATTTTTTTTTTATTTTTTTGGAGAATTTTATTTTTGCTTATGCTGAATTTTTATTGTTGTATTTTTGCGTATTTAACACATTTTTTTTTTATAGAGTTGCATATGCAAAATAGTTTAATAATTGAAAGTAGTTGTGTCGTTTAATTATTAAAAAGCACAAAACTTGACGTTTCCGTATAGAAATCTTGAGATCAGCATTTAAGTTTTTGTTTTAGTGTGTTTTGTGAAAGATTTTTTCCAGCCAGGTGTACTGACAACGCGCATAAACCTAGTTTTTTAAAAATTTGATCCAGATAGCGATCATCCCGATGCACAACTTTTCTAAATCTAATTTGTTCCGTGTGGTGAGCGGGCGGTCAAAAATACTACCATAGCAGGCTCGTCTTTGAGGTGAGTTTGGTCGGAGGGTGGTTAACAACGACGTAAAACAAAAATAGCTCGTGAAACACACACTGTATAAAAGTGTACTAAATGCAATGCTGGCTAGTCTAAACAGAAGTACTTTAGTTGGCAGACACAGAGGTGTAAATCCACTCATGGATAATTCCGCTACAGGGGCAAAGATTCTGGAGGCCCCAACTACCTTTAGAGATCTTGGAGGACATCCGCAAGATCGTAATCCCAAACTGGTATCGACTAGGACTGGATTACAACCGCTGGTACGAAATCTTGCTTGCTGCAAAACAATCGTCTGAGGCGCAATTTATATATCCAAAATTTGAGTAAGGTTTGGGAGACTCATAAATTTTATACACATTTGTAGTCTTAATCAGCTTTTAAAAGTTGTCCGTCCGTCTGTTTCGTTCGTCTGAATTTGCAGAAGCCTTTTAAGTTCAAAATTTTTTCTATTCCCATTGTACAGGGTAACCCTAAATATTAGGGTTTTTTTGTTATCTAATCTAGCAACACCGAACACGATATGGATTATATCTAACATAATTTTTAGAAAGTATTATAATCTTGTTTTATTCCACAATTATTTTATGTGCATCCCACAAAAATTTATTTCATGTTTTGAATAATTTTATATGAAGCCGCCCATTTTAGCTATTCTTAAAAAGATCAAATCAAAATTTATATTTTTTTATAAGTTTTTGTTGTCGGCTAGGTCGGTATTAGATCAAAACTCCGACCCGCTTGCCAAGAAAGTACTTCATTTCTCGATCCCGCGCATTTCGGAATTTTTCACAGCTGTCCCGAGGGTCCCGTGGTTCCTTTTGACCAGTTACTATCTCTACTCCATACTAAGTTCTTGTAAAAGTTAGATACATTTTTATGCTAAAACTTAAAATTCCAGGAACTATTTTGTATATTTTAAAGTCATAAAGAAGCTGAAGACTAGTTCCAGCGGTTTCTAGAAAGAGTCTAGAATCTGTGGTTAAGAAAATACACACGTTTTGTCTAGATGATTTTTAAGACGATGGTGACAGACGAAGATGTACATGGGATCTTGAATAAATTGGGCAAACTAATTGCTTAGTCGAAATGCAGTGCGTGGCGCACAATATTAACAAACGAAGCATCTGAAGAAAAGCACTATGATTTATCTGACCAAGATCAAATAAGTCAGAATGCCTTTAATTGCTTTCAACATTGCCATCGATGCTACTAAAGCGCTGGTTCCAACCAAAGTTAATCTTATACCTAGTAGCAAGACTTTGGAGAATCAACTTGGAATTTAGATTAGTGGTCTTGGAGAAACTGTTACATTAAAATAATCAGAACATCATATGTTAATCTGTTATTAATTTTTATAATTATGCTACAATAACCACAAATTTCTTAGATTTTTAACTATTTAATATGATCTGAGTCTTAAGTTCAACTTGATGCATTTCATGATATAAACTAACAAATAATTTAAAGAAATATTTTATTACCAATTGCCACAAGAATTTTGTGCAAAGTGCAACCTAAGATATTGTAGATAGCTGCAAAAAAAAAAAAAAATAAAAAATAAAGCAAAACAACAAGTAAAGGCATTTTTCAATAGTTTACTTCAAGACTTGTAACTCCATTTAAAGCAAAGAGAAAAAAAATAATGTTTGCATCTGCTATTGCGGCTGCTGCTGTTGTTGTTGCTGCTACTTTTAAAGACGTCTAAGCTCAAGTTAAGTGTACATATTTGTATTAAAGAACAAAACAACTATAGCAGCAGAGACCAGAGACGAGTAGTGTAGATGCAATATAAAAAAAAATAAAAAGCAACATTAGCGTTTAGTCGTTACCATGGACATCATCGTTATGCTGCAGCTGAAAAACATCCTTAGAGATACTTTTTCTGCTTCTTCTTATACTTCAACTAAACTTGTTGTTGTTGTTAGTTTTATTTGTTGTGTATGCAACAGCAAACAAAAAAAAATCTCATTGAGTAGAGTTATGCTGCATGTTGTTGTTTTTATTTTATTTTCTTTGCCCATTTTTTGGGCGCATGGCGCACTGAGATTCAGAGTATTAAGCTTTGCTCTTCATCAGTTGCACTGTTGCTGCTGCCTTTGCTTAATGTTGCAATATTTAAAATGCTTTTGTTTAACTTTTAACTAAATGAGGTAGATGTTATATATACCGCCTGTCTGTCTGTCTGTCTGCGTATCTCTCTATGCATCCTGCGGCTTTAGTTTTGCGCTCATCACTTCAGCTCGTTTGAAGATAATCTTGGCATGTATGCATGCAGCAGCAGCTATTTCAAGTGTGTGTGTGTTTTTTTTTATATATTTTTTTTTACTTGAAGATGATTTTCATTTCGGGCCAAGTTTATGCTGCGCTGGTAGCTAAAACTGAAAAAAAAGTATCTGTATGCCGCGTATATCTTTTTTTTACTTTATTTTTTTTTTCCAGCCTGTCCCTTAATTCGTTCGTTTTTTTGTAGTACGTTTATCTTCATTATGCCATTGAATTTATTCATGCATCCATATTTAGGAAAATTACATGTTCCCCGATAAGCATTTCGCGTTCTTTCAACAGCAACAACAGCCGCAGCCGTAGTCAGCAGCTAACGTCTTTCTGAATCGTTGTTGTAGTCTGTCGTCATCGTCGTTTACTACTTCAGCTTCAAACTAATTAGTTGAGTGTTTTGGGTTTTGTGTGTTTTCTCGACTGCTTCCGAGAAAAGTTCTTTAAAGATTTTTTTTCTCTTTCATTTTTTTCGATTTAGTTTGGCATGCGGCAAACACTCCGCGCCATAATTAGATAACTATAACGCGGCTTAGGCAGATTGGACGGACTGGACTGGACTGTCTGCCTGTAAATGAAATAGATATACGCGAAAGAGGCGTTGGCCGTTTCAAGTGGCAAGTGGTTGTGAGTGATTTCTTTTTAATTCTTTTGAGGGAATTTTTTTATATTGTATATAGCATTTTTTTCTGAGATTTGGCATAGATACTTGAATATATATATATATATTTTTTTTTGTTTGGTTTGATATAAAACTAATTATATAATATAAATTTTTTTTCTTTACAGGTGAGTCAGCTGCGTGAATATTTTTTTGCTACAAATTTAAGTAAACATTTTCAAACTGGGTAATGCGATTTTTGTTTATTTAGTTGAGTAAATATGAAAAAAAAAAACTGTTTGGAATACTTAAATAGAATTATTTTTTGCATATATTTATTTTGTAAAAAATCTATTTATATTGCGTTCGAAAACAGGTTTTAACTTTAAAAAAAAAAAAAATAAATAATGCGAAATATGAAAAATCACACACACAATAAAAAATTAAAACTAATTTGTCAGAAGTACAAAAAAAAAAATTGTCAACTCGACACATGTCGACTAAATATTTTTATTTATGAATAAATGAGGCATAGGCATGCAAGTACTGACGGAATGCAGGTTGAGACAGTCAGAAAATTTAGTTTTAAGGATCTTTAGGTTCAGTTAAAGTTTTTGTTAACTAAGTGAGAGTTATTTTAAAATATAGGATATAGTCTCAGCTATATAATTTCATTCTATTAATCGAAGACTATTAGAAAAAAGTCACTAAACATGAAACGTATATTCTGCAAGATACCCTGTACCCAATTTTTATGTACCTCAAGTTAAGTACTACCTTAGTAACACCATATTGTATTGCATTTTTATACAAAAACTTAAAAAAATGCGTTAAATTTGTATGGGGTATATACCAAACATTTTTTAGGTCCTTTCCATTTTGGAATATATCATTGGGACTATCATAGAAATAATTTATACTAAATTTAGACTTCCAAGCATGAGAAACAAAAACGTTTTTATGTAAAAACTCTAAATTATGGGTTAAATTTGTATGGGGGTACCCCTTCAAATACAAGACAATCGTTTTCAAACGGCAGACAGACGGACGGACAAAAGTTAGTTCGACTCCTTCTTCAATGCTTACCAAGCACATGTATACTTTTTAGGGTACTTGCTCGTTCTTGTTTGCTTAGGTCCAATTAATTATAAAATCTTTACATATAAAATATTAAAAATGTTTCTATGTCCGCTATGTGCTTTAAAACCATTCAACTAATGAGTTCCAAACCGGTTTCATTTGAAAGGCAAAAACATAAAAATTCCACTAAAACAATGCATTAGGCACAGTCGGTTCATTTAAGAAGTCGGTTTTCTAATTTCCCATACACATTTTTTTGTTTTTTATATGTTTTTATTATACTAGTCCCAACATTTTAAAAAACTTGCTGCAATCATAGAACAGAAACAATCACAAGAACAGCTGTTTGCAGCGTTTGTAAAAATATTTTGGACACGCTGCAGTCAAAAAAGAAACTGGCATTTTTTAGTATGTTTTTATGTTAGCCCCAACATATAAAAAAACTGCTATTGCACAAAAACAGCAGTTGCGATACGGTAAAGAGCATTCCGAAACGTCCGTACAACGTAGTAGCGCATGCCGTGCTCACAAAAATTTTTAGTAATTTTTTTTAAATAATAATAAAATTATTTTTTTAACAAAACTTTAGTCCTGAACAATATTTTAGCAACGTTGTGGATTGATTTTTTGATTTAAAGAATTTTTCAACAAAAATGTTTTCAGATAAAAATATACTTTATAGTATAAAAATTGAGAAAGAAAATATCAATTTCTTTTGTATGGAAAAAAGGACATAGTTGAAGCTCCGAATATAGCCCTTGATATGTTTCGAAGCCAATACAATGCTTACAAAGAGAATGAATACTAAAACAAAATTTACAAAAATTGCAGTCAAACAGAAATGAAGTATATACTTAGAAAGTTTGTAGAAAAGCAGAAGTTCTCATCATTCATAAAAAAATGGCTACACAATTTCAGTAAAAAATGTTTAGAGTTTCATATTTCATTTCTTAAAAATCACTTTCAAGCTTTGCTTTAAAGACGAAGTCGTCACCCGTTCCAACTACATGCATGCATAACGATTCATTAAAATAGTTCCTTCTTATAAAAAAAGAAGAAAGTATCTGCCCCATTTAAACTGCTGCTTTTGAAACTATTCAAGTATTTCCCAGCAACAGGGAAAATGCCAACAAAGGCGAACAAAGCGTTGCACTTCTGCCACATTTCAAGTCAACTTAATGCAGCTCAAAGCAACTTTACGCGACTAAGCTGCACGCAGTTAACACCACAAAAAAAAAAAAAAAAACACACAGCATAGAACTAAACTAAACTTAACTGAATGAATGAATGAATGAGTGAAATGATGAAAGGAAGAAGAGACTCTATTGAAGGATGTTAAGCGTTGAGAATGATGATGCTGCTGCTGCTGCAGTTGAGACAACATACAAATCGCTTTTACATGCATAAATATAAACATGCAGAACCACAGATGAACGAAAGCACCAAGGAACGAGTACATTGAGGAGGAGGAGGAATGATGTGGATGACGATGATGATGTGTTTGTGTTTGCTATAAGCTGAATGCTGTAAAAATTTTGCATTTAATGCGATTCTTTATATTTTTTATTTTTTTCTACACTTTTTAATGGGTGCAAATGCGGCAACAGCAAGTAACGTCATGTCCAACAAACTTAAACCAACTAGAACAAATATCATTTACAGTTTTTGACCCAGTTTTATTCAGTATTTTTTTTATAAAGAAGCACATGCATGTGTGTGTGTTTTTATTTGTTGCTATTTTAGCCAAGTTGGCGGGTGTTGCCAAAAAGAATTTTTAAATAAAGCACAAAAAAATAGAAAAATAGAAAAAAAAAGAAAAGTAGCAGCATCATAAAGGGTCTTCAAGAATTTGGTTGCACTTTCATGCATTTATTTATGATGGCAAAAAAAAAAATTCCGAAAACTATGACAACAACTACCGCAGCAATGGTGATGATGCTGGCAATGACGTCGTCGCCATTGTTGTCAACGTTGTGACGCCAAAGTGACTGGTAACTTTTTTCTTCCACGTTTTTTTTTTTTTTTTTTTTTTTTTTGTTTTGCATGTCACGAAAAAAAGTGTAGGAAAACCACGAGAAAGCCAGCCCTTTCCTTTTTTTATTGTTCGTTGCCTGACTATTAAATTTCAATTATTATTATTATTTTTATTACATACAAGTTTTTTTTTTGCATATAACTTGTATTTTTTTTTAAACTATGTGGAAAGTTTGATAGGTAATTGGCGCAGACGGTAAAGAAACTGCAAAAAGTGCAGGCAATGCAATAGTCTTCTGGTTCTAAAGTTCATCATTACATCACGTCTCATTCTGTATCTTCACAACGCGTGCTACAAAAATTGAGAAAATGCCCATCACTGGTCCAAACTGGTCTAAACGAACCAAAGCTGTTGCTCACGTGCAAAGTTTGAGGGCATCAGATAAATAAAAAAATGTTTATTAAATAAAATTTCTGAGTTTTCTGTGACACACTCGAAAAAAAGTATGATGTGTAAACGTAGGCATTACTTGTGAATGAGCTGGGCAATTAAAAAAGTGGAAGATGTTGCTAAAAGCCTGGCCTGATTTTTACACTTTTCGTGCTTAAACACCAAGTTTAACTACTTATCAAAGCACACTCGCATTTATCATTGTTTTAGCACACTCTTCTTTTTATATAAATATGATTTTTTCTAGTGAGTGTTGCCACACTGTCTGCACATGCATAAAAGTTTGTTTGGTAATTTGATAGTCATAGAGAATTACTACTCAAAAACTACTACTACGATGACTCCTTCAAGAGAAACAAAGCGAGAACAGGTTTATTGACTTTTTTTGATGCTTTGCGTTAGTTCGTAGCTTTTTAAAAATTCCTAAAAAAAAGAGTCATAAACGCTGCTCAGTGTAATAAAACTCGTTGTTGTATCTTCACATTTAAATGTCAGCAAGTTATTTTTTTTTATATTTTAATGCAACATTTGCTTCTGTTTATGCATTTTACATTCCACCGATAAGATTATTGCTTTGAATTTGATAAAAGATATTTTATTGAGTAAATATTTGGATTTTGACATATTTCTTCTAACCACTTTTTTCCACTTGATCGAATTACATATTCTTCTAGGCTAGATTTGAAAAGAAATATTTAAATTTTTTACATTTGAATCAGTGCCAACGCGACAAACTGGCTAGTCTTGACAATGGATTGTTTTCTTCTATAGTTTTGAAATGTATCTTATATCTTTTTTTTATGTTTGAATTTATTACCTGTTTTGTTTGAGCTTTTGCTTAATCGCTTAATGATGATGATGATGAAATACTTTTTGACAGCTTTCACGAGGCTTGGCTTGATTTGAAAAATGATGTGTTTGTGTGTGGTGGTTTCTATTTGCTATTAAGATATAGTTTGACGGGAATTCAAAGTGTTGCTTTGATGCTATAAATATCTTTGAGATATTTTTTTGTGCTCTATATAAAAATGATTAAAGTGAAGCTAAAAATGATGAATTGAATAAAGAGTTGAAATTGAATAAATTGAGTGTTATGGAGAACCAAGAGAGAGAATCATTATAATAAGTCAGATTGTGAGTCATAAATTTTAATAAAAAAAAATGTCCATTAAAAGATAAGTAACGGAATGTATGAAACAAAGAATGATAATTCAATTTTAAGTATAATTCTTGATCAGCTCAACGAGACGAGTCATGTCCGTCTGACTGTATTTATGCGTTTCATTCGGTCTGTTTTAAAGATAACATTTCTTATAGCAACCCATTTTCAAAAATAATCCATGGTTCAGTTGGGATCACTATAGCATATGTCATCCATGCAAATCAATCGTTCATTTTTTTGAGTTTTTATAAAAAAAAATAAATTATGAAATGAATTATTTGAAATATGGTAAAAAAATAATTCTTTTAGTAACCCATGATCACAGTAAGAGACATGATTGAAGCTTTTTTTTTCCTGTTTTTGTTTATGCCTAGATTAATTTTAAGAAAAGTAAAATTTACTAAAAACAAAGTCTTAAATGTTCTTAACTCTAAAGTTTATCTTTAAGCAGCACTGTGCAACACTGAATTTGCCGCAGTTTAAAACTAATTATCATAATTTATTTAACCTCGATTGTCAAAATCTCTATTACACAAACTAATTATAAACAGTCAATTAATATTAAATAAGTTATTAATAATTCAAATATGATTGCAATTATATTAGAACAGATACAGACAGATGATATAGTACACTGCATTAGTTATACAAAATAGAACACCAGTGTTGGTTAGCGTATAATAATAATTTATTATGCTTGTAAATGCGCTTTTAAAGTGAATGTTAATTTGAACACTAATTTATTAATTGACTCAGTTAAGCATTCAAATGAAAATAAAACATGATATCTACTTACTATATAAGCTAAAAAAATTTAAAAAAAAATAAAACTCATTCTATATGTTTAATTAATTATGCAAATTTAAATCAAAATGTACGCCCAACTAGTTTTTATTTTGTATCTTTTTCTCTTTCTTTTCACTGCTATCTCTTTTCTTTTGGTCGAGCATGCTTTAAGTTTTTTTTTTCTATATATGTATATAAAATATGGAGTATATAAGTTGTAATACGAGGCTGGTAACTTTTAGAAGGTGTTTTTGGGGTTTCTTATTAAATATTTTTTATTCTTGACCAAAATATTTCTTCGTTTTTTTGTTTGTGAGCTAGTTTTATTAGTTGTTATAAAGATATAAAGTTGACTGGTACATCGGAACATAGGAACATATGAACGATCAGCCAAGTGTTCGACTTCAGTTGTCTTCGGCTAATAATAAATAGAAAAACGTGAGCACATTACAAAAATTCAAAGCTATTACCAGCTTGAAAAAGTATCTCAATTTATCAAGATTAAATTTGAGCAGGGTATCAAACTTTCGGTTGCAACAAAAATCATCATTTTTTATATATTTTTGTTTTTATTTTGCATAAATTTCAATTTGATTAATGAACACGTGACGTGAAACTATTAAAAAAAAAACATTTTAAAATGAAATGAAAAACTTATAAAATATTTAAATTTGATTACAAATGTTAAAGTTGAAAAAATAAATAGAAATTCTTAATTAATTAAAATTCGACTAGCTTATAATATGTATGACGACACGCGGTGTTAAAAATTTAAGTATTATGTGAACTTAAAAAAAAAAAAAAAAAACGAAAAGTCAGAAGCCACACAATTTGAACTTTATTTAACCCTTTATTGATTTAAATTTGATGCTATGTTGCGCAGCATGAAAGCGAAAAAGAATAACTTCAAACATTTTCATTAATAAAAAAAATTTCATTAAGTATTTTGCTTCACACACGCTGCGACATAAAAATAAGGCACAGCAAAAAAAAAAAAAAAATTAAGAGTAAAAGAATTTCTAAAATTTTACAAAGAATTATTTGTTTGTTTTTTTTTTTTTCATTCCAAAATGCTTCACTTTCGCTTAAAAACACAATCGTAAATTTTGTCCGAACATAAAATTAATTGCTACCATAATTCACAGAACAGCTGCAGTGTTACCAGACTTTGTAAAAATATTCTAAAACTGCAAAGCAAACAATAAAAAAAAAGTAGCAAGAAATCAATTTATCAACAAATCATAAAAAACAAAACAAACTAAATAAATAAACTTGGCAAATATTTTGCCAAATATCTATTTGTACAATTCATTAGAGTCATTAAGTAAATGGACCTGAAAATATGAACGCCTGCGTTTGTAGTTTTAACTTGAATAGGGAAACAATTTTAAAAAAAAGTTAAAAAAGTGTTTTGTTTTGCTTAATTTTTGTTTGTTTAATAATAAATTTTACCAGTTTATTGACATAAGCGTTGAGATCATTGCCCTAGTACTGCTTCTGCTGCTGCTATTATGCCACTTCTGACACTTAATCAAACAGTCAGCCACTCAGTCAGTCAGTTATTTGGTCGTTCAGTCTACCATTTATAAATGTGCTAATTGCATTCGTGGTCACTCACTTTGTTGAAAGCATTTTTTTCTTTTTATTTATTTATTTTTTTCAAAAGGTATCCACATAATCAGGCGTATATATTGAGTTCATTGACAGCTACTGAGTCGGGAGAAGTCAAACAATTGAATAAAATATGAATTTTAATTTAAAAAGTAATAATTTTACGCAATTTTATTAACTTCAACTTATGAGATAAAAGATTGTACGAGTATGTCTCTGCTTGTTAGATGACCTGGAATACATCGAATCATTTTTAAAAAGCTTTGCAAGGTCGCAAGTTGCTTATGGAAGAGCAACAGACTACCACAAATTCGCCAAAATGCATCAAAAATGCCTAAAAGCGTGTTGTTGCTTTGTAGGTAAAGAAGAAAAAAAGCAAAGAATGCTCTTAAAGTGTTAACAAAACTAGTATCTCGCCTTCCACTCCGCAGAAATCTGTTCTCGTTACAATCGACTGTCTTTTTGAGCCGACATAATCTGTTAGCAGTGCTATTCCCTAAGTTATTCCCACAACTCTCTCTCACAACTTTCTAGTCTATAATACTTCGGTGTTTGTCATATTTCTCCTGAAGATGCCTCTCGAACGCGCATTTCTTTCCGATGCAAAACTGAAAATCATTTTTAAAAAATTACAATAAAAATAAAACAAAAACATTAAAATTTATTTAATTGATAATTAAGATACAGTTTCTCTCACACACTTAAAAAAAATAAAGAGTACAATTTAAGACGGAAATGCACATATGAGAAAAATCAAAACAATAGAACAAAAGCTTCAACGTTTAAATAAACAAACAAACAAAAAACTAGAACAATGGATCCAGTAAATAAAAAAAAAAACATTAAATATTTTATTTATAAATTAAACGTTTTCAAACAAAGTCAAGGTCTTTGCACTATCTAAATACATATTTGATTTGTTGTCTCTTGTACACACACAGCACATAAGTAGGTAAATATTTGTACAGCACATGACAATTTCATGTATATTTTAAATATAAATAAGCACTTGAGTATTTGTTTGTACCCTGTATATCTAGGAGGGTTATAAGGGTGACTAATATTTCTGGAAATGTCAGTAACTTTTGATTTATTGAAACGCAATACTAACGTCATTTCTATTGGTAATTTCATCATAGCACAAATTTATGGCATGTAGCATATTTTGAAGTCGAGTACACTCTTGTTTTTTACTCTTTTCAATAGTTTATTTGACGAAATTACAGCTGATAAGCTGACACAAACTGCGTTGGGGCTACATAAGGTGCGATAACGTGACAAATAATTGCTCAAAAATATTTGATTGAGTGTTGAAAAGTTGGAACTGGTGCGTAATTTCAGATTATTTAATAAAATAAACATCAAAAGACACTTTTCTTGTCTGTTAGAACTATTTCTAAGTATGTGGATGCTAAGTTCTGTGATCAACAGAGTTGTTACATACAATCCACACATATGATTTTGATGTGGTAACACTACAATTTAATATTTTTTTAAAATTTATGATTGCTACAGAAAGAAACTATTTTTTTCCATGTATGTGGATGCTAAGTTTTGTGATCAACAGAGTTTTTCCATACAATCCACACATATGATTTTGATGTGGTAACACTACAATTTAATATTTTTTTTAAATTTATGTTTGCTACAGAAAGAAACTATTTTTTCCATGTATGTGGATGCTAAGTTTTGTGATCAACAGAGTTCTTACATACAATCCACACATATGATTTTGATGTGGTAACACTACAATTTAATATTTTTTTAAAATTTATGATGGCTACAGAAAGAAACTATTTTTTTCAAGTATGTGGATGCTAAGTTTTGTGATCAACAGAGTTCTTACATACAATCCACACCCACGATTTTGATGTGGTAACACTACAATTTAATATTTATATACAATATTTGGCAAAGTCAGTACGCTGCTTCAAAACTTTTAAAGAAACCATTAAAAATCAATTTAAAAAAAAAAATTTACATCAATGCAATTAAAAGTAAAAACTCAATAAAAAAATGTTGTCAAATTACGCTAAATATAAATGTAAAATTCTACTAATAAAAGCATTCAGGAAATTTTTAGCAGGAAGTAACTAAGTAAATAAAATGAAGAAGAAGAAGAAAAAAACTTGTAAAAACTTTCTCTATGTAAAATTGTTGCAACGCGGCGTAAAACTAACCAAAAAAAAAAAAACAACGCTACGTGCTATGCAACATGCCTGTCTTATCAGCTCAGCTTCAATACTACAAAAGCTGCTACAAAAATTAAGCGCACCATTCAAAAAGCTTTTGCGCCATAAAAATAAAAATTAAGCAAATTGTCTTTAGTACGGAAAATTTGGGGCTGGAGATTACTGCAACGTTATGCTTTAATGAACATTTTGTTTTATTTCATTGGGCAAAAGGATGCTATTTTGTGTAGGAAAGTATCTTTTGGATTTTGTGCAAACATAAAAGTTGAAACTAAAAAAAAAAAGGAAAAATAAATAAGTAAAGCTAATAAATAAGGCATTACCGAAGCTTTAATACACAACGAAGGCAGGTACTGTAGTATGCTCACAGAGTTTCCGATATACATACAACACTATTTGTCATTCACACATTTGATGCTCAGTTTTCTAGAGATGCGCAGCTGTCGATATACCAAAATGTATTAGAGAAATTTACAATTTAATCGATTAATATGTTGAATGCATTACAAACGCTTTCTAAAACTAATAATACACATTTTACAAAATATGTACAGGGTATGCATTGCAAAAATACTATCTATCTACAAAGTACAAAATGCGAAAAATCTGGAATAAAATGTGTTTTTTATTGTAAAAGTTTGTGCATTTTTTTTGAATTTAAAAAAAAGATGATATAATGGCAAAAAAAAAACAAAAGAATAAAAAAATAAAAAGAGCAAATATATATAACAACACATACAGCTGAAATCAGACAATAGTGAAAGGCAATAAGAACGTTTGACTTAATGCTCAAATGTGCGGTGAGCTAAGAGTGGCAAACACGTTTTTTTGCCACTAATTGAATTCTGTTTTAGAATTCGCTAGCAATAAAATTATTTATGCAGCATCATCTTGGAACATCTATCATTTCTTATTTTATCTTTAAGCTTCGATTTAAGTGCAAAACAAAAGTGTTTGCAAAAAAAAAGTGAAGGGGTATTTAATTGTATTAAAATATGCTTAATAAAACAAAGGAGACTATAAACAATTCAAGGCAAAATGATTTCCACATGTTTAATTTTAGCGTAGAGTAAAAAGCTCAATACACATTTTGGTAATAAATGAGGCTACACCAAAAAAAGTGTAAGATTTGTAACGTCACGTCAAACAATTCAAAGGAAAATGTTTTCCACAAGTTTAATTTTTATGATATAATCTTAGTGTAGAATAAACTGTTAAATACACATATTAGCAAATGAGGCTAGACCGAAAAAGTGTAATATTTGTAACGTTACGTCAAACAATTCAAGCCAATTCAATGTTTTCCAGAAATCTAATTTTTATGCATTTAATCTTAGTGTAGAATAAACTGCTCAATACACATATTGGCAAATGAGGCTACATTTTGAAAAGTGTAAGATTTGTAACGATACGAAAAATGTTGGCAAATGATACTAGACCAAAAAAGTGTAAGATCTGTAACGTCACGCCATTTAAATTGTTATTCACACAATCGATTTTTATTGTACAAATGCTTCAGGTTAAATTTTGATGACACTTCATTTATTTTCTTTTATGTTTTTTTTAAAAACACCACAAAATTGCACTATATTTTTCTTTCTACTCGATGTCAAGTAGTAAATAAAAATAAAATAAATACAAAACTGTTATTTATGTCATCCACAGCAAACAGTACAAAAACGCAGATTGTCGACTATTATCGAAAAAAGGCACTCATTCGATAAGCCACAAAATGCGCGAAACAATAAAAAAAAGGGCACGTTTTTTTTGCACGAAAAATCTTTAGGAAAAAAAAAATAGTATAGACGATATATACACATAATAAAATCAAATACAATTCAAAGCTAAGGCATAACAGAGACGAGACATGAATTTTTACGCAATTTAACACAAAGAATGAAGTTGAAGTATTTTTTTTTTTTTGCGGAAATGAAAGCAGTTTAGCATATGTGTGTGTTTTAGGGTTGTCATATGTTGGGGAGAAATAAAAACAAACAAAAAAATAAGCAACACATAATAAATGAAAAGGAATAACAACAAGAAACTTAACCCAAAGAATATTATTTCTAAACAAGTGCAAAAATATATTTGGACCTAAAAGAGAACAATAACAAAACAATAAGCAAATATACGTTGACAGGCTGTGAATGGTTATGTCAAAGTAGCCAACAGCAAAAAAAAAAGAAAAACACACTAAAACTCATTTATTATACACGGTATGAGCGAAAAATAAGAAAATATTAACAATCAAAGCTTTAATATAGTGTACAGCAACACACTATAAAAATCAGTTTTCTAGAGATGTGTAGATAACGATAAACTTGACATTCACATATTTAATTAGCTGTGTAGATATGCGCAGCTTTAGATCTTTGAAAGTTACATACTTTATAATATATATTTCTTTCCCAGAGATGCGCTGCTTCCGATATACTAATTGTCATTCAAACATTTGATGAACAGTTGACTAGAGATGTGCAGCATTCGATATAACATTTTTCGTTCACACATTTAACATAACATGTCTTTTCTGGCAATTCGCTGATATATTCCAGACTTTTTTAACGTTCTTTGTTACATTACACGCTTCAGTGTTACAAAAAAGATTTCGTTTTCTTCACTTTATACTATGTTTTATTATATTGTTGTCGATGTACTTCAGTAAACATATATGCAGACATCAACATCATTTTTACAATCAGGATTTTAAGCAGCTTTGTTATTGCTGCTAATATACTTTTTAGGCGCCTTAGAGTTTCAGTTTGAGGATAATGTTGCTTCCAGGCATACAAAAAGTTTATGCGAGTACATATTACGGTCAAACAAATTCAAATGGAATCAACTTGCTTGCTATAACATTTATTTTGCCTTATCTTTCACATCATGCGTTCTAAATAATGTGCGATGCTTAATCTTTGAAATTGCGTGCCTTTTTTTTCATTCCTTTTAATGTTTTTTTCTCAAGCATTTTAGTGAAATTTTCACGCATCCTTAAGTGTCAGTATGAGATTCTATTTTTTATTTGGTTGCTTTGTGTATTTTTCAACACTATATGTGATTAAATGCACGCGTACAAAGCATATAATTTGTTGTCATAGTTACAATCTTTTTTTTTGTTATTTTTATTTTGTGCTACATTAACTAGAACATGTAATTATTTATTAGGTTTTTTTTTTTTCGTGTTTATGAAAAATTGAAAAGATTTTTATTTTGTATATGTACAGTCGCTGATTGTTACATTTGCAGTGTTGCTAAGCGTTAAAATAAAGCGGAATGAGCAAAGTGTGCAAAATTATAAGCGCTGTTTACAATTATTAAATTCACTGTCAACCAGCTTTATTTATAATCGCTTATAATAAAGTTGTGCGGTAATGCGATACCAATAAATAGCAAATGAGTTTGTGGTTTAACTAAATTTTTTTTTTTTTAAATTTACATTATAAAATCTGTTAAATACTTTAGAAGGATTTAAAGCTTAGAGTTTATTTGTCACAAATTAGTCAGCAGCATTAATATTTTAGTTGAGAATTTAAATATACTTTTTTAGCATAAATACGAGGAGTGTTGGAAAATTAATTAAATTGTGTTATTAAGTCTGGGATGTTTCTTTCTTTTCTGACTCGTAGAATTTTGTGAAATATATTCTATATAGCTGTAAAAGTGCTACAAACCTACAAACTTTTTTGGACCTTAAGGTAAAATTTTTTGTTGATCATTTAACATCTTACATGATCAACTTCATATAGCAAGATTATTTGTTGATCCCTTCTAACATTTTATAATCTATTCTTCATTATTGTCACTTGAGTTCCAAATTTGACTACGTTTTGTCGCCCATGTTTAGGATGAAATATTTCGCTGTTAAGACTGTCGTTTTGCTATGGGATCATAATGATTACGGCATGATCTGTTATCGATCATCAATGATTAGTCACCATTGGTAAAATGTTATGGAAGTTTCTATTCAATACTCCGAAAGATTTTTTCATTTCAGTTGATTTGGCAGCTATTATCAGTGTGGGTGTGTTCATAAATTGCACCCAAGTAGGGCTGTTAATTTTCGCACTGCTTGAGACAGACCTCATTTGATGTACACAATTACCATTTGTTTCCAAATGAATAGATACATTAGTAGTAGGAATAATATAAAAGAATTTTTTCCAGAGGGTTGTTAATAACAATGTGTGGGTGGGTGGATGAATGGTGGTCTTGGTGATGATGATGATGACAATAAAAATAATAAGAAAATAGCACGTGCGAAAAATCAAGGAAAAACAGCGGAAAATTGTGGACAGCTGGATGACATAGACAAGATGAAAATCAAGAAGAAAGAATTAATATAAGGGTGAGTCTGCTGCGGAAATGTGCAGTTGAATGTGTGTGCACACATCTATGTAAGTTGGTGTATAATTGTTGAGCTGTGTCATTGTCGGAAGTCTGCGGTGTAAATGCAAAACCCAAAACCGGATGTATGCATTGTTTGCGTTTGTAGGAAATAATTAAGTTTTGTCTTTTTTAGATAAAAAAAAAAAAAAAAAAAACATTTAAGAACATGACTTGAGGGTATACTAAGTAAAGTTGCTTACTTACATGTAGCTAACATGAGTAGAAAAGAAGCTACAGCTTCAAGTAGCACAATAAGTGTAGCTCATACCAGTTATTTTGTTAAGACTGTCAACAGTCATCGTAGCACAACATTTGATAAAGTGCGGCGCCTCATGCCTAACTCTGATTGTTGTCGTCGTCGTCTTCTTTTATTTTTTGTCTCTGTTTATTGTCTGTCAACAACAAGCGACGGTAAAAGTTGATATCCCAAGAGTCCTCGAGTAGGCAACACAACTTGAAAATATCAATAAAAGCAGCTTTAGTCTAAGCGCCTAAAAACAGGCAGCATGAATAGACATGCATGTTTGCTGCTGCTGCTGCTGTTGCTACGTTGACATGTCAAAAGTGAGTGATGTGACTATGTTGGCATTCACTGTGAATTATCTTGCTATCTCTTTTCTTTTTACGCTAGCTTTTCTCTGTATTTTTTTTTATACTTCAACATTATTGTTATACTTTACACTTGTCTGGACATTTGATTAATGATGCTTACGTGTTGTCTTCGTTGTCGTCGTCGTCGTTGTCGTCTTCGTCATCATCATCAACAACACAACAACAACAACAAAGTTCTTATTGTTCATGGGTTTTTCATACGAGTTTTGTTTTTCTTTATTTTCATGGAAAACATGTTTTTACTCTCTATCGCCGCTCCTGTTGTTATCGTTTCATTGTCGTGTTGGCAACACTTTGAAGTGTGCGACGCACCTTTTAATGCTGCTGCTGCTGTTGCTGCTGTTGCTGCTGTTATTTTTACAACACTTGAAGTGCTTACCTTATTTTTCCGCTACTTAAAGTTTCTTCTTGTTGTCTGGGGAGTTTTTCCCTTCATTAATAAAGTGTTGTGCAGTCTAGCTTAAAAAAGAGTAAGTAAGAAAAAAAACAAATAATAAGAAATGCGAAAAAATGCTAGCTGCTTGGCTTGCCTGCCTGCCTGCCTGCAGTTATGTACAAGTTGCTGTTTTGCTATTTCCACTTCGTTTGACATTTGTCAACACTGGTAAGCAGACAACAATAAACTTACATTGTATATAATACATTGAATACCTTGCGGCACGCCACGGTTGGGCTGCCTAATTAAGTTTGAGGCGTACTTTAGGCGCTTCTTCTCTACTCTTTTTACTTAGCGCTTTTGTATCTAGGAAATACTTTTTTGTTTTCCTTATCATATTTTATTTATGTTCTTTTACTTGATTGATTTCTAATTGCTTGTTTTCATAAGATAAGATAATAGTGTAACATATATAAAAGGTTTCTAAAAATACAATTGATGTTAATTATTATTGTGTTTTTTTTTTAATATTATTCTTATTATTTTTTTTTTTTGCCATTCAATGTCATTTCATGCAATTTTGTCATGCACAAATTTATTGATAATAATCTTTTTTTTAAAAATTGAGTTGCGGTTTTAAAATTATAACTTTGCATGTTAATGTAAATTATTTAAAAGGAAAATAACCCCGAATAAATTATAAAAAAAAAAATTGCAATATTTAATTTTAATTGCAGTAATATAATATGTGAATAATTATTTGTGGATATATTACAGATAATTATAATTAATGCACACAGAGGTAATAAGAGGTGTTAATAATTAGCCATAAAAAGTAGTGAAAAACAAAGTATTTGCTGGGTTTAACCCTTTAAAACTTAAGAGTGCCTTAAGGCACATGTCATTGAAATTGTAATAGTTGTTATAACGGTGATTCAGGCGTTAGGTATAAAAAATTTCTCCAGACAACAGGTTTATTAAAAAGAAATAAATAAACAAAATTTTAGTCATTGTAGCAAGCGCTCCTGAATATTCTTTCGGCGGACCCTCAGTACTCACCTAATACCAATGAAAATACTGGGTGTTCTACTAGCTAAATGAATAGAAATGATCTATAATCATGACATGTGAAACCTCTACATCTAAGGTATCGTAATCCGTCCCATTGATTTCTAGTCATTTCTAGACATTTGTGGGCAGAAATTTCAATAAAAGTATTAAATTAACTCAGGACTTCAACACGACATAGGGCGTAGTCCCCACTTTTCCTGGTGCACTACTGTGTCTTTTGAACTCAACAATAACATTTATTTCAATATATTGAATGTAAAATTTAATTCAGTATTTTTTCCCAGTATTATGGATCATCCTCAAAAGTCAAGAATTTTTTTTTAAGATGAAGCCTTAAACTTGACCATGGATCATATTATAAAGGGTGTCCCAGAATAAACGCATTTCTTCTTGACCTAAACTTTTAGCTGTCAAATTGGTAGTTTTTAGAGTTGCCATCACTTGCGTTATTTCTGGGACACCCTTTACTATAGTTGATCTGTACATTAAATTTATTATGAATTAATTATCTTTTTGAACGTACCGGAACTAATTTAATAATTTCAAAAAAATAATTCGTTTGGGTACACAATCTGATTTTTTAAGTAAAACTCTATTCACAGAGCATTCATTAACTGTGTTTTTTACAATAAAATTAATTATTCTTTAAATAATAAATAAATATATTGTTATAAATTAAATGAATTCAGTTGAATATAAAATAATACAATAATCAGAATAAATATATATATTAGAAATGGCTTAGAGTACATTTATATAGTATATGTATACAGCTGTAAACTCTTATAGATCGGGTGAGCGCGCTAACACACTGCACCATATTTCCCATTTCCCATTAAGTTCAGCCCTTCAAGCTTTTTAAATGTGGCTACAAAATGTTGCCTGACGGCTGGGCTGGGCTAGTTAAACTGAGTGACTGACTTGACTGACTGACTAAGTTAATTGTGAATTGTTTTTATGTCTCTTTTACACTTATAGAAACTAACACAATACTTTGTTGCATTCTCTTTCTTTATTTGTATTTGTTAAGTGGCGTGTTATTTTTCCATTTTTCAGCTTTTTCACATTTAATTTTAGAATTGTAAGGTTTTTTTTTTTAAATTTTTTATATTGTATATTCTCACATGTAATTATTTTAAAGCGTAATTAGTAATTTTATGCACTTTATTGTGTTTGTTGTAATTGTATTTGCAGTGTTGTTTTGTTGTTGTTGTTTGTTTGTGGAAATTAGTAGAGCGGAACCATTACGTTGCCTAGAATTCTTTTTTATTTTATTATTTTTCATTTTAACTGTGCACCAAAGCACTTGGAGTTGAGATACTTTTATGCTGGTGACTGAGTTTAATTTTGTTATGTTGCTTGGTTTAGTTTTATAAACATGGCTGTGTTTTTTGATCTATTAAAGTAGAAAATATTAAATATGTTTAATTTAAATTTTTATGACAGTGTTGCCATATATTAATTTGAATTTTGACATTCACAGTGAATTGTTTGATAAATTAAAAATTATTTTGGATCAAAAAAGAAAATAATTTTAGCATTTTTTTAATATAGTTCTAAGTTCTTTTAAACACTTTCCAGTCTTCTTCTGTATACCATGCTTCCATATAAGATCATCCAAAACTAAGCAGACATGTTAAACTTATCTCAAAAATTTACACATTAAATAGCCAATTTATGCAGACATTTAACCCATTAAAAGCAACATAAACAACAACAACAACAACAACAACTGCAACTGCATAAACAAGCGCGCATCTATCGATTGTGTTCATTTTATATTTCTGCAAAGTTTTTAAAGTGTATTTTTAATAAACTGTGAAAACTATAAAAATCCATAATGTTTGCCTTTTGGCATTGAATCGCCTTGTACCTCAACAACATGGTTTCATCATCATGGCCATTTCGTGTTTGCCAAGTTGTTGTGGTTTTTAAACTAAACGCATAAAGTAGTCAGTCAGTCAAGTCAGTCATTGGGTCGGTTAGCTGTTGTGTCTGTCCGTCTGTCTGTCCGTCTGTCTGTTAATATGCTTTAAGCTTGCGTTGGCTTTCTGGCGCCTCATCAAAGTAAATGATGCTCAAAGCGAGCGTGTATTGTGTTGCTTTAAGCATTTTGCTATTTGCTAATTAAAATTAAGCCAAAGCTAGCTTGCGTAGCATAGCATAGCAATAATAATAATTATATTCGTATGTAGTAATGAAAGACACAAACACAAAGCTTAGTGTATGGCAGTGGTTATATGTCAGCTAAGTGTTGCATATTTGTGTACTGTGTGCGTGTGTGTGTCTGTGTGTGTTACTTATACGTTAATTTTTAAATCGTTATCATTGTCATTGCCGCAAACGAATTCCTTGAAAAAAGTCTTTGTTTTTGTTGTTGTTCTTATTAAGTGGCAATTGTTGTTACCATTTTTTTGTTTTTGTTTTTTGTTGAGCAAGTTTTCTTGTAGCATTATACTCTTGTGCGTCATGGTGATATTTATCATTTATTCATTTTGAAATTTTTATGCGTTTTGCAACACTGAATTTAGTTTAGTTTATTGTTTAACTTTGCCATTACTTAATTGCTTGAAAAGCTAAACTTACTATTGTATTCATTTGAAAAGTCTGCATCTTATATAAAGAATCAAACTTTCTTGGTTTAAAAATCATTTGTTCTTATTTTAGTATTAAAAACATTGGGGGTATATATATCAAGAACTAAACATTCTTGTTTTAAGAATTTTTCGTTCTTGTTTCAAAAATCATTCGTTTTTAAGTAAAGAAACATACGTTCTTTTCCCAAGAATCATACGTCCCTGTATCGATCATCATTAGCTTTTTGTGTCAAGTACCATTCGTTCTTGTATAAGGAACCATGCGTTTTGGTATCTATCTTGTAATAGGAATCATTCGTGCTAGTGTCAAAAGCATTCTTTCTTGTAACAATAACCACTCTGTTTTTTTTATTACGAACTATTTTTTCCTATATCAAGAACCACTGGTTCATTTCTTGTGTTTAACTCGAGTGGTTTTCAACTGAAAAATAGCTTTGAATATACAATATATAACAATTTGTTGCTTTTGAATTTAGAAATCGTTCTTTTAACAAAGAATGTGAGTCGCACTACTTAATTTCGTAAATCTCTTTTGGACGGCATTGCCATTTTGAAATTTATTTATCTTGAAATTGTAATTAAATAAATGAAAGTATAGAAAAGTGAAAAACTATTTAGTATATAAGTTGCGGTTTTTAATTTTACATTTACGTCAGCATGACTCTACATTGACGTCTTCTTGGGTTTTAACATTGTCATGAACTTCGCCTTTGGTTAAACTTTGATTGGCAACTCGTTGTTCACTTTCATTACTTTTTTACTTGTTGATCGTTGGTTATATATTTTTTTTAAACAGCTACATATGCATTGAAGTGGTCGGTCAAAAGTCTGTTTTAACTTGTATAAAACAAAATAAATATTTGATGTAAAAATACGTTGTTTTGGTTGTGTAATCCATTACTTGTGTAGTCAAAAATTGAATTGTTATTTTTTTTGGGATTACTTCATATTGGTGCAAGTACTTAAAAATGCTGAAATTATTGTTAAAATATGTAGATTTTGATGCTTTTAATATTTTTTGCGCATATTTGCAACTTTATGGAAATATTGTGTTTTAAATTAAGCTAGTTGCTTTGCTTTGCTTACTTCAATGTCATCATAAATAATATAAATAATTTTTTTTTGGACTCTTTAAGCTATTATTGTGGTTTTTTGAACATGTTTGTCTGTCTGTCTGTCCAACATTGAGTTTATCTAATTGTCAGTCACATGTGCATCACGCGTTACCAAAATGTTTCACACAAAAATGAATAAGCGGAAGTTAAAGTGAGTCAAATTTTTGTTGTTCACATCTTTTGATGAAAAAAAAATATATATTAAATATTTTATTTTTACTTGAATTAATATTTTCTTTTTGTTTTCATTAAATAACTAACAAGCTGGAACATATTAATGCTGCAAGCTGTTATTGTTGGCTAAAGTTAGATGCACGTTCTTTTTTTTTTTTTTTTTTTGGAGTATAAAAGCCAATGCAAAAATTTATTATTGCAAAATTCTGATGTATGCAACGCAACGCGCACATGTTTCTAATTAACTACACATTCTGCAGATTTAAAAAAAAAAAAAATGAAGATTTGAATGAGAGTTCATATCAGATGATGGTGTACAACTTTTTCGATATAAGTTGCAGCAAAAATATTGTAATAAAAATCACTTCAGTGCAACAGCAACAGCAATAGCAGCAGTTGAAGCAGTTAAAATGAATTCGCGCTAACATTGCAATAAAACTTTATTGATAATAGTTTGCTTTTTTTTTTTTTTTTTGTTGCGTTTTCATTTGAAACATTTATTTGTTAGTTCACTGTTTGCATTGTTTAAGCCGGCAGCGGTTGCTGTAATTACAACAACATTTACAGCAGCGACGACCAACTGAATTACATACAACAAACAGCAACAGCTGCTGCTGCTTCTGAATTTATTTCAATTGCTAGCAACATATACACATGCATAGATGTAACCACATAGATACACACAGACACAGATGGAGAGTTGCTTTGTTATTGCTATAATTTCTTAATCATCTACTTCAGTTTTGCAGTTTTGCAGTTGTGTATTTTTTTTTTTAACTTTCGCCGTTAGCTGCTTTAGCGATAGAGTTCAATATTTCAACAGTGCACGAAATATTTGTTTCAAATATTTTCAATTGTTTAGTGTTGATTAACGCGTTAAAAGGGTGACATTTACGCTTGAAACCTAATTTAAAATGGTAACAAGGAAAAACGTTTACTTCGGTGGAACCGAAGCATAAATACCCGCCACACGAATCTTTGAATAGTTTATGGGATCATCAGTGGCTTATATACATTTATAAATATATGGACGAAAAAAATTAATTTTTCATACAAAAGTGCATAAAAAAATCGGTGAGTTTGTATTAGGGTTATACATAAAAATGGGAGGGGCATCTTGGTTTTGGAATTGGATGATATAGAAGTGTTTTTACCCAATTTGGAGTAAATAAATTCATAAATAATACCAATTTCTTATTCAAAAATTCGAAAATGGGCGGTAAATTTGTATGGGGGCTACACCTAAAAATGGGCGTGGTTCTTGTTTTTTATATCGGATTTCGTTAGAAGTGTTTTTATTCAATTTTGAGTGAATATATTCATAAATAATACCTAATTTCATACAAAAATTGAACATGTGCGGTAAATTTGTATGGGGGCTATACCTAAGAATGGGCGTGGCACCTTGGATTCGACTTTGGATGACATAAGAGTTTTTACCCAATTTGGAGTGAATACATGCAGAAATAATACCTATTTTAATACAAAAATTTGAAAATTTTTGGTAAGTTTGTATGGGGCTACACCTAAAATGGGCGTGGCAACTTGGTTTTAACATACAAAGTAGTCGTTGCCGAGAAAGCTTAAGTTCCAAATTTCGGCGTCATATCTATGTATCTTCATCAAAAAAATGCGTAGAAGTACACAGACAGACAGACAGACGGACGGACTAGACGGACAGACAGACGGACATGGCTAAATCGATTCGTCTCATCAAGCTGATCAAGAACATATAGTTTATGGGGTCTACGACGTCTCCTTCAATGCGTTACAAACTTTCCGACAAACTGAATATACCCTTCACACTATGTGTGGCGGGTATAAAAGGGAAGAACACATGGTTCTTGATACAAGAACACGTGGGTTTTGATACAAGAACACATAGTTCTTGATACAAGAACATATAGTTCTTGATACAAAAAAAAACTATGTTGAACAAGTTGGATTGTTGAACTGTTTATGGAAAATTAATACAGAACAAGTTCATGCGCTGAATTCAGACGGTAATTGTCGCTATTGAAAACATTCATGCATATTTTAGAAGAACGTAACTATTTTTTTCTGAGCCTTAAATAAAACTACGTTCTTTAGTTCAAAAATAATTCGTTCTTTTATCAAGAACATTCTCTCTTCGAGTCGTGAACTATTTTCTTGTCTCAACAGCGAACATTATTGGTATAGTGTCAAGAGCTAATTGTACCTGATCTGCACTGCTTATTTCAAGAACAATCGTTCTGTAAATCATGAACAATGGTTTTTAGATATCAAGGAAATGCGAAGTGGTGAAATTAAGCCTATAAATAAATTCATCATGGCATGTATGTAGCCTGTCTGTCTGCAGCTCATTACACGGTTTTAATACTACCCTATGAAGATTAATATTTTAAAATTGATTAAATTAAATAAACAATAAATTTAATATATTAAAATAAATTAATCGCTTATGCAATAATTATGTCGTGCATTGTACATATATCAGCAACTAAAAATACAGTACAAGTAGTTCTAGTTATAGTTCGTAACACACACATGCTTTGGTTATTTAGCAACACTGCGCCCGATTTCCGTATTATTTTCGCTATAAATTCACTTTGACTTCCGCATCGAATGTTGTAGCTGATGCTTCTGAGCAACTCAGTCGAATCGAGTTGAGTTGAGCTAAGTTGGTTTTGTTATGTTTTTTGCTGTTTGTAGCAGTTTTCTGCATTGCTGCTGCTTCTTCTGTTGCTGTTACTGATGTTGCTGCTGATGTTGTTCTACATAGTTTTTCTTTTTCTAAGCTCATTGAAGCGTGTGAGCAGCAAGTGTTGCTGTCGATAGTTGTTTGTTTGCTTATTGTTGAATGTGCTTACTTACAATATTGTATGAATGCGCGTTTGTTGTTTCCTTCCGTTTTTAATTGATTTCAAGCAGACACAGAGCACACACAGGTAAGGCATTATAAGCGAGCTTGAGCTCATTGAAGTTGATTCAAACAGCAACAACAACGATACTGCTAGTGAAATCGACACGAGTTGTGCAACTGATTAGTTTGTTGCAACATGCCGCACTTCATTGCGTTCTAACAACTTATCAAAGTCTATGTTGAATATTGTTTGCGTTAGCTACATAGTCCGTCCGTCCATACGTCCGTCCGTCTGGCTTTATGTTCACCATGTGGCGCTTCATTGCACATCCGTTCAAAACGCTCACAATGTTTTTTTTTTTTTTTAAATTTTTTTTTGATTAGTTGTTACTGTTTACGTTTGATTTTTAATTAAACCTTACCACACTAATGTTGCACATTGCGTGCTAAATTCACGCTAAAATATTGCTGCCATGAAGTGTATTGGTAATGAAGTCACTCAGTTAACTCCCATGTGGCATGCCACCTTATTTTTTTTAATTCATTTGGCGGCTTTAATTCGCTTTGAGCATTAATGTCGATGCTAATCAATTTGTTTTTTAACGTTTTTTTTTCACATGATTTCAATTTGTTTTCTATTTTTTTTTTAACATTAATTTACACTTTCAATTATTATTTTTTTATTTGCGGTTTCCCAAGACTATATTGCGCAA
Source organism: Leucophenga varia (assembly GCA_018903435.1). Taxonomy (NCBI): domain Eukaryota; kingdom Metazoa; phylum Arthropoda; class Insecta; order Diptera; family Drosophilidae; genus Leucophenga; species Leucophenga varia. The sequence continues at coordinate 1,325,960 of JAEIFJ010001870.1, forward strand.
TTCATTTTTAATTAAATTAAAAATTGATTTAATAATTTTTTTAAATTAACAAAAATATTTCTATTTGTTCTAATTCTATTTACAGGTATGTGTTAATCATTCAAGAATTGCGTTTTGTTGACTTAACTGGTTGTTGTTGTACATATAAATAAAATTCCCAAATTGGAATAAAAGGTAAACATGTATTCGAAAAATTAAATATTGTTTTTTTTTTTTAAAGGTAAATATGAAATTAAAAACAAATACCAAAATGTATAAATATTTGACAATTAAATATTTTCTTTTGTTATTTTTGTTTAAACAATTTTTTATGTAAATCCATAAAAATTGTGTTGACTTATTGATATGCTTTATTGTTGTTGTTCTTTATTGTGCGCTACACAAAAAACAGAAAGTAGTTTATTTTACTAATTCGGATATTCGCATCCGTCAAATGCGAATATTGACATCCGTCAAATGCGAATATTCGCATATCAGTCAAAGTGCGAATATTCGCATTCGTCAAGTGCAAATATTCGCATCCGTCAATTGCGAATATTCGCATCCGTCAATTGCGAATATTCGCATCCGTCAATTGCGAATATTTCGCAAATTCGGTGCGTCAAGTGCGAATATTGCATGCGTCAATTGCGAATATTCGCACCCTAATATTGCGAATATTCCGATGCGTCAATTGCGAATATTCGCATGCGTCAATTGCGAATATTCGCATCCTTCTAATGCGAATATTCGCATCCGTCAATTGCGAATATTTTTGTAATTGGAATATTATATTAATATTGATGTCAATTGCGAATATTCGCATCCGTCAATTGCGAATATTCGCATCCGTTAATTGCGAATATTCGCATCCGTCTAATCGAATATTCGCTTCCGTTATTGAAAATATTTGTCCAAGTATAAAGTTCGACATCTGTCAAAAGCGAATACTTATTAGTAAAAAAAACATATTTAAAGAAAGCTTTCGACCTATTCCCATTTTCAAATTCGACTTTAAGACTATCTTTTCGCAAAGCATAATTTATTAACTTCGTATTTGTATAACTTACCTTAAAGTTAATGTTATCACATAAACATATATCATAAACACACTTTAGCTGATTCGTATCTTTTTCATCAAAAATTTTTCTTTTTGTGCTAAGCAAATACAATGAAGTGCTTTCATAATTATTGTTATTATTATACTTCAGGCTGCACAAGATAAAATCGAGCACACGCTTAACGTAATTTACAAAAAATATATAAATATATGAAATAAAATGAACTTGACACATATTTCGTGCATTCACTGTGCATTTTATTATTATTATATTTTTTTCAGTTTTATTATTCAATTTTTATAAATATTTTTTTTGTTAGCAGCGCATTAAAATATTTTAAAATAAAAATATTTTTAATTAACATTTTTTTTAATATTTTTAGCTAATTTTTAAAATAAACTTTAAAGATTTTCCTTAGCAAAATACAATTATAAAATTAATTTATTTTAAACGACTTTGAGATACAAACACAATATATATTTCATAAAATTTCGCATAACAATGTCGGCTTAGAAAGTAAGATTAGCTACAAAACCTCAACGTATGTCTTCTGTTCATATAAAAAACTTACTAATATATTCATAAACGCACACTGAGACTATCAAAATTTTGTCATTGATTCTGCTGCTGCTGCCTGCTGGTGCCTGGTGCTATGTATCTGAACTGAGCTGTTAATTTGCATAACAATTGCTTGCTTTACATTGATTAAAGCTTTTATTTGCTTGCTCAGTGACAACGTCGACGGAGATGTCATCGTTGTTACTTTATTTTAAATGTCATTTTATTAATATTTTTCTTAACACGCCGCAGCAGCAGCTTCAGCGTCAGTAAATTGAAAACAAATTTAAATGTTAATTTTTGCTCGTATTTCAATTTTCAAATAATGCTTTTGGTGGTTGTTACATTTGGGATATTTCGCTGTCTGTATCTGTGTCTGTGTCTGTTGATGTATGAAGGGAATTATTATATTTTTTGAAGAAGTTTTAGTGTGAGTAAGGTGACCATTTTTTTTTTATTGACTCAAGTATTCTTAGATGTGTGTTTTTATAAAGTTCATTGACGCAAATATAAATTGAAATTTGCTAACGAGAGACTGAATGGAAGAACGTAGTAAAAATGTAAATGGTACTGAATGCCATCCGGATATATTATTTTAGGAAGTTGCTAAAAAGGTCTAATCTTGTCTTTAATTAAAACCAGTCAAACCAGGCTCTGAGAATTTTCTTAAAAGAAACATGCAGACAAGGTATGTTCTTTAAACCTACATAAGGTTAGTTTAATTTTTAATTAAACTCAAAAGCGAATAATCGTAGCAGCAAAAGCGAATATTTACATTCGCAAAAATTTATATTGGCATCTAAAATATTAGAATATTTATTTTTGTAAAAGTAAGTTTCTTGCATTAGCAAAATTCAATTATTCGTATCCCTAAAGTTGAATTTTAGCTCATGCAAAAGCGAATATTCGCATTTTCAAAATTGGTATCCATAAATGCGAATATTTTTTTCAAAAAGCTGTGTACAATTTATTATGTCGTCAAATATATATGAATTCTTATACAAATGTATTTTTATAAATGTATTTAAAATTCTATGATATGCAATATCGAAATAATTTCATGCTGAGCACAGAAATCGCTTTCGTTCGAATTTCTTTTCAACTGCCAGCCAGAAATCGCTTTCTAGCAAATTGCAAAACACCTACAAATGAGCCACTTTGTACAAAAAAACCCATATTGCCGAATTTTTTTTTTCAGGCAAATTTTGTACTCATTGTCGACAGATAGCATGGTTTGGCTTTCATCAAAATATCACCTTTAAAATGCCAAATTTGCTACTACAAAATCGCAATTATAATGCAGAACAAACATTTTTTCATCCTTGCTTAGGGTTTGCTCTAAGCTTTTCCCTTCAAGAAGGTTTAAAAAAGGAGTAAAAATTGAAATCGCTTGAAATTCTGTTCTTCAAATCGCTAGCGAATTTTGTGACATGCCAGAGAAGGTTTGCTTTGTTTGTATGCGAGCATTGAGAATGCAAAGCCTTGTATACTTGAAAAATGTGTACGATTTTATAATTTTTTGTACTACTAAATCTTTCCAACCTGTAAAAGATATGGTCACCTTTACGCGTAAGCTTATTTATACTTACATATATGCTATGCTTTAATATGAAAATCCTAAGCGGAGTTGTAGTTCGTGTATTAAAGTTTTTGTTGTAACAATATACATATAATGCATATATTGTTATATTAGTCGCTTGCTTACTTACAATATAATATTATAATGTATATATTGTGTAAAGGTCTACGATTTGCATATATGTAGATAATGTATATTTAAACAGTGGTTAACAGCAAAACTTATTACATATACACGTATGCGTTCTAATGTGATTACAAGCAAAAGAGCTGGAGAGAGGGTTTTATTAAATTGTATGCCATGGGTATATGTAAAAAAAAAAAACTTTCGCTTTAATAAACTTGTATTGTGTTGTGCTCATCATCAGCTTATTTTTACAATTTTTTTGCACCAGAAATGCAATGAACTGTAATGACTTGATGAATAGTGCTGTGAGTTTTTTTTAGCAAACAATAAAAAAAGGGCTAAAAAATGCATAAAGATTATTGTAAATGCATAAGAGCGAGAGAAAGAGAGAAAGCATGAGGAGAGAAAGTGTATGTGTTGCAGTGTGAAGTATTTAGTATATGCAAGAAAGAGTGAGAGCTATATTGTCGGTGACTGAGTTGATGTTTTGGAGTGTTCGTTGTTGTTGTTGTTTGTTGCAGACACCCGCTGCCGCTTATTGCCTTAATTGTTGTTGTTTTTGTAAATACGATTTATTAATGTCAGTTCATCATGACAAGTGGTGGCGGTAAAGCTGATGAACGAACAAATGACAAACGAGCTCAAAGACAGACGGACAGACAAATCATGCTGCCGGCTGTTGCACTATGCTCGATAACAGAACATTTTTTTTGTTTGTTATTGTTGTTGTTTTTGTTTTTGTTACACTTACTGCAGCATCATATTGCAAATGATGTTGCTGCTGCTGTTCTTGTTGTTGTTGTTGTTATTTTGTTGCATATGTAAAAGTGTAAATAAACACCAAAAGCAGCAGTAGCTGTAGCAGCAGCAGATGTTTATTTAAACGGACAGTGGCATGCCGCAAGCGAGGGGAGTTTTGTCAAATATAGTATATAAATGTCTTAATGTTTGTATGCGATGTGTGTGTGTGTGTGTAAAAATATTCACATGACAGACAGACATAAAGACGGATGTATAAACTGAAATACTGACAGACAATCTGACAAAGTCATTCATTCATTTATTTATTTATTTATTTATTTATTGTTTATATGGAGAGTTGCTTTTCTTGTGTATTTTAGGTTCTTTGCTTGTCTGTTTTTTTTTTTTTTGTTTTTTTTTTTTTTTGGGGCGCGAGTGCGGTTTCTTATATAAATTGAAATTGTTTGCGCTTCATTGCAGTACGCTAATAACAAAAGCAACAACAACACTAAAGTAATAACTACAACAGACACATTTCTTCACATAAAGCAATCAACTTTGTTGTCTCATTAACAATTTCATTAACATAATTATTTTGTTTATATATGTATGCCGACACACAACAACAAAACAAAAAATATCTTATTGGAGATTTCTCCATGTGACACAAGTTTTATGCTTAATTTTATGCTTAAAATTTTTTTTATATAAAAATTATTTTATAGAATCACATACTAGGCGAAGCAAAAGGAAAAACTTGTGAAGTTTTCTTTTAAAAATGTTGTTTGGCGTGTAATGCGTATGAGCATATAGCACTAAAAGACTCATAAACGTCGAATCTATTAAGCCCAGGAAACTAATTTCATACCCTGTTAATTAATTTGTTGGATGATGATTTTGCTGGTTATGGACTAAAGATTCCAAGAGTTAAGCACATCATGCGACTTTAAGACTTCAAATGTATTCTATCCCTTCTCACGTACTAGTTAATGATAATATGCACTACTAAGTTCAGAGCACCATTGATGTCACTTTTTTTTTTAAATGACACTATCCTGTATGGGCTTTATCACAAGGAACTGCAAAATCCGAATGGAACTTTTGTGCTGAACATAAATCTGGTCTCGGAAATCTCCCATCGTTTTAAGTTTTTGAGAAAACAAGACGTTGAACTCCCAAAAATCTCGTTTTTACAATTTTTAAACAGTTGTAGTGCTGAATCCTGAGGTGGTAAAAACTTCGCTACTACTGGAGGGCCTGTCAAGCCTTATCTGAAAAGTTTGCTTCAAGAAAATAGTTGATGATAAAGACTTTGTGTAAAAAAATGAATCATATTGTATATTTCTACTACTTGGGACTGTCCCATAGTCTACTTCTATCTATCTATCTATAGGAAAGCTTATTATAATGTTTGTTTAGGTTGAGTTGGCTACTGCCAGTATGGGTTTCGCAAGTGTACCAGTTTGATCCATAGTGGAGGAGATTGTTCAAGAATTAATGTAATACTGTAAAAAAGCTGTTTGGGGAGTCCTAATGTTCTCGTTTTTAATTGTTGCGAGCCAAGGTGTCCGAAGATAATTTGAACTTACCTTAGCAGGTAGCTGCAGAGGAGATGCTTCAGAGTCTGCACAGCCCCATGCTCTTTACATTCCTTATAGCCTTCTTCATTAGATCTATCTAGCTCTTTTGCATGTGTGACCTTTTAGAATGGGTTTTAGGGTTTTTAGATGTTTTCCTTTACTTTCTTCCGAATTCAGTGAAGGCAGTTTAAATATATCGGGAAGCGAATATTGAAGAATAAGGCTGAGCGTTATTAAAAAGTGTTTTGTCTTTCCAACTTCTGTGCTGTTTTCAAGCCATTTTGAACAAAAATCTACGAAAATATTCACATTAAATCTTATCTTGTAAAAAAAACTTCTTAAAAATTGCTTTTTATAGCTTTATTTATTTATTTTCAGTGTTTACAATAGCGTTAGATTCATTCGCATGTATCTATTTCCTAAGTTCTATAGATCATTGACATTTGATATATCACTGTTCTAGATACATTTTTTTTTTGAGTTCATCAGTTAACAGCGCAATGCTAATTGTTACATCTAATGCAATGAAATTTGAATCTAAGCTGACTGACATATAAAAATATTACGACAACATGTCTCAACGCATTCGAGTATGATTCATAAAAAAAAAATAGAAAAAAAAAACGATTTAAATACATAAAAATATCAGCGCACAAAAGCAATAACGACAGCTCTAGATAGATAGATACTTACGATTACACAATAAACTGACGAAATTACCGAGTGATAAAGTGGAAAATAAACAAAATACCTAAAAAAAAAAAAAAAAAATAAATAAATAAAAATACAAACAAAGCAATTCATGGATTTTTTTTATACAAATAAAATGAAATACTTCAAAGCTGAGTAGCTGTGTAGCTGTTACCATTGAAAATATATATATAAAAAAAATATGTATATGATGACAGTTTGCTACATTTATAATGAAAATTACTAGACTAATAAGATGCTAATATAATTTTTTAATTATATAAAAAATCTGTGAGTCTAGACATGAAACGAAAATTATAGAAAATAAAAATAATAAAAATTATATAATCAGATTTGTATATTCATACTTCCCACAGTTTATCCTTTTATTTATTAACATAAAACAACACTTAAATGTGTCTCAAGTGAGTTGTTTAAAATTGACTATGACTAAATCATGAAACTAAATAAAACTTATGATAGTCCCCAGTGTAAAAGGAAAAACAAAAAAAAAAAAAGAAAAACTATTAACGCTCTGAAAATGATGCACATCACGTATTCAAATATTTATAATGTCTTCAAACTCAAATAAAATTTTTGTGATAAGCAAAAAAAGATACTCATTCTAGATACTTTGTGTATATGAGTGTGCATTTCAATTTTAAACATTTTATGCAAATTAGCTAAGAAAAGTATTTTTTATTAGCATGATTACACTTGTCTAAAGATAAATGTTTGTGCATGTATGTATGTGTGTGCAAGAATAACATTTATTTATGAATCAGCAAAGGTCGTCGTGTTATGCATACCACAATAATATATATCTTATAAGTATATTTACGAGTATATCCTGTGGCTACAACAATACACAAAATAAATAAATGAATGCAGCAGTGCAGAAATAGTAAAACACATGTTACGCACACAAAAAGGACAAAATAGCCCAGTCATACAGTTCGCCAAACTACAGAAAAAGGGTTAACCCCAAATCAACACCACATATAAAACCACACACGCCCACTAATACACGGCGACGTGAAGTATTTTGAACCGATTTTTCTGTAAAACGAAACAAAAAAGAAAAACATAAATCTCACTCGCAAAAAAAAAACGTTAAAGAATGTAATCAGTGTTTGCATAGAAAATTGATAAGGGTTAGGTAACCCAAACACAACAACAACAAAGTTTTTCTGCTTCGATAAATTATTCTACATATGCCAGATACATTCAATCTATTTTGTTTTTTACCGCTCTTCTTTATTATTTTTTTTTTTGTATCATCTGGCAACGCTTGCATAAAAATTGACCCTAATTTTGCTGTTAAAAGGAAAAAAATTGAACGAATTCTGAAATATTTGGCTACAAGCTAAAATAAAACAAATATGATAATACATGTTGTTAGTTTGGTTTGAAACGAGGTATTAATGCGCTTTCAAATGAATATAATATTTGCGGTGAGGCGTACGATTGAATGCAGGTTAAAATTTTAAGATTTGAGCTTAAAGCGGAATATGAAGAAAAAAATATTTAACGAGCGAAGCAATCAAAAAATTTGGTCGCTCGATTTCCCAGAACTCTGGATCACATATCACGGACTACTAAAGTTTTTGTTCCACAAAATAGTGGCTTATATTTCTACGAAATAATTGAAATTTAAGCCAAAACATGGCTGGGAATTCTATGAAAGATCGAAGCCAACTCTTAAGGGAAAAACAGATTGCCAAATATAGGTTACCTAAAAATCCGAATTGCCATCGTCCAAAATATTTCAGTGTGTCCCCTCCTGTATTGAATAAAATTTAAAAATCCTAGTTGTACTTCCCTGTACTCTCTCGCTTGTCAGCTTAGATTTGTTAATATGAGTTCCCAGCACTCTGGCAATCCGAATATATTCATCCGTTCCAGAAGCTCGAAGACTAATATTATAGAAAAAAATATTCCGAATATTTATCTCATATTCCAGTATATCCCATATCCCAGTAAACAGAATAACGGAGTGAAACACCCTAGGACCACCGAAAAAAAATTTAGATTCGTTGGAGTTTTTAATGAGCAAAGTATTAACAAAAAATCGACTCTCTTGGCAAACACCTTTTTAATGGCTTGAATCTCTTAAAATGCTAAGAATCCGAGAGATTTTCTCTTTTCCAACTCCGCTCCTCTCGTCGAGTCTGAAAACCCCACATTATGGATTAGATAACGGTGTACGATTATAAAGTATTAATAATAACTTTGATATCAAAATTAATATACCATTTCCTACACAAGAAGTGCATAGCAAAATATTAAAAAAAATTCAAGAGAAAATATTATTTAAAAAGAAAATGTGCAATTTCATGTTTACTTTTGTTTATTAGCTTTTGGGCAAATATGTACATATTTTTTTTTCTACACTGTAATTTTTTACTTAGTCCCAAAAATGTTCGTCACATACTCATATATTTTATTTACTCTGTTCATATATAACATTTTTGTAACTTTTTAGTTACATATTTGAGTAAATTTGACAAATTATTAAGAACATAAAAGTATAGCTGAGCCAAATTTATTTTCTATTTGGCTACACAAAAAAAAGGCTTACATGGCTTAGAAGAAAAATCTCATTCTAAAAATTAATATTAATATTCATAAAGATTTATGAAAGAGTTTTTCTTTTTACTTTTTTTTTTTTGTAATGTTTTTATAATAACTTTTTGGGTCAGCAATAATCAGCTGAAAGCTTGTTGAGTGAAATAACATTATTTTTTTTCTTTTATAAAAAAATCTAAAAGCTTAGCGGAAGGAAATGTATAATTGAATTGTAATGATAATGTTATTAGAGATTAATTCAAAAGCAAAGAGTTTTTCTTTCAATTGAGTGAAATGCAGTTGCGTTCTTTGCGCTTTAAAATTGTCTTTAATTAACGTGTGAAAGTTTCATTGAGTAGAGAGTGAGGAAATTAGATGAATTAAGTGTGTGGTTATTTAAATGTCATTAGATATGTTAGCTTCATTCTTTAGATATTTTTTTTTGTTGAGACCGCAATTTATTTTAGGTATTTTGTTTGAGATACTTTTTAATATGAATTTTTAAAGGTTGCTTTATAAAAATGTTTTATAATTATATACAACATAAAGCGGGACGGGTAGACAGTTAAATTGATATGGCTAAATCGACAACTTTCGATATTGTTCATATTCGATAAGTATCGATGCTCATCTTCAATAAGTATCGATATTATCGATGCTCATCTTCTTTAAGTATCGATATTGTCGATGCTCATCTTCTTTAAGTATCGATATTATCGATGCTCATCTCCAATAAGTATCGATATTATCGATGCTCATCTCCAATAAGTATCGTCATTATCGATGCTCATCTCTAATAAGTATCGATATTATCGATGCTCACCTCCAATAAGTATCGATATTATCGATGCTCATCTCCAATAAGTATCGATATTATGGATGCTCATCTCCAATAAGTATCGATATTATCGATGCTCACCTCCAATAAGTATCGATATTTTCGATGCTCATGCGTCTCCAATAGTTTCGGTATTATCGATATTCATCTTCAATAAGTATCGATATTATCGGTGCTCATCTTCAATAAGTATCAATATTATCGCTGTTCATCTTGGATAAGTATCGATATTATCGATTCTTTCTTCCAATGCTAAATTTACTCAGCTATATAAAATATTGTATAGTCAACCCGTTAGCGACTTTTTCCAATAGATCCTTTTTTTTTTGTTTTTTCAAAGCAGCCCTGTATTAAAAACGAACTGAGAAATGAAAACTAGTTGTATCTTCCAAAGAAACAAATTTCAATCAATTTTGTTATATTAAACTTATTTAAATTTGGGCAATTATGTTTTGCAGTTTAAATATGCTTTTTCAAATATGGATGCCTTCCAGCAAACAAAACTTCTCTAAAAGTAAATAATATAATACTCCGATTTATTCGACTTTTAGTATCTATTAAAAATGTGTCTTTTATTATTTAAAAAATTCTTAAATAAATAATTCAAAACTATTTGCAGAAAAATATTTGTAAGATTCAATTTTAATAAACAAACTTTGCATAAAAGTTAAAAAGAAATTTTGATTTAAATTTGTGGGCGGAAATAAATTTCTCAAAAATGAAATACCAAAAAAATAAATGCGTAGGAGTGACGTTGTATACCAAAAAAAAAAAAACTTTATATTAAAGTAAAAACCATTGCACCCTCAAATTATTTTCATATTCTATGCGTATTTCTTTTGACTTTGAGAAACTTTGAAAGTGCTGCCTGCCTCGGTTGTTGTCGTCGTTATTGTGCTGGTTTTGGTCAAATTCAATTTAGCCTTTTGTACATTTTTATTTTACAGAAGCAGAAAAGTTTTTTTTTTTTTTTTTTTGGAATATTCTACAAACTTTTTACTAATGATTGTTTAATGTAAAATTGTCGCTAAGATTTAAAAATGGCAAAAAAAAAAAAACGACCTCAAAAAAAAACAAAAAAAGATTAAAAACAAAAATTTACAATTGTATTACTCACTCTGCTCAAAGTCAAAAATTTTTCGCATAAAGCTTAAAGAAAACAACGCCGCACAGAAAAAAAAAAAACAAAAAACAAAAAACTTGTAGCATACTTTTCGACCTTATGCACCATTGCACAGTATCCTTCCGTTTCAGAATGGTAAAAGTTTTGCAATTAAAATTGTACAATGCGGCACAGTCAGTCTGATGTTGCCATGCACAGAAAAGTCTATAGTCGGCACTTCCGTTGGTTTTCAGTCAGCTGTGCGTAAAATTTTATGTGTCAAATAAAATAAAAGAAAATCGTTGTCTACTTTTTGGCGCTCGAAACTGATGCATTTGTTTGTTTGTTTGTTTGTTGTGCCAAAGTTATAAAAATCGTATTAGTACAGTTGTTGTCATTAGTTTATATCACTGCACTGCACACAGTTAAAAAGTTTTTTTTTTGTTGTCTGGAAAATTATTACTTACAAAAGTGAGTTTCTTGACGAAGACAATAAAAGATGGCAATAATTGACTTTAAAAAAAAAGGAATTTATTTCAAAGAGAAACAGTTGTGTGCTAAGGAATTTTGTGAGAATGTATTTTGAAATCTTCTAGGGATTTTGGGAATGGTATTTTTTTGGACATTTGGCATTAACTCTGGGATTTTTTAGAACATAGAAATTTTTTGAAATTTTTCTTTCCGTAAAAATGAAAAATTGTAATCGCTGAAGTTATTCTTAACTTATGGCATGACCACATAAAATGTAATTCAATTTTTTATATATATAAATTATAAAAAAAAATTAGACACTCGTTCACCCGAAATACACTCATAAATTTATAAGTATTTAATTATTATTAAGCCAATAAAATTATGCAAATGATTTTCAATTTAATTAGCTTATAATAGACACACAAAATATTTTATGGTATAATTTTTTTGTTTATTGTATAAATTACACTTGAATTAATTGTGAATTAATTAGAAACAAATCCCGAAACAAAACAATAAAAGTATTTATAAACCAAACGAAAATTGCCCCAAACAAAATAATAATTATACTGAAAATTAGCCCATTCAATTTGCTCATTATATGCTAATATTTTTGTATTGAAATTGTAATTGTTAATAATCAAATGCAGTAACACGCACAATTAAAATTCAATTTAGAAATAAACAATGAAAAATTGACAAAAAAAAAAAAAAAAAATCAAATAAAATATAGAAGTCCACTTAAATAATTTGAACAAATTTATAAAAGCTTATCACCATTGGCCAAATATCTATAAAGCTGCGAAAAACCACAAAAATTTAAGCTGGTTCTTAGCATTTCTGCCAAAGTTTGGTTTTCACGGATTTTATTACGAAAAGGACATAAGCAGATTTTAATTTTGAGCTAAAATGTAAACAGCGCAAAAAAAAAAAAAAAAAAAAAAACTGTCAAAATCTTTGCTAAATCTTTATAAATAATTTTGTGGTTAATTAAAAAAAAATATGGGAACTCTTTTTGTGGAAACCCCTACAAATATTCCACAGTAATTTAACAAAAGTACTTGAGCTGCAATTTTAATCTAATTAGAAGTTAATTAGTTAGTTTTTCACTTAAAATAAAAAAATATCTTTTTTTTTCAATAAAAAAATTTACATATTAAAACTTTTAATTAAATATAAGTTTTTTCTATGGAATAAAATAAAAAAGAAGCGAGTTTTAAGTTGCATTAAAAATTCAGCAACTCTCAAAGTGCTTATCAAGTTAAAGTATCTTCAACTTTTTTCTGGAAAAGAAAAAAAAAATTTTTGTAAAAATCTGAAACAAAATGTTAATGCAACAATTATGAATAAATCTTGACACAAGATAAACTGAAAAACTGTTGAGTAATGCGCTAGGAAGCTTACATATACGGCGCCTAAGAACTACTTTATATGCATACATAAATGGAAATGAGCATAATTGAAGTGCAGTTTAGTGGTTTCAATAAAAAATAATATGTATCTGGATGATTATTATTTTTGTATTTTATTTTAAAATCTACACTTGTTGGCGTCATTAAGTTGTGTAATGAAATATATTTTAGAGATCTATATAAATATTTATAAAGCAGCATAGCATGATGTATCTTATGAAGTATAAAGTATCTCGTTAATCATATTTATTGGTTAAATGTCATTTAAAAACAATTTTAAAATATAAAACGGAATATTTTTTTTTTAATAAATAATAATGCTGACAGACGGACAAGCGGGCAGACAAAGATAGATAGAACATGCAGAGAGATGGACATATAAACAGATGGACACACACATAAACAAACAAACATATAGATAGTCAGTTTTTAAATAGATGGACAGACGGACGGACGGACATAGTTAAAGCAATTCGAATCATTGAGTTAGTCAAAAATATATTCACTTGCATATGACACCCTCTAATCTTTCTATGAAAGTGTTATAACTCGAAAGCGAAATGACAAAGTAACGGTATTTTTGCACGATATTTTCGTTCAACTATAGTATTCTTCTCACTCCGTAAAAAATTTGAAATTCTGAAAAAGATTTGCTATATTTAAAAGGTAGAAAGTTCGTTGAAATTGGAATCAAACTTTTGCGCCATTTGCAATCAGTTTTATCTTTAGTTTTGACGTGGACTTCAACTTTTCCTTGAAGGAACATTTTTTTTAACTTTTGACTGTTAAAATTGGATATCAACTCTGTGGTATCTGTTGCAAAAATAGTCAAAAATAATGGAAAGAAGCCCGCATGTTGTAGGTGAAGTTTTAAAGAAAGACAGTGTGCTAACTAGAATGGCGACTTATAATAAGAAAAGCGGAAAATTCTTATGACTCAGACCGAAGACCTTAATCTAGTACCAAGGGTGGTCAGGTAGCCCACGAACTTTATTGTTCGTGCTGATCCAGTGATGTAGAACTTGTGAAGGCTGTGGTTTAACATCCATATCCGCGTTGAGTTTATTCGTAAACCCGGGGTGGAGTAGTCCATTACAGCCGGGTGTTGTGACCCAGAGATCAGCAGAGATGTTAGATAGGTCTAGCTCCCCAACATGGAGAGAAGTTTTCTCAAAAAATTGTGTAAAATTCAAAATTGGTACCTGTAGTTTGCAATCTCTACAGGGGCGTTGATTGGCGCTTACCAATCGTGAGATCAAGTCTTCACGATATGCTCTCAATTAAAACACATGCGGACTTCGTGACTAAAAAATTAAGAAAATTCCACCACTGACGCAGCTCGAAAAGCGCAATGGGCTAAGGCTGCAAACAGATTGCGCGCTGAGACGAAGACGAAGAGGAAGACAATAGCACAGGGTTGTATTTCGCTACACAACACTGCATAAAATTTTCTGTGTGAAAGCTCCTCGTAGTGGTATCGCGTAGTACTTTCCAATGAAAAAACAAAATGCTCCTATTCACACAGCTAGGGTTGTTGTTAATAGGTACTTAGAGACCGACAAATTTGGAATTTGTAAACCTTGTTAATTGGAGTCTCTAGCATGTTTGGCTTGGGATCAGTGCTTCGAAAAAAAATTAACTTAAGGGTTGTATTATTCAAGTAAAATTTATTTACTTTTTTTTTTTTTATAAAATTTTTTCATAAACTTTTTCTTTTCTAATAATTGGTTTAATCAACCAATATTATAACTCTGGGATTAATAAATAGAAAATGCCCTAAGGTATGCAAACAAAAACAACAGCGAACTGGACATCGAATACAAATAAAAAAAATAAAAAACCCTTCCGAAAAATTAAACCAAAACAATAGCAAAACAAACAGAAAAAAATACAGAGTTAAGTGGATTTGTTGTCGTGGCTTATCGCTGAGAACACTAATTGCTTGGTTGCCTGTATTCGATGGTTCGGTACACATATCCCTAAGGCTATCTATGCTAAATATGATACATATAGTACAATCATACCAGCTATGTTATTGACTCTCAACATGTACATACATACACACATACACTCCCCCAGCATATATATTGAGAATTGTTTGAGAAAGAGTGCAATAAAACTGGCTCCCTGTCTCCTCTATAAATGTGCTTGTATGTGGTTTTATTTGGGGCGTATAATAATTTTGTATATGTCAAGTGAAATGAAGCGAAGTGGCAAGGAGTGGAATGGAATGGATTGGAATGGTTTACATTTTACCCCAAGGGTGAAATTAATTTAATACTGTCAACAATATTTTCACGACCCCTGAACTTTGTAGTACATACACACACACACTTTCGTAGAAAAGGTTGTAATTTTTAATTAAAACAAAAAAGTGTACAAGTAGAGTACAACTTACACAATTAACTGGCAACAATAAAACATGAAATTGTCTAAGTAAAATAAAATAAAATTTGTCAACTTATTAAGAGTCTCGTTGGTGGTCTTGTGTACGTGCATACTTGTAAATTCTTTAAAGTATTTTTTACATAAAAGGGGGCGTCCCGGTTAAAGGTTAAAGATTACATTTTATTGGTTAAATTGTCGGTAAATTTAATTGAAAACTTGAAATGTGTGACACATACATATGTGTGTCGTTAAGATATTAGCATTATGTGTGTTTTGACACATTTTTGTTTGCTTTATTTGTGGGAATATTATTTTAATGGATAGAATTTTAATGGATAGTTTGAGTGACTATAAAGAGAATGAACTGTTTTATAGTTCTACAAGTCTAACACTAAAAAATACCAGAATAAAAATAACGGAATGTTTATTTTGAAACAGTTGGCAACGATACTTTTTTATAGTTAATAAAAAATCTCATGGCGGATTTTTGCAAAGGACTTGAAAGAATTTGAACTGATTCAAGGTGAGGTCAAATGTGATAGATTTGGGTCGAAAAGACAGAGACTGAAATTTTCCTTACTTAAAACAAGAAAGTACGCTACGAGATACCCTATATCTAATCTTTATGTGCCTTAAGATAAGTCCTATCTTACTATCATACCTAATCGCATTGAATTTTCATAAAAAAAACTAAAAAATGGGGTACATTTAAGTGGGGACTATACGTAAAATTTTGTTGGTCCCAACCATATTGGTATATTTCATTAAGACTATCATAGACAAAATTTATACCAAATTTTGGCTTCCTAGAATAAGAAACAATAAAGTTTTTATGCAAAATCCCCTAATTATGGGGTAAATTTGTATAGGAGGTAGCCCTTAAAATGGGGCTAGAGAACACTTGAAAGCTTGGGAGAGTTAACGTTTCAAATACGGAATATCTAAAGACTCTATAGACTCCGAAATAATCGTTTTCATACGACAGACGGACGGACAGACAGACAGACATAGCTTTGTAGTTCGACTCCCCTCCAATGCTGATCCAGAATATTTAACTTTACAACTTTAATTTATCCTTTTACCTTTTGGGTTCAGGG
The DNA here is from genome assembly GCA_018903435.1 of Leucophenga varia. Lineage (NCBI taxonomy): Eukaryota > Metazoa > Arthropoda > Insecta > Diptera > Drosophilidae > Leucophenga > Leucophenga varia. Next base: position 1,342,153 of record JAEIFJ010001870.1, read on the forward strand.
TATATAAAAACCCAATTGGTGAAATATTGCAGCATAGGACAATTGTTTTTCCTTTTGCTTAGTATAGTAGTTACGCTTACTTTTAAGCTGTGAGTCAAACATTCGATTGGTGTAGTTATGGTCCAGGTTCGAGTCCCACTCAGTTCGTTTTATTTATTATTACTATTTTTTTTTAATTGTATAAAATAATAAATTAAAATATGTTATAAGAAATTAATTTAAATTAATTGTAGTTTATATATTTTTATGTGCAAGTTTTAAATAAATAAAATAAATTTAAATGTTGTAAATCAATTTATTTTATATGTTTGTTGGCCTATTAAAAAATCACACTAAAATTTATTATTTAACTTAAAAAAAGATTAAATATACACTTTAATTTTTTTTAAATTTTTTTTTTAAAATTAAAAAAAAAATTGCCAATAAATCAAATAAAGCCAAACCCAATTTGTCAATATAGAAAATCTAACAAAAAATATATATATATATATATTTTTTCAGTTTTCACATTTTCCACACTTTTCCATATCTTTTTTATTATTATTATTTATTGCATTTAGTTTTTGCGGTTTTGAAAACGGCTTAAATTTACATGCCGAAGCGACAAATAACAAACAAATTAAGTGAAACCGACAAAAAAAGGAAAAAAAAAAATAAATAGAAAGGTTTCAGTTTAGATTGCATTTATGTGTTTTTATTTGTACATTTTTTTTCTGTGGTTTATTCCGTAAATCCGTATATCATCTATAATGTTTGAGCCAAAATCATAATGCGTTAAAATATCAACCAAACCACACTAAAAACATACAAAAACAATAAATGCCAAAACAATTTTTTTTTTTTTTTTGGATAGTTTGGGCTATACATGTACTATAGATTATGAGAATACAATGTATCTATATGTATAACAAATCGTGGTTGAATTAAATTCATATTAAAATTTTATAATTGTTGAAGTTTTTTTTTATTTTAAGTTTAAAATTTTTGAAATGATTTAAATTGAAACAAAATATTGCAACCGCGCATTTGCGTAAATCAGCAATAATAAAAGTTTTTGTTAGTTTATTATTATAATTTGCGGTTGATGAGTAAATCTTTTCATAAATAATTTTATTGTATTTTAATTTCATTTGTACAGAAAATTTGTTAAAATTTTAGAAAAAAAAAGATATTTTTATTTAATAATAATTTAATTCTCGCTTAACAAAAAAAAAAAAAATAAATAGAAACAAATGAAAAATTGACCCCGACGTGATTTGAACACGCAACCTTCTGATCTGGAGTCAGACGCGCTACCGTTGCGCCACGGAGTCATGTTGTAAACTTAGTTGCTAAATACAGAATTTAAGAATTTCATAATTTAAATTCCTAAAAATAAATTATTGGAGATCAGTGGCTCTCAGACTGAGATAAAAATACTTGCTATTTGTAAGTCTCTTCTAAAATTTTTATATAAGGGCTTCGTCAAGCCAATAAATATTGAAAGAGCAGTAAACTGTACTCAACTACGAAATTATGAAATCAGAAAAAAAATCTTTGTTATTTATGGAGCTTGGAAAAAATATTTATTATTGAAAAATAAAAATGAATCTTCTACCTGACCCCGACGTGATTTGAACACGCAACCTTCTGATCTGGAGTCAGACGCGCTACCGTTGCGCCACGGAGTCTTGTTGAACTTTCCTTGCTAAATTCAGAATTTAAAGATTTTAAAATTTTAACTTTATAAAAAGAACTTTTGTTAAATTTTGGAGATAAGTTGCAATCAGTTTTATAATTTCTTTTAAATGCTATTGCAAATACAATATATGCAATAAGTTTATTTAAAATATTAAGAATTAATTTTTCAAGTCTTATTTACAAATTTTGTAGAAGTATCTCATATAACTGATTATATTGTTACGGTGGGGTCATGTTCTATAAAATTTTAAAAATTTAATAAAAAAAATTTTGAATTGAACACCATTTTTTGACCCCGACGTGATTTGAACACGCAACCTTCTGATCTGGAGTCAGACGCGCTACCGTTGCGCCACGGAGTCTATTGAAGAATTGCTGCAGCAGAGAATATTTAATTTTCTCATGCATTTTTCGTATTTAAAAATTCTATTTTTAGAACTTGAACTGATAAGCTGCTTTCGAAAATGCAATCTTGAAAGTTAATTTTAAACGTTCAGTTCTTATAATGATTTAATGTGCTCAGATAAGATAGATTAATTTAAACGTAAGAAGAGGGAAATAGAGGTAGAGGAAGAGGAAGAGAGAGAGAATGATAAGGAGAATGTGAGCGAGAATGAGAGAGATAATGAGAGAGAGAATAATAGAGAGATAATGAGGGAGAGAGAATGAGAAAGAGAGAGAATAAGAGAGAGATAATAAGAGAGAGAATAAGAGAGAGAGAATGAAAGAGAGAGAGAATGAGAAAGAGAGGAGAATGAGAATGAGAGAGAGAGAGAATGAGAGAGAGATAATGAGAGAGAGAATGAGAGAGAGAGAATGACAGAGAGAGAGAATGAATGAGAGAGAGAGAGAAGGACAGGCCTAGACAGAAAGTAATAGAGAGAAAAAAAGAGAGAGATCATCAGTTGTACATGCCTACAAAGAGATGAATCCTAAGACTTGAACTTCTGTTTTGTAAAATTAAGATCAACTCTATTGTTTTTCAAGTAAAGTGGCATATCTAATCAGTCACCAGTTACTAAGATATTTGAACTTCCAATGATAAATTTTGGGCTTTACTTGTGAGTGGACTTTAGAAACAAATTGATATAATTTTAGCTAAATTTGGAATAATTCCCTGGGTTTATTCTTGGTATCATCCATGGCAAATTTGGAGTTGCAAGATTAGATTTTGCATAATTTGTACGACTTAAAATAGGCCTTAAAAACTGGTTATAAGTACATAGTTGACGGCTCTGGATAATCTTTCTTTGATAGGTTCTATCTTTCATAGACGGACGGGCGAATGGACGGACAGATAGAGAGATAGGCAGTGAGACAGACTAAGAGACAGACAGACATAGCTAGATAGATTGATTCTAAAGTATATGTACATGCCTTATGGAGTCTGTCATGCATGTTTTAATAGTTTTAAATACAAAATTTAAAAACAAAAAAATTTGTTTACAATGTTTTGGGATATTTGTTTATACATCCAAGCAGAGCACCCTAACGACATACATAATTATTCCCTTTGAGCGATCAAGCAAACATAATTTTCTACTTTTGATATTTACTTATATGTATGATTACTTATGGCTTTCAAAGATTTGTCTTTGTTTATATTTCAAATATTTTAATCAACCAAAAGCAATGTACATATTCAAAAATGACAAAGACTTGACAAGGCCTTGCTCCTTAACTATGCTACATAAATCTGATAATATAAAAAAAAGAAGATATTTCATGCTCATATCTATGATGTTGTATATGTATATGACATTTGTGCCTATAAAGAGTAGTTTTCTATATATATTCTATAACTAATATTCATATGCCTATGTTGAGCACATTATAAGCTATGCTAATGACAGACATCACAAGCACATTGAGTGCACATCAAATTAATAGATATGAAAATGTATGCGATGGGCATATTTGAGGGTATGTAACAACAGCAGCAGCAGGAACTGTGCCTTAAACCATATAAGCATGCCAGAAAGTCAGGTTATAGTTAAAATTTTAGCCAAAAGCTACATTAAATTACAACTTAATAGTTACTTCATGCATAAACGAATCACGATAATATTGCTTAAAGCGAAACATGTGCATGCTACGTTTATACAAAATTAAATTTTGTTGTGATTATATTTCACGTTGTATACAAAAATTTACGTTGAAAGCGTGTATAGTGCCTATAACACTATGAAAACTGTTTTGAAAAATAGTTTATATTGTTTTAATGTGTTGCATAAACGTAGTAATATTTCAATATATGAGTTGAGAGTACTCCCTATACTTATATACAGCTTAAGTCTCACTTTCCGAAAATTTCCGAGTTACAAAATGATAAAATTCAAGTAGCTTATGCTCTGTAAGATTCTTATCAATTAATTGTTAGTTGGATAGTTTGTGAAATTGGCTGACATAAACGAGTATTGTAGTACTTAGTCGGGCAGGTCAAAATAGTTTGACTGCTAACGTTTATTAAGCAATTGGATTGGATGATGATCTGGTACATTGCACACAAAATTGTCTGTTACTCCTCGTTACTACGTTAATTAATTCGGTAATTACGACAATTTCTATGCACAAATAAGCAGCTTATAGCAGTGAACTAAGTGAGTGAATGAGTGAGTTTTTTTTATATTGTTTTGCTGATAAAACTGATGTACACACGACATGTTATATAGCATATATCCTATGTATCAAGTATGTACATTGTATATCAAACATTTCGATTATTTATTGCATAAGTTATGGCGCGTGTGCATACTAGAAGATAAAATAACATTTACTATAGTATACATTTGGGCGTTTATACATATGGGATTGTTTAGTCATGCGTCACAGCGTATTAAAAATGTCTGCTTTGTTGTTGTTCGCAATTTTTCTCCGTTTTCATTTTCATAGCAATTTTGCATGTGCAAATTAATTAGTTAGCTAAAGAAAATTTGCATGTTTCTTTAGCTAACTTTATGGGTACTACCCCCGAAATACATGATATTTCTTAAGTGGCATACACCCCAAAAGTCAAAGAAATTGTGTAGACATTTGCATTTTAATAGATATTTTACGCTTGATGTTGTTTCATTAATTTATTTTCTTGGAAATTATTTTTGTGCAGTAGTACACGTATTGTTTTTTTTTTTTTTTTGTTTCTTGTTTTAACGCAAACATGAATCATTGGGATTTTTTTCTCGACTCATATTATTGTACGTTTTGTTTGAGTAATTTTAAATTAAATTATTTGTTCCAGCTTTAGCTGATATATATTTCTTTATGACGCAAGTTGGTTTCCATATAAAAAAAATATGTAATGCGAAAACTTAAAAAATTGTTGATATGAATTTAAAAAAATGCAGAACGCTACTACCGGACAAAGTATTAAGCGATTAAAAAAACAATAAATTAAAATAAATAATAATAAAAATTAATATATTCAACTCGTGAAAATAATTTCAAATCATAAAAAAAAAAAAAAATAAATAAATAAATAAATAAATAGAAAAATAAATAAATAATACAATTAAAAAAAATTACGATGAAAACGAGCTGTGTGAGTTTTGAACCTGTGGTTCGCTAACACTAGACAACTGTTTAACTCTTCGGACTCATAGTTGCTATCTGAAAATATAAAAAATATGAAGAAGAGTATTTTCATTCTTGATCAGCTCGATAAGACAAATCCATTTAGCCATGTTCGTCTGTCTGTCTGTTGCAATCCGTTTTCCTCGGAAAGTTTTAATGGTATTGACCTGAAATTTAAAACTTAAGCTTTTTTGTGATGCTGGACAGAACCAAAGTGTCACGACCATTAGTTTGTAGGTCAGAACCAAGGTGCCACGACCATTTTTAGACATACTGTTGCCTTCTTACTTCTTTTATTTTTGTTTGAAAGTTTTTAATGATTTATGAGTGAAATTTGATACTAAAAACCATTTCTATTTGCATCCAATATTTGTCAAAACCAAGGTGCTACGACCATTTTTAGGTATAGCCCCCATACAAATCTTCCGCCCATTTTAGAGTTTTTTTTTTTTGAAAATAGTTCTTATTTACGAATGTTTTCACTCCACTCTGAGTATAACCACTTCTACTGTTATCCTGAATGCACTACCGATATAGCATGTATCGGGCTACTATATCATACAGACCCCATACAAACTTACATACCTTCAATTTTTTTTAAAATTTTTTTCAAGAATATTTTTGTTATATCTGAATTTTTAGCTAAAAATTTTGACATAAATGCTTCTTATTTTTCCACCAACTTAAGTTGTCCCCACCCAACCCCCTTTGCGAAGTATAATCTACGTCACTGATGATCATTTATAAACTAGTTAAAGTTTCCTTTAGCGGATATTTGTGCTTCGGTTCTACCGATTTTTTATAAATAAAATGTTTATTTTTGTGTGAATATAATTCACAAATAGTTCAAAAATTATTTTAAAACAAGAATTAAGTTAACTTCGGTTGGACTGAAGTTTTTATACCTGTTACACATCATTTGACGTGGATAAATCTTTGTGTTCAGCATTTGTATTAAATTTTATAAATATTTTAAAAATATTCTTAAAAATTTAGAAATTCGCTGTCCGATTTGATCCAATTTTATACTGAAGATTTGGCATGGTATAAGAAGCATTTGTTCCATATTTGAAGCCATTCGCTTTATAAGTAATTTTTTCTCATAGAAACCCTAAAAAAATATAAATAAATTATAGGGACCCTATTTAATGCATTACAAACTTCCCGACAAACTGAATATACCTGTTTTACACGAAGTGTAACAGGTATAAAAATATATATTATGTCAAGGGGTGGCACCGAAAACACTTCCACTAAAGTTTTGGCTAAACCAAAATTCGTTAATATTGCATGTTTTAAATTGCAGGGTTATTTTAATAGTAGCAGGGCCTTTTAGTTTCGCTGGTCTTATTTTTGAATTTTTCTTAGAAATGAAAAAAATTAAAAAAATTGACTACCCATGCAATTATAGAATTTATGAAGGAGCGGTCTCATTGTGACATTTTAATATGTACACCAAAACGTTCAGTTTTCAATGACTTGCTGAATTTTTGTGATTTAAAAAAAAATATTATAGTTTGAACTAATTCTGAATTATGTGTCTTATTTTAATGTTTGAAATTAGAGATTTGAATTTAAATAAAAATTATGATGCTTTATATGCACTCAATCTGTGGTTTCTACTCGAAGTCTATGTCATGCAATGCAAGCATATTAACACTCTACACCACAATCTTTGTCATTCAAAATGAAGTATTGAAGTAAAATAGCCTATGGCACATGTATTGTGCTAAAGAAAATTCAATTCAATTTGACATATTACATGACTGTCAGTCTGTCTGTCAACTCTCAAAATCTTATGTACATGCTACTCATATGAAAGTCAGTTTAAGTTTATAATTTTCCAAAATGTTGTATATTTTTAGTGGTTAAATATGTGATAACTGGAGTCACATAAAATGTCAAATTCATCTGTGGAGATCAATTTGATTATGTTGATATTTATTAAAAGGAAATTTGATTGTTTTGTAAATTAATTAAATTTTTTTATATATTATATATTTAAATTGTATCTACAAAATATACATATTAACCTTTTGTATTTGTTCTTTTCAGGTATGTTCATTTGTTTTCTAAAATAAATTTCTAAGTAAGTAAAACACGATTACAACTTGTTTAATAACATCTATGCGATTATTTAGAATAAATTAACTTGAAACTCGTTTCAAAACAAATTAGAAATCAAGTACGTCGTTCAACACTTAGGACACGAATAGTAATTAAATTAAATTGAAAACAATTCTAATGAATTTTTCAATACATTAAAAATCAAAGCTACACGTTTACGTGTTCAATGTATTAGCAACGAATTACTAAATATTTTGCTGCTTAGTTGCTTTTAAAAAAGCTAATTGAACTTCAACGATACAAAAAAAAAAAAGAAAAATAACTGTAATGAATATATACAAACTTGATTGCACTTGATAATTAAATTGACTTTTGGCTTTCATTTCAAGAGGATATTACGTTGAAATTATATATTTTGTTTAGATACATTCAAATACTCACAATTATATGAAACGCTTTATTCTAATGCGCATCGCGTAGATACATTTGTAGTGCTACGTTTTGAGATAATATTTTTATATCGAGGTGAATAAACGACGTTGGCGTTCATTAAGTAAGAAAAATTTTTTTTTTTGTTTCTTTTTAGTTTAATAAAACTGTTAAATTGTAAATTATTTAGCACCTTTATAGAGCGCACCGAGAACGTTAGATACATATTAGTACGCGCCAGATACTTTTGCCAACACACAATAGTAGCGTCGGCACACTTTGCTAATTTGTTTTTGTTAAATTTGTTGATTTAAGGTTTTTTTTTTTCTTCGCATAAAGCAAATTTTCATTAGCATGCTAATGCGAAAAATACAGTAAGATACTTTTGTATCTTTTTTTTTTTTTATCTTTTTTGCGTATTTGCTATATCTTTTAATTGCTTATTTTAAGTGGGCAGTAGCGTAAAAAAACTAACTACTTTTGCTTTGAATTTTGTTAGCTTACAAAAGTTTATCAGTTTGTTGTGAGTTGTCGGTGTTAGATACTGTATCTTTGTATCTGTGCAAATAGCTACGCTGTTAAATTATGACGCGCTGACGTTTACGATGATGCTGCTGCTACGGCTGCTTTGTTGATTCGCTGTTGACGTTGATGAATTGCAAGCAATTGAAGCAATGGCATAGTATACTATACCTACTTATATGTTTGCTTGTTATCAATAAAAAAAGGGAGAATGAAAAAAAAATAAATTAATAAATAAATGTGTGGGTTTTTATAATTCAAATTAATTAAATAATTATGATAAAAGTTCAGCCAACTTGTTATGAGGTCTTTTAATGTATATCAAATAATATATAGTATATATAAACAAATATTATTATATAAAATTATGGGGCATTAAAATGTTTTCTGTTTTTATTTATTTATAATTATATACTTTTTTTGTTCTGGTATCCAGAAAACATATTCTATTGCGAAAGTCTCTTCAGCGATACTAGTTAAAAACTATCGCGTCGATAGCCGTTCTCCTATGTTGTAAAATACATTCCAAAAGTCATTTCCTCGACTCTGAAGGCTTTTGTAAAATTTTTTTTATAGAGTCAAATGAACTTCCAGAAGTAAATCAGAAGAGAGGCTTAGGCAATTGAGGGCATAATTATTTTTTTGATATGGTTAATTATTGCCCAAAAATCATGCAGGGTACATAAGGTCTATAGCAAAGAGAAGCAGAACGTTGAAAAGCCTATTGGAAGGCTGTAATCTTAATGTTGATAAATGATCTCGTTTTAAACCATGATTTTATTCAGAATTTTGTTTTAACCATAACGAATATTTATTCTTGATCTGCTTGACAAAATCAATTGAAGAAGTCATGTACTCCCGTCCGTCCGTCTGTCCCACTTTTTGGGTCCACACAGCTTTGAAGATATTGAACTTCTTTAAAGTTATATTTTTGTACAAGATTTTGCTGTACTTCCGAACAAGGTGACATAATATTTTTTTGAAACTTTGATTCTCAAATATTGGTTTAATAAATGTAACAACGTGATAACTTTTAAATACACCCATTTTAATCATTTACTCTTTACACGCTGTGCTTATCAATTATTGTATTTTTTGCTTTTGTTATTTTTCATTTTTTTTTAATGCAAAGTAGAATTCTGAGAAAATGTTAATATGAAAATAATATGATTAAAAAGTCTGCGAAAAGAGAAGAATAAAGGAAGATGGAAAACGTAAAAGAAGAATAAAGAAAAGATAAAGTAAAATAGAAACAGTTAAAGAAATATATATAATAGGGGGGATATAGAAAGAAAGACAGACAGAAATAGAAAGAGAGAAATGATGGGAAAATAGGAGTGAATAAATAGAGAAAAAGTGAAATAAAAGAGAAAAAGTGAAAAAAAAATACAGAGAAAAAAAAAAAAAAAGATAAAAAATAGTGGGAGATAGAGAGATATAGAAATACATGGATAGAGTTAGAGGGAGATAGAAACAGATGATGCTAGACAAAGAGAGATAAAGTTATATAAAGTTAGATAAAGAGAAATAAAGCGAGATAAAGAGAAAAATCTAGATGAAAAGATAGAGAGATAGATAGGAGAGATAAATAGAGATGAAGAGAGATAAAGAGAGATAGAGAGAAAGAGAACAGAGATAGAGAAATAGAGACAGAGATAGAGAGATAGAGCAGAAATAGAGAGAGAGATAGAGAGATAGAGAGAAATAGAAAGATAGAGAGATAGAGAGAGATAGATAGAGATATAGATTGAGATATAGAGAGAGATATAGATAGATAGAGAGAGATAGAGATAAGAGAGATAGATAGAGAGAGATAGATAGAGAGAGATAGATAGAGAGAGAGAGAGAGAGAGATAGATAGAGATAGAGAGAGATAGATAGAGATAGAGAGAGATAGATAGATATAGAGAGAGAAAGAGAGAGAAAGAGAGAGAGATAGAGAGAGATAGAGAGAAATAGAGAGAGATAGAGAGAGATAGAGAAAGATAGAGAAAGATAGAGAAAGATAGAGAAAGATAGAGAAAGATAGAGAGAGATAAAGAGAGATAGAGAGAGATAAAGAGAGATAGAGAGAGATAGAGAGAGAAAGAGAGATAGAGAGAGATAGAGTGAGACACAGTGAGATAGAGTGAGACACAGAGAGATAGAGAGAAAGATAGAGAAAGATATAGAAAGATATAAAGAGAGTATGCATCGATTATCATTTGATCAATGCTAAAATGTTCAGCCTTGAACTGTGCATTCCGACTGCATATGACAAGCGTTATTGAACGAGTTTTTGATAAGAAAAGCAGTCCTAGCTAATTTAATAAATAAAATAATAATTATTCTTTATTCATTTTATTTTTAAAATTCAAGAATACCTGTTTAATAATAATAAAATTAATAATTGAAGCTAAAAAAAAAACAAGTTGCAATAATCAAAAATGCACTCAATAAAATTTTTTAAAAACAAAAAAAACCAAAAACTTTTTATGAGTTGTGTTCCTAGCTAAGATGCCAAAATTTCGATGATGTCAAGATCAGAATCTATAAATTTTCAGTAAGCATTCTGAAAAATTCAAAACTTTCTGAAATAAAATTTAAAAATTCTGATGTAGTCATCATAAGTATTTAACTATTTCGACCGAGAACTCATGAAAATCATGGAAAAGGCAACTTTGCGTTACATTAAAAAGTGATCGTGATCAGTTAAATTATTTTAATCAGTGTTTTTAATCAGTGCTTAGTAATCAAATGTGCATTGCAGCACGCGCCTTCAGTTAATGTCTAACTGTGTCATTTATATACATTTTTTTTTTTAATTTGCAACACAACATTCCTATGCGCAACATGCTAATTGTTAATTTTGCATTCGTTTATGTCAAAATGACAAATTTCAAATGTTGAAAAATCAATATGTTGCATGCACATTTTTTATGGGCGCGCCACGCGACCTATTCTAAATAATTAATTTACTAAAGATACCTGTTATCTAGGACGTTCTTCTTCTTCGTCTCTTCTGGTATATAGAAATGCAACCTTCAAATTATAGATTCATGTAGCCGCATTACATTACATTTCAATTATATTATATGCTTTTATTTATTATTTGTTTTATTGGCCTATTGACTCCGGAATATATTATTTTTATTAGTATTTTATTTTTTTTTTTTTGCTTATATACTATAAAAAATATATTGATAAGCGCGCTTGTCAGTTGATTGTCAGTTTTTGCTTATAGAACATCGTGTCAGCTGTCTTTGTTGTGTTTCTATTTAATTTGAATTGCTTGTAAAAGTTATAAATTCACAATTTTGCGTTTTCGGAATTTGTTACACAGGCAAGTAACAGTGTGGCTCGTGTAATGCATTTAAATTTTTTTTTTTTTAATTTGCAATGCAAAACAGTGAACAGAAGCATTGTTCTATAATATTAATTTATTTTATTACCTTAACAATTCAATGATATGGTTAATTACTCTTGGGAATAAGTTATTTTTATCTGAATAAAGATAAGAGTGAAAATTATATTTTGTAATGAGACTATATTGTATGTAGCTACAGTGGAAATTCGATAGGTTGAATGCTTTTTGTTGTATAATTATCAAAAGAAGTTCTTTGAACCAAAAAGGGAATAATTTTTGTACACATAATTTGCCAAAATATTTTTAGCACTAAATCGATGAAGTTTTCAATAGAATCTTAAGGGAGACTGGAGTAAGCCGCTTTGATGTTTATTATTGTATTTGTGATTATTGAAAAAAAAGAGTTAAGTTTTTATTGAAATTGTGTTTGTGGTTTAACTGCGTAAACACCTTACTGGGGTGTAAAGCATTGGTTCAGGCCAAACATTTTCATTAAGTTTTCTTTTAGTGGGGTGAACTAAACCAGATTAATAATACATTAGGCCACGTCATTTTTTGAGTTTTTCTTTCTGTTTTTCTGGTTTTACTGCGAAAGCTTTTAAAAAAATTAGCTTTAGTGGGGTGTAGTGAGCCAGATTTAATCATATATCAGGCCTCGTCATTTTTTGAGTTTTTCTTTAAGTTGTTCTGGTTTTTCTCCGAAAGATTTTAAAAAATTGCCTTAGTGGGGAGTAGTGAGTCAGATTAATGTGTAAATCAGGCCACGTCATTTCTTGAATTTTTCTTTGCTTTGCCGGTTTTACTGCGCAAGCGTTTATAAATAGCCTTAGTGGCGTATAGTGAGCCAGATAAATGGTACTCAGGTCACGTAATTTTTTGTTTTTTTTTTTTAGTTTTTCTGGTTTTATTGCCAAAGCTTTAAAAAAATAGACTTTAGTGGGGTGTAGTGAGCCAGATTAATCATATATCAGGCCACGTCATTTTTTTGAGTTTTTATTTATGTTTTTCTGGTGTTACTGCGAAACCGCTTAAAAATGTCCTTAGTGGGGTGTAGTGAGCCAGGTTAATAGTGAATAGACCACGTAATTTTTTAAGTTTTTCTTTATGTTTTTCTGGTTTTACTGCGAAAGCGTTTAACAAAATGGCCTTAGGGGAGTGTAGTGAGCCCTTTTAGATTATTTAACAACAAATGCTTTTGTATTATTTTAAAATTTTTTAATAGTTAGCATAGGTCAACGTTCATTTTTTTTTGATTTTTTTTCTATTTTTTGTTGTTTTTTCTTGGTTTTACCTGCTGTAAACCGTTTTTAACGCTTAAATGGCCATAGGGGGTAGTGAGTCATTCTTGATTAGATACATCGATTTAAACATTAAATGCGATTTTTGTAAAGATGTATATGGGCTGAAATTTTAAACTTAAGACTTTTCTAGGTCCTGTGTAGTTTCTATGTTAAAATCAATGTGCCACGCCCACTTTTGTATAGACCCATATTTTTCAAGTTCTTATATGAAAAATGTATTTATAAAAAATTATTTAAAATAGTTTCTTATACCATGCCAATTGGTTTAAGATATTAGTCCTAATCGGACCGCGAGTTCCTAAATCTTTAAGGATATTTTGTTTGATTAATTTTTTTACATAAATTTAATACAAATGCTTCCTTGTAAGGTATTTAAACTTCATTAACTTTTTTTTTTTTTTATGATAGTTTCTGATTACACTCAAAGATTTTTCTATACTTCAAAGATTTTGAGTAAATTAATTTGTATTTTGTAAACATAAAACAAAAATGTTAAAAAGCCAAAACAGAACAATACATGCAACCAGACAACTATAAACAAAGTCAAATAATAAAAAAAAAAAGAAAAAAAGCAAAAGATCAAAGCTCGCATTTTAATTTTGAACAGATCAACAGCGTAAAAAAAGTATTCATTAAACTTCATTTCTTTAAGCTACTTCACATTCAAATACACAATTATGACTTCAAAGAGCGCAAGCAACATCAATCAATGTGAATCAACGACAAACTGACTCACAGACGACTGACTGACTGACTGTCTGGTTGTCTGTTTGACTGTTAACCATATGCCACTTGACTTTTTCGCCTCGTTCATTTTGTATCTGTTGTATATCAACAACAACAACAACAACAACGCAAGTACATCGTTAGTAATAAGTATCTTTGTATCTGCACGCATCTTCTTGTATCTTCTCAAGCACAGCACAATGTCGTCATCAGCATATAATATTTTTGGTATTTATTATTATTATTCTTGCCTTGAGCAATTTTAATTATATTTAAACATTTTCAAGTTACACAATTCAATTGACTTTCGGCGGCAACAACAATAACCACAACAACAACAACAACGAAGATTGACCCTCATAAACTTTGCGCTAATTTGTAAGTGAAGTTTCTATTTAATTGTTGTAGCAAGCAGACGCTTCAATAAAAATAGAAAATACATATAAAACAATAGCATTGACATTGAAAATTGTGCCTTAGATCAACAACAACAACAACAGTTTCCATAATGTATCTATAACAATTCACTATGTATCTACTCTAAATAAATTGCTTCATTTTGATTTGAAGTATTCCTCTTTATCAATTTTATTTAAAAAGTAGTTTGAAATTTGACTTTGAAAACTATATTTTGACCTTGGCTTTTGATTTTTTTTTTTTTTAATATAAAATATTTATTTTTGGTTTTCAACTTCAACTTTATTTATTTATTTTTTTTTATTCCAAATTAGTTTTGGCTTGAGTGATTTTTTAATATGAAGAGTGGCGCAAAGTATTTAAGCGGTATGATGTGTTTAAAAGATTTCCTGCTTGATATTTTTTTTTTGGGAAGTTTTTTGATTGTATTTATTATTTATAGTTTATTTTTTTGTATTTGCTGATATGGTCCATTTTATGCGCATTTTATCTGCCAGAAGCTGTACTAAATAAATTAATTGTTTCTTTATATATTTATAATGTATGCCTTTTAGATATTTATTATAATAAAATACTAAACGTTTATTATTTTTCTGTTTTTTGTTATTTATTTATTTAGCATTCTTTTTTTTTTTGTTATGTTTATGATTAATTTGCTTTCAAGTTTTATCACGAAATGCGTCAGAATTTTTTTCGATAAATTTGTGTATTTCTTGATCATTTCGTAATAAAATAAAAAAAATTTGTTTTAAGTAATTTCATTTGAAATATTTATTTTTCGCATTGAAAATTTCGACTGTAGACGTTTTGTAAAAAAACGTTAAAAATCATGGACCGATTAGACAAATGAGTCACATTTGGTTCGGGTTAAAGTAGAGGAATATACACGACTGACACAAAAATCCCAGCTAATGAGCTGAGATTTTAATTTAATGGTTTGAAACAATTGATATGTATTTCACGAAATCGGACTGAGATCCAAAATCTTGTAAATTTTTTATAAGCATACAAGTCGTGCACCCGAATGTTTTATGCAAATGCAGAATGAGGCAATAAAGTGTATTGATAAGCGTCGAAAAATAACTCGATCAGGTCTGCTGTCTGTACTGCCTTAGAAACGTACTGATCTCGTTGATTGTTAAAGATAGAACTTCCAACCTGGATTATTAGGATTCTTTCGAAACCTTTTGGAATTATTGAAGATTAAATCACTAAACTGAATATTAACACTCTTCAGAATTTTTTCCTGTATAAACATATTTATACTCGTCAAATTTGGGTTAGAGTAATCCCAACAAAATATCATAATTTGTCTAAGATCGGACATATATTAAATATTTTAAATTATAATTACTTATACCCCAAATGAATTTTTTTCTAAAATATTGGGAACTCATAATCCTTGCCTTGATAGAAGTGAAAGCCTATTTCGGAAACATTGATCACAGCGTTCAAGACCCTATCCGGAAGTGTAATGTTTTCTTTCATAAATATATAGTCCCCAGAGGTGAAAATGTAGCTGGAAGCACTTATCTCCGAAAAAGAATGCTGGTACCAAAATAGAACAAAACTTCATATCCAAAAATGGGTACAGCGTAATTCGTAGTCGATCATACTCGATAACAAACTTTTTTTCTTGTTTAGAATAAAAATTAATTTCCACTTATTTTGATTTGTTTACAAACAAATCACGCTGTTACCCAATTTGTTATATTTAAATAGTTTTTATGAAATATCAAAAGCACATAGAATGTTTATACTGTATATGTATCGTTCCTTATATATCATCCAACGCTAAGGGTAAGCGCTAAAGACACCGCTGGGCAAATAAACCATTGATATGAATGCTATTAAGGTTTGAGATTTTGTATCACTTGAATTTTGTAAGGAGACAACACACTTTCTAAATAAATTTTTAATTTAGTACTTCTGTATGAAATATGGAGTTTCTCTTAGACTCTCGAGTCCAATAAAAAGTCTGCTGAATGGCAAATACGGTGAAAAAAAAAGAGAAAACAGAACAAGATGAGCATGGAAATGGTGTAGGAACGCTCAAATAAGTATATCGCTCCAAGATAAAGTCTTGAGGAAATATTTTTATTTCAACTTTTGAACTTCTCTCCAGAAATTGGTTCTTACAATATTTTCTATTTCTATGGTAATGAAATAAAGCACATAAATTGAAAATGATTTCTCCACAGAGTGAGTAATGCGACCGTGGTGCAAGGTTGTTTTCTTTCATATAATACCGATTTGTTTTTGGAATGCGAGATATGCTGAAACCGAATTTTCCGTGAGTATGAGGCGGTTTAAAAGAATTATAATCATAATTATACCATTGAAACGTAATGAAGATGAGCAAATTCTTACTAAAAGTCCAGTGTCGTATTATTATACTGCAAATCGAATTACAAGATTTCCACAAGGGTTTTCAGGTCTCTTTCGGACTTCAAAGTTTATTCGAAATTTTATCGATAATTTTCTTGAACTGAATTTGAACCATACTTCAAGGATTTAAGTTGAATAATACGCTATTAAAATGGTTCCAATCCGAAATGCCACTATTTTTCTTATCCGTTCAAGACTTTGACTTACACATTTCTAGAACAAACTCTGCTGCTGAGTGTTCAAAGAAATCAAAATGCATTTAGTTCAAATAAACTTAAAGCAGAAGACAAAGAGATACAACTAGATTCATTTTATTAAAAAGTATGCAAGTAGTAAGTGGATTATTATTAGATTTTTACCCATTTTTTTTTTTTTGCTTTCTTTTGTAACTTAAGTGTTGAGCTGATGATTCAATGGCATTTGTGAATGGGTCGATGGATAGAAAATATCTATGAATGATGAATGAAGATGAATGAATGAATGTAGAGCATATTGAATTTAGAACAGCTTGGTGTAGTGAAGTAGTAGCATCAAAGCACGAAACTTACACGCACATAACGCCATCATCCAACGCTAAAATTGAAATGCATACAAAGACAACGCATTGAGGAAGTTGAACGAAATTCAAATAGAAAAAGAATTTCCATATGACCTGCTTTACTTTTATTGCAACTCACCTTTTTTTTTTTTTTTTTTAAATATGAATTTTGATGCTTTAGCTTTGAGTTGAAGATTTTTTTAAACTTTATTTTTTTTTCAAGATTTTTTCTATATAATTTTTTTTTTTCAATAGAAACCATGCAGCATGCACAGCACTCTTTCTCCATTTTTTTTTTTTATTTATTACAAAGCGATTTTTTCTGCCAAGTAAAAGTGTTGGTCAGGTTCTTTTTTTTTTCTTCAATACAACTGCAAGTGGCATACAGGCAACGAAGAAAAAATAAAAACTCTTCAAAGCTGAAAAGAAGAAAAAAATTTTTTTATATATTTTCCCACTTGACGTGTTGCACTGTGCTGCTAAATCGAATACGAATACGAAGTGTATATATGCCTTTCTTTACATTGGCTGTCTGGTTGGCTTCGTATTAAAGAAGGTATTGGTATGCCACAGGATATTTTGCTGCAAAAGTAAGAAATGTGGAGCAAGTGTTTGTGTACGTAGAAAATAAAATGCAGGCCAAAGTGAATACAGACAGACGGACAGATGGACGGACAGACGGACAGAGAGACAAAAAACTTTGCATAGGAAATTGCGTTCGGATGTTTGGGTTTTTGGTATCTTACTAGGTTGCTTTTGCCTTTGCTCCTGCTACTTCATGTATTGCCATTTGATTTTTTGGTTTGCAAATTGATGCCAAATTGATGTCAGAGTATCAATAAAATGATGTTCCAAGTCGTTTCAGTTCAATTCAATTTGGTTTGATTCTATTTTTCTTCTTCTTGTACATTCTCCACTTTTGGGGTTGTCAGTCATCCATACACTCAGTCAGTCAGTCACGATATCGAGGTGAAGTGTAAAACAAGTGTTCTTTTCTGGGTACGTACGAGTATATATTGTGTTAAGGAAGAAAATAGATTTCGATAAGTGTTGTTTCTAGTGTTGAGATTTAGTTCGTGTACATTTTTAATGAAAATTGTTGCTATTCTTCGATTAAAATGGTATGGAATTCCTTTGATGAATTTTCTTGCTTTAACAAATTTGCATTTTGTGCATTTGTTAACTTTGTTGTTTAGGCTTAAATCAAATAAAAGAATGCCAATTTAAATTTGGTTTATTGTATTTTAGAGCTCAGCAAAGAGGGAATGCTTACATTTTAAGAATTTTGATTGATTCATTTTTTTCTTTTGTAAATTTTAAGATTTTTTAAGGTTTTATTGATATCTTTCTGTAAAGATTTCTTGCTTTGAGCACTTTAAAATAGCTTTTGAATTTTTTATATCCCATCAGTTTAGATGAAATATAGTCCTTGAGTTTTGGAATCATAGCGTAGCACTGAAATCTTGAAAAAACATTTCATTATTGCACTTTGGTTTTTCCCCTTTCTTTTTTTATGACCGTCTTTTCAAACTCTATATAAAGGGTGTCCCCAGAATTAATGCGTGTCCCAGAATTAACGAAAGATTTGCAATAAAGTCTACCCTAAAAATTCTTTCGTGTTCTATCGTGTAACGCTTCATTTCTACTTGACCTAAACTTTTCAGCTGTAAAATTGTTCATTTTCAGGGTTGCCAGCACTTTTCTGCAAATTTTGCGTTAGTTCTGGGACTTGCGTTAACGGTCCCAGACAAAGGATTTAAAAAAAGAATGCCTCTGATCATTTTTTTGGATTCGCTTCTTTATTGACTCTTCATTGCTGCATTATTACAATTCGCTTTCGTTTTTGGGCCTGAGATATTCCTACTTCTCGTTTTTGCCTATTTAGTGAGTCTAAAGAGTTCTTTTTAGTTTAATTGTTCCATTACTTATGAAAGTTGCTTCTGGGAAATATATGAGCAGAAGCACGCTGATCGATCTCTTCATTACTGTCAGAGTTTCATGGTAAGTAACCTCCATTTCAAAAACAAATATTAGCCTAAGGTTCTTTCCATTCCGTCTATTTTGAATACTTTTAGAGGAAAAGCAATCAAAATTGGTTCTAACATTCTCAAGAGCTTTCATATAGCATCTTAAATAAAATGTATTCCTATTTTGTTGAGTTTTTGTACCTACTTTTTTTGGGATTATTTAGCATAAAAACGCGCACTTTGGTATTTAAAACTCCTTTGATGATTTAAATAAAATATTGATTAGGTAGGAATAAGTTTTGTACGAGTATTTGACCCTAAATTGATCTAGTTATGTCCGTTTAGTTTTCATTTGTCTTCTGCTGATGATTACATAGGTTAAAAAATACAAAAAACCACGAACCCCAAAATTTATATGCTTCAAAACCGTCGCTACGTATCTTGTAGTCTCATTTCTAGCCTCATTTTTACAAATCTAATTCAAATAAACTTTTTTTTTAACAACTTTTGTTTACTTTTGTATCTAACCTTTTGTTTTTTTGTACATTGGAAGCAGAAAACACCATTTATGCTCAAGCATTTTTGAAATATAAACCCATTTTAGCTTTTATATGTTCGCTACATTTATAAAAGAACACTTGACAACCCTAAATTAAATTATGCATTGCTAGACATAACGCCAGACTTAATAACAACAACAACGAAAACAACAACAGACACATCATGGAATTGTTGCAATGAAGCATAAAACTATAAAAGTTTCGACCAATAAGAAAGGGCAAAAGTCAAATTGCTTTTCGGAAAATGAAAGCGCAGACAGACGACGGACAGATATGTGTACGCAGGGAGTCAAATGCGTAATAATCTTTGTTTTTGATTTTTTTTTTTTTTTTTTTTTGTTCTGGCATACTAAAAGCAATTTAGCGCAGCAAACCGCAACATAAAACTGAAGTATTATTGTATGTACATGTACTATTCGTACAGCATGTGGTTAAGTGCTGTGCTGCTGCTGCTGCTGTGACGACTGTCTGTCTGTGTGTGTGTGTATGAAGGGTATGCTGTGTACGAGTATTGCGTAGCAGTTAAGTGCCTATAAAATTTCATAGGCCACAAAAATCTCGTAACAGCAAATACAGCAACATAAAATTAGCATGCACGGACATCGTAGCAATTACTGAAACTTCACCCACTCAGAGTTTTCAACTCTTCCGAAATACACACTGGCCCTCGGTCGGTCGGTCGGTCACAATCTATCTATCAGATACAGACCAAACACCCTTGACGCTGCCACTTGCAGCACATTTGAAGTGGGAAAGCGAATGCATTCAGTGTACCACAGCAGTTGCAGCAGCAGCAGTTGCAGCAGCAATGTGAACAATAAGCCGACAAAACCAGTAAAAACAACAACAACAACAACACAAACAATTGACACATACACGTGAACATCCTGCAATGAGTGCTGCTGTCAGTCAGTGTCGAAATGTCTACTTTTCCTTGTCATTCTTGTGAATATTTACGTTACAAAATATTGTGTTAAATGTCTGTCCACACACACACACACGCACACAGCTTAAACCTTGCACGGAAAAAAAGAGGAAAATAAAAGAGTTTGTTAAAGCGCGTAACTCATGTTTGCAACTTTGTATAACTCATCTTACTCATCTGACTCACTACATTCTTTTACGTTGATGTTTATAAATTTGGTAAACGAGTTGGCAGCGCTCCCAAAATTGTCAACACATTGCGTATAGCAGTAGCAGACGAATATGGGGGTAAAACTCATCAGTTAAGCTCCGGTCAAACAGTGTAAGTTGGCCGTTATCTGCAATATAGGTCTTTTTTTTTTTTTTTGATTGCTCGCAGTAAGCGTTTATGTTGGTGTTAGGGTGAGTTGGAATGGTTTGGAACTTAAAGTATGCAATACATTTTTATTGGATAAAATAATTTTAGATTAGCTGCTTTCAGATTTGCTTAAAGATTGGCTGTTTACAGAACAGCTGCTTGTAGATCAGCTATTTACAGATCAGCTGTTTACAGATCAGCTGTTTACAGATTAGCTGCTTACAGATCAGCTGTTTACAGATCAGCTGTTTACAGATCAGCTGTTTACAGATCAGCTGTTTACAGATCAGCTGTTTACAGATCAGCTCTGTACAGATCAGCTCTATACAGATTAGCTATTTACAGATCAGCTGTTTACAGATCAGCTGTTTACAGATCAGCTCTTATTTAAAAAAAAATAAGCCTCGCTTACCCACATTAACTGAATCAAAAATGATTTTCCAAACCATTCTAAAAAAAATCTCATAAACCATGCATGACGCTGTCCATTCGCTTGTAATTAATGATGGCCGCTATACTTGAGCCTTTCGATTTTCGACATGCATGCAGCCGTATACTGTCGAAGAAGAAGCTGTGAATAAAATGAAAAAAAAAAAAAAAACGGGTTACCGACCATCGCGAAATTGCTGTTCTTGTTTGTCTGACATGCATCCGGCATGAAAGGCAATAGTCAGACAAACACAGATTCCTCATGCACTTGTGTTTTGTGTGTGTGTGTGCATATAGTGTGCCTCCTTGCTTTTGCAATAATTTTGTTTATTTTACTTGCACGCAAGTGGCAGGAAAAATGAAGAAAGATATGGAAAAAAAAAAAAAATAATGAAAGCCGGACACACTGAGTTACGTAATGAAGTTTCACTCAAATTTCCGCTGCTTTTTTAAATTTCGATCGACCTATATATGTGTAAGTTTCCCATTTCATTTAAAAATGCTGCGTCGAAAACTCAATATTACTGCTGCATACTTTTGGGCGTTGTTGCCTATACAAATTTGTATATGTGAGTATTTTTGCGAGAGGTTGTTGCACTTATATGTGTGTCCGCTTTTATTTCCCATGGTTTATTACATCAACACCACAAACTCAATTTCCCCCATGTCAATTGCTGCATATATAATCACAAAGATACACACATGCAGACTTGCATATGTATGTACACATGCATACGATATGTACTCGTATAGGCACAAGTGCTTTAATGGGAAATTTTGCGGTTAATGTCACAATTAAGTGCAACGTCAATTTGTTTGTCAATTTTTTTGTTGCACTTGTTGCGGAGTTTGTGGGGTTTGAATTTGGTTGGGTTGGGTTAAAGTGACGATTTTGATGAATTACTGTGTTCTGGAATTTTAATTGAAATTGTTTATTTAAATGCCAAGTTTTATTATGTAAGATGTAATAGCTAAAGTAGCTACTGCTAAAAAAATAGTTATTAAATAGTTAATTTTTATAAAATCAGTAGTTAAGTAATCAGCTGTACAATTATCAGCTGTTATAGCAGCAGCTGTTGTGAAGTCAACTGTTAAAATCTGAACTGTAAAAGTATGAACTGTTAAAGAATCAGCTGCTAACATTCAGCTGTTACACAAACTGCTCCTTAAAGTAACAGCTGTTAAACTATATTAACTGTTATAGAGCCAACTGTTATAGTGGCAACTGTAAAAATATCAGCTGTAAAAGAATCAACTGTAAAAGAATCAGCTGTTAAAGTATCAGCTGCTGTGAAATGCAATTGAAATAAACTATAAATTTAAATAGTATAAAAAGTGTTTTAAGCACCTCACTTTAAAATACCTATGAAAAGTTTACGCCTAAAAACTTATACAAAATTCTATTTTTAGCCTAAAACTATGCATTTTACGAATTTTTACATAATCCGTTGAGCTATTTTACAAAACCAAAAGTGTATTTTTTGTTTCGTTGCTATTTTAGTATATAAATTTCGTGCTACATTCCTGTAACTATTTTGTTTATCATACTCAACGTTCTCGTTGTCATTTGTTGCTAACCGTCGTCGCCAGCAGTCTAGCATTCAATGGAGCCTTTGTCAAACTGCAGCTTAAAATATTTGCAAACATTTTTATGACATTTATGTCAACATACCTAGCCAGCCCAAAATTGTAGCAGTAGCAGAGCAGCGCTGTGGTGATAAATACATTCCTTTTTTTACCTAAAAATCTTTTTTCTCTCTCTCTGTCCAGCATAGTTGTTGTTGTTGTTGCTGCATGCATTAGCATTAGTTTTTAAGCGTTGACAGTTGCCATATGCACATTTGTTGTCTGGTTCTAAACTTTAATGGACTCTAAACAAAATAAAATAACGTTAATGAATAGCGCTCAACTTAATTAAGATTTATTTTGTTTTTTTGAAAGGTTTGCCGTGTTACAAAAACTGTCGACAAAATTTATTTTTTAACAACTTAATGTGTTTTAATTTCCCTTGTATAATAATATAATAGTTTTTTAATAGATTTTTAATTTTAGAAGCAATTACAATTTCGAATTGAACTGACTGAATAGATAACGCCGGACAGACAAAAAAAGTTACATATGTTGTCCTAAGCCATTCGGTTTAAAAAAGAAAATAAATAAAATTATCACACGACACAATGTCGGCTTTGAAGCCGTTATTTGCTTTGGCATCTGTTTGTGTTCTTTGTCTTGTGCTGTACCTTTGCTCTGCAGATAAGCTCAAGAGCGTAAATATTAGGGAGAGAGTAATTAACGGTAAGCATACGAACCCACACGAGGGTATGTTTGTCGTTCTATACGATCGTAAAATCGTTGCTGCAGTAGACTTGTTCGACAGAAACAAAAGTTAGTGCGAATATCAAAATATGAAGAAATGTCACGCTCTCGGACTCACTTGTTTCTTGTTCAGCCGGACACAATTGAGGATCAATATTATAAAACCGACTTTGAACTGAATTCAAAATATTGCTATAGGTAAGAGTTTTTTAACTGGAAAGTAGAATTTTAATTAGAATTTAAGCAAATCTATCGTCATATTTCAAAATGCGATTCTCCGATTGCAATTTCGATAAATATATTTAATAAACAATTTAGAAAATCATTTGATCTTGCACACGTGCAACATTGCAAAAATGCAAATCAAAATTTTGCACAAGCAACAATTTTCAAAAAAAACAAAAAAGATCGTTGAAGTCGCATCACGAATCGGAGCCTAAAAACAAGAAAGAACGCTGAAGTTAGGTTCTATTTTACTACCATACATCATTGTATTGGATTTTCCTACAAAAACTAAAAAATCGGGTATATCTTTGATTGGGTCTATACCTAAAATTTTGTTGGGCCCACCCATATTGGTCTATTTCATTGGGACTATCATAGACATAATTTATACCAAATCCAAATTTCCTAGAATAAAAAGCAATGACGTTTTTTTTAAAAACCCAATATTTTGGGGTAAATTTGTATGGGGGCTATTTTTGGTCCCAACCATATTGGGTATTTTTGACTATATAGACTTTTTTACTTAATTTGAACTTCCTAGAAAAAAACTTTTTATGCAAAAACCTAAAAACTTGTATGGGGGCCTTAATGGGTCTAGAGAAAAACCGTTTGCAAGTGCATACTTGACGGCCTAGGAGAGTCGAAGTTTTAATTTTGAAAGGTCTATCTCTTATAGTCTCCGAAATAATCGTTTTCATACGGCAGACAGCATGACAGACGGACAGACGGACAGATGGACACAGTCTTTTTTTCTTTCACGCAGTCTATGCTGATCAAGAATATATATACTTTATAGGGTCTATCTTGCCTCCTTCTGTCTTTTACATACATTCGCACAAACTATATTATACCCTTTCCCTTTGGGTACAGGGTATAAAAAAATTAAACAAAAAAACACTTAGAGAGATAAAATTTTTTTTTTATCAAACTCCTTATAGTCTCCGAAATGATTGTTTACATACGGCAGACAGCATTACAGACAGACAGATGGACATAGCTAGTTAGACTCCCCTTTCAATGCTGATCCAGAATACACATACAGTTGCACAAACTTAATATACGCTTTGGGTACAGGGTAAAAAAAAAAAAAACACTCCCTTCAAACTTCCCAGAACCATCACAGAAAAAAATGTTAAAAAATAGTGGTTGGAAAATAGTGTTAGATAACACTGTGAAAAAACAAAGTTTGAAATTAGTGTTGTAAAAGTTTAGCAATGAGATTTTAAGATTTATTTTTATTTGATTCAAAATATTTGAGCGTCTGAACGCAGCTTTAGTTAAGTTTTCTAAGTGCCTCCAGCGGATGCCATTCACCATACGCAACTATTTAAAACCCTTGAAATAGTTAACACTAATTAGTACTTCAATAATAAATAATAACCTTCATGTGTACTTTTAGTTGAGCACATAATATAAAATTTTAATACAAATATTTTACAACTTAAGAACTTTTTTTTTTCTTTTCGTTTTCGTTTTTGTTTACTTTGCATCTATAGTATGTGTGCGTACTATCTTTTACTTTAGCTGTACAGATACATAGATACACACTTAAACCGCAAAATGTTGAATGTTAACAACGGAAAATGTGGTCGCCACCATTGCCGATAGCTACGGCAGCGCACGTTGCACTTTAATGCTAACATGAATGCTAGACACTTAAACAGGAGCACTTGACATACATAACGATTTCAGACACCTCGAAAAGTGTTGAAGAAGAAGCGAAAGTAAAGATAAAAATAGATAATAAAGGGTCTTGCAATAATAATTGTAAGATATGTTCCACATTAGTGCTAAGCGTTATCAATTGAAGCACCCTTTCAATTTGTAAAGGTAGCAAAGAATTTTATAAAAGAAAATTCAAAAGCAAAACAAACAAATGTCGCGTTCCGGTTTCGCATTACACACAGAGATTTTCTTCAATTTTTCTTTTTTTTCTTCTTAAGTTTTATCTTTGAAATTTTTTCTGTGGAGAAAAAAATACTGAAAAGCGAGACTCTCAGTAAAGCTGGTGTAAGAATTTCGTGTGAAATCTAAGTTGAAGCAAAAAAAAAAGCAAACAATTTGGGTTTATGCGCTATCAACTCGATTTTAGCGAAACTTTTAACTAAAATGAAGAGCAAAAAAAAAAAAAAAAAAAAAAAAAAATATTTTCAGCAACGATTTTTGCCACGTAGTTTTTCTATACGCTTCAGAAATACTGTTGTAGGGTATATTAAGCTTGTATTTTTTTATGTTATAGCAAGCGTGATAGACTTTTACAGAGCTTGATCAGTAATAAAAGTTGTTATGATTTTGTTATGTGCCTCTGTTCGACTATTAATTCCTCCGTTCGTCTGTTCTTTCTTCTGTTCGTTTTCGTTTAACGTTCTTCTTTTCTGTTCATCTTTCCGCTCTGTTCATCCGTACGTCTTATTTCGCGTTTGGTCATCTGTTCGTTCTTCCGTTCTTTTGTTTGTGCTTCCGTTCTTCTTTTCGTTAATCCATTCTCTTTTTCTGTACGCTCTTCTGTCATGTTCGTCCGTTTATTCTTTTGTTCATTCCTCTATCTTTGTACAGCGTATTTTGGCGTTCGTATTTACTAAACTGTAGCATACTTTTAGGTTATTCTTGTTATTTTGGTGTTTGTTGTCATCATTTAAAGTTCTCATTTTTCAATGTTTGTTGTTGTTGTTGTTGTTTGCTGTTTTTCTTCTACTACCAAAAAGACAGCTAAAAGTTTTCGCTTTCAATTTCTAGAAGGGCTTATATTTTTCACTTCTTTTTTTTTTTGTTTTTTTTTTTGTTTTAGAGTTTCTCCTAGATTTTTATTTTTTTATACATTTTTACTTAAAAATAAACTTTTGCACTTTTTGTTTGAAAGTAGAGAAAAATCCTTTAAGCAGCGCATAACTGACGTTTGTTCATGTAGAAAAAAACATGCGTTCCGGTATCATTTATTTTTTTTTTTTTTTTTTTTTTATTTATTTTTTATATTTTTTTTATTTTTTTTTTTATTTGATTCTTACAGATTTTACTTGAGTTTCCATGATTTTCTTTATGCTGCCAAATCTTCTAGTTGACCATTATTTTAGTTGCACTTTTTGTGTGATTTTCATTTAAGACGCATCAAAAGTTGACAAAACAAATAAAAGTTTCGATTTTTTTTTCCTTTTTTTTTTTTTGCACTTCTTCAAGTTGTAATTCTATTAGAAAAAAGTTTATAAAACTATTTGCTGTTGAGAGTTATTGTTCTATGGGAAATTTAAGCTGAAAATAAAATTTCCAGAGTTGAACTTTGTTAAAACTTTTAAAAAAGTTATTTTGATATTTCTTTTTTTTTAGTTTTTTAATTGATAAATTTTAAATCAGAATCTTTAAAGCACTTTGCTTTTCTGAATATCCTGAAGCATATAAATATTCGATGCACTAAAATGCCAAATCCCTGCGCAGTTTAAGTTTATGAAATATTTTTTTAATCCATTTAAATTTTAAAGTTTTTTCATACAGAAAAGATAGATTTAAAAGGATACATTTTAAATTCAAAAATTAAACTTTGTTTTGTGTTATTATCTTTTGTGATAAAATATTACAATTCAAAACATTTTATTTTATTGTAAAATATTTCGAATAAAGTTAATTTAACATTTTAATAAAGTTTTCGGCCTTAAAAATGTTGTACACTTAAACAATGTTTATTTCTAAAAATGCCTTTATGCTTCGACAAGTTTTTTTTTTTTTCTTAAATATTTTTAAATCAAAAAAAAATTAAATTTTTATAAAAACAAATCTTAAAAAGTTATTTTTAATCATTTATGCATATTTATGTTTCATCTTTTATGATTTATTTAGTTACTTTGCTAAACTGCCTAAAAGCATGCAACAAAAAATATAAATTATTAAAAGCACAAAACCATTTAAAGTTTTTTTTTGCTTGATTTGGACAACAAATCTAGACAAATTAACTGTAAACGACTTAAATTCGCAAATCGTCGTCGTCGTCGTTCTGCTAACCACAAAAATCAGATAGCGCAACAAAAATATGCGCAAAAACTAAACTTAATGCCGACGTTAATTTTTATCAAAAAAAAAAAAAAAAAAATGAAAATGTATCTACGATTAAGCAGGCAATAAATACAATACGAGATACATTAACTTTTTGGCACGATACATATTTAATGACAATGGACAACAGGCGGCATATAGGCGGCAGCAACAGACAGACAGACAGCCAGACGGACGCAAGGACACGAACTAATGCCGCAAGTTAGATAATATAATATTAACGTATCTAGGACGTAAAAAGGACGAATGAATTAAGCGAAAAACAACAAGCAACAACAAATAGAATAAATAGAACTAATTGAGTCTGTTTTTGACTGTCGTTTTTGACTCTTTACAGATATTCTGGACAACAACGTCAAGTAGGATTCCATGGACAACGCATAAAAAGTAAGTGTTAATTTATGCTTAAAATACTTCTCATCATCTTCTACTTCTTCTTCTTTTTGTTGTTGAATTTAATACTTCAGTAGCAGTTTATTTGTGTAATAAAAACAGTATAGGTATCTTAAATTAGTTTAAATGTGATTTTCAAATTGAAATGATGCGAAAATTGTTTTTGAAATTATTTAAAATTTAATTTGTTTGTTTACAGCTTTTATTGTAATGAAAAGAATAGTAAAGAAATGGACTGCGTTGTCTGCGTTAAGAAAGCAAAAAATATTTTAAATAAAAATGTGCCTAAATGTTTCGGAAAGATCTTTAATAGAAAGAAACGTTTCGGTGCGTCTTACTCGTACTAATAAAAAGTTTTTATAAAGGTTTTTTATAGCTTACAAATAATCTTGTCCGTCTGTTCGCATACTTATAATACAATTTTGCTAGTCTTTTAGTGAGAGAAGAGTATTTAAGCTTTGGTTTACATTTTGTTTAAATAGAAATAATGCTTTTATTGAGAAAAAAAAGCGCATATGCTTCGTTTTTGTATAAATCTCTAGAGATTTTGGTTTCAGTGATTTATAAATCGTACGATGTTCCAGAAATTCGGGTGATTTTATTTTTCAAATACAAAACTTAAATCTCTTCCATTTCTAGTGATTTATCTCGGAAACCATTAAATCTTTTTTGATTGGAATTCGGTTGGAAGATATTTCCTGAATTCCAGATCGACATATCTTACGGTTTTTTTTTTTAAAAAAAGAAGATGTCAATTCACATTAAATACTTTACCTAAAAACCCTTTTGTCGTTTAACGCTGATCTCTTGTAGAAGTATTTTTCACCAAAAGATGTCGTTCTGTAATGTTTTTCTTTATTTAGTTCATTAAGTCTCATCCGATTGTGATCAAAAAGGTCTTTTGATTTCGTTTTCCATTGATGTAGCCATCATATGGCCAGTTGGTCACCCAATGGCGCCGACTTAGCAAAATTCCATGCCGAATACTTAGTTTCTACTGGGATAAAACGAATACTCTTGATACTGTTTCTTCGTCTTCGAATTCAAGAATTTATGTATTGTATTTTAGATGCATTTCCAACTCATTTAGAAACCCAGAAATGCGACAAGTTTAGTGTCCTTGTTTTATAATGATTCTGCGTGCAAAAGAAAATAACAATTTATGGCAATTTAAAAATATAATCTCTAAAATATCTGTACAAAGTCGTTTAATTTATTGCAATAAACAAAATTATTGCATACTTTTGGGCTATCTTTATTTATAGTTTTATTTTATTTTTCACTTCATTTTGAATTTATTTTAAAAATATTAAATAAAACGCTTTGTGAATACATTTTAGTGCTTTCAAGTGTTTTGATTCATGATTTTGTTTACTTTTTTTTTTTTTTTTTCTTTCAAAGTCATCCAAGCGTAGGTACATAAATCAGCAAAATATCATTTATTGAATTTATTTTCGTCGTTTTATATATTTTTTTTTTTTTGGCAATAATATTTTGCACTTAGAAGGGCAACATTTGACATTTAACATTTTTGCTAAACTTGTACAAACTTGGAAAATTTTTGTTATTTTTAACTTTTTAGTTATTTTTGTATTTCGTAGAATTTTAGCATGTTACAATAATTTTATTTTTTTTTTTTTTTTTTTTGAACACTTTAGACACTTTATACAGTTTTGCTGAATGGTAGCTGCCACTTGTGCTATTTTTACCAAAAAATCAGTTACTACGGCTGTCTGCTGCTGTTAGTGGCACACTTGCATTACTTGAGTGTTTTATGCTTAACATTTTGTTCACACTTTGTTCGTTTACACATTCACATGATATGGAAAAAAAAAAAAATAAAGCAAAATAATTCCGTTTGTCAGCTTAAAGTAAATATTTTTTGTGGTTTTTGTATAAATGATTTTTTTTTTTTTTTGCTTTTTGTGGCTTTTGTAGCTTAAATCCGCTTTTAGTTGTCTTTGGCCTATTTTCCTTGCGCAAATGTTTCGCATATTTAACTTGATTATATTAAAATTCTTTGAGAAAATATATTTTTTTTTCACTTTCTTTGTTTAATAATATCGCATTGTATTCTTATTGAATTTTTTTTTCAAGAATGTTGCTTGTTGCATTCTTTTTTTTGGTGAAATTATATTAGGACATTTTTCTTGGAATAATATAAATATTTGTAAAAAATTTATCTAGAAGAATAATAGAAGCCAGATGTACAGAAATAAAAAAAAAAAATAAAAAAAAAAAAAATAAAAGTACAATAAAATTTTGTTTAAAAAATGCAATAAAATTTTGAAATTTTACCACAATATGCTACCTGGTGAAGGAACTTTGGAAAGTTTTGAACTATGTCGTAATGGAATCATTTAAACTGAAATTTAGAATCCAGCCATGGCTTTGGGATGATTAGGACGAAAGATTAAATAATTAAAAATAAAAAAAAAAAACGTTTAAAAATATTTCTAACTTTTTTTAGGATTTTAAAAATTTTAGACCTGGAGACGATTGTATTCGATTGTATTCATTTAACTATAATACCAGAATA
This sequence comes from Leucophenga varia, assembly GCA_018903435.1. Taxonomy (NCBI): domain Eukaryota; kingdom Metazoa; phylum Arthropoda; class Insecta; order Diptera; family Drosophilidae; genus Leucophenga; species Leucophenga varia. The sequence goes on from JAEIFJ010001870.1 coordinate 1,372,889, forward strand.
TCATAATAAAATGAACAAATAGGCTTTATAATTTGTAAACCATGTTTCACTTGATGGCCTAAATCGAATCTCAAGGCCCCAATTTTCAGACATAAGTAATGCATTTAGCAGGACGTTTCAAATTTTAACGGGTGAATATTGACTATTCTTCGAACCAAAATTGAAACAATTTGGTTATAAAGCTAAGAAGGGTCTCCTCATATGGCGGCCATTTTTTTGACGTTATATATGGGAGTTTTTTGTATTAAAGTGAACGAAATGACAACATGGAAGTTTTTACTACATATTTATGGAAATTTCACGATAACACTCTAATTTTTTTTGGGACAAAACTTTTTGGACCCATTCCGAGATATCTAGCGGCATAGTCAGTCAAGAAAAATAGGGAATTCCGAGAGTACTGATGATCTGAAACTAAAAAATAAAACGGGTTCTTAATCTGTGAAGTTACAGCTATCTGCTTAACTAGGATTTTCTAAAAATATCAAACATTTTATTTCACGAATTCTGTTTTTTTTTCGAATATTTCCTTTAAAAACAAAAAACCGGCAAAGACATCGAAATGATCCAAGTTCACCAGATGCGTACATATCTACTAAGTAATTTCTTCAAATTTCACTGAAATCCGTTAACCAGATTTCTAGTTATCGTGTCTCGGGAAATTTCAAAAACACAGTTTCGAGAATAATGCATTCAAAGATTCACATACGGTTAACAAGTATATAGTGTAGGCTTACCTACCCTCAATCTGTTATGTCTGGTTTATAAAGTTATTTGGAAAAAGCTTTTTAACGACTTCGAATATCATTAAATCACTTCATACATTAAAAAAATTCGATTCGTTCAACCCTACACATGGAATGATCCGCTTAAGATATTTCTGATTTTTTTTTTTTTTTTAAACTTTAACTTAATTATTATTTTTATACCCTGTACCCAAAGGGTAAAAAGGGTATATTAAGTTTGTGCGAATGTATGTAACAGACAGAAGGAGGCAAGATAGACCCTACAAAGTATATATATTCTTGATCAGCATTGGAAGGGGAGTCGAACAAGCATTGTCTGTCCGTCCGTCCGTCTGTCTGTCTGTCTGTCTGTCTGTCTGTCCGTCTGTCATGCTGTCTGCCGTATGAAAACGATTATTTCGGAGACTATAAGAGGTAGAGCTTTCAAAATTGAAACTTAGACTCTCCTAGGCCGTCAAGTGTGCACTTACAAACGGTTTTTCTCCGGCCCCCTTTTAAGGGGTACCCCCATACAAATGAACCCCAAAATTTTTGGGTTTTTCCATAAAAACGTCATTGTTTTTTATTGTAGGAAGTTCAAATTAAGTAAAAATTATGTCTATGATAGTCCCAATAAAATATCCCAATATGGTTGGGACCAACAAAATTTTAGAGTATAGCCCCCATACAAATTTACCCCAAAATATTGGGTTTTTACATAAAAACGTCATTGCTTTTTATTCTAGAAAATTTGAATTTAGTATAAATTATGTCTATGATAGTCCCAATGAAATAGATCAATATGGGTAGGCCCAACAAAATTTTAGGTATAAACCCAATCAAAGATATACCCGATTTTTTAAGTTTTTCTATGAAAATCCAATTCAATGATGTATGGTAGTCAAATAGAACCTAACTTAAGGTACATATAGATTGGGTACAGGGTATCTTGCAGTCGAGCATACTCGACTTCAGCGTTCTTTCTTGTTTTATATGAGACAGTTTATCGCAAAGTAAAGGGCTGTTTGAAATCCATAAAAGCCAGCCTAACACTAAAGCTTAACAAAAACTCTTTTGATTTGAGTGGATTATAAATCGCCAATTTGAATTGATAAAAGCATAAAACCAATTTAGTAATATTTTGCTATTATACATGCAAGCTTCAATATGCATGCAAATGTTTTCAAATCAAATGATTGCACAAAATCTCATTCAGGCAACTTCATTCAACTAAAAACTAATTACTAAATATGTATATGGATGGTCAAAGTATAGATGCATAGATTGATTGATTGATTGGTTGATATAAACAGAATCAGCAACAACAGCAGCAGCCGCATCAGATAAACATATTTTGAAATGTATTCAATGAGTTCATTGCTGCTGCTGCCGTATAGAGTCAATCAATGATGCAGTACATCAGTCAAAATGCTTCTCGCAATTAATTATGCACTCAAAATACGCAGCAAAATACAAAATACGTTGACTATTGTGTGTGTGTACAGCAGCGATAGCTTATGACATCAAATCTGTATCAAATCAGATCAGATAAATTTGAAATCGCAATGAAATCGAATCGAATTGAATTGAATCGTATCGAATCAATCGAATTTAAATTGAATTTCAATGTAAATCAAAATTGTTGCAATTTACCGAAGAAAACTGCTACTACAAACGAATACGATACACAAAAAATTTCGAAATTTAAATTAGATAAAAAATTGATATGAAAATAAAAAAGAAAATACAAAGTAACACAAAAAAAAAAATAATAAACAAATAAAAAATAGTTGAATTTTGTATAATAAAATTTGCAATATAAATCAATCATACGCAATGTGTGGCACACATACACACACAGAACGAAAAATTGCATTAAAAATAAAAAACAAAGCAAATAAACTTGAAAGCGTATCTGTATGTGTGTGCAACTGTTTATTTTATTTTTATTTGTATTTGTGCGTGTCTCAAGCACTATTTCAGCGCATTGCCAACTTCAATATGCTGCGCTCAACTGATTGACAAACTGCAATGCGATTTGGTAACACTTTTGCATAAAATATCTTGTAATATTATTGCATACTTACAGGCAAAAGGAACGTGTTTTACTAACTCACGTTCTCGTTTGTTCGCTTACTTGTTACAATGTTTATTTTTGTAAGACGACTTCTCGTTGTTTTTTAAGCTTATTTGCATTTTATGTGTCGTTATAAATCGTTGACGTTGGCATTGATACTAAGTATAGATGCATATAGCTGCTAAGTAGTATCAATATCTATTTGTATGGTAGTTACACTTAAAGCTTTTACAAAGATATTTTTCTATTTTTGCTTTTTATACCCGTTACACATAGTGTAAACGGGTATATTCAGTTTGTCCAAAAGTTTGTAACGCATTGAACGAGGCATCGGAGACTCCATAAAAATATATATTCGTGATCAGCTCGATAAGACGAATCGATCTAGCCATGTCCGTCTGTTTGTTGCTATGCGGTTCATTCGCTTAGTTTCAAAGATATTGAACAGAAATTTTAAACTTAAGCTTTTCTCGGCAACGACTAGGTTAAATTCGAAAATGAGAGTGCCACGCCCATTTTTAGGTATAGCCCCCATACAAACTTATCGATTTTTTTCGATTTTTTTGTTTAAAAATAGTAATTATTTATGAATGTAATCGCTCCCAATTGGCTAAAATCATTTCTTTTGTCATCCAGGGTCAAAATCAAGCCGCCACGCTCATTTTTAGGTATAGCCCCCATACAAATTTAACGCCCATTTTCGAATTTTTGTATAAAAACATTTATTTTTACTGAATGAATTCAATTAAAATTTGGTAAAATCAATTCTAATGTCAACTCCATCGATATGGTAAAGATCGGGCTAATATTACAAAAGCCTCCATACAATTTTGATTTGTAACGTGTATTTCGGCTTCGGTTTCATCGAAGTTAACGTTTTTCCTTGTTTTGTTTTATTTTAAGTGGCACATTTTTTTTAGATTAGTTGAACCATTTTTATTGATTTGAGACATTTAGAGTAGGTAGCTTCTTTGTATGTTTGGGCAATTTAGCGCTCAAGAGAACTGTCAAATGGCAATGTTGTAATTGAACTTTATCTCAAAGTAGTTCCCTTTCCAAAGAAAACGTTCTGAATCAGCTACTGAAGAGCACTAATATATATTTTAGTCTTTCATCCATCTTAGGACTGTGTTGTGATTAATCAATGAACAATCGTTTATTTTGTATAATCAATTGATCAATTAGTTTAAGAATCAATAATTGATTAATCAACAATTAATAACCAACTTGTTTATAGAGAACAACAGCCTCGATATTGATAAGGAAGCGTGACAAGAACGATTTTTCAAAGTGAGAAGCAAAAAAAAAAATTAAATAAAAAAACATTTCTTTACATATTTTTGAATTGATATCAGGAAATATCATAATATCAAAAAATTATATAACAAAAATATTTTTGATAATCATGATTTAATCACCAACAATCAATTGTTTTTTACATTCATCAACAATCGATTATTTTCAACTATGACACAGCCCTAATTTATCATTTTTCCCCTGATTTGCACACATAGCCCTGTGCGATTATTTTGAAATATCGATTATTATCGATAATAAAAATCGATTTTTTTTCAATTAATCAATATTTTTTTACAGTTTTTAAAAGCACAAAAAAGCTTAAAAAAATAAAAAAAAAATAGATTCAAAGTCTAGAGTACTCAACATTAAAATATCCCTTCTTATGCAATACTATTCGATGATCGAATCGATTTACTTTCCGTTCGATCAATCGATTATCAAAATATCGTAATAAAAACACAGACCTTCAAAATTGATTTTTTATTTTAGATATGAGACTGCTTTCCGATGTATTTTTGTGCGCTTAACATGATTCTGGAACCCAAAATATCCCACCACATCTGGTTTTCGAGAAGAGTAGATAAAAACCCCAAAAATCATGTTTTTCAGTGTTTCGACTGACACTCTTTTCTCAAAATGAAGATGTGATGGGCACCGTTGAGCCCCAGAATCGAGTGCAGCGCACAAAAATACATCGGAAACAACCAGTCTCAAATCGAAATAAAAAAAAAAGCCATGTTGCTCTGTGTAATTGATTAAACTTTTTGAATATATCGATTATAATTTTATAAAAATTGATTTTATCCGAATGATCTATCTTAAAAACTTTTTACGTCTCATGTAGCTGTGATAAAAAGCGAGACAGCATTACCAGCTCACATACTTGTTTATCAAATGGCGGTAATGGTGGGGCATGTACTATCTCTCTCTCTCTCTCTCTCTCTCATGCTATCTCTTTTGTTCTGATAAAATAACAGTTAGCTGCTGTGGTGTATTTTTGGCTGTTAATGTCATGTATGGGAAAACAAGTCTGTTAAGCTGTCTGAATGCTAAACTTTCTTGTGCCTAGTGAAATTATAGCTTAATCGTGCGTTCATTGCAACAATCTGGCATTTTGCTGTTTGGTATTATTTTATTTTAAAAGCACTGCTTGCTAAGTAGCACGATTCTAGTAAATTTTCAAGGTCAAAAACAAATAAATTAATGATTTTCTCTGAAAAAAATTGCAAACAATAAAGCAGTTTTTTAAAGCAATCTGTTCGATACGAATTGAATTTTCATTTACGAATTGTTTACATTGTTGTTTTTTTTGCAAGTTTATTATCAACGACGGCGCATCTGTTTTAAATTGCCAACAGCTAAATTGCTTTGATTTTTCTTTTCATTTTTTTGGAAAATTTTTTTTCATTGAATTTTTTAAATTTATGTTGCGCAAAAATATTGCATCTATTTTTTTTTTTTCTTTTTGTCAGCAAATTTTCATTTTTTTTGAATGTAGAAATGATTGATTTCCACGAATTATATTATATTATTAAATAAATTATATATTTTTTACTTGTTTGCTTTATGTTAAAACGAGCTCAAATATGAATTTATTATAACATTTATTTATCGATCAATTCTGCTGAATTTGGTATAAATATTTTATTAAAAATAAAATAGCGCATACGCAGTGTATGATGGCGTAGAAGAAAAATTTCAGCTATTTGAGCCTAAAAACACAAAATGAAGGAAGAAACGAAAAAAAAAAAACAGTCAACAGAATTTTGACTAATTAAAAAGTTGCACAAATAATTGGCAACAGAATTGCGTTCACTGACATCCTAGGGCAATGCTTGTGTATTGTACTAAAAGTTTATATTGTGGCTTACGTTGACTTTGTTGTCGTTGTTGTGGTGCAATATGTCTTTGGGGTATTTTTTTTTTAGACTTCCGGAAACATAGTTGGTGCTGCTAAAAAAATTTTGGATTATAGTTGCAAACAGAAGTTTCAAGGTGTTTGCAGCTTGTTTTAGTTTTTCAACTTGATTTAAATTTCTTAAAGCTTTGAAGGCATTTTTTTTTTTGGGGAAAATAAATTGACGCCATTTTTTTATTTTTATTTTCTTTATTTTTTTATTGTTATTAATATAGTCAACTCGAAAAACCAGTTATTGACCACAAAATTGTTGTTGTCCATTTCCGCATGAGTTTTATATAAAGTAAATAAAAATACAGAAATAAAATATATTGCTGTAACAAAATGGCGCTTAAGCACACAAACGCACACACACACACACATACTCATACAGTTTGCAATGGCGTTCAAATGGTCGACTACTCTTTTTCCATTTTATTTCCGTTGCGCTATGAAGTGTAAATGTGTTTTTTTCTTTGCCTTTTTTTTCTTTTGTATTATTTTATAAGCTGACTATTTTTTTCCTTTTTTTTCTAAATGACACCAAATAAAGAAAATATTGTGTAAATGCTTTGGTACAAAAATAAAATAAACTTATTGAAATGCCCATGGCAACGCTAAGTCAAATGAAGTTAACAATAAAAGCTTTAGACCTCATCATGCGCCACATCGAACGAACAACAACAACAAAAGCAGCTGTATTGCTGTGGCAAAACAAAGTTAGCAAAGCAATAACAACAACAAAAACAACAAGCGTTGAACCGCAGCATATGAAAAATTTGCTGACAAAATAGTTCTGTTAGGATGCGAAATGGGAAATAGAGGTCTAAATGCTTAACACAATATTTGTGAAATATTTTTTCTATAGATGATTATTTTTTTCGAATATATTGTTTGAGTTATTCTTCTTTTAGTTTTTTTTCTTTATTTAAATTTTAATGAAAATATTTATATGGTTTTTTATAACAAAGAATTGTTGTATGTTGCGCACAGTTCAGGTCATACTTTAAATAGTCTTAAATAAAATTGTCTTAGAGATTCATTTAAGAATTAATTTTTGCTTGCTAATCCCATTTAAAAGAGTATTCCTGTATACAATTTTTATACGGATACAATTTTTATAACCGATACGAGTAATATCAAGGTATTAAAACCTTTAAAAAGTAATGCTTCGAACATGTTTCTAATCAAGATATTTAGATAATCCCAATTGAAGTTCAAAGTTTTATATCGGAATCGAAGTTCTTACGGTTTTCAAGTAAATTGCAGTAGAAATTTAATAAAATTTAGCAATATAAAAATATTTTTATTGAAGAATCTATACATGTAAAAATTAATAGCTTTTTTTTTTTTTTTTGGAAAATTTTGACCCGGGGCCTAATGGGGCCTTGAAAACGGAAAAGCAAAATCTTTGGAATGAATAGACGTAGAGACTTGAAACAGGGCTCATTTGAAAGATGGTTAAAAAACATTTTTAGCGTTCAAGGTGTTCAAGGGATTTTCGAAATTCGGACCTGGGACCCATATGTGTACCCAATATATATTTTTTGACCATTTTTTTTATTACAGGTGAGCACTTAAACGGGATTTTATAAAATTTTGACCCGGGGCCTAAGGAGAGCCTTGAAAAAAAGTCATACATTTGGATTGAATAGACGTAGAGACTTGAAAATGGGCGTATTTGAATGATGGTTAGTCGTGTTTAGGGGATTTCCAAAATTTAAACGCAAATTTTTGAACAATTTATATTTAGCCACCAAAGAGAAGCAAAAAAAAAAAAAAAAAAGACGCGAGCAATGCCGCGGGTACCTGTTTGTTTTATATAATTGACCAATAACCATAACCATAACCATAAAAAGCTGGACGTGGTGTCTGGACCGTGGTTGCAAGACAAGCAAGTTTTTGGCGCTTAGAGCACACTGTACTTAGGACGGAATGAGGACATTGAGGGCTTCCCATAGGGATTATGAGTACTGCGACCTGAGAGATCTTTTGTACCCAGACCCAGTATGGTTTGGTTATATGGCTAAGGATATTTTCTACTGATTTTATTAGTCTGATAACGTCCTTAGTCGAGGAATTTCTGATGTGCTTAGACGTTTTTATAGGTTCTGGCCATGGCCGGGCACTCACATAAAATAAGTAAGCTGGTTTCATCATCATTCATCCAGAGTCTGTACTGTGCTTCGGTTGATAGGCCTTTTTTATTTAGTTGTAATCTCAGAACATTGTGACCTGTATGGTACCATGTACGTAGCCTAAGGTCAGAGCGACTGAGATGTAAGTTTTGTGGAAGATTGACACTAAAAGTTGTCTACCGAAGTCCAGGATGTTGTGACTAACGTTGAGAGACAGAGTCTCTTAAGTGTTTCTCGATAGAGAGTGTTGCTAAGGCCCAGCTGAGTCCACAGAAGTGTTCAGGGCCGATCATGGGAGTTGATGAGCCTGTACTGGCTAGCTCGTACGCAATTTCATTACCTTCGATGTCCCTGTGATCAGAAACACAACATAGGGGTTATTTTACGCCCAAGGATAGACGTTAAAGAATGTCAAAACACTGTAAAGCTAACCTAACTTAACTTAACTGTAGATCCTGACTTTCTGAAAATTTAGACAATTATACAGAAGATGGAGGGCGCAGACTTCAATGGCATGAATCTCTGATTAAATGACCGTGGGCTGGGTGCACATGTCAATAAAGTTTTTGGTGTTGGGTCCAAAAACAGTGCCAGTTTCTGTGAGACAGCCATCAGTTAACCAATGGTTATTTGATGACACCGCACATGGTGTTCCGATTTCCAAGTCTTGTCGACTGAGGATCAGAGCAAAGTAGCGTCTGCCGAAGTGTAAAATTGTGGTCATACAAGCTAAAACGTTTCAGATTTCGTTGCCAGAAGTATTAGAAACGCCCAATAAATAAGATTTATTGCAAAAAAAAAAAATAATAATGGAGCTTCACTTAAGTCTTTAATGTGCAATTATGCGTTTTTTTTTATTCTATATGACCAGATAAATAATTTTAAATTAAAAAAAAAAATAGCTATACGCAAATTTATATCAAAATATATTTCCAAAATAAATTTGACAAAATTATTAATAAAATTTTGTATGCTATCACGTCGCAATTTTGACAAATTAAAATAAAAATATTTTTAAAAAATAAATCAAAGCAAATGCATTGTGTGATTAGCTTGTGCGCTTAAACTATGCAAATATGCAAATTTATTGTAGTTTTAATAAAATATATAGTAAAAAAAAAAAATATTTTATAATTTATCTAATACTAAATAAACACAAAAATGTTTTTCAATTAAGGTAAAATATGCATTTTTTACATAAAATAAATAAATTCAAATTGAAAACGAAAACTAAAATTGCCTGCGATAAAATAAATGCATAAAATATTTAATTGAAAAATATACTTTCCGGTTTTTTTTATTTTTTTTTAAACTTTATAAAATAAAATTATAAGTTTTTTGTTTATTTAAAAACAAATGCAAAATTTCGTTAAAAATTAATTTTGTTTAAAAACAGCGAAATTTTTTTTTAATTGTTTTTTTTTTTTCGCAAATGCGGCATACGCTGCGTATTTTTAATTATTTAGATATAAGCAATTTGCATTTAAAAAAAATATTTTTAAAGCAAAGTGTTTACAATTTTGGTTTTTGGGATTTGAATATAAAATAAAGTTGGCTGTTATATATAAAAAAAAAATAAATAATAATAAAAAAAAAAACAAAACCAATTTATATATTAAAATGATACCAGCGTGTATTATGCCAAATAAGCCACAAATTGTATTAAAAAACAGAAAATGAAATAAACTTGAAATATTGCCAATGAATTGTGTTATAGTTTGCCAAGAATGGTTTTCGCAGGTAACTCACAACAATAAATTAAACAAAATAATCGAAAAAGCTTAACATGTTCCACACACAACACAATCCAATCAATATATTTTCTCTTTTTTTTTTTTACTGATTGACTATAATTGGCAACGAACAGTATACGAAGTATTCATATAAATAAAACCTAAAAGATCTGACTTAAATTGTCCCTGTAGCACATTTGGCATTTTGTATCTAGCAGCTCACGCCGAAAAATAGAGATACTAGCAGCTACAACAAATCGACCTATTACTATGTAGTACCATAAAATAAAACCTTTTACATTATGACCTTTTTTTTTTTACTCTAGCTTTAACTTGATGTACGACCAAATATTGTTAGTTGGTAGTTGGCTGGCTGGCTGGCATCATCATGTACGCTTGCCATTCTTTTATACAAATTGCTGCCAACATTTATTTCTGTTCTGTTAGTCGTGCATAATTTATTGATGAGTGAAAAGGTTGCAGCAACGAAATGTATGGTTTGAGGAAAATTGAAAATGAATAAAGTGTAAATCAAAGGTCAAATGCATCTAAAGTGGAAGCTGTTACCTACATATGTGTATTTTATACTCAATGCTTTTGTTTTTGTGGAGCTAGGTTCTTATTTCAGTTAATAAAAATGGTGTTTTTATATTTTCTTAAAATGTGGAAATAAAATGCCTTAAGGCACTCTTTTATATATAGTCCTTAATTTTTTTTTTTTTTTGGGAGTGAGACTCTAATCCCAGTTAATAAAAATGGAGTTTTTAAATTTTCTTAAAACCTTTTAAAAAGTAAGCATTTTTTTTCTTAAGAGTGCCTCAAGGCACTATTTTGTACTTCTTTTTGGAGTGAGACTCTAATTTCAGTTAATAAAAATGGTGTTTTTATATATTTTTTAAATCTTAAAAAAAAATACATTTAACTCTTTAAGTTTTAAGAGTGTCCTAAGGCACAATTTTGTATTAACTTCTTAAATTCTTTTTTTTTTTTTGAGTTTGGCTCTGATACTAGTTAATAAAAATTAAGTTTTTATATTTTATTTAAATCTTTAAAAAAAAACATTTTATTCTTAAACACTTAAAAGTGCCTTAAGGCACAATTTTTTTTACATATATTTATTTTTTTTTTTTTTGGAGCGTGGCTCTAATTTTAGTCAATAAAAAATATGTTTTTATATTTTCTTAAAATCTTAAAAATAAAACATTAAATTCTTTAACACTTAAAAGTGCCTTAAGGCAATATTTTATGCATAGTCTTTAGTCGTATTTTTTTAGAGTGTGGCTCTAATTGTAGTTAATAAAAATGAAGTTTTTATATCTTCTTCAAATATTAAAAAAAACATTTAATTCTTTAACACTTAAGAGTGCCTTAAGGCACAATTTTAGACTTACTTCTTAGCTTGACTTTTTGTTTTTAGAATTTGGCTCTAATTGTAGTTAATAAAAATGAAGTTTTTATATATTCTTCAAATCTTAAAAATCACATTTAATTTTTTAAAACTTAAGAGTGCCTTAAGGCACAATATTATACTTACTTCTTACTTCTTTTTTTTTTTTTTTTGAAGTGTGGCTCTAATTCTAGTTAATAAAAATAAAGTTGTTATATTTGCTTAAAATTTAAAAAAAAAAAAAGAATATTATTCTTTAACACTTAAGAGTGCCTTAAGGCACTTATCATATTAAAGGCAAAAACTGGACAATGTAATGATTTCGATACCCAATAAAGTTTATCAAACAACCTAAAGTTAATAACATATCACAAACATAAAAGAATGGTCACCTAATCTGCTTTTAGTGCACATTCTTCGGAGAAGTTCACGTCTGTGACTGTTCCCTGGTCTCTGGTGTAACTGTTATTAACAGCGCATGACTTTTAACCACAAAATTAGTAAATATAAAAACTTTAAAGCAATTATTTTTTTTCAATTTTTGCATTTAATTAGCTTCATGAAACGCAGAGGCAAAAAAATTTAACGACAATTAGTACTTCTCTAATGCAAAACAAACTAGCAATTATGTCGCAAATAAATATATTTTAAATGCTTTGAAAAAAAAAACAAAAACGTTCAAATTTAAATTGACTATAAACATGAAACAGCAATTAATGTCATTCTATTTTTTTTCCTGAATAAAAAAAATATAAATTTTTATTAGCAAAAGAGCAATAAAATAAAAAAAAAAAAAAAAATATTAATAATTTTTATAGCGCTCTTGCACTGTCTTACTTCCTGACAACTTCCTGTTTGCTGTTGGTTTCCTGTCACTAGCGTTGTTGTACTTCCGTTTTTTATGGCTGACGAATGACACACTTATTAAACGAATGATGCACATAATTTCCAATTAGGCATGAAAAGAAAGAAAGAAAAAAAATGAACGATAAAAAAAAAAATAATAAAGTAAAATAAATAAATAAAAGGAAAGCAGAAATAAAATTTGCTTCTTCTTTTTTTTTTTTTGTGCTCTCTAACAAGCAGTTTCCGTATGCCACATTTTTTATGTTGTTCATTTGTCGCATCCGTTTTGCTGCTCAGTAAATTGTCGCCATTTTGTATGACTAAATAATTGAATAAGTTTGTCATTAAAACAACAACAACAATAAAAACAACTATTTTAGCAGCTAACATATTATATGTATATCGAGTTAACTATTTTTTTTTTTTTTTGTGCTATTAAATGTTTGCTACGCGCCATTTTGTTTTCTGCATTTCCGTTTTTTAGCCATTTTGTGTTGCGCTTATCTATGACTGTGCACATTTTTCTTTTCGTTGCGTAAAATTTGTCAGCATTTATTCTTAAAGCTTTTTGTCAACTTTTTTTTTTTTTTTGATTTGTTGAGAAAACTTATCAATCATAAAAATAAGAGCTTCTTTGCTATGATTTGACCTCATTTTCTTTTATATTTATATTGTATTATATAACATCTTATTGGCATAATGTGCTGCTACTATCTTCTAACGTTAATGACTGAAGTAAATACTTACAGCATAATTTTTTTTCAAAGCAATTAATATTGCCAAGCTTATCAAAAGCAGCGCAACGGTGAACGTAGAAGAAAATAATAAAAAAAAAAATATCCTTTAGCGTAAAAATGGCATAAAATATAATTAAATAAAAATACAATCAAGCGTGTAGCATGCATAAAGCAGCATGTTGCGTTCGTGCTTCAGCATTAATCTGCAGCTTTAGTATTTTCTTTTTTTTTTTTTTACTATCTCTAAATAGCTAAAATGAGTGTTGCTGTTGTTGCTTTTGTTGCTGTTGTTTATATTAAAACATAAATAGTAAAGCAAAAAAAAAAAAAATGTAGCTACAATACAACATACAGATTTTTTTTATCTCTTTTTATTTGTATTTTTTTTATATAGTACGTGCTTGTGACACCTAAAAGTATGCTATGCAATTTCTAGCAACACTTTTGAATACGATTCATACTCAACTCAACTCAACTTGCATTGAAATTGAAATTCTCTGTATGCGCGCCTTTCTTACGAAAAACACTTTGCATATCTATTTGCCTTTAAGTATGCAATAGATTTTATTTAAATTGCTTTCGTTTTGTGCTAAAAGGCAACTAGCTGCTTGCTTGCTTGCTTCTTGATGCGCTTTAGCATTTGGCACTTACATAAGTTTAAGTTTAGGTTTATTTTTGTCTTGGATTTTTTTTTTTATATTAAAAACAGCTTTATATAGATTGCTAATTTTTTTCATTAAAGAAAATGAAAAGTTTTGGAATTTATTTTGTCATGAGAGACCAGATCTGAGACCATGTTTACATTTTTTTGAGAATTGTTCGAAGCACTTTCCAAAAATAGCTAAAAATGTCAAGACTTTCGCTTAAAGACTATTAATTTGCTAAGTTTATTTGCTTTGTCAACTATGGCATTCAAAGGTGCTTTAAAACGCTTAAAGCAAATTCACAATGACTGATCATTCATTTAAATGCTTAAAAGTATGCTTTATAAATTTGCGATACTGACAATTTTATCAATGAAACAAAGCATCAATTTGATTAAAGCTGTTTTTCAAATGAATCATTTTATTTATGAAACATTTTAAATTAATTATTTGACAGCTGTTTAACATTTAAATGAAATATGTCAATTATGTGTTGCTTTGAATTTTTTTTTTTTCAATAAAATATGTTGCATACATATCAAATTGACATTTAATTTTTGAAATTTTTGCAAAGAAAAATGAATTTTAAATATTCAACTTAATTTCAAAACGACACAAAAAACAAAAAAAAAATAGTAATAATAAACAATTTATTGCAGCTGTTGGCAATTGACAAGCGCAAAAATTTAAATAAAAAAAATATTTGCTGCATACTTTAAGGCAACAGCAACTATAAAAGGAAACTTAATACTTTGCACTAGTTAACGTACAAAAAGTTTTCATCTATAATATTTATTTGTATGCTTGCCGAAAAACTTTTTAATTAAAAAAAAATTTGTTTTGCATAGCAGACTTTAAGGCTATGAGCAAAAAATAAAATTCATAAAATGAAAACCATATATGACTAAAGTTTATCGACTGCAGCATCAAAAAGACAGAAAGAACTATTAAAAATTCAATTAGTGTCGAGAAAATATGCAAAACTTAATTAAAATAAATTTTGGTTGCTGCTGCTGCTGTTGCATACTTTTAGGTGTCATCTGCATTTGAAAATTAACTGCAGCTACATGCACACACTAGTGAATCGCCGTAGACTTGTTTTTAGTAAATGAAAACATTTAACTAACATTTACAACTAAATAATTTTGTGTCGAAAGTTTACGTATGCCATATGTGGTTATCTTTATACGCCCTTAAATGTATGCTATGGTATTACTGTTGACAGAAACATGCCGACGCGTACGAGGAGTGCGTTGCTGCACATATGTTTACGATGACACTGTTTGTTAGTTAGTTTGTTGTCTGCATACATACATGTATACTGTAAATAACTTTACAGGATTAACTGAAAGTGGGAGTCACAGTACTACCTAACACCACCCAACCTAATCAAATTTGCTATTAAATGCTGCACATTTTGGCTTGATATAATTTTTGATAAATACACAACTGTGTGCAAAATAATAGATGCACAGGAGTGCAATGGCTGCCAGTATAAGAAATTGGTGCCCGAAAAGCGCATGACTCGCGATTGTCTCTAAAGTGTGTCTCGGGCTGAGTTGAGTTGCTTTGGTGTTTTACTCTTTTTAAATAGTTTGATGAGATTGATTGCAGCTGATGCCATCTGCCATTATTCCAATTACACTTACGTCAACACAAGAGCCATTAGTTGCCACAGTTTCTCAATTTACAACGCAAACAAACAAGCGTATCTATTAATATGAGCACAAATGTATCTACAGTGAAAACACTCATATAGAACAGATACTTCTCTTCGATGAATATTTAAAACTATTTGAAAAGCAAATTATACTCTCAAGCCTACATAAATTCTCAAAAGACGAGTCTACGCTTAAGCGAGTCTTCACTGTACTTCTATAAATATACTCGTACAAACAACAATCTACACGTTACTATGGCGTCATGATTTTAGATAGTTTTTAGCTAGATGCATGCAAAGATAATTGCGCTCCAACACTGTTCATGTCTTAGGTTCAGACTATAAGACTGCATATAACTTTTTTAAACTAATACTGTACTCTTTAATTAAGTTGTAGTTTGTAATATTTGACATCATCATCAGCATCATTTTGTCATGGCCGAAACTATGAAACGGTCAGCTCAATGTCATCTCTGTTTTAAATTTGTCCTTTCCGTAGTCGACCACAAGCTGACGCTTTAAATGTGTCTGCAGCTTAGTTCATTTCAGTGTCTAAATGGGATTTTGGTTACATGTTAAATTATTATTATTATTATTTTTAGTAAAGCACATCACTTAAATTACTTAATGCATCTATGGTATATTTTTGTACTGCATAAGCAAAAAATTTATTGTAGACTTTTGGTAGCTTGACACATGAAATTCTAAAGGCAGGCTACATTTAAATATTTCAAGTATTATTTTCTAGTTTATGTACAAATTAAAGTAATTATTGCGAAAAATACAAAAGTTTGCAAAAGTTTTATTTGTGGTTAGTCTGTCTGGGCATTTTAAAACAAATTAATACGCCCGAAAGTATGCAAAGTTTTGTTGTTTATATAAAATTTTTGCTAAAATGTAATTAAATGTTAACAAAAATATTTATTTAAGATTGCAAATGTAAACAAAATGAGATAATATGATGCCTTCAAATTAAATTAAATTTTGAAATAATCTGTTTGTATTTATATTTTTATATTTTCGTTTATATAGCTTAAAAGCATGCAATGAATTTAGAAAATGTTTTGCTTTTGATGTAATTTAACGCCTGCGGTTGTATTTATTAGAAATTATAGCATATTTATAGGCATTTTACGCACAAGTGGTGCTTTTAATTAGAATTATGCAATAAATTTTAAATTTTTGTTAAACTTTTAAAGAAATTTGTTTAAAGATATTTTTACTGTAAAAAAAAAAAAACAGTTAAGTGCAATTCAAAAAAAAAAAAAAAAAAAAAAAGTTTTTAAGCAAATAAAGAAATAAAAAAAAAAATGAAAACGTTTGTGCTTCAATTTAATGCTTCGTTACCTACGCAACAAATGTCGAAAAATACTTGAAGTGCAAAGAAAGTTCAAGCTGCTCGAAGAAGTATAGCAACGGTTAAACATTAAGAAGAAAAGAAAAACATATTTTTAAAACGCCTAAATGTAGGCAGCAGTCAAGTTACAACGTACACAAAACAGCAAATATTTTTTTTTACTTTATTTTATTTGCTCGTATGCTGCTATTGTTGTATGCTGCATAAGTTTAGGCGCCGCCACAGCATACATACTTTTTGTAAATTGAGTTAAGTCTGCGCAAAAGTACATAAGTGTATTATACATTTTTTTCTTTATTTGCTTTTCTTTTTTTTTATGAAATATTGTTTCTAATTCTTTTTTTGCAAATATATTAGATAATAAAACAATTTAACTGCCACCAGAAAGTATGCTATGCTTTAGTGATTTGTTGCTGTTTGTTTTTAGTAATCTTTTTTTATACAGGTTCGATGATTTTATAAAAGTACTTATGCAATTTAAACCACCGCTTATATTCAGTTTGTTGCTTTTTAATGATTTGAGTTTAGGGCACAGATTTTATACAGCATAAAAGAGGGCAGCTTTATGTTATGAAGTCCTTTAAAAAAAAAACGTGTTTCTTAGCTCTTTAGCGAGCCTAGTGGCATTTAATTTTCTCAAAATCTATCACTGAGTGCCTCATACTTCTTAAAAAGAATTCTATTTGCTTTAAAATACAATCGCAACTTGAAAATGTTGATTAATGAAAAGGTTAACAAAAGTAAATATTGTCCAAAGCAAAAAATATTTTAACCACTTCCATTCCCATTTTGCTTGTTTCTTTACTTTGTTTTTGTTTTTTATTACTGCACAGCTTGAATAATTTGTATTTATGCAGATTTAAGGGTTTTTACAATTTGTAAATATCAAAAACACACAAAAACAAGGGTGTACTTAGAAAAAGTATGCAATGTTTTTTTTTTTTTTTTTTTTGTTAATTCAACAAATTTGCATAATAATCAATTGCAAGCAAAAGTCACCCTCAAATGACTGACTGACTGACTGAACGACTGACACACTGCTTGATATTTGCATTTGTCAAAACTGTTGCATAACTGCAGGCGTATTCGAATATTAAGGGTTGTTTTGTATTTCCTTTTGAATAATTCTTTTTTCATAAGTTATAAAAAGAAAATCTATTAAAATATCATAAATTTTTGTTGCGTATAGTTCAAGTGAAAACTTAGTGTTATGTGTAAACCCTATTGGCTTAATTTTAGTTGCATACTTTTTGGCATGCAAGCTGTCTCAATTTTGCACTTTGCTTTGAAAAAGTTTCTTTTTCTTTCTTTTCCCATGTGAAATATATCAAATTAAACTTTTGCTGTCAAAGTTTTTTTTTTGTATAGATTATGTGGTGTGTGTTGTGTTATGTATACGAATAAAACCTAAAACGCCTGTTTAACCCTAAAAATTTGCACTGACCAAACCAAACCGTACCAAAAAAAAACATTATACGGTCGCGCACATATTTGTCGACAACTTGAAATTCCCCAAGAAGTTTACTTATTAAGTTTAATACTTTCTGCATGTTCACGGCCAAAGTGATTTGAAACTGTTGCACAGGAGTCTTGTGTGTGTAGTAGTTGCATTTAGTTCAATCTTACATAGAACGCTTAACTTGACTTGTTGTTAGTTGACTTAAAAGTATGTAAAAAGAAAAAAAAAAAAACTAGAATGAGTAGATACTCTGCTTGTCTTAAGCACTTAATAAAGTTTTACACATGTACTCTTACTATCTGTTATGAAAGTATCTAACATAGTTTGCATTTGAACTTCTACTTTTTGTGGTCTTGTGAATCTGAAGAAGAAGAAGAAGCAGTAGCAGCAGTTTTACTTTCACTTCAGTAAACATACAAATAGCTGCTTTACTTTACTGCTGATTGCACTTTGCTAGAAGCTTAAGTACAAAACTTTCGCTACTTTACTTCACTTTTCTATGGTAAAAAGCTTGTTTTTTGTGCTTAATCAGCTTAAAGTCTTGGACGATTAAATTTATTGCATACAAATAAGTGGGTTAACTGAAATGTCATAATAATTTAAGATGAAAATGTAAATGCGTTTATTTTTCTTGAAGTAAAAATGTTCCAAAATAATAATAAGCAACAGTTAGAACTTTATTAAACATAGTTTTGTGTCGCTGATTTAAGAAAAAGTTGTCAGAGAGGCTTCAAAATCTTTCATTTGACTGTTTAAAGTGAAAATTTGCATAAGTGCCTCAAGGCATTTATGTTATTTTTTTAGGTTTTTGCAATATTTGAACCATTTTTCAGCACTTTTGTTATCTACTGTTGTTGATGATGCCATATTGGATGACGCTAATTGGTTAAGCGTGAATAAATATATAAGTGCCTCAAGGCACTGTATCGATTTTATTGAAAAAGCAATATATTTATTGAAGCAATGAAATTGTGCAGTGTTTGAATTATATTTTACTATCTTTTTGGCCTATGGCTGATGCTGACGTCATGGTAGATGGTTCTTATTGGTCGTTAAGATATTATTAAAAACAAAAATATAGCATAACTATAAACACCATAGCCTGGATGGATGGCCAAAACCATTTTGTTAATATGTCACAAATCTTGCAGTATTTTTTTTTTTTCATAAGAACTGTAGATTTGAAACTCTATAAACTTTATAAGTGCCTTAAGGCTCTTAACATTAGTTCTTGCTGATATCTTTAGTTTTTATCTTTCTCAAAAAGAATATATTGAAACATATTATTAAAAAAATATTTACGATCGTAGATATTTAATATTTTGAAGCGCAATGTTGACACCATATATATACATGTCCGTCTGTCCTTTTGTTTGTTTGTGCTGTTAATTATCGTATGTACACTACGCTCTTGAAAAATATAAAGGACAGTGTATCCACATATAAAATATAGACCCTTTTCAGCTATTTTTTTAATGCAACTGAGCCACAATAATATTTGCACTACTCTAAAGAAACTTTAGCATATAAGAAAACCTTTTCAAACCACCTACGCTCATAGTATAAACAATGAATTTTTAGCATTGTCATTGTTGTCCTTGCTAACTGCATCATTAAGGTTATTAATGTCATAATGACAACTCAATATTAATCTTAATTAGCTCGAATTGCATTTATGTACATTTTATTCTTGTTATAGCGCTATCTTCTTTACGTAACGCCATTTTGTTATTAATTCCAAAACATTTTTCTTTTGTTGAAAGTCTTAAATATAGTTCAAACTTCATATTTCATCATCAACTTTATGATTATCTCTATACCGTGTCCATTAGCCATATCGATTACGTGTAATCTGAAGCTTGCATAACAAAAAAAAAAACGAAATGTTTCACAACCTTTAACAACAAAATTCAAACTCATCAACGCAGCCATCAGCAGTCATTATTAACACCAACAGACACGCAGGGCAAGGCGGAGAGTAACTGTGGAGTATCATCAATAAATGTGCCAAATTCTTTGTCCTGTCCGCATATCCTTTTTATCTTTGTCGCACTTTTGCAATGAACTTAGCAGCGCATCATCTTATTATCATCAGCAGCAGCTCGTTAGTAGCAGTAACTTTCCATTACATTGCGCCATTTTGTCGCTTTACATCAACGCCATTTTTGTCACTTTAGTCGCCATTTTTGTCGTCATTTTTTTGCTTTGCTTTACAGCGTAGTTACTTTTAGCGCATATAATTTATAGTTAAGCGCATTTCTCAGTTCAGTTCAGTCTGGCTGGCTACTTTGGCTACTTTGACTACTTTTACTGTGGTATGTGCTGCATTAGCATAAATATCATTTTGCTACCTTCTTTACTTACTTACTTTATGCGACTTGCGCTACGCGTAATTACTTTCGTAAAATTGCAATGAAAATGTCATTTAATGTAGGCTGTAAAGTGTCATCTGAATATTTTTACGTTCATTGTGCTTTAGGAACTCATAAAAGAAGTTTTTTTTGATGTGCAAAGTTGTGTCATTTTGTTGGCTTTAACAAAAATCTTACTATAATATTTTTATGATATGATTTTGAGTGAGTGTATACTTGCATTATAGTCTTTATTTGATGCTTAAATTCTTATAAAGTCATTATTATCATTATAAGTACGTATATTATTAGAAAGATATTGTGATATGTGAAAATAATATTATTACTTTATACATTTTCTATGTTTTGTAGCATACATGAGGGCGTTATGTTTGTGTTAAAAATGATGAACAGACGACGTTACTGACAGGGAATTAAAACTTTCAGTTTGATATGCTGAAGGGCCAAAGCAATTTTTATGATGAGAAGTTTTGAACAGTCCATCCAAAGTTAAAATATTATCTTGATTTTTATATTTCTACAAAATGAACCTAAAATTGTACTAATTTATAATTTTTCTTTGTCTAATTTCAGTAAATTTTTATATACTTGTATTTGGTAAGTAAGCAAATTTGAATTTGATTCAGATTTAATTAATCCTTTAGACTTTCTGACTGAGCATCTTTCAGGCAGAAGTAATTGAAATTAATTATGAAACAGTTAGAACTTTATTTAACATAGTTTTGTGCCGCTGATTTAAGAAAAAGTTGTCAGAAAGGCTTGACAATTTTTTATTTGACTGTTTAAAGTGAAAATTTGCATAAGTGCCTTAAGGCACTTATATGATTTTTTTTAAAGTTTTTGCAATGTTTGAACCATTTTTCATCAATTTTGTTGTCTATTGTTGATAATAACGTAATATTGCATGCCGTTAATTGGTTAAGAGTGAATAATTACATAAGTGCCTCAAGGCACTGTAAAGATTTTATTTTAACAACAGGCCTGATTGTTTGTTGGTATCCACCAAGGTTGGTAGTAACATGTGCCAATACCAACATGGCTTCGAAATTGGTACCAGATAATGCGCTCTCAAGGACGCAGGTTGGCTAATGGTGCCTAGGGGTCCCGTTAAACAATAACCGGAATCGTTGGAAGATTATGAATAAACCAATTCTAGACAATATAGCGGAAATCCGAAATTATTTCATCCTGAGCTATTTTTACCACACAGTGCGTGAACATGGCCTGTATCTGCTCCGGGGAACTTGGGATCCAACCAAAATTCTGCATTAAACACGAATTCTAAGAGACTTACAAGCTGCACAACGTTGTCTGTAACAAAAAAATCTACTGAAACAAATTTATTGCGTATTCTGATAAAAAAAAAAATCTACAGAAACAAATTTATTGCATGTACTGAACAAATAATTCCTGTATTCTGCTGCTGCTGACCTATTTTTGGCGGTCGTATGTGCAATCAAATTTAACTTAAATGACTGGAATGCAATTCATTACAAGCTGCCATGGCTTGAAGTACTATTTTATCATTAACGCCATTTCGCATTTTACTTCAATGTAAAATGATGCCACTTAAAAAAGAAAAAAAAATAATTCCCTTTTGTTACTTGCCCAATTGCGCAGATATTTTATCCAATTTCCTCATCTTTTTTTTTCTCGATAAAGCGCACAACGAGAGTTCTGCATCCAATAGAGAGACGCACTTAATTAACTTGTTTAGTCACTCGCTTAATCTGCACTTTACACGCAACTTTGAGTATGACTAAATGCATTTTCACTGCATGCCACATTGCATGTTAAGCTTACACTCCAAAAAAAAAGAGGAGTTTAGTATCTGAACGAAAATGTTGTTGCTATCTGCTGCTGATGCTGCTGTTGCTGGTTTGAACTACTTCCGTGCTAAATTTCATTGCATACTTTTGGGAGCCACATCAATTTTCCGCCATTATTTACGCCAATTATGCATTTCGGCAAAATAGGAAACACAAAGTACGAAAAAAAAAAAAAAAATTTAGACAAAGAGCTTAAATATGCATTTAGCAGTGAAGTGTACAAAGTGCTAACGACTCCGACGATGACGATGACGACCAATAAAGCAAAGAGCTAACTTACGTATAGCGGAAGGAATACACTACACTACACAGGATAAGAAGGAAGTGTTATGCAACTGTTTGACAGCAAATGAAAACACATTTACCAATAACATGAGCATGTCTGGCTGTCATAGCTGTCTGTGTTATTGTTGTTGTTGACATATGTGAAGCGTAATTAATGTGTCGATGATGGTAATGCTATTATTGCTATTGTTGTTGTTGTCTGCTGCTTTTGTGCGATTATGTCGTCATTATCGATAACATCGTTTACTATAGATAAACATAGATAAACAGTATGCCTTTGAACAATTAAGCAAATAGTTTCAACTAAATGCAATGCAACAATGCACAAAAGTATGCTACATAAAATAGTTACTAGAGTGAAACAGCTTCTATCAATAAAATTTATACAACTTGTCGAAATTTGACTATGAATTAAAGATTGCTGATAAAATTTCAAACTGCATTCAAAAACCACTTCCATTCTAGCCTAAAGCACAGCATTGGAGCAACAGCAATATTGATGTGCCTGTGCCTGCTCTGTTGCCAATAGTAATAGCAGCTGTCAATCGCTTATTTCCGGCTTTGATTTCTCTGCAACTGTCGGAATGATGTCTAAATGTATGCAAGCAAAATTCCCACGAGTTGGCTGTTGGGGTTTTTTCTCCTTTTTTCAATTTTATTGCTTTAATTCAATCAAAACGACAATCGAGAATTGAGAATTGCATTCAATTTTTGCTTGGTGGCACTACTAATTGCATGCTGGTTGGTTAGTTGGTTAGGCGTCTGTTGCGCTTGTCTTGTTAACGAGCTGTTTGCGTTGCCCTATTTTCAATGCTACATATACAATTACAAAATTACACAAATGTTACTTAGAGACATTGCATAGTTTTAGGCGTTATCGCTGTGTAATATATTTCAAATTGCAAGTTTCTAAAGAAACGAAAATGCATACAAAAAGAAAAATTGAAAATTGATGCGAATTTTTGTAAAGTTTTATATTCTTAGTTTGCTTGTTTTTGGGATGTACTTCAAATTTGTGCTTCATTTGGTTTTGTTTCATATTCTTTATGCAAACTTTTTTTCATGTTCAGTTGTGCAAAAGAGCGATATCATTCTATTGCCGAGAGCTGCCGTTGTTGATTGAGCATTAGTTTGGGAAATAATTAGCACGGTACTCTCACTCTGGCTGTGTTGAGCATAGAACTTAAGCTGCTGCATACCAGGTGGATGCTAATGGCACGCTTCTGGCTTGCGCCTGATTTTCAGAGTCTCCCAGTTCCAGAAATTTATATAAAGAGGCAGAAAGTGATTTACCAAATGCTAATACAGGTATATACTGGTTTGCTTTGCTAGCAAATCAAACAAAATGAGTAATGAAATATCAAATGTTTGCTTGTTTTTCAAAACTCCAAATAACACATAGTGTCTCAACCTGCAGTATTTACAAATTTCAGTGGTTCAACCAGCCCACACATATTTTGAAGGGTATTATCAGTTTGTCGGAAAGTTTTTAATTCCTTAAAGGAGGCATCGGAGACCCCATAAAGTAGTGCGTGTTTTTGATCAGCTCGATGAGACGAATCGATCTAGCCATGTCCGTCTGTCCGCCTGTCCGTCCGTAACTGTTGCAATGCGTGTTGCTCCGAACCTGCTTAAAGATATTGCTTGAAACTTTAAACTTAAGCTTTTGTGTTCCTAAGCAGTTTGTATAGCAGGTCACAAGGTCACGCCCACTTTCAGATATTAGCCCCCATACAAACTTTCCATTTTTTCGATTTTTTTGTATGAAAATAGTTATTATTTATGAATGATTTGACTACAAATCGGGTAAAAACACTTTTAATCCAATATCCATCCATCCAAAATCAGAAGAAAGGTGCCACGCCCATTTTTAGATATAGCCCCCATGCAAACTTACCATTTTTTTTCGTTTTTTTGTATGAAAATAGTTATTATTTATGAATGTTTTGACTACAAATCGGGTAAAAACACTTTTAATCCAATATCCATCCATCCAAAATCAGAAGAAAGGTGCTACGCCCATTTTTAGATATAGCCCCCATGCAAACTTACCATTTTTTTCGAGTTTTTTTATGAAAATTGTTATTATTTGTAAATGTATTTACTAAAACTATGGTTAAAAGCACCTCTAATGACATCCAATTTGCAAAAGAAAGGTGCCACGCCCATTTTTTGATATGGCCTCCATACAAACCAAGCGCCCATTTTTCAGATTTTGTATGAAAATAGTTCTTATTTATGGATATATTCACTCCAATCTGTGTAAAATCACTTCTACTGTTATCCTATAAATATACTACCGATATGACAAGGATCGAGCCACTATAACATACAGACCCCATACAAACTCACCTTCTATTTTTTTTAGTTTTTAAGACAAATGATTTAAGTTTCGTGTGTTGGGTATTTGAGCTTCGGTGTTTCCGAAGTTAACGTTCTTGCTTGTTTTTTTTATCTTTAAAGAATTTTTTTTAAATTTCTTAAAGCTAGTAAAAACATATGATTGCGTGTTTTCTAAAGCTTCTTATTACACATAGTGTCTCAACCTGCAGTTCTTAAATATTACAGTGTCTCATTCTGCTTATATATTTTTGAAATGTAATCTTTAGGTTGCTAACTGGCTTTCTTACCGGTCATAATAGACTGAGATATTACCTTAACAAAATTGGCTTGTTCCCAGAGTCAAAGTATAGACTCTGCTTGGACGACGAGTAAACTAGTAAATTCTCTGCGAATGTCCGGCTTTGGTTCATTTTAGATTCACTCTGCTTAATCGGTGTTTCAACACAACCGTTCAAATCAGAGTCGCCTCAACTTATTAAAGAAACGGAGAGGATTCTCTGTCCATTTACCTAAACATTTTTTATGCCGGCTTTGGGTACAATAGACTCCTTTAGAGTCGCAGTGCCCTTTAATCATGCTCTGTGTTAGCGATAGGAATGTGTGACTTTCTTGAGACTCCACTTTTGCTCCGATTTTTAAAAATATATTTTTCTGTTTTGTTTTTTGTAAATAAACTATCTGTAAATATTTTCCTAAAAAATTTTGCCATTAATTACAAATAAA
This sequence comes from Leucophenga varia, assembly GCA_018903435.1. NCBI lineage: Eukaryota > Metazoa > Arthropoda > Insecta > Diptera > Drosophilidae > Leucophenga > Leucophenga varia. The sequence goes on from JAEIFJ010001870.1 coordinate 1,398,400, forward strand.
TAAAAACGTTTATTGCATGTTTTTAGGTGTTTTGTATATTTTTTTTTTTTTATAAACTCTAATTTTACTGCTTTGTGCAATTAACACAAAAAAACACATCGCTTGAGCTTACTTGCAATTAGCGCAATGAGAACGACGCAACCAAAATACTAACACGTTTTTTGGCAGACACACCTAAAAGCATGCAATGAAATTTTCACTAAAACACACACACACACACACACAAGCTAACATCAAAATTCAATTAATTACGATACAGACTAGAACTGCATATACAACGGAGTATTTTTAGTCAAAAAAAAAACCCAATCAATCAATTGAGTAGCAATATTGCTGCAAGGATACGTTCAAATAAATGTAGCCGCGATAGTGCTTGCATGCCAATTAGTTGGCAATTAAATTTTAGAAAATAACCAACGAACGAACGAATGAACACGCCATATCGCTGTGTACCAGATGCGCGGTTTTCAATGCGTAGATACTTTTTTTTTCTAACATAAAACTACAAATTTGGTGTGAAGCGACATACTTGCATTGGGGCTTTGCACAGTTTGTATGCCACAGTACCTCAAGCACAGTAGTCCAGTGGTCGGTTTTTTTTTTTTTTTTGTTTTTTGGTTTCATTGTAACCCAAAACGAAATACATTAAGTGTTACGGTTGACTAAAGCGACAATGATTTTGCTGTTTTATGGTTGACGTCGTCGACGATGATGATGACGTTGTGGATTTTTGTAACATTACACTTTGGAGGGTGTCGAAGAACCCCTTTTTTTCACCCTTTTTGTTTACCTGTTGCTCATTTTTTTCGAGCTTGATGCTTGATATTGAATATGTCTGATTTTGAATAAAATTTTATAATTTTCATGCATAATTTCACTTGCTTGCATACTCAAAGGCTTTATATGAAATATAATAGCTGAATGTGCCTGAAAGTTGCTTATGTTTTATTTATCGCTCTCCCTCCCTCTCCCTCTCTTTCTCTTCCGTTGCTACTTTTTGCATTTAATTAACATTTGAGCAAATATTGCTTTTATTTTTGTTGTTGAAATATTTTTGTGTTATTTGTACAGACTTGAAGTTACAATTAGAATTTCACATTTTGTGCAAAGTTTATTTTTGCCAAATTATTTTACAAATATTTTGCATATTTTAATGTGCAAAATTTTTAAAATTTTTTACATAATTCTTGTTGCGAAATGCAAAGTTTAAATACGCTTAGAATTTCGTTAGTTTTGTTTGATACTGGAATAAGTTATGCATTGTTTAACTTTTAGTAGACTAATTGAATGAAAAATACAAAAAAAAAAAAAAAAAGTAATTCTGCGCGAATTTGTTACATTTTGCAGCAAAGAACAAGCAAAGCCAACAGTCAGCGAAAAAAACGTGGGGAATGGACTAGTGTGGAAGGTTTTATCCTTGATCAGCACAACAAGACGACTCGATCTAGGCATGTCCGTCTGTCTACCCGTCTGTGTTTATGCTTTTCTCTCGCTAAGTTTTGAATATATTAACCTGAAATTCGAAACTTAGGTAAGCTTTTCGCAGCTCTAAGCAGTTGAAGTGTTAAAATCAAAGTGCAACGGCCATTTTAAGGCAGAACTCCCATAAACATTTAACGCCCATTTTCGAGTTTTTGTATGAACATACTAATTATTTCAGCTTTTTTTAATCCTAAGTAGTTTGTATGTCAGAAACAAAGTGCTTCGCCCATTTTATAGCCAATTTGCCAAAAAACCTTTTTTTTTCAAGACTCTAGTTTAACCGGAAACCCTTCAAAAATATTTTTTAACCATATTTCAAATGCGCTCAGTTTCAAGTCTTTACGTCAATTCATTCCACTAATATGGCTTTTCCAGTTTCAAAGCCCCCATTAGGTCCCCTATCAAAATTTTTCAAATTATGTTTAGTGCTCCCTGAAATCTTAAAAAAAAAAAAAATAAATAAAAAAAAAAAAAAAAAAAAAAAAAATAATTTTGGGGGGAAAAAAAGAAAAAAAAAAAAAAAAAAAAAAAATAATAAATTTTAATTTAAGATAAAATAAAAAAAAAAAATAAAAAAATTAAAAAATTTTTGAGGTTATTTTTTTATAATTTTTTATCATAAAATGTAAATGTTTTTATATATAATAAAAACTGGAAAATGGGGGTAAGTTTGTATGGATGCTATACATAAAAATGGCCGTGGCGCCTTAGATTTGACATTGGATGACATAAAAAGTGTTCTTATCCTATTTGCATTAAATATATTCATAAATAATACGTATTTTCATACAAAAAATACGAAAAAAGTGGTAAGTTTGTATGGGGGCTATATCTGAAAATGGGCGTGGCAACATTCTTTTGATATTGGATACCATTAGAAGTATTTTTACCCTACATTGTAGTAAAAGCATTCATAAATAATAACTATTTTCACACAAAAAGGTCAAAAAAGTGGTAAGTTTGTATGGGGGCTATATCTAAAAATGGACGTGGCACCTTGGTTCTGGTATACAAACTAACTAGGAGCACAAAAGCTTAAGTTTAAAATTTCAAGTCAATATCTTTAAAACTTTCCGAGTAACACTCATCACAACAGACAGACAGACGGACATGGCTAAATCGATTCGTCTCATCGAGCTGATCAATAAAACATATACTTTATGGGGTCTCCGATCTCTCCTTCAATGCGTTGCAAACTTTCGGACAAACTGAATATACCCTTTTACACTTTGTGTAACGGGTATAAAAATTGGTCAAAAAAATCTATTTTGGGTCCACCAATCCTGGTAAAAATTTCAGAAATCCCTTGAGCACGGTGAAAATATTTTCTAATTATCTTTCCAATGCGCACAGTTTCAAGTCTCTAGGTGTATTTATACCAGTTGCAAGAACCCTATTAGGCTCTTGATCAAGAATCCAAAATCCCGTCTTAGTGCTTCTCTACTCAATGAGACATATATATACACTAAGAATTTTATCCGTTTTGTCTGTAGTCCGATCAACTTTAAATCAGTCAGTCAGGTGAAAGAGTTTTATATATAAAGTATTCAAAGTTTTGTATGGTGTGGAAGTTTTTAATTGTTTTTTTTAGGAAAATCTACCCCACAAATGCAAGATATTCTCTCGACTGAAGCATTCTTTTACAAATTAAATCACGTCGCGACGTACCTAATGAACTCCAAATAAATTACTAATAAACTTGAAATTATTAAATTCTTGAATGCTTTAATTAAAGATTAATTTAATTACTCAAACAAAAGTTGCATTGCATGAAATTTAATATTACAAAATGAATGCATAGAGCAATATTTACAAATCAGCAAAATTGAGCTTGAGAAATATAAATTTAGAAAATAACAATTTTAATTAATTTATTTGAGATGACACACGTCGATACAAATATTTCTATACATGACACAAAATTATACGTTGCCTTAATTACATTTTCAAATGTAAGAAACAAATTAGAAATTGCAAATATTTTCTCGACAAACCAATTTTATTGACCAAAAAACGAACAAATTTCAATTAAATCAACAAAAAAAAAAAAAAAAACATATTTTTTGAGAATGCAAATAGGCAAAAAGTAAAGAAAAATAGGATTTTTTTTTTGCTCTACAAATATAAATAGCATAGCATACCTTTAGGTGTTTTAGAAAAAATAGAAAACGAAAGGATGTACTTTACTTGACTGACATTTGCAAAATGCTATCAAATCGTTGCCTGCCTGCCTGCCTGAGTATGCTTTGAACAGCAACAGCGACAGTGTTCAAGCTGAGAGATACTATTTAAACAAAGTTAGAGCTTTGAATTTTTCAATACTTTTAGAGTTAGTCAGATACTATATGTATGTGTGTGTGTGTGTGACAGGTTGTAGAACATAGTAGGCATGACTGGTATGCTAGCAAATATTTTGATGATGTCCTTCTTTCTATCTGACCTATACATTAAAATGTCACTTGGATAAATTGAAAACACAGGGACGAAGTGTGTTTGCGTGTGTGTGTGGGTGTGGTGCTCGACTACGGTGACGATGAAGAGAACTATGTATTACACACACACTAAATGCAAATGAAATGCAAAACTGATAAGTTTTCAATTAAATTTGTGGAAATGGGTATCAAGTGATATGCAAACAACGACCGCACGCTGTTATATATGTAGGTATATATATATACCTACACATACCTATACATGCATATATTGTATATAAAAACCGAACATTTTGGGTATAGCAAGTTTGTATATAGTTTGAAGTAGAGTTCAATTATAGCATGAAATTGTACCACTTTAAAATGCCTGTCAGTTCAGTTGGGGTACAGATTTTTTATAATTTTTTTTTATTTGGCCACACATTTTGAGGTCTACGATACGGTTTTTTTTATTTTTTTTATTTTTTGGCATTTTAATGAAAATAAAATTGTATATATCTGTGTATGTGTGTAACCGAAAATGCATTTCCCAAAAATGAAGCTGTTATCTAACATATCTGACCATATATGATACTGATTCTGATACTGATTTTGATTTTGTTTGTCTAACACAGGAAAAAGGAAATTAAATGTTGAACATTTTCATGCTGAGCAGAATATAGCAGAGCATTGCATGTAAATGAACAGGTCAAATGTAGCCAAGAGTTATTGATGCTACACACACACATACATACATATATCTGAATATATATGTATAAATATTTATTTACATACCATATATGTAGATGAAGAGTTATACAAATAAATTGCAAACACACAAAATTAAGCTTTATGTAATAATCATTTATTTGTTTATTGATTTAATGTAGGCAAATTTTCAATATTTGTATAAAAACATACATTTCAAGAACTGCCAAATGCATGCAAATATTTGTATCATTTGATTTTGTTTCATAGAAGAAGCCTTTAAAGATTTATTTTTTTCTAGTTTTTTAGCTTAGATTTTGGCTTATTTTAAAGGATTTTTTTTTAATGGGCATATTCTGTTAATTCTTTTAGTCGTGTCGTGTTGTAATTCAAAAAGCCCAGAATGTCGAAATTTGCAAAGAAACAAGGAAAAACATTAACTTCGATTAAACCGAAGCTTACTGTTATTGAATGAAAATGTGTATTTTGAAGATGTTTGAAATAAATCGCTTCGTGATATTCCATTTTTTTTCATACAAATACTCACAAAATAGAGATAAATTGCTATATGGGTTATGTGTTTTAGAGATCCCGCCTAAACCATAGGTCCTTCCAAAAATGAGTTGATATTAGTAGTGTTTTTACTGTATTTGACACAAATCGCTTTAAAAATAAATCATTTTTCATATACAAATTGAAAAATTGGCGATAGATTTGTGTGATGGCTATATGATATAGTGGACCCACCTCAACCATCGGTCCTTCTATTTGACAAAAATCGCTTCATAAATTAACCATTTTTAATAATAAAACAAGGAAAGAACGCTGAAGTCGAGTATGCTTGACTGCAAGATACCCTGTACCCAATTTATATGTACCTTAAGTTAGGTTCTATTTTACTACCATACCTCATTGAATTGGATTTTCATAGAAAAACTTTAAAAATCGGGTATATCTTTGTATGGGGTTATACCTTAAATTTGGTTGGGTCTATTTTATTGGGACTACCACAGACACAATTTGTACTAAATTTGAACTTCCTAGAATAAAAAACAATGACGTTTTTATGCAAAACCCCAAAATTTTGGGGTAGATTTGTTTGGGGGGTACTCCTTAAAATGGTTCTAGAGAAAAACCGTTTGTAAGTGCACACTTGAGGGCCTAGGAGAACCAAGTTTCAATTTTGATAGCTCTACCTCCTATAGTCTCCGAAATAATCGTTTTCATACGGCAGACAGCATGACAGACGGACAGACGGACGGACGGACGGACAGACAGACATAGCTAGTTCGACTCCCCTTCCAATGCTGATCAAGAATATATATACTTTATATGTCTCGTTACATACATTCGCACAAACTTAATATACCCTTTTACCCTTTGGGTACAGGGTATAAAAAAAAACTGAAAAATTTGTATGGGGGCTATGCCTAAAAATGGGCATGGCACTTTGGTTTTAACAACTTTTACTGCTTGGGACTGAAAATCGTCTCGTCTCGAGCTGATCAAGAATACAGTATACGGTGTCTCTTTTTGACAAACTGAATACGGGTATAAAAAGTGACTTTTCTGCTCAAAAATGCAACATCACACACACTGCAAGACCGGTCAAGGAAACGTTGGGGACCCTTTTTTTTAGAAAATTCTTGTGCATGCGTCTTATTCACCAGACTTGGCTCTAGGGCTGCAAATCGGTATTGAACCGTACCGGTTTTTCAACCGAAACACAGCGTTTTTAAGTTTTTTCGTACTCTTCTTTCCTATCGTGGTGAAATCAAATATAATTCACCACAAACTTAGTTGTCAAATTTATGTAACCGAAGATTTCCGAAGTATGTTCATATGGTATTAAAAAAGAAGAAAAAAAATTGGAGCCGTCGGTTTGTATGGGGGCTATATGCCAAAATTAGGGGTCCGATCACATTCACATAATATACAAATGTTTGCGTTTAGTTTATATGAAAGCTCTGCTAAAATTTTTCGAACTTTCGCTTAATATCTTCAATTAAAAAACTCTTTTTTAGCTACTCTCAAACTACTACCAAAGAGACAATTTGCTACAATAAACTTCTTTATACGTTTCAGTCAAAAAATAGACTTTGACCTCAACAAAGAAAAATAATAGTATGTCGTGGTAATTTACGCAAATACATAATACGTAAATGATAATTTTAGATTACATATGAAATGTATTTAACGCCTATTTAATAACAATTGTGAGTCATTTGTTATCTGTTAAAACAAATAAGTATCTACAAATCTACACCCACCTACATAAAATCTATACAAATCCATTGACGTTTTTATGTGCATGTCACAAATTAATAAAAAAACTTGTCGAGTAACTAAAATTTTATTGAGCGTTAAGCCTTAATAGAAATATATGACGACAACAAAGAGACAATAAAAATAAAAATAAAAAAAAAAAAAAAAAAAACACGAAAAAGATAATACATAATTATCATAAGTGCGCACAAAACCCTCATCCCTAATAGACACATAAAAAACAAAGGCTGCACATCTAAAACAAAAAAAAAAAAAAAACTACATACGAGTGCTGCAACTTTATCGAGTTTTTATCGCGTGTTTTTATCTTTTTATCTGCGCACATAAAACGGCATAACGCGCGCGCCAGTCACATCACGTCACGATCACAAGAATAGACGCATGGCGCCTCTTTTGGTGATAACCATTTTATTTGAGGAGTTAATAAGTTGAATTCATAAATTTATTTTTTATTTTTTTTATTTTATTTCATTTTTTTCAGTAACGCCTGAGTCTGTTGCATGATTGCAAATGCATTTAATCAGGCGATTAATTAATGCCGACAGGCTTTATACTATATGTATGCATTTCATGCTCAATAGCTATCAGGCAAGCATACACATACTCACGCACACACCCTTTTTTTTCTCATCAAGGACTTTTGTTTCCGTTACTTACATACATAATTAAGTGCGATGCAAAGATATTGTGCGCCCATTGATATGTCAATATGTCACTAGCAGGTATATCCTTATATTATATATATTCATACTATAGATACAAATATACATTAATGTATTTCGTAGATACATATACACTCTTTGTGACTATTTAATTAATAGCAAACTGATTAATTAGTATTTGAGATTATTGGTTTTCTTCGCACTGAACTCTCTTTTCTGTTACTCCATAATAATGCACACTCCTCAAAGTGTTTTAATGTTTTCCGCTTTTTGTTTGAATTATAGCGTGAGAAATAAGATTAATGTGCGGATATTTTGTCTTTAATGGGCACGTTTGCTTGTATTTTGTGTATTGCTGCAAATGTATTGCATTTAATTGAACAAAATTTAATTTAATGTTTAAGGAAATAAGTAGGAAATGTAATTGTATATGGTATACCATATGTATTGTAAAATGAGACGTTAATATTATAATCAACTTTATGCTTTAATTCGTGCAATGGGAAGAAACAAACAATCTTAAATTTCGTGACTAGCATTGAATATGCAGTCGCATAGCCAATTCACTCTATTCGCACCGAGTTACTTCATATAGTATATGTCTTTGAGATAGAGCATTTAAATTTTGAATTTAAATTCTAAGAGACTTTTGGTAGTTTTATTTTATTAAATTTTATTTTATTCTCATTAGAAACCCTAAACCCTGGAGTTTTAGTTACCACCAATTTACAACACCATCAATAGTTTTTTTTCAGAAAAGAAAAAAGGAATATAATAATTTTTTACTCTTTAAAACTATTTTTAAAAAGCTCGTTGGTAATCGTCATTAAGGTTAGAACTTTTTACTAAAAGCATCTTTATTTTTTTATAGAATTTTTTAAAAGAATAGATGGCATCGATGTTTCCTGTTAAAAGTATCGCGAACATCTAATGTTCTTCAGCTCTATGACTCATCGCTATTTTGTTTAAAATATCGTAAAATAAACCGTTAAAAATATCAAAAAACTATATCAATGCTCTTTTCTTTTACAGTTATTTTTCTCTTCTCACCCAATCTTTTTCTTTCTCTATCTCGCACTCTCTCCTCACTCAATCTCTTTCTTTCTCTCTCTCAATCTCTCCCGTTTTGTCTCTTCTCTCTCCCGATTTATCTGTTTCTCTCTACTCAATCATTGGCTTTCTCTCTTTACTTACTCTTTCTCTCTCTCTTTACTTACTCTCTCTCTATCTCTCTCTCTCTCTCTATCTCTCTCTCTCTATCTCTCTCTCCCCTCTCTCTATCCCTCTCTCCCAAACGCTCTCATCACAAGGTCTTTCTCCGCTTTATATCTCGCCACTTTATATCACTTTCTCTTTATATCTCTCTCTATATATATCTATCTCTATATATCTCTCTCTATATATATATCTCTATATATCTCTCTATATATCTTTCTCTTTATATCTCTCTATATCATTCTTTACATCTCTCTTCTCCACTTACTTATCACTTTCCTTTTCTTTTTTTCGCTCAATGCCTGTTTTCGCTTACTATCTTCCTCTTTTACTCGCTTCGCTGAGTCTCTCTCTCTCTCTCTTGGCTCACTTTTTTTTTCTCACTCTCTTCTCGAAAACTCTCTTTCTCATTTAAAAAACTGTCTTTCTCTCTCTTTTCGAAAAATCTCTTCTCTCTCTGTCACACTGTTTCTCTTTACTCACTCAGTTTCTCTCTATCTTTAGACACTCAGTTTCTCTCTCTCTTTGCTCACTCTGTTTCTCTATTTCTCTCCACTTACTCTCTATTTTAGATTATCAGATTCGTACAGATTTTGTTTTTTTGTCTGAGTGCACTTGAGTCTTAGTCTGATTCTTTTTTTATTTAATTGATTATGCTCTTCTGTTTAAGTATTGCTAACTTCTATTGCTCTGCATTTAGTCATTCGAATTGGCCTTAAATTAATTTTTTTTTCATTGGAGTTTTATGTATTGGTACACTCATTGGTGTGCAAAAACAGCAAAAATTTTTATATCATATTAAATATCTCAAATATATTGACACTGCTAAGAGCCTTCACAAAATAATGACTAATGCGGTGCCCAAAATCAATATACTACATAGAACTGCTATTTGTACGTACTAAATATAACATATATATCAATTCCTAAACAAAAAAGTTCGTATTTAATGGATTGCTACTTGAAAGATATTAAAAGTCTACTTTTACAGTTTGTCAGACACACACAAAATATATTTATTGCGATTTCATTACACACCTCATTGCATGTACATAGCGGGCTGTTGCTGCTGCTACTGACTACGCCCGAATTCGTGTTTCTTTATTTTATTTTATACTGTAAAGACTCAGTAAAGTTACCCGCGGCACGCACAATGCTCAAAAACAATTTCAACAATTCAATTTTTATCGCCGAAAAGTATGCAAATGTATTTTTAAGCAGCGTGACAGTTCACACATTTATAAAGACGACAGCGACAGGCAGAGATATGCATGTATATGTGAAGAAGAAAAGAAGAACCAAATATAAAGAAAAGCAAGTATGTGACGCAGTTACACGTACACAATATATGTGTGTGTGTGTGTGTGTATGTGATAAGAAAAGAGAGCAAGAGAAATGAAAAATCGCTATAAAATTTTTACATAAAAGCGTTTTATTTGCCGCCATATTTTTTTTTTTTTTTTTTGCTTCATAACGTACACGGCGTATGCGCAATTTTGTTTGTCCTGCGGCAACAAAATCGACGCTTAAGTGCGCTTATCACTTTAAACCGTGAGACGGCGGCTATAACTTCAACAACAATTTTCTCTGTCTCTTTGGTTTCTTTTCTTTTACATTGTAAATTTTTTCTTTTAATTTGTACTTTGGTGCTCTCGACTGATGGCAGACTTTAATGCGTTTTCGTGCTTCATTTAAAACGATTTGCATGGAAAAAATTACTTGCAATTTTTTATTGTTTTATAAACAAAAAAATTTAAAATTTAAGAAAAATATACAGCTTGCTTTTTACATTTCATATTAATGCGAAACCTGTTGCATAACGAAGCAATAAAAGAAGCCTAACTGCCTGTCCTGCCTGCCAGCTAGCCAGACAAACAGGGCAGACAGACAGACAGACAGACAGATTGGTATTTATCTTTATTAAAATTGCGGTTTTTTGCTTTATGTAAATTTATTATTACAGAATTTTGTTTCAATTTTGTTCTTCCAAAGAATTTTTTTATTATTATTATATGACATAATTTAATTATGGTTAAAATTGCGGTTAATGAGGGATTAACGTAAATAAATATTGTTATTTATTTTTTTTTTTGTGTTACACATAAATGTTTTTTTTAGTGTATTTTATGAAGGTTTTAAAATTAATATTTTATAATAAAAATTTTTCGTTTGATTTAATAAAATATTTTTCTTTGTGATAGAAAAACATTTTTCTCTTTTTATTATACTATTTTTATTTTTTTAATATGAAAATTTTGTTCAATAAACTTTAATTTGATGTTTGAAAAAATTTAACATTTTTTTGGGCACATGAAAATAATACAAATAGTGTGAACTACTCCCTATGTCACGTCCGCAATAGCGTATTTTATTTTAATAAATCAAACAAACAATTAAATAAAAGTTTTTAAAAAAATTTGATATTAAAAAAAAGATAGATAAAGAAAAAAAAATATACAAACAATTTTTGTAACGTCCGAAATAAGTGGATTTTTGTACTGTTGATTTTGGGTCAAACAAGTTATGTAAGGTTTTCGTTATGTAGAGTTTGCAACGAAAAATAAAAATTTGAAAGTAAAAATTTTTCAATTGATTTTGCAACCAGTTTTTTTAAAAATATCGAGAAAGTTAAAAATATTATTAATTAATTTCTGTCACGTCCGCAATAATTTAAATATCTACTTTTTATATCTACAAAATGAATTGTATTAATTTTTGAGAAGCAAAGTAGTTTTAAAGGGTACATAAAAACCCATTTTGATCTTCTTAACAGAGCATAGAGCAACACAAATGTGCATGTAACGTCCGCAATTGCAGGTTAGATAATATATACGCAAGCAACCCACACACTTTAAAATAAATTTATCTAAAAGGTCAATAAAATTTAAAAACTTTTGACAAAAGAAAGAAAGCAACTAACACGCCTCTTTCAATCAAAAACTCATCGAACCAAACGCAAGGATATTCCAAGTCAAAGAAGCAAAGCAGCACAAAATTAAAACTTTGTACAAGTTTAATTAATAGTGCGGTCGTGCACATATGAACGACAGAGAAATGAAAAGAAAATGAACTCTTAATAAAAAAAGTGGAAAAAAAAAGAAAGCTTAGAAAATTTTTTTAGACTTTTTAGGCACATATGTTGCCAAAGAAAAGCACAACGAACGACGGCTGCCGCTGGCTGCAGTCAGAGCGGAAATAAAAAACTTTTGTGTAGCGAAAAAGGAAAACTAAAATTCGAATAGCGAAAATGCTTAAGGCGTTACGCCCAATAAGAGAGAAAGAAAAGTGAATGAATGAAAAGTCAGCAGAAAGCAAATGAAAATGGCAGCATATTGGTTAGACTTAAACGGAAGCCCGAAACAAAAAAAAGAATAAGAAGAAAAAAGGAAACCAAAATGACATTTCAATTCGTTATGCTAGACGCTGTCATTACTAACAAAATCAAGTTTATTTAGAGAGCAAAGTGTGAGTGTTGAACTTAATAAACAAAAAAGCAAAGAAAAAAATATATAATCGAAGATAGGCGTTTTGAAAGAAAGAATTGGAAAAAAAAAATAAATAAAATAAAATAAAACATTTTAAGAAAAAGAATAGCAGAAAACCTCAAAGAAAGAAAAGAAGCACACTCAACACATAAAGAAGCTGTCAGATTCAAACCAAACCAAACCAAACCATGCCATAGTAGGATCAAATGCTACACAACAAAAGCGCTTAAAGGCATTCAACTGCAAACGGAAGTAGTAGATAAGCAAACGGAAGTTGTCTACAAGCACACACATAGGACAGACAGACAGACAGGCAGCCACATATGTATTTGTGGTCTTAATAAACTGTAGGGCGTTCACTTTTGTTTACCATTTAATATAAAGCAGGCTGACTATGTTGGTTGTAGTCGTAACTTAAATAGAGACGACGACTCTGCTGATTAGGATTGTTTCGAGCATAAAATAATATACAATACTATACATATTTATGCACTACAAGTTAATATGTATTGTATATATCAACTAAATTTGGTATAAACAGGCAAGCAAATCAAAGCTTGTTACAGCGCTGTAGTCAGTAGCCCCTAAGCTTATGCTACGATTAATGTGTATCTTGTAGTTTGTATATCTTAGAATAATAATAATAATAGTAGACGACTACTTCTGTTGCTGCTATTGCCTTAGTTTGCAGAATTTATTGAACTTTATTGAATTTAAGTCAAATATATATGTTTCTATGCATTGTTGCCGTTACTAATACTGTTTTACAATAAGTAGCACTAATGCATATGTTATTTATGCAGCTTAAGACTTAAGGTTTTTTTTCTGTCTTTAAGTCGTATTTCGTCGTCATATAGCTCCATTGTGCTGAAATCTTATTTACATAATCAGTAACTAGAAGTTATTGTTTGTTTTATTCGATTGCGCGTAATATTATTTGCATAAAATAGTAAAATAAATATAAACATGAGATATTCTGCGAAATGTTTATGTAAATGGATTGTATATGGGTTTTTATGTTTTTGAAAATGCGAAGGTTGTTTTTAAAGAATTTCAAAAAAAACTATTTTAAAAGCAGCACTGTCAGATTATCACACAAAATCTCTCTTGATTGGTTTCATATCTCTTTTAAAATTCAATGAAATAATGAATATAATTCACAATTAGTTTAAGCTACATTTATAACGTGTATATAGTCTTGATCAACTCCACGGGGTGAGTCGATCATGTTATGTGCATCTGTTTGTAACTCAGTTTTAAAGATTTTGTCCAGAAATTCGAAACTTAAGCTCTGCTCCACCAATGAGTTACGCCTATTTTTAGGCATAGCCCCCATACAATTTTTTTGACGATTTTTGATTTTGTTTTTTTTTTTTTTTTTTTTTTTTTTGAAAAATGGTTTATTTTTGATGCGATTTTTTGTATATGGTCAAAGTACCTATTTTGGCAACCCATGATCAAAATAGGACACTAGATTGAAGTAGGAACACTGCAGCATACAGCCCCCATACAAACCGAACGAACATTTTCAGTTAGTCAAGAAAAGTTAGCAATCGTGTTCGTTATTGAATCTTCGTTTCCATCAAGGTTAAAGCCTATCCTTGGGTATTGATGGACCATTCCATGTTTTAAATTAAAATTTGAATGTCAAAAACATTTGGTTTTAGAAGGCATTCAAGACAGATGAAAAAACAATCTTCCTATTATGTATTTTTAAAGAAAGATGAAATGAACTTAAAATGTTTTTTTTTTTTTTCCACATTTCGAGAAGTGCCCATCGTTATGTTCGCTTATCTTGCAAACGATACCAAGACGATGAAACCATTCATTGTTCTTCTTCGAAATGCATTTATCAAGTCTTTTCCATCTTCGAAATTTATTCATCAAATCTTGTCCTTCAAAATTGGGATCGGTATAAGTGAAAAACAGAAAGAACATTATCTGAAGTCGAACTAGCAGTCTGCCGGAGAGAGATTAGGTCTTGGTCCTTTTAAAATTGGGCCACCAAATTTAAATTTAGACTTTGTTGTCTTTTTTTTTTTAATAGAGTATTTTTATACCCGCCACACATTGTGCTGAAGGTTTATCAATTTCTCGGAAGTTTGTAACGCATTATAGGGGATCGGAGACCCCATAAAGTATATATATTATTCTCTTGAAGGTTCCATTCGTTTTTAGTCAGTCTCATAATGTTGGAATGCGTTCTTTCGGAAAGTTTTAAAGATATTGACCTGAATCTTTAAACTTAATCTTCGTTCCGTTCTGCTTGAACACAATACTGCCCCTTTGGGATCCATACCAAGTTTCCTTTTGTGCAGCTCTATGAACATAATTCTTATTTATGAAGTTTTGACTACTAATCGTAAAAAACTTTATCCAATATACAATCATCCAATATCAGAAGAAAGTTACCACGCCCATTTTTACAAATACCCTACAATCTTCTTTTTTTTATTCCTTGTTACAAAGGGTAAAAGGTTAAGTTTGAATGCGATAGACCCTTTAAAGTATGATAACATTTTTCATCAGCATTGGAAGAGAAAGGTTTTTTTTTTGTCGAAACTAGTTCTTTTTATGGATCTAGTCCGTCCAGTCTGTAATCCTGCTGAGATATTATCCTATGAATATGCTTCGTTATGACAAGGATTGGGCCACCATAACATTTGAAATTTGGACTCAACTCAGCCGTCTATTTTTTTTTTTTTCAAGAAAATTTTTTAAGTTGTTTCGGGTTAACGTTCTTTTATTTTTTCCTACAATTTAAATAAATTTGTTAAATTAAATTTAATTTGTTCGTTGCTAATTTTTAAAATTTTTTATCTTTACAGATTTTTGAAAACTTCCTTTCGAATCTAATTAAATTGGTAAGTTAATTATGTATATACATTTATCTGCTCCACATATACTTTCTCAAACAACTCTCGCATTTTAGCTTGTTTGGATTTTGTCTTCAACGCTATAAAATTTCAACAGAACAAATTTATTGCATAAGCAGCTGCGCTAAGTTTGCGTTTTATCTGACGCTTTTATCCTTTTGTTTTATATTCAAAATAGAATGAGTGTGTGTGCGTATGTGCTGCGTATGTGTATATTTTTACTAGTAGAACGTGTCCTTTTTATGTTTTGCCACTTTTATACTCTTGTCTTTTTTATTATTATTTTTCTTTTGTAGAGCGCTATGAAAGTAACAATTATAGCGCGTCGTATTTTTTTTTTAATGTCTGCGTAGGTTTTTTTTTAGCTAATTTTTATTTTGATTTGTTTTTTATGTGGCACATGCTTGTCTAACGCATTTCATACGGGCGAACGCAATCAGATAAGCGTGTTAGCGAACACAACACAAACATGCCAGAAGCAGCAGCAGCAGCTGTAAAAAAAAGGAAAAAACCGACAGTTGAGGTAGTATGAATATGAATACTTGAATGCATTGAAACCGCTTCAGGGGCGGCTGAGCTGGATCAAGCGTACGTTTTTGCAAACTACAATCAAATCGCATCAATCATTTTGCATAAAAACTGCGCTTCAAAACTTTTTTTCCTTTTTTTTTTTTTTTTTTTTATTTTGGTTTGCGAAAATCCTTTTGCCATATTTCAAACGCAATCATGTGTATATCAGCAGACAAAGCCACGCCTACACATCAAAATGCTCAGAGAGAGCGACATACTCTAAATGTCTAGCAAAATACAAAACACATACATATATCCTTTTGTGTTTTGCTGTGTTATCCTTTTGGTTCAATAAGCAAACGATACAACGCAACTCGTCTGCTGCTGCTTGCTGTCTCGCCTTTGTGTATATTGAACCAATAGACTAACTCTGATGTCCACTAAACTGATATGTGTCTCACGGCCTACTAACTTCTGCTGTCTCTCTCTCTCTCTCTCTCTCACTTTTTGTCTGTCTGCTATGAATATCCTGCACGTTTATTCTGCATTTGCTTGTCTAGCTGTGCGTTCGTCCGTCTGTACCTTTTTTTGTGCATTTTTGAGTGTCACTTTGATTATGCGGGTCTTCTTTTCTTCTTTTTTATGTATGAACCTTCTAAAAATCGTTTAGATATTTCATTAGTGTTGCGTGAGTGAGTGAGTAGAGTGTCCTTTATTTTGTCTTAGTATTATCTGTTTTGTCATTTTTATTTGTCACCTTCAAACGCTTCATTGATTCTTGATGTATTTTGTGGTCGTTCAATCGCTGCTTACTTTTGCTACATCATCATCAATTCTATTTACTTTGGTTAGGCGGATTAATTTTACTTATGTGTGATTGAATTTGCAATCAGATGAAATGGTCTTCTTCTAGGCACTACTTTGGTAAATTGTTTTTGTATTTGTTTTAGCTGCGGTTGATTTGTGTTGTGTGCTGCAATCATTGAAAATGGTCGCCAAATTGGAAATCGTTTTATTTGATTTAGATTGGTATTTATACTAATGAATTTGAAGGTGTTGATTTAGCTGAAGTCCTTTTTTAGGCTTAGGATTTATGAAGTAGAAGTTGTAGAAAAAGTAAATAGGAAGAAAAAGTTCAGCTATAGAGTAACTGGTTACATTTCAGCTACAAAGCATAGAATAGGCAAAAATGTTAAGAGTAAAAATATAACTATGTCCGCTATGGACTTTGAGACTATCGAACCGCTCAGTCCCAAACTTGACAAAAGATTTATTGTTTGCTTTATGTTTTTATATTAGCCCCAACATATTGTGGTCTCGCTTCATTAATAAAAAAAAGGTATTTTTTAGTGTTTTTTTTTTATTGGATGTTTTTAATACTAGCCTCAACAAAAAGTACAAAAATGCCACCCGAAAAGAGCTGCAATTGCACATAAAACAGCAAATGTGAAACGGAAAAGCGTCGAAAGAGCAACCCAAAAGCACATAAAGCCTAGTAGCACACTCCGGGTATCCGCTAGTTTACAAATTAAAGGAGTGAGCTTAGTTGGATTATGGCTATATATAGGGTGTTTCTTTTGGAACTTTCCAATATAAGATACATAATTTGGGTAGACAGGCAGGCAGTTAGTTCTCTCTATTCAAAAATGCTTGTACATCTTGGACGATCTGAATTCAATTTACTTATTTTTCAGATAACTGAGTTTCCACATTAAAAAAATATGTCTTAAGATTCTGTCTGAAAGACATAACTGCCATGGTTTCGATTATGATTGATGTTTATTCGTGAAAAGAATTCATCAGTGTCGGGGTATGATGACTAAAACTTAGTATTGACCTAATGAATACGGCATAAATGATATGGTTCACTACACCCCACTAAGTGTGCTCCGATTTCCAGGCGTGATCAAACTTTAATAAAACACAACAAATTTAGCTTTTAGACAGTCTAAACGATAAAGAGACTTAATTTCTGTTATAAATTTATTAATAATCACGAATTTCAATATGGTTCACTTCACCCTACGACTTACTTTAAAACCTGTGACACTTTTTTTTATGGATTGTAAAAGCGTTTAAGAGGCATAAAATCGTTATTAGAGTACTTATTTCGGTATTCTTCTGTCGATCTCTCAACCTGAACGTTGGATTGTAAAGAATATAAAATCGAATTTCGTAAAGCGCATGAAAAGTGTAAAACACGCAACTGAAATGCGATTTTGTGCAAATTGATATGCAAATGCACCAGCACCAACAGCAACTGAATACGACAGATTTTACACACTCACACACACACATACACATGAACATGTACTCATAGCGCTTTGCTACAATAAATCTGTTGTATGCACTTTTTTTTCGCTGCTTCAAGTAAGCGCATTGTATTGCAGCGTAAGAAGCAGCGCAGTAATGCAATCGGAGTGTAGCTTTAGACGCCATTTTCGACTTTCAGTATAAGCAGCAGCTACTTCGTTGTCGACGTCGTCGAGGATTGCTTTTCATGTACAAATGGAAAATCTGCTTTTGTTTTCTGCCAAACAAAAGAACAAAAACAAAAAAAGAGAGGAAAACCCAATTTGAAGTAAAGTGCTGTGCTACAACGTAATGCAACTGGCAACTGCCAAGCAGAGCATGTCTGCACATGTTAGCTGTATAAAAAACAGCAAAATGGCGGCTTCCGGTTTGGCAAACGACCGAGATTTCGTTGTGTAAATTAAAGCGCTGTGGCTAAAAAAAAAAAAAGAAGAATGCATTGTAATGGTTTTTTAAATGTGATTCTCTAAGAAATGAATTTAGTTAAATTAAAAAACCCCATACGTTCGTTATCTATACACTTTGTAACCGATACTTTTGCCGCTTTTAGCTGAAAATCTGTTTTTCAATATAAAATTAAATTAAAAAAGTCTGCAAATTAAATTTAAAAAAAAAAAATATTGAAGCAAAAGTTTTGAATAAAATTTCAATTTTCTGTTCAACTTTTTCAACTTCTTTTAGTGCGGCTATTTATATGTTTTTATACGCTACAAAAATAATAACACCTAAAAGTAGGCAACGGAAATTGCATTAAGCATAACTAAGCTACTAAACAAAACGCTCTTGGCATGATCGTTCATGCAAATTTTTTGTACGTCTGTCTACATGATTTTATGCATATTAAAGTGTAGCGTATTTAAGTTTTAGTTATATCCAATTTAATTTTTTTTTATATTATTTTTTCTTTTTTTATTTTATTCTTTTTGAAGGCGTTAAAAGTTTTGCTGCTTATTGATTGAAAATAGATTTTTGGGCGTTGTTTGCAAATAGCTGCGCGTAAATTCAGTTGTTCTTCAACTAATGAAGACAAAACGAATGCAGTCATTGGAAGCAATATTATCTACCAGCAGCATCAGAAAGAAATCGAAAGAAAGCAATTTCGCACAAAAAAATAAGTATGAATTTGGGCGGACTGTGTAGAATAAAGTTTAAATAAAAAAAATAATGCTTTGTAGTAAGTGTTTTGGAGAGTTTTATAATATTTTTTGTTTAAATTACTTTTAAAATTGCCAGCAGTTGTCAAATATTTTGTTCAATATTTACTCGAACGTTTTATCCTCCAAAATAAAATACTGAATTTCGAGTGGAAAGTACGGTAATTGTTTGCCATTTTTGGCTCGAATTAAATACATTTTGGATGGTTCATTTTTACCACATTTTAAACAGCACACAATGAGTATTGCGTTACCAGATCAGACCAATTTCTGGCAGCTTAATCTCATTCCGAAACCTCTAAAAAATAATATACTTTACTTAGAAGCAGAGATCAGCAAAACGGTTTTACTGTAATTTGAAAAATACTGTGATTTTAACATAACTGTGATTTCAACATAACTGTGATTTCAACATAACTGTGATTACCACAGAACTGTGATTTCAACATAACTGTGATTTCAATATAACTGTGATTTCAACATCTGTCTGACAAAGAAACCTCTAAAAAAAAAAAATATTTTATACTTAGGAGCAGAGGTCAACAAAACGGTTATTTTATCACAGTGATCGAGTTACTGTGATTTCAACATAGCTGTGATTTGAAAAAACCACTGTGATTGCAACATAGCTGTGATTTCAACTTAACTGTGATTTCAACATAGCTGTGATTTCGACATAACTGTGATTGCAACAAAACTGTGATTTCAATATAACTGTGATTTCAACATCTGTCTGACAAAAAAACCTCTAAAAATAATATTCTATACTTAGGAGCAGAGGTCAATAAAACAGTTATTTTACACATAGCAGTGATCACAATTACTGTGATTTCAACAATACTGTGATTTCAACAATACTGTGATTCCATATAAAACTGTGACTTATAAATAACTGCTATTTTAAATGGTTATTTTAAACTTACATTAAAAAAAAACAAATTCAAACATTGAATCATTTTGCAATATCCCTTTGCTTCTTTAGACAGTTTTATGTTTACTTAATCATATGCAAATAAATAATTTCTCTAAACCAAACAATTAGTAACTTTTTGATAGACAATGTAACACAAAAAGTAAGCAACAATAAGAAAGCAAATAAGTCAAAATGACAACAAGTTACTTAAAATAACATAGAGAGCCAAAGAAGTCATACTAACAACAGTTTGAAGTGTTAACCAAAATGTCATTTGGTCTCAAGTTGTACTAAAACTTTGCGTAATACAAAAGCAAAAAAAAAAAAAAAAAAAAAAAACAAATATTAAAAAGTTTCAATGTAAAGTAAAATAGCATAATTTCTAGTTATAGTAATATACAAGCAACAACATCATCAACAACAACAGCAACACAAACTATTGTGCTATTAAGTAAAAACGCCTGTGCGTATGCAACACAAATTTAGCTGAAGGCTGTTTTTTAGTTGATATTATCGTTGTTGCATTGTTTTTGTTGTTGTTGTTGTTGTTTTTGTTTGCATTACTTAACTCAAAATCAAGCGAAAAGTTAGTTTGTGGTTAAAAAGTGAGACAGCAAGAGTGTGAGTGAGTGTGTGAGTGGATACAATGTATGCAAGTGACACCCACAACCACATGCAAGCACAAAACAGTGTTGTAAACGAAAGTTGTTTGTTTTTATTTAGTGAAAGCTTTGTAAATATTAAAGTTTATTTAATTCTTATTAAACAACCCTCGCATATATATTATATATTCGCATATAAATTGTGACACTAAATCAGGCTCGAATTTGCATTGTTCTGGTTTGGCTTAACTTTGTTCGCTAGTTCGTTGAATCTGGTTGTTGGATACTTTGCTTGGTTACACGCGTTTGGCTCAACATGGTTACCTTGGTTTTGTTGTAACTGAACTTTATCCAGTTTTCTGTGTGTTTCGTTTTTAATTTTTGCCATTGAGCTGGTTTAGCTTTTTAGCTTTACTCCTTTACGCCTTGCCTTGACTTGCATTCGGTTATTGTGGCTTTTTAAAACAATCAAAAAGCTTTTGTCAATGCGTGAATATTTTTTTTGCATAATCAGCTCTCGAAGCATTGCTGTAGTTGCTCTTAATGAGTTTGCACTTTTGCATAGATGCCTGCATTCTTAGTGCAGCTTCCTTTCCAGCTGCATACTAAGCTACTACTTGATTGTGTGTGTGTGTGTGTGGTATCCTTGGTTTTGACTTAAATGCATGTAGTGTGATTTAGTTACAATTTAAATTTGCAATTAACTGCTGATGTTGCATTATATAGTGTTATCAAGCCTGAAAGTATGCAACAGAAATGCAAAATAAGTAATATATGCCTTAATACACAGACGCATACACAAATGCGCAAGTGTTGTATGACATTTTAATAAAAACGTATCACGCACACGCTTCTGCTTTGCCCCTTGCACCGCTGCATATTTGTATCGCGTTGTTTCATGTCGTGTCATGTTGCATAAATATGCAAATCCGCGCATTTTAAGTGGCTAAATTGCACAAGTAAACAATTTTTAAATGCAGCTTTACTGCTTAAAATCTGAAACCGAAAAAAAAAATACATGTAAATAATATCTATGTTCCCCTTTTTTTGTGCTTGTAGCAAATTGCATTGCATACTTTTTTGCGTTTTGCATGTTTGTTGTTAAAATTTGCATTTTATGTGTTTGTTTTTTTTGTATTCGGTTGCCATAATTAGTAAATGTCAAAACAAATGTCTGGTTATATGCATGTAGTTGTATTTTTTTTTATTACACATTTGCATCAATTTAATTGTTATTTGTATGTGTTTGTTTGTTTGGTTAGCTGGCATGCCACAAAGTATGCTATGTGGTTTTTAGTTATTTTGTATTTTAGTAAAATAGAGCAAAAAGAGTTGAAAATTTAGGTTTTTGTAATTTTATTTTTACTATAACGTTTATTTAACTTGAAATATTTTTTGTTGTTATAATGTTTTGCGCCTAAAAGGCGACAATAGTATTTTATTTTTTCTTTTTAATGTAACAAACATAAAAATTATTATAAAATTCAGCAAATAACTTTAAAAAAATTTGTCGCCAAATTTTATAATACATAAAATATTCTTTGTATGCATGTAGACAGTTATGCTGCTGCTGCATACTTTTTGGCGCACAGACTATACGTATTAAAATTTATGCACATCAGCGTATTGCACACACAGTACAGAAGGCGCCTAGTTAAATATTACTCTAGCGGCTGGCAACATAAATTTCATTGCAACATTCTAGGCGCATAGACAAGTTCTACTAGCTACACTACCCTACCGCAATGTTGTCAACCAGTTGCCGCCATAAGTATCAAATTTTCCACTGTTTGAAATGCGCATTTAGGCATAATTTGAATTATATTGCTGCATAATATGCAGAATTTTATATATTTTCAATTTGATATGCTGCTGGCATGCCAAAAAGTATGCAATTACATTATTAGTTTTTTTTTTTTTTTTTTTTTTGGCAAAACTTTGAATTTATTTCTCGTATTCATTGCTTAAAATGATTTTTGTGTTTTTTACGCACCAATTATTTTTTTCAAAAAAAAAAAAAGAAAATTTGAACTTTGAAAACTATGCTTCTAATGCAGCGTGGCAATATATTTGAACACTGGCACCGTTTACATTTTACAGCTATTTTAGTTATTTACTAGGCGAATATTACTAGTTTGAAGAACTTTGGCTTGCTTAAATTTCACAATTTTTAAAGACACATACGCCCTTCGATTGCATTTAATATGACAGAACCCATTAAAGTACACCTGGAATATTTTTAAATGTTTTTTATTTTTCTAAAAAATATAAATTTATTTCAGAAAAGTTGCACAAACCATTTATTTTTAAAGTTTACTGTCGAAACACCTAAAAGTATGCAATATAAAACTGCGAAACTGCCTTCTATGCATTAAAAAGTATACTTCAGTTGCTTTTTTCCTTTCTACTAATTCGCATACTTGTACTCCAAGTGGATGGTTGATTGGCCAACCTTTTAAGTAAGCCAGCAAGAAAATAAAATTGCAAGTCAAGAAAAATTTACTGCTTGGGTTTTTTTTTTTTTTAATATGCCTTTTAGGCTAAATGCCTTCAACCCATCAACATTTCAATGTCAATGCCTAACAGTCATTCATCACTTTTACTTCATGTTCATTCATTGAAACAGTTAAGTTGCCACTTGAGTGTCATTTCTCGCTTTTGCGGCATACAACTCGTTGGTACTTTTTTTTTTTTTTAACCGTGAAAAATTAAGTGGAGTCGACGAGTATGACGACGACGGCGATGATGTTCTCAACAGCATAAAGATAGATTACTCATACGCTTATACCTTTGGCAAAGGGAAGAAATAATAATACAAAAAAAAAAATGCAACTTTCTATTACTCATGGCAACCCGATTTGCATTTTGGTCGAGTATGAAATGTTTAAACGCTCTGCTTACATTGCAAATTCCGCGAGTTTTTTTTTTTTTTTGTGTTTTGACAAAGCACATAATTATGCAACAGTCATCGTTATGTTGAAGTTGAAGTTGTTGTTTTGTGTTGTAGAAATGAGTGTTGTATAAAGAGCAGCTGGCATAGAGTTGATGAGAATGATGACACTTCATCCAAGTTGTTGTACTCATCGTTTTATGCAACAGAAGAAAAAAAAAGGCGTATCCACTTTACTTTCTTTCATTCTATTTTTCATTTTGTTGAGCTGTAAAACAATGACAGACACGCCGCTACATTGGCATAGCTAACACTTTTATGACTTTTTCAATTTTTTTCCATTTTCATTTTTCAAAGAAGTGGAGAAGCAGAAGTAGAATATTGCATTGTATTGTACTTTGCTGTTTCTTTTGTTTTGCTAAATCCTTTGGCTTTATTGTATGCGTTTTTTTTTTTTTTTGTTTAGCATAAAATTATGTTGCATGCTTTTAGCTGCACATACATATCTTTCTGCATTTTGCTATTTTTTAATAGCATACTTTTGTGCGCTGACTTAGCTGATACATGCAATTCCAATGCAGTACATATCGAGCTACAATATTTGCAATTTCTTTTTTTTATATATATATATTGTTGCATACTTTTGGGAAGTGGTTATTAAAAGCTTTTGTTTTTTTTTTTTTTTTTTTTGTAATCTGCTCATTTTTTTTTTTAATCTCTGCACTTATGCAATGCAAACTTTCCACGCGTCATTGCATTTAAAAAAAAAAAAATATTGTGTATATTGCTTACACTCCTGTAAGTATGCAATATGTAGTGTATATATGCACACACACTTGCACTAGCTTAAAGTATTTGCATGCAACACTGCTTGTTATTTCTTTATGTTGCACATGCTACAAAATCAATTAAGTTGCCGTGCAAACACAGTTACGCAACACACAAACAGACACACCTTTGTTGTTTGTATGAAAAATAAAATTAAATATTGTAGCATACCGTTTGGTGCTGTGCAAATATATGCATTTTTTAAGCTGTATGCTTTATTTTTCATTGTACAATATTTTATCGGGAAAAGGGGGAAAAAATGTAAATTTCATAACGATTGTGTTTTTCTATAGACTTTAATTTTTTTTTTTTTTTTTTTTTTTTTTTATGTGTGTATTGTGCAAATAGGCGTTGCACCGTGATTTGAGTGTTAAATGGATATTATATTAATATAAGAAAATTTATGCTTTATAGATACATTTTGTTATTCTTAACTAAAGCTGTAACCCAATGAAATCGGTTAGTGGTAGGAATCTAGAACTCTCGTGTACATAAGTAATCCGAACACACTTCCAGGTCCTCTAAAAAAACGAAGAAGCAGACCAATAGACTCAATTGATGTAGTCAGCTCATTGATTGGGCCAGAACCTGTCAATGATCTAAAGACCTTGAAGATTGGAACAATTAAAACTAGAAATAAACCGTTTAGAAATGAGGCAGCATATAATCTTAACAATAAAAGAGTTGAGGAATACATGC